>OZ018337.1:0-1388413 GCA_963969495.1 Ceratothoa steindachneri
AAGATAAGCGCCTAGGCGCATAACTTCTGGTAGATGATGCAGGTAATCACAAGTATTATAAAATATCAGAATGAAATTATGCAAAAGGCACCGCGAAATAATTCCTGGTTTTCTCATCCCGAAAGTATTTTATGAACTATATTAACAGACTTCGTAATTATTTTTTGATAGCAGACCATTTAGAGAATTATTGGAACAGGAAATATGAACTAAGATCATATAAGAAACTTTGAACTGCGCAAAACACTTAATTTTAAAAGTGAAGAAGATTGATTGGAATAACAAAATTATTAAATCTTCTTCCATTTCGATATAACCCATTGCAATTTATTCAATTTCCTTCTCCTAGTGAAGGTTCTAAACATACTAAGATTGATAAGAAAAAGTCGGATATGAGAATGGACATGAATTTATCGAAATAGAGCTGAAAAATTAAAAGAAATCGAATTAATGGAAATTTGGTGGTGGTTAACGATTTTTGGGAGCCCCAGCCGTCCAAATCAAACTCCATTAAAAGAAGAATTCCATATTTTTACCTCCATCCCTATGTGATTCGAGGCGAATCTTTAAACATTTTTTAACTTCATACAACCCTACGTATAAAATTGAATTTTAGAACTACTTTGATGATGTTCCCAGCATTATTAGCCCAGGCATAAGCACAGGCTTTCTCCTTATACTCACCTATAAATATTCGGAATAGTCCTCAGAATAAATGCTCGCGGGTTGAGACGTAGTCACCGTTCTTTATCGAAGACTCTATCACACATGCATTGGTTCAGTTTGAACAAAATTAACACTTCATTGGCACGGGCTAAAAAAATTCATTAGCGCTCCTCTTTAAACGGAAGAAGACAACTTATCAAATTAACTCAAGGTCGTAGAAAAGGCTCCCGATTATATACTATATATCTATTCTTTGTGCAGATCATTCTATGTTCGAGTGCGGGGTTTTAATCAGATGGCCAAGTATTACTCTACGTTAATAAATAGGCTTGGAGAGGGCTTATTTCTCTCCAATATACTTAAGAAGTGAAACAAAGCCCAAGGCTAAATAATATTGCAAGCATTAATAAAATATAATTTTATTAATTAATCTAACAAAAACAACACAAGGAAAATATTAACATGCTGGGGGATTAAAAATGGGAGATACACATGAAATGAAAAAGATCATAGGATTAATTTCACTAAGCAGTGGATTAAGATTTGGAGGGATTTCAAAACACAAAACAAACAAGAAGGGAAAGGGTTGGCTAAATCCGTGTTAAAGCACGGAGTTACGTTGGCACATAGTTAAATAGTTAAATGCAATTCTTAGCTTACGTATTTATAAGGTCCTCGTGCCGATGAAGGCGATTTGAAGGAATGGCTTTAGTCCGACTGGCAATTTCTTTCCAAGGATGAGGAAGTTTTAGGGGGGTTGTCCTCACCGAGGAAGAAAGGACTTACTTCGACAAGTGGGATCGAAGTGGGGCTCGGAAGTACGAGTGATCCTTGAGACAGGATATCGGAGATGTTCTGGATGAAGAATTGAGGTTATTGGGGTAACCAAGCGTTCTCTTGAAGAACGTTAAAAGGACGGGGGGATTAAATTATACTAACGTGATATAAGGGGAGCAAGAACAGTTTCTTGTCGAACAGGCTCGAAGAACAATGACTGTAGTATATTTGGTTCTGCCGGAATATTCCCCTTCCAATCATTATTAGAATCCTCGTTTCGTAATAAATTGGTTAAAAATACGGTACTTTCTCTCCTGCATTTTCAGGCGGGGTACCCTAATTCTTTGAATGCACGCATCCTTTCTTTCTGCGACCTAAAACTATCAGATGTGTGGTTGGCATACAACTATCTCTAATCTTAAACCGTTTGGTAAAAGAAATGTGTCGGAAATGATACACAGAAACATTGGAGTAGAAATCTTACTAGCGATGTCCTTGATAAAAGACGAGAAAAAAACCACTTTGCCCCGGCAAGGACTCAAAACTCAGACCTCTGGTTATCTAGACCAGTGCTCTGCTGACTGTGCTAGCGCGATCAATGAACAAGGCCACACATTTTGGCAATTTAACCTCTTCGTTTATTCCTCCAAACCCCAGCACCAAATTGAATCTGTGCCTGTAGGATGGATAGGATGAAAACGAGAATTTTTTTTTGTGTTGTGTACTATGAAGAAATTTGGCAGAAAAATGCTGGGTGACGAACTTTTATTCGGTGTTTGATGGGCCTTCTGTTCCTACCCATTTATTTGGACATCACATTAGTATCCATGTAATTTGAGTTTTTGTCCTAAGGTTGATTCTTATAAATATTTCTGAGTCACTTAAACACCAAACTTTGTAGCACTGTCCTTGCATTATAATTACCTTTATTACCATTTCGGAAAATGTATATAAACTAACAAGACTTTAGTTCAGCGTGATTCTTGAAATTTTAGATCTACAAGATAAGAATGTTTCATCTAAAAACCTTAATAGTTTAAAATAGGTAAGGTTTTAAGAAGAAAATGGAAATTTCCTAACTTTTGAAAGTGGCCTCTTCTGCTCATTAGACCAAACTTTCACTATTTTGGGTGGCATCGCCTTTGTATCTCCACTTTCTTTGAAGTTTAGTGAGTGTATCTAATGAATTTGCAAGGTGAACACATGCCTTGTTTGCACGACCGAAAGATATCTTTCAGTTTTTGTTTGCGTTTAAACTTAAAGGTATCTACCACGTTCAAGCATATGTTGCCTGATTAAGTTAGTGTGTGTGAAAGGTTAAACAGAAACAGGAGGGCATATATCTTAAAGGAGACGATCCCAGCGCTCAACAGTCGGATCTAACGGGAGCAACAACAATGGCAGCATATTTGTCTAAAGTAGACTTTCCGTTCGCATCTCCAATGACCCGTGTTGCTGTCTGGGGAATTATTCTATATTCTTTTAGTGAAGAATTAATCTATTACTTAACGCTATTTCGAATATTTTCACGACCACTTCGAGTGCTTTAGAAATAAAATTCCTTTTATTGACCTTAAATTTCTCTTGGAAGTAACTTTCATTTTTTGATTCTTTATAAATATTAGGAAGCAGATTTTAGTGGTGTTGTAGGAGGACGACCTAGCAGGATCACTTTTAACATAACATAACATAACATAATTACACGGATGACAAAAGCCACAAGGGCCTATCAAAGGTCATCCGCATCCGTCAAAACCCACCCACAAAAAGCACCATCACCAGGGGAAGACAAAATCAAAGTCCCCCACAATATAATATAACGGATGACAAAAGCCACAAGGGCTCATCATAGGTCATCCGAGTCAAGCGGCCTCTTTTTCAAGGCACCCAAACTCCCAGGAAAACTACATCCAGAGGATTGCATCCAGAAACAAGGGTATCACCAATCAAGGCTTGTCAAGAACTAAATCATGCAGCTATAGATATATACAAACAATATTAATATACACAAAACTTAGGAACCATCACAACCTTCCCTTCCCATAAACTCATCCAACCTACTCTTAAATACATTTAGATTTGGACTACCTACTACCCTCTGCGGCAATTTGTTCCAGTAGTCTACCACTCTATTGGTGAAAAAATATTTTCTTAAATCCAACCTACACCCTTGCTTTTTAATTTTCAAGTGGTGACCTCTAGTCCGATTTCCATCATCTAACTCAAAAAACTTGCTAACATCCAATTTATCTATCCCGGAAAAAATTTTAAACAGCTCAATCATATCCCCTCTCACACACCTCCTTTCGAACGAGAACATATTTAATACCCTCAGTCTATCTTCATATTCAAGGTGCCTCAGGGAAGGAATAATCTTTGTTGCCCTCCGTTGCACTGACTCAAGAAGGTTAATATCGTGTCTAAAATGTGGGGACCATGCCTGTATACAGTACTCTAGATGTGGCCTAACATAAGAGTTATAGAGTTTAAGAATAACCTCCTTACTTTTGTAACTGACATTTCTCTTAATAAAACCCAGCACTCTATTTGCCCTATTTCTTGCTTCAATACACTGCTTAGAAAACCTTAATGACTTATCTATTACTACTCCTAGATCTTTCTCATCCTCTACTGAGCTCAGCCAATGCCCATCCATTTCATAGTTAAATTCTCTATTATCTTTTCCCATGTTAATAACTTTGCACTTATCAAGGTTGAAAGTCATTTGCCACTTATGTGCCCAGGATAACAATTTATTTAAGTCCCCCTGCACTTTAAAATTATCATCAATATCTTTAACTACAGCTGCTAATTTGGTATCATCCGCAAAAATTGACACTTTATTATTAACTGCCTCCCCAAGATCGTTTATATAAATGACAAATAATAATGGACCGAGAACTGATCCCTGAGCAGAGACCACGTGGTTTTAATCAAAATCTTAAGGAAGGAAAATAGCAAAGATTCTCACGTGGAAACCAGTGAGACACCCTACCTGCTTTGCCTAAATCCGTCGATTTACTTCCCCATCCCTTTACCCGCGGACAAATTAATCCCCGCCAGACAGGAGCCTCCAGTCAATCACTTGCCTCTAGGCGAGATTTGGCGCCAGACGATTATCTTTACAAACCTTATCTGAAACAGGATTTCCCTAGAGAAAGCAGCCTTTTTGCGACTTAGCTGACTGAGTATATATAATCAGGGTTCCACGTTACTCGAGAGAGAGTACAGCTCATGTCACTCGAAAATACATCCCCCTTTCGTCTCTAGTCTGGCCCCTGAAGTTTGAAGGTCACGTCGCCTAGATCACCATGGTGAACCTTTAACCATGCTCTATAGGCGAGTTCGTGAAGTGGTTTCTTCGAAGAGTTCGTGCGACTTACTCCTCTCATAACGTTCACGAAAGTACGTCGCCTCGTCTGATTACAGCCACCCAAGCCTAAGTGTATCTCTCTACTCCGCCTAAGGGTAATTCATCTTGTTCCAACCTCACTTCGCTCTTCCTTGAGGTAATCGACTCCCATTGATAGATCTCATTGCCGCGCTGCAAGATCTTTTCATCCCCTGCAATCTGAGTAAAGGTCCTTCCTCCGATTTTTTAAATCCACCCTGGAGGTGATTCCCCATTGTCTATAATTTGTTAATTACCGAGTCTCGTTTTGATTTCCTTATTGCACTAGTCCATGTCCGATCTGTCATTGCAATTGCATAATACCTTAATCTTGACCCGTGTATATATTTTTGTGATTACCTATTTTGTAATTAAATCATTTATTTTGGGGTAGTCTCTTCAAATAATCTTGAATGAATCCTGGAATTTTACGAACCCTTTAAGGCCAACCTCACGCACGCGCTTACGCCCCCTTTTGTGTGAGCTCCCATTAAACTGGAGCGAGGCCTACCTCCCAAATCTTCATTCACGTGCGGCCTCTCACCTTTCGGCCGCCTATTCATGCGTGTATGGACCCATGGATTAGGTTGTACAGCCATAATTCCTCAACAGGTATCTTGAGCTCATATTAGGTTCTCTATCTTTATTCCAAATTTCCCTGGTGTCTTTCGCTTGGTATTATCTTGTATCACTTCTATTACTACCAGGATCATGCTTTGAATAAGTTTTGGTTAGAATTGGTCATTCAACAAGTTACTGAACCTTCTCCCCTTTCGTGCATCTTTATTTAATTCTTTCCGCGTAGTGTAATTTTATGTGAATCTAATATATATTTTCGAAAGTCTGTTTATATATATATATATATATATATATATATATATATATATATATATATATATCTGGATATGAGAAACTCGAAAAGTGGCGTGTGAGTAGAGCAAAAAATGCCAAAAATCCCAAACTAAAATGAAAGGCGACAGAGAAGAAGAAAAACCCAGAGAAAGGAAGAAAACGTGGTGGGGCTGATTTTAAAACAAGGAATCAAAATAATGTCTATTACCTCTTTAAAACAAAAATTTTCGGCAGGCAATTTTGAAAATTTTCTCTCAAGAGGTGATTTGGTAGAGGGGGATATAATTTATATTTATTGTTTATATTCAATGTCGTAGTTCTGAAAAGGGGCTGAAATGGACCCATGACAAATTAACTAAATGATTTACTCTTTAACATCATTACGCTTTTTGTTAACTTCGAATGCAAATATAGTCCGTGAAAAGCTTTCTCCGCGCAAAAAGAGTGGCAAAGTAATTAAAGGCCAAAAGGAAATTTAGTGAGATCACTATTTCAATTCTCCATTAATTTTTTCGTCCTTAATGATGACCAGTGCTCATCGTGATGTTGAATTTATTAGAAGACTAACTTAGCCAACAATGATTAAATGACAGAATTAGAGTTCAAAACGGTCGTATGAAGATGAAAAATTTTATCCCATATTTGGGTTAGTAAATTAGGTCGGGCTTAGCAAACAGAACTGATGTTTAGAAAAAATCCATTAAACTGTCACATTTTCACTTCTCATCAATAAAAGTCGCTTATTAGTTCAGTTATTTACATTCTTTGAGATGTTAATGTCTGAAATTAATTATGGGTTATGCAAGAGAATGAGACGAAATTGCTTCGAGTCTTAATTTATGCACCCGTCTCTTTGTAATCTTTTTCAGACATTTCTCTATCAGGCAGCATAAACCAAAAGGTGGTAAATGTTTGCTTGTTTTAATGCCAAGCACAACTGGCGATAGTTTGGGGTCAGACAAAATAGGACTTGTTCACCTTGCACATTTAACTTATACCATCTTGAAAGGCCAGTTTCATTTGGACGCTGGTCTTTGGAGATGTTAAAGGAAAGTCTACTTGAAGAAACATGTTACCACTGCAGTCGGTTCCTTTGGCTCAGTTGGTAAAGCAATGGTTTAAATTATCAGACCTCTTAGGTTCGACTCTTTGCCGGTGCGATCATTCTTATTCTCGTGGCTTTTTTCTGGGTCATCTTCTATAAGATCTCTGGCTTCTATTTATGTGGAACCTTTTCCACATATTTCATTGATGTGGCATTAAAAGCTTGAACCTGAAAGATTTTTGCTAGTTTCACGCCACTCACAATTGGCCAATAGAGGTCTGTCGTACAAAAAGGGATCATTTCACCTCGCATATTAAACATAGACCGTTCTGCAACGACATTTTCATTTTAGCAGCGCTCTATATAAATTTTGATTCCAACGGAAAGTCTACTTAGGAGAAAATATGTTGCCACTGCAGTTGGTCCTTTAGCTCACTCGGTAAAGCGCTGGTCTAGATAACCGATAGCTTTCGGTCATATAAAGAAAGAATGCGTTCAGTTTTCACTCATATATATATTTAAATTAGCCCCTTTTCATTTTTAATCTGTTATAAAAAATTAAGATGAATTGTTTCATATTATCAGCTGTTGCACTGACCATTAACTCTTCTTAAATGAAATTTAAGCGAGAGATCTAGGATGTATTTTAAAGGTTGAAACATGTACATATATATATAATATTGGTAACAGAGACAACTTTGTAAGCAGTTAATAGAGAAATATTTCTTCAAAATAAAACATGGTAAATGAAATTTTAAATGTTAAAACGGTTATTTACTGCATTAGGAAACTGTTTTCTGTCATACACAACAATCTCTCAGAGGGAATTTCGCCGCTCTTCATCATTTGTGAGAACATGATTAAAGAAATTTATCAGTTCCACACATTTATCTTCACAAATGTAGATAAAGTTATTATTGCTGATACATTGAGAACTAATCTTGTCTGTTTTGCACTTTATGGCATCTATAAAGAGAAATTTGTTTGAAGATTAAACATTTAAGTAATACGTTTTTGACGGGCTTGTGAGCCTTTACTCTCTAGGGCAGAGATCATTCAACATATTTTCCTTAAAGAATGGAGCTTCATAACAAGTAGTTAGATACAGTGTGTCTGAAAATGCATTTGAGCTGAATGGTTGCAAACATTTACTAGTCCATAGCATTGATAAAAAATCGAAGAGGAACAGACAAACCTTTGGTCGTAAGATGTCAAAATACATCAACTCGGATTAAAACTAAGACCCAGATATCAAATCTCCAAGATAATGTTTGGAGTAAGAAAAAAGAAGAGAAAATCAAAGTATAGCCACCACTCAACTTATTAAGGTCAAATGATTTTAGTTTATCACAAAACAAATTCAACCTAAGTTTATCCCTGACAAAGACAAAGCACACGCCAAGAAAGGTGATTAATAAGATGAATATTCTGTAATAAACTTCATGCAAAACGATTACATAATAAAAACTTCTACAAAAATTGAATATGAACAACCGTATTAGAAAACAAAACAAATTTGGATTAAAAGTTCATACCTGAATGGTAACGTGATTATGAAATACCAGACCAGACAAGATAGGAAGAAATAATTAAAACAGTTTTTTTTTATAATGACTTAAAAACACTGAATGAAAAAGACCAATGTTACGGAATAATTATATAAACATAATCTTATAGAGTGTAGCAAAAACTGATTTTTTAAACAATAGCAACCCACAAGCTAATCATTAACCAAATGACACCGATATATCTTCAAAACAATTTGAAAAAACAACTTTCCTTCGAGAATCTCATTCCTAACTCGCCAAAGGACCTTCTTTCAAAATGTATAAGAAGAGATTACTTTCCAAACATTAAACCGCTCTTAAATTATTTTGTTATAATTAATAATGGCAAGGTAATTGATATAATTTATCATTACCTAGAAGAAAATTTTAAGTATTCTAAATTTCGCACACTAATCTTAATTTAATACAGGTGCATCTCACTCCAACACAAGTATAAAATGAAATTTGGCCATTATTACAACCCTGATTTATTTTGACTTATATGTCAAGTTAAAGCTTTGATTTATATGCTTGTTTCCAAAGATCCTACGTGTTTCTTTAATGAATGCTTCCAAGCCGCTAACTTTTCTTTTCTCCTTCTATATTTTTTAAACATATTTGTTGCGTCTTTGAGATGCTGTTACCTGAACAAAGAGAAATCAGTTGGCTTTCGTCTTGTCACAGAACTAACCTTTCAGTCATTTTTATGTGTATATTTTTATATAGAGCTGTTCAATAGAGAAAAAAGCGATATATGTATATAGCCATACAGAACTGAGGATAAAATGATTTTTTAAAAGGGATAAAAAGAGAGAAATAGGTGGGAAAATCACAAATATTTGGAATAAAATCACTAAATCTTGGTTCAGCAAACGAAGATTCATGAAATGAACAACCGGTCACGCGGCTGGCGATGCCCAATGCGATTTAATCAAAAATGAACGGAGCGTTCGCTCAGGAACTCTGTTCAGAATTTGCTGCCTCATTGTACGGATGCATCTGGATGCCATTAGGGGCTACTCAATAAGAAAATGAGGCAAATCGTGTTAATAGAGGAGGGAAATTATCAGTTTAACATGGAAATATGAGGAGATGAAAGTAGAAAGTGTAAATAGATATTATTCCATGCAAAATAAAACCGTAACTAATGAACCTTTTATAACTTAGAGGCACTTACTGGACTATCTAAAATACTCTATCATATTTAAAAATAAAACTTAAAAAATATTCTTTTGTTATAATCAGGTCTAGAGCCAAATACTTCTATTATTGCATCAATTTAAATAAAACTTTTGTGAAAGTTTTGAAACTTTCAATATAAAGAAGCTATAGTTATCCCTTAAATGGTTTGAGGGCATTTAATTTGATCACAAAATGTGACAATAAAACCTCGATCGAAGACGGAAGTTTGGCAAAAGTTCAAAGTAGACTTTTGTCGCAAGAGGTGAATGATACTCAGAGTGAGAAAAGCAGCATAAATACACATATCTTTTGATGTGTGGAGTGATGGCTGAAAGTCCGGTTATCAATTTATAAACTTTATTCTTTTTTACGCTACACATAAATTAAGGCAGCTATAATATCATGGAATTCTTAGTAGTGTATCGACTTTAATATAGTTTTGAATTAAATTACTGTCAGTCATTGCGCATTGACAACACAAAACTAGCCACATTCTCGCGCTCCCCTTTCGCGGAGGGTGGGGGAACCCTATATAGCCTATTACACAGGGTATCAGGAGAAGGCGTCTCCCCGGTCCTAATGTTGAGAGGGATGGCCTCGCTCACACGGTTGATTTGAACTGCTTAGCAATGACTGTGGCCACTTTTGCCTTCCCACTCTTCCTTTATTCATCTTCTTTTATTATTCTCATTTCCTCTCCTTTTCTACTCAGAAGAGGGTGGATGGTGTAGCGCGATCTAACTCCCAGGACTACTGCAGGACCTGACGGCCTCTTCGTCTGAATAAATGGTGTATGTAGACTGTTAAACCTGGTACATAGGGAGTAGCACACTTGCTTCAGTTTATTTTCTAATATCATTATATACCGAGCACGGTTGTGGTTTAAGTTCGTTCGCAATAACTCAGTTATATTTTTAGAGTAATTTTACTAAATATTAAAACGTAAAATTCATGAAGTGTCATTTTTTTTTCTGTATCAACCAATCAGAGGCAACAATCACCCGCTCCTAATTCCCGACTCATTTTCCTTATGCACAGTCTTGCTGGTGTTTCCCTGCGTCAGCTCAAACAGGTCTGGTTAGGATCTTTACTGGTAAAATTGTTTACAGTGTAATCAGGGCCCTCTTTGTGTATATGGAATTTACGTAATCCTACTATACATAATATTGTAAATACTACAAATCAAATATTGTAAATACTTTAAACTCTTTAAAAGCTACCATCCAAAGATTTCCAATTTTATTTTCCAATTTACCATTAGGTATTTTATTTCAATTTACTTTCCACTTTTTTTTAGCTAATTAATATTTACTCTTTTTATTAAATATTTTACCAATCTTGCCTGTTTAATTCTCATGGCCATATTATTTATCTTATAAGTGACCACGCATATATTAAAGTAAATATTATTTCTATTATTAATTTTTATTCTATAGTATCTCTCACGTTAATTATATTCTCGTACATCAAATCAGTGCATCATGAGGTTATATTCATCATATATTTGGATTCTATTATTTTGAATAAGTATTTTTATTCTTAATTATCCTCTCTTCAATTTTACCTAACGTTTTCTGTCTAACAATTCGTAAGTATGACATATCGAAAGACAGTTATCCTCCGTCGCTCTCATTTTAATAAATTAACATTAAAGGTATTGCGATGGCGAATCTATTTTATTTCAGTTATGTGGTTACACCATACATAGGTGGTATACTTTGATTTCTGCGAAGATTCTATCGTCAGTAGACTTCCACTTGGTGAAATTTTACATAGCACAGGCATTATTGTCGATTTATTTCCACTCGTCGCGTTCTTGAACGGTAGACATCATCTCGAGAGGAACAGGCGATCAAACCCATAAATCAGGTCAGTGTCCAATTATTAAAATTTTCTAGTTAACCTTTATGAATGTGGAGAATTCTGCCCAACACACTGTGAAAAAGACTACATACAATTTTTTGTCGTAAATTATCCCTTTGGCTCTCTGGAAGCACAGCCTAATTTGAAAAGTATTGACCAGTTTTCCAATTAAAAATCATTTTCGGTGCAAGAGATGCAAGAAAAACCACTCTGAATTGCCTGGAAAGGGTGCAATGATCTAAAGTTCAGGAAAGTTAGAACTTCCATAGTATGCCAACTGCTTCCATGATAGCCGTAGGATTGTGAGGGAGCCCTCAAAAGAAAAGTTAGTCGCGCTGGGCAATAAGCGCCGCGCGACTAATTCTTCCATTGGTGAATTTTGTCAAGCTAAGTTTAGCTTCTGCTATGCTTTGAAGCACTCCCACCGCTGTTATGAGCGGGACTGTGTGTCACTAATTAGAATAATTACCCTTCTTGCATAGAAGTGAAATCGAGTCTAAATGATTAGGGGGCAAGAATTTGCAGGACCTTCTCTCATCCTTCCGGAGGATGGGACTGGAATCTCGCAGTATGCGTCCCCGGCGGAGTACTTAGCATCCGGTTTCTCTACTTTCTTTACTTGGCCAGTATTCACTGCACAGTATAAACACGCTGGACTTTGCTTCGAAAGCTTAAAACTCTTCAAGGATAGTTTATTCTACGTAAGATGTTTTCCGCACTCTTTTCATGTGCATACATCGCCATTGGTCTGGGCTATACCAAGTCTTCGATTGTTCGAAAACCTATTTGAGTAAGACATGGTTTCTCTGAGGGAAACTCCCATATTACTGGCGAATGTTTAATTTACTCGCATGTTGGAAAAAAGAGAGCTTATTCTAACCCGGCAGATTTCAGGCCAATTATCCGAAGTTCTCGTGCGTGCAAGATAGTGCGAAAGTTCCTAAATGGTACATTAGCCTTGTTTCGTGAGCCTGTCTTCTGTCATTTCTACTTTAGCTCGAATGCTCTTAAACGGCTGCAAATTGCTCTCTGCCTAGTCATCCTTCGTACACAGCATTACGCTAACGTCGTTTTTGATTCATTAAGGACTATTATACCATATTGCGATACTGTATCATGAAGGCCTGCCACACCATCGAAACATGAAGACGCCTCCCAATCTTCATCTGTAATCTTAATTAAACGAGATCATAGATTAAACGTACGGTGATAGGAGCGCTCTAAAGTGAGATAAAGCGTAAATAGGACTTCGCACACGGAGCTGGCTTCAATGTGAGGTTATTTTCAATGAATATCAAACTTATCAACTTGGTATCCAATTAAGATTTCCTCGCTGAGCTCTACGTAAAGACATTGCGATTTCTTTTAGTTCAGTTCAGATACCAACTCTGGAACGTCAAAAACAACAGGGAGTGAAGCACAATTTTTGCTAGACCAAAACATTGAAATTCGGTTTTCCTTGGCAGAATTTCAGGTAGTAAACTTCTTCTTCCATAAACGCCTTTATACCCACCCGAACTTGTTGCTAGGCTGGGTCCACCAAGAAATGGTAGATTCGCAACAATATTTATTCTGGATTTCGACAAGCGGCTCACTCTTATGGCCTCCCCATACACAGCCTTAGGGAAAATTGTGGCGTGCCATGGACATCGTTCATTCTCTGAAGTTGTCCCAATATGCGAGGGAACTATGATTGGGTTACCAATAGCGTTTCTATCGTTCTTTTGTTCCTTTGAAACTTGAGAACGCATGTGCTTTATGCATCTACCTTTGAGCCAGAATTGAGAAGGCAGACTCATTCCCAAAACCGGTTACGGTTTGGCAAACATCGCCTTACGCTGATTCTTTATATAGAGTCTGCTTGCCGAGGAATGGCCGCTTTTGCTCATTCTGCGCCGTAAACTGTAATTATTTGCTTATACGAATAAGACTTACGTCATTCTTTACTAAATATCACTTTCATTTGCCTCCTTGGCCAATTTAGACTGTGCTAATTCCACCGAGAGACCCCAATCACACTATAAGCATTTCGTATTTAGGCCTAGGAAACCCATTCGAGAGCTTGATGTAGCTCTCGGACGTTGGCACTTTTAATTTTATCCAAGACGCTATTCAGTTATTGGCACTTTTGACTTTTTATCACCCCTATTCTTTTCACAAAGATTACACAACACCAGGTGTATTACTCTAACCTTCCTGACTTAACCAACATTCACATTCGCTTAATAAGTTCACTGCACGCAGAGAAAATTTCTATAATTGCTAAAAGTGGTGGTTTTAAATGCATCCCTGTGGGAAGGCAAGAGTGAATTATGGTCGCAGTTGAATACTATCACACAGAGAAATTCGTTCCTTTCAATTCTAGGATATTAGCGAGATAGTTAAGTTCTTTTACTCTCGATTCTAATTTGAAATAATTTCTCTTTTGACTTTTTCAGTAAGTAATTTTACAATTTTTAAACTTACGTCCCAGACAGGCAATGAAATTTAAGTTAATGATTTATTATTTCAAGAAAAATCAAAGTCAAAGCCCTTTTGAACAGAATGACCTTTTTCAATACAATTCACGCTCATGCAAAGATATCCTATTGTCTTTGAAGTGTCAACTTTCAGAACCGCTTACTCAAATAGTGCCGCAATATTCATAAATATCTAAGAACTTATTAACTCCTCATGATATTTTATTTACAAAACTATTATTTTCTAATCAATAGCCAAGATTTTAAGAAATAAATCACAATTTATTTATTTATCAGGTAACTACTCAATTTTAACTTTAAATGCAAATAAAATTATAAATTCACTAAAATTGAAAAAAAAACTTTTCGACAATCCTTAAATAGTAAATCCTGAAAGCCAAAAGAAAGATAATAGGAACTTTACTGCCATATAATTTTAAAAGCCAACAAAGTCCTCACATTCCATTCAAGCCCAAACAATGAATTAAAACACGAATCTCTGAAACTTTTATCTTAACGACTTTCAATGTTAATTTGTATTCTGAAGCTAATATTTATTTCACACCAGCTCATTGTTTCTTGGATTACTTTGCTAAAATAATGTTAAGAAACAAATCTGATTTGCTGTTTTCAAAACCATTTAATTTCTTAAAATCTTGTCTCGCCTTAGTTGACCACTCAATCTAACTGTTCACAGTCATTGCATTTTGAGCCTTTTCAAGTTGTCACTATTCATATGATATATATTGATATCGGTGAAACAACTGTGCTGCACGCGCTGCACTCTTTCAAGCATATTTTTTATGTCTTGACGAAGATAGATAAAGACCCCTGAGTGTGGGCCGCATATTTTGACGGCGAGATTCCGCTGGACATTTATTGTGGAAAAACGATCTCTTTCAACTTATTAAAAAAACTTTATACACATACCTAACTTGTTTATTTTTTTTCTTTTTAAATATTACCACCCATTATTCAAAACAATTAGCCATTGTATATACACACGTGAATATTTTTGTGTTCACCTTGTTAAAGGTTATTTCTAACATGTCTTAATGAAATTGTACTTCTAGTCTAATACGAGTATGTATGATATTATACTTGCCTGATTTGAGCGTAATCTGCTCTATGATTTTGTTGTAGTGCTTGTATTTAATTTCAGTAGCATCCTTTAAAAAATCCTCTTGTCAGTTTTTTTTTTTATTGCACACAAAGTTTCTCGTCTATATCATTAACAAACATTTTAATTAAAGTTTTCCGAGTGAAGATTGCTTTAAAAAGAAAATTAGTATGATATTAAATCGGGTAAGTCGTCATTATTTAAAAATTATATTTGTTTCCCTTGTGTGCGGCTCGTTGTGATATGCTATTATGCATATTTATCACATAGATTATGAAATGGAAATCACCACATACCTCTAAGATGCTTCTTAAAATTTTCTAATATTAAAACTGCTGTTTTTGTTTTAGATTTATTCAATATTACCATTGCAATTTTTCAAAATAAAACGAGCGTTGTCTTGATTAATTCTTGTTTATTTTCTGAATATAGTTTCGGTTGTTGCGATCAAATGTTTACAATATCCCCGCCCAAGGAATACGACGTTTGTCTGCGGAACCTTTGAATTTATCTTTTTTCCTAAAATACAGTGTCGATTTTTCTAACTTCTGAATACATAGATTGAAAGAGTTGTAATATATATCACTAGTTGCGTTTAGCCGTGTTTCTAATATTTATCTGACCACGCAGTTACTATTGCAAACATAGAAATAAAATTCAAACATAGTTAGCAATATAAGAAGTTCAAGCAAGATCCTATATCAAGTAGAGAGAAGATTTTGACTCATTTGAAATAGCATGTAAGATTAGAGATTGGTTTAAATTTCGCCCCAGGTAAGACTAAAAGATATTTGGAAAATAGGTTAATCAGCATAAAGGTGTAGTCAGGAAAGCCAACCCTATATCAAGTATTTTCAATAATATTAATAATGATAACCATGTAGCACACTTTCCTGAGGTCCAAATAATTTATCCGTGTATGTATTTTTGTAGAAAAAATCTATAATCTTTAGTAGTTTATGAAATTCCATATTTCTACTATTTGGATGAGAAATTTAAATATAGCTCCTTTACCACAAATCCTCTCCCAACGATGCCTTACATAGGAGTTCGGACTGCCAACGTCATGGATACGGAAGAAGAAGACAATCTAAAACACACCCATTCCCCTCACTCAAAAGCTTTCATCTCCTTCGCCAGAGTATAAATGGAAGAAGAAACTTTAGCCGAAGCGCCATTACAGACACAAACAGAATCACCATTCCGTGTTTCAAGCCGCGAGGGTCGAGATGCGGATCTCGGGCTTTTCCCTATTTCTAGATTAGGTACGATGCCTGCTTATCTTATCATTCTACTTCTCTTTTCCTTTTCCTCTCGGTTTTTAATACAAAAGTTAAGGATAACCCACCTATCTTAACTCTCCTCCAACGCACTGGTGATATAGAACTCAAGCCTGGTTCACCCAACTACTTGTGTAGCTGAATACACCTAAGGTGTTCTGACATCGCCAGGACAGAACAATACAGTAAAATTTAGCATGCAACATATGCACACTACTACGCCTCACCTTAGTAAATACACCAAGCACTATCATGAATATGGTAAAGCTCAACATTAACTATATCAAACGTAAACATAAAAAGCAAAACTAAAACCTACAGGAACACAACATAGACAGAGAGAGCACTCATTCAAGAAACAAACCGTTACATCACAGCAAAATATCTTCTTCCCCTTTCTATGTACCACTGTCCGACGCTTAGACGATAAATTACACCCAGAAAAAACAGGACTGATACTTATAGTTTACAACTCTATACTATTCGCCAACATCACCTCATATAGCAAAACTCTCCTAAACATTGATCCGTAATAAAAAATACAATACATCAAGAATAACATAAACGGCTCCGAGTACATTCTAATCCTTTATATACCTCCACCTCTAAAATTACCCCCAAAATAAACTTTACTCTTAAGTGATTACAAATCCCAACACAAATCCTGTTCAAACTTACAAACAGGAGAGAACACACGCACCCAGAAAAACCAAACAGTTGCAAACTCTAAGCAACCCCCAAAACGAATTTTAACAAACTCGTGACCCACACAGCCTAACTCAACATACCCAGAGGTGCAGTTTTCAGACGTATCGCTCTCCTCACTTCATCTTCACATCAGAGCTACATAAAACACCTTGCCTACCACCCATCCTAGTTTAACTCCCGAACAGGCAAGAAAAAACGCACCCAGATACGAAAACAGTTGCACAATCTAAAAAACCTAAACACAACTCTTAACCAACCTGTAACCCTACCCAGCCCAACTCAACATACACAGAGGTGCAGTTTACAGACGTATCGCTCTCCTTACTTCATCTTCACGGCAGAACCGCGTCGAACACAATAGCGGATATCCTCTCAGACAAACCTCTCTTCCTCATATCTTCCAAACCACCCATACCAGATCAGCACTGTACAAAACGAGATACATAAACTACAAGAAAACAAATTTGAAAACCTCTATCATATACAAAAAAGATTAACTACAGGACTTTTTTATAAACAAATATTACTCGTTGGATAAACCAGTGATTTCTTTCCTCGCCACAATTGTCCTGCCGAGTCCACTGTTCAACGCTTGGGGGCCAAATTCGAGGCAAAAGGGTCGACCAACAATCAGCCAATACCCGTACGTCACCGAAATGTAAGGTCTGCTGAAAACATCGCTGCCGTAAATGAGAGTGTACGGAAAAATCCGAGGCAGTCAATTTCTCGTTGTTTACAAGAACTTGGCATTTCTGCGACTTTAGTTTAGCGAATTATGAGTAGGGAGTTGGGTCTGCGACCGAAGAAAATGCAACTTACCCAGAAATTTAGGGTAAATGACCATAGAAGACGACGTGTGTTCGCTGATTGGGCTCTAGAGCAGTTGGAAGTTGCCCCAAATTTCCCCCAAAAAATCATCTTCAGCGACGAGGACAATTTTCGGATGAATGGATTTGTGAACAAGCAAAATTGTCGGATTTGGGATGAAAAAAATCCATAGGAGATACACCAGCACCAATTGCATGCAAAAAAACACTGTTTGGTGCAGATTTTCGTCTAACGGAGTCATCGGTCCGTATATTTTTGAGAGCGAAGATAGAATTATCATAACCTTCAACGGCGAAACCTACAGATCGATAATAAGCAACTTATTGTGGCCTCAACTGGATTATATGCCTGATATGGATACTGACGACATGTGGTTCCAAAAGGACGGCGCTACTAGTGTATTTCAGACTATGTCTAAGATAAGGAACCAAACTAATCTTACCAAACTGACCAATATTATTTTAATCAAATTCAATCAATATTAGCATTTTTAATTTGTTTTTTTATCGTAATCTTATTACTTATTCAAAAAATATGAATCCTAAGTAATGCCCCCCACAAGATCATTTGTAGATACTGAACGCCTAACAGTATCTACAATTGATTAATCCGATGCTTGAAAACATACATTTCAAAAACACTTAAAAAACACACGCTCTTTAAACCATCTGAAAACACTCAAATCCATTAAGAAAATATAGAATTTTAATCAAAAATAAGCATATCACAAAAACATCGCTAAAAACTCCTATCACAAATAAACATCAATGCATATTATCACTAAATACCCTTCACGTCTAGTCATTCATTTACACCTTCTTCCAATTAAACGGGCAAACACGTCACACATTTTCACCTCAAATTTCGAAAGGCAAATTTAATCATTTCCCGCCGCGTTTCATCCTCATCTGATTTCGTTGTGGTCAAGGAACCGCAACCAAATTTAGCCCGCAAAAAGCCACCAATCACTCCGGCGTATGATGGAGTCATCTTCGGGCAAATTACGATGCCTTCATCAAGAAAAATAGTAGATTTAAATAACTTTTAGCTTGTTTTTGCCCTTGGTAAATTGTATTTTCAACTGCAACAGAAGTAGAAGAGAAAGAGCGACATGGCGTCGCAAAGACCCCACGCTACGAATAAATCGCGTTTTGATAGACCCGAGCTGGCGAAAATGTCGTCGAACCATTAAAAATAAGGAGGGAAGGGGGGGAGATTTGAAGTCATTGAACCCCGATCTACAAACTTAATGAGCTTTAGAAAAATCCCTAACAAGGTTCAACATTCTAAGACATTTTTTATTTTTTTTTTTAATATTACGTTTATAGTGACAAGATTAATCCATATTTTTAAAAAATGGATTTATTTCTTCTATTTCCATAAAATTTCATTAAACCGACTAACCTAAGCTAGGGCGCACTAGGTGGGAGACAGGAAAAAGCTACAGTGTTGTTTATTCTTTATGGGATTATAGTGAAAAAGATTATCTAAAGGAGTTGTAGGAAATCTTATCATACACACATCCCTGATTCGTTTCGAGGCCAACTGAAATGATTAGTCGCTGATAACATAGAAAAATTTTAAGCTAAAGTATTCAATATGGCAATAACAGAGGCGCTACACCATTCCTTCACTCTTTCATCCCTGTCTTCACACAACGGACTCAGCTGAATTCTAATTCGAGTTAGGCTGTGTCTGTACGTTTATAAAGGGAGGACAAAGCATGTGTGCGATAAATAGAAAGACATAAAAGTGGTAAATTGATAAAACTTATAAAAAACGGAAAAATTTGTTTTAATGTGTTTGTATAATTTTTGAAAAAGGAAATATAAAATATTTTGAGCCCAAACACATTTTTTTGATAAATTCTCAATCGATGAGAGCAGTCGATATTTACAAGGATGTCTCTCATTCTTCAGGACTGCATCAATTCCTTTTGGCATTCTAGACACAAATTATATTGATATCTTGACTGATTTTTCTCTATATTTGTTAAATAAGGTGTTGATCAAGCAGGTTTTGGTATCATTTTGAGTTCCTGGAAGTGTTCTTTGGCAAAAGTGTTAGTGCTGCAGTTCCCTTTATGTAAGAAGCAGACCCAGACATGGAGAGCCTATGCATGCTAAACTGTGGTCAGGTCACAGGACTAGTGAAATCGCTCCCATTTTCTCGTCCTAAAGAGGAATCTTCTAAAAGCTCCAAACAAGTTGAATGGAACATAATTAAAAAAAATACTTTTCTGCAAGTCAAAACACTCCATTTTTTATATATTTAAAAAATAATCTAGCCTGTAAGTTTCTTCTTAGTGAGGTGAGGCTTCTTCGCACCCTTCGAGACCTCTGTGAAAATCTCCACCTCACTGTGCTCACTCGAGATTTCAAACTTGCTTCGCTCCAATCGTAAGGAAGCTTGGCAATGAAAGCGACCAGATCATTGAGCTTACCTTACCAGCAGACAATGGACGTACATTTAAAGCACTTGGACGTCCAAAAGACTAATTCACACGAGTGTAAGTAGTCCCTTTAAAGTAATAACCTGATCCTAGAGATGGTGTTCCTTGATGTAATACGCTTAGTACCTAAGTCTCTCCTTGAATTTCTGGCCACTTTGGTGCGCAGCAACCATCGTTGAGCGCTATTCTTTGGAAAACCATTTTTAGAATTGAAATAGATTCAAAGATTATGTTTTCTCAAATATATTACGAATTTGATTGCAATTTCCCAACTTCATTCATTTAATCCATATTTCCCTATAATGTAGCCCTTTTGATCAAATAGCAAAGACTCTAGTGACTAAAACTCACCTCCTACTGGAACAGGCTCCTAGCGCAATTTTAGTTTCAGCGAATGAATAGTTTTTTTATTATTTTTCAAATGATGACTTTTCATCATGAATGTTGGTAGTGCCAGGCTTGACAGAAACACGGCTTCTTCACGGTTACCAGCTGCTGCATGTTTCCGAATAGGTTTAGCATGAAGTCTTTCACTGTTGTGCAGCAATTACCTCTCTTTTTGCTATTTATACATTTAAATTACTTTTTAAAAATGAACTCCAAGACAGAATAATTTTTTTTATATCAATGCCTATCTACTTTTAAACAAGAGGAATAGATAAAGATGTTGTGTCATTTTTTATATAATTGTAACAAATTTATATTAATTTTTAAAATCAATGCTATAGTTTGGACTATGTTTTGATTTGCATTCTCAGATTAACTGAACACGAACGATCTTTCTTGGAACTGTGGTGGCATCCAGCATCCCTTGACAACCACATGAGGGCAAAATATGGCGAACTTTTGTCATTCGTGACCTAGTAATTCTTTTATTAACGGGAGTGGAAGATTTGTAAATCACACACCTCTCCCTCTCTTTCTCTCTGCATCTCTCTTTCTATCGTTCGACTGCCATCGTCATTCCATTGCAAGGGACAACGTCACATCAACCTCGAAGAAAGCCTTCCATTCAGGACATACATCTGTGAGCCCCCTGACTTGAGAAAAGCAAGATGAATTCTATCTTTACCTTTGTAGTAAAGAACAATGCAAGGGTGTTTACTTAACCGCCTGCTCCATCCCACTTATATGTACATATGTAAACATTTCCGATTTTATTTCTTCCATATATCTCAATCCTGATCATGGTTGGAATCCATATTACTAATTACTTGAGGTATTCACAGCGAGGTAAAGAATCTTAAATTAATAGTTAAATAACACAACGGAGATTTAATAGATGGAATTTAAATAGTATCCAAATGTTGGAGAGAATCCATTGAAATGATCTCGCAACCCGTTTTCTTTTCTACCTCAACCCCAAACTCACAATAGAATAGAAATAATGATAAAAAGATCAAATTTAATCAAGTCTTTATTAAAAGTGGCATAGACAGGGAATATAATTTTTCTCCTGAACTTTGGCGGCAATTGCACATGTTCAAGTTTTGTCAGTTTTAAATTAAATTGCCCCACGTTCCACTCAATAATTTTGCTTTATTCCTTCTTATACTATGTAGTATGTCCAAACTTCTTCTTTGTTTGTTAGGTAATTTTAACTTTTACTGCTCTCTTTCACACTTCATAGGCCTATACCGACGTTTTCTTATAGATGATATTTTAATATTGCTAAGAATAGTTTTAGATTTCCTTGGAATAATTTGATGTTCCCCCCCAAAAAATAAAAGTAATTAACACGATATACATAAAATTGCGGCAAATTGTATCACAAAATCTTTCCATTGTCGTCTTTCAATCAAATGAAAGTGATAAAAACACTGTTTTCGTATGGCAAAGAGAAACGAAATAAGATCCCTCTGGCACCAAAATCATCATTTAATGACCTTACCCGAGGCAGAGTGGTAAAAACAAGAGACTTCTGAAAATGGACGATTTGCCTCCAGTCGTAACGGCATTTTCATATTGTTTGCTTTTAAAGAGGCATTGGAACATGATATGGGAGGACCGATGAAACAGCCTTTGCAAAACACTAAGCAAGAATTGAATTGTATACAATTCCATTCCCAATAAATATATATAAGTGCAAGAGTCGAGCAACATTACGCGCTTACCCGATTCCCACAAGTAGATAATCCCCATAGGAAAGAAGCTTAACCTCAGGAAGCTACCTAGTGGCCGGAAGTTTGTACCTTTGACTTCTCCTGACCCTCCCCCTGAATCTAAGAGAAAATACGGATCAAACCCACCTGTCAATGTTACGCCAGGGAGGTGACCTCAAGGGAATTCACAATGTAACTAGAAAATACAGTAGAATATGATGGGTGTGGTCATTTATAGAAGTGGAAAAAATGAACGTAAAAAGTGAAAAAAATGGGGTGTCATTTGCATCAATTGTAGATCTCTTCATGTTTAAACAAACACAAAAATTGCTCCAAAGATTATCATTAAATGGATTGAGTTTTTATTTTGTGGAAAGTATTAACTTTTTTGATTTTCTTGATTTTGGGATTTTGGGAATTTTTAAGTCAACATTGTCACAAGGACTAATATAAGGTACATGCCCTAATTTAAATAATAAAGATTTTATGTTGCTAAGATGTATATTACATCCCTTAATAACTTAATAGCAATAAGAAAACAAACACCCAAAATAATAATATTTATGAAAAGAATTCTGCGTATATATATATATATATATATATATATATATATATATATATATATATATATATATATATATATATATATATATATATATATATATATATATATATATATATATATATATATATAACAATGAAGTCTGTGTGTGCGCGTGTCTGTATATTTATAGGAATTAAATATTACCTCTCTAACCCTCCTCTCCCTGTCTCTTCCTCTCCCCCTCCCACCTCCACACTCTCTTCCGTCTCTCCACTCTTTCTACCTCACCTCCCCCTCCCCCCTCGCCCCTCTCTCCCTTTTCTCCACTCTCTCTACATCTCCTCCCCCAATCTCTCACCACTATTCTCTCTCTCTTTCTCTCTCTATCTCGCTCTCTCGCCCTCTCTCTCTCTGTCTGTCGCTCTATCTGTCTGTCTGTCTCTCTCTCTCTGTCTCTCTCTCTGTCTCTCTCTCTCTCTGTCTCTCTCTCTTCCCCTCTCACTTCTATACGAAAATTCTAAAGAGGGAAGCAGTTTGTCGTAGAATGGACTCTCGCCGGTATACCCCATATAACTCTTCGTTGAGGGAACTATTCAATTATATTTAGAGTGCGTGGTTATCTGGTTGACCAATGTTATTTATCTTCAATATGCTTAAGAAGTGGAACTGAGCTCAAGGATAATAATATGGCTATTATTAAAAAAATAAAGTTTTATTAATAAAACTATCAACAACACACAAAACGGAAAATGTTGACATAAACAGAGAATGGAAAGGGTCGTGGGAAATCTGTCTAATCCCAGGATTAAGATTTGAGAGAGATTTATAAAAAGGTAAACAAACAAAACTTAAAGGGATGGGATGGTTCGCTAAACTATTTAAAGCACAGGATAGGGTTGACAAGAAGGTTAAATACTCAAAGGTAATGTTCAGCTTACGTAATTAAAAGTAGTTATGCAGAGGAAGGTGACGCAAGGGAATCTTCAGGCCGCTGGCGAGTTCCAGCCGAAGGAGGGGGGATTAAATGATCCTGACGTGACGTTTTGGGAATGAGAACCGTTTCTTGACGAACGGGCTTAAAAAACAATGGCTGTTCTACGTTGTCCTCTTCTGAACAACAGGGGGGGGGGATAACCGTCTCTTGTCTACGGGTTTGAGGAACAATGGCTGTTCTAACGTTGTTCTCTTTCTCAACAACAAAAGGGGAGGGTGAGTATCGTTTCTTGTCAACGGGCTCAAAGAACAATGGCTGTTATAATGTTATTCTCTTTCTGAACAACAGGGGGAGGAGAGGTTATAACCGTCTCTTGTCAACGACTCAAAGAACAATGGCTGTTCTAACGTTGTTCTCTTTCTGAACAACATGGGAGGCATTGTGAACTTGTTGTCTTAAATGCTTGAACATTCGCACTCAAGGGATATTGTCCTCTTCTGGACAATGATGGTTGATCTCGAGGTAGAGGGACCTGGTGCACACGGTGAGACCGGATCGGCGTAATGTTTCGCGAAGATCATCTGGATCTGAATCTCCTCTTATTGGTAAACTTTCTATATAAATAGTTGAGCCATTCCCTTGGTGTGGGATACAATGGAGTGGGTCTTCGATGGAATGCCCAGCCGCGCCTGAGAACAATACCTTATCTGCCCATAACCCTAACTCAATCTGGCTTGATCGGCGCATGGGGCAAAACGGGGGGGGGGGTAACCTCCTTGGTTAAATATTGACTCAGGTGGCGGCGATAACGCCCACGGCTTCAAGGCGAAGATGCACGTGGTTAGCAACGTGTTTATAAATAACATGTGATAGCAGTTGACATTAAGTGGCCTCAAACCGTTCTATCACACCCCTCCATTCCGGAGGGAAGTTGTCACTTCGGAAAAAAAAAGAGAAGGGACAACGATAGAGCTTCGTCGTGGGGAACTCGTTTTATTGTACTGAACGTACCTTCATGCACCTAGCTAGTTTTACCTCAATACATATGATTATTTTGATCTTTTGATTATACGGGAAACTAACCTTTAATACAAACTTAATCATAAAAGGGACATGAAGCAAGGACATGTTACAAAATTAGTACATATGGGACAAAATAATTTATACTTAATTTAATGGGTACAAATATATATACATACGAAAAAAATAGACATTGAGCGTTGCAAAATTCAGACATATACATTAACTAATTCTATTACAAGAGAATCTAATTTAGGTCGTACAAGACGGTATATACATACATGGAGATCCTAATCCTACGAATACAATTAATCTACACTATTTGGTAACGCATTCCTACTGAGTGCGTCAGCGACCTGGTTATCGAGACCATTTATATAATTTATCTTAAATTGAAACTCTTGCAAGAGTAAACTCCAGCGCATAATTCGGCCGTTGGAGTGTTGTACATTCCGAATATAGGCCAAAGGGCGGTATTTAGTTCCTATCTGGAATTCTTTTCCTATCAAGTACATTTTAAACCTGTCTGAAACCCAGATAATTGCTAGAGCTTCCTTCTCTATAGTGGCATATCTCTTTTCGCGTGGTAATAATTGGCGACTAGCATATGCAACTGGATGACTCGTTCCGTCATCCTCCTATTGAAAGAGTACACCCCTAATGCCCTCGTTGATCGCGTCGGTCTTAATCCCAAAGGATTTTTCCGGGTTGGGCAAATTTAATATGGGGGCAGAAATGAGCTTACTCTTGAGCTGATTAAAATGGGGAACAGCGACATCATTCCAACGTAGACGATTGGGGGAATTCTTTTTTAAAAGGGAGCTGAGGGGCGCCGAAATTGCAGCGAAATTCAGGACGAATCGCCGATAGTAAGAAGCTAATCCTAGGAATGATTTTAATTGCTTCTTAGTATTCGGGAGGGGCATGTCGGCGATTGCCTTAATCTTATCTTCTTGGGGACCTAACTGGCTTTGTCCTATTTTGAAACCCAAGTATTTTATGGTTTCGCGGGCAAAATGGCATTTACTGGGGCCAATGGTAAGGCCATTTTCGCGCAGTCGCTCGAAAAGAGCTAATAGGGTGGTTAAATGGTGACTTCATTCACGAGTAGCGACTTAGACGTTATCAAAGTAAAAGAATACATTCGGAAGTCCATCTAACAACCTTCTCATGAGACGGTTATAGTTGCTACAAACAGTCACGAGGCCAAAAGGAAGGCGCTTAAATTGCATTAAGCCTTTCTCCGTTGCAAAGGCGGTTATGCTTTCACATCGGGCTGGAGGGGAATTTGATAATACGCCTTGCACAAATCGAGTTCTGAGATGAACTTGGCGTTTTCAAAAAGGTGGAGGTTTTGGTCTACTAACGGGATGGGCTCGGCGTCGAACACAGTTACCGAATTTAACTTCCGGAAGTTGATGCACCTCCGATAAAAGCCATCAGGTTTCTTTACCATGACGATTGGGGAACAATAACTAGAGGTGGACGATTCTATTATGTCTAAACTAATTAAATTATCAACTTCGGCGTTAAAAGCTTGGCGTAAATGAATCGGCATGGGATAGGGTTTTGAGCGGACGGGTTCTAAGGTTTTTAATTTAATATCATGCTCGAAACTAGTAGCGCATCCAGACTTCTATGAAATAACGTCGTTGAACTGACATAATAGATCTTGTAGCTGACTCTTTTGATGTGGTGTCAGCTGTGCGTCGATATCCAGGCCAGGGGTTCAAAAGAATCGCCTGGTAGGGAAGGAGGAGGGTAATTGGCATCAGATTGGATGCACACTGTCTGTATTACATTAAGGGACTCCGCGGGGTAATCCTCTTTACGCGCCGATGTTTCGTCCAGTGCTACAAACGTATCTCCATGGGCGCGTTGGATGTACTTTTTTTCTTTGGCTCCACGGACAGTCCCCGTGTCTTTGTTTTGGCCATAATCCCATAATGGTGTTAGTACTTCACACTCCTTTTGTGCCGTCCTAAAGTCTTGGTTAAGGGTCTGCGAGAATTCGGACGATATCGCGGTTCTGAGGGGGACGGGCTCCTGGGCTTTTCCTTAGCTCGGCCTCGAGGAAATGCGGATGGGAGACAGGGTCGAAACTTACTTGGGGGCTCTGTCATATAAGTACGGAACAGAATTGTATGGGTGCTGAAATGACTTCAGCCCAACCATCATAATACTGACACTGCAGCTAACATCTAACGACTGGGAATTCGTTTCCCCGCCCAAGGTAGTCATGTACCACCGCAAATTTTTCGTGGTTAGGGTCCACTGGGGGGGGGAGCTCGTCGGACACGATTAAACACGTGCACCCTGTGTCCCAGACGAGAGTCGATACACGGAAGCCGTTCACGCTGCCCTCCTCAAATTTCCAAGTTCCCGGTGAACTTTTGTCAAAAATAAAATTTACCTGGTGGCCTGACGGAGGGGGAGAAGTTGCTGCTTGGGTCTGCACCACCGGGGAAGCCGGGGTGGCATTAATCTGGTGAACTTAGAAAGCTGGTCCGCTTTTTAGCCTAGAATTTTGGGGGCAATTCCAGCACATTTGGTTTTCTAAAACGCAGGTGAAGCATATAATTGGTCGCTTCGGGAAGAGTGATGGAGGAGAAATCTTAACGGGAGGTTTGGTGATGACATGTTGGTTTTGGGGGAAGAAGTTTTGGGGTTTTACGGGGCCCGGAAACTTCGTCAGCTTTCCTAAGAAGGGGCGCAAATCCTTCCTTCTTTCCTGGTTAGGGGGTTGGTAAAAAGATTAATTCTCCTTAGGGTATAAACTATGGCTTGCGGCATAGACATCCGCTTCTTCGTAACACTCTTTAAAGGTCTGGCACCAACGATCCTTGACGAACGCGCGGATCTCCGTCGGGAGAGACGCCAAAAATTGATCCCGTAACACGAATTCTGTTAAAGGCTCGTAGTTAGGATCAACCTTTGAGGATTCTAACCAAAATTTAAAATTCCTCTGTAGAATGTATCCGAATTGACGGAACGTCTGTCCGGGTTTAATACGACCTTCTCGAAATTCCTGTCGGTAGAAATTAGGAGTCATATTATGAACGGCCAATAACTTAGCTTTTAAGGTGCTGTAGTTAATTGTACACTCAGATGGTAAAGATATGAAAATCCCGCGCAATTTACAATTTAACAGTGGAAGTAATCTGACTACACCTTCAGCCTCCAGATCCATGTTATTGTTTTCGAGGATCTTTCAGAAGTGGGCTAAAAATGCTCCGAAATCCTGTCCATCCTTGAAATTAGGGAGCTTAAGTGGGAGATTGGGCGGGGCTTCTTAACGTGAAGTGGCTGATTGTGTTTTGGCTTCTACACGAGCCATTTCAATCTGATGGTGAAGCTCAGCTTGTCTTTTCCGTTCCGCTCTTTCTCTGTCTTCTCGTTGGATTTCTCTTTCTTTTTCTTCTCGTTGGATTTCTTTTTCTCTTTCTTATCGTTTGATTTCTCTTTCTTTTCGTTGCTCCTCTTAAACGTACTCTATAAATTCTCTTCCGGAAAGTCGCAAGGATTCTCCTTGCGCTTTGAAGATTTCAAACTGAGTCATATTTGCACTTCGGGGCGCAATAGTCAACCAACTAAATTCCTTGCAATAAGAATTATGCTTTCTAGAGAATTAGCCTACCTAAATATGTGCACTGACCTATTCGTAATTGGTTTCTCGATCTAGATAACCAATGACTAAAATCACACAAAAAAACACAAACAAATTATTATAACAGTTTCTTGAGCTACTCCAGCTTCTTAGGTTTACAAAAAAGGGTAGAGCAATCGTTAAAACAAAAGGGAACTACTATACTCTATTCTTATAACGAAAACCACTATGCTTTACTCGACTGAGACCAGTGATAAAAAAGATATAGCGTTAAACCTTACACACTTTATCCTAAATTTAAATAGTACAGTGGCGGCAACAAAAAAAGTGACATGTGACAATTCGGGGAAAATGAAACAGAAAAATGTAACTTACATATTTTATTATGAATATTTCATGAAAGTTAATACTTGGTCATGTTGCCTTTGCACTTGATGACCATTCTGAGTCGATTGGGCATTGATTCAGCGAGGTTTGCCAAGTAGGTGGGGTCGATCGTAACCCAGATCTTCTTCAGTGATTCTATCAGGTCCTTGATGATGCCGGGTGTTGTCTCTTGAACTTTGGTTTTCATGAGATTCCAAGCATTCTCAATATGATTTAGGTCCTGGGAATGACTAGGCCACTCCAAATTACTAATATTATTATCATTGAAGAACCTTTTTACTAACTGGGACCTGTGAGCAGGGGCACCATCATGCCTTAAAAATTTACACTGAAGAATTTCCCAACATGGCATCATGTGCTGCCTCAAAACTTCAAGATAGTTAGTCCCCCTCATGGTTACATTCTTGGGAAGGAAGTACAGACCTCCTCTGCCCTTGTTTCCACTAAAGGAACCCCACACCATCACACTATCAGGGTGCTTCACAGTATATTTTGGGTCATACCGAGACACATTGCTGGGACAAGCACGATCTTTGACTCTCCTCTGACCAGCCTAAAGGTGCTCTCATCTCTGAACATGACCTTCCTCCAATGAGCAGCTGTCCAATGTTTATAGGTCTTGCAAAAATTGGGCCTTTTCATCTTCATAGCCTTGGTAAGAAGTGGCTTCTTGGCAGCGCGGCGAGCCGGTAGGCCTAGATCCTTCTTTAAGCGATGATGGATGGTCCTGAGGGCGACATTCTGGAGGAGGTCTGGGTGTTTTTTTCTTGATTGGAGCGGAGGTTACAGAAGGGTCTGACATCCCTTCACGCCTTAGGATATTATCAGTCCTTGGAGATGTCTTCCTAGCTGCACCAATGCCCTCCTTCCTCTTTTGTATGTTACCTGGTGGCAATAACTCAGCTGCCCGTTTAGGCGATAAATCGTATTTCTTGAGGTTCCTAAATCTGCTGATACATCAATAAAAGACTTTCCTTGCTCTAATAGGGTCATGGCGCAGCTTTTCTCTGTCATATAAAGCTTTTACTGCCCCATTGTATCCACTTGCACAGAAGTTATAGCACGTCAAATGTAGGCACGAATGCAGGAAATCAGCACGCTGGAGCGTTGTACACTAAAACCTCCCTGTACGAGCTCAAACGAGACAGTGAGTTCCAATAAAGCGCAGTTCTGTTGTCTTAGCTCAGGAGAGTCATCCACTCGCGGCATAAGCCCTGCCCCTTTTCATTGGCTTGTTGGCAAGTAAAATCGTGAAAGCGATTTTGTGTATCGATTTCTGTTGCCAATATTCAATGTCACTTTTTTTGTTGCCGCCACTGTATATATATATATATATGTCGGAGAATGGACTCTCGACGATATACCCTATATAACTATTCGTTGAGGGAACTATTCAATTATATTTAAAGTGCGTGGTTATCTGGTTGACCAATGTTATTTATCTTCAATATGCTTAAGAAGTGGAACTGAGCTCAAGGATAATAATTTGGCTATCATTAATAAAATAGAGTTTTATTAATAAAACTATCAACAACACACAAAACGGAAAATGTTGACATAAACAGAGAATGGAAAGGGTCGTGGGAAATCTGTCTAATCCGTGCATTAAGATTTGGGAATAATTCAAAAATCGTAAACAAACAAAAATTAAGGGATGGGATGGTTCGCTAAACAATTTAAAGCACAGGATAGGGTTGACAAGAAGGTTAAATACTCAAAGGTAATGTTCAGCTTACGTAATTAAAAGTTGTTGTGCAGAGGAAGTTGACGCGAAGGAATCTTCGGTCCGCTGGCGAGTTCCAGCCGAAGGGGGGGATTAAATGATCCTGACGTGACGTCTTGGGAATTAGAACCGTTTCTCTTCGAACGGGCTTGAAGAACAATGGCTGTTCTACGTTGTTCTCTTCTGAACAACTGAGGGGGGTTGAGAACCGTTTTTTTTTCAACGGGCTCAAAGAACAATGGCTGTTATAATGTTATTCTCTTTCTGAACAACAGGGGGGGGCGAGGTGAGAACCGTCTCTTATCAACGGGCTCAAAGAACAATGGCTGTTCGAACGTTGTTGTCTTTCTGAACAACAGGGAAGGTTTTGTGGACTTGGCGTCTTGAAGGCTCGAACCTTGGCACCTCAAGGGATATTGTCCTCTTCTGGACAATAATGGTGGATCTCGAGGTAGAGGGCCCTGGTGCACAAGGTGAGGCCGGATCGGCGTAATGTTTCGCGAAGAAGATCTGGATCTGAATCTCCTCTTATTGGTAAACTTTCTATATAAATAGTCGATCCATCCCCTTGGCGTGGGAGACAATGGAGTGGGGGCTTCGATGGAATGCCCATGCCGCGCCTGACAACAATACCTTATCTGCCCATAAGCCTTTCTCAATCTGGCTTGATTAGCGCATTGGGCAAAACGAGGGGGGGGGATGAACCTCCTTGGGTTAATATTAACTCAAAGGCGGCGATAACGCACCCGGCTTCAAGGCAAAGATGCACGTGGGTAGCAACGTGTTTCTAAATAACATGTGATAGCGGTTGAAATTTAGCGGCTTTAAACCGTTCTATCACACAGTTCTATCATATATTTGAAAGTTATCATTGATTTTATTATATAAGCTCCATACAATAACTTAATATCTTTCAAATATCAGAGAATAATTTTTGCAGTTTTTTCAATCTAGTCAATGATGGTTATTTTTTCTATCATATAGGCGTCTTCCTTGAGGGGTTGTTTATCTACTATCCTCTCTAATTCATATATGGAATTCTTTGAAACGTTATTCGTGCCCCAAATCCTCGATTTTCCTCTTGTATGGTACCATTACATTTATGATATTATATGCCTTTGGCCTACCTCAAAAGATATTCACAATTTTCTATGTAATCTTAATTCTCTAGTCCCTTCTATTAAATTTACCCTTGAAATTGAGGAAAATTTCGACTCTTCCTTTTCTTGCCCTTTTAATACATAGGACGCCCTCAGGTTTGTTAATTTTCTGTTTATCGCAAACCGTCCAACTGCAGTTCATATATTCACTTTTATTCCTATCATAGTGTTAAAATAGAACGGTCTGTATTCACTTCTATGTTTCTGCAGGCATTACGCCTTGTTAGTCCGGAATTCTCGGATAAGGAATTGTCCAACATCTTTGAATTAGGTAAAAATCTTGTTACCCTCGTCAATTTTTGCACACTTCATTAAACTTTGCTATGAGAACTTTTTATAGAACTGATAACCCACCGGTTTTCAATTACAAAATTTGCCTTATGTTGCCATAATTTGAGCCATTTTTGTCTCACTGTAAATTTTAGATATGAATCCACTTTATATAAAATGTTAGTCGACAATAATACAAGCAAAAAGGAGGAATATATTCTATAGAATGTCTATTTGAAATTTACCTTACTTCAGAAAAACTGGTAAATCTTTATCTGCTAGAAGTTACCAACATAATTATAATATTAGAAGAGGTGAACTAAACAGCGCTTTATTTTTACATTTATCCGAAAATAACCAACTCATTGACTGGAACTCTGCCAAATTCCTTTTCATCATTCCGCTGATTTAACAAAAACAAATAAGGTCAAGTGTTCGTTAATTGACATCTTGCCTAATATAAATATTTTTCGTGGCTTATTTAAACTCGACATTTTTTTAAAAAAACTCGTACTAAATGAAATAACTTCATAATGCAGCCAGTTGTCAATCACTGTTAGTGTAATATCATTCGCATTGCCTCCCCACCACGTATCTCTGCCATGATCGTGCATTAACTATTAGTACTAAATATTTTCGTACTAATGATAATCCTTTAAAAAGTTTTTTGTTTTTTTCACCCACCATTTCCATTCATATACACGGTATTGTTGTGTGTATATCGTTTTAGTGACGCACATGTCTGTTATTAGTTGCCTATGGTTCTTTTTATTGGTATTTTTTTGTCTTGATTTGTGTTTTTGTAATTGTTTGTACTATGTGATGGGCGTTCCCTCCGTATCTTTGTACCCTAAATAAGGTTGCCTTCTCCATTTTCATGCTATTCCTTGACAATGAACTTGCAAATATATTCCGAAAGTGCTCGGATTCATCTTTTCATTTTCCTGTAGATTGATTTTCATATTATATATATATATATATATATATATATATATATATATATATATATACCTGTGACAAGGACATTGTCTTCTGATATTTCGTTGGCGTTGAAAAAACATTTGGAAATTTAAAGCGAAGAAGTAGATACGAATCTCTGGTTGATGAAAGCGAACAGAAGTGCTTTGAAGGCGTCTTTTAAATGGGTTTCTCTAAGTACTCCTCGCTAATTAGACCCCTTGAAGGACGGTTCGTTTGTGAATTCAGATTAAGATGACATGAGAGTAAGCCTTTTGATTTTAATTGCTTTCATGATATCGTACCTCCGTTTAATTAATGACCACGTCATTGGAGGCTATTGTTCAAAAACTAATAATTATTACTATATTTTACGATTATTCAGTAACCTAAAAAGTTTTCTTATATATTTTAATCAAATATTTTGAAGATTAAAAGTGTAAGAATTTATCTTCTTTGTCTTATATCGCATTTGTATATTCCAGTTACCTTTCAGGTGTTTATAATTTTAGATTAAGGCAAAGTTGAATTTTTGCCTGAATTTGGCATTTTTGACAGAATTTGGTTTGCTTATGAAAGTGAATATCTACATAATAACCTGATCTGCACAGGACCTAATTTAAACCAGATAGTTAACCTAGTAAAGACATTTAGTGGTATGTTTGTGGCACGCAAATCAAAGAATGCTCTTAATCTCTGCAATATTTGGAAAAAGGATGGATATCAAACCATTACTACTACAAATAATTGAAATTCTGCGACTATGTTCACTAGATCAAGGGCCGAAATCTTTTTTATTAATCTTTTGTTCAATTTTATATGAAATATTTATGTTTTTTGGTTATGGCTGCATTATTAGTTTTCATTCTCTCGATTTAGCTCATAACTTTCTTATCTACTTTTATATGAGATGAAACTCTAAACACTATCAGAGTCAATTTAAAATAATATTAATATAAATTTCAATTGTAATTAAAAATTACTAATTAAGAAATCGAGATTTTTCAATTTTTCAATTTTTAAGCCATTGTACATAAATCTTGTCATGAGGTTTCTATAGTAACAGGGCTGTCCCCATTAATACCCCATATATAATAGAGAGTAAACCTTATAGGTCTTTACCCATGTTGCTATGCATAAACTACATAAATCTTTTTATTTTTATTCGTAAACTAATTCAATTATGTAGGTGATACTTTACTACTATTTTACATTCATCGACCTTAACCTTTTTCATCACATACCTCGCTCTATCTACATAACGATATGAGGTTAAGAGTCTTCACTATGCAGTCCCACCTTCTCACCCAAGCAATAAAATCACTTACTACTCCACAACTGATTTGGCCTAATTGAATTCATAACTTGAAAAAAACGACCTGCAGGAATATTTTGAAGACTCCCTCATCAAGGGGAGGCAGTAGTAATTATTCGGAACCTAACAATTTGGAACCATTTTCTATAGTACACTAACCAGGTAAGAACAAAATAATTAAATAATACATATTAGGATCTTTCAGTTTAATCTCCTTTGGTGCCATAAATAAATCCTGAAATGATGTGAAAATAGACATAAAAATATAGTTAAACATGATAAGATTGAAAAAATGTCAAACGCTCTTAGGATTATTCTAATCGCATTTACTTTAATGTATTAATTAACCTTTGTATAATATAGTTTATTTCTTGGCGATAAAGGAATAGAGAAGGTATTATCATTTTTGTGTAGAAAATATGTTTTTTAATTAATTTATAATTGGAGCTAAATGAGTTCTATAAAATGGAGTCGGTAAAGTAAGAACCAAAAGATGTATAGAATCTATAATGGCTAATTTTTTTAAATGTGTTGAAGATTGAGGGTGTTCGTGTGATGGAAATGATATTTTAGCCAGGCTTACCACAAATCACTTCTTTATTACAAACCACAAGGAGATGGTACCTGCTCGCAGGATGGTAACTAATTGCATTATTGTTAAATCTCGACGAATTTGATACAATAAAATATTCTCCATTATTTTATTGCAGATGTTCTAAAAGTTGATTAGGAAAACGCGAGTTATCGAAATTTTAACATTTATATGGAACTAAGAAATTTTAAAATTATGAGTTAATCAATAATTATTATTTTTCGGTTGATGTTCAGAAAATTATTAATAGTCTATTTATTATTATCTCAATCATTTTTACCTCAATATTCAGTCATCGCTCTTGGGTATAATAAGAAGCCGGGGGTGAGGGATATGGGTAGAGCGGTAATACCCGTGTTCTAACGGAAACAAGGAGTAATGACACGGTCTCCTTGCCCCCCTCCCCGCAGTTGTGCTCCTTTGGGGGAGATTAGCACTTATATATCTTTTACTATTTTCAATTCATTTCATTTTACTATTAACTTTATGCATCGTTTCTTTAAAACCTTCTACGCGAAACGGCCTCGTTGCAATGGCGACTGAAATTTGAATTAACAAATAAAATAAAATGTAGGATGATGATCTTTTGAGATGCGATGTTGCTCCTATTTTTCCTGCATTATACTGACCATAGATCTATATTGTTTGTTGCTTCTATCATGAAGAGACTGAAATTGGTACGAAGAAACTTTGGAAATATAATCGACATAAGATAATTCTTCAGCCTTTATAGATGAAGCACTTTTGGAGAGAGAACAGATCCATTTATAACTCACAAACGCCCTAAATTATGCTTTTGGATTTGTTTATTATCTATACAGAATGATTTTTATCCAAATATATATCTGTTCTTTTGTTCTATACATATCTTCAATTGTTTGTTTGTTGTGTAGACTCTTGTATATGCTTTGGCCTATAATCATTTGAAAAAAGAAGGCCCAAATTTTGTTCCCTGTTGAAGCGTTTAAAATCGTGGGTAAGTCGAATGATTTGCCTTCCCATATATAACGTGTCAGGGTTACTTTAATTTTGTCCTGAGATGTAAAAATTGCCTACCTTAAAATCAAATATCTTACTTGAGATAGTCATAAAGTTTTTCCCATTTACTTCACCATTCACCCATTGGTGAAGTAATAGTACTCTTTTAAATGTTATTTTTTTATCTCTGAATGTACACACTCACCCAATATTCTTAACATCGATTCAATTATTAAGGCTGATATGGTAGAAACAAATGTCTATTGAAGCCGTGCACAAAGCTAATCTTTCGTTATTTTACGAGTGAAAGAATTCAATTGTTTCCAATCGGTAGTATTGATATTTATTTAATAGTTTTACATAGAATAGAAGTCATTTGCATTGCAGTGAGACTATGGTGGCTATTAAAACTAAAAATTAGGGTGAGTGAATACAAATAAAGGGGGATAGAAAGAAAAACTAATCGAGAATAATCACTATAAAAGAGAAAATGAATTACCGAGTCAATTCTCTTTTGATATTTGTCTCACTCTCTTTATCTCAAAACACATAGTTATTGAAATGACTCTATAACATGTCCTTTCTTTTCAAGCAATTTTCCTTAGGTGAGAACACACTTACCCATAATCAGTAACGAAGTTAAAGAAAGAAGCAAAACGATGTAAGATAGTGGTACTAACACCTTTTACGCTCGGCTATTAGGGGTTCCGACACAAAATTTGAAAATATTCTTGAGAAACTTAACAATAAAAGGCAAGTAAACCTTTCTAGAAACAAGAGACGTCTCGTCGTTCTAAATATATCATCAAGACTTTTAAAAGCATTGTCGGCAAAGTGAAAGCTGTGTGAATGTAGAAAATTGATATGTTCTATATCCTTACCCAATTGTTTAGCAATTTAGTAGCAAAGTTAATTTGGTTTATTTTATTTTTTCTAAATAATATTGACTAGTTACCTTGTAAGAGGTATATAGGAGGGGGTTTGGTTGTTAACCTGATGGGATTGTGTATATAATTTCTATAATTGATCTATACACTGTTAACGTTAAAGTTCCCGCTGTGGCTACGCACTGTATTCTAAACAAAAGATGATAGATCTATTTCTAACTTCATTCGTAACTTCCCAATTTACATCAAAATATATAAACCTATTTGCAAAAGTAGGAAGTCTTGCAACCTATCCAATGAAATTCTAATATTTCAATTCAAATATTATTGATGGAGAGGAGCCTTTGATACCTGCAGTTATGCCTTTTCTTTATATTGATAACTAAAAGAAATTTAACACTAAATAAAATAATATTAACTCTAGGAAAATCAATTTATTGTAATCTAAAGAAATTTTTTCCTTATTTTTGGTTTATTCTGAATTTTATCAACTCTACAAAATATTTAAGTTCTGTAGTAAGAGAGAGATAAACAGACGAAACTGAAATATTGTTTTCATTTGTAATTAATAAAATTTACAAGAAAATTTCGTTCTTTTTTGTGTATTGTTGAAAGCCTAAAATTGAGAACAAAATGGAGAAACCAAACCGATGGGCAAATTGAATATGGAACTTGAAAAGAAATCCAGTGATAAATAAATATAAAAAAATAACTGAATATTGTGGGGTAGATTCTGTCCACACATGAATGAGAAGACCTATGCACATAAAGGAGAAGAGTACCTCCAAAGCACACTGCCTTTGGTACCATCCTTTTATATAAGACCAAATCAAGCCTCATAAATTCATTACGTTGAGCTAACAAAAGAAGCGCACGACTAGAATCAGAAGTAAAAAACAGAAGAGGAAAAACTACAGAACAATTTATATGTAGCGAATTACATCACTAGAGAGTTAGTTAGCAAAAATAGAAAATAAAAGTCAAAAAAAATTCTAAATGAGATAATGATGACATTCTAGCAAGAATACAACTCCGTTTAATAAATCACTTGAAGTCGATGAAAATTTGGAATTTTGTAAAATTTTGGTCGTTTAGGGGAGCAATCAAAGATTTCATTCGATTCAATCTGATTAAGATCATTCTTAATATAATTCCACCTGAATATGCCATGTTCTTCTCATTTCCATTAATTTTCCCTTTAATACCGTTTTTTAGTCGTTCTTTTATCGTTTATTATATTTACGTGTAAGTTATTACCTCTTGGTGATTATGCCTTGATTATGCCTTACTAAGAAGAATTTCCTTGTACACAGGCTCCAGAGAGCTCAAATTAGTGTGCTCTTAGGACTATTCTCACCTCACTACTTTATCCGTAAATGTCTTTGTAAATTATCTGTAGAGACGCCCTCGCTAATCTTCAGATTTTATTAAATGTAGTAATAATAATTATAACAAAAGAATAATAATAGAGAAAATCAAACATAGAGAAGTAAAATATTTCTCACATTTAAAAAACCTTTTTGTCTCTTATGATGATCTCGCAGGTCTTTGTAGATTGTGAAATTCATATTTAGCTCACCTTTACTAATGTTTTGAGACTACTCCACATTTTCATAAAGAGAATTAATAGAAGTAATCCACTGTTGCATTTTGTTTTGATATGTGTCTTCCACAAAAGGAAGATGAAATCCACTAATATTTAGAGCCCACCGGCATTTATTAATAAATACAGTGAATTGATTCGTTCAGTCAATATTTAAAATGATGTCTCTTGTTCTTCAGAACTACTTCCTTTCATTTTTTTATTTTGAAGACCCAATTTTGGCTTATATATTGACTAATATTGATTTACTTTTTGTACTTTAAGCACCAGCAACTGCTCAAAATTGTGTGGCTTCGATTTATCAACCGCCAGCTTAATTATCTCTCCTAAATTCTCTATTGGTTTTAATCTGGCAAATTCTTTGGCTAATTCCCAGAAGTTTAATGTTTTATGAAGCTAAAAATGTCGCTATTCCCAATGGTTCTTAAAAATAGGTGCTTCAATATGGTTCACAACCGTTTTCCGTATCAGTAAAACGACTTTATATCAAAAACCTCACCATTAGATTATTTATCCTTGTCAATTCTCGTATATCGGGAAATAGAAGTCTACTCTAAACACATTTACATAACATGATAAATAAATACAAATATCAACATTTTTTCCACCTGATTAAAGAAGTGCGAAATTTTTCAAATTAGGTGTAAAGACACCGTGAGAAGCTTTTGCTCTCTTCAGGTTTTCCATTTAAACGGCCACTTTCAAGATTAACGTAGTTATCTATTATCATTGCTTTGAAAAGTTTATTCATGGAAAGGTAATAATGATCCTTAGCATTTGGGAGACTAATATAAAGCATTTTTATTTCATATATATATATATATATATATATATATATATATATATATAGATATATATCTCTCAAAGTAGCACGAGAGAATGATGAACATGAATCCATTAAACCACATTCAAAGAGAAAACGGAATAATCTTTCCTTGCAGTAATATATTGATTACCTTTTTTTCGAAAATATCCGTACAAGAATGCGATTCGAACCAGACACCCTGAAGCAGCAAGCACCACTTTGATGATAGATAAAAGTATGCCGTTACTACACTACGCTACGCAGAGAACCAAAAAATTATCTGAAAAGAATAGCTTTTAAGAAACACTTTCGCAAGCTCAAACGGAGACTATGAAAGAAATAGAAAATTAATTGGGAATTCAAAGAATAAATGAGGAATAGATAAACGCGTACCAGATATACAAATGCATATATTTCTCAAAGTAGCGCGAGAGAATGATGGAAATGAATCCATTAAACCACACTATTCTACGGAGAGAACCAAAAAATTCTGTGTCTGGTTCGAATCGCTTCCCTGCACGGTTTTTCTAAAAAAAAAAATGGTAATAAAACTATTACTGCAAGGAAAAATTATTCCGTTTTCCTTTTCAATTTGGTTTAATAAATTTATATATGTATATATATATATATATATATATATATATATATATGTAGGAAAAGGCAGAAAATAAATGCTTGCGAGCATAATTACTTGTTTTGGTGGGTGAAGTTCAAGCTAAAATGACATGTTGTTCACATACGCAATAGTAAAATAAGGATGAAAGTGGCATCGGAGATAAGATTTAGGTTTGTAAATTTAAAGAAAAAAGATTCCAGTGTTCTCAAATGACTCTCCGTGTTGGCTGTGCCTTTACGTGAACATTCACTATCAAAAGATGGTGTATGGTTAGGTCGGTTAGTTTCGTAGTGTAATGTGATATAGCAATTTTCTGGTTTCTTAAGGGTCTTCAGTTCTATGGCTTTTCCATACTGTGCCCTAATATGAATGAGGATGTAAAGTACGCTCCGTTGAACCTATAAAAACCTTTGACTTACATTGCGATCAGTTGCCTCTGTAAATAATTGAGGATCGAATAAGCGTTGGAACTTTGACTTTGATTTTAAAGAGGAGTGGAAATTAGCGAGAGTTTTGAAATACGGTTTTAAAAATTATCCACAGAAATTGTGTTTTAGAATGTGTGAATTTAGACTAGAGAAGCGACCTTGAAAAATTCGACTTTAGGGTAGAATTGGCATTAAAAATGTTCAGACAGTTCGGAAGAAAAGTCTTAGCGATTATCAATTTTGGGCGAAATAATTAGAGAGAAAGGTAATTTCGTTTTGAAAGTTCAAGTCTAAAAAGACAGTGAGCAGTTGAAGTTCCATTAAATTTTCCTCTTAGTCTCCTAACGTTACTTTTCTTGTGTTTCCTTTAGTGTTAGAATATTGCCTCCTGCAAAGGTTCCTATACAAGTATCCAGCTGCCTCCAGGTGTAAATTTGATCGAGATTAAACAAAAAACAGATATGAACGATTCATCATGAACGGTGAGGCACTGGCCTTTTGACAAGTCTCTCAAAAAAATCACCAAGAAATAATTAGGATGGACTGTTGAAAAATTGTTGAAATTGATATTTACTGATAAAGCTTCCTTCCGTTTGTTTGGAGGTTTACGAGGATTCTTCATTAAAAGAAGAATAGGAGAGCTCTTCCTCAACTTCTGTGTCGTACCCACGGTGTAGCATCCGCATATCCTCCCTATTTGGAGCTCCCTGTCATCAAAAGAAATTGTGCCCTAAACAATTTTGCCCAAGATCACCACCATAAACTCATAATTGTAGCAAAACTTGTTTCCTCCGCACATTTCCCAACTGTTTATGACAAATATAAAGATTATAACTGTATTTTTCATTATGATAGCAAACCTTATCAAAAAGTGAAAACCATTAAAAAGATCCTGCTTGAAAATAGCATCGAAACTTTGGGGCATTTTGGATGGTTTTCGCCAGAATTGAACCCAATAGAGAATTTGTGACTGATAAATCATACTCGCTGGTGATAAACATAAGCCATGCAATTGTGAGCAGTTGTGGGGGTTTATTGAACACTCGTAATTCAAAGTACTTTCGATATTTATTCAGGTAAGTTTTAAGAAACATGGTAGAAGTATAACAAGAGTATTAAGGCAAAATTCAGCGAAGTTCTTTAGACTTATGTTAAAGTAGAATGCCAAAACTCATAGGCCTGGGATAAGGAGACAAAATTTATTCAGTGACAAGCAAATTATTAAGAATAGGGACTAAACAGCAGGTACAGAAGGCCTAAAGTCATATTGATAAAATATCCACCAACATATCTTAGAGAGAGAGAAAGATAAAAAAATCGAAATGGAGATGTCATATGAAATACAACTACAAAGATGTGAAATATATAAATACATTATTGAATGATCACGAAATAAGGAAAATAAATCCAAAAATATTGGTTACAAGTCAATGGTTTCGCCACTTCCCCCTACGGGAGGAGCTTGCACTTCGCTACTAAGATTATATTTAAAAAGGAAATCTAAACTCAATTTATCCTTTCAAAATATCGCGTTGCTAAAATATTAAGCTATAGAAAATATATAAAAATAAATTTTCTGAACTTCACCATTTGTAATTCTTTTGGTTTTAAAAAATTTACAAAATTTCGATACTTATATTTATTTCTGAACTTCACCATTTTGTATTTTGATATTATAAAAGAATTATTAGAAATCATTTTGATAAAAAACCTAAGTCATAACCAAACTAAGATGAAATTATTATTCATATACTCAAAAAAATCCCCTTCTTAAATTATAGAGTTAGTGATGGTGATAAGAGACAATTTCATTTAAAATCATCTTTTTAATAATGAGATAAAGTTTAGGGAGACCGACGGAAATACTGAAATTACGCGAATGCTTAATGAAGGGGCAATCAACTATATTGAGCTTCACATAAGCTTTGTAATGTTAAATAAATTGAGCAGAATTTCTTTTGATAGGTTGATTATTTTCTGATAAATGAACAGGAAAAGCAATATTACGTCCATCTCAGCTTATACTGGATTTGAATTGGTTAAACGACAGTCATTGATTATTTAGTTTGATGAACTAGCGCTTAGAGAAAACTGAACAATCCAAAGAATAATCCTTCCCTCTCCATTTTTTCATTCTTTTGAATCAGTATTTGTACAAAGTTTTCTGATAATTAAATACGATCGAAATATTCAAATATTTCAGAAGAAGGAGAAGGACGAAAAGGCATCAGAGATACGAAAACAAGAGGATTCTTAGAATTTAATGCGAGTGGGGCTTCAGTTCTAAAGAAGTTTTACCTTTTGGAAAATTTAAGCAGGTAGCAAGAAATTTATGAGGGTCACAACGTTTGTTACCTTTTTTCAAGCTCAGGTAAAAATCACCATTCAGGAATTGCGAGCAGACGACTTGCAGGACAACAAGAAATGTTGAAGTAAAGACAAAACTTTGGACTTTGTCATTATGACCCAAATAGAAGTAAATATAAGAATAAAAGTTGGTATCTGTGCAGAAAAAAACGCATTTGTTTGACTCTGCGTCGATCCAATATATGCTTCGAAATTGCATCGCGACTTCGTGACTTTATTGCGCTGGATCTTGCCCGCTGCTTCCTTCTCATTGAACTTTCACAGAATTAAAAACAATAGCGATATTCGAGAACTTCAGAAATGAACAATTTAGCAATGTCGAGAATTGCAGAAATAAACAATTAAGCGATGTTAAGAACTGTGGAAAACTGCGGAAATGTACCATTTAGCGTTGTCACGAACTTCACTAATAAACACTTTAGCGATATCAAGAAATAAACAATTTAGCGATGTCCAAAAATACAGAAATAAACCATAGAGCGATGCCAATAAATTCAGAAATAACACTCATCGATGTTTGGCAACGCAAATATTATTGTGTATATGGAGAGTTTTGATTTAGTGCAATTAAGTGATATTTGTTTTGCATCTTTTGCCATATTGAATTATCAAACGAGATCTTGGAACCTTCAATATTGCAATAACATTTGGAAACCAACATTTGAACAATAGAAATGAAAAATTAATATTAAATCAAAATTGCTCAGAAATAAAAGACTTGAAATAAGAAATGCAAACGAATCCGAGCGATTAAAAGTTGATTTGAGCAGAATTGAAAGTAAACTGAAATCGATATGGGCCATCTTCATAGTCTTCAGGCGAATTTAATATACTGAAAAATTTAAGATCCAGAATGTAGAAGAAAAAATGAAGAGGAAAAAAAATATATCACCTGCATCATCTCTTTATCGATAAAGGCATTTCAATAAGGAATAGATGATATGACCCTAAAATATATAATAATCAATTCTGTTTACGGAACAGAACTTTGCTCATATTTTCATAGTAGCTGAAATTACCTGCCCAAGGCGGAGGCAAGAATTGTCACAAAACCCTAACTGCTATGATTTATGACTATAAAAAATGCAAATTTTCCGATTGACGTGGGTTAAATTTCTAGTAATGATCATTTATTAACGTACAAGCATGTTGTAAAACAATACTCTATAGACATTAGAGAAATTCCGTGTAAAACACATTATTTCTTTTTACACTTGGTATAGATTTCTTGCATTACGCACCCAGTTTCCCATGTTAAAAGCATAGTTCTTCCATTTGATGCACATCCATTTTTAGGGGTGGCACTCCAAACGGGCCTGCACATACTTTTTGTGATATATCCTTTATGCATTCACTAATCATCCTTACTTTGGAGGACATGACAAAAGCAATGCGTGAAAACACAACTCGATCTCAATGGGAGCTCCAGCAAAGATTTTACTGCATCAAACATTAAACGAGACAAGCTCGTTGAAGAAACTTCCGTGCATCAGTTCGAATATAAAAAAGCCACTTCTAAGAGCAGAATTCAGGAGTGGGTGGACAACTTCAAGAACTATAAGAGTGTAAAGAACCTCAATGCAGCCAGTAACAACCGTTCAAGCCATTCAGGACGCCCCAGGAATCGTACAGCTGAGTTAGTCGAGAGCGTGAGATAGTCAGTTCAGCAGAGTCCGAAACGCTCTGTGTGCAAGCGAAGACAGTCCATCGGTATATCTCGGGAGATCTGCAAGAGAGTACTACTAATGGAGGTAAAGGCCCACCCATACAGAAGACAAACGAAGCAGACCCTTACAGCCTCACACAAGGAGCAGAGAAAGGCTTTGGCCTTCAAGATAGGGAGAAGATTCAAGAGAGCACAACTTTCCTAAACTTCCTTTGGACCTGAGATGAAGCTCACTTGCATCTTGAAGGAAAGGTATACTCGAGGAAAAATGTCTTCTCGGGGACCTCCAGACGAAAAGAGGTAGCTACCATGCCCCAACAGCACCCCAAAGTGCACGATATGGACTGCATTCTAAGCCAGAGGCATCATCGGACCATTATTCTTGGAGGAATCTGGCGCGACCTTAACAATCACTAAGGAGCAGGATGTTGAGGTCCTCAAAACCCTTAAAAGGTGGCTGCAGACCCTATTCCCGTCGCCTCTGGGGAATTTCTGGTTCCTGCAAGATGGAGCAACCTCTCACACCTCAAACCTGTCCCGAGATTGGCTGAAAGAGAACTTTGGTAGGCCGTGTAATCAGTCTCAAGACTGATTTTGAATGTCCACCTAGAGCATAGCCCCTCAGATTTCTTTCTATGAGGGTACCTTGAAGAGTGAGTATACACAAGGAGAGCCAGAACCATCACGGAACTCAAGGAAGCCATTAGGGAAGAGATCAGAGCCATTAGTCGGTCGGTTTATAAGGACATCATGGATCACTTTGTGCTGCGCCTCAAGAAATGCACATAGCTAAATGGAGGTCATGTCGAACAGGTACTCTAGAATAAAGAAAAAAAGTGAAAAGAATCATGTTTTTAGTAGTGTTTTTAAACACTGTCGTAGAATTTCCCCCCTTTTTGTTCTATCTCTAAGAGTGCTAAGTGTGTCTAATATATTGATATTATAAGAATATCTTAAAGAACAGAGCCGTTACGAAACACGTAAGGATATATAAGAGAAACGAACATTAATCCCCAAATAAACTTATATTTTACCTTTATCAATTCAATACATAACATTTATACATTAACTACAGCAATACTCTAAATATTCTTATAAACAAGAATTAATTAAATTAGTTTACCCACAAAAATTGGTTAACGTTTTCTCTACACACAACAATAATATAAGAATTAGGCTTACGGACTCATGTGGAGTTTAAAGGCCTCAGAAATGTTATTTACTCTCGACGCGTGCCGCAAGCCAGATGTAGATGAGCGAGATCACACGGTTGTTTTGGCAAGGGTGGCAGCTGAAGGGGCCACACGTTCTTCCGGGGGAGAGGAGTTCTTCAAGGACGAGAACCAATACGGTGCTTTAGGCAACACCTAGGCAGTCGTGGTCTCTCTGGCGAGAGTGAGTCGAACTTGGTTCTTAAATCAAGTTAACTTGGAGTGCGGTGTGACCACCGTGTAACGAGCTCGAGGAGGAGCTTTTCTCCTTCGTTACTAATTTCCTTATGGACGAGGACTGAACTCGGTGAGGGTCTTCTTCAAGGGCAAGGATAACGGAAGAGGGTTTCTCTGGCGAGAATAAGTTACTTAAAGTTCGGTGTGGTCACCGAGTAACGAATTCGAGGAGAAGCTTTTCTCCTTCGTTACTTATTTCCTCATGGACGAGGACTGAACTCGGGGAGGGTCTTCTTTAAGGGTGAGGATAACAAGGGGGGATTTCTCTGGTAAGAATATGTTACTTAAAGTTCGGTTTGGTAACCCAGAACTAGCTCGAGGATGAGCTTTTTCTTAATTCCAGTCTTCCTCAAGGGCAAGTATAACGGAGGGGGATTTCTCTGACGAGAACAAGTTGAACTTGGTTCTTCACCAAGTTAACTAAGAGCTCGGTGTGGCCACCGAGTAACGGGCTTGAGGAAGGAGCCTTTTTCTTCTTCTTTTCTTAATTTCTCAATGACGAGGAATACCCCTGGTGTTTAAGGTGCACCAGGATATGAGGAGTCTCTCTGGCGAGAGTAAGTTAAACTTACCAAAGTTAACTTATCGTTTGGTTTGATAACCAGGGACTTAGCTCGAGGATGAGCTTCTTCTTAGCCCTTTAAGGTAGGTAGCCCTGCCTCTCTTGCAGGGTACTTCTTGGTCTGGCGAGCCAAGTACTCTACCTCTCTAGTCTCGATAGTTCGGGGTGGATCCGAAGACTTCGTCACCTAGAGACTGACGTATACTACTACGATTTTCCTCAGAGTTCCTCATTTATACCTTGTCACCACACTGGGGGAGTGGTAAGGGGGGGGAGGGGCTTGAGGACGGCCCCAGAAGAGTTCTTTTGGCCAACGGTTTTTCCCATGAAGTCAAACATCGGCTCCTCGTTAGCCTTCGAGATTGGGAGAAACCTGTCTCCAATTTCTTATTCGACGTGAAACTGGATCTCACTCTCTTGGGGGAGATCTTACATTTTGACCTTTAGGGTCTTTCATGGCACCGAGTTGTGCCACACTGCAGTTAAGCACTGAACCCGCCGATGCCTTCGACGGATGTCTTTGCGGTAACCACCTTGTGACTTCACCAAGAGTGAACGGGGGTGGATGGAGTGACCATTCCCTTACATACCTCCCATCGAAGAAATTAATGTGGGGGGGAACTCCCGGGAACTCAAAACAACTAACTCAATCTTGTCGAGATTAGCAAAGTTGTATTTCTTTGAGCCCTCTCTTCCCCTAAGTTTCCTTACACATAAGCGCCCTCGCTTGCGTTTACACAGGCAATGTGTCGAACTAGACCTACTCGCAATAGAATTTTACATGAAAATAACAAAACCTTAATTCGTCGATTACCCACAAAAAAACAACAAAACAAGCTACTTTCTTACATTTCTTCTAAGTTTTTGAGAACTTAAATTCTACTGATAAATATTAACACGTACAACAAATGCAAACATGGTTTCACGCTCATTAGGTGCTGAAATAACCCTCAATTTTATTTCATCTCCGCCTATAGAGCAGCTGTACTTTATCGGCTCCTTTGATGTAGCTAATACTAAAATGGTGCTCTAATACCAATACTTTACCGCTCCTGAGTCGGCCGTTTGGGTTATTAAGTCTACCCCAGTATGTTACTAATTGGTAGCGGTATTTCAACCCTCTCGACTTACCTATATTATGGTACTTGACTACCTTTAAATTGACCATTATGGCTAGAGTGGACTGTTGCAGCGGGGCATAATGGATGGGAGCGTAGGTCCCGTATCTCTCCTTTTCCTAGGGACACTGGAAGATCGTGTCTAGGTTCGATCTTTGGGGATCGAGAAAACTTTTCCCTGCGAGGTCGTTAATGGGCGTGGCGCTCACTACGACTTGGCGATTTAGCGGTAACTCGGTGGACGTTCCGTTCGGGGAGGAGACTACTAGGGATAGGGGATACTCATCCGTGTCTACCATTTGCTTAGTCTTACCTGGTTGTATCGCAATAGCACCTCTTTCCTCCTTCCTTGTCAACTCATTTAACTCACTTCTCTTAGTAGGTAGTTCCTCAGTTACACTTGCTCGTACCTCTACTCTACCTTCTTCTTCTTCCCTAAAAATCCAATTTTGCTGGGTTCTCCTCGTAGGTTTGCCTTTAGATACTCCTGCTGGTACCTCATCCATACTTCCTACTTTTTCCATCATTACCCCATTTGGCTGAGATTCCCTCGATGGTCCTTTCCTAGATCGAGGCCGGGCTACAACTTCCTCGGCCTCTATGAGATTCTTGATAGGTGCTCTTTCGATTGCGAGCAATCTTTCCTTTTCTTCTCTCTCTTCTCTTTCAGCTTGAGCACGTTCTTTTTCCCTCTTCATTCTCCTTTCCTCCGCCTCTTTTTTTGCTTTCGCTATTTCATTTTCCCATCGAGTTCTTTTTTCTTCATCTTCCAGGTTTATCTTTATTTTTCTTTCATCATCTTCTCGTTTTATCCTTATTCTCCTTTCCTCATCTTCCCTTTCTATCCTTATTCCGAATTCCTGTGCTTCTCTTTTCAACAGTATTATTCTTTCGCTTGTTTTACCTCCTCTCAGCATTCTTCTTTGCTCTCTTTCTATTTCCCCCTGTATTCTGTCTTTCTCCAATTTTATGTCTCTCCGTATTTTTATTGCTTCGCATTCTATTTTCTTTTCTCTTTTTATATTTTCCCTCTTTCTATCAAACTCTATTATTTATTCTTCTTCTTCTCTTTGTATTCTCAATTCTTCGAGGATGTTGGCATCCATATTCTTGCCTTCAAATCCCACAATTTTGGCTTGTTGGTAAAATCTTTCGACCGGATCCATTTTGTGTTGGTCCGTCAAATTTTCCTTACTATACTCTCAGGTAATTATGCCACCACTCACCAGGTAGCGCTCAGCATAACTTACCCTTAATCCCACTACTATGCTGATTAAAATACCACTCCCAAAAACAAATTTACTACTTGGCTTACCAATTACCTTTAGATTGTTACCACCCCTAATCTATCAATTTTCCTCTCGTCAATTATTCTCTTATTCCTGATCTGATATTCCTTTACGTGTTGGCTCTTTCTTAATTTGACACTGTTTTGTTCTTTCTAATAACAACCTACAAACCTGACACCACTTTTATTTATGTCGAAAATTCCCTCCCTTTTTGTTTTATCTCTAAAAGTGCTAAGTATGTCTAATATATTAATATTATAAGAATATCTTACAGAACAGAGCCGTTACGATACACGTAAGGATATATAAGAGAAACAAACATTAATCCCTAAATAAACTTATATAATACCTTTATCAATTAAATACATAACATTTATACATTAACTACAGCAATACTCTAAATATTCTTATAAACAAGAATTAATTAAATTAGTTTACCCACAAAAATTGGTTAACGTTTTCTCTACACACAACAATAATATAAGAATTAGGATTACGGACTCATGTGGAGTTTAAAGGCCTCAGAAATGTTATTTAGTCTCGACGTGTGCCGCCGGCCAGATGTAGATGAGCGAGATCACACGGTTGTTTTGGCGAGGGTGGCAGCTGAGGGACCACACGTTCTTCCGGAGGTTTTTTTTTTCAAGGACGAGAAAGAATACGGTGTTTTATGCAACACCTAGGCAGTCGTGGTCTCTCTGGCGAGAGTGAGTCGAACTTGGTTCTTAAATCAAGCTAACTTGTAGTGCGGTGTGACCACCGAGTAACGAGCTCAAGGCGGAGCTTTTCTCCTTCGTTACTAATTTCCTTATGGACGAGGACTGAACTCGGGGAGGGTCTTCTTCAAGGGCAAAGATAACGGAGGAGGGTTTCTCTGGCGAGAATAAGTTACTTAAAGTTCGGTGTGGTCACTGAGTAACGAGCTCGAGGAGGAGCTTTTCTCCTTCGTTACTTATTTCCTCATGGACGAGGACTGAACTTGGGGGGGGTCTTCTTCAAGGGTGAGGATAACGGGGGGGGATTTCTCTGGTGAGAATATGTTACTTAAAGTTCGGTTTGGTAACCCGGAACTAGCTCGAGGATGAGCTTTTTCTTAATTCCAGTCTTCTTCAAGGGCGAGTATAACGGAGGGAGATTTCTCTGACGAGAACAAGTTGAGCTTGGTTCCTCACCAAGTTAACCCAAGAGCTCAGTGTGGCCACCGAGTAACGGGCTCGAGGAGGGAGCCTTTTTCTTCTTCTTTTCTTAATTCCTCAAGAACTTGGAATTCCTCCTGGTGTTTAAGGTGCACCAGGATATGAGGAGTCTCTCTGGCGAGAGTAAGTTAAACTTACCAAAGTTAACTTATCGTTTGGTTTGATAACCAGGGACTTAGCTCGAGGATGAGCTTCTTCTTAGCCCTTTAAGGTAGGTAGCCCTGCCTTTCTTGCAGGGTACTTCTTGGTCTGGCGAGCCAAGTACTCTACCTCTCTAGTCTCGGTAGTTCGGGGTTTGATCCGAAGACTTCGTCACCTAGAGACTGACGTATACTACCACGATTTTCCTCAGAGTTCCTCATTTATACCTTGTCACCCCACTGGGGGAGTGGTAAGGGGGGGAGGGGCTTGAGGACGGCCACAGGAGAGTTTTTTTTACCAACGGTTTTTCCCATGAAGTCAAACATCAGCAAAGTTTCATTCAATCCTGTTTGAAAATTACGAAATGACTCCTATCTAAATTTGGGGTCCATTGTTTTGGGGTCATCCATTACTCACAGCTAAGCCATGGCCTCCCTTGAAACTGCATGCGTTTAAAATCAAATATGAGATCATTTGGAATAGCATAAATTTGCGGAATAAGCTCATCCTCTAGTACTTCAGGCTAGTTAGAATTTTTTTCGGTCGTAATCTTTTTTACAAAGATTCTAGTGACATTATAAAGTGAATGCTTGTTCCTTAATAGGAGTACTGGTGAACTAGTTTTCAAAGTCAGATAATTTCGAGCAAACCAACTGGTCCTAAGGAATTAAGAAATTCTACAGGGTAGTGCACGGCCCGATCTTGGTCCAATATAAGGTCACACGATTTTTGTATGCTTGTTAAACATTTTAATATATAAAGGATATTATTAAATCAGACATAATTAATTATCTAATCATTTGAAGTTTAAATGATCAACCTTATCTCTGACATAATGTTTTTGGTCTAAAAAATGCTAATTGATGAGCTTCTTAGGGACATAAGAAGGCTTTTATAGCTGAAAGAGAAGATCAAATCCCATGATATCATTTAGCAACCTATTTCAAGCTTTGGTGATTAATGGAGAAACACAATGGGTGGTAAGAAACCAATTGGCTTCATTAGAAACCAAATAACTATCTAAAAAACCCATTTTGTGTGTAAGGAACTAGCAAAAAATCAGACTATCTGATTTTATAGGGAAAACATTGCTTTTTTATAAATAAAATGTCTCTTTATTTCATAAACCATTGTGAGTTTGAAAATGTTACTAAGATAACGAAAGTACTAACTCCAATCTCTTTTTTCTTGTCCCTACGTGGTACAACCAAATATATATATATATATATACATATATATATATATATATAAATATATATATATATATATATAGAGAGAGAGAGAGAGAGAAAGAGAGAAAGAGATGCGGTCAAAAAAGCTATGATCTCTAATTTTATACGCAAGTTATGTTATTAAATGTTCTACTGGAGATGATTTGATGTTTGTTGAAATATTTTCCAGATTTGTGTCAGCTGAACAATTTATTGATCTTAAAATGATTTTTATTAATAAACAAATTATTTAGTTTACAAACAGTGCTTTTGGCTGCATATCAATGAAGCGCATACAAGTTAGAGTTACCACATGGATTATTCCAGAAAACTTGAGCAGTACCGAAAAGTTGGGTATGTGTAGCATTCACACAAAGACTTTTGCTGTGAAAAGGCTGTAATTTTTTTTTTAAATCTTCGCATCAAACGTTCAAAACTATATGGATTATATACTGCCCAGTAATGCGATCTGTATGGATCTTCCTCCCATCCAAATAATTATAAGTAGATAAATTCCACTCCTTTTACACCACGCCCACTCTCTAGCCTAAGGCTTCACTGAACAGTTTTGCACTTCAATACTACTAACAGGCCATACAAGGTATAAGGGGTCATATATCACTATGCCTTCACCCAAACAAATTCGACTTAAATATCTTGTATTATTCCTCATGTCCCTTTGCGCCTAAAGGATATGTTAATAAAGATTTTGTTAATTCCTTGTTTCTCTGTTGTTCTTCGAACCAGCTCGGTGTTCATTGGGCCAAAGACCCTTTTTCCTGGGCTACTATCGCGAACTTGAGAAGATATCACATTCATTTCTTCTTCACATTATCTGTCGAGCAACCTGAAGATGGTCATAAGTAATATAGTTTCTTCAGATACTGCCATATCCCAGTTGCTGTGTGAACTCGAGGGTTTGTATTAGCGGTTTTAAATGTTTTTTTAAAGTAATTTGTATTAGGCTGATAATAGACTAATTGAAATATATTTATTTATGTGTTGCTTCTAGCCTTCTTTAAATCAAAATACAATTGAAATGGTAGCACTTACAACTCTATTCCTACATTCTCTTCACAGAAAGGGATCATGATGCTTGTGTAATTAGAAAAGAATCAAGATACTTGTGTAAATAGAAAGGGGTCATGATACTTGTCTAATTAGAAATGAAGCATCATCATATGTAACTAGAGAGGGCTCATGATTATTGTGTCATTAGAAAGGGATCAATATACTTGTTTAATTAGAAAGAGTTCATAATAATTGTGTCATTACAAAGGGAGGAAAAACCTCATGTAATTTTAAGGAGACCATAAAATTTATGTAATTACAAAGAGATCATGATGCTTATCTAATTATAGAGTGATCAACATACATTTGTAATTAGAAATGAATCATGAAAGTTGTGTAATAGAAAAGGGATCAAGAACCTCGTGTAATGTGAAAGGGAGCATGAAACTTATGTATTTATTAAGGGATCATGATACTTATGGAAATAAAATGGGATCATGATGGTTGAGTACTTAGAAAGGGATCAAAATACTTGTGTCATTAGAAAGGTATTATGCTGCTTGTCAAATTAGACAGAGAGCAGGTTACTTTGGTTATTACAAAGAGAGCATTAACGTAGTCTAATGAGAAAGGGCTCACCATACTTGTGTAATTGGAATGGACCATGATGCTTGTGTAATTAAAAAATGATCAAGATACTTGTGTAATTAGAAAGGGTTCATGATACTTATGTAATTACAAAATTATCTTGATGCTTGTGTAATTATAAAGGGCTCATGATACTCTTGTCATTTGAAAGAGCTCATGATGCTTGTGTAAATAAAAAAGGATCAAGATACTTGTGTAAAAATAAAGGGTTCATGATACTTGTTTAATTAGAAAAGGCTCATGATATTTTTGTCATTACAATGGGATCATGATGCTTGTGTAATTAGAAATTACTTATGATTTTTGTGTCATTAGAAACGGATTATGATGCTGATGTAATTAAAAGGGTATCAATAGACTTGTGTAATTAGAAAGGGTTCATGATACTTGTGTAATTACAAAGGCATCTTGATGCTTGTGTAATTATAAAGGGGTCATGATACTCTTGTCATTTGAAAGAGCTCATAATGCTTGTGTAATTAAAAAAGGATCAAGATACTTCTGTAATTAGAAATGGTTTATAATACTTGTTTAATTAGAAAGGGCTCATGACATTTGTGTAATTAAAAAGGGATCCTTAATTTTGATCCTTAATTAGTGATGTGCTATATACTGTATACAGATAATAAGCATAGACTATATAGCATTTTGTGTAATAATTTCAAAATATAAATATTTATGACAAATGGCCTTGGATTGCGTTGGATTTGTTAATTTGTAGAATTACTAAAATCCTAAGACATCCGCAGTGCGTTTAATAATACTTTTATTAACATGTATGGCTCTTGTGATGCTCGCATTTATTTTATATCCATGTGTGTTTTGGGAGCTCCTTTCTAAAATCCAAGCTTCTCTTGCACAAATAATACAGTGTCCCAAAACCTCATGAACCACCACTATTTTAGTTGGTCGCAACTAAACGCGGTTTCTCTTCTAATCAGAAGCGGAGACAAGGCATGTAAAAGTAAATGCGATATCGAATAAACGAGGCTCTACTTACTGGAGAAAGAACACAATGAGAAAGAAGAAGGAGAATAATGTGATTAAATATTGCCAATGGAGTTTGATAATAACAAGCTGGGGAAAAAATAGTAATTCGAGTTAATAATGAATTCGTTTGCTAGAGATTGCATAACTGAGAAAACAAATGGTCAAATAGATAGTTTGTAACCATTTCTAATTGAAATAAAACAGAATGACACTCATATTCTCTAAACGAACGAATCATATATATATTTATATAGGCGTAAACAAAAGATCGATATGTTACAGATTTTTTCACTTTGAAAAATATGTAAAATAACCGAACTGTACTAATTACATTCTCCTGCTTCCTCTCTTTCCGTGTATTTATCGAGCTCACGAGAGAAAAAAAATCCCGTTCAACTTCTTTTGCAAATAAATCTAAAATTATTTTTCTTAAAATTTCCTGGATATTGATAAGACTTTTATTCAAATTATTGCGATTGGTTGTGAGTGGCGTGTGAGGAGGGAGTTAGGGTTAGGGAGGGAGCGGCGGAGTAGTGGAACTTCGAGTGCTTACATTAAGACAAAAATATCCAAAGGATTTTAATATAAGCTAAAAAGTCTTTGCTATTCGAAATGCGATGCATTGAAATTTTCCCCAAAATACTCGTGTTGATTTTGGAAAGAAGAAAAATAGCATGAAGCGGTCAAAGCATAAAGAGGAAATCTTGGCCATACTCTCAAGAATTCACCTTTAAACGGTGTAAAAATACACGAAATATGTCCAGAACTAGAACATACACGTGAATTCTCCACAAACTAAAATATACCTGCGATTTATTTGAAAGATATGTGACTCCACTCATTAGACCTTCTTCCACATCCCTTCTTTTCCTTCAATATCCATATCCTTCATTTTTCTTACGAATCCGAATTTTTACATAAAATTTAATAACAACAATTAAGAAACGTGTCCTTTTGTAGCGTTGCTTTCACCTTTCTCCAGTTTATCCTTATATAATGCATTCCGAGTCTTCATTCACTCCTTTAATTTTCTTCATAACTCTTAGGGTTGCGGTGTCAAAGTAACCAGGCTACTATAGTGCACCAGGAAGGAGATTTTAGACAAAATGACGAATATAGTAATTTGAGTAAATTCATAAAAAATGATCCATAAGAAATTCATCCATTAGTTATCCTTCCTTTATAAATAAAGTCCTCGTTATTTAAATATGGGGCCTATCTTGGATTGACGCGCGATAAATTCCAGGCTAGGATTTATGCATCCTTTGAAATTAGCAGTAGCATACAATAGCTTCATCTACCTTTGCATGAGGACCTCAGCTGTTCAGAGCTCAAGAGCAACATATCTATGTGTATACTTTACAGGCCTGAGTTAAATTAACCACGATGGCCGTCTCCAAATGAGCTGAGATATAAGAAAATATAATATCCCAAATATATAGGGATAGCTCCCATGTCGGTTTTGGGTTAGTGTACTTAATTCTAATGCATGTTTACAGGTACATATGCCTAAAAGAATGGCTAATTTTTATCGAACATGTCGGAATACTAGATGAGACCTGATAAAGCTGACAGCTCGATGCTTTTTCACTCTCACATTCTTTTGTTGATCTTTTGTGATTTTTAGTCAATCCCCTCCCCATCTTTACTCGGGGCAGATTCTCTAAAATAGAAAATGTTATTTTATTATTTGGAAACGTCGTCTGGATCTCATTCCAAGCAACTTTGCCTCTTTGACGTTCCACTAAATCCTCGGGTATCGTTTTCCTGCCAACATAAAATGAACTTGATCAGAAAATGGTCGTATTTGTAGTTCGCAAACCTGCCTTTATCCAGACTGATCCAGACCGAATAATGAAATAGACATAAAGATCAGTATGACATTCGCTTGTGAGCGCGATGGCATCAGGGCCATTCCTCTTTGGGACAGGTGCCAGGAAGTATTGTGTATTGAGACAAAACAGCTTCCAGGTGGAACTTTCGTCGCGCCGCGGAAGAAGGACTTGTTCCGCCCTCAGAGGTATGTGGATATAGCTACCTATCGGCAGGATTCCTTGGAACAAAGAGTTTATGTGTGTGTTGTGATGTGAAGACGGGAGAGGAAAAAGAGAAGTGTTGTAATTGGGTATGTGTTTGGAGAGAAGTGTTAGATCTATTCACCCGAATACAGGGGTGAGAACAGCACGTGCACCAGTTAGTAACCAGAGCTCTCCATGCGCTGACGTTTGTGTCCGCTAATGCCGGGATCGAACGTGGTCTCGTGGCGTTGGAAGAGCAACGCCGTATCCACTCAGCTAACTCTTGCTCTCAGAAAACGTAGTGTGTCGTTATTATTTTTTTTATTTTGGGATACTCCCAAACGGTATCTTTATTATTTCTCGTCTTTTTAATGTTAAGATCACAATAATTAAAGGAGACTATTAAAAAGATTGAATTCTCATCCCTTAACATGTTACTTCTTGGTAATTTTCTAGGTAAATTAGGGAATGAGATACAAGTCTCAAAAATTTGAGGATGCTGCCAAAATCCCCTAAATAAATTGGGATGTTCATAACTTTTTTTAAAAGGACTCTTTTTTGTAGTCCTTTTGATGTCGCCTGGACGTGGAAGGTTTCAGAAGTCACTCAGTTCAAAGGTCCAAACCGAAATGTGATCCTGGCAAAATAAGTAATATTGGGGGCTGTGTAATTGAGGATTAATTTGGGGTGAACTAAACCCGATGGGTAATTTTGGGTCAATTGGGTCCACTAATATTGATGAAAATTTGGATACGCTAAGATTGACGAGTAATTTTGTGTTCGATGGTATTTATCTATGGAATTTTGGGGGCGCTATACTTAATGAGGATTTTTTATTGTGCAGATATTGATGAGTAATTTTGTGTATGCTAATATTGATGAGTAATCATGGGTGCGCTAAATTGATGAATAAATTGTAGTGCGTTAATCTTGATGAGTATATCTAGGAGTGCTAATCTTACTAACTAAATTTGGGTTTGCTAAACTTAATCATTAATATTTGATTAGGCTAAATCGATGAGTAATTTTGACTGTGCTCCTCTTGATCATTATTTTTTGGTGAAAAGTTAGACAAGGGTAAACCACATCCTCTCAGATTTTGATGAATTTTGGTGTATTGGTAAGTTTTCGGATGGAATCAAAACTTACTTCACCCCAAATTACTCATCAATTACAGATCGCCCAGTATTACTTACTTTGCCAGGATCATATTTCGGTCTGGAAATTTGTTCTGAGTGGCTTCTGAAACCTGTCACGTTCTGGCGACATAAAGGGTCTACAGAAAAGTTTTGAACTGTGTTAAAAATCTCAATGCAATAGATAACTTTGCTAGGCGAGGTGTGTAAATAATGAGCGGCTTTCAAATGTCTACAGTTCAGCAGACCACGCTTTGAAACCTATAACAATCGTAAAAAGTCCTAATAAAATGTACATAAACCTATAAAAATAAGTTGTTTTTTAAACAGAGGCACAAAGACCAGATATACCTTTATTATGTACACATAGCCGCAACTTTGTCTGCCCACTGCCCCCCTTCAACTGATGACAATTCATAGTTTGAGGCCATTGGGAACAAAAGGAGAAGACGGAGAATGGTTAACTCTTCTAGCATTACTGATTGTAATTATTCTGGATGAGAAAATATTTATTTAGAGACCAAAATAACTTAAAGAACCTCAGAGCAGAAGAAGTGGTCTGGAATTCGATTTGTCAAACAGTGCACTTTGTAACCATCTTTGTGAAGCGATTTCTGAATTCGAAAAATTTTAATTCCTAAAAAGTAGCTTCTTTTTATATGGCAGTCTAAAAGTACTCCATACCTACTCCAAAAGTGGTTGTAAGCATTTTATTTGTGACGAGATAGGTATAGATAGATCTTTGGTACCATTGCAACGGATTATGTTTATATATCCTAATTCTTGTAACCTTCAATATTGTTACGCAAATATTTCATGATTATAAATTTAATTTCTCGGATTTCGAGATTTTTTGTCTTGGTAACAATTGGTTAGCCTTACTGATTTCCTATAGGCCTGGAAAACAATGCTTTTAAGATAATTTTCGCTATTTCTACTCATTCTTTTCTCCTTTTGTGAATTAAAGCATTTATTTAATTGGAAAATAGCACTATTTTATCCTTAGAAAATAGAATTTTACAAAAGCTTCTTTTTTTTTAAATGAAAGCATGTATTGTAAACAAAGTTTAATTTAAAGAGAAAACTGTTGAGGGCTACTGAAAAATAATGTATAGATCGTTTGTTATTGTCAGCGAATAAAACATAAAAATAAATGTATGAATCAAAAACCCAGTTGATTTGATTAGCAATAATATCAGCCAATTGTGAAGGAAGGTATTACATATTAAGGTTTAAAAACAATTGATTCTTTAGAAGAGAAAAAGCATTCAATTGTTGAGTCAACATCTTCCTTAGTTCTAACTGTTTACCCACACGTAAAGTGTTCAAGGTAGTTTAGAGGAGTTCCTTTATTTTTTACAGCAGAAAGTGGAAAATACAAATCTTAACACTTTGGAGTCAACTAATAAGGCATCCATATCCCATTCTTGGCCCCTTTTTTATTACTTATTGTCTAAATGTTGAGCAAAATTACTTATATTAAACTTACTTACCTAGTCTAAAATTTGTGAACACTAGCTACTCCATCAGACACATTGAGTATGTTCTTGGATGCAAGTGTGCATAGTCGTCTTCACGAAATTTATAAATCATGCAATCACCCTATGACACTCGTTAAATCTCTTGTCATCCATGGATTACAGGATACAGTAAAAGACAAATACGTTTAAAACATCCAGAACTACGTTAAAACTGATATCTGAAGATGCACTTAGCCCTGTAGACCTGCGAATTTCTTTGTCTAAGCTTTGACATTAAAATGGGACAAGACTCCACGCCTCTATTAATATTTTTTAACTTCGTTGACGCATGGTTTTAAGAGAGGACCCCTTCAGAGGGTCCAAATCCATAATAAATAGCATAATAGTAGTTCACATAAATAAGTTTGAAAGTCCGGAACACATGGAAAGAGTAATATAAGAAAATGTTTAGGTTAGGTTAAGTTAGTTGTATTTATTGAAAAATGTTCTAGAGTTGCAGAATCTAACATTTGACAAGAATTTAAAGGGTTAGTGATTTTTATCATGAGTAAATTACGGGATTTTTAGACACGTCTGAGTCTAGTCGCGAGTGACTCTATACTTCTCTATATTGATCTATTGGTCGGTCTATCGTTTGGTCGGTCCTTGTTTTGTTCCTTGTTTTTTTGTAATACCATTGTAACTATTCAGCCGATCCTAATGAAATTTGAAATCCTTATGTTGTTTTACATTCCCCTCCCAGTGATATAATTGCCATGATCCTCCCTATGTTAGTTCGGGAATTATTGAAAGTTTTGAAGGCCGTAATATCATAAATCAAAACTTCGTGAGAGCACGCGACTTTGGGTAATCAAGCTCCTCCTTCTGGATAAAAAGTCCTATTTATAGAGAATAAGCAATGAGCTACTCACTCACTATCCAACCCTGCAGGAGCGACTCCAAAACCTCTAGTAACAAAATTTTACAAAGTTACATGAATTTCAACTGCGAGAATAGACACTAAAATCCAGCAATAATTTTCTAAGGATGCGAATCTTACACTTGTTGAAATACTCTTTAGATTTTCTTAAACATCCTCTAATAGCTGCATTAGATTCAGAATATCAGCAAAACAAACTAATCCCTAATCAAAATAACGGATTTTTTCCTATTTATTAAATTGGTTAGAGTAAAAGAAACGACCGAATCTACATACAAAGGATTATACAAAGACGTCCGTAAAAGAATTAGGGAGGTAAAAGGAAAACGAAATTGTTTGAAAGGAGCTTAGCTCTAGTTTACCCACTCCATCGGCCCCTTCAGGCCAAGTTTCTCTCATGAATCAGACAAATTCATCCAAGTAATTCGAGTCTGGGGGGGAGAATATTAGATTTAGTTAATAGATAATTGTCATTAGGCCAGAACCAACTTTTTGACACTGTCTAAGTCGAAAAATCACCTATCAATTATTAAATTATATTTACATATGCCTAGTGATGTGACAATAAAATTGATTTTAAAATTGAAAAATAATATTTATTATTTTAACAATTATATTCACACACGACTAATTGAATCTGCAAGCATAAAAGAATTTCCGGACTTCAATTCATCCAATGATCAATTCAACACTAATCTGTCCTCTGATCTAAAATTTCTTGCCGCACGGTTCCCCTGATTAAATTCTGGCTTGTATATTTAAGTTCTTATGTTGTTAAATTATTTGTAAGTTTTTCATATTTATTTTTGTTATTAAAGAGTAAGAATGCTTCAATTTCTCTCAACATGTGTGGAAAAAGTTTGATTCTATGGCAGAGAAAATGTAAAGCAATTGAGAACAAGGATTTTAGAATGTGGAAAGGGAGTTACTGTCATAAAAGCTAGACAAATTCAGTTCACTTTTCAAAAGCAGTTGCCTCTTCAACAACGAAATGGTGTTCCCATAGGGACCATCGAGTTACATAACGTAAGAAATTTCGGGCAAAAGTACCTCTACTGAGCCACGTCGCAACAACTATGGCCAACATTCCCCCCACCGAGGATTCCTCACAACATTTCAGTGAAAAGATCGATTCAGTATTAGTTTCTCTCAATGAAGAGCTAGCAATACTCTCGCAAAGCTGGTCACTCCAAAGAGGTCAAGAGATTTTTCCCGATGAGCTCAGCATCCGCGGTGCGCATTCCTCCGCTTGATCGCGCAACTCTCTAGATGGATGGAGCAAATTTCACAAGCTCGCTGAGTACCACCGGTTATACAATCCTGCCTCGGAAAACTTCTGTGGGAAGCAGAAATTAATTCCAACGAAGGTCTGTTTTCTAGCTCACCGTGCTTGCACGTTATTGAAACCACATCCGGATTGAGGGTACTGGTTGAAAAATAGCAGTAATCTCATTTCCTCCTGATATATATAAAGACCTGTAACAACGAGTGAAGGATAGTGGCAGGAGCTCGAAGTGCGTTGAAAAGGCCTCCGCTTACAGACCATATGTAAAAACAACGTCAGAATCGTTGTCGTTGCCTTCTCAACGACTTGAAGAGTCATGGCATTTGAATCCTGATTTTTCTGATAAAAAAGGCTTACGTTCGATCCGTTCATCAACCATTGAAACAACTGTGAGGTCACTTCAGCCAAGATGTCTTCAAGGTCCACTACGTGCCAACGAACAATCAAACGACCTCCCTGATCATTCTCAACGTCGTTGCTTCAAATTGCGTATGAAAGAGCCTTCTATATAAGTAAAAATAAACTAATTGCATTTAAGCAACCATATAGTGAAATGGATATATATATATATATATATATATATATATATATATATATATATATATATAAACACTAAGGCCTATTTGCAAAAACAAATCTTATATGTTTAGGATCGAGAGAAATAATCCTGAAATTTCTTGTCAATTGATTGTCCAAAATATCTCACAAGTGTTTTTACGTATATATTTAGGTATGTATTATATTTGCAAGTTTCTTAATAGGAATTAAGTGTTTGGTGGCTAATTCCAAACTGCTCATTAAGGATCCAGAGTATCTCGAAAAAAGCTTCAGGACACATTGGAAAAAGATTTGCGCTATAACCCTTGAGGAGAACGACGACTTTGACCAGGAATTCTAAGACCAACTTCTCCAGGATCTCAGCACATTAATATATACACCCAACCCCAACCCACAAGTATTTCAGAAAAGAAAGATGGTTGGCCACGGGTGCCCAATAACCTTCGAAGAGACTATTAACACCATAAGGTCTTCAAGTAAAGGGCCCCTAGGCTGGTCTAGGCTCTGCTTTGGTTAACACCATGAATGCCGCCTTGAATACAGACTACTTTCTTGACAAATACAAGATGGCTACCATCATCTTCATCTCCAACAGAAACAAGCCCCCAGACCAGGTTGCTAACTATTGCCCGATTTCTCTTTTGGAAATGTACGGCAAGATCTTGAAAAGATCATAGCTAATAGGCTACAAGCTCAAGTGAGTGAGTTAGGAGCGCATAACCTCCAAAAACACGGTTTTTGCCAAAAAGGGGCACAGAAACAGCCCTTGCGCTCCTGACAGAAAAAGTAGCCTATTGCCGAGGTAATGGGTACCATGTAGACATTTTTTTAAATGACGTGCAGAAGTCCCTCGATAAAGTTTGGCTGGAAAGACTTCAATTCGAGATCCTGAACTTCTAGCTACACCCAATCCTGGAAAAGATCCATTATGACTTTGTCATGGAGAAAAGGGCATTTCTCATGATCGAAGGATGCAGAGGACCTGAATTCGAACTCAAGGCGGGCGTTCCAAAGGGAAGTTGCATGAGCCCACTGCTATACTTGGTGTTTATATTGACCTCCCATGACCAGTGCACAGGGACAGGATTTATCGGCAATTTGCAGATGATTTCACTTCGATCGTCCGGTGCCCGGTGAAGAAAGCAAGGGATCAGGCAATGCGCACAATAGCGGAAATCAATAACATCAACTGGTACGAGATACGCTGGAAGATTAGAATTAATAGGGACAAGTTCAAAATCGTCCCACTGAGCCGCACGTTGACGTGGCCCATAATTATGGATGGGAGGAGATAGGGCTACTCCACCGAAGGCACGGTTCTAGACCTAAAGATCTTTGACCACGGATACGGGAGACACTACACTGAGAGATGGAACCTGGGAAAGAGAGAAATCGCCAAGCTATACAGGTTTAGAGATCCTAGCTCGACCAACATTGGGAAAATATACCTGATGTACGTCCTGGCTAAGCTCATCTACCCCGCTGTAGTCACTCAATCGACTAGCAAGACCTCAATAAGAGAACTGCAATGCGTACAGAACTCCGCATCCCGAATAATTAATAAAGCCCGAATGCATGACCAACATCGGCAAAGAGATCTCCATAGAAGGAATAAACTAGACCCTTTTAACATCTTTACCCAGAAATTGGGAAGAAGGGTCTGGTCACCGTTTAAGAATGTTGTCATTCCGGAATTATAGGGAACTGGTGGCAGACTTAATATACCTGCACCACTAAGAGAGAAAGTCTGACGTCGTAGCCAGTTTCCTAAATATAAAAGAAGATATTTCATATGAATCCATGTGGAAACTTTAGCGTTAGTTTCCATGACAACGATGAGAAACTCAAGCATGATGCCATATAATGCGTATGGTAGACAGTCTTTTCTGTCCCCAACTGTAGACGTAGCGATTGAAAGGGTTAAAATTACCTAATTCTTAAATTTTAATAGGAATATTAATCGATATTGATGATTAAAAATTAAGTTAATATGAAAATAAATTTAGCATAACTCTATTTAGAAACAACCGTTTGAAATCATTTCAATATTAATGGTTGAACTACCACAACAAACCAACTTTTATTGGATTCAGTCTTATTACTAAATCTCTTTTCTAGTTTATGTATAGTTAAATACACCACAAACATTCTTTCTTTCGCCCACCCAAAAATATATTAAATTGTCCTTCTATAATAAATTGAGCGTATATTGTGACAGTACTAATTATCACAACTGTACCATTGAATTTGATCCAATCCAAATTAAAAGATAATAAGGAAGAACGAACTTATGCACAATTAAATCTCAGATCCTTGGGGCTGAGGTCAACTGGAGAGTTTTACACGGCACATTGCCATATAGAATGATAAATAGGGAACCGAAACTGAGCAATGCTTCTAATATATGACGCTGAGGAACATCCTGAGCATAAGAATTGATGAGTGTGTGAGCACACGAGAATAATGAGCACGCTAATATGGGTGTAGATTTAGACGTTTGTGGCTAAGTTATAGTCTTCATATGTCCCTTTTTACCTATTTATTCAGCCCTTCTAGGCCTGAAACCCGCTTAGCAACAACAAGAGCGGAAGGAGGCCGATGAGGAGGGTGTCCCCGCCCTCCTCACACTACACAATGTACACACCATTTGAGAAAAGCTTCGTCATTTCCTTTGAGCTCAGGAAATTGTGAACTATTATTTGCATTGTCCCCTTAATGGCAGGAGGAGTTTTTTCGATTTAGTCACCTCTTTAAATGAATAATGGCAGATTGATGACAATTTGATCGAAATTTTCTCTAATTTTATATCGTGTTTAACGTCTTTTCAACAAAACGTTGACATTCCACATTCATTTGAAGGAGCATTTTTTGATTGATGTTTTATTTACGACAAGCCTGGGATTTACTGAAGTCATTTAAGAATGAAAATCTTTTGGAGAAAATTTTACTTCTTTTCATTTCTGTTGCCTTCTCTTCTTTTGTGGTAAAATGTAACAACTATCTCGTCTTATGATGCTACCGCCCTTGCATATACTTCAGTTGGGCTTCTCAAACATTGGTGTTAGATTGAACTGCGTTTATTTTCTTTAACGGAACAACTTTATCCGTAATTTTATCCATACTTTGATATACACAAATGATTTGTAAGAGGACAAAGACTTCTTTTGTCAAAGCCCATCTCTTTAGTACTAGCATTAAAAGTTTGCATGTCCACATCTCCAAAACATGTTTGCACAGAGAACATAAACTTTCTATTAATATGTTGGAAACAAAGTTTTTACTTAACTTTTATTGACAATGATTTACAATGAAACAATGCAGCAAAATATACATATCAATGAGCAATGTAATCACTGTTGTTTTCGAGCACCAGCTTCCAAGGACTGTTGACGGAGTAGATAAGGTATGCTAGCCCCTAGACCCGGTTCTATTTCACTATCTATCCCATAAAGGCAGTTCATCTTCGCTTGTCACGAGCTATAGCTAGTTCTACTAAGCTATATATCTTCTAGAACCAGTTTAGCGTCACTAGCTATCAAATAAATTCGGTTCCCCCTCGCTTTCTAGGGCCAAGAGCTAATTTAGCTTCGCTAGCTAGCTCCTAGAGCCGGTTCAGCCTAAGAGCTAGGCCCTTAGCGGGTTCAGCCCTGCTACCTAGCATTTGTATATAAATCATTTTCAAGTAAGCCCCTTCCGCAATTTTTTAACAATAACAAAAATGAAAAAAGGAATGATCAATAATAATAAGTAGAGCAAACTTCCTGTTGATACTCTTATCGAGAATAATCAAATCTAAGGCCTCGAGTGAGCATCCATTAAACAAATGTCTAACTTCAGTTCCCAATTCTCAACCCCATCGTCATTTATTATAATTTTCCTCGAGATTAAACTTCGATGGATTTCAAAGTGTGCCAGATACCTTACACCTTACTGTAATGTACGGATATGGTCCTGTTTCGTGTTCATGACTGACTGCAAACGTGTTTATTTATTTACAGTGTTGTGAGTCAATGGAAGAGAGATTAAACGGCTCTCATTTCATTCTACTTGACCCAACTTCTTTTAAAAACCAAAGAATAGAAATTCAAACAAGTATCATTTACGATCCCAGGCTGAATGAGAGCGAAGTATCGCCCTTCTCATCGAGACAAATAATGTGAAAAGTAAACAGGAAAACTGAGTATTTTTTCCATCGGGAATATATGTAGATGCTATGACCTAATGAAAGAGAAGCTAGAAAAAGTAATATGAAATGAGGGAAATTAAATAAGAACGTTATTGGTTTTATCTAAGCCAATTCGGATGAAATTGTTTTTCGAAAAAGGTATGGGAACAATGTTTCACCAAAGCAGCCTAGTTAGTCACTATTCGGCCACTGAGTAGAGCCTCTTTCCCTGGGAGTCATCGTAGTAGGCGGCAGTAACAGACGAGCTCCACCCATAGTTTTTCTTTTGAAATTGAAATTCGCCCCCTTGGAATGTGTTTATTCCTCTTTATTTCGTCTCCAATAACAGTTATTATTAATAATGACCATCGCATTCCAATTCCACACCGCAACGAGATATCTATCTCTCTATCTATTAATAGATTCATATTACTAAATCTCTTTTCTAGTTTATGTATAGTTAAATACACCACAAACATTCTTTCTTTCGCCCACCCAAAAATATATTAAATTGTCCTTCTATAATAAATTGAGCGTATATTGTGACAGTACTAATTATCACAACTGTACCATTGAATTTGATCCAATCCAAATTAAAAGATAATAAGGAAGAACGAACTTATGCACAATTAAATCTCAGATCCTTGGGGCTGAAGTCAACTGGAGAGTTTTACACGGCACATTGCCATATAGAATGATAAATAGGGAACCGAAACTGAGCAATGCTTCTAATATATGACGCTGAGGAACATCCTGAGCATAAGAATTGATGAGTGTGTGAGCACACGAGAATAATGAGCACGCTAATATGGGTGTAGATTTAGACGTTTGTGGCTAAGTTATAGTCTTCATATGTCCCTTTTTACCTATTTATTCAGCCCTTCTAGGCCTGAAACCCGCTTAGCAACAACAAGAGCGGAAGGAGGCCGATGAGGAGGGTGTCCCCGCCCTCCTCACACTACACAATGTACACACCATTTGAGAAAAGCTTCGTCATTTCCTTTGAGCTCAGGAAATTGTGAACTATTATTTGCATTGTCCCCTTAATGGCAGGAGGAGTTTTTTCGATTTAGTCACCTCTTTAAATGAATAATGGCAGATTGATGACAATTTGATCGAAATTTTCTCTAATTTTATATCGTGTTTAACGTCTTTTCAACAAAACGTTGACATTCCACATTCATTTGAAGGAGCATTTTTTGATTGATGTTTTATTTACGACAAGCCTGGGATTTACTGAAGTCATTTAAGAATGAAAATCTTTTGGAGAAAATTTTACTTCTTTTCATTTCTGTTGCCTTCTCTTCTTTTGTGGTAAAATGTAACAACTATCTCGTCTTATGATGCTACCGCCCTTGCATATACTTCAGTTGGGCTTCTCAAACATTGGTGTTAGATTGAACTGCGTTTATTTTCTTTAACGGAACAACTTTATCCGTAATTTTATCCATACTTTGATATACACAAATGATTTGTAAGAGGACAAAGACTTCTTTTGTCAAAGCCCATCTCTTTAGTACTAGCATTAAAAGTTTGCATGTCCACATCTCCAAAACATGTTTGCACAGAGAACATAAACTTTCTATTAATATGTTGGAAACAAAGTTTTTACTTAACTTTTATTGACAATGATTTACAATGAAACAATGCAGCAAAATATACATATCAATGAGCAATGTAATCACTGTTGTTTTCGAGCACCAGCTTCCAAGGACTGTTGACGGAGTAGATAAGGTATGCTAGCCCCTAGACCCGGTTCTATTTCACTATCTATCCCATAAAGGCAGTTCATCTTCGCTTGTCACGAGCTATAGCTAGTTCTACTAAGCTATATATCTTCTAGAACCAGTTTAGCGTCACTAGCTATCAAATAAATTCGGTTCCCCCTCGCTTTCTAGGGCCAAGAGCTAATTTAGCTTCGCTAGCTAGCTCCTAGAGCCGGTTCAGCCTAAGAGCTAGGCCCTTAGCGGGTTCAGCCCTGCTACCTAGCATTTGTATATAAATCATTTTCAAGTAAGCCCCTTCCGCAATTTTTTAACAATAACAAAAATGAAAAAAGGAATGATCAATAATAATAAGTAGAGCAAACTTCCTGTTGATACTCTTATCTAGAATAATCAAATCTAAGGCCTCGAGTGAGCATCCATTAAACAAATGTCTAACTTCAGTTCCCAATTCTCAACCCCATCGTCATTTATTATAATTTTCCTCGAGATTAAACTTCGATGGATTTCAAAGTGTGCCAGATACCTTACACCTTACTGTAATGTACGGATATGGTCCTGTTTCGTGTTCATGACTGACTGCAAACGTGTTTATTTATTTACAGTGTTGTGAGTCAATGGAAGAGAGATTAAACGGCTCTCATTTCATTCTACTTGACCCAACTTCTTTTAAAAACCAAAGAATAGAAATTCAAACAAGTATCATTTACGATCCCAGGCTGAATGAGAGCGAAGTATCGCCCTTCTCATCGAGACAAATAATGTGAAAAGTAAACAGGAAAACTGAGTATTTTTTCCATCGGGAATATATGTAGATGCTATGACCTAATGGAAGAGAAGCTAGAAAAAGTAATATGAAATGAGGGAAATTAAATAAGAACGTTATTGGTTTTATCTAAGCCAATTCGGATGAAATTGTTTTTCGAAAAAGGTATGGGAACAATGTTTCACCAAAGCAGCCTAGTTAGTCACTATTCGGCCACTGAGTAGAGCCTCTTTCCCTGGGAGTCATCGTAGTAGGCGGCAGTAACAGACGAGCTCCACCCATAGTTTTTCTTTTGAAATTGAAATTCGCCCCCTTGGAATGTGTTTATTCCTCTTTATTTCGTCTCCAATAACAGTTATTATTAATAATGACCATCGCATTCCAATTCCACACCGCAACGAGATATCTATCTCTCTATCTATTAATAGATTCATATTACTAAATCTCTTTTCTAGTTTATGTATAGTTAAATACACCACAAACATTCTTTCTTTCGCCCACCCAAAAATATATTAAATTGTCCTTCTATAATAAATTGAGCGTATATTGTGACAGTACTAATTATCACAACTGTACCATTGAATTTGATCCAATCCAAATTAAAAGATAATAAGGAAGAACGAACTTATGCACAATTAAATCTCAGATCCTTGGGGCTGAAGTCAACTGGAGAGTTTTACACGGCACATTGCCATATAGAATGATAAATAGGGAACCGAAACTGAGCAATGCTTCTAATATATGACGCTGAGGAACATCCTGAGCATAAGAATTGATGAGTGTGTGAGCACACGAGAATAATGAGCACGCTAATATGGGTGTAGATTTAGACGTTTGTGGCTAAGTTATAGTCTTCATATGTCCCTTTTTACCTATTTATTCAGCCCTTCTAGGCCTGAAACCCGCTTAGCAACAACAAGAGCGGAAGGAGGCCGATGATGAGGGTGTCCCCGCCCTCCTCACACTACACAATGTACACACCATTTGAGAGAAGCTTCGTCATTTCCTTTGAGCTCAGGAAATTGTGAACTATTATTTGCATTGTCCCCTTAATGGCAGGAGGAGTTTTTTCGATTTAGTCACCTCTTTAAATGAATAATGGCAGATTGATGACAATTTGATCGAAATTTTCTCTAATTTTATATCGTGTTTAACGTCTTTTCAACAAAACGTTGACATTCCACATTCATTTGAAGGAGCATTTTTTGATTGATGTTTTATTTACGACAAGCCTGGGATTTACTGAAGTCATTTAAGAATGAAAATCTTTTGGAGAAAATTTTACTTCTTTTCATTTCTGTTGCCTTCTCTTCTTTTGTGGTAAAATGTAACAACTATCTCGTCTTATGATGCTACCGCCCTTGCATATACTTCAGTTGGGCTTCTCAAACATTGGTGTTAGATTGAACTGCGTTTATTTTCTTTAACGGAACAACTTTATCCGTAATTTTATCCATACTTTGATATACACAAATGATTTGTAAGAGGACAAAGACTTCTTTTGTCAAAGCCCATCTCTTTAGTACTAGCATTAAAAGTTTGCATGTCCACATCTCCAAAACATGTTTGCACAGAGAACATAAACTTTCTATTAATATGTTGGAAACAAAGTTTTTACTTAACTTTTATTGACAATGATTTACAATGAAACAATGCAGCAAAATATACATATCAATGAGCAATGTAATCACTGTTGTTTTCGAGCACCAGCTTCCAAGGACTGTTGACGGAGTAGATAAGGTATGCTAGCCCCTAGACCCGGTTCTATTTCACTATCTATCCCATAAAGGCAGTTCATCTTCGCTTGTCACGAGCTATAGCTAGTTCTACTAAGCTATATATCTTCTAGAACCAGTTTAGCGTCACTAGCTATCAAATAAATTCGGTTCCCCCTCGCTTTCTAGGGCCAAGAGCTAATTTAGCTTCGCTAGCTAGCTCCTAGAGCCGGTTCAGCCTAAGAGCTAGGCCCTTAGCGGGTTCAGCCCTGCTACCTAGCATTTGTATATAAATCATTTTCAAGTAAGCCCCTTCCGCAATTTTTTAACAATAACAAAAATGAAAAAAGGAATGATCAATAATAATAAGTAGAGCAAACTTCCTGTTGATACTCTTATCGAGAATAATCAAATCTAAGGCCTCGAGTGAGCATCCATTAAACAAATGTCTAACTTCAGTTCCCAATTCTCAACCCCATCGTCATTTATTATAATTTTCCTCGAGATTAAACTTCGATGGATTTCAAAGTGTGCCAGATACCTTACACCTTACTGTAATGTACGGATATGGTCCTGTTTCGTGTTCATGACTGACTGCAAACGTGTTTATTTATTTACAGTGTTGTGAGTCAATGGAAGAGAGATTAAACGGCTCTCATTTCATTCTACTTGACCCAACTTCTTTTAAAAACCAAAGAATAGAAATTCAAACAAGTATCATTTACGATCCCAGGCTGAATGAGAGCGAAGTATCGCCCTTCTCATCGAGACAAATAATGTGAAAAGTAAACAGGAAAACTGAGTATTTTTTCCATCGGGAATATATGTAGATGCTATGACCTAATGGAAGAGAAGCTAGAAAAAGTAATATGAAATGAGGGAAATTAAATAAGAACGTTATTGGTTTTATCTAAGCCAATTCGGATGAAATTGTTTTTCGAAAAAGGTATGGGAACAATGTTTCACCAAAGCAGCCTAGTTAGTCACTATTCGGCCACTGAGTAGAGCCTCTTTCCCTGGGAGTCATCGTAGTAGGCGGCAGTAACAGACGAGCTCCACCCATAGTTTTTCTTTTGAAATTGAAATTCGCCCCCTTGGAATGTGTTTATTCCTCTTTATTTCGTCTCCAATAACAGTTATTATTAATAATGACCATCGCATTCCAATTCCACACCGCAACGAGATATCTATCTCTCTATCTATTAATAGATTCATATTACTAAATCTCTTTTCTAGTTTATGTATAGTTAAATACACCACAAACATTCTTTCTTTCGCCCACCCAAAAATATATTAAATTGTCCTTCTATAATAAATTGAGCGTATATTGTGACAGTACTAATTATCACAACTGTACCATTGAATTTGATCCAATCCAAATTAAAAGATAATAAGGAAGAACGAACTTATGCACAATTAAATCTCAGATCCTTGGGGCTGAAGTCAACTGGAGAGTTTTACACGGCACATTGCCATATAGAATGATAAATAGGGAACCGAAACTGAGCAATGCTTCTAATATATGACGCTGAGGAACATCCTGAGCATAAGAATTGATGAGTGTGTGAGCACACGAGAATAATGAGCACGCTAATAGGGGTGTAGATTTAGACGTTTGTGGCTAAGTTATAGTCTTCATATGTCCCTTTTTACCTATTTATTCAGCCCTTCTAGGCCTGAAACCCGCTTAGCAACAACAAGAGCGGAAGGAGGCCGATGATGAGGGTGTCCCCGCCCTCCTCACACTACACAATGTACACACCATTTGAGAGAAGCTTCGTCATTTCCTTTGAGCTCAGGAAATTGTGGACTATTATTTGCATTGTCCCCTTAATGGCAGGAGGAGTTTTTTCGATTTAGTCACCTCTTTAAATGAATAATGGCAGATTGATGACAATTTGATCGAAATTTTCTCTAATTTTATATCGTGTTTAACGTCTTTTCAACAAAACGTTGACATTCCACATTCATTTGAAGGAGCATTTTTTGATTGATGTTTTATTTACGACAAGCCTGGGATTTACTGAAGTCATTTAAGAATGAAAATCTTTTGGAGAAAATTTTACTTCTTTTCATTTCTGTTGCCTTCTCTTCATTTGTGGTAAAATGTAACAACTATCTCGTCTTATGATGCTACCGCCCTTGCATATACTTCAGTTGGGCTTCTCAAACATTGGTGTTAGATTGAACTGCGTTTATTTTCTTTAACGGAACAACTTTATCCGTAATTTTATCCATACTTTGATATACACAAATGATCTGTAAGAGGACAAAGACTTCTTTTGTCAAAGCCCATCTCTTTAGTACTAGCATTAAAAGTTTGCATGTCCACATCTCCAAAACATGTTTGCACAGAGAACATAAACTTTCTATGAATATGTTGGAAACAAAGTTTTTACTTAACTTTTATTGACAATGATTTACAATGAAACAATGCAGCAAAATATACATATCAATGAGCAATGTAATCACTGTTGTTTTCGAGCACCAGCTTCCAAGGACTGTTGACGGGATAGATAAGGTATGCTAGCCCCTAGACCCGGTTCTATTTCACTATCTATCCCATAAAGGCAGTTCATCTTCGCTTGTCACGAGCTATAGCTAGTTCTACTAAGCTATATATCTTCTAGAACCAGTTTAGCTTCACTAGCTATCAAATAAATTCGGTTCCCCCTCGCTTTCTAGGGCCAAGAGCTAATTTAGCTTCGCTATCTAGCTCCTAGAGCCGGTTCAGCCTAAGAGCTAGGCCCTTAGTGGGTTCAGCCCTGCTACCTAGCATTTGTATATAAATCATTTTCAAGTAAGCCCCTTCCGCAATTTTTTAACAATAACAAAAATGAAAAAAGGAATGATCAATAATAATAAGTAGAGCAAACTTCCTGTTGATACTCTTATCGAGAATAATCAAATCTAAGGCCTCGAGTGAGCATCCATTAAACAAATGTCTAACTTCAGTTCCCAATTCTCAACCCCATCGTCATTTATTATAATTTTCCTCGAGATTAAACTTCGATGGATTTCAAAGTGTGCCAGATACCTTACACCTTACTGTAATGTACGGATATGGTCCTGTTTCGTGTTCATGACTGACTGCAAACGTGTTTATTTATTTACAGTGTTGTGAGTCAATGGAAGAGAGATTAAACGGCTCTCATTTCATTCTACTTGACCCAACTTCTTTTAAAAACCAAAGAATAGAAATTCAAACAAGTATCATTTACGATCCCAGGCTGAATGAGAGCGAAGTATCGCCCTTCTCATCGAGACAAATAATGTGAAAAGTAAACAGGAAAACTGAGTATTTTTTCCATCGGGAATATATGTAGATGCTATGACCTAATGAAAGAGAAGCTAGAAAAAGTAATATGAAATGAGGGAAATTAAATAAGAACGTTATTGGTTTTATCTAAGCCAATTCGGATGAAATTGTTTTTTCGAAAAAGGTATGGGAACAATGTTTCACCAAAGCAGCCTAGTTAGTCACTATTCGGCCACTGAGTAGAGCCTCTTTCCCTGGGAGTCATCGTAGTAGGCGGCAGTAACAGACGAGCTCCACCCATAGTTTTTCTTTTGAAATTGAAATTCGCCCCCTTGGAATGTGTTTATTCCTCTTTATTTCGTCTCCAATAACAGTTATTATTAACAATGACCATCGCATTCCAATTCCACACCGCAACGAGATATCTATCTCTCTATCTATTAATAGATTCATATTACTAAATCTCTTTTCTAGTTTATGTATAGTTAAATACACCACAAACATTCTTTCTTTCGCCCACCCAAAAATATATTAAATTGTCCTTCTATAATAAATTGAGCGTATATTGTGACAGTACTAATTATCACAACTGTACCATTGAATTTGATCCAATCCAAATTAAAAGATAATAAGGAAGAACGAACTTATGCACAATTAAATCTCAGATCCTTGGGGCTGAAGTCAACTGGAGAGTTTTACACGGCACATTGCCATATAGAATGATAAATAGGGAACCGAAACTGAGCAATGCTTCTAATATATGACGCTGAGGAACATCCTGAGCATAAGAATTGATGAGTGTGTGAGCACACGAGAATAATGAGCACGCTAATATGGGTGTAGATTTAGACGTTTGTGGCTAAGTTATAGTCTTCATATGTCCCTTTTTACCTATTTATTCAGCCCTTCTAGGCCTGAAACCCGCTTAGCAACAACAAGAGCGGAAGGAGGCCGATGATGAGGGTGTCCCCGCCCTCCTCACACTACACAATGTACACACCATTTGAGAGAAGCTTCGTCATTTCCTTTGAGCTCAGGAAATTGTGGACTATTATTTGCATTGTCCCCTTAATGGCAGGAGGAGTTTTTTCGATTTAGTCACCTCTTTAAATGAATAATGGCAGATTGATGACAATTTGATCGAAATTTTCTCTAATTTTATATCGTGTTTAACGTCTTTTCAACAAAACGTTGACATTCCACATTCATTTGAAGGAGCATTTTTTGATTGATGTTTTATTTACGACAAGCCTGGGATTTACTGAAGTCATTTAAGAATGAAAATCTTTTGGAGAAAATTTTACTTCTTTTCATTTCTGTTGCCTTCTCTTCATTTGTGGTAAAATGTAACAACTATCTCGTCTTATGATGCTACCGCCCTTGCATATACTTCAGTTGGGCTTCTCAAACATTGGTGTTAGATTGAACTGCGTTTATTTTCTTTAACGGAACAACTTTATCCGTAATTTTATCCATACTTTGATATACACAAATGATCTGTAAGAGGACAAAGACTTCTTTTGTCAAAGCCCATCTCTTTAGTACTAGCATTAAAAGTTTGCATGTCCACATCTCCAAAACATGTTTGCACAGAGAACATAAACTTTCTATGAATATGTTGGAAACAAAGTTTTTACTTAACTTTTATTGACAATGATTTACAATGAAACAATGCAGCAAAATATACATATCAATGAGCAATGTAATCACTGTTGTTTTCGAGCACCAGCTTCCAAGGACTGTTGACGGGATAGATAAGGTATGCTAGCCCCTAGACCCGGTTCTATTTCACTATCTATCCCATAAAGGCAGTTCATCTTCGCTTGTCACGAGCTATAGCTAGTTCTACTAAGCTATATATCTTCTAGAACCAGTTTAGCTTCACTAGCTATCAAATAAATTCGGTTCCCCCTCGCTTTCTAGGGCCAAGAGCTAATTTAGCTTCGCTATCTAGCTCCTAGAGCCGGTTCAGCCTAAGAGCTAGGCCCTTAGTGGGTTCAGCCCTGCTACCTAGCATTTGTATATAAATCATTTTCAAGTAAGCCCCTTCCGCAATTTTTTAACAATAACAAAAATGAAAAAAGGAATGATCAATAATAATAAGTAGAGCAAACTTCCTGTTGATACTCTTATCGAGAATAATCAAATCTAAGGCCTCGAGTGAGCATCCATTAAACAAATGTCTAACTTCAGTTCCCAATTCTCAACCCCATCGTCATTTATTATAATTTTCCTCGAGATTAAACTTCGATGGATTTCAAAGTGTGCCAGATACCTTACACCTTACTGTAATGTACGGATATGGTCCTGTTTCGTGTTCATGACTGACTGCAAACGTGTTTATTTATTTACAGTGTTGTGAGTCAATGGAAGAGAGATTAAACGGCTCTCATTTCATTCTACTTGACCCAACTTCTTTTAAAAACCAAAGAATAGAAATTCAAACAAGTATCATTTACGATCCCAGGCTGAATGAGAGCGAAGTATCGCCCTTCTCATCGAGACAAATAATGTGAAAAGTAAACAGGAAAACTGAGTATTTTTTCCATCGGGAATATATGTAGATGCTATGACCTAATGAAAGAGAAGCTAGAAAAAGTAATATGAAATGAGGGAAATTAAATAAGAACGTTATTGGTTTTATCTAAGCCAATTCGGATGAAATTGTTTTTTCGAAAAAGGTATGGGAACAATGTTTCACCAAAGCAGCCTAGTTAGTCACTATTCGGCCACTGAGTAGAGCCTCTTTCCCTGGGAGTCATCGTAGTAGGCGGCAGTAACAGACGAGCTCCACCCATAGTTTTTCTTTTGAAATTGAAATTCGCCCCCTTGGAATGTGTTTATTCCTCTTTATTTCGTCTCCAATAACAGTTATTATTAACAATGACCATCGCATTCCAATTCCACACCGCAACGAGATATCTATCTCTCTATCTATTAATAGATTCATATTACTAAATCTCTTTTCTAGTTTATGTATAGTTAAATACACCACAAACATTCTTTCTTTCGCCCACCCAAAAATATATTAAATTGTCCTTCTATAATAAATTGAGCGTATATTGTGACAGTACTAATTATCACAACTGTACCATTGAATTTGATCCAATCCAAATTAAAAGATAATAAGGAAGAACGAACTTATGCACAATTAAATCTCAGATCCTTGGGGCTGAAGTCAACTGGAGAGTTTTACACGGCACATTGCCATATAGAATGATAAATAGGGAACCGAAACTGAGCAATGCTTCTAATATATGACGCTGAGGAACATCCTGAGCATAAGAATTGATGAGTGTGTGAGCACACGAGAATAATGAGCACGCTAATATGGGTGTAGATTTAGACGTTTGTGGCTAAGTTATAGTCTTCATATGTCCCTTTTTACCTATTTATTCAGCCCTTCTAGGCCTGAAACCCGCTTAGCAACAACAAGAGCGGAAGGAGGCCGATGATGAGGGTGTCCCCGCCCTCCTCACACTACACAATGTACACACCATTTGAGAGAAGCTTCGTCATTTCCTTTGAGCTCAGGAAATTGTGGACTATTATTTGCATTGTCCCCTTAATGGCAGGAGGAGTTTTTTCGATTTAGTCACCTCTTTAAATGAATAATGGCAGATTGATGACAATTTGATCGAAATTTTCTCTAATTTTATATCGTGTTTAACGTCTTTTCAACAAAACGTTGACATTCCACATTCATTTGAAGGAGCATTTTTTGATTGATGTTTTATTTACGACAAGCCTGGGATTTACTGAAGTCATTTAAGAATGAAAATCTTTTGGAGAAAATTTTACTTCTTTTCATTTCTGTTGCCTTCTCTTCTTTTGTGGTAAAATGTAACAACTATCTCGTCTTATGATGCTACCGCCCTTGCATATACTTCAGTTGGGCTTCTCAAACATTGGTGTTAGATTGAACTGCGTTTATTTTCTTTAACGGAACAACTTTATCCGTAATTTTATCCATACTTTGATATACACAAATGATCTGTAAGAGGACAAAGACTTCTTTTGTCAAAGCCCATCTCTTTAGTACTAGCATTAAAAGTTTGCATGTCCACATCTCCAAAACATGTTTGCACAGAGAACATAAACTTTCTATTAATATGTTGGAAACAAAGTTTTTACTTAACTTTTATTGACAATGATTTACAATGAAACAATGCAGCAAAATATACATATCAATGAGCAATGTAATCACTGTTGTTTTCGAGCACCAGCTTCCAAGGACTGTTGACGGGATAGATAAGGTATGCTAGCCCCTAGACCCGGTTCTATTTCACTATCTATCCCATAAAGGCAGTTCATCTTCGCTTGTCACGAGCTATAGCTAGTTCTACTAAGCTATATATCTTCTAGAACCAGTTTAGCTTCACTAGCTATCAAATAAATTCGGTTCCCCCTCGCTTTCTAGGGCCAAGAGCTAATTTAGCTTCGCTAGCTAGCTCCTAGAGCCGGTTCAGCCTAAGAGCTAGGCCCTTAGTGGGTTCAGCCCTGCTACCTAGCATTTGTATATAAATCATTTTCAAGTAAGCCCCTTCCGCAATTTTTTAACAATAACAAAAATGAAAAAAGGAATGATCAATAATAATAAGTAGAGCAAACTTCCTGTTGATACTCTTATCGAGAATAATCAAATCTAAGGCCTCGAGTGAGCATCCATTAAACAAATGTCTAACTTCAGTTCCCAATTCTCAACCCCATCGTCATTTATTATAATTTTCCTCGAGATTAAACTTCGATGGATTTCAAAGTGTGCCAGATACCTTACACCTTACTGTAATGTACGGATATGGTCCTGTTTCGTGTTCATGACTGACTGCAAACGTGTTTATTTATTTACAGTGTTGTGAGTCAATGGAAGAGAGATTAAACGGCTCTCATTTCATTCTACTTGACCCAACTTCTTTTAAAAACCAAAGAATAGAAATTCAAACAAGTATCATTTACGATCCCAGGCTGAATGAGAGCGAAGTATCGCCCTTCTCATCGAGACAAATAATGTGAAAAGTAAACAGGAAAACTGAGTATTTTTTCCATCGGGAATATATGTAGATGCTATGACCTAATGAAAGAGAAGCTAGAAAAAGTAATATGAAATGAGGGAAATTAAATAAGAACGTTATTGGTTTTATCTAAGCCAATTCGGATGAAATTGTTTTTCGAAAAAGGTATGGGAACAATGTTTCACCAAAGCAGCCTAGTTAGTCACTATTCGGCCACTGAGTAGAGCCTCTTTCCCTGGGAGTCATCGTAGTAGGCGGCAGTAACAGACGAGCTCCACCCATAGTTTTTCTTTTGAAATTGAAATTCGCCCCCTTGGAATGTGTTTATTCCTCTTTATTTCGTCTCCAATAACAGTTATTATTAATAATGACCATCGCATTCCAATTCCACACCGCAACGAGATATCTATCTCTCTATCTATTAATAGATTCATATTACTAAATCTCTTTTCTAGTTTATGTATAGTTAAATACACCACAAACATTCTTTCTTTCGCCCACCCAAAAATATATTAAATTGTCCTTCTATAATAAATTGAGCGTATATTGTGACAGTACTAATTATCACAACTGTACCATTGAATTTGATCCAATCCAAATTAAAAGATAATAAGGAAGAACGAACTTATGCACAATTAAATCTCAGATCCTTGGGGCTGAGGTCAACTGGAGAGTTTTACACGGCACATTGCCATATAGAATGATAAATAGGGAACCGAAACTGAGCAATGCTTCTAATATATGACGCTGAGGAACATCCTGAGCATAAGAATTGATGAGTGTGTGAGCACACGAGAATAATGAGCACGCTAATATGGGTGTAGATTTAGACGTTTGTGGCTAAGTTATAGTCTTCATATGTCCCTTTTTACCTATTTATTCAGCCCTTCTAGGCCTGAAACCCGCTTAGCAACAACAAGAGCGGAAGGAGGCCGATGATGAGGGTGTCCCCGCCCTCCTCACACTACACAATGTACACACCATTTGAGAGAAGCTTCGTCATTTCCTTTGAGCTCAGGAAATTGTGGACTATTATTTGCATTGTCCCCTTAATGGCAGGAGGAGTTTTTTCGATTTAGTCACCTCTTTAAATGAATAATGGCAGATTGATGACAATTTGATCGAAATTTTCTCTAATTTTATATCGTGTTTAACGTCTTTTCAACAAAACGTTGACATTCCACATTCATTTGAAGGAGCATTTTTTGATTGATGTTTTATTTACGACAAGCCTGGGATTTACTGAAGTCATTTAAGAATGAAAATCTTTTGGAGAAAATTTTACTTCTTTTCATTTCTGTTGCCTTCTCTTCATTTGTGGTAAAATGTAACAACTATCTCGTCTTATGATGCTACCGCCCTTGCATATACTTCAGTTGGGCTTCTCAAACATTGGTGTTAGATTGAACTGCGTTTATTTTCTTTAACGGAACAACTTTATCCGTAATTTTATCCATACTTTGATATACACAAATGATCTGTAAGAGGACAAAGACTTCTTTTGTCAAAGCCCATCTCTTTAGTACTAGCATTAAAAGTTTGCATGTCCACATCTCCAAAACATGTTTGCACATAGAACATAAACTTTCTATGAATATGTTGGAAACAAAGTTTTTACTTAACTTTTATTGACAATGATTTACAATGAAACAATGCAGCAAAATATACATATCAATGAGCAATGTAATCACTGTTGTTTTCGAGCACCAGCTTCCAAGGACTGTTGACGGGATAGATAAGGTATGCTAGCCCCTAGACCCGGTTCTATTTCACTATCTATCCCATAAAGGCAGTTCATCTTCGCTTGTCACGAGCTATAGCTAGTTCTACTAAGCTATATATCTTCTAGAACCAGTTTAGCTTCACTAGCTATCAAATAAATTCGGTTCCCCCTCGCTTTCCAGGGCCAAGAGCTAATTTAGCTTCGCTATCTAGCTCCTAGAGCCGGTTCAGCCTAAGAGCTAGGCCCTTAGTGGGTTCAGCCCTGCTACCTAGCATTTGTATATAAATCATTTTCAAGTAAGCCCCTCCTGCAATTTTTTAACAATAACAAAAATGAAAAAAGGAATGATCAATAATAATAAGTAGAGCAAACTTCCTGTTGATACTCTTATCGAGAATAATCAAATCTAAGGCCTCGAGTGAGCATCCATTAAACAAATGTCTAACTTCAGTTCCCAATTCTCAACCCCATCGTCATTTATTATAATTTTCCTCGAGATTAAACTTCGATGGATTTCAAAGTGTGCCAGATACCTTACACCTTACTGTAATGTACGGATATGGTCCTGTTTCGTGTTCCTGACTGACTGCAAACGTGTTTATTTATTTACAGTGTTGTGAGTCAATGGAAGAGAGATTAAACGGCTCTCATTTCATTCTACTTGACCCAACTTCTTTTAAAAACCAAAGAATAGAAATTCAAACAAGTATCATTTACGATCCCAGGCTGAATGAGAGCGAAGTATCGCCCTTCTCATCGAGACAAATAATGTAAAAAGTAAACAGGAAAACTGAGTATTTTTTCCATCGGGAATATATGTAGATGCTATGACCTAATGAAAGAGAAGCTAGAAAAAGTAATATGAAATGAGGGAAATTAAATAAGAACGTTATTGGTTTTATCTAAGCCAATTCGGATGAAATTGTTTTTCGAAAAAGGTATGGGAACAATGTTTCACCAAAGCAGCCTAGTTAGTCACTATTCGGCCACTGAGTAGAGCCTCTTTCCCTGGAAGTCATCATAGTAGGCGGCAGTAACAGACGAGCTCCACCCATAGTTTTTCTTTTGAAATTGAAATTCGCCCCCTTGGAATGTGTTTATTCCTCTTTATTTCGTCTCCAATAACAGTTATTATTAATAATGACCATCGCATTCCAATTCCACACCGCAACGAGATATCTATCTCTCTATCTATTAATAGATTCATATTGATGCAACCTCTCCAACTTTGCAAACCGCCCAGTTTTTGTTAATGAAATTAATCGATGGTATAATTTTGGGTTTTCAGAATTTGCAATGAAGAGGGACAATTAAAACTCTAATAAAGACCGAATTAATTCGAAACAAATTAAAGTGAAAAGCCAAGCAATCGTGTTGCCTTTGTCCCACTTCCTTCCTCTGCCTAACACACATACTAAAACCACTGGTGACAAAATTGGACATAAAATACCGCCATATGGAATCTCCTTCTGCTCCAATGAGTGCCATATTTGATCGGGTAAACAACGGGTAAAAAAGATGATAATCGAACTCGAGGAGAAAGTAACAGATTTTTAGAAGATGGCAGGAAATAGAAGTAAAGTTCATTCATTACAACTGCCATATATTGCAGCGGTAGGTGGAATGAAGCGTGTAAGAGTGGTTTTACTCCTGATATGAAGATTGGGGCAGGGGAAACAGGTGATAACCTCCTTCACAGAGTAAAGCCAATTTCTTCCTGGGGAAAACGATATGAGCCTGTATATCCATCTAGCGGGGCCAGAGCCCCCAGAAGAGATGAAATCCTCTCCAAAGATTAAGTATAACTCAATAAATATTTAAAACCTATCCTAACTTTATGAAATCGGGGCTCATAATATTTGTGTCTCTTCTCAGCAACGCCTCGGAATTCTCGGGGATGTGGCGGGGCCAGATTTGATTCAGGGACCCTTATTAGAACAAGCTTTGTAAATAGTTCTCAATAAAAAGTTGTGGTTGTTACCTGTATATTAATAGCACAGTCTATTAGATTAATATCAAGAGCTACTTATGTGGGCAAATGAGGCTCTTGAGGAATTAGGGAGATATTCAGAAGAATGGAATTCAAACCATCAGTACAGTTAATACCACCTAAATACCTTCATCCTACCAATATCTTCCTCTTAGGGGATGAGGGAAAGTGGAGAGCTGAATACTTTTCATGTACTTGTTGGATACCAGGCGCCACCGAATGGTTGCGAACGAGGACACAGAAGAATGCAAACTGTGCTCTAGTTGGCCTCGAATTTAAAGCGCAATCACAACGAGGCAGTGTAAAAAGGGGGAAAGTTAGAGAAGTGAAAGTACGGGGAAGATATAAGGCATTCGATCCTCCTGTAGGCAATGAGGCCAGGAGTGCAAACTGCAGGTGTTGGGGCGAGGAGGGCACATGAGCCTCCAACTTTCACCTAAGACCCCCTTTTAGGCTCAGTTAGCGGAAAGAGGAGCAATAGAAGACAAAAGGAAAGTGTCAACAAGTCCCCCTCCACAACTAGAAATGAATGGGGGAAAGCTACTCGGCGACAAGCCAACGAAATTCACCACCGGTCGAGAAAAAAGCTTTGAAGAGACTTGGAAATATAGTGATGAAGCCCAGGTAGCCTCAATCTAGTGTGCAAATGCCAGTGGCACTAGGATGGGGAAGGAGAAATACTCCTTCAGTCGCTATGTCAACACTGGGCGGTCCCTTGTGATGCATAATATTATGATTCGATTTCGGGAATTAAGTTTATCTCTCCCTTTTCTTTAATTAATTAAAATAATTAATTTAGTGTCGTCATTTCCGACTCATCTCGATCTTTTATCCTCAATCGCATTTTAATAAATCCTTGGCGATTTCAAGGGTTTTGTTGCCATAGGAATTATACAGTTTTAGGGCAGAGAGAAACAATGGAGAATAAATCCCTCGAACACGCGCCCAAAGAGGACGGTGTATGCGAAGGGGCAGATGTATGTAATGAATGCACAGGCCTCGAGGGAAGGGGTGGAAGTGAAGTTGCAAATGTGATAGATGCGTACTTTTCTCTAGGAAAATCTTCTAAGAATCCTTTACTAAATTCTCCTTTCCTTTAGAAAATGAAACAGCATCAAAAGCGTTTCTGGTCATATCGTCCTTCATTTTCCCAGTATTTTCCTCATTCGTCTCCTTGGCCTACCTTGCTTCCAAGCATTTCAAATTTCCTAACTTCTCCATCTTCATTACTAAGCTGTATGGTCAAAATCTAGGTGTATTTTAATGCTTGTCCTCGTTTTTCTTTTTAGAAACTAGGCGAAGGAAATCTAAAGGGACACAATTCAAATGTTTTTCTATCGTTATATGTAACTAATATTAATTTCGCTTTACTAACATTGCAATATTTATGTGAAATGCAATAAAATAATAAAGGGTATCTAAACTCCGTTTTTGCATTCGAAAAAGGGAGATTGAAAGGGTCTTGCATATGAAGATTGTCATGAATAAAGAGTTGACTGAGATATTAATTTTTTTTAAAGTGGGTCCTTTTTCGGCGGCCACTCGATATTTGTGAGTACAAGCTTTAAATGAATAGGGATTATCATCCTCACTAACTCTATAATTGTGGTCACCAAGTATATTTAAGTTTTTATCAAAGTTATTTCTGTTAATTCCTTTATAATATAAACCAGTCAATGGCTACGCCACTCCTCCCTACGGGTGTTGCTTGCGCCTCGCTACTAAGATTAAAATTTAAAATCTAAAAAAAAACAGCAATGGTTAAATTTTTATATATTTTCTGAACTTCGCATTATAATAATTTTTAAAAGGAACTCTAAACTAAATTTCACCCCTTTCGGAATATCACGCTGCTAAAATATAGTTATAGAAGAAGATATATAAAAATAAATTTTCTGAACTTCACCATTTGTAATTCTTTGGGTTTCAAATATTCACAAAATTTCGATGAAATTATTATTCAAATACTCAAAAAACCCTTTCTTAAATTACAGAAAATTTATCTTAAAAATTTTCAAGGAAGTGAAAATTCGGTAAGATGGTCCTCCTTCATCAGCAACCAAGGCGGAAACAGCGCTATTTTCATCGATTAAGAGTCACGCCCTGGTAGCGAAATCATAATAGACAATCGAATGTCTCATTGTGCGTCTATTTACTGATCTCCCGGAGGATGAATTAAGGAGAAGCAATAGTAAGATGAATTTATAAAGATGAACGAAGGAAAGAGTTATACATAAGAACAGAGAAAATGAGAATTAATAGCATAAATCTTTAAAAAGAGTTATCAAGGTTAATAATAAACAGAAGTCGTAATTGGATTTTGATAATAGGATCGATTATTTTCGGCGGCGAACAAACGAATTTCACCTTTCAGGATTTTTTTTAGTGAATGAAAAGAAATAAGTTAAGCCTCTTTCAGCTTATTTCGGCCAACACTTTCAAAGTTAAAAGGAAAAAGAGGTGTGGTGTCCCGCAAAGATTTAATTTTAAAAGATCTTGGAATATGCATGAAATAAATTCCAATATCGAATGTCAAAAAGAAACGTGACTGTATAGAAAAATTAAGAAAACAGAAAAGTTAGCAAAACGCGAATGAATCTTGAAATAAAGGAAATACGACATGATATGAAAGCAACTCTTGAACATAAAATCTTTTTCTTCAATAACATTTATGGCAAAAGCTGAGCATATATAAAAGCTATCCGTAATATTATTGTAATATGGTAAATGAAATGAAAACTATTTTAATAAGGTGTGTCAAATTTTCTAAGAGGATGGTCTAAAGATTTGTGCTACACATGTAGTGTTCAGAAGCTTAAAGTTTTAAAGGGAAAATTATAGCAAACGATTACGCCGAGTCGATATTCGATCATTTATCTGACTTTTAAGATGGCCACCGCACTCCAGACGACCTGGCTTAAATGATGAAGGGAAGATTATTTGGAAATTTGCGCAATTTTCCGGACGTTGCTATCCATTTTCTCTCCTAGGACCAAATTGATTTTTTTCTCTTCACACATTTCTTGTGCTCCAAGTTTACAATTAGATTTTATGAAACTTTCAAACAACAGTTTGACAGGAATATCCGATGGTATCTTTTTAATAAATAAATAAATTAGAATTTTTGAACAACTGTTGGGTGTAATTCTAGGTTAATTTACAATTTTCTTTACTATGCCAAGATCGTCCGATTAGAAAGATTCTAGATCAATTTTATAATGTTAATTTAGGACTGAGCAAAATATTTATCATTAAACTATTTCATAAATGATTCGAAACAGTGACCTTAATTAAATTCCAGACAGCAAATTTATCTCACAAATTTTGAGCTTTTTTGCTAATTCATCACCGACGACACCCGATATACGGGTAAACGGAAACGACAATTAGGAAAAAGAAAAGAATATTAGAGAACAGGCTGCCTTAAGTAGCGTAGGACTCCTGAATCGCCGAAAATGATTAAATGTCGCCTAGTGGATAAAGGGGTTGACTTCTTAACGCTAGGAATTCCAGTTCAATTCCCATTGGGAACAGAGACAAAAAGATGCGCTGTAAGAAAAGAGACACTGATTCTCTCGTTCAATTTCTCCTTCATACATAACAAAACAACATTCTTTAGCTAGAGAGGTGATATAAGTGCCGGCAAATTTCTTGAGACCTCCTCCAAAAAAATCAAATGGCAAGAATTCTTGAGAGTATAATAAATAAAGCTTTTCAGGAGTCTTTTATCAAAACTTTTCCCTATTTCCCAGTGAATCTATTGTGGCGATATCTGGCAACTATGAATTATAAAATATATCAAGTTAATACGGATTTAAGATTGTTTCAGTTGTATCAAATCTTTGATATTGAAAGGACGTCGTCCAAAGAAATTTTCACGAACAATTTAGAATAATGTTTAATTGAAATTCCCATCATTATGGCTGAAAACTTTTGTCTAAAGAAGAAAAGGCAGGCATTTTGTCCTTAAGAGAAGTAAATGTGCTAATTAAAGAGATTTGTCTACCTCTGAAGTTATCCAAAGCAACCATCATGAGGCTCTTTGCTCGCCTTAAAGGTCACTTTAGGTCAGGTGAGAAACTATTTACTTCCGTCATGCTTTTCCTCAGACCAAAATGTTAGAGCAGAAAAGTAATTAGCAAAAAACAAGGAAGGAAATGGAAAGACCAATTAGTTGGAGACTAAGTCATTATAAAAGACTGGAAAGGTATAATTTTGTTTACGTTCCCTCGCCAATAGTCTTGTAATGGTCAACATCCTTTTTATCTGAAGAATGCAAGGAAACAGCATCTTTCCTAGCTTACGACACACACTTTCTCGACAATGATGTGGAACTAAATATCACCTAACTTTGTCATTTTTTATCACAATGGATACCTCCAATAGCATACATACCTTCTCTTATCTTATAACATTAACAAAACAAAGGTACGTGAATAACACTCACATATGTTACTGGTACCTCGCCTCATATTCTTGTTATGCCATTGTTATCTCTAACTTTCTAACTTTCGTTCTCTGCCGACGTTTACCTACGGAAATATTTGCTTAACATTATCAATTGTGATTTACTTTGAGACGTAGCAACGACCAATTCATCTAAAAGATAACATTTATTTCGATTTTAGTATCTAAATACTCGACTGCAAACTCAAAATGATTTCTCTCAATATATACGATGCTTTTGGTTAACCGGAGATTATTTACAGCAATTTTGGTTCCCGTAGTAAGCGAGGTACTTTGTACAACCGTATATTTGTGTCATTTTAACCGTTTATTTTTTTCTTATTCAATTCTGCTTAGTTCTATTTTAGTTCAAATGATTATAAAGAGGTGAAGTAAATTCCTTACCTAATGATTAAGAAATTTAGGTAATTCTTTCATGCCGATTACTCTAATATTTCAAATCCCTCATCATTGGTACAAGAATATGAGCCATTATGTATATATTTAGTCTTTGGACAGTGACTTATTAGATTATTTTTTAAATAATAATGTTTTTTCTTATCCAATTAAATTATGTGTATAGAAATTACCCCAAAGGATAAAATTTATATTCTTAAGACTGCCATTACTTTCTTTTCCAGGTATCGCCAAATGGGTAATTCACAGAAGATAAAGATCAACCTGGCAAACCATGGCATGGCCCATATAACCAGTAAGCAGTCCTGGTTGTTGTGATGGGGAACGTTGAGTGGTATTAATGCTTTTGCTACCAACGAGGAAGTGTAGTTAACATTTTGTTCTCAATGAAGAACCAATCGTAAAACATAAGACAGCATGATGGGTGAAGGCGAACTCCCTTCAGTCTACTCGATTATCGGGAGGAAGAGGCATGTGATGTTTCGCCTTAATAAGATAAAAGATCTTTACCATTATTTTCATTATTTTTCTCCTCCTCTCCCTTCTTCCAATTTTTATTAGCGGGTTCATTTGATCTTGACATGATATAAAGTGTCTTCAATTATGTCCTACATGCAGGGGGTGTCGTGGCAAGATGATTATTGAAAGGAATTGAGAATTATAAGGGAGCTCTATTAATTGTTCTACTAGGTCGTAATATCTGACGATACCCTTAATCTTCGTTTCTGAATAAGGTATACCCTTGAAAAATCCCTAATAAAATACATGTAAACATTAATTAACTTAACCTCGTTACCTTTAAAAGAAATAGTACTTACATACTTCGCATTCAAATGATATTAAACACACGTGACATGAATACACACGCGAACGCAGGTAGGTGAGTATAAAGCCAAGAAGACGAACACACATTTTATCGATTACCGCACAGCTACTGAATAATTACAGATTGAGGACACAATTACCTTTTCTGTTTGCCATTAGGCAAAAAGGAAATTTAAATATATTGAAATTTCGACGTCCGAACTTCCTCCAAACGGACTGGTCGCACATATTGAGACAGTACATTGCAGGTGCTTTCATGAGTGTATGGTATATCACTCCCAGGTTGTATTATGAGATGAAAAGTTACAAATCGATTGCAATCTTGTCCTATAAAAGAACTTACTCTTACGATTGAATTATAATAGATCATGAGAATGGAGAGAAAAGGCATTGATTTTCTTTACCTATTTTGTAAAGATAATGTCAGAGAACAAAGCGTAAAGAAATTAACAAAACTCTGTTAATTGTGCTATACGAACAAGAAAAACAAATTTCAAAAGGGTTGACTTGAGTTCTGTGTTTTGCAATTTTAGTAGTACACATTTCTACTCCAAGTGTAATAATAATTTCCGCCTTAGAGATAAGTTGATAAATATTTCGATCAAAAGAGGCGAAGATATATATGTACACTGAATATAAAACCCAGTATTGTATAAAAAGCGTAATGTTTATGCCTTGAATAAAAATATAATTGTAACGTGTCTCAGGATAATATTAACCTTCAAAAGAGCTGTGTAGGGTTGTCTCTAGTACAGTCAATAACTGAACAATGGAAGAAGTTTATTAAAAGGGAAATTTTATCCCATCTCGATAGATATTGAATAATTTTAAGTTATTCCATTTAATTCATTTCATGCTCGATCTAATTTCTTTTAGCATCGGTTTTAATATTTTAATTGTGGTAAGAACATTTTTATGATATCTAACAATAGTGCATTACGGCTAGGCTAGATAGGGCTTTTATTGGAGCCTAGGCTTCTTAAAGCGATGACTTAGGCTGATCCAGGCGCGTTATTTGGATAATTGCAACGTGTTTCCCTCATCTCCATATTTTCAGCTTTGATTTGTTATTTTTCTCTTTATTGCATTTAACGACTGATAAATGTAGCGCCTAAAACATAGAGAATTAAATGTTCCAAAATTCTTAGCTTAGCTAAAGAGTCGAACCCAGCGAACTCAGTTTGGATGTACCGGAGTGACGAGTCTGTTCCATTAGGAATTCTTGAGCGAAAATATATCCAAAATTGATATGCACATAAATTAAAAAGGCATAAAACGGTTTCAATAAAAATCACATCTTAAAAATATATACTGTTATTCAATACTCTTTTAATATATTCGTATAAACCATACAAATTTGCATAAAGGTAAGAGAGACGGTTGCTTGTTTAACGTTAGTCTTCAGATATTCAGCTTTTGGGGCACTTCTTAACTTCTTAGAAGGCGTAAGAAGACTGCCGAGCCGTTCCGTCTGTGATCCTCAAACCAAAGCCGAGTCAGTATATTTAGAGTTATTTTGTTTTCTTTTCTCTCTATTATCGATCTTCTTTTCGGGCATTTTATTGCGTGTTTGGTTTGCATTATTTGTTAGTTGAGGTGCATTCCCATCTACTAGACATTCTGAGCATTTGGGAAATGTGGATAGAGCGCAGCTATTTCTGCTGTGCTCTTCTACTGGTTAAGAGTTGTACCACATCTGAACTTTAATATTTTTTTACTTCTCGATGTTATCTGCTGGAATTGTCAGGTGAAATGACAGTAATCTCTTGATCGCTATCTTATTTGCCATTTCTGTATTCGTTCTGACCATTTAAGACATGAGTAGAGTTCCCAAATTTGACGATTTGGTGTACATTTATCTTTGTAATACTTCTTTCTATTTCTTGTTTTCATTTATCTCCCAACTGCGTTTACACCCAAATATTGATTGATGTTTCCTACAAAGCATCCTTCTATTTTTGAAATTTTGATGAGATATGGATGGGTCTAGATCTATTTTCCTCGGGATCTCTAGTCCGTTTTGCGATATTAATCTGTTTGCATCTTATTCCTGATAAGGGAGTAATTTATATCCTGTGTTGTTGCCTATTAGATTGATTAGCACAATAATCCTATCCCGTCGTGGGGCTTTGTGCGTTGCTCGGAGTGCATTCCTCTTGCATTCCATCTCCATTTTCCTTGATCGCTTGGAGCGCTCACTTTTAATTTTCTTCCTGCCTTTTCAAACTTTTACTTTGTACCTCACCGGAAAAAAATAAATCCATCCAATTGTTTTATTTTTCCTTTATTGGGAAGCTTCCACATTTTTTCTATTAGTCAATTTCTTAAATTAATTTCCTACACTCTTCAACCACCCTACCGAAAGAAGCCTATCCCTAATAGCAGTCCACTGTTTTTTTTGCGGTCTTAGCCGCGGATCAGCCCCCTTAATGAGGTTTCCTGCAGGGGTTTACTAAAGCCTAGTACCAATTTCCCCTCAGACTTTCGAGGTGGCCAATTTAAATTGCCTTAGTGGCTGAAATATTCCGAGAGCTAATGAGCACCTCAACAGATTAAAAGATAGAATGAGGAAAATATAATACCACTTTGAGGTATTAACTCGCTCCAATGGAACAGGAGATCTATCTAATCAGCCCAAGAACGCAAATCATTCTTCTTTCTTCGTAAATCTCTTATTAGGCTGTGTCTTATTAAGACCAATAATTTTAGTCGCAAATGTCCCGTTACACAAAGATTTGGAATATTATTACGTGATCAGAATAAGTCCTTCCGTCTACAAATCTTAAGGTCCTAAGGTGGAATTAATAGTAAGTGTTATAAGATAGTACCTACATAACTTTAAATTTGTGTAAAGAAGTGTGAGAAATAGTGATTGGTGTATAGTAGTTTCCAGGAAACTGGATTATGTTATTCATTAATACATTCTTCTTCCTATCTATTTTATTATATATTGTTTCCCCCTTCTTTTATCCAATGTCTATCCACTCTTTATTTTATTTACTTCCTCTTCATTTCCCTGATTAATTTGTTTTGCCTTCGTACTTTGCTTTATTTATAGCAGATTAACATTTTGCCTCGAAATATAGATGAAACTGACCTGGGTCTCTGCCTATTTTCATACTACTGCTTGTAAATTGACGTTTCATCTTAACTCCCATTTTTTATTCTGTTTATTTTCATGACCATTCCTCAATTCTGGGTCAATTCCCCCACCTAATCTTCTTCGCTCTTTTATCAAGTCTATGCTGTTCCTTCTGTCTCTTTATTCATCTTTCCTTACTGCCTCTTTATTTAGGAAATGCACTTTAACGATCAGAGGAGGAAAATAGTGAACGATACAAAATATTATGATGCCATTAGAGAAATTTGACACCGCAAAAGTTTACAACAAAACCATATAAATACAGACAAGATTAGTGGCTTCGCCGCTCATCCTTACCGTTCAAAGCATGCACTTAACAGGCAGATGTTTCATTTGTGGCATACGCCCTAAGTGGCTCTACTAGCAAAGGGGTTTTAATCTAAAACAAAATTAAACGTTTCCATCACATATCTCCTAATATTTACTCCTGTTCTAAGATCAGAGCCATGCTTATTTCCTTAGCCTGAATGTAAAAAAATGTTTGCCGAACTACTTTGATTTACAGAAAGAACAATCAGCAGAGCTCTTGTTCACGCAAATAAATTTGCTTTTATATACGAAACACAAAAAACAGCCATACCTTAATTTTGCTACATTTTCTGAACTTCAAAATTTTTAATTTTGAGGGGTTTAATTCCCAAACTTTCAATAATCATATTTATCTTTTCTGAACTCTTAAAAAGAACTTGGATAAAAGCTAGAAATATACTAAATTGACAAAGAAACAAAATTCGAACTGCTTAGAAAACTGCATTTCTCAATTATAGTGTTATTGTATATAGGTTAGATCTGCAAAATATATCATTAAAAATTAGAATATTCTAAACTAAATGTGAGGTTTCTTTCCTCATTGGGCATTGCTACCTCGGCATTGCTTTCACGAGAGTCGTAACGCCAAAATCTTGTCATAGCCCTTCATAATTATAAGAATATAAGATGTCCGAGCCGCTAAAGACCGTGTAGTCCACTTCTGGGCCAGCTCTCCTTCAAACCACGCTGAGGCACTTAAAGTGGTCATCTAAGCGCTTCTTAAACATATTTATGGTTGTTGATTTAAAAACGATCACCAGTAACTCGTTCCACGAGGAAACCACCTTGTTTGAGAAAAAAATCTTTGCTATATTTATTCAAATCTTCGTTTCTTAAGTTTTTACCCATGGCTTCAGGTTCTTAAGGAGGCGTCCAACTCGAAAATGGTTTCAATTTTTACTTTATCAAAACTGTTCATGATCTCAAAGAATTGTATGAGTTCTCCTCTTAACCTTTTCGTCTCAAGTGATTGCAGGTTGAGTGCTTTAAGTCTGCCCTCGTAGTACTTTTAAAGTAGTCTAGTTATCATTTTGGAAACAAGATGTTGCACTCTCTCCAACATTTCTATATCTTTCCGCAAATATAGATTCTAAAACTGAACTTCCCACTTCAAATGAAGTCAAAACAAAGATTTTTACATGGGATTTACTATATTTTCCGATTTGTAAGCAAAATTTCTATATATGAAACCGAGCATTATGTTTGCTTTCTTGTCTGCCTCCGCGCACTGTCTTCCAACTTTCAAATCGTTGCAGACTATAACACTAAGGTCTTCTTCTTCTGATACCTTTTTCAGTTGCAGGGCTTTTATTGTATAGTTAAATTCTTTGTTTCTTGCTCCAATGTGTAGTACCTTGCATTTATCAATGATGAGTTTCATCTGCCAATTTTCTGAGAATTCCACAATGCTACTTAAGTCTTTCTGGATTTAATGTTGATTGGCAAGTGTGATTGATTTACCACCGAGCTTTGTATCTTCAGCAAATTTTGAGAATAATCTCGTTAGGCATTCATCTAAGTCCTTTACATTAGAAAAAGCAATGTACCCAGCACAGACCCCTGGGGCACTCCGCTTGTTACTTCTTGCCATCTTGATTGGTGACTATTTATGACTGTATGTTGTTTCCTTCCGTTGAACCAGTCTTCGATCTACTACAATACGTTTCCATCGATTCAATCGGGTAAAGAAAGAACTTTGTACAACTCCTGCAGCCAACCTGATGCCAGACGTACTGCTCTGCATTAGTTTGGATGAAAACGGCGAGGCCGAACGGGAAATCTTGACAAATGGACAATCCAGGATCTCCATACACTTGGCCCAGGCCTAAGCATGCTGTAATCTCAATTGTCTTTTGAGACATAAGGATGTCAAGAAACACTTAGAAAGCTACTGAAGGTTTTTGAAATAATTTGAAGTGAGTAGAATGATGCGTCTTTTTGATCTATTTTCTCATAATCCAGGCAAGGCCCATCCTTGAAATGTTTTTATAAATCTCACATGGCGCTTACAAATGAAGATAAAAATAAACGTACAAGTATCTTTCAAACAAATCTTGTAGTCAGATGAAACGAAAATAAAATGTTTCCGTTGAAATTCAATCTGCAGACTTTGGAGAAAAAGTGTGAAGCTTACGCCCCAGAGAATAGGAGCCGTACAGAAAAATTTGGTGCCGGATCAATCAGGATATGGGGTGATTTTGCTCATCCGGTTCGATGAATGGAGGTATTCAAAGAAAATGAAGGGCGTAGTTTACAAGGGAATTTGGTAAACAAATATTTTATCTAGCGTTGGCTGTCTTTAACTTGAAACCAGAAGGAGCTTTTCAAAAGGACAATAACCCATAGTATAACGTAAAACAATCTAAGAATTGGCGGAATACAGCGATTTTTTCGTTGATTTGGAACCGCCAAATCAATGTCTTGACCTACGTTCTATCGAACTTCCTTGGACGGAATTGAAACTCATCGTGCTTAAACGAGATCGGCTCAACTTATTTGATTTAAGGAAAATATGTTTGAAGGAATGGAACAATATCGCACACGCACCTGCAGAAAACCGCAAGAGACTATTCAAAGCGCTGGCAAGCTGTACCTGATAAATAAGGTTTTGCAGCCAAGAACAAAAGCATGTTTATATAAATGTGCTGTAAACTTTTGCATTGTTAAATTTCCCGATTTCTTCTATAATTTGTTTCCTGTTTATTTGGATTAACTGATCGTTACATTTATTTATTCTCTAAAGTTTTACGTATCTTGTGAATTTCATTAACGCAACGTGAGTTAAATAGAAGTATGAGAGTTTGCATTTTAAACAGTGTGTTGCATACCAGAGTCCTTCGAAGTTTCTAGAAAATATCTTCGCTTCACGTAAGAAATAATTATTCTCCCCGGAATTTTGACATATGAACTTTTAAGCTCCTCCATAAAAGCAAAGATTATTAATGATAATAATAGATTTACGTCATTTAAAATATAACCACTTAAAGAGAGGACGCATCCATAGTTATTATTTAGAAATAGGTCAAAATTACGAGTATAAATTTGATTAAAAAAATAATATTATTCCTATTGCAACGAGACAGTCCCCAAAGAACGATATTTTACTAATGAACAATATAATCGTTGTGTCAAGGAATAATAAAAATAATGCATATTGAAATGTTCGAGCGACCTCGTCAAAGAATATTTAAGAAGATTGACAGAAAAAGACATTTAAATTTAGGGGGTCAGGCCGAAGATGTGATATTTTAGACTTATTTGGTAGCCATAAAATGGTTCAGGACGTATATTTGGTTAGGTTACGTTAGGCATATTATCCGGGACAACATTTATCCCTTTCCTCAAGACTTGTGATGTCAAACGACAACACTTTGAGGGGAATTGCATTCAAATGCATACTGCTGCTCTTATTCTGCCCATTGATTTCATATAGTTATCCCAATTTGAATAAAAGCAAGAAAGAAATTTAATTTTCATCATTGGAAGATGTGAAAACAAAGTTGAAATCATAATTAAATTCTAAAGATTGATTTATACACGAAATGGTTAGAAATTTGTAAATGAATCTAAGGTTATTTTTGGCTTTAAATTATAGGTATAAGGGGAAATGTAGCCATGCTATGCTGGCTCACTTCTGCTCGAACCTGAAGTGTGACACACCTGAGACGTTTTACAAACAAGGAAATATATACGAAAATTTTGGGTTAATACATTATATAATGCTAACGAACCCGCTGATTAATTATATATTAATGAAATAATTACAATGGACACATTCAATCTGACGTTGGGGGTGAAATACATTTATGATATCGTGGAAAAAGGGAACAATTCCCTAATTTTTTAATCGGATATTTAGAAGAAAATGTTATGTGATAGAATTTTTTTTATCAAATTCAAATTCAGCCCACTTCAAATTAAAATAAATGCGTTTGAGATCTCTGTTTTATTCTTGACACTGAAATTTGTTGTACAGTGTTATTAGCATAATTTTAATGAAGCGAAAGCTGAAGCATTGCTAGCGAGAAATAATCCACCTCACGGAGGAACAATTCTTATTTGATTCGCCTCGAGGAATAGAAAAATAAAGATATTTTAGTTAATCTTGATTATAAATAACTTAATCACAGTTAGGGACCCTAACAACTTCATTATGTCCCCAATTATTAAGTACTTGCGCCAGTTATGTAATATAATCAGTTTAATTTCCACACACTTCACAACATTTCTAAGGAAATTTAAGATAGCCTTTTTAGTACGATGGGATAAGTCTTTTAAATAGATTCCTAAACATAAAGAGTATCTTTTATTTGGTAAAGAAGCATTGTACATGATTTACCAACACATAACATAGAGAGAAAGTACGAAAGATAAGAAGGCTCTTCTCCTCTAACAATTTACCAAGCAATATGCAGAGAGGCAAAGTGGAAAAAGAGTGATAATAAAAAAAACAAGACTAAAATTTGTAAAGAAAAATAAAAATAAGGATAAAAGATAAAAAGGAGGTAAATATGAAATAAGCCTTATATAATTATTTATCTTCGAATTTGTTTTTTTGGGACTCCTCCTCATTTGCTCTTTTTCTAACAGTTTTCTATTATTGATATTTTAAACATGAATTCCATTTCCACAATCTTGCTGACGAATTTCTAATCGGAGTAAATCCAAATTGCATTTTAGGGATGAAAAGACTCCTGCAATTCATGGTTTGGAAGACTAAAAATTAGTTATTACCTTCATCAGTTAAGCACAATTTCAATGGTTTTGGTGAAAAAGTCCTTGAATAGAGAGAAGGGAGCGATATTTGTACCACGAAACATATTTCTTCCATACCCAGGACAATCTATTTTCGGAAACGATATAGATATTATATATATATATATATATATTTATATATATATATGGAGAGAGAAAGAGAAAAAAACAGAGATAAGGAGGCAGAGAGAGAGAAGAAATCAAAGGGTAGGTGTGAGCGAAGGAAGAGAGAGATAATTTTGATAATGAGTCTGTGAATGAGTGAGTGAGTGATTAGTAAAGAGAGGAAAATGGAATTTGTGATAGTGTCTTAGAGACATACATAAAGAGAGGGGGGAGGGGGGGGTAAGTTTCAAAAAGAACGAGAGCGAGATGAAGGTAGAGAGAGGATGTGAGATCAGAGTTGTATGAAGACGAAAAGGTAAGGAATATTTGAGGCAAAGGGGAAGGAAGGAGTTATATTTCTTTCAACTAAAGTTGGAATTAACAAAGAAATATTTGATCTATTTCTTCAAACCTAAATACTTCTAAGTCTGATAAAGAAAATGGCATAATTATCCTAATATTTCCGGATGTTTAAAAAATATCTTTCTGTGATTTTTATTTAAAATTAATTATGGACGTTCTATCTAACCAAACTCAAAGAAAAATAAACTTTGGTTGCACCATATATATTCCAAGCAATTTTTAAAGGATTAAAATGGAGATTCTAAAGATTCCACTCTATATAGAGTAAATATAATGTCTAATAATGTGAGGTTGAACACTCGATGTTGTACACAAAGTTATAGAGTCAGAACCCTTTAAATTTGGGGAATGTCTCCTTTCTTTTAGATTTTAATAATTGAAAACATCAAAGAGATCGTAAAAACTGAAATGTTTAGGGCATAAATGTATTATAATAAATAGCTTAAGTAATATTGAGATATAGCAATATAAATCCTGGGTGTTTTCGGAGACTCATAGTGATTGGAATTATAAACGATTTCTGCTTATTTGCCCGATTTTAGATTAAATATAATCTTTTGCTTTGTAACAACCTAAATTTCATATAAAAATGAGATCGTAATTATGTATCTTGCAAACATAACACTGTGCAACAAAATTTAACTTTTTTCTTGTCCTTGGGATAAAAGTGTTATTACCCAATTGTCTTTGGCTCTATTGAAAAAAAGTGTATTGTAGTCCTCAAACTTTCCCATTTTTGATAAATAACAATATTTTGATGCTAATAGTAACAATATATGAAGAGTTTAAGCGGTATGTGTTTTTCTCAGTTATGGTATTAACATGATATACTTTATTTAAAAAGTTATAGAAACAGTAATACAGTAGTAATAGCTACTCTTTCCCTTATATTTTTGTTTTTTGCGACCTGGACAGTAATTACGGTTCTTTTATATTCCACATATATTCAGCACTAATTTTGTGAGAGATAAACTATAGAGCTTTCTAGAACTTTAGAGAATTTTTTATATGTTTGAAGAATTTGTAGAAAATTCTGGCAACGTAGATGACTGTATAAATACAAAGACAGTCTAATCAGAAACCCTTACTATCCCAACCAAAGAGATCATCTCATCAACCTTGTCAGAGATCTTAGTCTCACAAGGTCGAATGCAGAGCTTTTAATTTCGATACTCAGGCAGCGGTATATGTTTGATGACAGTGTGCAAATATCAGGTCAGAAAAAGTGTTACCAGTGTTTTTCAAGCTCTTTTACACGTAAAGACGAGCTTTGCTTTTAACACAATGTAACCGGTCTATGTGAGGTAGTCAGAAACGCTTGTAACCCCAACGAGTGGTACCTCTTCATCGACAGCTCGTCCAGAAGCCTCAAAGCAGTGCTGTTTCATAACGGTAATATGTATCCATCTCTTCCTCCTTGCCTTCTCGGACTTTAAAATAGGGGCCTTCTTGATGAGTCTCCAAGGCGTCTTTACCAAGCTTCCTTGTTATTTTTGCCTTTGAGATCACAAGAACACCCTGGTATAATACCATCAGCGAGATTGGTCACAACGGACCGAGTTATTGTGGATAAAAACAACGTCAATCGGAAGCCTTTGTTGGACCCCAGAAAAGTACTGTTTCCTCCTCATGCATTAAAAATCAGGCCTTATCAAACAATTCGGCAGGTGGGAGCCAGGGTCTTCGTCGGTGCACAAATTAAAAGAGATCATTTTGTGCAAGGAGTTTCCCAGGAAGCTCACTAGGACAGGAAAAGCCGTGTAGGACAGCGTTATCGCTGTGGTTCTGTGCTTCCTGAGAATCAGAAAGCCGAAAACTATGTAGAGCTTGTGGGAACCTGGTAAGAAACTACCGCAAGATGGGTTGCAGAATATGCCTAAAAGTCCATATTCTTGACGCTCATCTTGAGACCATGAGAGCGTAATCCCTGGAGGATGGCGAGCATTTTCACCAGCATTTACTGGACTTTGAACTCCGCTATCAAGTATCGTTAAGTGAAAATCTGATGAGAGAATATATTTGGGGGCTGATTCTTTAAAATATTTTACAGTAAACGCGCAAATCATGGAAAACTACTTATTTCTAATACTTTAATTGTCTCACTTATGTAATTCTAGAATAAATAAATGTTATTTTTGTATCATGTCATTTTATTTTTAGTTTATCCAAATGAATGTTCCGTTTTGCTACTTACTTACAGAGGGAATAGGTAAATTTCCGATAAATATTATTATCCTGGACACAAAAGCAAAATTTGAAATAATAACACTGTTTTTTTATCTATTCTGAACAAAAGCAAATAGAAAATAATGTTGCTACTCCAAAACAAAAATCGTGTTACACAGTATCATCTCTATCTAATTTTTAACCACACTTAACTAAGTAGGTATTATTGTGTACCTATCTACTCGAATTTCTGTAAAGTAAGAGGATTTTTTAGGAAATGAATAAGTGTCATTCTGTTAATTAAATCGTAAATAATTATTCAGGAAATATGCTCCATTAAGTGCAATAGATATGAATGTTACGAGAGGTAATCAATAGAATTTCCAGTTTCCTTCCATATAATTAAAATTGAAATGATTCAGGCCTCTTTTCCCTTTAATATTTCATTAAATGAGAGATATTTTTCCTCTGATGATCTCGTGGTAGAGAAAGTGGTAGACTCATCGATCGATAGGTAGGCTCTTTCTGACGTGATTGATAGAGCAACGCATACTAAGTCTGTAATATTATTAATCATAGAAATTAGTTATTTCCTCGTAGAATATGGCGCTAATTTAGTAAATATATATTTGCTTTAAATGTTTTTGAATTATCTCGTAATATAGTAATCATGAAAGAAAACTCACTCATGTTAAATTGAGGAACTTTTGAAATGTTTGAAAAACATTAGTGTAAGGATTACTTTTGCCTAAGAAAAATAAATCGTGTTAATTATATTATAATATAAATGAAAAATAAACGGACGAAGGTGGTATAAATTTATTATTAATATGCAGAAATGAAAATGGAAGAAGCCACTTACATGAGTAGACTTTCTTGAATGAAATGGCGTTAAAAGTGTTGTGTGTGAGTGCATATGCTCTTCCTATTAATTTATTGTTTGGTGGGTAGGAATTAACTTCTCAAGCCCTTTATTTACCCTGAAGCGGTTGCCTATAGTATTCCTTCTCGATGGTTAACTCTCCTTATGAAGCATTTCATTAGTATTACTCTTGAAATATCCCTAGAATAAATTCTTCAGTATAATAAACTTTCCTCATAGGAATCAAGGAATCTTCGTCATTTTAGCTATTTTTGAGGGATGAAAAAGCCACTCAAGTTGTATTCCAAAGTCATTTACACAATTTTCCTTAAAAAACCCGCCCTTTTATATATGCAGATACTGTGGGCGGCGTTGAACATCGCACTCTCTCTAAATCTGTAATCGTTAGTTTCATGGACTTATCTACCATTGGTTAACCCCCCAAAACCTATATTTGGAATGGCTTGGTGGAAATAAGACGAGTTCTAATGAACTTGTTAAATAAGATAGCTCGTATTTTAATAGTTTTACAAAAAAACAGATTGGGCATAAAGGCTAGTAGGCGAAATAACTAGTATCTAAATACATCGTATCGATTTAACTAGTAATAGTGAACTTGAAACAAAAGTAAATTATTATTAGAAAAAATAAAAATTAACAAATAAAAACAAAAAATTTTCGGCAAGAATTTAGTTGGTTTCTGTTATTCAATAATTTCATGTTTCATGCATTTACTTATTTTTTTTATAAAAAGAGGTGAAGCTAAATGTAGCGTATATTAAATAATTTGGGTTAGCTTAGTTTAACAATTGCTACAAATAATTAAATTAACTTTGTTAAAAATTATATCTCTTGGCTGATTTTATTTTTAAAATTAAAGAGCACAAATAAATCTATGAAGTTTTGGCTGTGCGGATTTGTCAGCGAAAATGAGGGTAGCTAAAGCTGTATCATACATATTTTGCCAATTATGCCTTTTTATTATAATTTTTTTTATAACAACCACGTATTATGTCCCATTGCCCGTTCCATCTCCAATCATATTATTTTGGATGAATAATTTGTCACTATTTTCTTGGTCCAAATATTCGAAGCAATGTTTTGGTAATAAATATTCTGAGTCAGGCTTTAATTTTCTCCATAATGTAAAGAAGTATTGAAGAAATTAAGGAGTAAACTAAAAGTGGTGCATCTAACTCGTGTGCCTTGGAAATTTTCAATTATAGTCCCGTTAATTAATTAAAATCCTTTTGCTTCTAATCTGTCGACGATAGTATGGCTAAAGAATATTATATCAGCTATTAAAAGGTTTGAGCAAAATGACCGTTAATTTGATAAACTTCGACCTGGAAAGAACTAATTAATAAAATGGGCTTAGGCTGAGTCGAATGAGAAGAATTGTTAAAGCTTTAACTAAAACCAATGTTGTCAATTATTCAATTTTTAACTATAAGAAAGTGAAAAAAAGATTGAGTGAGAGATTCTAACTGACAAAGCTCCTAAAATAATTACGAGAAAAGAATGTGTAATATTGTAAAGAATAGCCGCTGACAATTATGAAGAAAAGGATTCCAAAATGTGTCGACTTGTACAGGGCAACATTTGCTACTACACAACTAACTAGATTCTATGAAGACAAGAATTTAGTTGAACATTAAAGAGATAAAATTCTACGCTTAGTTTGTCAATCAAGGAAATCAATGTTGAGTAAAAAATTTTGATCTATCGTCAAATGAGAAATAAGAAAATCTTAGTGTTTGTCTAATTGCCATTAAGTTTAAAGTTGCTAATTCATCTTGTAAAAACGAGATTCCGCTAAAACTGAGCAGGAAAAGATTAAAACTCTAATGCTTAAGTAAATTTATTTCAAATTTATTAACAAATACATTGATAAGAATAGATTTAATGACATAAATAACAGAAAACAGGTTGCTAAATTATGAGAGATACATAGCGAAACTTAAGATCAATAGAGAAAGATATTCCACATTTATGATATAAGAAACCACGCCAAATCTGGGTCCCAAAATTGTAACATTCTGATCGTACTAATATTATATATATATATATATCAAAATGAAAGGAATAACTTCATAAATCAGATTAGTTGCTTGAAGAAGCACGGAGAAAAAACATTTTTATAACAAAAAGGTAATCACTTGAGAAAGGAAAAATCCTTGAAGCCTCTCCTTCCCAAGATATTTCAGGAAAACTAAAATATAATGCAAATACACTTGGTTTAGTTCCAAAGAAAGATAAATGCTCAGGATTTGAAAATATTTCCCCCGTTTACAAAACAGTAATTCAAAATTATATCAGGCATATAAAAATTCCCAAATATGAAAGGGAATTTTTTATACATTAGTCATCGTGTTCCATAATGTATTTTCTTTGGTAATTGGGAATAATGTAAATAAAGATTTATATTATAGTAATACTACTCGAAAATTTAACTAATTGAATATTTGACCTTGGGGATCATGCAGCCCTTCCGGATGTCACAATAAACCCTTCCTTAAAGTCATTAGCCAAATAATGTAGTCTTAGCCAGATGGGAAAATAAGTGAAAAAAGTTCACTTTACCAAGGTGTTTACAGTAATGGTTAAATCTAGGAAGAACAAAATTCCACCAAAGACATATTGTTTATGCGTTAGAAAAAAAATCCTTATATTATAGACCAAGAGACATCATAAGTACTTTAGAACAGAAGACATTTACTAGCGAATAACATTTTAAAAATTAAATACGAAAGCTGTATTATCTATATTACAAAAGCTAGTGAGGGAAATACAAACTTCTTGCTATAAAGAAATATTCAAAAACGCTAAATTTACATAAGCTACAGGGAGTTACAAGGAAAATAAGTACACTAAAAGACTTTACAGTCCCTACAAGGAGGGTACTTTTGGCGCAATCTTTAAAGGTGACGGTGGGAACCTCGAGAATCACTTGCGAGGATCTTAACGGCGATTTCGCAAGACATTATCTAGTCTTAACTTGAACTCGTCAACAGATTCACTGTTGACAACTTCCATCAGAAGTGCGTTTCAACTACCGCAGATACTGTAAGTGAAGAATTTCCCACACAGATCACGGTGGTATCGCTTCAGTTCAAGTTTAAAGCCGTGATTTTGTGTTCTCCATTCGCTGAGCTAAAAAATATCCCCGTAGTCCAGTCTGTGGATGCCTCGAAGAATTTTAAATACTTCGATAAGAGTGATATCATAATAGTTGGAAGTTACCTCTACCTGAAATTTGGAAGTAATATTTTGGTCATAATTATCATCTTATATAAATTAAATTATGACTAAGTATTTTGACTTGAAACCAAGCGATTTGGTATGCAATTAAATATGAATTAAGCTATAGTTATGGTAAACTAGTCATATTTTGACTTGATGCCGAGATAAATAGTATATAATGAAATAAATATCATTGAAAATACAACTAATGCACAAAATAACAATCTCGTCTTAAATGTCAAGGAATTCATTTTTAGCAATTCGCAAATCTTTGGTAGGAGGAAAGCATTTTATACTATAAACTAACCAACTCTCATAAGAAAATTAAATAAAATTCCAATTACACCATTTCAACTTGCAAGCGATACTAAAAGAAAATAAAGTGGAAATGTATCAGTTAGGTGCCAAGATTTAAAATAAATAGAATGACAAGAGAAGAGGCACCAAACCGAGCAATGAAGTTCAGATTTATAATTAAAACTGTTAGAAAATTTCTCAAAATCGTCCAGACCTCGTAATGATGAAAAGAGTTTTCTCAGCACTTTCGATTATTTAACTGAACTTTGATAAATAGTTAAAGGGTAGACATTCTTACTTAAATTTGAGACTCGATTTGATAAAGGCCATAGCAATAGGAACAATAACTGAGATATTTATACTACCTTACTAGAAGAAGTGGCTAACTAAGTAGTAAATAGTATCACCTTAACTAATGTGATATGAATTGTACCCTAAAAAATAAACATTTATACGCTAATTATAATATCTATCATATTTAGTATCAGTCATATTTTGCCTATATCTGAATATTTTAGCTTCCTATATACTTGCTAGTATTATAGCCAATTTTTCTACCGAAAACAGACCAGAGAGCTATACTATGTAAAGTTTATAAACACATATAGCATTTATCAACACTAATTATTTTAAATTCATAAAAACTTTGGCTTCAAATAATTAGATCGGAACTCAAGCGCAAGTTTATTTCACTTTGGTAATGAAGAAATTTTTCCCCAGACTTTTATTCCGTAGAATGAAAGAAACAATTCTTAATTGAAATAATTAATTAGTAGCTTCTTCACAATTCAGTGCGCAGGAGGAAAGAAAATGTTTGATCAAAAGAACATGAATTCATCTCAGCTCACATACTGTAATATTTAAGATAGGAAAAGTTTAAAAATGACGATGAATTTAATTATTATTTTTTATCTCAGCAACCTATTTGGTAAATTCTTTTCATCTCCTATCCGAACAACAACAATTACTTATCCCATTACATTCCTGTTTTTTTAAGGGGGAAGAAAGTAATCTTGCCTGGTCTGTGTATTTGAAAGGGGGAACTCAAAAGGTAAACTAAAATCACTGAGCAGGATTGTTACTAAAAACGTTATTGGTCTGTATAACCTCTTAAAGACAGCATTTAACAGTACATTCTTATTATGCATGTATTTATGCGCCAAAAGCGATGTTTTGGGGAAAATGAGTTTTCCCAAAGTTTTTTTCTAAGAAAAATTCATTCATTTTGGGTTTTTTTATATATCTTATGTCAAAAATGCTCATGTTTATGTTCATATTATCTTCTAGTATATATTAAGACCTGATACCAGAATTGAAATAATCGTGTTTTCTAATGCGATCAATATTTACTAGTGAAAATTTAAAATTTCCTTGGTTCAGAAGTCAGCTTTCCTTTAAGTAATTCTTAATTACATATTTCAAATAAATTTCACGAATGTTTAGTTATTTATTTTAATAATGGATTTATCTTCATTAAATAAAATTGCCATACAGAAGACAAAACCTTATCGAATAATCAAACAAGGGTTTGTGAAATATTTGAGAAAAGACTAAACACCATTAAAAACCAGGTGGCCAAAAGATTAATTTTGATTTATAGTAAATAAAATTGCAAAACTACAATTGTTTTAATATAATTAAAAAAATTCAAATTGTCTTAACTTAACAACAAATAATCCTTTGCTGAAAATATTTTTCTTCATTTTTTCTGTCTCTTTTTAATTAAACAGCCAAATTCAGTGTTATTCGATTCTCTTTCCTTTGTCTTCCATTCTTCATTGCAGGCATTTTGACAATAATTAGTGTATTCTTCGATACTCTTTCCTTTATCTTCCATTCTTCATTGCGGACATTCTGACAATAATTAGTGTATTTTATTTTGGTTGCCTTTTCTTTTATTTTTTTGTTTTTTGTAATACAAAATTCCTTCATTATGGTTTCTGGTTAATTTAATTTTATCATATAAATTTTAGTCGATTTATCATATTTTCTTTTACTTAACTTATATTAAGTGAACGTAGACCACTTTTTATGCATTATAAAGATTAATTCTGTCGTTTTGATTCATTTATATACCGACTCTTATTTTAACAATAAATTCATCTTTTTCCATTTCCTATCATTTTATATTCTGATCTAAGACAACTATTTTATATTAAGGAAATTCTACTGTCATTTACGTTCCTGAGAAAGACCATTTCATGGGCATAATTTCGTCACAAATATACCTTTGGCTTCTTATCTCAACTCCTACAAAAAATCCATGAGAATTTTGGTTGTGAACCATATGCAACAAGGTCTCATTGAAAACAAGTAAGGAAGTTGTTCGGAACAATTCCTTCCTGTCTATAGTTCATCGTATGGAATTTCTGTAAACTTAATCTTGTCTAAAAGTTCTTCTCATCCTTAAAACAAGTGATTTGAGAAGAGAAAACACGCAAAATATGATAAACCTCTCCCTCAATAAAGCCAATAATGCGAAGATAATAATAATAAGTATTTATAATGCGCCATTCAGGGCTGTTAGCCGTCACAGAGTGCAGGTTATTTAGCGAGTCTAGAGAAAGTTTACAGGGAAGAAAAGTCAATTACGAAGAGATGAGTGTTCAGGGGACGTTTAAAAGTAGCAAAGGAGGGAGAGGATCGTACTTAGGCAGGAAGAGCATTCCAGAGTCGAGGAAAACAAACTGAGGAGAAACGATCACCCATCGAGCAGAGGACAGAACGATAAGTGTTCAGGAGGGGAGCGGGGTTAGACCGGAGTGCCCGAGGAGTTTGACGAAGGCAGAGGGCAGACGAGAGATAAGGTGGAGCCTCGAGGTTTAGGGCCTTGTAAGTGATGAGAAGAATTTTATACTGGATACGGAAGCGAATAGGTAACCAGTGTAGCTCCTGTAACAGAGGCATCGAAGGAGAGAACCGGGGGCGGCGAAGGAGGAGCCGGGCAGCATAGTTTTGAATTAGTTGTAGGGGGCGAAGTGACGATGAAGGGAGATTCACTAGATGAAAATAGAGGATTTTCTCATCTATTTTATATTGGTCAGAACGAAATACAGAATTCATTCATAAAATTTGCTTTCCTTATGAATAAAAATTTTGTAAGTATTATTTTTAATGGTATTATTGCTCATATCTGATTAGAGAGGAAATTCTAACTATAAATTATAGAGTATAAACAAGTCAACCTCATTTAAAATTGACTAATTAGAATTTACTTGATTTAACTGACATTATTGGGATGTTAATTCACTTTTATCTTTGAATTATAAGAAAATAAATGTGTTAAAACTAAAAATTTTAAATGAGATTAACTAGGACAGCAAAAATGGTAAAATAGAATCCTTAAGGCAGGGAAAGTTTCATTATTAAATTCATTGTAAAGAATTCTGGAATAAAATAAATTACTATATATTTTAAGGAACTAACAATGTTTTATAAGTTTAATAGAGTAAGGTAACTTTTTATTCCTATTCATCCAAGAGTTCGATTAAAACATCTCTTTAAGAAATAGATGCAATTAGAGTCTTAAATATACATACAAATGTTAAATCAGATGCTGATGTTGGCCAATAATTTAAAGTAAGATTTTATTCTGAATCTTCAAAAAAAAAAGAAAGTTTAAAGAAAAGAACATAAAATTGAAAGATTTTAGATAGAAATGGCTAAAAAAAGTAAGGCATTTCATTCATTTCCTTAATCCTTATTTTAACACTAAAAGGAAACAGTATAAAAAACTTTCCATATAAAAATTAACATCTATAAAATGAAATGACCTCAATAATGTATATATATATATACATATATCTGTATATATATATAAATATATATATCAACCATGACGAGCAACGAGAGAATAAAGGCGAAGATCCATCGATGAAAAGCGATTCCCGATAACTTAGGATGAATTACCTTTCACAGTAGTCAAAATAGTAGCCCACAAATAAAATCTTCATCGCACAAATATTGCCACCCATTCATGGAGATTTGCCGTTCAAGCATGAACTAAAATATCGCAATGATAATCAAATCGAGGTAGCTTGCAGGATAGTGCATTATTTAGTTATTTTTCTACCTCATTTGGTCCAGAGATTCCCGCGAAAACTTCACCGAGTGTGATGGAACATTGGTGTGCACAATTATTCATTTTCTTCGTCGTTTCATTTATTTCTTATTACACAAAGCAGAAATGGCATTTCAGAATTTGAATTAGGCTTCTGCTGTAGATTGTCGCATCTGAAACTCAGAATGATCTACCAACTCATGCCCAAGAGTCCTATCAGAGGATCTGTCGATGAAAAGAAGCCTCTCTGTCCTACAATTAATTCCCCCCTATAGCAGGGACATGGAGTGTTGGTCGTAAGAAAAGTCTTGTATTGTGGCTAGGACAATAATAGTTAGAAGTAGTCCCCTCGCTCAAACACAAGAGAGAAGTTGTGTTTTTCCATTTATCTGTCTGTGCATTTATCAAAAAGTTCCAAGGACGAAATATTTTAAACAAAGGCCGAAAATAGACCCTAGAAAATTCTTGGAAGGGGCGAACAAAGATGCCCATGGATCTCTTCGAGAAAGGCTTACCTGCTAATCATTGCATACGAATGGGCTAGAGAGGAAGGAGAGTGGGAATGGCCCCTACAGGCTTTTTTGGTAACTCACAAGAATATAAAATATATTTTCCAGAAAATAAAAAGAGAGATGGCATATCAATTCTTTCCTCGGTTCTTATGGATAGCATGCCCTTTAAGGCTTGTGCCTAAAAAGGGTTTACAATATGATCTCAAATGGATGTAGGAACATAATTAAAATTATATTCAAAAATATTCTTACCAGTCTCACCATTCAAAAAAAACCACGAAAATTGTGGCATCCTTTATTTTATGTGATTATTATCATTTTCCGATGGGGGGTGGCTGGTTATTTGCCGGCTCACATGATGAGAAAATAAAGTCGATACCACAAAATTTGCTTCCTTAGAAGATTCAGATCCCTCCTTGCCCCTTGAAAGCCTTTAAGAAAAAAAAACAAATCATTTGTATTCACATTGACCAAATTCATCACTTTTCTTCTGTTCCAGCCATTGTTGCGAATCAAATGAATTCTCATTGTAATAAATTGGCCAGTCAAGTGAGAAGGTCGAAGAGATGAAGAAGAGGAGGCAATGATTAGATTTCCCGAAAAGCAGGAGGAGTAGAGGAGGAGGAGGAGAAGTGGATAAGGAGAAGAGAAGGAGTTTGTAGGTAGGGGCGGTTGTGACGGGAAGTGGCGGTGGCGGTGGTGGGTAGGGTTGCTTGTGGTGGGTGGGTAGGGGTTTTGATGGTGGGCAGGTCCTGTGGAGCTTGTGGTGGGCAGTGGCGGTTGTACTTGTGCTGGACAGTGGTAATCGTAGTGGTGGTGGTGTTAGTGGGCAGGAATGGTGGCGGTGAAGGTGATGGGCTGGTGCGGCATGGGTAATGGTGGACAGGAGGGGTAGTGGTTGAGGTGATGGCCTGGAGCGATGGTGGTCGTGGAGGTGATTGGCTCCGGCAGTAGTGGTGATGGTAGAAGTGTTGGTGCTGGTGGTGGAGGTGTTGGTGGTAGTGGTGGTGTGGAGGAGCGGTGGTAGTGGGCAAAGTTATTGGTTTATAGCATTATATTTAGTATTAAATTCCCTTTCAAATCATATATGGCACCCTTCATATTTTTTTTAATTTCATCCATCAACTCTGCATAAATTTGATATTTGGAGGTTTAATTTAAACTGGCCAATTTTCGCAGGTTTAAGGGCAAATAGTGGCAAAATTTCACCCTAACTGATTCTATTCTTGAGATCAATTCGGTGGATGGGAGTTTTATTTCCTTGGCAAATGTCAAATGCCACCCTTATCTCGAATTAATTCACATAATGGATCTTAAATTACAAATTTCCTTCATCTATCGTTTCATTTACCAATTTTCCTCATTTGTGCGATCAGTAAATGGGCTATTCATAATTTATTTTATATGGAAAAGACGTGTTCGTGTCTTTGGTTCTTAGTGTTTTACGAGTGAAGAGGCTGAGATTAATAGCTAATTTTGAAATAATTTTTATTGTAAAGTGAAAAAATTAGAAATTGATTATTCTCTTCCATTTCTGAGCTTTGGAGGAAAGCTTGTGGGATTCTAAAGCATACTTTTACGTTCTTTAGAATTTATTTTTTCTACTCCTCCAGACAAACTATTTAAGCTAGCCAGTTATCTAAAATATTTTGGGGGTACTACTGCTGCAGATGGGATCATTATAATCCTCTGATTTCCTAAGAATACCCAAACTCTATAAGAAAAAATGGAGAACGTGATTTCTCAACTGGAACAAAAATCAGGAAAGAAAAGTTAAAACTTTTCGCCGATTTTTCTGATAATTAACTTTTTTTCTTATTTAGGAAAATCTTTTCAAGAATATATATCTAGTATCTCTTAACTCGAAAAGGTTTATAATTGCTGCCCTTGCCATACTTAGTAGCCCAATCCTTTATATGTACTCTTCATTTTCTTCCTTCTAAAATCTCTTTTACTTCTGCCATTATTTTATGGAATGAAATTATTATCTTTACGCATACTTGTTCTTTTTATATTTTAAGCATCTTTATCTTGCTTTAACAAACATAATTTAAGAAAAAGAACACTTTTAATAAAGTCAAACAAATTTATTCTGTTTCTACCATCAATCTGAAAACGCCAGGCGTTCTAAGATTCTTTATTCTGTTTCTCTTAGCCAGATAGAAGGAAATTTCCTTGATTGCATCAAATTACTTCGTAAATAAGAAAGATATCTATTGAAAACCTGAAACGTCTATATTTAAAGAGTGAGGACATTATATTTTTATTGCTTTCGTTTATTAAGAAGTCAATTATAAATGTAATATGATCTGGAACTTCCCACATCCATCTCATTCGATTTCAACACCTTGTATATGAAGATTTGGCATATCAACAACTTTCATAAGTTTTGCCAGAGAAAGTTCAAGGTCCCCCAAAGTCTTATTTAACCTTAAGGTATTGTTTTCTTTAATGAAGATTACAGGTTAAGCTGCCAAGGCAAGCTTGCTTTCGCAACACTTTCTTGAACAATTGTTCTTGTACTGTGCCTAGTAAGCGGACAAGGGCCCAGTGCTTTCTACATAAATCACATCTAAGACTATGACACCACTTCTGTTAAATTTAACACTCTTTGTGGTGCATTTGCAAGGAAATATTTCTATTGATCTGCCACGAGGAAACCACTTGCCATCGGAACCAAACAAATTGAACTTACATTCGTCACTGATTTGGAATTACCTCCATTGTTCATCTGTCCATTTAACTTGCTCAGTGGCGAATGCAATAGGAGCCTTCTTGTTTTACATAATGAGCACTGCATAAAGGCGTTGGACTATATTAAAAATCTGAAAATGGTGAATGACATTGCTGAATGTGGTGTTAAGATGCTATAAAACAAAGGCCAAGCAAAGGTAGTATCTCTTCAAGCTGTGAAATTCAACAGACGCTGCTTTGAAGGCTTCAAGAAACAAAGTGTTTAACGATCGTTCTGAAGGTAATTATTTAATGCGTTCATTTCTTGATCGATAAGACTTGTGACGAAATGCTAATACAGATTAGTCTCATGAATGAAGTGCCTTATCTGCCTTGAGTGTAAAAAAAAACTTTTGATAATTGTGAAATTTTCGTATGTACCGAAGTGCCATCTTGTTTTAAGAACATCATAATTGTTATGAGTTAGAAATAAGATTAAATACCCTTTATTTTTTTATTTATTTGTTGTTTTATTTGGTTTAAATATAAAGTTATAGTAAACAACATGACTAAATAGAACACAAAATCTGTGCTTTTACCGATTTCAAGTGAGAAAATTTAAAACTCCATGTATGGAAAAATGGACAGAAAGCTCTGAAAATAAAAAATCTTGATTTTATAACATGTCTATTGCGGTGGATCGAGATCTGACTTAAAGGAAAAATCGCCTCATGCGGCTAAATTTACAAACTAAATTCTAAGGGGCCAGAATTTTCTCCTTTATTAATATGTATTTACAATAATGCTTTCAATTTCAGCTTACTTTTTAAAACTGCTAAAGTCGTGGACGATAATGAACTAGGTCATATGGCGGGTCACGACCCAGCTCTTTAGGAAATACAGATAGATCTCCACTAATTAGTTTAATAGACCTTTGCACGGCAGGAAAATTTTAATCTAAATTTCTGAAGAATAGAGCATATCTGTTCTTGAACCAGAAAGTTTGAGTAAACATTGTGAAGTTATTGAAAAAAATATGTGTGAGAAATATTCATATTTGCTAAAAATAATCGAGTGATTTCAAATTTTCCTACTAGTGCGTTCAAATACTGTAAGTAAATAAAAAACCCACGTAAATATTGGGGTAAACTTTGAATAAAGTAGAAATGTTATCCTTCCATTGTTAATTTTAGTGGAGAAACCTCAAAACGGAAAATGCATCTCATTTTTGGTCCTCTTTTTGTAAAAGGATATCACTAAACTGAAAATACGTTCACTCAAGGGCGAGCCAGCTCATTTCAGAGCTGCAAAACAAACTCCATAAAACAGACATAGAAATTGGAATTGTTTTCGCCCAAGATATGAGCCTTGGTGATAGAATTCTTCTACCTGCTGAAAGTTTTGGATAATAAGAAATTGTTCAGTATTTGAAAAGTTTGACTACACCAGACGAAACTTTAAAAATCTTTCTGAAAAGAAAGTTTCTAGATTTGCTACCATTAAATTTGAACGCTTTATAAGAACATAAATTATCAGTTCAACATTCGATCTATTGATTACACAACCAAACTCGTTTTAATTGATATAGCAATGAAGATGATTGCAATTTTTAGAAATTATAGCGGAAATAGCAACGAGAGAATATAACTAAAAAAGGGTTGGTAAGAAGAGAACTATAAACTAAATGGTGAAGTTGCAAATGATGGAAAGGTGTGGAAGATATCTAGCTACATATTTATTTGGGCTAGGAGGGAAAACTGCAGGCATTGTGGCGAGAAGAGAACATAATTTTCCCAAATGTCACCTGCTTCAAGCTTGCCTATGCTATGGACGAGATGACTTTGCAGCTAACATTATTGCAAAGTATATGTGAGAATTTGAAAATAGAGCAAAATTTAGAGAATCGATAAAGGAAGATAGCTAAAATTCGGGTCAATAAGTTTTATTTTTAAGTCAAAAGGAGACAAGGATCATGCAAGGATTCCTGATAAGCGGAGAAATAAATCTGCTGATGACAATCGAAAGCTTTGAGAGCGAATGCCTATATTAATTGACAAGTACAGAACTAGATCCGGAACATCACGGTTCATCCTTCAGCTGTACAAAGACTAACAAATTATTACTCTAACACATTTCCCTTATACAAATTGGGAGAGAGAAAAGAGAAAATAACGTAGAAAACAAAAAAGAAAGAGCAAAGGGCACAAAAAATTGAGGGAATATTTATAATAGGGCTGGTTCCTTTTGATGATCAGGCGATACCTATTAGGTATCAACGGTATTTCATTAATTATAATAATTAGCGAATTAATTACGTTAATTCATTAATTTACTTTGTTGTTTTGGGTAGGATTATCCTTTAATAGTAGTCGTTTGGAATAGTATCCTTATTGAATTATGTTTGGAGACTCAAAAAAGAATAAAGACTTAAAATCAGCCTCACCTAAATTCCAAAATAACTAAATACCACTTACATTTATAAGTACTTATCCTTACCTATTTATATTAGGTGGTCCTGACATTTACTTATTAAATGTAGGGGTTTCTCTCCAATTAAAGGCCGAGTGTGGCTTCAAATTTAAAATAAAATGTTAATATTATTTTACGAAAATAGATAATTAGATAATATAAATATATACAGTACAAGGGGAGTTAATAAAAGCAGTTGGAGAAGAATTGCTTTGAGCAGGTAGATTTTGTATGGTGGCCAAGGAGTAACAAAGAAAGAGAGTACCCTAGAAGACCTTATGGTCCATTCAATAAGGGTACCTTTGGACTAGCAGTCGAGCGGCACATCTCTGCTCAAATGCTTCACGATGGTGGCCAAGGAGCACAACACCCATTTCATTGTTTCACAGCGATACTTGAGACGAAAGCAGATTAGGGTAGATCGAGTTGGACGGAACTTTGGTAATATTAAACAGTTTAAATCCCTTAACACTGAAGTGAGGATTTCGAAGTACGTATATTATGGCTTGTGGCGAGTAAAAACAAATTAATAAACTTGAAGTGTGAAAATGAAAACGATAATTATGTGTATGCAATAAAGATAATTTGACAGCATTGAACATTGATTAAAAAAGAAAATTCTTGGAAAAAATTCTTCTTTTCCGTATGACGACTAATATTTTGACATGGTTAAAATGAGTTCCGAAATTTGATAATCCAAAAGCGGTATTTAATTTTACTTTAAATAAATAGGAGAAAGAAGAAATATATAAGTATATATTTAAATAAAAATGTTACATATCAAATAAAATGTGCAGAAGGCTCTGAGAAAAAATTGGAATCACTAATATGTAATGGTCAGCAAAGATTAAAGACTTAAATTTATTAGACCACTCGTGGAATATGCTGGGAAAATGAAGAAAGATGACCGTGATATAAATAAAACGACTATGAAAATTTATAAGCTAAGTAGATAGCGTCAGAAATTTGTAACTATTTGATGAAATCCCTACCACGAATTCTGGTTGTAATTCAAGCAATAATAAATAAATTTATATTATATATACTGAATTCATTTATCTAATGCCAAATTTCCTGAAGTGATTTTTTCTCTAATGTGCTTTATAGTTTTGGCCAATGGGGTATATTGGCTGAATAGTCTTAATTTTAACTCAATGACCAATGTCTCTTTATTGGGCCAGAGCTTCTAAATGGCATATAATAAGATGTTGATCTTTTTGTTTCATTTGATATATATTTCATAATAACCATATTTTTTAAATATATCCTTAAAATTAGAATATAGTTTAATAATTATGAAACAAGTTGCGAAAAATTTACCTCTTTTGCGTAACTTATAGCAAAGTCGATGGTTTGTTTTTATCCCTCCTGTAATGCCTAAACATAAGTCTTCTCTCTTATGACTGTTCATCAGCAATGTCAGAACTCGTAGAAAAATAAATTTTTATATCATTTCTATAATTTAACTATTCCTTTGCTTTATTTTTAGTGTCCCATCCTTTGGAGATTGGTCTACATCCACAAATATACGCCATATGTTTATTTATATTCTATTGAATATTTTTCATTTTTAGAGCATAAAAGATTAGACTTTTCATTTCATGCTAACCTTGTTTTTGCTGTACGTACATACAAAGATAAAAAAACAAGTAGGTGTGAATATATGTGCTTGAATTTTTCAGATCACTTTCTTGTCTCACAAGTCAGTTTACTGATTATATGAGGTAGAGAAAGCAGTTCACGAATTTAGTGATGAAGGTGAAGCAATAGATGTTCTAGTTGCCAAAGGCCTTTCACTACATGAAGACCATATGCTTGATGATGCAGACAGTCTAGGACTTACTTTTCTTAAGAGGGATGCACATTATATACCAAACTACATCATCTAAATCTAAAAAAATAAAGAAGATTGACACCACAGCTTTTCATAAATGGACACGATCGCTACCGAGTTATAGAGAACAAGGAAAATGGAATCTCAATTTAGGTTTCATATATTCGAGAGATGAAATGTCAGGAAGAACAATTTGAATATTAGCGAAGTTTTCACAGAGAATTCGCAAGCTTTTATTCTCTACCACTCTCTCTCACTTTTTCTGGCAATCTCTTTCAGAATTTCTCCCTTTCTCTCTCTCCCTGTCTCTCAGCATCTGCCTCTCACTCCATATCTATCTCACACAGTCCCTCTCACAAACTCTCTATCACACAGTCTCTCTCTCACACTCTATCTTTCACAATCTGGCTATCTGTTAGTCTCTCCTTTTACTCGATCTCTCTCTCTCTTCTGAACTGAATCTCACTCTTCCTCCATTTTCCTATTCATCTCGCTTCTCTCCCTTGATCCTCTACATCTCCCTATCTCTCTTATTCTTCTCTTCTCCTGTTAGCTCTTATTTTACTACCTTACTCTCCCTTTGAACTCCTCCTCTCCATTCCTCATCTACCTTTTCCTTTCCTATTAACCCTCTCTCTCTTCTTCCTCATTTACATTTCTAGCCTCATCTTCATATCATTCCAATGCCTCTCTTTCTTACTCTTCCCCTTATCCGACGCTCTTGTCTACGCTCCTACCTTCTCTCTACCTGCCATTTTCCTATCATCTGCCCCTCTTTTCCTCCTCTCCCTTCCCACACCATCTTTCCTCTCCCTATCCTAAACCATCTTTCATCTCTCTTTCCTAACCTCTTCACCCCTCTTTCTCCCTCTTCTCTAAAACCCATCTTCCTCTACATTATTGTAAGCAGTTTAGCAACTATCTTCTTCCTCTTCCTCCCTCCTTTCTTTTGCCATCTCCATCCATTTTCTATTTCGCCCTCTCTTTAATTCTTCTCTTTCTCCCTTCCTTCTCTTAATCACTCTCCTCACACATTAATATCCTTCTGTGTGTTTGATCACCCTCCCTTCTCTCCTTCTTTTCTATTCTCTCTCTCCCTTATAAATCTATACAACCTATATGTCGCCCTCCTCTCCCTCCCCCTCCATCTCCATCCATCTCCATTTCCATTACCTCTACATTCTTTCCCACTCTCGCCCTCTCTCTGTCTCCATCGACCACTTCCGCTCTTTCACTCGGTTTCCTTCTTTCTCTCCATAATTCTCACATATCTCTCTTTCATTACTTCCACTCTCTCACTCTAATCTCTTTTTCTCTCTCCTCACTCTCCAGGTCCTCAACCTTCATCTCTCAATCTCTCCTCTTCCTCATCCTCTTGCTTCGTCCTTATCTCTTTTTTATCCTCCATCTTCTTTTGCATCTTCTCCTTCTCTCCTGTTTAGTCTCTATCTTCCCTCTCTCTACTCTCGCTGTTCTTCTTTATTATATACATCTTCTTTTCTTCCTCTTCAACTCCTTATTCTCCCTCCTCTACATGATCTGGATCTATATGTCGCTTATCTCCCTTACCCTATTCCTCCCTTTCTTTTTCCTCTCGTTCATCTCGCCTACCCTAATCTTCCTCCTCTTAATATGCCCTTTCTCAGTCTCTCTGTTCTCTCTTTTCCTCCCCACCTTTCAATCTCAACCATATCTCTCTCCATCTTTCTCTCTAACCTATTGGTCATTTCTCTCCATCTCCTTGCTGTACATATTCCTTCCCCAACTTCGTCTTCTTCGTCCCTCCCCCTCTTCTCCCTCTCACTCTCTCACCTATCACTCTTCAATTTCCTCTCCCAGCTTTGACGCTCTCTAATTTTCCTCTCCATTCCCTTATTCTCCCTACTCTTCATCTACCTTGTTCTTATCTCTCTCCTCTCCTTCTTCCGGCTTCTTCATTTTCACTCTTTTATGTGACTAACCCTCCTTTCGTTGCCCTTTCATCTATCAGTCCCCTCATATTACTTCTTCCTCTCCCTCTCTCTCATTTCACTCTCACTCATCTCTATCTATGTACTTCCAGTATCCCACTCCCTCTCTCTTTCCTATCACCTCCTTTAGCATATCTTTCTCACCCTCCGTCTCTCTATACAATACCACTCTCACTCCTTTCCCTCTCCTCTATATTCCTATTCTCACTACTTTCCGTCTCTTTCATATCGCTCTAGCATTTTTCAATCTCCCTTATATCCTTCTCTTCAGTTTTCTTCTCTCTCATCTCTCTACCTGCTCCCTTTCTTCCCTCACGCTCCTTATCCCTACCTCTCCTCATCTCTCCCCCTCTCCTCGCTATCCCTCTCTTCCTCACAACAAACATTAATGATAATTAGTTGGTAGGAGTTTTGCCACTAACCTGTTTATCTAAGGTGCTTTTCTCTTTTTCAGTGGAGAAGTCAAGTTTCATCCTCAAATGAGCGACGCTCTATTTAACGTATTGCAGCCGCCGTGGAGCCGACTAGATTCAAGAATCTCTCCGCCTATTCACCATAACAGATGGCGCTTGACTCAGCGCTCTTTCCAAGTGGCTCAGGGGGCAGCATAAAAACGATCTTGGTTCTCTGTAGAGATAAATTGGAGAAAATAGTTTAGTCAACATTGCTGCAACTTTATAGTAATTTCTAACAATCTCGGGTAACGAAATATAGCGATTGTTTTTTTGTCTCTCTTTCAATGTAAACTTTTATCCGTTTTTTTTTATTTTGACCTATTAAATACTTTCATGGTCCGGAAATCATTTGATTTCATTCTTTTGTAAAGAATATGCAACATTAAGAAACCAAAGAAATTAATCAAGTATTAAATGAGATAATAATTGAACAGCCTACATTAATTACTTGTATTGAAGGATTTGTTCCCAAATACACTGATATATATATATATATATATATGAAACTCTGAATAAATGCAGCACAGCTAATCTTAAAGATGATTTCAGGATTGTAATGAATATAAGAATTTCCAAGAAAAAGTACTGAAGATCGATTTTTGAAGACGATATGGAATTGATCGTTATAATTTAGCCTCGGGGCAAAAAGCAATCTATTTATGACAGCTTTTCAGAGTTGATGGCATCATTGAAAATGAACTTCGTAGCTACATTTCCTAATAAAACCTTCCATCACTGATAAAACTGCAAAAGAATTAGCAGAATTATTTTAAACCTATTAACTAAATAGAGTGAAACTTATACAACAATGATATAAAGCAGCAAGACTAGTTAAGAAGATCTCAGAGAACGAGGGAACGATAGATTTTACAAATAAATCTGAAAGACAAAAGAAGAAAAGTATGCATAAAAAACAACCGGGTGCTAGATAGAATTCAAGTTCGCACAAACATTATTATTTAATCCCTGAAAAAACATTTAAGAAATCTGTCGTCTTATCACAAATCTTAAGAGCTTATCCTAGCTGCAGCTGGCTCATTCTTCGTTAAGAACTTAATTTCATGAGTTATGCGCTGATTGGTGTAATGTTTCGTTATCCTTCATTGAATGATGTCACTCCAAAGCCAACAGATTTATTATTGTACTAAAAAGACAAGTACCGCTTCCCCTAAAACATTCATCATACTTCCTTTTGCCACAAAGAAGAAATATTAAGAATAGGTTTAAATAGAGTGCGGGGAAAAGAAAGCAGATCACCATGAGAATTGTATCTGATCTTTTTTACACAATTAAATATAAAAAAGTATTTAAACCTAGTCTTTGTACAATTTTACCATATACTAGTGGTTGGTCATATGTTCTTTGTTCTTGATGACTTGTTTGAGATGTTTTGGCAAACATTTGATCAAATTTTGCACATCTCTTGTGATATCTTAGTGCAGCAGACCTTTTTTTATGGATTCTGTGAGGTTAGGGGTCGAGCAAGTATTGTGACCTTTTGCCTTATTTTTAATAATAAGCCATCAATTCTTGATCAAATTCAGATCTGGACTATTACCAGGCCAAGCGAGACTACCATTTTCCTTATCATCGAGTTATTTACTAACGATTTTTGCCTTGTGACAAAGGGGCCCATCGCGCATTAAAGTGGTTTTCTTATGCAATGCCAGTATCGGTGGAAGTTTTTCCTTCATCATGCCTAATTACTGTTCACCATCCATAGTTGTGTCCTTAGGAACAAAGAATAAAGCCCTCCTACTAAAATAGCTGAAACAACAGCAAACCCTCACAAATGCTAGGGGTTTCATTATCTTGATAATGTATTTAGGACCCATCCTATCTGAGCCATGTGGGCGGCTCACCCCTCTTGGATAGCTTCTGAATATTAAAATGGAGGATTCATCACTAAAGAGAACGCTTTTCCAATCAGGAACAGTCCACTTGATTTGCTTTTTAAAAAATTCAACTCTTTTCTTGCGCTTTTCCGCCCTCAGGAAAGGTTTCTTGCAGCATGCCGAGATAGTAGCCCTGGCTCCTTTTGCAGCAGAGGTCAAATTGTAATCTCAGATACATCATTAAGCAAATTATGATGCACAGACTTAGTTTTTTTTGGTGTTATTGTTGCTTTCATTAACACATACGATTTATTCATTTATTAGTACATAAACTCGTCTTTCTAATTCTCAAACTGGAGTACCAAAAACATCATATTTTATATGGCGGGATACAAATAAATTTACATTACTTTGAGATATCTTACGTGCTACTTTGTGAGTTTTACATTTCATATATATATATATATATATATATATATATATTTATATATATGTGTGTGTGTGTGTGTACAAACCCAACGGCAGTGTCCGATGATTTTTATTTCCTATTTGTCTTTTACATATACTCCTTTATTTTGAATAGGCTAAGGAAATATAAGAGCTGAATTGATGCTAGCCTTGCCGTGCCTAGCCTTAGCAGATAAGAAATCGATCTCAAAAGATACTAACCGTCCTGGTCAAATGCAATCGGTTTTCAACTGAGGAATTCTGTGAGACAATTTGCCGTTGAAAAACAAAAATGTAAGACAAATATCGACGGAATTTGAGAAAAATGATAAATAGATGTGAGAAAAAAAAGAGATTATTACAGGTCTTTGAGAAGATGATTTTGATGGACAAATCAAGTTCTGCGAATAGTTTGAGTAAAAATACAAAACAAAACATGGCCAATTTGCGGAGATGTGGTTTTATGAGCGTAAATTTATGATGAATATTCTAATTAATCATCACAATTGCTCATTATTATCACAGAATATCATATATTTATGTTTTACGACATATAGCTCTATTGCGTACCAGGCAATGGCTTCGCCAATACCCCCTAAGGGGCGAGAACTTGCCCTTCACTTCTAAAATTAAAATTTAAAATCTAATAAAAGCTGCAATTGTTAAATATTCATAAATTTTCTGAACGATCGCCAATTATAATAATTTTAAAAAGGAACTCTAACCTAAATTTACTTCTTTTCAAAATATCACGTTACTAAACTATATTTAACGAAGAAGATATATAAAAATAAATTTTTGGGACTTCACCATTTGTAATTCTTTGGGTTTAAAAAATTAACAAAATTTTGATACTTATATCTATTTCTGAACTTCACCATTTTTTTTTGATAATATAAAAGAATTATTAGAAATAACTTTAATAAAAAAACATGTCATAATCAAACTAAGATGAAATTATTATTCAAATAGTCAATAAAAACCCCATCTTAAATTTTTGATTTAGTGCTGATAATTCTCTTGCTTGAATTTCTAAATTAGGTAAAGTTGGTCCATTCTTTTGATGCTACAGTTAATAAGCAAAATTACCTCAAAATTCTTCGAGGAAAATGTTTCCTTGTAATTAATCAGCTTAAGGAGATGAAGACATTGACTTGTAATAAGATGTATCATCTTTTCATAACCAATATCGATCTATTTAACTACCAGAACAAATCTTTTCATAAGCTGTGGATAGAACGACGAGGTTGAATCAAATATCTAACTATCTCTTTCGTCAGATGTTAGGCATGTTTACTTTTATGGGGTCTTTTTTCTATACGATGTAGGCTTAGAATAGAAAACATAAATCACTTGTTAAATTAAACAGCCCTTTGAAGGCAGCCTTAACAATTACCTCTACAGACATTTGATGAATTACAATCATTGTTCATTGATGTCAATTATCAACACTTCGAACACCCAGGTGCTTATAACAAAGTAATTTATCTATTATTTCAATGTTGTATTTTTCACTATTCAAAGATATAAAAAACACATCTGCATCCTTGTGGAGTTCACTAAATATAAGTTTATAAGTATATATATACATGGTTTTAGGACTGTCTAAGTATTCTTTGATTTCTTTTGTTTTAATTAAAGTTATAAAGTTAAAGTTTAATGGTTTTAGTCCTCATACCAAGCTATGTAGCTTCAATTTACTGAAATTGAAGCATCGTCTCCATCTAATTTCTTTGGGTGTTTCTTTTGGCACTGGATTCCTAGACTTTTCAGTGTTAGATGAGTCTGTAATTTAAATTTTGATTGTCATTTTCATAATAAAAATATTGATTTTAATTTTAACCAGGAGGTAATTATAATATTCTTACAAGAGGACCAAATTATCTCCGTCGTAATATTGACTGTATAAATTTTTCTCTCTTATTATTTCTCCTTTATGTATTTAATATTCTCCTTTGTGTAAATGTTAATACAATCAAAATACCTGAAGACGATTAATTTTTTATTAAACTTTGGGTGAAATCTATAGCTAGCTCTGGTTTCCTTCTTAAAAATGTTTTTAATTATGTTGATTTTTATTAAGAGTGCCTTAGGAAAACTCGCTCTTCATACAGACCCTATTGATTGCACATATTTACTTAGATTAACAGTAATGTGCATTCAGTAGAAGAAACCATAGGACATTTTGTTTTCGCATTAAGTAAAACGAAGATAATAAAGTCCTAACAGTTCATTATTTCTTTATCTTATAGTTGATTTAAGGTATTTAAAACATTTAATTGGCCATGGGGTAATTAGGGTATATCTAACTTGCGAAAGGAGCAACAAGGGCACGGAAAATGAATCGAGCATAGCAAAAATTTACTAAATGCATCTTTGCTTCTTCTAAGATAATTATTTTTTTCTTCATACTATATTTATTTTTTATTGAAAAGGTGTATTTATCGAATTTACCATAATTATTGCATTCAAATCTTAAAGAAAGAAATTGAAATTGTCCTTTCGAATGTTCAATTTGCATCCTTAAGAAGAAAACTCCTCGCAAGCCAATGCAGAGTAGATCCACTTTTAATATAGAATAATGCCCCAAATTTGATATGACAATCTTCACACCCACAAAAATTTAAGCCCATAGGTCTAGGAACTGAGAAAGTTCTTGTGAGAAGAGGTGGGTCTTCAAACTCTCTTGAAGATCCAAATGGATGGGAAAGAGCATAAAGGGGCAGGCATATCATTCCACAACCTAAAAAAAATAACGATAATCAATAATGCCGATGTATAAAAGATGAACATCGCTCTCATGCAGCAACAGAGGCCTAAAAAGTGAGAGAGGTACAAGGCGTCCGTTGCATTTAAGATTTTGCAGGCATTGCGAGATCGATTGTGCAGGTTGTGACATGGATTAGAGAAACTCTCTCGCAGGCGGAGAAAGCCGAAAGGCAAATTTGAAAGAGTTAATGGAGACAAATAAGGAACGATAGCACAGATCAATAAATCCTAGTCAAGTGAATGTGTATACAAATAAGATTCCTAAAGAGGAAGAGAGGAGAAATGAAGCCATGAATGTCTCAATAATTAAGAGTTAGATAACGCTAAATGCTGCTCTTCATAGTTTTAATATTGAGTTAAGGTCACCATAAAAATACTCATGTTAAAATTGAGCTAAGTACTTACATTTAGGCACATGAGAAGGAGTCAAAACGTGCTTCAACCAGGCAGCAAGTCATTATTCATATTGAGCACAGATTTACAATGTCTAAGTGTCTTGGAATTTTAAGCTGAGTGGGAAGAGAGGTATACTTGATTGTCATTGACAGAAGAAACAAATAATAGATCTAGGCAATGAATAAGAATACCTAAGAGAACAATATGAAACAAATAAAGGGGAGGAAAAGGAACTAATCTTTAAGGAATGCCGAAAGAACTTCAACGGGCAAACAAATATAACATATATGAACATACTGAGTTAAGGACCAAGTAATAAAAAAAAATAAATAAGAAAGAAGAACTGATAAATTGATTATATAAAAAAATATTTGAATGGAAGATGGGGCAAAATTTGAACCTCAAAATAGATCTGCGCGTTGAGGCAATGAGTGTCTAAAATGTTTCGAAGACACGTTCTTGTAGCCGAAATGGCATCACCCATCTTTGGAATTTAGGAAGGCACGAGATTCGAGGGACAGATCCGTTCATTTGTATCTAGGATGGCTTCTTTAGAACTTTGCACTGGGAAGCGAGTTTAAAACCTGAAGCTGTTTATTTAAACACTGGAAACCAACAGGAGTCAAGCTAAAGAGATCGATGAGGTTTTAGGTAAACCTCGAATATATTTAGAATTTGGAATTGTGAGGAAGCAGGCTGAAGAAATTTGAAGCAGTCAAACCTAAACAAGTTTAAAGAGGGTAGGTACTATTCTCTTGAAGAAATATTCATAAAAAAATGTGGTTTTCCTATTTTATCTTGGTAATTCAGGCCTACTTCTAGAACCAATAAATGACTTACGATAAGAGACTTTTGCATCCTACTTCTCCATCTTCTTTCTTAAACTTTAACAGACTAGTGAAGATAACTGTTCCTTATTAAACGGAAAATAAGGAGAGATCATTAATATCTTTCAGTAGAGTCAAGGAAAAAATATTCCTCCGTCCTATCATACATATACATTTCATATTTCTTTTAAGTTTCTTAAGATTATGTCACTAAGAGTCAGAGCAGAAGACAAATTTAATTTTTTGTCGTGATAATACTTTTAACATTTGTGCTTTTATGTATCTATTTTCTTCTCTTTCCCTTATTTTGTCACCTAATTTTAGATTAATTGACGAAAAAATCCCTTTTTGCTGTATTATTTGTTCCTGAATTAGAAAATTCTCATAATTTGTAGGTCTGTTATATTTCTGATTGACAGTCTTAACCTATCAACCCACTGGATTAATTTTACTTTTTTCATAGCTGTTATTAATTTTCCTTTAAGGTCTCAGTATTTGTCTAAATAATTCGATTGAGCAGTTATCTATGCAACATATATTATCCTCTATTAATCCTCTTTAGTAGACAATCCAATAACTATACCACCCTTTGTCATACCAGTCATTTTTTCCCCCTATTATATCTTTTTACGATTTATTGTATATATTGCTCAAGTTCTCTTCCAGATTTACATTTTATTCACGCAAATGGCTTCAACAAGCCTTGAGAAGATGAGCAGTACTTTAGAGATGAAATCTTAAAGAGTTTTCTAATACAATCCTCATTAAAATCTAGTTAAATTATTCGTGGTGGAGCGGTCGGTCATGCAACACACTCACAATTAAGAATTAGTAAAAATGTAAGGTTGTAATGCTTATTGGTTGTCTCCAGTTAGGAACCATAGCTTTCGCATTGGTGGAGAGTTTCTCGCAGGGTAAAGGTTAAAAATGAGTCTGGCGTGGAGCGAAGAGAGTTGTGTGTATGACCAAATTGTGCCTTTCTCGTGCGTGGCACAAAAAGAGTTCCCGAATGCGTTAGGTTACCAGGTGTGGAGGGATGAATATAACGATGAAAAGAAGACACTAGTTTTTTGTATACAGCGCCAACCGTTACGCCCCGCATGTGTCAAGACTCTGTTCCCTCTTTCTTCGCTACCACAAGACAAGATGGATTTTGGTCAGCAGATTTCGTAATTTACGAGACTGTGATTCAATCTTTCATCCCGGAGTCAAGTAACCAAGACCTGGTCACTTCGTCCGTTAATATAAACATAGGAGTGTGTAAGAGCCTTTATAATGAAAATCTTGCTGCATAAGGCTTCGTTGGCAGAAAATCTATAAACAGGCTCACTGTTTTCTCCGATTTTTATGTCTATTTTTTGCCAAATAGACAAAATCTCACCTGCCCATGCGTAAACATGAAAGGGCGAAGTGTCACAGCTTTGAATATTTATGCCAAAGGAGAAGGGAATAACTGTTGGATATTGAGGGTTTTTCCCTCCTAAACTACCACGTTTTCCCTTCCCAGCATTGGATAAGCGAAGTATATATTTCGATATTGAGAAATTTGAAGGAAAATTCGCGTAGCCATCGATAGAAGAAGATGAGTCTCTGAGTCAAACAGGGAATAAAGAAGATAGTTGGGACAAAGCAGGGCGTACCCTCCCGAAGCTGTTTCTTTGGTTGCTTAAAACAGCAAACAAGTGGTATCAAGACCAACTATCCTATCAGTTTCGTCTAGAGAAATTCACGTATCTCAGTTTTCCGAAAAAACATAGAAATACCCATCACCATTGAGGAAGACCAAAGTGAATTCCCATTCGAGAAGAGATTCACCTCTTGCTTATGTCTCATCGTCTATACGCCAGAATTGGTAACACAGGTATCAGGATAACTTTCCTTCATCTAAGATTTCTTCATATTACTTGTTTGTAGTATTAATTTTTATTAGACCCTCTTACTATAGAATTAGTGTATTTAAAGATTTCATTCTTTTATGTGATTTAAAGTATATTTTGTCGAAGTTGTGTAATTATATTCTCGACCGCAGCATTTGCAATAGATATATCATAATACGAAGCCCGTCCGATTAAAGAATTAAATTAGAGCACTCGTAGAGAAAAGTGGAATGGCTTAACTCTTGTACGAATCAAATGTACCTCAGTACTCGGACGTAAACCACGACACCAGTTATATACATCATTGCGTTGCCAGCTGTTCTTGCTTGTAATCTACATAATATGGATACTAAATAGTAAGTAAGGAACATATAAATAAATCCGATAATTCCTTATTATTAAGTAGTATAGAATTTTCAAAGATTTGTTCTAAAATTTCCTTTATTGAAACCATAAATTAGTTGTTTCTATTGAAACGAGGAGAAGCAATCCCCACTTAATTGTGAAATAATTACTCTCTAAAAGTTCATCTTTTTTCTGAATGGTCAAAATTTCTTAGCATAGAATGGGGGTAATAAATTAAATGTCAGGATAATTTAAAAAAAGAGAGCATTTTAGCAACAGATCTTTGAAATTAATTATTTCCGAAGGGAATTTGCTTCATTTTAAATGAAAAGTCAACCAGGGCGTAGCGTAACATAGCCTTACATAACCTGCCTTTGAAATGAGTAGAAGTTAAAAGAAGTGAAAGACATTATAGATCCTCTACCTTCCATTTGAGCGTGAAGTGAAGAATAAGGTGAAAATGTAGTAGGAGGAAAGTCGCGAAGAAAAATAGCTAAAGTATCAAGAATTAAAATCATTATGTTATAATCTAAAAGATATTTCTCATATTGTTCGGAGAGAGGTTCAGAAAGACAAAGAGCAGGATTCTATTCTCTGGAGCATAAAATTAAACCAGAAGTAAATATATAAATAAAAACAAATCAAATAAAGAGAAAATATAAAGATTTATATGTAATAGTGGTGAATCTCTCATACAAATAAGTATTATAGGAATTAATTAACAAATCTGTTTTTTGTTTTGTCTCTTATATGAATATTCTTAAAAATTGAAAATACTAACCATCGACTGCATTCAATTGCTGAGTTTTAATCTTTACGGTTCAAGTTTAAATGAGAATTTCGTTCCCCAAACCCTAATAAATAATGTGTCTGAATGCCGATTTTCTTAAAAACAATTTATCATCACTAACTCGATAATTTATGAAGAAGATTTTTTTTGATTATTTGAATAATAATTTGATCATAGTTTGGTTATGACTTATGTCTTTTTTATCAAAGTTATTTCTAATAATTCTTCTATTATATCCAAAAACAAAATGGTAAAGTTCAGAAATAAATATATTATCAAAATTTTGTGAATTTTTTAAAACCCAAGGAATTACAAATGGTGAAGTTTAACAAAATTATTTTTATATATCTTGTATATCTCTCTATTTTAGCAACGTTATATTTTGAAAGGGGAGAAATTTAGTTTAGAGTTCCTTTTTAGAATTATTATAATTGGCCAATTTCAGAAATTTTATAAAATTTAACCATGAATGCGTTTTTTTAGATTTTAAATTTTAAACTTAGTAGCCAAGCGCAAGCTCTCCCCGTGTTGGGTGGGGTGTGGCACAACAATTACCTGGTCTCTTTATAGATTTGGAGGCAGGGGGGAGCACCTTATATATATATATATATATATATATATATATATATATATATATATATATATATGGGGATTCAACTTGTGACGGCTTGGCAAATTAAGAAAGCTGATAGTGAATCAATTTAGATATGAAAGTAATAAAAGCCCTGCCTTCATATTTTTGGCCCTACTCATCTATCTATAGATGTAATACTAGTGTTAATTAACTTGATAAATCATATATAAATACATAAAATAAATTAGCTATTTGTAGGAGTACCTTTGGGAGAACAGGTTAAAAAATAGGCGAACTAGTGAGATTATTTTGGTTTATAGCAACACTAATTTAGTAAATAATATCGAAAGAAACGCCATTTATACTAAATTTCTTCCTATAGAACAAACAACCTCCCAAACAAATATAGATTTATAGAAAACTTTAGTTTGACCTTTTTCTCTTTCGTCCATTTATTTATTTGTTGCCGTAGTTTGCTAATATTATAAAAACAGAATATATTAATAAACATTAGTAATTTACAAATCAATATTTATTCAAATCCATGTCTTGACCTTTGTTTCATATTATAAATTGCCCCCCTTCCCCCTTACGTTTTAAAATTTGATCTTTGTCACTTCTAGGACCCATCTCGTCTTTATGGATGTTTATCTTATTATTGGTAGTGGTTTTCGACCAAAAAGAAAGAAAACACTTCATAAGCAGGATTAGGTAAACAGCGGAAAAAAGAGGATCACACAGCCATTATTATAGGGAGAAGACAGGTTAAACTGAGCCAGATTCCATTTTGAGAAGACAGGTTAAACTGAGCCAGATTCCATTATGAGAAGACAGGTTAAACTGAGCCAGATTCCATTTTGAGAAGACAGGTTAAACTGAGCCAGATTCCATTTTGAAAAGACAGGTTAAACTGAGGTAGATTCCATTATGATAAGACAGGTTAAACTGAGCCAGATTCCATTTTGAGAAGACAGGTTAAAGTAAGCCAGATTCCATTTTGAGAAGACAGGTTAAACTGAGCCAGATTCCATTATGATAAGACAGGTTAAACTGATTCCGATTCCATTATGAGAAGACAAGTTAAACTGAGCCAGATTCTATTTTGAGAAGACAAGTTAAACTGAGCCAGATTCCAATATAAGAAGACAAGTTAAACTGATCCGAAGTTTATTTATTAATTAGATTACCCTAATTTATGTTTAGGAGAAGATACTTAATTGGACGGAGGGCAGAAGTCATTTTATTTTAAGTAATTTTCACTCGTTTTTATTACTGTAATTTGATAACTCTCCCATCAGAAGGAGTTCTCTATTGCAAAGAACATTTACCCAGAACAACCATGTAGGTTCTGAAGGTAAATTGCTATTAAATAATTTACTAACATATTGAGATTCCTCGCATTTCTGCGGGTAATTTGCCTTCAAAACACGAATTAAAATAGGATGCGATTCGAAAAAATACCTTTATTAACAATGACTTAACTTTCATTAGAAACAGATGCAGAAAATGGCAGAAGATATAAAAATAAATCAAGATCGAGGCAAATGAGTAAACAATTGGCGTGCCGAGAATATTTGAGTCTCGCGATGGCGATCTGCAAAATGAGAAAATGAGTGCCACTTCCCAGATCAGCTGTGCGAAAGACTCCTTTAAGATGTACACGGAGGGTCAAATTACCCATGGTTCTTAGTGTCAAAGTTAAAAGGTCAGTTTCAAATAATGTGGAAAATAGTATTTCGTGGGTTTGAAGTAGATTAACAGGAAAAATAGACGAACCTCAATTAAAATCTTCCCTACGCCCAGAAATAAGGGGAATCTATTTTACTACAAATGGTAAATATACCTCAAAGTAGAATTCTCAACACTTTTTATCCATAGGCAGCCATGTATGTGTGCGAAACAGATTTAATCGAAAGGAACCAAATATTTAAAGAGAAATTTAGTTCTTTATTATTTTATTTTTATCCGAATTACGAAATGAACTATTTATATTAAAATGCTGCCTGTTTAATTAATTCTCTGGAGTCCTTGAAATATTTTCAAAATAATTCTAAGAGAAATCAAAAACACATTCTTCTTGTGTAAATTACAGAATATGTTTGCTTATTATTAAAATTTAGAGAAATACAAATAAGTTTTTAAAATACAAACCATATTTGTTTTTTTGTTTTTTTTAAATGTATTGCTATCTATTTTAAAGAGATAAAAGTTGAAAATAAAGTTTATTTTTACCGCCTTAATGTTTTGCCTCGTATGAATATTTTCTGCCCATAAGTTATTTTCACTCGTTTTTGTCTTTAATTGAGTGGGCAAAGGTGCAATTTAAACCATGTATTTTGTTGTATACAAACAATATTGAGACTACGTATAAACAATGAATATAATGAATACAAACTTTACTGTCAGTATCTCTTAAAATTCATTTTTCAATGGAGATCCTATAATAATACTAAATTTTCAAAAGGATTTTAAGAAAACGCTCTTTCCAAAATTAATCCGGGAGAAATGCCCAAAAAATTCTAAATCCAGTATATTCCATACGTAAAATGCGTATAAAATCTTGAGATTTAAGTTCAACCAAAGTTCGTTTACTTTTAATAAACAATATCTTGATAGGCTTTTTGGATGAAGGCGTCTATTTTATTGAATCAATTTTTATTTTTTAATCATTTGATTAGTCTATTCGGTAAAACAATGATTATTATTGATGGGTGAAGGTATTGAAGTCAGAGCGTTAATATGCTCAATGAAACAACCTTATTTCAAAGCCTTTAGTAAGGAACTGCAGGAAAATATGATCCTATTGATTTGTAGCTGAGAATATAATATTAGGCATTTCTGAATTGATATAGGATTTATGGATTCAGAAATCGGTCAAATATAAATATATTTGGAATTTCTAAATGCTTTCATTTTTGAATAACACGAGGTGAAATAAGGATTTTTTTTATAGCAATCGAAATAATGAAGGGTTTAAACGGTTTTAATTTTAATAAAATGAAAAACCAAAATTATACAGAAATATGACAATATCGAGTCTGAATTTAGTGATTAGAGGAATTAACCTACAATATGGAAACACTAAGTTGAGACTGGTTTTACAAATCATTGAAAATGATTACACATCTTTAATTAATTCATTACTTTCAATCGACTTAAGGAGGCCAAATTTTGTCATTCTACATAGCCTGAGGACATTTGTTTTCTAATCCACCTAAAAGATGAGAGTCGAAAGAGCAAAGCTGGGGCCTCTATTCTGTTGGAGCAATAAGATGTTTTCCTTGAATATGCCATTCAGAACTCACAAACAAATAGTGTTTGCACAAAAAAGAGTTTCAGGTCGAACGGCGGATATTTTTCAAGCGCCAGAAGCCAGCTTCGGTGATGTTGTTTACCAACTAACATCAACGGACCAAACTTCACTTAATTTCTTTTAAAGGGTAGGATTGATAAAGATCGAATAAAATGTTTATGTTTATTTCGGGATGATATAAAAGTAAGAGATCAACTGGGTCGAATTAACCATAGGATATGCCACTCTGACCCCTCAACAAGATAAAGCAACCTCACATATCCAAAAAAAGTCAAGACTGCTGCCAGGGAAATTATTAAGAGGGGTTTTGGCAAAGGACACATTCACTCCCCATTTTTATATATCTGAACGCTATGGAATTTGAAGTGTAGTGAACGTTTGGTCAGAAGAGACAGCTGTACCATTTATTATCATATTTCCAAAGGTGTAAAGTGAAAACTGAAAATTTCCCTAAGAAAGAGCTGAGAAACCTGTTTGCCAAATGCCCTTAGCTAACATCTAGTTTTCTTTCTATAATTGACGCAAAAGGACATCCATTTGAATATTAGTTACATCAACTTTTACCTTATAATTTTTCTTTCATTTTAATCTAAGCATTACCTAATAGTAAATAGATTTTTTTCTGAAAATAATTGAATTAATATCAGTCTTCAATTCCTGTTTCCAATCTGTAATATTATAGCAAGTGTCATAAAAACTACAGTTTCGAGTAAGGATAATTGCTTAATTTTGGTTAATTGCTTCCATGAGGATGAATAAATAAGTGTTTCTTATAATTTCTTAAATTTTACGCTATGATGAACATGATTTCAATTAGACTCGATGTAAATAATAGGGATAAATGTGGGAATTGCTGAAAAGACATAAGCCTAGAATTTACCTTTAGACGGAAGGAGGCATAGCTTTCTAATGTTTATAACATCCATTAATTTAAAAAGTAGGAAAAATTAGAGAGAAATAAGGCAATGTAAAAGCAACCGAAGAGAAACAGATAATTAAACGCGCTAACCATTTCACCTTTTTTTTGCCTAAAATTGACTGCGATTTTAGGATTAAAACCGTCGTTTTTAATGATTTAACTGCAAAGAAACTACAGTAAAAGTTTTTGCCCCAAAATTACTCCATTCGGCCATTAAAATTTAGCATTTTTCTCAAGTGCATTTCATAGGAATTCATGAAATCATTCTGCCATATTTTCAGATTAAAAAGTCTCTTTCTAAGAGGTGTAATAAATGATCTTTAATCTCTAATTGTACGTAATTGATGATGATTTCTCGATTTATTTCTTTTTATTACGATTATATTTAATGATTAACATCTCGATTTAGCCTTTGACTCTGCATCGCGGCAATAGAAATCAGATAGAGTAACTCTTTTTTTTGTACCAGGAATTACATTTCTTGTAAATTAACGCCTATGCAATAATTAATCCATGCAATTTATTTCAACATAAATACCACTATACCGAATCTATTTACATGCCCGTGAAAACTTAGATCCTCATAAGACAACACGCATGAGCAGCCTCACTCATCATATCATACTCACTGTAGAGAAAATACAACATAAAGCCTCGGAGGGCCAGGCGGACATATATGTTAAAGTCACCCCCCTTCGGAGAAAGCAACAGGATTGAGCCACAGGAGGAGACTCATGGAAACGTTAGCCGGAGGAATAACAGTCGAACGGCCTACCCTATTTGATCTCTCCGCCGCATAGGTAGTCAAAAGCGAGCTGCTGGGACAAGGGGACCACCAAAGGCCACTACGCAGCGCACAAACGATCCAATTACTTAAGAGATCTAGAGGCACGTGGTTAAATCCCCGTAAAAAGCGATGCCATTCCAAAAGAACACCAAGGATGGTGATGGCTGGTGGTGCCTCTAATTAAGAAGTCGACTTGGGCACCGCGTTGCCACCCTCCCCAAATCCCTCGCTCTTCCCTCTGCAGCCTCACCCCTCGCTCTTTCCTCTGCGGCCTCACCCCTCGCTCTTCCCTCTGTGGCCTCACCCCTTGCTCTCTCCTCTGCGGCCTCGCCCCTTCCCCCCTTTAGATGGAGCGGTCGCCAGGCTATAAATACCTCCATAAGGAAAGAGAAAAGATTATTCGAGGAGAGATGATAGAAGATTGGATCGAGGAGATCGATCCTTCACCCAGTGTCGAATTAACATAGAAAACGTCACGTTTTCATATCGGTGCCATACCGAGGTATCTTTCCCAGGCTTAGTAAGAAACCTGGCTGGATTACCATTCCTAGTGCCAAACCAGGAATTTCAGCAGAAAGAGAAGAAGATTATTCGGTAAGAGACGATAGAGGACCAGTTTGAGAAGATAGGTCCTTCGCTTAATTTCCAAGTAACTTTGTAACGTTACGTTTTGAATTGGTGCCAGACCGAAGTATCCTGCACAGGCTTAGTAAGAAGCCTGGCTGGACCAACATTCCTAGTGCTAAACATGAATTACCCAATTAAGAGAATAGAAGAACGGGTCCCCTTCGAGTGACTCTCAAGTTGCCATCTTAATACCGGAGACAGAAGAAGAATCAATGCCCGAGGAAGATCCAATTTTTCAAGTACATTCAAAATCTCCTCGTATAGCCAAAACCCAGTTGGGCAACCCTTCGAAGAAGACCAGGATACAAAAAGGCTTTAAGAGCACCCAGAAGAGCCTTCCTTGAGCCAGAAAGTACAACTCCTCCCTTTGCTTTTTAGCGTAAATCCAAACAAGTGACATCGTGTTACCTACCCCCCTCCCATCTCGTGGGAAATCTACAATCGGCCATTACAACACAACGAAGCGCGATAAAAGCCATCTAGAGACATCCGGCAATCCCTGATCCTTCCTTTCATGTAAGTCAGAATGACCATTTATATTTGTATTGCTTTAGTATAAGTTTATTACGGTACTCAAATTAACGTAGAGACAATTGTTAGTAAACCCCGTCATATTCACAGTTAGAAGAGTAAAACTTAAATTGGAGTTTATTGTTAATGTAAAAAGTTCACTATAAAATAACTAATCGGCAATTGGTTTGTTTACTTGGAGCCTATTTTGATTTGGACATGAATAGCTTCTGAACTAGGCCCGGTTTCAAGTATGGTTATCTCCGTTAAACTCTAGTGTTTCAATGGATCCTTCACGTGTTTAACGGGCTCTCTTCTTAAGACGGATTAGACGCTATGGCACTCTCTCAATAATAAGGTAATCAAAAAGTTCACTCAGCCAATATAGAATTATTGTTGTCCTTTATAAGTAATAGGATTTGACTGGCTTAACGATCTTACGCTGAAAATTAATTCATGATTCCAGCCATGAATGACAAATAAGAGTGAACACCTATATCCACTTTCTTGGCATGCAATGCCTAAAAGCAGTAGATCACTTCCCGGAGAACATCTCTTTATTTCCCATTAGATATTGAAGGCTAATTATTTGCGTAAATAAACTGAATTCAGAAGGTGAACATTTTATTGAATAATTTTTTATCTGAGAAGATGCTGATCAAGTTTGTGGAATTATTATAGTTCTTATACCCTTTTTGTATTACAGATAATTGATTTACAAATTAATATGTATGAAATTGATAAACAACAACAAACTTACAAGCATTGAATTAATTGTTTGCTGTAAAACTAGGGAAATCCGTAGCAACATCGCAATGTGTTTGGTAGTTTTGTTTCTAACTCAAATTAAGAAGCATATTTGGGCTAGGAATTGATGTACATATTTTCCCTGATTCAATATAGATTCGTGCAATTTTCTCGATTTGAAATAAGAACCCAAATCAAATTAATATTAAAGAGGAAGAATTGTTATCAATAAATGGATAAGACGGAAACAAAACATGATAAATCGTGATACAAAATTTTAATAAAAAAAGGCCCAAAAATTATTGCCTTGTTCTCTCCAAAGGAATACTGAAATGCCTTACTTCCTCGTACAATGTTCAACAAAAGACCTGTCTTTAAGAAGAAAAGAGCTTTCAATTCTTAAAATACTGCCAAAATTATTGTGAATAAGTCGCAGATTTGTTGGTACTTATCATTAGATTTTCATTTTAGAAAATAATTTTATAGGAAAAAATCTGCTAAACAACTAATTTAGAAAAGTTATACGGCTAAGTTAAGGAGAGATTAATTTATTACCATTTTTATATTGCTATGTAACAATCTATTTCATCTTTGCCTAAATATATACCAATAATATAACTGATTTATTCTTACAAATATGGAAGTGAAGAGAGAGTTTGAATTAATAAAGAACTTTTGAAATTACTAAGAAAATGATGACGGAAACTTTATTTCCTATACTAAGAAAATAGACATTGAAAGCAAGTGTTTACCTGAAAGAATAAAAAGTAGAATAGTTAGAGGAAGGCAACGAAGGAAATATAGAAACTGTCTGATAGAGCTTGGTGGCCTATGATAGTCTTCAACATCACAAGACAGGAATTGCGATAAGACGAAACCTGGATAAAATAGAAGAATTAAATGAATTCGGCCATGACGCGCTGTTCCTTTCATTCCTTTTGATTTTCCCCCAAACCGCAGATACATTATAACGAAATTCATGCACATGTTTTGCATTATTCAGGACTACTTTATTCAAAGTTAGTTGTAATAGCGATTATATTTTATTACTAATGTAAGAGAGTTAATTATTAAATCAATGATAAAGATTTAATATACTGGCTAAGTAAATAACTTAATTAGGAGAAGAGAAACATCCATAACGTCAATCAATGTGAATAGTGAACAAGAAAGAGATAGACAGACAAACGATCACGTTTGATCGATCGTGACACCTGGCCACTGATTTATTTGAGGGAAAGTGAATTTTTTTCATTAAAAATAAAAGTCAGAACAAAAAGAGGTTATTCTCGATCAATCGGAATTGATGGTGTTGGTATTTTAAAAATATAAAAATAAATAATAAAGAAACCTAGAAAGTAAATGCAGTAACAAGGATTGTTTACTTAAACAATTAAGAGGGAGAAAATTTAATAAATGTTAAATGTTTATCCCAAAGGATCACGGTTAATGAAAGTATTAAGTTTGCGGACATCTCCTTTAGGGAGTTATTTGAACCACAAGGTCAATTGATATGACTAGTTGAGATTCACCAAAAGCAAGCCGCCCTTAATTGGGCAACACTTTTGTTACAAATATATACATTAGTTTTTCCTATTTTTACGAAAATTATAGCAGAGAAATTCTTTGGATACAACTTAAATGTTCTATAAAATTATTTTTTCTTTAAAGATAAGCGACATATGAGTAGTTCTGATGTTGTGGTACTTTATATATTTAGCGCACGGTGAGATTTCAAATTTACTGCTGCGCAAATGTAAACGACGTTCTATCGAAAGGAAAAAATTGGTCCGGTTTTAATTCATTAATATATATGGAGCTTTTGAACTACTACAATATTCTCGGTCAAATGTTCTTTCTGAATTTATGGATCCAGTAATTAGCGTGATTTTAAATAAAATATTTTTAATATACTCGAACCTATATTGGGTCTTTCAGTGACTAGCGAAATATTATCTTTGTTTTCCTTCTACTGCATTAACAATGGACAGAAATGCGGGATTTCTTGCAAACTACTCTTTAGCGGTAATTATAAATTAATTTTCTCCACTCACTGCTTAATATTTGTTTGATATTATCATTGTATTGCCTGCATTTACAGAATTCAAAGTTTGCCTTTTATCTGCTCATGAGAGCCATATTCTTTGTGTAAGAATCTACCTTAAGTTTTTTTCCTTTGTGTAATCTCTCTCAAAATGCTTCCTATAAACTTTAACTCTTCTTTGTCTCGTAACAGCTGAGGTTGAATTATGACATTGAGTTTTCGATATTATTGCATCATATTTTACGGAATTGTTTCTTCTTCTTTTCCTTTCATGTAGCCAGGCGATTTCAATCATTTTCCTTTGGCTCGAAACTATAAGATTTTATTGACTATTGGAGGGTGCTTAAAAGCTGAAAGGTTTACTGATTTTCGATACCCTTCTGTATTTTGTTACAAAAGGGGGAGTTTTTAATTTAGATTCTCCTTGCGTCCAAAATTATTTGGTGACTCCCCACATAAGATCATTTCATAGTCAAATGTTTTAAAACGGATAAATACAAAACAATCCTAAAAGATTTCCGACCTTGCTATCGAGTCTTTCAAGATCTCTTCTTTTTTCTTTTCCTACACTGGAGAGGAAGTTTTATCGATTAAAACCTTTTCGCACGTTTGTTTTTAAAATAACTTAATATAAATATACAGGTTTTAAGGGCCGACTCTGATTTATATTTTTTGCTAAAAAGTTTAAATTCCCATTCTTATATATCGATAGGAATTTTGATTTATTTTTTTGCTTTTGAACTTATTTGATAATATTTTATCGCAATTTGACACTAATATTTCCCATATTCTCGCTCTGTAGCCAATTGCTTTGATAATTGATGTTTCCTTGGGTATTTGGTTGCCTAATTTCTTTTTTAATTAACTGAACTATTCGTGATCCCGTTTTTATTAACTCAGAAAGAGCCGCCCCTTTCTTGCTAAGACAGATTGTTTCATCGAGAAATTATCCTCTCTATGGGCAGCCCTTTTCTATGATATCTATCCCCTCTTCCAATCAGGACTGAATTACTTAGCCCCATTAATTTTGGCCTAAATCAGACTCTTTCTTGTGGCTGTATTTCTTTGCCTTCTGAAACATACACAGCTACTCTATTTTTAAATCGTAACTTCCCAACAACTCAGCTGATTCAACCCTAACTCAGTCTATCATTCACTTCGTTCAGTCGCTGCACTCGATTGTTATTTTGACTACTAGTTAATTGCTGTATCTCTCTTAGAGCCAAGTCGATGACTGGGTGTTAATCAACTCGGATACTTCTTCGCCCTTCTTCGACAATTGATGCAATCAGCTGACCAAATATTTGTGCTTGAACATCAGTGTCATTAGCGTTCAACAACTTTCTTATGTTCTACTTCTAACATGCTTACCAGTGTAGCATATGCTTGCATGAATTTTGGAAATGAGATCGATCCCTAAGAGCAAATCGCTTAAAAAGCAACTTAGTCATCTACACTTCGGTTTATAACTGGGTATTCAACATCGTCTCTTGGCAAATTGAACTTTGTTTCTCTAAAACTGGAAGTTTTGCGCCTGTGCGCATCAGTCAACTTCACATGGAGTCTTGCTATTTTATATCTGCCTTTTTACTGATTTATCTTATTTTTACCAAGTTCTCTTCACAAATAAACTGGCTACTCCGATATCCAACAAGAAGTTGTCAGTAGTAGTGTTACTCGTGGAATGGTTTTATATATACTAGTCTAAAAAAAATGAACACAGAAAATAGAAATTTTAAGTTCACGATTTCGTTATCGTCAAAATAATGTTTCTTGAAACCTTCATGTCTCATTTCTTACTTTTGCTGGACAAGTCTCAGAAATTGAACTAAACCAGAAATGAGTGGTAACAAAAGGATACAAAAATAGAGATCCTAATAAAATATGAGAATATTGAGATAATAATTATATCTCATTCTCTATTCTTTATTTTAATAACAAAATGTCACGCGAGCTTGAAAAAGCGAAAATATATGTGAGGTCTATAAAGGTCAGTATTAATTTCGATCTGGTTTATCTATCTGTTGTAAGTATATACAGTACATCTAGCCAAACTTTTAACACTACTTACAACCAAGAGCTTACATTCACCTTTATTTCTTTATTTACAAAAATGTATATACTTAGGCTTTACTCGAATGTGTATTATAATTAATATTGGAAGAGAAAGAACACTAGGTAACAAATTTCCACAAAGTTTTGCTTTGTTTCTTATTTCCCTTAGAGTTTCTAATTTTAAATTTTGCGCTGATTATAAATATATCCTTACTTTTTCTCTACCATCGACCACTTGAAAGATATAACAACTTATGCTAATATAATCAAATATATGTGGTACGGGTTAATCACATTTATATTTTTCGCTAATTTATTTATTTTCTTTTTTAGGTTTATATGATAAATATTGACTTTCTTGATTATGGCTACAAGAAGATGCCAAAATTTACCAGATTCGTTCTGTCTTGAGTGTGTTTTCTATGTTAGACCTAAGAATATATCACATAAAATTGTGAAAGGCGCAAAGTACTGGATTGCTTATAGACTGTATTTTGAAATGATTATGGGTGACAAAGACACACCATAGGCCTCTTATGTGATATGTGGAAGTTGTCGATCAAATTTAGATGCATGGCTGAGAGGTACAAGAAAAGCAATGCCATTTGCTGGGCCGAAAGTTTGGTGAGAGCCAAAAAATCATCACGATGATTGCTATTTTGCATGATGGACATATCAAAGTACAGAAAATTTAAGGAAAGAAAATCCCTTCCATGTCCCAACATTTCTCCTGCTAATGCACCTGTGCCACATGGTGATACTTAATTGGTTCCAAGGCCATCAGAAAATGTCCGTAAATCTTATCAAATTTTAACCTATATTCTTTGTAACAGAATCAATACTGAAATACTCAAAACATCTAGCTATAGTTTATTGTAATGTGATTATACATGCAATGCAAAATTTATGCTCCAGCTATAAGATCTATATCTTTTTATATATGTTTTTCAGGTTGAGGTTATAATGGAGGTCTCATCAGCAGAATCGGAAGGTTGTGACAATAAAGAAATGGATGAAATGTTTGAGCAAATAATGAGGACCAGCCCACTCTTTCCAAATCAACGTGAAATGGATGATCTCATCAGGGACTTGGGTCTCACTAAGTCATGAGCTGATCCTTTGGCATCCAGACTTAATGAATGGAATCTGTTGGGGAAGGTCTTCAGATCAACAGTATACATGAAGTGAGGATGTCTGCTTCTGCAAAGATATTAATGGCTTGTTTACAACAATTAGAATTGATTACAACGATGAAGAATAGCAACTTTTCATAGATAGTTATAAAAAAAGCCTCAAAGCTGTTTTTCTACATAATAGGAATCAGTATCCATCCCTGCTTATATCATAATCGGTACAGAAGAAGGAAGAATATGACAATGTAAAAAAGCTTCTCGAGAAGGTAAAGTATAATTAGTTCAAATGGGATGTTTGTGGTGATTTTAAAATGCTTGCCCTCTTACTCAGATTGCAGGATGGGAACAACATGTATTCATGTCTTCTTTGGCTATGGGACAGTAGGGTTGATCATGAACATTACCAGAAGGTTGAGTGACCGCCTGGAGATGACTTGCAGCCAGCAAAAGTAATGTTACTAGACAGCCTCTTGTAGAGCCTGCCAAAGTTTTGCTACATCCATTTCATATAGAGCTTGGTTTTGTCAAACAGTTTGTAATAGAATTAGATCATAGTGAAGAAGCATTTCAGGAGTTTCGTCTACTCTTTCCAAAGCTATCAGAGGCCAAAGTTAAGGATGGTATATTTACTGAACCGCGAGTAAGAAAAATGTTGAAGTCTTTAAAACTTGAGAATGCAATGAGTGATGTCGAAAGTGAGGAGTGGTGTGCATTTCGATTAATTATTAGTGGAATTCTTTGTAAAAATAACAACCTGAACTACCATCAGCTGGTATAAGAAATTTCAGAAAGTTATAAGAATTTAGGATGTAGAATGTCATTAAAGGTTCACCTTTTGCATTCACATTTGGAGTTTTTCGTGAATATTTGGGTGAAGTGAGTGAGCATCATTCTGTGCGGTTTCATCTGGACATTGCTGTAATGGAGTAAAGATACCAAGGAAGATTAGACAGTGCTATTATGGGGGACTATAAATGGTCGTTGGTGCTTAAAGATCAAGGAGCTCACTGTAAGAAAGCACGTTCTTCAGTGCACTTTAATAGGTTATCTCTTATAATCACATTTTCTCCTTAGTTTAAAAAGGAAGACAAAGACAAAAAAATATTATCAGCGATAATTCATTGATAATGTGAATATGCTAAATATAGCTATTTATGGTTAATTTTATATAAAAAAATTCCAATCTCCCAAAATATCGATGCTATGCAATTATCAATGGTATTTTTGGAATCAGAAGGTTAAACCACCTTACAAATACTAAAAACATTTAAAGAAACAAAAAACTAATGTTATCCAGTGTAATCATCAAAGCGAGAGTGAGTTGGAAAGAAAACGGACCGACAATTTGCATATAAATTCATTTCCATTTCTTTATTAATTTTTTCATGCGATATTTTTCAATCATGGCTGACTAAATACAGCATTCAAATCTCTGGTACCAGATTCGATTTTTACGAATCAAGTCATTTTTATCTTCTCGTAATGCGTTGTGCATTTTTATATGAAATTTAATTATTTTAAAAACGACTAATTAACACAATCAAAAGCTATTGGATAAATTAAGTCTCGCCTTGCTATAATCATCGGCACAAGCCAGTCTATTCAAGAATAGAGAGGAATGCGTCACTATAAAATTAAGGAGACAAAAAACAAAATAATCCTACCTTAGACTTCTTGTATGTCACCTCTGTCCTTGACTCGGACCAAAAAGTCAATTACAAGAAGGTCTCATATTCTATTACTCACCGGATTAAGACGTCTTTGGCTCTTCTTCCAAGCTATAAATGTACACGTATGCTCTCTTAATATCCCTTATAATACGAGTATAATTCTCAGTTTTTTTAATATTAAAGTTCTAAACAGAAATTCCTAATTTATGCCAATTCTTGGAGATTTATATGTTTATGCCTTCAGAACACCCAAAGACCCACCAATTCTACGTTGATAGAAATACGGTCATATACATTATCTTTATAAAAATTATAAAAAATTGATTTTGACAATATCCCCGATCTTAACGTTCCTTAACATCTCTCAACGGCTAATTAGTTTTTTTGTGACCCTTAACTTGTCAAACAGAAATATAGTTTCGAAATTAGAAGTCTAATTACACGTCATTTTCTCATCATGGGGATTTACGATCCACAAACAATAACTGGGAACTGATCTCCTAATCTTATAAAATTGTATCGAATGGGTCTTAGGTAATTTATATAACTCTTTTGTAATTTAATCTACAGGATTATTCCAAGAGAATGAACTCATTTCATTACGCAATATTTTATTAATGAAAAATAATAAAAACTTCAGCAAAATTACAAGTATTCTAATCACAATCAACCTTTATTTCTTGCCTTACAAGTGCTCAATGTGGTCATAACTTAGACATCCTCCCAGACGCGTATCAGCATATCATGATCCATGGAGTTGATGGCTGTTGTTATTCGATGTTTGAGGGCATCGAGGTTAGTGAGTAGCGGTGAAACATAAATGCGATCATTTACATATACCCACAAGAAAAAATCCCCCACGGTTTACTCTGAGGACTTTTTTATTTAAAAAACTTGAACCCTCAGAAGCCAAAGGGGCGGTGCTCCTTCTTATTGCAAAATGAATTCATGCCAATCTGCTTGCAGTAAAGTGAGGAACCAGCTTTGGAGCATATCGAGATACCTTTATCGTGTATCAGTGTCTCTTTCAAAGAAAAAGAGACCATAAACCTTCTCCCGATACGAAAAACATCAGAGATGAAGTTCACCTTAAGGGAATTTCTTTCCTGCTCACCTGTTTCATGTGGGTTCTCCTTTTCCCAAATACGCACATTGTGATGATCGACTGTGCTGTGACAAATGAAATTTGGCTTCACCACTCAAAATCTTACTTAAACTGATGGTTAAGTCTTCAATCTCTTCCAGCATCGAATAGCAAAGTTCCATCCGATTCCTCTTGTTGTCTTTGGTAAATGCCTGAACGAAGCATGGTTTGTATGGTTTTATATGTAAACGTATTCTTAGCACAGGCCAGGTAGTGGATTGAGAGATTGCCAGCCCACGGCCAATAGATTTGTGGATTTCCGAGGGCTCCTTTTCAAACACAGACACCCACTCTCTTGAGACTGTCGAATGTTTTGAGGAGAGGGCGGATAAATGAAGAACTACCTTCGCAAAGCACGCTGGACTGTGATAACCGATTTGTTCTCGCGAACTTAAGAACGCAGAACGCCTTTTGATGAGGACTCGCCATTCCGAGGGTAAACAAACAACTGAACGTTGCCGGAGGAACGAGACGACGCGCATACAGCGGCAGCCATGCAAAAGTTCGAAAAATCCTCTTTTAAAGAAGCAATGCTTCATGAAATCGTTTCATTCTTTTTGAATAACGGAATTCCCGTTTTTTTAATAATAGTGAAACTTTTTGTCGTAAAAACATGAATTAGACAAAAAAATTGTGAGGGGGGAACAAGGAGGGAAGTAATTATATCTACAATAATTTCGGGATAAACTAAGCCTAAGAAAATCCAACGGGTTTTATAATAGATTATTGGAACAAGAGGGAAAGTCCCTTGAATCACCTGCCGCGCCTTTTGATAAGATGAAAAATGGTGATTGTATTGATGGCTTTCTATGGTCCAAGTGCCTTTGAATGGCTAAATGAAGCGTCTGCTAATAAATGGCAGAGGCCAGGATAAATAACCATATGACCCATGGTCATATGGGAACAATTAAACATTACTCCTTTTTGAGAAAATGCCACGCCTTGATCTGGCACTTTGCCGCAGATTAAAAGAGTCATGAAAGAGAGATCTTGAAATTGGAAAATATTAAAATACTTGAACTCGTCGTTGGAGAAGAATAGAATGAACGGAAGAGAGGAAATTTTAAATGAAATTTCGATCACTGAAGCTCAGCACTTTTCTTAAATGTAAAATTGAGATAATGTAATTTAAATTTCATATGAATGAATTTTCATAAAGTTGAATAAATTTAATATAGGTAATTTTAAAAAAACCTATAGGATTATTCCGAGGGCGAACAAACAAATGAACGTTGTCGCGGGAACGATAGGACGCGACTACAGCGCCCCTGTGGCAGCCATTCAAAACTTAGATAACTCCCCTTTCAAATGGTCACTCCTTAATTCCATCACGATGCTTGAAAAATGAAGCAATGCATTTTAAATCTGTGCTGAATTCAATAGAGAGATTCGTATAGCTGTATCAGGCTGTTTTCTAGAGCCACCTTAAGTATATATTTTTGCACCATGTTATTCATACACTAATTTATAAGTGCTTTGGTTCCACTTATGCAATATTTTTTTCCTAATTTGTGCTTTTTTGTTTATTTCAGATTTCTGGTTTATGATAATACATAGCTACAACTGCCTAATTTCTAATTACTAGGTGCTTAACTTAAAATAGAGCGTGGCAAGTGCGTGAACGATGCTGATCGTTTTTTTATACATATGTGGCGCATTCATCCTTGTAGCCTCAAGAAACGAATCACAAAAGCTGTTCGACTGAACTACAAAAGTTACTACTAATGGCCTTTGGGTGTCCAAGGCAAGAAATGGCCACCTCATATAGCTTGTAAGTCTTGTGTTAATCACCTTAGCGAGTGGATGTATGGTAAACGAAACCTCATGAATGCCGTCGCCTGTATCAATCAAATGGCGTAAACTCAAAGATCACATCAGTGACGTCTCCTTTGTCTCACAAACATCAACGGAATAACCATCAAAACACGAGGCAAGATGCAGTACCCCAATTCCGCTTCTGCTATCCGACTAGTTCCGCCCAGCGCTGAACACCCACTCCCAAATCCACCGACTGTACAAGAATTGACGAGTTATATCGATTCTAATTCTACCTCAAATTAAGACGACTACCAGGACGACTCTGAAATTACCAGACCTAAACTCTTTATTCAAGAAGCCCTTGATGATCTCCTCACGGACCAAGACTTATCCAATGAAATGACCGAAGTTCTGGGATCCAGAGTGAAGTAGCGTAACCTGCTGAAAGATAGAGGGGGTATCATTACAGCTCTTAACCGACATAGAGAGCTGTCAGAAATTTTCAAGAAGACGATAAACCTTTGTTACTCTAAGGACGCAGTATCTCTCATGCAACAATTTTGTAAGATTGAACCATACAAGTCATATGATTGGTAGCTGTTTAAAGACTGCGGCAACGACTCTCTGATAGCTACTCTTTTACACAATGGCAATAGGTTCTCATCTGCTTCAATAGCACATGCAACAAAGATGGCTGAGAGCTATAAAATAATGGAGTTTTTGTTAGCCGCTATAGAGTACGAGAAACACCTGTTAAAGATATGTGGGGATACAATGACATCTGTTTACTACTGTTTTTCATTGAGCCTACAGAAAGCACATGTGTTTTTTGTGTTTGTAAAAGATAAGAGCTGATGCAGAGCACTATGTTACAAAGGAATGGCCGACAAGTACAAGAAATGCGCCTGGAAAGTTTAACTCTGTTCGGAATCCTCTTGTAGATCCAGAAGTGATATTTTTGATGCTAATGCTTCTAAAGTTCCGTTTGGCAAAAAAATACGATACTTATGTCAGAAAATAGGTGCTGTGTTCTCCGAAGCCAAGGTGAAAGCAGGCGTCTTGAATGGACCAGAGAAATCGTTTAACCATCCTGCTGAATTATCAAGCAAGGGAGCAAGGATGTGCTTGAAATTGCATTTTTCCACTCTCCATATTGATTTTTTCTCAGATAACCTTGGAGACATTAGTGATGAACACGGTGGATGATTTTATGAAGACACCGTTTACGGAATATTGAATATTTCTACCTAGGGATTCTTTTATTTTAAACCTAATATAATAGAACAAAACTAATTATCGGATTCAATTTAAGCAATATGAAATTAGTTGTGTGAGCTTAGCCTTATATGTGAACCAATTTGGATGCTGACTAGTGTAATTTAAGCGGTATGGATGAAGCTTGTCTCTTAGAATTCCAAGTGAACTATGGATGATATCTTTCCTACGAGCGCCGAAGCTTGTAGGAGGTTTTGCTTAATTGTCGACTGGCTTGAAGAAAGGTGAGTTCACTCAAGTTCCTGATGACCTCAAGTTAGTCTTTTTTCATATTTTCTGGTCAACAAATCGCTTACACACATTTTGACTTAAACAATCTTCACGACTCTCTTCATAATATTTTTCTTACAAATGGTCAGACTAAGATGTGCTTGTTAGTTTTTGGTTCTTACCTTCAATTATTATATATATATATATGATGCTAACTTTAGAGCAAGACACTTTGCATGTAATTTAAGATGCTTTACTGATAAGAATTGCAGGGCATTGAAGGATTGATTATTGGTTACAATATACAGCCTCTGTTATGACTCCAATTTAGTTTATAGGAGAATTAGGTGTCCTATCATGGTACCGGTTAAGGTGAAACACACAGAGGAAAACCAGTACAGGCACTAGCATGAGTCATATCTTCAGACTACCTCCAATATTCTTTGCTGCTAGGTTTGTTATGCTTTTAGTGTTTCAGCACCATTATTTTGACATCCTTTCAATTCAGAGTCAATTTTCAGAAGCATTCAAATCTTTGACTTCTATTTAAAATTGTTGTTTCTTTTATTTTTACATATTTCTTTTCCCCGATTCTCCAATTTGGCCACCAATACCTAGCGATAGCAAAAAGCAAAATTCAAATTTTTAGTTAAATATAAGAATAATGGGAGGGATAGAAAAGTGAGATAAAAAATAGAAAGATATAAATTTAAAATAAAAGAGTACGAATTATCACTCAAAGGACTGACAATAATATAAATATCGGGAATGAAGGAAGCATCCTAATTTACAGGCTCAACTAAGCTTTTTTATACATAAATTATAAACGCCAAGGAGGCAAGTGGTTGCTTTAAAAACTTGCCCGAGAGACGAGAGAGTACCTTAATGACACGATGAACAGGTTCGCACGAAAGAGTCAGATTTAAAAGAATATCATTGAAATAAAAGAAATTTTGTTCAATTCGTCGAAAACCTATTTAGATCAGATACTAAAAGAAATTACAGATTCTGTCATGAAAGGCTATAATTAGAACACACGAAATAGAAAAAAAAAGTAAGGATGAGGAATAATTGCTGATAACAAAGGAGAGTATATAAAATAGAAGATAATGACTAAAGAAGCAAAACACATCATCAAAGTAAGACAGAATCCCTTTTAGCAGCGCGAAAGTGGGCCAACTATAATCAGCTTTGAATTTACTTACTATATTGTTAATGTGTTTGAGTTATTTCAAAATCGTGTAAGTGATTGGTTCTTTATGCCTTTATATAGAATACAAATGAATTGCATCCAAACTTCTTTTATTTCAAAATAACTAGAATGCAAATAATATGCTATAAGAAGTAAGGATGATGCCGAACTAAGGCAAGGTAATGGCACATTTAATATAATCAATGCATATTAAAAAATATAGAAATATTCCGCACTGTTTAGATATTCAGTTACCCCAAAAGGACAATATGCATTTTATAGCATCATATATTGATCATTTAAAAAAACAAACTATATTTTGTCAAAGCCATCGCAAATGAAAGTATAATCAATGATTTAAGTGATTTGAATGATATCTCGAATTTTTTTTATGTAGAATTGAATTAACTACACCGATGCTCAAAATTTGTTCCAATGGGATGAAAGCTCCACTGATTTAATAGCGTCCACCGATTTAATAGAAGACTTTTGCTAATGTGGCTGCTGTGATTGTCCAGCACTTTCCTTAATTGCATGTAATAAGTTTTTGAGTAGGCCTTATTCCATAAACTGCATCCTCAAGAAGCAAGACAATTAAATACCATCTGGATTCAAGTCTAGTAAATGAGGACGATACTAAATGCTTCCTCTTCATCCCATCTAACGTTTAGGCAAATTTTTTTTAAGTATCTATGGACAGCCCAACGATATTGAGAGTTGGGCTCCATGTGTTGGAAGTAAAAGTCATTCTTTCTAAAAAGCGAACGAGCTGCAGCTATACTTTCTGTCCGTAGTACGTCGAAATATGTGTAAACTCTCCTCTTCTTGTTAGTGCCTTCACCGTTGCGGCGTTTGACGAACTAGAGTGTGTTTCCTATTGTAGTGCCGTAGTTGACTAGGCCCGATAGTAGATTGGAAAGGAAACCATTTCACCTCCAGGGATGGAAATCAGAGCTCTTCCTTCTGTGAGGTGGACTGCCTACCAAAACTATGAGCTCCACCTACCCGTCACCACCGTGAGGTAACGTCCCTAGTAATTAGTGTCATCTTAAAATAATTCTATACAGGGATTTGAACTACCGACCCAATGATTGCAGGGCAAGCACGCTAACCACTATACTAGCCGGGATTACTAACTGTCCAATTAGTGAAAAATGAACAAATCAAACAAACCTCTGGATATTAAACCACACCATAGTCTTAATTCTAGTTAATTAATTTTGTAATAACATAACATTGTAGATGATCAAATTAGCATTAGCTACAGTTGTGCTGATTTACTGTACCACTAAGCTTAAATGTGGCTTGATCGGACCACGCGATTTTATTAGCAAACTACAAGTGTTCACAGATGCGCCAGTCACAAAGTGCGCATCTGTGATCAGAGTTAATTTTAGTCATGGCTTGTAGGTGGAGCCTTATAATGTAGCTTTCCGATTGTGAAAAAGTTAAAATCAGAAGAACTCCTGATTTCATAATCTCGGTGTTATTGGCACATTGTCTAAGTAACTCGTTTGATGATTGAGTAAATCTTGACAAAAGTAAAATGGATCTATGTCGCTAGCACTAGTTTTGCATCGTCAAGATATTTACTTGTGCACATAATGAGTAATACGCTCTGCTTCAAGCTTGTGACGGAGGTTTGTAATGGCGAGACGTGTACGTGGCTTTTTACTAAATTTCAAGATCAATCCTTTGAAATTGCACTTCGTCCACTCTAGAAAATTTCTAACGCAATTTGACAACGCGTTTTCTTTTAGCTTCAAGGTCAAATGCTGAATGAAATACAATTTAATGATGGAGATTTGTAACATGAAATGAGTGTATAGTTTAATTTACAAATATGCTTGTAGAGTGGGCGAGAGTTAGTGGCCGACAACATGGATGCTAGGTGATGAAAATTGACGGAAACTGCATTCATTACGTGCTAAGCACGAGAGAAGTCGCCATTTCGAATATCGATTGATCTTTGCATGATTCACGAAGCACGCTATTATACCTTACTGTACTTTCGAACTCTGTAGTTTTTTTCACCTATTTTGGAATAGAACTCGTGACCATTTGCATTAAAATCCAACAGGCTAACCGCTAGGCTGTTTAATGCTTTTGAAATTATTCAGATTCTCCCTTTTTTAACTATTCTAATATGTACCTTTAACTATCCACTACACCTTTTTAAATAAGATCGTATGAGAGACATTGACATTTTTTTAATAATGCAACTCACTATTTTATATTTTGGGGAACATAAGTTCAATCTTGTGACCGAATGCACGCAAACTTTAAATTCCCCCTTTCAAAGCCATATTTAGCTAAAGCTTTGTTCAAAACCTTCCACAAAGATGCACATGTCTGTTTGACTTTTCACTTCACATTTTTCTCCTTATTGCGTTACTCGAATCCATTCTCCAATTCTATATTAAAGTTTTAAATAATATATTTCTTGCATACATTATTTGTGGGTTAAATTTAACCTTGAGATTTTGCATACACAACCTAACCCTTTATTGTAGAATATATCTTAAAAGTCCTTTGTTAAATTGATTTAATCAATAGAAAGAAAAGGTACCTCATATGGGATTTAGATTTAAGTTTATAGCTCATTTAAATAAACACACTAAAATGGAACTTATACTTAATAAATCGATCGGTCTAAAATAGAAACTATAAAGAGGGGCAACTAATTCTTGGATTTACTCAACTGACCGACTAGCCAGTAATTCAATACTTTCACGTGTCAAAGAATGCAATTAGCTGAACCAATAAGTGACACTTGTTGCTGAGGGTTTAATGGTTTTCTATAAGGATTTGTTCAGGTTGCTAAATAGCGCTTAATATATTATCCAATATCTGAATAAACCTTTCATCAGCTTATTACCGTTTTTAACTTTCATTCTGGCATTTAATCAGTTTTGCCCGATTAGTCTTTTAATGACTCTGTTATCAAGTTGAACAGAGTTCATCATTTTGTTGGGAAAAAATGAATTCTGATCTCAAACGCTCTTGAAGAGAGTTGAGATAATCCAAGAGACTTTTCTAGCGTATTGAGGAATTCTTATTATTATCCTTACATAACAGCATTGACTACAGTGTATTGCTCCTTTTATCAGATATATATATATATATATATATATATAGCTAGGTGAAACAAATATATTGCCTTTTTAAGTAATAGTTTCAATTATTTCGAACTAAAACTTTTGTGTATCTTACTAAAATATTTATTGATATTTATTAATACATAAATTACACTTAAAGGGTAGAAATGCATATTTGGACACTTGGATGAGCACTTCGTAGGAGAACATTAATATTAACCTAGATTAACCAGTCACGTGTAGCTTTCTTGTCTGTTTTTTGGGAACCTCCAAATATTCTGCTACCCCAATCCCTACAGAGGTGACGTTATGTTATTAGTCAATATCTACTTATTTTCACCCATAATCTGTCTTATCGCAAATAAAAAATAATATACTAGTTAACATTACAACATTTCAATTTTCTTTGGCTTACACTTCTAATAAGTGTAGTTGTAGGATTACCATTTAATAACATTTAAATGTCTATAAATATGTTTTCACCTCACTAGATATATAGTGACATATATATATATTATAATTCCTTACCCTGATATCCATCTATATAGTATAAATACACATATATACTTTAGAAAATTTGACACAATAAAAGCCAAAGTCTGTTCTAAACATTTTTGCATAAGAGATGAAAATATCAATTTAATGGATGCGGTTAAATGTTTGAATACTCTAATCGCTCACACTTAAAGAGAGTCACTTAACGGCATAGCTAATGCTAATCAAGTTTCCTGATTAGCTAATGCTAATCAGGAAACCAGATATCTTAATCATTCGAATTCGCGCATAGCAGATAGAAATTTACAGACCTCAATGCTGGACGACGACAGAGGGCTAGCAACTGTGGGTTATTACCCAAATTAGATTCACTAGTTGATTTTCATACAAAATTCTATGAAATTATCCTAGTATCTAATTCTTAACTTCTATTTTTTGTGTATAGAATCATTTGAAATATCCTGGTAATTATTTTTTGTAATTATTTTCTTTGTCACTTCTAATATTTACTATTTCTTATCCGCGTCTCCGACTATACATCAATATAATTCATCCTATGTAACGATTTGCCAATCCCTTGCTGGAAGATTTTTCAACTCCTCGCCAAGCATTTATAACATTCGGGGTATCTTTGGATATTGTTTTGGGAGCAGAGCGTAATAATAAGCTTGCAATTTATGCTAGAATACATAATTTGGTTAGGGTAGAGAGTAGGTACTTTTCTTTGTTTCATTGCTGCACGAAAATACCTAGTAAAAAAGAATGAGTTAAAAAAAGGCAGTGCAGAAATCCAAGAGGGAAAAAAGAGAATAGCGAAATTTTACACGTATAGATTATATGAGAGAAGGAAGGGCATACATAAAATAGGCAAAAAGAAAAAAAATGATTCAGAATGCAATGATAATCCAAGGAACGCAGAGAAAAATAATTTACAAAAATATACAAACCCTGGAAAGTATGAAAACTAACATACACGGATATTTGAAACGAACTTCTAAACTATTTGAAAAGAATGAGGAAACACTCATATTCCACCATGAATAAATTCAAACAGGATAAAGAAGAACGCAAATAAAACTGTTTGCTGTTTTCGACACATTTTCGGATACAAACTTTGGAAAGCATTTATTGGTGGATGGGAAATTGCCAAGTTAATTAAGGTCTCCTCTAGGGAGATATAATGTTGAGTTATTTAGGCCTCAAAGCAGAGATATTATTCATTAATGTGATCAGAGTCAAGAGAATTACGTTATTCAAATATAATAAGCTGCTGCTCCTGGGTGAATAGGAATTTGGGTTCAGATATACAATTTCACCTTCTTTACATAGTCATTCTCAGTTAGTTTTCGTGCCGGGCAGCTTTTTTGCACCCATACTTGTTCATGTCTGGAATGTAGAGTTCCCTCTTATTCTTTCCCTCCTCAGTGGTAGTTAGATAAGTTTTCTTTTTTCTACTTTGCTCTGGCCTTTTTTTCATTCAAAATTTCAGATTTCTCTTTTTAATTACCATCTTCCGGTAAAGGCCTTCATTTTTCAAATAAAAATCATGCTCTAGAAGAAATAAGGATCCTCCCGTGACTGCAACGTTTCCCATTCATCTGGCCTGGCTGCCTCAATGCCTGGGAAAGTGTATGTGGCTTTGTGCCTTCCATCTTTTAAATTCCTTTTTTAAACTATTTTATATATAAATTTCTTTGCAAATATTCTGCTTCAGACGCTTAAGATTTAATTTAGCTTAAAATTTTAAAAAGTCCATGCGCTAAACGCTTTTGTACCACATTGGCGAGCTTAAAATAAGTTTCTATGCCAATTTTTTGGTATCAATTCGTACCCTGGTTCCTTGCATTGCTTTTACTATAAGGAATCAATTCCTATGGGCTTGCACGATCCTGTATAGTTTATAGTCATCCATGCACGACTTGCCACAGTTATTATGGTGGCCAAACTGGCTTGCAACTAAAATGCAAGATCGCTAAGCACTTTGGTTTGTCTCACATGACTAGCATTCCCATTTCCAATCCAGAAGCCTCATGCATTAGGTGACACTCTTATTATCGCAAAATCATCTGAATCCAGAATAGTATAATATCTTGTCTTCAGCCTCACTATTTTTCGAGTTGTAAATCTTAGAGTCGCTGTTCATCAGTAAAATAAACATTAATTTAAATAATTACACTTCTTTGATTAAATTGTTCTCCGTATAATCAACCAATACATTAAACAGCAACACACCAACCGAACATTCTTTCTTATTCATTTTTGAGCGTTAGGCAGTTGCTATCACAACTACAACGATACAATTCAGTCAGTAGTCTTTATAATTTGTTCACATTTGCTTTTTTTTTAATCTTCATAATATAATGGGTTATATTATTCTTAAATCCATTCAGTTTGTTTTGGTATTTTTTTTTATATTGAAGTTAGTTTGATTTACCACATTATACTGGATATTGTTAAGGCCGGGGATGAAGAACCATTGTAGATAGCTTTCTGTAGGAAAGGGAGGGGCAAGGAAAACTAAAGAAAGAATAGTAGCGAGGCGAGTTTCGAACGCGCTTCCTGCGTCGCTGGACAGCCGTTAGCGAGAGACTTAAACTACTTGGCCATCCGCCGTTCCCAAAAACCTCATTGAAGCAAAGCATTTGAGCCACTCGCCTGAAATTCTCGCACGCTACAGACTAGCTGTTCATAACAAAAACCAAACCAGTCGAGTCACTACCACTGACTCAACTCGAATGACAGTAGTTAATTATTCAAAAGTTGTGAGAAATTATATCAAGCCCCCATTTGCTCACGTCATCGATGACATAATTCACGTGACCATGACGTTTTAGTTGACTTTGACTTCAAGAACAATTTTCCATTACGTACAAAAATATTCAAGTTTCTTTGCATTTATGTACAACTAGTTAATTCAATTTATGTTATAGATAACTAAGATTAGCAGTTTCAATTTGATATAGATAGGGGCCTGGATAGCGAATACAGTCGTCTTCGTTTTTTTAACAGAGTTGTGGCAGATATGAATATTGATAGGTCTGCAACGGGTTCCGCAACTAACGGTCCACAACCAAATTTTAGTTTTCATGTTGCGGAGCTAAGGAGGTGCCAACCAAAGTTTCGGATGCCCAGCTCTGTATATATGTTTAAGATGTGGGGAATTAAGCTTTTAAATCCAATAAAAATGGTGTATCCATGTTTACTATGTCTGGCTCTTTTGCGAATTATGGTCCACTAAAACTGAACTTCTTCCCTGTTTTTGAAAATAAAGTAATTTTAATCTAAATTACCAGACCTAAATATCAAACAATATTATGTCAAGATACAAGTGTATCTATACTAATTTGAAGATTTGTGATAATTTGACACCTTCAAACGCGTACTTGTTCCCATAAAATGTTTCAAAAGTCCCAGAGAGATCATCAGCTTTGATTTTGTTGATATTTCCTAAGAACTTAAAAAAGAATTATTGTACAATTTTAATAAAAATTTAGATATGGGTAAATGAAGCAGTTCTCTTTAAGTAAGTTTTTCCAATAAATGCTAGCTTTTAAAAAAGAAAATGAAAGAAAAACTTATCTATTAATTCAAAATATACTGCCTACTATGAATGAAAAAATTCCTTATTCCTTGTTTTTTCAAAGTCAAAAAGGTTTCTTCGAATGCCATTTATTGAAATATTCACTCAAATTAAGTCTAATATTAAATGATTACCATTCTTTTGAAACCTTTTTCTATATAAACACAACATTTCCTTTGCTCCCATCCCTCAGTTTGATCAAAAATATGTCCTGTAGCAGAAATCATAATATTTGGTATTACTTTTGCAAAATGTATCTTTGGTTCTCCAGAATTTGGGGGGATCAAAATCTGAAGATAGATGGAAAAGAGCACTTTTAACTGACGTCTTGAAGTCTAATGATTTCAAACTATTTATAGTTACTAAACCATGTATGATCGAGAAATTACCTATTGCAATATCAAGCAGATTTTTCCAAAAAGGGAAGTACAATTACCATTTCTTAGATTTAATAAAAATGCGATATGTTATAATAAGCCAGTCTAAATGATCTATTCCTCACATATATATATATATGGTTGACCATCTTTTAGTATTTCCAACTAGAGTAACAGATTAAAGATGGCGTTCTATTGTTAAAATACTTCAATGTAATATAGTTCTCTTCAAATCTGTAGTCATATGAACCACGATCTACCCCCTTTAAGAACTTATCTTTCCGAAACATTTGGATGTATGTTTGATACCTTTAATTCTGCTTAAAAAAAATAATTTTCGCAAACAGGTAAAGAGATAAGCAAAAAGTTAAACATAAATTTCATGATGATTTTGATCATGATTGATCATAAATAAGACCACTTTTGTACCTAGGCGCTGGTTTGTCTTGGTATTTGATGTGGATTTTATTTGTTTTCTTTGATATAGGTCAGCTTATGAACAATAGTCAGTAATTGAACAACACAGCATCCACTGTTTGAAAGCGAATCTTATTTGCTTCCCTCTTATGAATTGTTTCAGGGTATTTCTTTCGTACTATCTTACGATCTGATCATCTATTGTTAATTCCTTTGACCAAACTGTTTTAACTTCTCATTTAAAGCATCATTTAGTGGTCTCAATTTAAATGCTTGATCATCTTTGTTGCTTTCTGCATTTTCGTTGTTAACAAAATTAAGAAACCTTTTAATGCCTAGGAATCTATTTATTGGCATTTTCTTTCTAATAATCTGACTTTATAAGTCCTTATCGGTAATTCTCTGGAGATTTTAACTACTAAATCAACATTAAGAGATAGTTAAAAATTTCAACTGGATTTTTTCCAACTACTTTATCTCATATTGTTTTCATGCTTTTATTTGACCCATCAGTCGTTGGGGAAGAAAGCTTTGAGGTTTCTTTCTTATGCTGTTTGTATTTGTTATTTGTTCTTTTTCCAAGTGAAAACAATGAAGTTCAATACTTCATCACCTAAAATCTCATCATCAAAGTCTTCCTCATCCTTTAGTTCACCTATTGGTGGGGGAGATTTCAAATGTATCGATTCATTTTTTATCATTTTGTGATGCATGTCCTAAAGCTTCACGAACTGAAAATAATGAATTTCTTGGAACGGTGCAAGCCATGGAGTATCTAAAAAAATAAATTAATAATTGAATGTATATATATATATACATATAACAAATAAGGAAATAATTTGATTTTTATCCATTGAAAACGTGATAAAAATAGTAAAGGTTGTCCTTGCAACCCCATTTTTTTATTTCACTGAGTATCCAAAGTAAATGGAAAAAAATGGCAGCACAACCACATGCTCTCTATTTCAGGACCAAACTTATAGGTCCTATTACATTAGAATAAGGTTATTTTCGAAGATTTTTTATTTCATAGAAGAGTTATGAAATTTATTTACCTAATACAAAAATATCAATCAAATATATGTATTACTTACCAAAAAGTCTGTGTTTGAATAATAGGCGAAACCTAAAATAATTTTCCTTTTAAATTATTCACGCAATACTGAAAACTGAACAGACAGTAGTGCCAACATTAATCCTGAAACTAGGGTAAAATCTGAATGAATTATAATTAATTTTAAGGACAAATTATTTGTATATCTAAATACTTATATTTATTGATAAGATTTTATAAAATATTTTTCTGTTTCTAAATCTGGAGATAGTGGCGTAGGCTAAATATACAAATACGGTGGCGTGGGGCAAAGATTTTGCACTTCTATTTCTTTGTCATTTTCTGTGTCGTAGAAAAGGCTCCTGACGATATACTATATATCTATTCTTTGTGGGGATTATTCTATATTTGAGTGCGGGGTTTAATTAGATGGCCGAGTATGGCTCTACCTTAATAAATAGGCCTGGAGAGGGCTTATTTATCTTCAATATACTTAAGAAGTGGAAAGGAACCCAAGGATCAATAATATTGAAAGCATTAATAAAACGAATTTTATTAATTAATCTAACAAACAACACATGGAAAATATTTACATGACCGGGGATTAAAATGGGAGAAACACATGAAATAAAAAAGGTCATGGGAGAAATTTGACAAAGCGTTGAATTAAGATTTGGAGGGATTTAAAATGACAAATCAAACAAGAAGGGAAAGGGTTGGCTAAATCTGAGTTAAAGCACGAAGTTACGTTGGCACAAAGTTAAATAGTTAAATGCAATTCGTAGCTTACGTATTTACAAGGTCATCGTGCAGATGAAGGCAATTTGAAGGAAGAGCTTCGGTGCGACTGGCGATTTCCTTTCCAGGAGGAGGGGTTTTTAGTGGGGTTGTCCTTAACAAGAAGGGAAGGACAGACTTCGAGGAGTATGAGTGAAGTGGGGCTCAGAAATACGAGCGATCCTTGAGACAGGATATTGGAGATGTTCTAGATGAACAATTGAAGTTTTTGGTGTAACCAAGCGTTCTCTTGAAGAACGTTAAAAGGGGGGAATTAAATTACCACTGACGTGATATCAGGGAAGAGAGAACCGTTTCTTTTCGAACAGGCTCAAAAAACAATGACTGTTCTAAAGTTGTTTTCTTCTGAACAATTTAACAACAGGGTGGGCCTTGTTGACTTGGCGTCTCGAGGAGGACGAATCTTGGCACTCTAGGATATTGTTCTCTTCTGGACAATGAGGGGGTTCTCGAGGTAGAGTTCTTAGGTGCACAAGGTAGACCAGATTAGCGTGATACCTGGCGAAGTTAATCGGGATCTAAAAAGTGAATTAACTTACCACTCACGTGATATCACGAGAGCGAGAACTGTTTCTTGTCGAACGGGTTCGAAGAACAATGACTGTTCTAAAGTTGTTCTCTTCTGAACAATTGTAAATTATCACTGACATGATATCAGGGGAGCAAGAACCATTTCTGGTCAAATGGGCTTGAAGAACAATAACTGTTCTAAAGTTGTTCTTTTCTGAACAATTGAACAACAGGGGAGCCCTGTTGACTTTAGCGTCTCGAGAGGCACGAACCTTGGCACTGAAGGATATTGTCCTTTTTGGACAATAAAGGGGTTCTCAGGGTAGAGAGTTCCTAGGTGCACAAGAGAGACCGGATCGGCGTGATGCTTGACGAAGGTACCTCGATCTGATTCAAACGCGAAAATCTATCGCATAAATAGCCGGAGCAAGCCCCTCGGGGTAGGGGAAAACAGGGAATTGAAACTCCTTGATTAAACTTGGAGCGGGGGAAGATAATACTCGGGAAAGTTGGGCTATAAGGACGCCATGCTACTCTCTTCTCGCAGGATGCATGTGGGAAGCATGGGTTTCAATATGTGATAGAAGCGAGGCGCGGCCCCCTTAGGAAATTCTATCACTCTGTGTTATACTATAATTATATTAATTTTTTTAAGCTAAATGATTAAAATTAGGCGAGGAATTATTTATTTCGATGTAAAGAATAAAAATTATCCCTATCAAAGGATTTATTTACACCAGAAATATCATCATCACTCTCCACAACACTTTATCTGTGTTCATCTCTAAATTACAGGCTTTAACATTTTCTACGGTTAGTTTGCTTTCACTTTCATCAGAAACTAATATTTCTTCATCACTCCCTCTAATAATTTTTTATGGCTTCATCCCTCATATATCGATAAAATAGTGTAGTAAAATAATGCCAAGCCAATATCAGATAAAACACCTCCTCACAGAAAACAACCTAGAGTGAGGTGGCAAACTACTTTGAGCCTGAGCCAGTTCTTACCCAAAGGTACCAAAAAACAGAGCTACGCAGATCTAATGCAAAATTAACTACTAACTTAATAAATTGAGTGTGTTTTAAATATTTACCACGCACAACCACTTAAGGACCATGTGCGCTAAAGGTTAACAACTCTTCCTCCTAAGTTTATTCGTCCGTGAGTGTGGTCTAAAACCCTTTTGCTTATAAGTCTTATACTCAAATTTATTAAAGGCAAGATCTTTTTTCCTTTCTTATACGAGGGAGACACGACGTGATTTCTTTATTCAAGCATCACATTTTTTAATATTACTAACTAAATCAATGAGAGTAAATCTAATGCTAACTATCGTCTTAGTGAATTTTTTAATTTATTTAGTGAACTTGCCTTTCCTTTATTTATATTTTCTTCCATTAACGTTTTTAATAACATAATACACTGGTTCTTCCTTTCAAACAAAGGAATATGAACTAAAAAAGTTAAAAAGACATATTTGCGATCATTATTTCTATATATTCAATGATAAATTGATTTTGGTTTGGAGTGGATTTCGTCGCGTCATTTCCTTTTTCTCTACCTCGACGTTGAGACTCATCTTGATTTTCTAAGCATTTCTGTCAAAATAGCGTGCGATAATAGCTCGTCACTCTCAGATTTCGATCTTTTGGTAAAAAATTTAGTTAAAGGCAAATGACAAAAAATCAGCATGGAACTAAACTCAGAATACATCCCTGAGGAGGATGAATAAAGGAAATTTAATCCTCACAAATCTCTTTTTAACTTTATACATAAAATTGATGAAATAATTTTCAAAGATTTCCAAATTATGACCGCAATCATGATCCCTCTTTAGATACCGAGTTATTTTTATACATCGACTCCATATCCGATTTCAACACCCAAATTATTTCTCTTTCGAGGAAACCAAAGGTCTCCTCTCCTTCCTCCTTTAACTCATTTCACGATCATAACTCGGATCTCAAAGCGATATTGTCTTGTTTAAATAATTCTTTCGAACTGGCACCGTCCGCTCTTTCTTGCAATTATTTCTCAAACACCAATGATAAGTCAAACTTTCACAATTTATTCTGAAAAGTTCACAAATTTGTTTGCTCGAAAACTTACAAATTTGATTCCGCTAAATTAGCGTACCTTAAGTTTTTTGGCGAGATTATCCATTTTATATACTCAAACACCTTTGCATTACTGATCAAAATTATGAGAATTCTCTACAACAATTAAACGAAGAGATTCTGGATCAAAATGCCTCTTTCCTCCATTATCTCAGTAGAATTTTCTGTGTTCACTCAATTCAGGAATCAAACCTCAAACCCGGTTATTAGAATTTAAGAAATTCGAGGTAAATTTCCCTAAAGAAGAAAGTGTCGTTGACGAACGTTTTTTCACATAATTTATAGCAAAATGACGATTTATTTAAAGAGTTAACAACTAAAAATAATTATAATTGACTTTCCAACCATTTGATAACTATTCTACTAACAATCACACCTTAGAGCTACCCAAACCAGTAAAAATCTTTTAAAGTTTTCCTCTTTTAGAGAATCCTTCATACTAAATAACTTCCGCTTATAACTTTAAGTTAGTAAATCCCTCAAATTACATTAAATCAAAGTTCCCAAATAATTCATACTAGTTTAATGAAGGATGTGATCAGGATATGATAAAAGTGCTGCTCAGAAGGGCAGACATCCGATAGAAGCAGAGAACTGCATTTTCAGACCTTTATCTCTCTATAACAAAACTAAGTCAATTTTTTACTTTTTCATAGCATGGATCTTTTAATGTTCCATCACGGGGGAAAGTTTCGGGGCATCGATGTTAATACGTTTCGCTTCAAACTTTCTCTAATTCATCCACATACAATTCCGACGACTTAAATCTTTTCTATTCACTCTGGTAAGAAGCAAGATTCTTTGATGGCTTCCGAACTATTCAAAATTAAGTAGTTTACAATTGACTCAATAAACGATTTACAGACTCAGGAGTCAGTTTGAGCGTCTTAAGTGAGAGATAAAATGAAACTTGGTAAACATCATATTTATCTTTTATTTCTGTAAGAATAAATATTGAAAGAGAGGGATAGTGAAGAATATGAAGGAAAAATTAAATAAGTTGTTGAAATGAGAAAAGATATAATTCGATTAATAAAAAATATAAAGCTGTGGTTGGAGAGTTGCATTTTAATCCTCTATGAGCAGTCTTCATAACAAGGTCAAAATATTAACAAACTCAAGGCTTATGCGCTTTCTGGGACTTTTAAGAAATTTTATGGGAAAAAGCAGACGTTGGAAGACTTCAAAATTGCATAAATCTCAAAATTAGTAGAGATACACTTGTATCTCGACTTAATATTGTTTGCTATTTAAAAAATCTTGGTTTAGAGTGAAATCACTTTAATTTCAATAAGATCGCAAGAAGTTCAGTTTTAATGGACCCTAATTTGCGATTGAGGCAAACGCACTCAACACAAATGCCTCATTTTGACTGGATTTAGCGCTCATAACGCTTAGAGTACTCTTAAAAATTATGGGAGTTAGTTATGAACTCTTTCTTCTCGAAGTTTAATCCAACAAACAGACTTTTTATATGGAATAAAAGTGTATGACTTAACAAGCGATAGTCGAAACATTACAGCAAAGTAAAGGCCAGCAATGAGAAGAAGATGTAGGTTTAAAATCAGTCTGACAAAAAGACAAATGAAGTAAATGCGATGTTCTTTTAATTCAACAAATTTTCTTTTCTTTCAGTAAAAGTATTTTTTATGTGTTGCATCCTAATAAAATAATTTCTTATTCAAATAGTGTTGAATAGATATGCAGTAAAGAAGTCATTTGGAAATCACATAAACGTGAAAACCAGTTCAAAAACCACGACAACTTAAAGCCATTTCTTTATTCTTAATTAGGTAAAGTCAGTGGTTAATAAATAAGGAAATCTTTCAAAATCAGATCCACTTTGATTACGATCCGCCATTTAAGATTAACTTGGAATCGAAACTTAGACATGGTTCAGGGAAAAGAGGAGAGGGTTATTCGAGGAATAGCGAAAGAGGGCAGTGACATAAGCATAAGTTGTTAAATTAAATCCATCTCAACCCTCATATATATATAAATTTCACTTCACCTTCTGCATTTCGTTCCATTGTGGAGGGGGGGGGCAAAAAAGAATCACCTTTAAAATGAATTAAGTTATTTTTATTTAATTGCAAACGAGTGAAGGGTGAGGTCGAGAGAGAGGGATAAAGAAATTACTAATTAACCTTCAGTCTAAAGTGAAGACCCGAAATTATTTCCCTTGTTAAGTTTCATCGGTGTTTTGAGCACCTGAGACTGAGGGGCCGAACAACGCCCTTCGGTCTTCTCTTCGCGTTCCATGATTCTCGAAATCTTTAGCAGCAGCGTTTTTCCTTTGGGAATTCTTCTCTTGCATTTTTCCTTTAACTCTGCTTGTTGGCTCACTTCTTGCCATTTCCACCTGTCGATGAAGATATATTTTATATTTTTTTAATCGATCAATTTTCTATATTAATCGATTATTGCTATTGTGATCAAAACATGCAAAAACGCGATAATTTATTTACTTGAAAAACTTAAATAATTTGTTGGCTTGGCTATTTATATTCTGATGTAGTCGGGGGCCGTTTATGTATGAGAGATTTAAAATCGATAACGTTATGTATTTAATTAAATCAATTTACACAAAAGTAACTGTAAACATATATATCTATATATATATATATATATATATATATATATATATATATATATATATATATATATATATATATATATATACAAATGTATTTCTCACAAAGCAGCACGTGCGGTTTGCAATGAATGCAATGTCCCGCCGGAAAAATAAAAAGGTGATCCAAGTACTTTCGAAATATATTCAGTTCATTTTCAGTTATCCCTGATAAGGAATTAATTAAAGTTCGAAAGTATTTGGAAGCACCTTTTCATTTTGCCTGCAGGACATTGCATTCATATATATATATATATATATATATATATGAAAATTAACCCACAGGAAAATGAAAAGATGAATCCAAGCACTTTTGAACAATATTTGCAAGTTCGATTTCAAGGAATAGCCTGAGAATAGAGAAGACAACCTTATATAGAGTACAAAGAAACGAAGGGAACGAACGCCCATGGCATAGTACAAACCGATGGAAGAAACCCAAATCAAGATAGAAAAATACCAGGAAAAAGAACAATAGGCAACTAATAACAGAGATGTGAATCCTTAAAACGATATACACCCAAGAACGCCATGTATATCAATGAAATATGGTGTGCAAAAAATATTTTAAAGTATTATCATTACAGCGTAAAATATTTAGGGCTAAGAGTTAATTCACAGGTACAACAAAGACACGTGGTGGGGGAGGCAATGCAAATGATATTACATTAATAAAGAGAGACAACATGTCGCATTATAAAGTATTTCATTTACTCCAGGTTTTTTAAAAGAGGGTCAACTTTAAATAAGCCAGGGAAAAAGTTTATATTGGGTAAGATGCCAATTAAGGAACACTCGATAATATTTCTTTTTGTGAAATCAGCGGAGTGATTATGGAATTTTGCAGAATTCCAGTCAATCTAGTGGTTAGTTTCACATAAATGTAAAAATAAAGCGCTGCATATTTCACCTCTTCTAATATTATACTTATGTTGGTGAATTGTAGTAGATAAATATTTCCTAGTTTGCCCGAAGTAAGTTCAATTGCAAATATAACATTCTATAGAATATACTCCGACTTTTTTCCTGCTATTATTGTGGACTAACATTTTATATAAAGTAGATTCATATCTAAGATTTACAGAGATATTAAGTTGCTTAAAAATACGGGTGAGACAAAAAAATAGATCAAATATGACAAGATAAGACAATTTTTGTAATTGAAAACCGGTTGGTTATCAGTTCTATAAAAAGTTCTCTTTGTAAAGTTTAATGAAGTATGCAAAAAATTGACGACGGTAACAAAGTTTTAAACCTATTTCAAAGATATTGGACAATTCCATGTACTAAAATTGAGGACTATCAAGGCGTAATGCGAGCAAAAACAGAAGTGAATACAGACCGTTTAATTTTAACACTCTGATAAGAATAAAGGTGAATATATGAACTGGAGTTAGACGGTTTGCGATAAACAGAGAATTTAAAAACTGACGGGGTCCTATGTATCAAAAGGTCACGAAAAGGAAAAGTCCCATTTTCCTCAATTTTAAGTGTAAATTTAATAAAATGGACTAAAGAATTAAGATTACATAGAAAATTGTGAATATCTTTTGACGAAGGATACAGGCATATAATATCATCAATATAACGGTACTATACAATACGAAAATAGAGGATTTGGGGCTACTTCGTGAGTTTTTTCATTATCTATCTATATATATATATATATATATATATATATATATATATATATATATAGGGTGCGTAATAAATTGAGGACATATGTTATTTTTAATATAGCAGTTTATTATTTTAATTTATATTTTCCATATTTCACAATTATCAATGGCAGACCCTATGATTACACAAGAAATTAAGAGGCACGCAGTTATCGTGGTTATAATGGCTGAACATAGCAATTTAGAAATAGCGTGATCTTTAAAAGTCTCAAGATCCTTCGTCTACTAAGTTTCTGAGGATTTTGAGCTCCAAGATGTGTTTCAACAAGACTTAGCACCACGACACATGGCTCAGGTAACGCTGAAATGGATGGCCAGCAGTTTTGCGATCTCCACCCGTAGCTATGGTCCATCGACGTTCCACTTATACTTACATCTCGGCATTAATGGATCAGGTTTGTCTGGTCTCCTTTTAGTGGTTTATGGGGGTGAGTCCCAAGGACCTGGATGTCGACGTCCTAAACCTGGATGTAACTCTCCTCCATGTGTAGAACTCCAAGGTACTTCGACACTTCCTCTTCTTTGGTTTCTGTGGTTTCTACTTTAAACTTCTCTCCACCTTGTCTTTCCTTTTCTGGACTCTCCTTGTACTTCGTAATTTCTTCTTCATTGCTATCTTCTTCGGTAGTATTGGTTTCTTTTTCGTCTTCTATTTCTGCAGTTTTCTACTTCTTTTATCTATTTTTTCTTCTCATATTTGGACTATTCTTGAAGTTTACATAATCAGCAGATTCTTTTTCTGTCGATTCTACTTTTTCTGTTGTTTCTTCATTATTTTCTTCTTGTGCCTCGTCGGGGAAACGTAAGTTTGATTATTATTATTAGTATTATTATTATTATCATGGGGGAGTGGTGAGTGAGTATGTGAGTGTGAGATATAGTAGTGAACTAGAATAGTGGGGTTTGTGAATAGCAGTGAAAATAAGGAAGTCTTAGGGTCTTATTTGATTTTTGGAAATGCTTTTGTTATATTAGTCGTTGGTTTTTTGTATTCGTGTTTTTTGTATTCTATGGTTCGGGCTTACTTATTTTTCCATTCTTTTCCTCATTGTCATCACTAGGTAGTTGTGGTTTCTTTGGTTTTGAGGTAAAATTGATTTAGCTCTTTGTAATCGGTTGCTTTTCATCGTCGTTTTCGGTTGATATTATTTTATATGCAAAAAATGTGACGATTAGGGCTCCAAGCTTGCTGACGCTGCTTGGGAATCTCGCGCGACTTAGACCTCGATGGTTTTCTGCGATGAATGCCATAAATTTATCAGTGCTATTTATTGTCATTTCCTCTTTCATATCTGACGCTCTTTCTTTTAAGTTCGTATTGAGCCGTTCGATATTTACCGCACTGTGCAGATCTACTTGCTTCCTCCTATCCCTCTTTCGTGTATTGGTGATGATGTACATACACTTGTTTTATATCTTGTGCATTTCCTCTTTTTCTGCTCTTTAGACACCGAACAGAGATGCTGAGGGATAGATGAGGGTGTGTCTGACTAGCGTCAGTTATAGTTTCTTTTTATTCATTTGGCTGAGGTTTCAGAAGCTATAGAAGGTTATGATTGCCGAAGATGCTTTTTGGATCCGTTCTTTGACGTGATTCCTGTATCTGTTAGAAGGGAACTTCATTCCGAGTACATTGCACTCGTTCCTGTAGGGATAACGCGTATCCCGCAGTCTCATATCTTCTGTTTTTCTTCTTTTAGTGGAACGATCTTGAATTGGTCGCCATTAGTTCGGATTTTCCATTTTGAATCATATACGTTGAATTTCTTATTTCCTCGGCAGTCATTCGAGCTTGCCAAGGCGCTTTTCAATATACACTAAATATGAGTTGACTTATGTCATCGGCAAACTGGATGTTTTGGCTAGTGGGGTAGCTTGGCTCTGGGATGTCGGAAGTATATATCGAGTATAAGGTAGGACTCAGTCACTCGCCTTAAGGCAATCCTGCGTGTAGATTAAAGGTGGGACCGTCCTTGCGCCCTACACTGATGTAGGCCGAGCTCTCCATGACATAATCACAGAGTATTTTTTTAAGCTTTGTACTCAAACCCAGCTAGAGGATCTTGTATTGCATCCCCCTTAGCCTTATTTTCGAATGCATACTATGTTGATATAGCTCCCGTTTTTCTTCGCTTGAACAATCTTTTCTGTGACGACATTTATTGCCATTTCGGTGCTTTTCTTCTTTCTAAAGCCGTATTGCTCTTCATTTTAGAGCGAATAAGAACTACAAATGCTTGACGAGTCTTCTGTTCAGGATTTTCTCGAAGAGTTTCCCCCCAATTTCCAGAAGTTATATTGGACGATAACTCTCCTTCCTCGTCGTTGGCTTTCCAGGTTTGGCAATAAAAATCATTTTTGCCACTTTACATATATGCGTCGAGAAAGTAGCCTAAAAATAAGCAGACATTAAAGATGTTAAGGAAACCTTACCACGCGCATTTCGGTGTTTAACTTTATCAAACCTGACCGTCGTGGAGCTCTTTGCTTAAAGGAGTGAAGCGCGTTCTCTAGTTCTTCTAGCGTTACTTTTTCTTCTCCTACTTCTCCCCAATCCCCTTTGTGGTTAAGTTGCGTCCTGTCAATGACCTTGTTCAGCTCGTCTATAATCTGCTTTTCAAAATCAAGGTCGAAGTCTTTATTTTCTTCTTCACTGATTGTAAAAATATGTTCCCAGTATTGCCTGAGAATTGCCCCATTTCATTTTTATCTGATTTAATTTCGCCTTGGTCATCTTCTAATTCCATTTTTTTTTTCTGGAACTTTACTCTTATTCTCTTGATTTTCACCCAGAATTCTTTAGGTGATAATTCGTTAACTAGTTCTTCGATAGTTTCATTCAATTTCTCATATTGTTGTTCTTAAAATAGAATTTTTAGTTCTTCCTTCATTTCTCTCATACGGTACATTGTATCACGGGATGTACCTGTGTGAATGCTAACCTGATACGAACCTTTCAGTTCACGGTGTAAGCCTTTCATACGATCGGTCTATTTTTATGCAGAGATCGTTTTGCATGTACCTTTGGGAATCGACCCTCTGTAAGGCTCAATCATCTGGGTCTCTAGCCGCTCCATTTCTTCGCCTATTTTATCGAGCGTCGCTTCGCCGAGGTTCACTGAGATGTAATTTCTTAGTATTCGCTCGTAATTATCCCAATTTGCCCGGCCGTAATTCTTCCCTGTATGTGATAGTATCAATATAGAGTTAACGTTGATATAAATATCAATCCTTATATGTTCGCTATTAGGTTTAACTTCAAGGCTCATGTGATAATTAAAGGGAATATGGAATTTGGCCAAGCAGATGTCCGGCTTGGTGGCGCATCTTTCCGTGATGAAGTTCGGAAAGTCGGGGCCCACTCTCCGGGAAATGTTACTATCCAGGAGAGTATTCAAGCATCTGCCTATACTGTTACTTCAGGTATACCCAGAATCGGCACATCTTGCCTTCAGGTCCCCTATAAATATCAAAGGGACTCTTTACCCGAGTACACGCGTGATAGTGTGGTTCGTCAAATAGTCACGTCTTGGGGTTTCGTATCCCGTGGCAACGACTATCTTTCCCAGGTTTATTTTTACCTCTATAGCGAGGTTGGATTCTTCCAAGTTCCTATCTTTAATATTGTTTTTTTATATTTGAACTTTTGGGGGAGCTTTGGCCCCTTTTTTGATCTTTCCTCGAAAGAGGATTAGAGGTCATGCAATTTTTCCCCACTATGTCCTGAGGAGCGTTCTTACCCCATTTTCCATGGTTGTTCATTCCTACAAGGATAATAACCCTTTCCTATGCTATTTAACGTGCATGACCTCATCAACCCTACCTTTTCGTATGTTTCTGCCCTTTCCTAGAAGTCGTGTCGGCTCTTACTATATTTACGCCAATGAACCTTGAAGGAAAAGGTAGTCGAGGCAAAGCAGTCCAAGTAAACATTATTATCGAAGTGAAATCCCTTCACTTCTATCGCACCTTTTTTTGATTCAGGTTTTCATACTTATGCTCTTCACGAGATCATGAAAAAAGGAAAAATTAAATAAAGAAGAGAAGGGAACATATTTAAAAAAAAAACTGTGTTGGTGTTTAGTTACATATAACATGGAACACTAAAATAATATACGCTTCACTCCGCTTACCAATGCTCCCACTTCTCCGGAGCATCTAAGAGTTTATGAATTCTAAATGATCTCTCTATTTGGCATCATATACAAGCTATAGACTTGAGATCGAGGAAATTTTCGTTAGGAAAAGTCGTCTCTCCGGCTCAACTGTATCAGCTAAAGTTCACACCTTGGCTGCTAAAACTCTAAAAGTCTCAGCTCTCATCCAAAAGGCGGGAAAGGAATGGCTTAATAGCGGGTGAAGTTACCACGATGTGAAAGTGGAGACTTTTTCACTATCTGGGTTAGATGCGGCAACGTTTGACATTTTCAAGACTGACGGTAAATGTCTTGATGACTTATAGCGAGTATATTTGCAAAATGTTGAAAAAAAAATATAAATATAATTGTATGCCAGAGCACTTCACATATACTTTGTTTTAATGAAAGAAATTAGTCCATAATTTAGCTGCATATTAATTACTTTAAAAACACATTAAAAACAGTTAATACAAACACTCGAAACCAATTAGCCACTAAAAGATGCCAATATCTGAAGTAACTATATTAATTATGACCATATTGGGGTTATTCACCGGTTATTGTGGAGAAAAAATGAATGCCTATTCCTCTCTAGCTGGCGATGGTCGCCTTTGAAAGAAGTCTTTGGTGCAGTGAACAACGACCCGGTTCCTATAACGTCGCAGAAGAAAATAATTAAAAATTATATATATAAAACTACTCTCTTACATACATCTACAATATGTAATATTGGCATTCAGGTTGCAATCAACGTACTGAGACAGCAGGAGGAAGTTCCAATCTCTTACATTTTCTTGACGAGATTTTGACACCAAAGGACATGATAATTATTGCAAGATATTTAAGTCACTTTTGTTGTGCAGAAGGCGGAATACTAACGACTCTAACACCTTGCGGATCCTGTTAGAATCATGGTAGGGCAAAACAGTAGCGATGAATTTTATTCTAAAGAGTGGTAGCAGAAGAAAAGGAGAGTTGGATTACCAACACTAAATAATTTGGAGGGAGGGTGAAGATCCATAAAGATCCCATTGTTTGGGGAGTAATAAAATAATTTAAATACTTTTTAAACGCTTGATGCGAGATTTCTAAGCGATTGACAGACGTTTCACAGATGAGGACTTTGTGTGAATCCTATAGTGTACGCATCCCCTACTTTTTGCTACTGCTCAAGTTTCCTGGAATTATCCACTGTCCCTCTCTGAAAACTTGTCTGCGTTCCATCGCTATGCAGCTGAATGCACATTTTGTTAATCACTATTTTGTTTATTGATAAAAACATCATCATAAGATTAAAAACTTTTTCAGGTGTCATAAATCTTGAAAACTTTTCAAGAACCATCAGATTTTCACTATTGGAAGCTTTCACAACATATGTTAGATAGCACTTTCTCTTTTCTCGACCACATATAAAAATTAAAGTGCAACGTTCTGTGCAAGAAAACTGAGTGATTCATCTATATTTTTGGAAATATCCTCAATTCCCCACTTTCATTGTATTAAATTCTAATGAAGATTATAAAGAGGGCACATCTCGATTTCAGTTTGCTTCTTTCTGATTTGTTGCCATTTCGCAGTTTTTTTATTTTCCCAAAAGTCCATTTGAATTTGAATTGTTGAAAGGTTGGGTTTCCAAATTCCAGCACAAAATTCAAGGTTTCATTCAGTCTTTTGAAAATTGAGTAAAGTAAAGAAGCAAAAAAATAAAATATTTATTAATGGCATCAAAACCAAATCATCCATATCGACATAATATTTGCGTGGCCGAATATCAATGAGTCTTATTTGTGCAGTTGCCGACAAAGCAAAATTATTTATTTCTGCAGTTCCCGACATTGCTAAATTATATATTTTTGCAGTTCACGACATCGCTAAATTGTTAATTTCTGCAGTTTACGACATCGCTATTTGTTTATTTTTTTAGTTCTAGACTAGCTCAATTGTTTATTCCTATTGTTTAGTTCTGAAGTTCTAGAGATCACTAAATGGTTTATTTCTGCAGTTCCCAACATCGCTAAATTGTATATTTCTGCAGTTCCCGACATCGCTAAATTTTTTATTTCTGCAGTTCACGAAATCGCTAAATGTTAATTTCTGCAGTTCACGAAATCGCTCTTTGTTTATTTTTCAGTTCAAGACTAGCTAAATTGTTTATTCATGCTGTTCTCGACATCGCTATATTGTTTATTTCTGCAGTTCCCAACATTGCTAATGGTTTATTTCTGCATTTCCCGACCTCACTAAATTGTTTATTTCTGCAGTTCCCGACATCGCTAATTTTTTTTTTTCTGAAGTTCCCGACATCGATAACTGGTTTATTTCTGCAATTCACATCGCTAAAATGTTTATTTCTGCAGTTCACATCACTAAAATCTTTATTTCTGCAGTTCACAACATCGAGATTTGTTCATTTTTTCAGTTCTAGACTAGCTATATAGTTTATTCCTGTTGTTGTCGACATCACTGGATTGTTTATTTCTGCTTCCCGACATCGCTAAATTGTTTATTTCTGCAGTTTACGAGATCGCTAAATTGTTAATTTCTGCAGTTCACGACATCGCTCTTTGTTCATTTTTCAGTTCTAGACTAGCTAAATTGTTTATTCCTGCTGTTCTTGACACCGCTATATTGTTTATTTCTGCAGTTCCTGACATTGCTAAATGGTTTATTTCTGCATTTCCCAATATCGCTAAATTGTTTATTTCTTTAGTTCCCGACATCGCTAATTTGTTTATTTCTGAGTTCCTGACATAACTAAATTCTTTATTTCTGCAGTTCACATCAAGATTTGTTTATATTTTTCAGTTCTAGACTAGCTACATAGTTTATTCCTGCTGTTGTCGACTTTGCTAAATTGTTTATTTCTGCAGTTCCCGACATCGCTAATTTATTTATTTATTTTTTAATTTCTCGACTTCGCTAAATTATTTATTGCTGCATTTCCCGACATCGCTAAATTGTTTATTTCTGCAGTTACCCAGCTCGCTTAATTGTTTATTTCTTCAGTTCATGCCATCAATAAATTGTTTATTTCTGCAATTCTTGATAGCGCTATATTGTTTATTGCTGCATTCCCGACATCGCTAAATTGTTAATTCCTGCAGTTCATGACGTTGCTCTTTGTTTATTTTTCAGTTCTAGACTACCTAAATTGTTTATTCCTGCAGTTGTCGACATCGATAAATTGTTTATTTCTGCATTTCCCGACATCGCTAAATTGTTTATTTCTGCATTTCCTGACATCGCTAAATTGTTTATTTTGTGCACTTCCCGACATCGGCTGCATTTGTATTTGTTTCCCTTGAATTAGTGAAACTAAGTTGAAGACATCTACAACTGATTCTCATCCAGCCATTGGGATCAGGAAATCAAAGGAGAGTGTTGGTGCCCGGATATTAGACCATCCTTAGATGTCATCCACAGCAATGTTGGAGATGCTTAGTTATTTCCGCCAACAAGCTGGTCTCGTCCTTTTTAATAGACTAGTTAACCTTATTCCTAGTTAATAGCATATCTACCTTTGCCCTATTAAATTGCCTAGCTACCATAAAATTAGTTATTAGAGGTAAAAGGCTATTCCTAACTGATAACGTAACTAGCTTAGTCTTATTTAATAGCTTATTTAGCTGAGTACTAGTTAATAGCGATGCTAGCTTAGTATTAGACAATGGCCATCTATCTTATTCTTAATCAGAGTTTGTAGCCTTAATAGCCTAAACCTAGTTAATAAACCTGCTTCTCTGGTAGTTAATAGCTTTGTTCTCTAAGTCTGACTTAATAGATCTACTAGACATATTTAATATTCTAGCAACCTTAATCATAGTTAATAGCATAGCAAGCCTAGTCTTAGTTTATAGAACTACAATACTGGTTCTGTTTAATACTCTACTAGCCTAGTCATAGTTAATATCCTAGCTTGCTGGCTACTACTCGTTACTAGAATAGTTTTAGTAAATAGCCTAGCAGACCTAGGGATAGTTAATCTTATTGTTAGAATAGTCATAGATAGAGTCTACTATCCTCTTCCTAGTTAATGGTCTAACAAGCTTTGTTAATAGCCTAGCGAACGTATTTTTATTTATTAGCTGAGCTACCAGTATCCTTCTTGATGAACGTGATGACATATTTTTATTGAATAGCTACACTAGTCTTTTGTTCATTAATAGCTACGCTAGTCTTTTGTTCGTTAATAACACGCTAGTGTAATCTAAGTTTGCCTATACATAATTCAGGACCCTGTAGCCTATCCTTTATTAATACCCAGACTATTTTATTCCTATTTGATAGCCCAGGTAGCTGAGTCCTAGTTACTAGCTCTGTCAAAATATTGTAAGCTAACAGCCTTCTCTAACCTAGTCGGTGTTAATAGCCCTTTTAGAGTAGTTTTAATTAAAACATTCTAGTTCAGTTATAAATTATAACACTGCTACCCTATACTTTATTAATAGCTCCTCTAGCATAGTCCTCATTCATATTATAGCTAGCATTACCCTCCTAATGTGATAGATAGCCTAGTTTTATTTACTGGTATAGCTATCCTACTCCAAGTTAATATCATAGCTACCCTAGTTCTAGATAATCGCCAATCGAGCCTAAGTTTTGTTAATATCTTAGCTTGCCCACTCCTAGTTAATATATTAACTATACTAGTCATAGTTAATAACCCTAGCTATTATATTCCTAGTTAATATCTTAGCTAAATTAAGCCTAGATTATAACCTAGCTAGCTTAGTCATAATTAATATCCTACGTAGCCTAGTTCTAGTTAATAACCTAGCAAGGTTGTTCGTAATTAATTTCTTAGTTAATATAGTACAAGTTACTGGACTAGCAAACCTAGTCCCAGTTAGTAGTAAAGCTAGTCTTCCATATTTAATAACTATGTTAGCCTATTCCTATTTAATAGCATAGATAGAATAGTTTAGTTTAATTGACCTTATAGCCTATTCCTAGAGCTAACATTGCATAGTTAATAACTATGCTAGCCTCTTCCTATTTCATAGCCTAGATAGCATAGCTCAGTTTGAAAAAGCTTATAACCTATTTCTAGTGAATATTTGGTCCAATCATTTCTATTTATGTTAGTCTATAATAATCGAATAAGTGAAAGATATATATTAAGGTTCTTATGCTAATTTGGACCTCTTTCGGCATTCAGGACGGTCTATAACGAGGTTTGTGTATTAATCGCAATGTTTCTTTATTTTGCTCAAGTGATATTTTACAAATAAGTATATATTCCAAGCATACAAGGCCCTCGGTTGTATAACAACTTAACCCTAAGAGGTTATACAGTAATTCTTATACTTAAGAAACCAAAAGACATCTTATTCTTCTCCTTTAGGAAGACCAAGACGCAAACAAGCGATGTACTAAACAATATATAAGTTGCCGCAATAAAGCCACGTAGCAACCAAATTTAGTTCTGCGCAAACTGTTAGCAAATACTGTATATTTTTTCGACAGAAATTTAAGTGTAATTCTTTTATTTTTATCTAAGAAAAGAAGTTGGATGAAGTTTCTTCACCGGAAAGTTTTCAAAAAGAGATTTGTAAAGGGAGTGAAGCGTTTGGAAGAAGAAATATGTTCAAGATAATACTTGATTCCACGCCAATTTAACTAAAGTTTCAGAAAGAGATGGGTTAGTTTTGCTGTTTTCTCCTGTTATTTTTTCTAACATATGTTCCTTGAAAATAGTTTCATTTTAAATTTTAAAAAAATTCATTTTGATCTCAAGTTTATTTTTTCTATCTTACTCATTAAAATCTTTTATAATATCTACAAATATTTTGTATTTATCGAGTAAAATTTTTTTAAATTTATCAGTATAGCCCCTGAAAATGACCAATGTGGTTGAAAGGGGCTTCAGGCGAAAAATAAATAATGTTTTAAAATGATATTTATGGTATCCCCTCTTTTAAGGGATAATCATTAATGAAAGTTATCAAGAAACTAAAAAATGCCACTTCTGCTGTCAAATTTAAAAATTACTATATCCAACATGGCTTCTTTATTATAAATATATATATATATATATATATATATATATAAATATGTAAATATATATATATATATATATATATATATATATATATATATATATATATATATATATATATATATATATATATATATACATACGAGGGGCGGTCAATAAGTTTTGCGAATCGGTAAGTCAAAACAGAGGAAGGGGGATGGCTGTATGTGGGGGTGTTAGGATAAGTTATGACAAGTCAGGACCTGAAGCCGCACGCTCCTGATCCCAGGTCGGCCGTCACAAATTGTTCAACAATGGAGAAGGTTAAACACCGCGCAGTGATCAAATTTTTGAGTAGGAAGGCGAAAATGCAAAGGAGATCCATGAACGCATGGTTGCAGTGTACACCTACACCGCCCCTTCCTATGCAACCATTGCTCGCTGGAATAGGGAGTTCCGCCATGGTCGTGAGTCCCTTGAAGTTGACTCCCTTTAGGGACGCCCATCAGACGTGACCAATGAGGACAATGTGGCCCGTTTAGAGAGGCGGATCCTCGAAAATCGATGGGTGAAGGTCGAAGAAATCGAGCAAGAACTTTGAATATCACATGGAAGTGTTATCAACATCATCCACGACAATTTGGCTAAGACCAAGTTCTCTGGCCGTTGGGTCCCTAGAAACCTCACGCCCCATGAGCGACTTTAAAGTCGTCAAAGTCCAGAAGGCCAGTGTTGCACAAGCTGCCCTGCGCGAGTGCGGATTTCAGGAGCTCAACCATCCCCCCTACAGTTCAGATCTGGTCCCTAGCGACTACTTTTTATTCCGCCAGCTCAAGGCTGCACTGCGTGGACGCCGGTTCGGGTCGATAAAGATGTCCAGCTCGCCGTCCAGGTGTGGATTGAACAGCAGTCGGGAGATTTATGGTTGTCGGGAATTCGAAGCCTCAGGGACAAGTGGCGCCAGTGCATTGAAGTGGAGGGTAGTTATATTGAAAAATAATAAAACACGTATCTTCATATTTCGTTTCCTTATATCCGACTTGCAAAACTCATTTACTGCCCCTCCTATATATATACATATATATATATATATATATATATATATATATATATATATATATATATATTGGCTACTTTATTATATATATTAAATTATATTTTGTGGTCTTGATCTTTATATATCATTTGACCTACTGCAACTGGCAAGCCATTAGATTAATGAATCCCGGTCAATCGTAAACACACTAAAAATCAAGGAGGCGGTCCTCGACTCCTTTAATTAATCCAAAGCATATCGCAGACGGCGGCCTCAGGTCGTTTATCTGCCTGTGTTTTGTATGTGCCCTTGCTCCGAGCGAGTCTTCACAGGCATACCTCGACAATTATTAGTCATAAAATATCGGTATATATTTTCAAAACTATTTATATTAACTACTAACGTTTACTACCTCCGCGAGGAGTGCGTTCCATTTACCGATGATATAAGGCGAAGTTTTCTTTACCAAGTTCGTTTAAAACCTCCGTTTTTTCAGTTAAAAACCGTTGTTACGTGTGATACTATGGTGGTAGTTTAAAAAAAATCCTAATTTAAGTTATTAGTTTTAGTATATTTAATTTTACGATATGCGACTTATTTCTAATCGAGGGAATTAGTTTAGTTTGCAGTCGTGGAATTTTTTATTTTTTTATGTTTAAATGTCTATAATGTGACCAAACTTGTACCGCGTATTTTAGGTGTGGCCTTAATAAATTTTATATAGAGGTATGATTATATTTTGTTGTTTGTAGCGAAAACATCTCGCAATACATACAAGCATTCGATTCACCTTCTTACAAGGTTCATAACATTGTTTTGTTACATTAAGATCTTTTAAAACCAGGACCCATAAATCTATTTCTTCTGCCACGGAAATAAGACTTTTACCACCTATTACATAGTTAAAACTGGGGTTATTTCGACCTACGTAAAATTTATACACTTGTCTGAATAGAATCTTATGTTTCACTTATTATAGCCATTCGAAAATTTTATTCAGATCGTGCTGAATTAATTTGCTATGCTTATCATTTAAAACTTTACCCCAAATTTTGTGTTATCCGCAAAGTTGGATAATGTACCAAGTGTCCATATCATTTAGATAAATAAGGAACAACAATGGTCCTAACACATACACCTGGGGCACGCCACTAGGTAGATTTTTACCCTCCGAAATTTACCGTGTAAAACTACTCTCTACTTACATTTTATTAGCCACGACTCTATCCATTGTAGGAGATTTCCTCTAATTCCATGAGCGAAAAGTTTAGTTAGTAATCGCATTTGATGAACGGGGACGAATGCATTAAAGAGGTCTAAGTAAACTGTGCCTAAACATCTACTTTCGTCATAGCTTTTAAAAATGCTGTCGTAAAATTCTAAATTATTATTTAAACATGAATGTTTTTGTTTAAAGCCGTGTTGACTATTATTTACGAGATTATGCGCTTAAAGATGAACGATCAACCTATTGCAAATGATGGATTGCATTAATTTACATGTGATGGATTTGGAACTTATTGGACGATAATTGGTCAGAACTTTCTTTTTTGCATTCTTAAAATAGGAGTTAAATATATTCGCTATCTTAAAATCTAATGGCACGAGATCTTCTTCTAAAGATTTGTTAATAAATTTCGTTAGCGGTGCCACTAACGCGTTTCAATTTCTTTTAATGCGCTAGATAGATTATATCAGGCCCTGTAGATTTACTGGATTTTAACTTACCTATATAAAAATCTATTTCTGCTTCAAATAATTCGATATCATTTAAAAGTTCATTCTCGTTAAAGTTTAGCACGCCGTTCGTTCATAATATATTAGGCAGGTCTTCCTTTATAAATAGCGATGCAAAAAAGTTATTTAATATATAGGCCACCTTTTCCGTATCCGAAACTACTTTGTTATTCAAATTTTTGATAAGTCTTATTGTTGCCTCTTTCGCGTTTCTATTGCATACCTAATCGAAAATCTTCTTAGGATAATGTTTACTTTCTTGGGCAAGTTGAATTTCGTATTTTCTTTTAGCGCTTCGTTTTTCACTCTAAATTTAAAGGCATATATAATGATAAATTTCTGCATATATCTCATGACTGATAAAAATATCCAGATTAACAGGTCAAGATGTTATGGGTACCTCTCGGCTGGTCCTCTGGTAGAAGGAAGATCAGGATAAACAACATGTTGGTTGTTTGCCTGTTCACTACTGAAATGAAATGACAAAACATACTCATACGATCTACTGTATATATTAAAATGATAAATTAAGATATTATTATAATTAAATATACAATTAAATCTTACCGATTAAGTCAGTGAGGCAATAATAAAAATCTGTCACATGGACTTTGCCTTCTCACCACTGCATAGGTGTACCAAAAACTAGTGAAATGATTTTGCATATACTCTATCTCCTCATATTTTCAACACACGTCTTGTAACAGGAATGAGTATCAAATGTTTCATCTTGATCCATTAATTTAATCCTAAAATATTCATGGTAACTGCCAAAACTTATCGTAATCCTCACAATTTGAGACGAGACTAAGGATAAAACTTTGGTTTTGCATAATATCAATGTTATGTAATAAATCATAATATTAGAAATTAATTGTTTATCTCCCCTGGAGCATTAACACATTACCGACCACGTCAGACATATATGCCTGACATTACAATTTCATCTGGGACTGCGTCAGACATTTGTGTTGGACATCAATATTTTTCAAATCATCATGTCAGCAACCTTGACTGAATCTAATGGACAATTTCTATGTTTATTGAACAAAGTGGACCCAGATAAAAAGTTTGGTATATTACATTTGGCGCTTGCACATTGTTTCCGACGTTTCGTTTCAATGACTTGTGTACAAGTTACTGAATCCAGGTTTCGTCAATTACTACATTCTTTTTAGGTAAAAATACTGCCTGGAATCTTTGACTCAGCATATCCAAAAGAGGTTGAATTTTTCCCAAACGACCTAGGGCTGCAACTTCTGTGTTATCAGCAAAATGAAGGCACTTAAGTAACATCTTAAACCTGTTAATACTCATTTTTTCCGTAACAATGATTTTATATAATTGCCAATGTTGCCAATAGGGTCTCATTTCAACAGCTCTAAGTATACCCATCTAAAAAACAATACTTATAAACTTTTTTATTTTTTCTTTTGTACATAGTTGGGGCCACTTCCTTTGTCGTGAGTTAGGAGTAATGCCTTGATGCTCGTAGACTGCTCAGTATATCTATTTGTTCCATGTATAAATTTCATTATCAACAATAATTTGGAAAACATCCTATAGGGTAATAGATCTATCCAAATCTAGAAGAACTCCACTTTTCCACGTAAAATCATAGCAGTTATTTCTCTGTGCAAACTGTGACCATACTGGATATTCAGCTTGATTTTTATCTTCATATCCATTATCATTTTCATTATCTCTGCAATTTGTATGTCTTCCAAGACTTCGTTTGAATCCAAATCACTCTCTGGCAAATAATTTGGAACGCTATCGGAATCATTTTCAATGTCTGATTGTATCATGGCTTTAAGCTTTTCCTCTGTAGATACTCGTTTCCTCTTCGAACCTTCCAATAATATTAATATCAGCTCCTTCTAGGTTGTATCTTTGTAATTTACTAATAGTCAATAAACTAGACCATGAATGAACACCTTGCTTTTCTTTCGAATTTTGGCCCTTTCATTACAAGTTTCTCAAACTTCAACATTGCGTTCACTTGTGGTCCAACGAATATACTAACTACCCTTGTTATTAGCTTTGTAAATCTTTGAAAACCTGAACCGGATTTTTTTTTAAAGAATTCTCCTTCAAAATCTAGGGCCTTCATAAACTTTTATATCAACCCAATTTTATATCATATTGTGGTAATAAAACTTTGGTAGGCTCAATTATAGGCTGTCTTATAACATTTAACCTCCCGAACTGAAATTCATGTCGCATAGGCCATTGAACTTTAGGGTAATGGCAATCATCAGCTCTTCTATACTTAAAGCAAAGTAAAACAAACCTTAAAGGGCATCCACATTGCAAGCCAAGCATAAAAGCAAGCATCTTAAAGTCCACAAAAACACACCACATTAATTCAGCATAGTTGAATTTGTCAAAAATCTCTTGAACATTATTGAGTGTGTCTTTTCTATGTACAAAATTGTGAAAGCGACAAAGATGTACATTGGCTTCCAATGTGTAGCAACACTGCTTTTAGACTTCTTGTTGAGCTGTCTATGAACAATTGCCATTCCGGAGGATCAAATATTAGTAAACAAATCAACACATCTTTGCCGAAACACATATCCTATCTTGTATCAAAGTAAATTTTAATTTCATCATTTCAGTTCCGGTACAAATCACCCAACTCAATTTGAATTCGAAAATGAAGATGCGTACTAATTGTTTGTACGATTGCTAAATCTTCTGATGAATAATTTATTACATCTTCTACCTATGTATTAGAAAAAATTCTATATTTAGCAATTTCAACCAAAACATGAGTGAAATTAATATTATATTCTTCTTAAAAGTAAAGATTATTTAGAATATTTTGAAAGGTTTACCTAATTATAATTTTTGGTTGATTTGGTAGTGATAAATTATCATCGTGATGGTATACTAAAGAGCTCTGCTTCCTTTAATTTATCATGCATAAAAATCAGTCATGATGGTGGTTTTTTGGCCTTCTCCAAAAGATCTGGCCTTCTTGCATCTCTCAACCATCCCTCTAGACTAGATCAACAGCTTCCAAATAGCATATTAGGGGCCTTGCTCTTTTTGTTCAACTATGAGAATTCTAATGTACTCTTTCCGTATGCCAAAAAATCTACAAACTTCTCGATTTAATATGTTATATGCTTTGTCATAATATAATATCGACGCACGTAAGAAAATGTATTGAGGAGAATTTTTGCATGATCGTTAGTCCTACTCAAGAAAGCTAAAATTATATCCTAGGAAACAATTAGAAACCAGTGCAGAAAATTGATTAATAAAAGATAAAGAATTCTTAATATGCAAAGCAATTGCAAATATTTTGTTTCATAGTGTAATTTAATTCTTATAATTCAGTAGAAATTTATTTTAACTCTACTTTGGATCATTATGGATGCTTCAAAATTCCTAGTAAATTGCTTAGCTGCCAATAAATTTCGTTTTATGAATACTATTTTGCGTAGAATCTTACGTAATTCATATCTACAGGTTATCGTACATCAATTTTAGAAACCTTGGATTTGTCTTGGAAATTTATGACAAACGTTAAATAGAAATACAGAAAGTTCTGACCTTTTTAGATAAATATTATTCAAACTTAAGATAAAAAACATATTCAAATATGGATACAAGAATGAAGAAATTTGACCTTGGTTATAGGTTAGCAGCGACAAATATTCACCGAAAATGTTGGCTTATAAAACCATATTCGGTTTAATCTTATTATTAAGTTTTATTTTATATTTCTTCCAGTTATTCTTGGCTCTATTTTTATTTTAAAACTCAGAGATCTTTGGCTCGCTGAATCCCTAAAAATAGTTCACGGAATGATAGTAGTAACCTTAGAATTCAATTTTTATAAATATGTTTAAGGAATATCTTAAAAAAAGTCATAAAGTTCATATTTGCGCTCCTTGTAAAACCATATTTGGTTTTATATTATATTCAGTTGTATAGTCATTTTCCTCTAGTTTATCCGAGATTTATCCAGGTGGGGATAGCAACCTCAAAACATAAATTTTAGAATTTTGTTTAAGGAATGACTTAAAAATTGCTAAAAGTTCCGATATGCGATTCTTGTTACCAAATAATGTTTTTTTTAAATTTCCTTTTAAATCTAAAACTTGAAATAAAAGTCAAATTTGCGCTTTGTGTCAGTAAAGTGGAAAAGATAATGTCGCATTTCAATTCTTTCCTTAAATTTATACATATTGTAAACTTCGCAATCGTAATCATATAAGTAAATGAACCAAGATAGGAAATCAAATAAATAAAAAGTGGCATTTAGGACCAGCGAATCCGAAATCGACAATGTTTCATATATGAGTTGATATCAACCTTAAGCTATTTTGTCGGACAAATTTTAGTTTCGATCTACTTCTTATGGCAGTAGGTTATATTGGCTGAAAATGGATTCTCAATTTTATGTAAGCGGATTAATGGATTTTATTGAGAAAAATTGACAAATTAGATAGGGGTAAATAGACCCTTAATTCGAAACAATAATGGATAAAAGACCCAAAATTTATTACTCCAAAATATTGAAAGGAACTTCACTTTAAAAAATTCCTTTTTTAAGTTTTACTTTTATTGGCCATGTTGTGAATATGTGTTGCTCTGACTTTTTGATGGCATTGGCAGCAGCTGTTTGGAAGGATCAGATCGGTGCAGTCTATGTGGGTTGGGTTTTGGTGATGAACGCACTGCACCCTTAATAGGCTGATCCGTTGACGTGGTAGGAAGGGATGTTTCTATACTATGATATCCAGTGAAAGCGTTTGAGAAGATTTCAGATCCAGATAATACCATGATGTGTTGATTGTTGGTTGGTAATGGTAGCATGGATACTGGGCGATATGACCCCTTCAAGATTTTCAAAGTTTTTTAGTTTTGCGCTGGTCCTTCAAAAGTAGCATGAGTCTTGCATTTAATCCCATGGGGGCTTAGGTTTATAGTACTTTGAAGAAAACGCATGCCCGAAGGAAAAGGAAAATATGCTATATTATCGGTACAAATGTAATTCCAGTATAAATGTTTACAGGAGTGATCTGCTTTGTGTTGACTTAGGTGGGGGATAAGAAACAGGGTTGAGTTGTAAGACAGATGTATATACTGTTCAAAGTAGATGATGATTCCTACTATGGCACCAGCTGTTGCTCTGAGGCTATATATTTTTAAGTAATCTTTGTTTGTTGTGTTTCTTTTGTGTCGTAGACAATTTATCTTGTATATAGTGTGACGCCGAGCATTCAAGTTGTTCTAGTTAAGGGGATTATGGTGTTTGGGAAGCGGATGCGAAGATGTGTGCTGCCAGTGTGTGAAGAGTATAATGAGGAATGATAAAAATGTGAGGGGTGGTATTCTTTTCTGTTGCGGCCATCTTTTGACACTCGGGGATCACGAGCTGCGTGGCTGTGAGGTAGAGGAGGCATGGGTAATAGAGCAGTTTGCCATCCTATCTCGGCAAAGGCGGAACCCGATTGCATAATAAAATAGACATAAAAGACAGTATGAAAATCGCTAGTGAGTCCGAGGATCCTAAGGGTAGGACGTTGCGCATCAGAGGTATGCTGTAATTGGCTATGTGTGTCGAAAAATTTTGCGACAAATTAATTGCCCAAGTGAGTCCGAGGATCCTAAGGGTAGGACGTTGCGCATCAGAGGTATGCTGTAATTGGCTATGTGTGTCGAAAAATTTTGCGACAAATTAATTGCCCAAGGATTCGTTAAGACGAACGAACCGTCAGCCCTTCAGTTTTCCTTAGTCGTTGGACAAGAAGGGAAGTTTTTCGGAAGGCCTTCTACTCCATTGTGTCATTCGGTCGTATATGGGTACACGATTTGATCCCTACTTTATCCCATTTGATTAATTCTATTTATTTTGTTCTTGTCAACTTCATTAGTTCGCCTTTCCTATTCTAAACGCTTTAGATTATATAATCAATTTCCATTGCCGGGCATTGTTCCCATACGTCTTGTGCTGCGGGGATATAATTATATTTAAGTATTGTAAATATCATTCAATACTAAGACAGGTATATATTTAAATAATTCATAGGTAAATCTAAAGTTAAAGGATTCAATGCCTCTTTCCTCCTTAAACAGCACAAAAGCTTATAATTTGTATTTAGTGGTGTGTAAACTTCTATAGTGGGATAATTCAATTCCTACAGGTGTATGGTAAGAAGTGTAAGATCTACCGACACCACTGTAGGGTATAAACACATTGCCTCCACGAATTGTTGGATCAAACCAGAGAGAGCGCCTTTAGTAGAATAACACCGTATCCCTTTAGGCTACCAAAAGCTCTTCTCAGCATAAGTGAAACCTGTGTGGATGGGATTCCAATGAGACATGTCATGAATGTAAAGGTGGGATAGATACTTGCGGGACTCAACTATATTTGTGATGTTTTGATGGTAGCGTTTCGTGGTGCATTACTTTTGATTCGATCTATCCAGAAGGAGGCTAAACATTTATTTTGGGGTTTGAGTAAACTTTGATGTCAAAAAATATGTTTGGGTGCTATAACGAAATCTTTTGTTATGTCTATTGTAGCCATAGCTCTCATGAACTCACCTTTATGTGATGCAGGACAAAGATTGGCGCACCTAGTAGGAAAAAGGGTGGAAAGCATTTCCGGTACCACTACCCAAGGGAGCCTTAAACATGATTGAGATTAAATAGGTTTCATTCATTCTTGATACTTTGATTTTACACTTTTTATGTCCTTTCTGTCATATCATCTTCTTATCCTTATACCTTGGGTAACAGATAATTTACCTGATAATAGCCCATCTGCATTCGTCAGTTCATCCCTTTTCAATGCCTGGAAGGGAGGTTGGGGCTTTTAATTGGGTCGTTCTGTGCTGTTCGTTATTAAATGTCGTTGTTTATTCCCAACAAATTTCCTTTGTCTGCTTTCTATACCATTTTTTTTTATTTACTCTTCTACTTTCCGGCAAGGGAAGGTAATGAATAGAATAGGCACTCAAGCTTTGGGGCTGTGTCTTTAGTACAAGTGGAGCACATAAATATTCATGTTAGCGATACAGTAACAAAACGAATAATTCGATTGTGTCGTGGATCAAGATTCCGAAAACTAAACACTGAATTGCGGCTTTGCCTCGTTTAAAGCCATTCTACAGAAATAGCAAATACGAGTATATGAAGCACGGATCTGGATTTTGTTCAATAGCCACGGATTTTGAGTTCATATTTCGATGAGTGCCGTAGAATTGCTCATAGTCTGGTCCAATAATTATTTTAGTCCTTGATCTGGACACACCGATTTTGGTTAAGTCGATGGTATTGACCCTATGACTCAATCTACGATCGTATATATATATATATATATATATATATATATATATATATATAAATATATATATATATATATATATATATATATATATATAGGTAGGCTTTAAATCCTACTTAACGTGCGAAAGCTGGTTAGATGCGGGTTGTGCCATAGCCAGGATTCTCACTTTAAAAGTCCCACTGGTTACTGGGGGGAGGTTTGTGATTGTTGAATTCTAAGAGTGCATAATACAGGTTAAATAAATTAGCCAAAGGGATTCTTAATTAGAGGCTTGCCAAGGGTACGTCAAAAGGGAAAAGCCATAAATAAACACACGTACAAAAAATAAACTTTACTTTACACAAATATAATAATTAGCAATAGTTAAACGGGAAAAATTAAGGATTAAATATTAAACACTGACGTTAAGCGTCTAGATTTATAATGACTCAATGGAAGTATCAATCACTGTTAATTTAATAGGTAATTTAAGAATAGAGAGACAATGGGTTTACAGATTACCATTAATTGTGATGGATTGGAGAGAGGACTACTCAGGTCAAGACGGGGTGGTTCGGGTGGCGTTAACACGAGTTCTCGGGGAGAGGGAGGGATAAGACGACAGGTTCAGGGCTGCTGAATGCAGTTCCGGTTAGTTAACTTCTAACTGGATGTGACACTAACAAATAGTAACTTCCAGTAATTATTCGGATGTTCCTTTTCTTTCTCAAGCTACGTTGAACAACAGGGCGTATTCTTCTAGTCACATACTCTGCGGGGCGGGATTTACTTCAGGAACACTTTGAGACAGCGACCAAGTTATCTCGGTGGCGCGTTGACAGTCGATACGTTAGGGCAACGACTCTCGTTCAACGTGAGGATTACGCGTTACGCGAGTTGGTTTGGGACACTGCTATAGAGGGATGAACGGCGATGTTATTTATCCCGCGGATTGTGGGAAATCAAGAGGGAGATTCCATTAACGACAATTGGCTTATTGCAGCGCCTTCTGGACAATCTGCATGGTATCATAAAGAAGGCAAATAGAATTTAGGCTTGTCTGTGAGATAAGCCTTCTTTCGTCAGACTTCCTGTCGCCACTTGGGGAAAGGGTGGTGGGGGGGGGGGAGATGAGACAATTGGGTTATCAGATACTGTGATAGAACGGGTTGAGGCCCCGTTAATTTCAACCACTATCACATGTTATTTAAAACCACGATGCTCCCCACGTGCATCTTCGCTTTGAAGCTGGGCGCCTTATCGCAGCCACCTGAGTCAATGTTTAAACAAGGAGGTTTATCTTTCCCCGCTCGCCCCCCACGCCGATCACGCCAGATTGAGTTAGGCTTATGGGCAGATAAGGCATTGTTTCCAAGCTCGGCTGGGCATTCCCTCGAAGCTCCCACTCCATTGTCCCCCACGCCAAGGAAGTGTCTCGACTATTTAGATGGAAACTTTACCACTAAGATCAGATTGGAGATCCAGATTTTTGTCGCGAAACATCACCACGACCCTCTCTCACCTTGTGCGCCAAGAGACCTCGACCTCGAGATTTACTATCACTTGTCCAGAAGAAGGACAATATCCCTTGAGTGCTAAGGTTCGACCCTTCGTGACGCCGAGTCGAAAAGGTTTCCCCCTTGTTGGTTAGAAGAGAACAACATTAAAACAGCCATTGACGTTTGAGCCTGTTCGCCAAGAAACGGTTCTCACCCCTTCCCCTGTTTTTCAGAAAGAGAACAACGTTAAAACAGCCATTGTTCGTTTAAAAGAGCTGAAAAACCTGGCTGCCAAATGCCCTTAGCTAACACCTAGTTTTCTTCCTATAATTGACGCAAAAGGACATCCATTTGAATATTAGTTACATCCACTTTTCCCTTTTAATTTTTCTTTCATTTAAATCCAAGCATTACTTAATAGTAAATAGATTTTTTTCTGAAAATAATTGAATTAATATCAGTCTACAATTCGTGTTTCCAATCTGTAATATTATGGCAACTGCCAGAAAAACTAAGGTTTCGATTGAAGATAATTGATTAATTTTAGCTCGTTGCTTCCATGAGGATGAATAAATAATTTTTCCTTATAATTTTATTAATTTTCTGCTATGATGAACATGATTTCAATTAGACTCGATGTAAAGAATATGGATAAATGTGGGAATTAATGAAAAGACATAAGCCTAGAATTTACCTTTAGACGGAAGGAGAAATAGCTCTTTTATCTTTCTAAAACTTATAACATCCATTAATTTGAAAAGTAGGAAAAATTAGAGAGAAATAAGAGAATGTAAAAGCAACCTAAGAGAAACCGATAATTACACCCGCTAACCATTTCACCTTTTTATACCTAAAATTGAATAGGATCTTAGGATTAAAACAGTTTTTCATAATTTAACTGCAAAGAAACTACAGAAAATGTTTTGGCCCCAAAAATACTCCATTCGTCCATTCAAATTTAGCATTTTTTTCAAGTGGGTTTCATAGGAATTCCTGAAATCATTTTGCCATATTTTCAGATTAAAATGTCTCATTCTAAGAGGTGTAATAAATGATCTTTTATCTCTAATTGTACGTAATTGATGATCATTTCTCGATAGATATTTTTTATTACGATTATATTTAATGATTCAAAACGCATCGCAGCAACGGAAATCAGATAGAGTAACTTATTTTTATTTGTGTACCAGGAATTACATTTCTTTTAAATTAACGCCTATGCAATAATTATTTCATGCAATTTATTTCTACATAAATACCACTATACCAAATCTATTTACATGCACGGGAAAACTTAGATCCTCATAGGAAAACAGGCATGCGCAGCCTCAATAATCATATCATACTCACTGTAGAGGAATTACAACATAAAGACTCCTGGAGGGCCAGGCGGACATATACGTTAAAGTCACCCCCCTTCGGAGAAAGCAAGAGAATCGAGCCACATGAGGAGAGTCGTGGGAACGTTAGCCGGCGGAATAACAGTCAAACGGCCTACCCTTTTTTATCTCCCCGCCCCATAGGTAGTCGGAAGCAAGACGCTAGGCCAAGATAAACACCAAAGGCCACTACGCAGCGCTCAAAGTATCCAATTACCTACGAGATCCACAGGCCCGTGGTTATATCCCCATAAAAAGCGGTGCCATTCCAAAAGAACACCAAGGATGGTGACGGTTGGTGGTGCCTCTAATTAAGAAGTTGAATTGGGCACCGCGGTGCCACCCTCACATAACCCCTTGCGCTCCCCTCTGCGGCCTCACCCCTCGCTTTCCCCGCTCTGGCTTCGCCTCTTACCCCTTAAATGAGGCGGTCGCCAGGCTATAAATAAGCCCTATAAAGAAAGAAAAAAGATTATTCGAGGAGAGACGATATCGGATCAAATCGAGGAGATCGATGCTTGACCCAGTGTCGAATAACATATAAAACGTAACGTTTTCGTATCGGTGCAATACCGCGGTATACTTCACAGGCTTAGTAAGAAGCCTGCTGGATTACCATTCCTAGTGCCAAACCAGGAATTTCGGCAGCAAGAGAAAAAGATTATTCGGTGAGAGACGATAGAGGAACAGTACGTGAAGATCAGTCCTTAGCTCAATTTTGAAGTAACTTTGAAACATTACGTTTTGTATCGGTTCCAGACCGAAGTATCCTGCACAGGCTTAGTAAAAAGCCTGGCTGGACCAACTTTCCTAGTGCCAAACAGGAATTTCTCAATTAAGAAAAGAGAAGAACTAGTCATCCTCGATTGACTCTCAAGTTGCGATCTTAATAACGGAAAGGGAAGAAGAATCAATACCCGAGGAAGATCCAATTATTCAAGTACATTTAAAATCTTCTCGTTTAGCCAAAAATCCAGTTGGGCAACCCCTAGAAGAAGACCAGGATACAAAAAGGCTTCAAAGCACCCAGAAGACCACTCCTTGAGCCAGAAAGTACAACCCCTCCCTCCGCTTTTTAACGTAAATCTGAAAAAGTGACATCGTGTCCTATACCCCCCTCCAATCTCGTGGAAAATCTACAATCTGCTGCTCTAACCACAACGAAGCGTGATAAAAGCTATTTAGTGACATTCGGCAACTCCTGATCCTTTTTTTCATGTAAGTCAGGATGGCCATTTATATTTGTATTGCTTTAGTATGAGTTTATTACGTTACTGAAATTAACTGAAGTAGAGACAATTGTTAGTGAACTTAATCATATTTAGAGTTAGAAGAGTGAAACTTAAATTGGAGTTTATTGTTAATCTAAAAGGTTCACTATAAAATATCTAATAGGCAATTGCTTTGTTTACTTGGAGCCTATTTCGATTTGGACATGAAGAGCTTCTGAACTAGGCCCGGTTTCAAGTATGGTTATCTCCGTTAACTTCTGGTGTTTCAATGGATCCTTTACGTGTTTAACGGGCTCTCTTCTTAAGACGGATTAGACGCTGTGGAACTTTCTCAATAATAAGGTAACCAAAGAGTCCACTCAGCCAATATAGAAGCATTGTTTTCTTTCATAAGTAATAGTATCAGACTGGCGTTCTAAAGCAACAACAAGGATACCACGACCCTCACTCTCATGTCCTTATAATGAACAACGCACTTCGGATTAACGATTTTACTCTGAAAATTAATTCATTTATTCTAGCCCTGAATGACAAATAAGAGTGAACACTTATATCTACTTTCTTGCCTCGCAATGCTTAAGAGCAGTAGATCACTCCCTGGATAACATTTCTTTATTTGCAATTAGATATTGAACGCTAACTATTTGCGTAAATAAATTGAATTGAGAAGGTAAATATTTTATTGAATAATTTTTTAGCTGAGAAGATGCTTTTCAAGTTTGCGGAATTATTATAGTTCTTATACCCTTTTTGGTATTACAGATAAGTGATTTACAAATTATGAGGTGGGAAATTGATAAACAACAACAAACTTACACGCATTAAATGAATTGTTTGCTGTAAAACTAGGGAAATCCGTAGCAACATCGCAATGTGTTTGGTAGTTTTGTTTCTAACTCAAATTAAGAAGCATATTTCGGCTAGGAATTGATGTACATTTTTTCCCTGATTCAATATAGATTCGTTGAATTTTCTCGATTTGAAATAAGAACCCAAATCAAATTAATATTAAAGTTGAAGAATTGTTATCAATAAATGGAATAAAACGGAAACAAAACATGATAAATCGTGATACAAAATATGAATAAAAAAAAGTCAAAAAAATTATTGCCTTGTTATCTCCAAAGGAATACTGAAGCACTTTACTTCCTCGTACAATGTTCAACAAAGGACTTATCTTTAAGAAAAAAAGAACTTCCAATTGACATCTGTCGGTTTCAATATTGCCAAAATTATTATGAATAAGTTGCAGATTTGTTGGTGCTCATCATTAAATTTTTATTTTAGAAAATCTTTTTCTATGAAAAAATCTGCTAAGTAACTAATTTAGAAAAGTTATACGGCTAAGTTAAGTAGACATTAATTTATTACCATTTTTTATATTTCTATGTAACAATCTATTTCATCATTGCCTAGATAAAAACCAATAATATAACTCATTTAGTCTTACAAATATGGAAGTGAAGAGAGAATTTAAATTAATAAAGAACTTTTGAAATTACTAAGAAAATGACGACGGAAACTTTATTTTATATACTGAGAAAATAGACATTGAAGGCAAGTGTTTACCTGAAAGAAAAAAAAAGTAGAATAGTTAGAGGAAGGCAACGAAGGAAATAGAGGAACTGTCTGATAGAGCTTGATGGCCTACGATAGTCTTCAACATCACAAGACAGGAATTGCGATAAAACGAGACCTGGATGAAATAGAAGAATTAAATTAATTCGGCCATGACGCGCTGTTCCTTTCATTCCATTCCTTTTCCCCCAAACCGCAAATACATTATAACGAAATTCATGCACATGTTTTGCATTATTCAGGACTACTTTATTCAAAGTTAGTTGTAATAGCGATTACATTTTATTACTAATGTAAGAGAGTTCATTATTAATTCAATGATGAAGATTTGATATACTGGCTAATTAAATAACTTAATTAAGAGAAGGGAAACATCCATAACGTCAATCAAAGTGAATAGTGAACAAGAAAGAGATAGACAGACAAACGATCACGTTTGATCGATCGTGACACCTGACCAGTGATTTATTTGAGGGAAAGGGACTTTTTTTCATTAAAAATAAAGTCAGAACAAAACGAGGTTATTCTCGATCAATCGGAAATGATGGTGTTGGTAATTTAAAAATATAAAAATGAACAATAAAGAAACATAGAAAGTAAATGAAGTAACAAGGATTGTTCACTTAAAACAATTAAGAGGGAGAAAATTTAATAAATGTTAAATGTTTATCCCAAAGGATCACGGTTAATGAAAGTATTAAGTTTGCGGACATCTCCTTTAGGGAGTTATTTGAACCACAAGGTCAATTGATATGACTAGTTGAGATTCACCAAAAGCAAGCCGCCATTAATTGGGCAACACTTTTGTTACAAATATATACATTAGTTTTTCCTATTTTTACGAAAATTATAGCAGAGAAATTCTTTGGATACAACTTAAATGTTCTATAAAATTATTTTTTCTTTAAAGATAAGCGACATATGAGTAGTTCTGATGTTGGGGTACTTTATATATTTAGCGCACGGTGAGATTTCAAATTTACTGCTGCGCAAATGTAAACGACGTTCTATCGAAAGGAAAAACTTGGTCCGGCTTTAATTCATTAATATATATGGACCTTTTGAACTACTACCATATTCTCGGTCATATATGTTCTTTCTGAATTTATGGATCCAGTAATTAGCGCGATTTTAAATAAAATATTTTTAATATACTCAAACCTATATTGGGTCTTTCAGTGACTAGCGAAATATTATTTTTGTTTTCCTTCTCCTGCATTAACAATGGACAGAAATGCGGGATTTCTTGCAAACTACTCTTTAGCGGTAATTATAAATTAATTTTCTCCACTCACTGCTTAATATTTGTTTGATATTATCATTGTATTGCCTGCATTTACGGAATTCAAAGTTTGCCTTTTATCTGCTCATGAGAGCCATATTCTTTGTGTAAGAATCTACCTTAAGTTTTTTTCCTTTGTGTAATCTCTCTCAAAATGCTTCCTATAAACTTTAACTCTTCTTTGTGTCGTAACAGCTGAGGTTGAATTGTGGCATTGAGTTTTCGATATTATTGCATCATATTTTACGGAATTGTTTCTTCTTCTTTTCCTTTCATGTAGCCAGGCAATTTCAATCATTTTCCTTTGGCTCGAAACTATAAGATTTTATTGACTATTGGAGGGTGCTTAAAAGCTAAAAGGTTTACCGATTTTCGATACCCTTCTGTTACAAAAGGGGGAGTTTTTAATTCAGATTCTCTTCGCGTCCAAAATTATTTGGTGACTCCCCACATAAAATCATTTCATAGTCAAATGTTCTAAAACGGATAAATACAAACTAATCCTGAAAGATTTCCGACCTTGCTATCGAGTCTTTCAAGATCTCTTCTTTGTTCTTTTCTTCCACTGGAGAGGAAGTTTTATCGATTGAAACCTTTTCGCACGTTTGTTTTTAAAATAACTTAATATAAATATACAGGTTATAAAGGCCGACTCTGATTTATATTTTTGGCTAAAAAGTTTAAATTCCCATTCTTATATATCGATAGGAATTTTAATTAATTTTTTTGCTTTTAAACTTATTTGATAATATTTTATCGCAATTTGACACTAATATTACCGATATTCTCGCTCTGTAGCCAATTGCTTTGATAATTGATGTTTCCTTGGGTATTTGGTTGCCTAATTTCCTTTGATATGAAAGAAGAAATGAGGGCTTTTATATATAGGGTAAAATTAGGATTTAGTTATCCTAGTTCAGCCATGGTGGTAAACGACTAGAAAAGATCTCAATGTTTTTTCCGAAGTTCCAAATTTTAAACCCAGATATCAGTTTTTTTAACTTTTAATCCCATATTTGACCATTTTCTGGGTCTATGAATGCGTGGAAATGATATTGGGCGATTTAAAAGATGTGAAATAGATGGCAAGAGAGAAAGAGCACTAATTTATATTGATGCAGAGGGGTAGAGATGTTGTGCCGCTACTACAGGGTTTAGTTGAAGCACAGATATTTCCATTCATAACATCTTTAACCCCTTGCGGGGCTTTTAATTAGTTTTTTATACTCATGAGTAGAACATTATATAATGAAATTCTGTGACGTTGTCATAAATATGACTAAAGTATAAATAAACAAGGTCTGCTCACCAAAAGGTCACGTGCTTTCACGTATTCTGATTTATGACCTTACGACCTTTAAAGCATTCAATAATTCCAGTAGTAAACTCGGCAGTACCTTGGCAATTATATCAGTCTAAAAAAATGTTAAACAACACAAGGGTTTCAAATTTCGTTAGAATCGGCCTAATAATTATGATGTTATCTTCAAAACAAAATAATTCCAGGGGTATTCCTAAGGGGATCCTGTTAATCATATCATTCGACAGATTATGTAAAACAACATAAGGGTTTCAAGTTTGGTTAGAATCTGCCAATTGTTATGATGTCATTGGCAAAACAATATAATCTCCGGGCTAACCTTGGGAAGAGTATGGCAAATATACATTAGATAGACGATGTAAAACAACATAGGGTTACAAATTTTTTAAAAATCGGCAGTATAGTTATTATGTTATTTTCAAAACAAAATAATTCACAGGCTAAACTTAGGAGGACCTTGGCATTTATATGATTCATAAGGAAATGTATACAACATAAGGGTTTCAAATTTGGTTAGAATCGGCCTAATATTAATGATGTTATAGCCAAAGCAAAATAATTCACAGGATAAACTTGCGAGAACTTTGGCAATTACATTATTCAAAAGAGAATGTAAAATGATATCAGGGTTTCAAATTTTGTTAGATTTGGCCGAATAGTTATTATTTTGCCGAAACAAGTTAATTTCCCGGTTTACATGGCGAGGACTTTGGCAATTATATTATTCGAAAGAAAATGTTAAACAATATAAGGGTTTCAAATATTGTTAGAAACGGCCAAATAATTATGATGTTATTTCCAAAACCAAATAATTCCCAAGGTATCCTTAATGGGACCTTTTAAATCATATAATTCGAAGAGAATTCAAAAGAAGACAAGGGTTCCAAATTTCGTTAGAATGGGCAGAATAGTAATGATGTCATTGCCAAAATAATATAATTTCCGGGCTATCTTTGGGAAGACTTTGGGAATCAAATATTTGAAAAAAGATGTAAAACAACATAGGGTTTCAAATTTGGTTAGAATCGACCGAATATTCATGATGTTTCTACCAAATCAATATCATTCACAGGATAAAATTGCGAGAACTTTGGCAATTACATTATTCCAAAGAGAATGTAAAACCATATAAGGGTTTCATATTTCTTTAGAATCGGCAGATTGGTTATGATCTTATTGCTAAAACTAAATAATTTCTGGGCTAAACTAAGAAGGACTTTGGCAATTATATCATTCGAAAGAGAATGTAAAACAAGTTGACAAAATGTATGTATTACAATTTAGCCATGGCTTATTTTTAATTTTATTTGTTCTTATATTCAAAAGTTTTAAGAGTTGTTTCTAAAATAGATTTCTAATTTTAATCTTAATCAGGAGTAAATAGGTAATATTTCCTAAACCGAGCAAAGCAAAATGATATTTTTCTTATATTTAAAATAATTCCAATAAAAGTTTTATTCTGGTCTTTAAACATAGAAAATAAGCGATTTGAAATAAAGAGTAAAAGTATACTGGTAGGAGATTTATACTGGAAACTTTTTAACAATTTTTAGACTAAAAGGCCGTTGCTAGAGCCAAGTAGACCGTAGGCCAGGGACACAATCTCATCCTCTAAAGAGATTTAAAAATTTATATAAATAAACAAGAGGTCTTTTTTATTTAAATAAAGTCGTAATTGAATTTTATTTTCTCGACATGATACTTTACAATTTCCAGCTGTGAATGGAGGAGCCTATTCGAAGGTCTAAATATTTTTGTTTTCCTCTGTTTCAATTTGATTTTAAAGGTCACTTGTTTAGTTCCCCTTATTTCTATCTTTATAATGCACTTTTGTACCAACAATTTTGCGCTAGGAAATAAAATATTTTTTGGAACATACATGTTTCTGATAACGCAGGTGAAGTTTTAAAATAGTCCGTTAGACAATACTGTTATTTCTCTCGAGTTAATTATATCTATTGTTTCTTATTCATTTGGGATTTGCACTTCTGGTTCTCAAGTATCCTAATATGTCTAATAATTTCTAATTGGTTAGGAGAGCCGAGTGTCTCACCCTTAATTAACTGAACTATTCGTGATCCCGTTTTTATCAACTCAGAAAGAGCCGCCCCTTTGTTGCTAAGACAGATTGTTTCATCGAGAAATTATCCTCTCTATGGGCAGCCCTTTTCTATGATATCTATCCCCTCTTCCAATCAGGACTGAATTACTTAGCCCCATTAATTTTTGCCTAAATCAGACTCTTTCTTGTGGCTGTATTTCTTTGCCTTCTGAAACATACACAGCTACTCTATTTTTAAATCGTAACTTCCCAACAACTCAGCTGATTCAACCCTAACTCAGTCTATCATTCACTTCGTTCAGTCGCTGCACTCGATTGTTATTTTGACTACTAGTTAATTGCTGTATCTCTCTTAGAGCCAAGTCTATGACTGGGTGTTAATCAACTCGGATACTTCTTCGCCCTTCTTCGACAATTGATGCAATCAGCTGACCAAATATTTGTGCTTGAACATCAGTGTCATTAGCGTTCAACAACTTTCTTATGTTCTACTTCTAACATGCTTACCAGTGTAGCATATGCTTGCATGAATTTTGGAAATGAGATCGATCCCTAAGAGCAAATCGCTTAAAAAGCAACTTAGTCATCTACAATTTGGTTTATAACTGGGTATTCAACATCGTCTCTTGGCAAATTGAACTTTGTTTCTCTAAAACTGGAAGTTTTGCGCCTGTGCGCATCAGTCAACTTCACATGGAGTCTTGCTATTTTATATCGGGCTTTTTACTGATTTATCTTATTTTTACCAAGTTCTCTTCACAAATAAACTGGCTACTCCGATATCCAACAAGAAGTTGTCAGTAGTAGTGTTACCCGTGGAATGGTTTTATATATACTAGTCTAAAAAAAATGAACACAGAAAATAGAAATTTTAAGTTCACGATTTCGTTATCGTCAAAATAATGTTTCTTGAAACCTTCATGTCTCATTTCTTACTTTTGCTGGACAAGTCTCAGAAATTGAACTAAACCAGAAAAGAGTGGTAACAAAAAGATACAAAAATAGAGATCCTAATAAAATATGAGAATATTGAGATAATAATTATATCTCATTCTCTATTCTTTATTTTAATAACAAAATGTCACGCGAGCTTGAAAAAGCGAAAATATATGTGAGGTCTATAAAGGTCAGTATTAATTTCAGACCTGGTTTATCTATCTGTTGTAAGTATATACAGTAAATCTAGCCAAACTTTTAACACTACTTACAACCAAGAGCTTACATTCACCTTTATTTCTTTATTTACAAAAATGTATATACTTAGGCTTTACTCGAATGTGTATTATAATTAATATTGGAAGAGAAAGAACACTAGGTAACAAATTTCCACAAAGTTTTGCTTTGTTTCTTATTTCCCTTAGAGTTTCTAATTTTAAATTTTGCGCTGATTATAAATATATCCTTACTTTTTCTCTACCATCGACCACTTGAAAGATATAACAACTTATGCTAATATAATCAAATATATGTGGTACGGGTTAATCACATTTATATTTTTCGCTAATTTATTTATTTTCTTTTTTAGGTTTATATGATAAATATTGACTTTCTTGATTATGGCTACAAGAAGATGCCAAAATTTACCAGATTCGTTCTGTCTTGAGTGTGTTTTCTATGTTAGACCTAAGAATATATCACATAAAATTGTGAAAGGCGCAAAGTACTGGATTGCTTATAGACTGTATTTTGAAATGATTATGGGTGACAAAGACACACCATAGGCCTCTTATGTGATATGTGGAAGTTGTCGTTTAAATTTAGATGCATGGCTGAGAGGTACAAGAAAAGCAATGCCATTTGCTGGGCCAAAAGTTTGGTGAGAGCCAAAAAATCATCACGATGACTGCTATTTTGCATGATTGACATATCGAAGTACAGAAAATTTAAGGAAAAAAAATCCCTTCCATGTCCTAACATTTCTTCCGCTAATGCACCTGTGCCACATGGTGATACTTAATTGGTTCCACGGCCATCAGAAAATGTCCGTAAATCTTATCAAATTTTAAGCTATATTCTTTGTAAAAGAATCAATACTGAAATACTCAAAATTTATGCTCCAGCTATAAGATCTATATCTTTTTATATATGTTTTTCAGGTTGAGGTTATAATGGAAGTCTCATCAGCAGAATCGGAAGGTTATGACAATAAAGAAATGGATGAAATGTTTGAGCAAATAATGAGGACCAGCCCACTTTTTCCAAATCAACGTGAACTGGATGATCTCATCAGGGACTTGGGTCTCACTAAGTCATGAGCTGATCCTTTGGCATCCAGACTTAATGAATGGAATCTGTTGGGGAAGGTCTTCAGATCAACAGTATACAGGAAGTGAGGATGTCTGCTTCTGCAAAGATATTAATGGCTTGTTTACAACAATTAGAATTGATTACAACGATAAAGAATAGCGACTTTTCATAGATAGTTATAAAAAAGCATCAAAGCTTTTTTTCTACATAATAGGAATCAGTATCCATCCCTGCTTATATCATACTCGGTACAGAAGAAGGAAGAATATGACAATGTAAAAAAGCTTCTCAAGAAGGTAAAGTATAATTAGTTCAAATGGGATGTTTGTGGTGATTTTAAAATGCTTGCCTTCTTACTCAGATTGCAGGGCGGAAACAACATGTATTCATGTCCTCTTTGGCTATGGGACAGTAGGGTTGATCATGAACATTACCAGAAGGTTGAGTGACCACCTGGAGATGACTTGCAGCCAGCAAAAGTAATGTTACTAGACAGCCTCTTGTAGAGCCTGCCAAAGTTTTGCTACATACATTTCATATAAAGCTTGGTTTTGTCAAACAGTTTGTAATAGAATTAGATCATAGTGAAGAAGCATTTCAGGAGATTCGTCTACTCTTTCCAAAGCTATCAGAGGCCAAAGTTAACGTTGGTATATTTACTGGACCGCGAGTAAGAAAAATGTTCAAGTCTTTAAAACTTGAGAATGCAATGAGTGATGTCGAAAGTGAGGAGTGGTGTGCATTTCGAATTATTATTAGTGGAATTCTTTGTAAAAATAACAACCTAAACTACAAACAGCTGGTATCAGAAATTTTAGAAAGTTATAAGAATTTAGGATGTAGAATGTAAGAAAAATGTTGAAGTCTTTAAAACTTGAGAATGCAATGAGTGATGTCGAAAGTGAGGAGTGGTGTGCATTTCGATTTATTATTAGTGGAATTCTTTGTAAAAATAACAACCTAAACTACCATCAGCTGGTATCAGAAATTTTAGAAAGTTATAAGAATTTAGGATGTAGAATGTCATTAAATGTGCACCTTTTGCATTCACATTTGGAGTTTTTCGTGAATATTTGGGTGAAGTGAGTGAGGATCGTTCTGTGCGGTTTCATCTGGACATTGCTGTAATGGAGTAAAGATACCAAGGAAGATGAGACAGTTCTATTATGGGGGACTATATATGGTCGTTCTTCAGTGCACTTTAATAGGTTATCTCTTATAATCACATTTTCTCCTTAGTTTAAAAAGGAAGACAAAGACAAAAAAATATTATCAGCGATAATTCATTGATAATGTGAATATGCTAAATAAAGCTATTTATGGTTAATTTTATATACAAAATTCCAATCTCCCAAAATATCGATGCTATGCAATTATCAATGGTATTTTTGGAATCAGAAGGTTAAATCACCTTACAAACACTAAAAACATTTGAAGAAACAAAAAACTAATGTTATCCAGTGTAATCATCAAAGCAGAGTGTTTTGGAAAGAAAACGGACCGACAATTTGCATATAAATTCATTTCCATTTCTTTATTAATTTTTTCATGCGATATTTTTCAATCATGGCTGACTAAATACAGCATTCAAATCTCTGGTACCAGATTCGATTTTTACGAATTAAGTCATTTTTATCTTCTCGTAATGCGTTGTGCATTTTTATATGAAATTTAATTATTTTAAAAACGACTAATTAACACAATCAAAAGCTATTGGATAAATTAAGTCTCGCCTTGCTATAATCATCGGCACAAGCCAGTCTATTCAAGAATAGAGAGGAATGCGTCACTATAAAATTAAGGAGACAAAAAACAAAATAATCCTACCTTAGACTTCTTGTATGTCACCTCTGTCCTTGACTCGGACCAAAAAGTCAATTAAAAGAAGGTCTCATATTCTATTGCTCACCGGATTAAGACGTCTTTGGCTCTTCTTCCAAGCTATAAATGTACACGTATGCTCTCTTAATATCCCTTATAATACGAGTATAATTCTCAGTTTTTTCAATATTAAAGTTCTAAGCAGAAATTCCCAATTTATGCCAATTCTTGGAGATTTATATGTTTATGCCTTCAGAACACCCAAAGACCCACCATTTCTACGTTGATAGAAATACGGTCATATACATTATCTTTATAAAAATTCTAAAAAAATGATTTTCACAATATCCCCGATCTTAACGTTCCTTAACATCTCTCAACGGCTAATTAGTTTTTTTGTGACCCATAACTTGTCAAACAGAAATATAGTTTCGAAATTAGAAGTCTAATTACACGTCATTTTCTCATCATGGGGATTTACGATCCACAAACAATAACTGGGAACTGATCTCCTAATCTTATAAAATTGTATCGAATGGGTCTTAGGTAATTTATATAACTCTTTTGTAATTTAATCTACAGGATTATTCCAAGAGATTGAACTCATTTTATTACGCAATATTTTATTAATGAAAAATAATAAAAACTTCAGCAAAATTACAAGTATTCTAATCACAATCAACCTTTATTTCTTGCCTTACAAGTGCTCAATGTGGTCATCACTTAGACATCCTCCCAGACGCGTATCAGCATATCATGATCCATGGAGTTGATGGGTGTTGTTATTCGATGTTTGAGGGCATCGAGGTTAGTGAGTAGCGGTGAAACATAAATGCGATCATTTACATATCCCCACAAGAAAAAATCCCCCACGGTTTACTCTGAGGACTTTTTTATTTTAAAAACTTGAACCCTCAGAAGCCAAAGGGGCGGTGCTCCATCTTATTGCAAAATGAAGTCATGCCAATCTGCTTGCAGTAAAGTGAGGAACGAGCTTTGGAGCATATCGAGATACCTTTATCGTGTATCAGTGTCTCTTTCAAAGAAAAAGAGACCATAAACCTTCTCCCGATACAAAAAACATCAGAGATGAAGTTCACCTTAAGGGAATTTCTTTCCTGCTCACCTGTTTCATGTGGGTTCTCTGTTTCCCAAATACGCACATTGTGATGATCGACTGTGCTGTAACAAATGAAATTTGGCTTCACCACTCAAAACTTTACTTAAACTGATGGTTAAGTCTTCAATCTCTTCCAGCATCGAATAGCAAAGTTCCATCCGATTCCTCTTGTTGTCTTTGGTAAATGCCTGAACGAAGCATGGTTTGTATGGTTTCAAATGTAGACGTATTCTTAGCACAGGCTACGTAGTGGATTGTGAGATTGCCAGCCCACGGCCAATAGATTTGTGGATTTCCGAGGGCTCCTTTTCAAACACAGACACCCACTCTCTTGAGACTGTCGACTGTTTTGAGGAGAGGGCGGATAAATGAAGAACTACATTCGCAAAGCACGCTGGACTGTGATAACCGATTTGTTCTCGCGAACTTGAGAACGCAGAACGCCTTTTGCTGAGGACTCGCCATTCCGAGGGTGAACAAACAACTGAACGTTGCCGGAGGAACGAGACGACGCGCATACAGCGGCAGCCATGCAAAAGTTCGAAAAATCCTCTTTTAAAGAAGCAATGCTTCATGAAATCGTTTCATTCTTTTTGAATAACGGAATTCCCGTTTTTTTAATAATAGTGAAACTTTTTAGCGTAAAAACATGAATTAGACAAAAAAAATTTGAGGGGGAAACAAGGAGGGAAGTAATTATATCTACAATAATTTCGGGATAAACTAAGCCTAAGAAAAATCCAACGGGTTTTATAATAGATTATTGGAACAAGAGGGAAAGTCCCTTGAATCACCTGCCGCGCCTTTTGATAAGATGAAAAATGGTGATTGTATTGATGGCTTTCTATGGTCCAAGTGCCTTTGAATGGCTATATGAAGCGTCTGCCAATAAATGGCAGAGGCCAGGATAAATAACCATATGACCCATGGTCATATGGGAACAATTAAACATTACTCCTTTTTGAGAAAATGCCACGCCTTGATCTGGCACTTTGCCGCAGATTAAAAGAGCCATGAAAGAGAGATCTTGAAATTGGAAAATATTAAAATACTTGAACTCGTCGTTGGAGAAGAATAGAATGAACGGAAGAGAGGGAATTTTAAATGAAATTTCGATCACTGAAGCTCAGCACTTTTCTTAAATGTAAAATTGAGATAATGTAATTTAAATTTCATATGAATGAATTTTCATAAAGTTGAATAAATTTAATATAGGTAATTTTAAAAAAACCTATAGGATTATTCCGAGGGTGAACAAACAAATGAAGGTTGTCGCGGGAACGATAGGACGCGACTACAGCGCCCCTGTGGCAGCCATTCAAAACTTAGATAACTCCCCTTCCAAATAGTCACTCACGCATTCCATCACGATGCTTGAAAAATGAAGCAATGCATTTTAAATCTGTGCTGAATTCAATAAAGAGATTTGTATAGCTGTATCGGGCTGTTTTCTAGAACCACCATAAGTATATATTTGGTGCACCCTGTTATTTCTACACTAATTTATAAGTGCTTTGGTTCCACTTATGCAATATTTGTTTCCTAATTTGTGCTTTTTTGTTCATTTCAGATTTCTGGTTCATGATAATACATATCTACAACTGCCTAATTTTTAATTACTCGGAGCTTAACGAAAAATAGAACGTGTCAAGTGCGTAAACGATGCTGATCGTTTTTTTTTATACATATGTGGCGCATTCATCCTTGTAGCCTCAAGAAACGAATCACAAAAGCTATTCGACTGAACTACAAAAGTTACTACTAATGGCCTTTGGGTGTCCAAGGCAAGAAAAGTCCACCACATATAGCTTGTAAGTCTTGTGTTAACCACCTTAGCAAGTGGATGTGTGGTAAACAAAACTGATGAATGCCGTCGCCTGTATCAATCAAATGGCGTGAACTCAAAGACCACATCAGTGACTGCTCCTTTGTCCCACAAACATCAAGGGAATAACCATCAAAACACGAGGCAAGATGCAGTACCCCAATATTGCTTCTGCTATCCGACCAGTTCCGCACAGCGCTGAACACCCACTCCCAAATTCACCGACTGAACAAGAATTGACGAGTTATATCGATTCTAATTCTACCTCAAATGCAGAAAACTACCAGGATGATTCTGAAATTACCAGACCTTAACTCTTTACTCAAAAAGCCCCTGATGATCTCCTCACGGACCAAGACTTGTCCAATGAAAAGACCAAAGTGCTGGGATCCAGAGTAAAGTAGCGTAACCTGCTGAAAGATAGAGGATGTATCATTACAGCTCTTAACCGACATAGAGAGCTGTCAGAATTTTTCAAAAAGACAATAAAACTGTTACTCTCAGGACGCAGTATCTCTCATGCAACAATTTTGTAAGATTGAACCATACAAGTCATATGATTGGGTGCTGTTAAAAGACTGTAGCAACAACTCTCTGATAGCTACTCTTTTACACAATGGCAATAGGTTTGCATCTGTCTCAATAGCACATGCAACAAAGATTGCTGAGAGCTATGAAACAATGGAGTTTTTGTTAGCCACTATAGAGTACGAGAAACACCAGTAAAAGATATGTGGATATACAATGACATCTGTTTACTATTGTCTTTCATTGAGCCTATAGAAAGCACATGTGTTTTTTGTGTTTGTGGAAAAGCAGAGCTGATGCAGAGCACTATGTGACAAAGGAATGGCCGACAAGAACAAGAGATGCGCCTGGAAAGTTTAAATCTGTTCGGAATCCTACTGTAGATCCGGAAGTAATATTATTGATTATGATGCATCTAAAGTTCCGTTTGGCTAAATATTTTGATATTTATTTCAGAAAATAAGTGCTGTGTTCTCCGAAGCCAAGGTGAAAGCAGGCGTCTTGAATGGACCAGAAAAATCTTTTTACCATCCTGCTGAATTATCATGCAAGGGAGCAAGGATGTGCTTAAAATTTCATTTTTCCACTCCCTATATTGATTTTTTCGCAGATAACCAAGGAGATATTAGTGATGAACACGGTGGAAGATTTCATGAAGACACCGTTTAGGGAATATTGAATATTTCTACCCAATAATTCTTTTATTAAAACCTAGTGTAATAGAACAAAACCAATATCGGATTCAAATTCAGCAATATGAAATTAGTTGTGTGAGCTTAGCCTTATATGTGAACCATTTTGGATGTTGACCAGTGTAATTTAAGTGGTATGGATGAAGCTTGTCTCTTAGAATTCTAAGTGAACTATGGATGATATCTTTCCCACGAGCGCCGAAGCTTGTAACAGGTTTTGCTTAATTGTCGACTGGCTTGAAGAAAGGTGAGTTCACTCCAGTTCCTGATGACCTCAAGTTAGTCTTTTTTGATATTTTTCTGGGCAACAAATCGCTTACACACATTTTGACTTAAAAAATCTTTACGACTCTCTTCATAATCTTCTTTCACAAACGGTCATACTAAGATGTGCTTGTTAGTTTTTGGTTCTTACCTCCAATTATTATATATATATATATATATATATATATGATGCTACTTTTAGAGCAAGACACTTTGCATGTAATTAAAGATGCTTTACTGATAAAAATTGCAGGGCCTTGAAGGATTGATTATTGGATTCAATATACAGCCTCTGTTATGACTCAAATTTGGTTTATAGGGGAATTAGGTGTCCTATTATGGTATCGGTTGAGGTGACGCACACAGAGGAAAACCAGTACAGACACTAGTATAAGTCATATCTTCAGACTACCTCTAATATTCTTTGCTGCTTGGTTTCTTATGCTTTTAGTGTCTCAGCACCATTATTTTGCCATCCTTTCAATTCAGAGTCAATTTTCAGAAGCATTCAAATCTTTGACTTCTATTTAAAATTGTTGTTTCTTTTATTTTTACTTATTTCTTTTCCCACATTCTCCAATTTCGCCACCAATACCTAGCGAGAGCAAAAAGCAAAATTCTAATTTTTAGTTAAATATAAGAATAATGGGAGGAATAGAAGAGTGAGATGAAAAAAAGAAAGATATAAATTTAAAATAAAAGAGTACGAATTATCACTCAAAAGACTGACAATAATATAAATATCGGGAATGAAAGAATGCATCTTAATTTACAGGCTCAACTAAGCTTTGTTATGCATAAATTATAAACGCCAAGGAGGCAAGTGGTTGCTTTAAAAACTCGCCCGAGCGACGAGAGAGTACCTTAATGACACGATGAACACGTTCGCACGAAAGAGTCAGATTTAAAAGAATATCATTGAAATAAAAGAAATTTTGTTTAATTCGTCGAAAACCTATTTAGATCAGATAATAAAAGAAATTACAGATTCTGTCCTGAAAGGCTATAATTAGAACACACGAAATAGAAAAAAGGAGTAAGAATGAAGAATAATTGCTAATAACAAAGGAAAGTATATAAAATAGAAGATAATGACTAAAGGAGCAAAACAAATCATCAAAGAGAACAGGATCCCTTTTAGCAGCGCGAAAGTGGGCCAGCTATAATAAATTAGCTTTGAATTTACTTACTATATTGTTAATGTGTTTGAGTTAATTCAAAATCGTGTAAGTGATTGGTTCTTTATGCCTTTATATAGAATAAAAATGAACTGCATCCAAACTTCTTTCATTTCAAAATAACTAGAATGCAAATAATATTCTATAAGAAGTAAGGATGATACCGAACTAAGGCAAGGTAATGGCACATTTAATATAATCAATGCATATTAAAAAATATAGAAATCTTCCGCACTGTTTAGATATTCAGTTACCCCAAAAGGACAATATGTATTTTATAGCATCATATATTTATCATTTAAAAAAACAAATTATATTTTGTAAAAGCCATCGCAAATGAAAGTATAATCAATGATTTAAGTGATTTAAATGTTATCTCGAATTTTTTTTATGTAGAATTTAATTAACTACACCGATGCTCAAAATTTGTTCCAATGGGATGAAAGCTCCACTGATTTAATAGCGTCCCCTGATTTAATAGAAGACTTTTGCTAATGTGGCTGCTGTGATTGTCCAGCACTTTCCTTAATTGCATGTAATAAGTGTTTGAGTAGGCCTTATTCCATAAACTGCATCCTCAAGAAGCAAGACAATTAAATACCATCTGGATTCAAGTCTAGTAAATGAGGACGATACTAAATGCTTCCACTTCATCCCATCCAACGTTTAGGCAAATTTTTTTAAGTATCTATGGACAGCCCAACGATATTGAGAGTTGGGCTCCATGTGTTGGAAGTAAAAGTCATTCTTTCCAAAAAGCGAACGAGCTGCAGCTATACTTTCTGTCCGTAGTACGTCGAAATATGTGTAAACTCTCCTCTTCTTGTTAGTGCCTTCACCGTTGCGGCGTTTGACGAACTAGAGTGTGTTTCCTATTGTAGCGGCGTAGTTGACTAGGCTTGATAGTAGATTGGAAAGGAAATCATTTCACCTCCAGGGATGGAAATCAGAGCTCTTCCTTCTGTGAGGTGGACTGCCTACCAAAACTATGAGCTCCACCTACCCGTCACCACCGTGAGGTAACGTCCCTAGTAATTAGTGTCATCTTAAAATAATTCTGTACAGGGATTTGAACTACCGACCCAATGATTTCAGGGCAAGCACGCTAACCACTATACTAGCCGGGATTACTAACTATCCCATTAGTGAAAAATGAACAAATCAAACAAACCTCTGGATATTTAACCACACCATAGTATTAATTCTAGTTAATTAATTTTGTAATAACATAACATTGTAGATGATCAAATTAGAATTAACTACAGTTGTGCCGATTTACTGTACCACTAAGCTTAAATGTGGCTTGATCGGAACACGCGATTTTATTGGCAAACTACAAGTGTTCACAGATGCGCCAGTCACAAAGTGCGCATCTGTGATCAGAGTTAATTTTAGTCATGGCTTGTAGGTGGAGCCTTATAATGTAGCTTTCCGATTGTGAACAAGTTAAAATCAGAAGAACTCCTGATTTCATAATCTCGGTGTTATTGGCACATTGTCTAAGTAACTTGTTTGATGATTGAGTAAATCTTGACAAAAGTAAAATGGATCTATGTCGCTAGCACTAGTTTTGCATCGTCAAGATATTTACTTGTGCACATAATGAGTAATACGCTCTGCTTCAAGCTTGTGACGGAGGTTTGTAATGGCGAGACGTGTACGTGGCTTTTTACTAAATTTCAAGATCAATCCTTTGAAATTGCACTTCGTCCACTCTAGAAAATTTCTAACGCAATTTGACAACGCGTTTTATTTTAGCTTCAAGGTCAAATGCTGAATGAAATACAATTTAATGATGGAGATTTGTAACATGAAATGAGTGTATAGTTTAATTTACAAATATGCTTGTAGAGTGGGCAAGAGTTAGTGGCCGACTACATGGATGCTAGGTGATGAAAATTGACGGAAACTGCATTCATTACGTGCTAAGCACGAGAGAAGTCGCCATTTCGAATATCGATTGATCTTTGCATGATTCACGAAGCACGCTATTATACCTTACTGTACTTTCGAACTCTGTAGTTTTTTTCACCTATTTTGGAATAGAACTCGTGACCATTTGCATTAAAATCCAACAGGCTAACCGCTAGACTGTTTAATGCTTTTGAAATTATTCAGATTCTCCCTTTTTTAACTATTCTAATATGTACCTTTAACTATCCACTACACCTTTTTAAATAAGATTGTATGAGAGACATTGACATTTTTTTAATAATGCAACTCACTATTTTATATTATGGGGAACATCAGTTCAATCTTGTGACCGAATGCACGCAAACTTCAAATTCACCCTTTCAAAGCCATATTTATAGCTAAAGCACATGTCTGTTTGACTTTTCACTTCACATTTTTCTCCTTATTGCGTTACTCGAATCCATTCTCCAATTCTATATTAAAGTTTTAAATAATATATTTCTTGCATACATTATTTGTGGGTTAAATTTAACCTTGAGATTTTGCATACACAACCTAACCCTTTATTGTAGAATATATTTTAAAAGTGCTTTGTTAAATTGATTTAATCAATAGAAAGAAAAGGTACCTCATATGGGTTTTAGATTTAAGTTTATAGCTCATTTAAATAAACACACTAAAATGGAACTTATACTTAATAAATCGATCGGTCTAAAATAGAAACTATAAAGAGGGGCAACTGATTCTTGGATTTACTCAACTGACCGACTAGCCAGTAATTCAATACTTTCACGTGTCAAAGAATGCAATTAGCTGAACCAATAAGTGACACTTGTTGCTGAGGGTTTAATGGTTTTCTATAAGGATTTGTTCAGGTTGCTAAATAGCGCTTAATATATTATCCAATATCTGAATAAACCTTTCATCAGCTTATTACCGTTTTTAACTTTCATTCTGGCATTTAATCAGTTTTGCCCGATTAGTCTTTTAATGACTCTGTTATCAAGTTGAACAGAGTTCATCATTTTGTTGGGAAAAAATGAATTCTGATCTCAAACGCTCTTGAAGAGAGTTGAGATAATCCAGGAGACTTTTCTAGCGTATTGAGGAATTCTTATTATTATCCTTACATAACAGCATTGCTACAGTGTATTGCTCCTTTTATCAGATATATATATATATAGCTAGGTGAAACAAATATATTGCCTTTTTAAGTAATAGTTTCAATTATTTCGAACTAAAACTTTTGTGTATCTTACTAAAATATTTATTGATATTTATTATTACATAAATTACACTTAAAGGGTAGAAATGCATATTTGGACACTTGGATGAGCACTTCGTAGGAGAACATTAATTTTAACCTAGATTAACCAGTCACGTGTAGCTTTCTTGTCTGTTTTTTGGGAACCTCCAAATATTCTGCTACCCCAATCCCTACAGAGGTGACGTTATGTTATTAGTCAATATCTACTTATTTTCACCCATAATCTGTCTTATCGCAAATAAAAAATAATATACTAGTTAACATTACAACATTTCAATTTTCTTTGGCTTACACTTCTAATAAGTGTAGTTGTAGGATTACCATTTAATAACATTTAAATGTCTATAAATATGTTTTCACCTCACTAGATATATAGTGACATATATATATATTATAATTCCTTACCCTGATATCCATCTATATAGTATAAATACACATATATACTTTAGAAAATTTGACTCAATAAAAGCCAAAGTCTGTTCTAAACATTTTTGCATAAGAGATGAAAATATCAATTAAATGGATGCGGTTAAATGTTTGAATACTCTAATCGCTCACACTTAAAGGGAGTCACTTAACGTCATAGCTAATGCTAATCAAGTTTCCTGATTAGCTAATGCTAATCAGGAAACCAGATATCTTAATCATTCGAATTCGCGCATAGCAGATAGAAATTTACAGACCTCAATGCTGGACGACGACAGAGGGCTAGCAACTGTGGGTTATTACCCAAATTAGATTCACTAGTTGATTTTCATACAAAATTCTATGAAATTATCCTAGTATCTAATTCTTAACTTCTATTTTTTGTGTATAGAATCATTTGAAATATCCTGGTAATTATTTTTGTAATTATTTTCTTTGTCACTTCTAATATTTACTATTTCTTATCCGCGTCTCCGACTATACATCAATATAATTCATCCTATGTAACGATTTGCCAATCCCTTGCTGGAAGATTTTTCAACTCCTCGCCAAGCATTTATAACATTCGGGGTATCTTTGAATATTGTTTTGGGAGCAGAACGTAATAATAAGCTTGCAATTTATGCTAGAATACATAATTTGGTTAGGGTAGAGAGTAGGTACTTTTCTTTGTGTTATTGCTGCACGAAAATACCTAGTAAAAAAGAATGAGTTAAAAAAAGGCAGTGCAGAAATCCAAGAGGGAAAAAAGAGAATAGCGAAATTTTACACGTATAGATTATATGAGAGAAGGAAGGGCATACATAAAATAGGTAAATAGAAAAGAAATGATTCAGAATGCAATGATAATCCAAGGAACGCAGAGAAAAATAATTTACAAAAATATACAAACCCTGGAAAGTATGAAAACTAACATACACGGATATTTGAAACGAACTTCTAAACTATTTGAAAAGAATGAGGAAACACTCATATTCCACCATGAATAAATTCAAACAGGGTAAAGAAAAACGCAAATAAAACTGTTTGCTGTTTTCGACACATTTTCGGATACAAACTTTGGAAAGCATTTATCGGTGGATGGGAAATTGCCAAGTTAATTAAGGTCTCCTTCAGGGAGGATATAATGTTGAGTTATTTAGGCCTCAAAGCAAAGATATTATTCATTAATGTGATCAGAGTCAAGAGAATTACGTTATTCAAATATAATAAGCTGCTGCTCCTGGGTGAATAGGAATTTGGGTTCAGATATACAATTTCACCTTATTTACATAGTCATTCGCAGTTAGTTTTCGTGCCGGGCAGCTTTTTTGCACCCATACTTGTTCATCTCTGGAATGTAGAATTCCCTCTTATTCTTTCCCGCCTCAGTGGTAGTTAGATAAGTTTTCTTTTTTCTACTTTGCTCTGGCCTTTTTTTCTTTCAAATATTCAAATTTCTCTTTTTAATTACCATCTTCCGGTAAAGGCCTTCATTTTTTAAATAAAAATCATGCTCTAGAAGAAATCAGGATCCTCCCGTGACTGCAACGTTTCCCATTCATCTGGCCTGGCTGCCTCATTGCCTGGGAAAGTGTATGTGGCTTTGTGCCTTCCATCTTTTAAATTACTTTTTTAAACTATTTTATATATAAATTTCTTTGCCAAAATTCTGCTTCAGACGCTTAAGATTTAATTTAGCTTAAAATTTTAAAAAGTCCATGCGCTAAACGCTTTTGTACCACATTGGCGAGCTTAAAATAAGTTTCTATGCCAATTTTTGGGTATCAATTCGTACCCTGGTTCCTCGCATTGCTTTTACCATAAAGAATCAATTCCTATGGGCTTGCACGATCCTGTATAGTTTATAGTCATCCATGCACGACTTGCCACAGTTATTATGGTGGCCAAACTGGCTTGCAACTAAAATGCAAGATCGCTAAGCACTTTGGTTTATCTCACATGACTAGCGTTCCCATTTCCAATCCAGAAGCCTCATGCATTAGGTGACACTCTTATTATCGCAAAATCATCTAAATCTAGAATAGTATACTAACTTGTCTTCAGCCTCACTATTTTTCGAGTTGTAAATCTTAGAGTCGCAGTTTCAATTTGATATAGATAGGGGCCTGGACAGCGAATACAGTCGTCTTCGTTTTTTTAACAAAGTTGTGGCGGATATGAATATTGAGAGGTCTGCAACGGGTTCCGCAACTAACGGTCCACAACCAAATTTTAGTTTTCATGTTGCGGAGCTAAGGAGGTGCCAACCAAAGTTTCGGATGCCCAGCTCTGTATATATGTTTAAGATGTGGGGAATTAAGCTTTTAAATCCAATAAAAATGGTGTATCCATGTTTACTATGTCTGGCTCTTTTGCGAATTATGGTCCACTAAAACTGAACTTCTTCCCTGTTTTTGAAAATAAAGTAATTTTAATCTAAAGTACCAGACCTAAATATCAAACAATATTATGTCAAGATACAAGTGTATCTATACTAATTTAAAGATTTGTGATAATTTGACACCTTCAAACGCGTACTTGTTCCCATAAAAGGTTTCAAAAATCCCAGAGAGATCATCAGCTTTGATTTTGTTGATATTTCCTAAGAACTTAAAAAAGAATTATTGTACAATTTTAATAAAAATTTAGATATGGTTAAATAAGGCAGTTCTCTTTAAGTAAGTTTTTCCAATAAATGCTAGCTTTTAAAAAAGAAAATGAAAGAAAAACTTATTTATTAATTTAAAATAAACTTCCTACTATGAATGAAAAAATTCCTTATTCCTTGTTTTTTCAAAGTCAAAAAGGTTTCTTCGAATGCCATTTATTGAAATATTCACTCAAATTAAGTCCAACATTAAATGATTAACATTCTTTTGAAACATTTTCTTTACAAACACAACATTTCCTTTGCGCCCATCCCTCAGTTTGATCAAAAATATGTCCTGTAGCAGAAATCATAATATTTGGTATTACTTTTGCAAAATGTATCTGTGGTTCTCCAGAATTGGGGGGGGATCAGAATCTGAAGATAAATGAAAAAGAGCACTTCTAACTGACCTCTTGAAGTCTAATGATTTCAAACTATTTATATTTACTAAACCATGTATGATCGAGAAATTACCTATTGCAATATCAAGCAGATTTTTCCAAAAAGGGAAGTACAAGTACCATTTCTTAGATTTAATAAAAATTCGATATGTTATAATAAGCCAGTCTAAATGATCTATTCCTCACATATATATATATGGTTGACCATCTTTTAGTATTTCCAACTAGAGTAACAGATTAAAGATGGCGTTCTATTGTTAAAATACTTCAATGTAATATAGTTCTCTTCAAATCTGTAGTCATATGAACCACGATCTTCCCCCTTTAAGAACTTATCTTTTCGAAACATTTTGATGTATGTTTGATACCTTTAATTCTGCTTAGAAAAAATAATTTTCGCAAACAGGTAAATAGATAAGCAAAAAGTTAAACATAAATTTCATGATGATTTGGATCATGATTGATCATAAATAAGACCACTTTTGTACCTAGGCGCTGGTTTGTCTTGGTATTTGATGTGGATTTTATTTGTTTTCTTTGATATAGGTCAGCTTATGAACAATAGTCAGTAATTGAACAACACAGCATCCACTGTTTGAAAGCGAATCTTATTTGCTTCCCTCTTATGAATTGTTTCAGGGTATTTCTTTCGTACTATCTTCCGATCTGATCATCTATTGTTAATTTCTTTGACCAAACTGTTTTAAATTCTCATTTAAAGCATCATTTAGTGGTCTCAATTTAAATGCTTGATCATCTTTGTTGCTTTCTGCATTTTCGTTGTTAACAAAATTAAGAAACCTTTTAATGCCTAGGAATCTATTTATTGGCATTTTCTTTCTAATAATCTGACTTTATAAGTCCTTATTGGTAATTTAATATGGTCCTTCACCTGGTAGTCTCTGGTACCCGGATAAAAGGGTTCCAAAATATTTTTTTCCAACAGTTTGTTTACTATTTATAATCATGCATATTTTTCTCTAATAAATAAATGACTAATTCTCTGGAGATTTTAACTACTAAATCATCATTAAGAGATAGTTAAAAATTTCAACTAGATTTTTTCCAATTACTTTATCTCATATTGTTTTCATGCTTTTATTTAACCCATCAGTCGTTGGGGAAGAAAGCTTTGAGGTTTCTTTCTTATGCTGTTTGTATTTGTTATTTGTTCTTTTTCCAAGTGAAAACATTGAAGTTCAATACTTCATCACTTAAAATCTCATCATCAAAGTCTTCCTCATCCTTTAGTTCACCTATTGGTGGGGGGATTTCAACTGTATTGATTCATTTTTTATCATTTTGTGATGCATGTCCTAAAGCTTCACGAACTGAAAATAATGAATTTCTTGGAACGGTGCAAGCCATGGAGTATCTAAAAAAATAAATTAATAATTGAATGTATATATATATATATACATATAACAAATAAGGAAATAATTTGATTTTTATCCATTGAAAACGTGATAAAAATAGTAAAGGTTGTCCTTGCAACCCCATTTTTTTATTTCACTGAGTATCCAAAGTAAATGGAAAAAAATGGCAGCACAACCACATGCTCTCTATTTCAGGACCAAACTTATAGGTCCTATTACATTAGAATAAGGTTATTTTCAAAGATTTTTTATTTCATAGAAGAGTTATGAAATTTATTTACCTAATACAAAAATATCAATCAAATATATGTATTACTTACCGAAAAGTCTGTGATTGAATAATAGGTGAAACCTAAAATATTTTTCCTTTTAAATTATTCACGCAATACTGAAAACTGGACATACAGTAGTGCCAACATTAATCCCGAAACTAGTGTAAAATCTGAATGAATTATAATTAATTTTAAGGGACAAATTATTTGTATATCTAATTACTTATATTTATTGATAAGATTTTATAAAATATTTTTCTGTTTCTAAATCTGGAGATAGTGGCGTAGGCTAAATATACAAATACGGTGGCGTGGGGTAAAGATTTTGCACTTCTATTTCTTTGTCATTTTCTGTGTCGTAGAAAAGGCTCCTGACGATATACTATATATCTATTCTTTGTGGGGATTATTCTATATTTGAGTGCGGGGTTTAATTAGATGGCCGAGTATGGCTCTACCTTAATAAAAAGGCCTGGAGAGGGCTTATTTTCTTCAATATACTTAAGAAGTGGAAAGGAACCCAAGGATCAATAATATTGAAAGCATTAATAAAACGAATTTTATTAATTAATCTAACAAACAACACATGGAAAATATTTACATGACCGGGGATTAAAATGGGAGAAACACATGAAATAAAAAAGGTCATGGGAGAAATTTGACAAAGCGTTTAATTAAGATTTGGAGGGATTTAAAATGACAAATCAAACAAGAAGGGAAAGGGTTGGCTAAATCTGAGTTAAAGCACGAAGTTACGTTAGGACAAAGTTAAATAGTTAAATGCAATTCGTAGCTTACGTATTTATAAGGTCATCGTGCAGATGAAGGCAATTTGAAGGAAGAGCTTCGGTGCGACTGGCGATTTCCTTTCCAGGAGAAGGGGTATTTAGTGGGGTTGTCTTTAACAAGAAGGGAAGGACAGACTTCGAGGAGTATAAGTAAAGTGGGGCTCAGAAATACGAGCGATCCTTGAGACAGGATATTGGAGATGTTCTAGATGAACAATTGAAGTTTTTGGTGTAACCAAGCGTTCTCTTGAAGAACGTTAAAAGGGGGGAATTAAATTACCACTGACGTGATATCAGGGAAGCGAGGACCGTTTCTTTTCGAACAGGCTCAAAAAACAATGACTGTTCTAAAGTTGTTTTCTTCTGAACAATTTAACAACAGGGTGGGCCTTGTTGACTTGGCGTCTCGAGGAGGACGAATCTTGGCACTCTAGGATATTGTTCTCTTCTGGACAATGAGGGGGTTCTCGAGGTAGAGTTCTTCGGTGCACAAGGTAGACCAGATTAGCGTGATACCTGGCGAAGTTAATCGGGATCTAAAAAGTGAATTAACTTACCACTCACGTGATATCACGAGAGCGAGAACTGTTTCTTGTCGAACGGGTTCGAAGAACAATGACTGTTCTAAAGTTGTTCTCTTCTGAACAATTGTAAATTATCACTGACATGATATCAGGGGAGCAAGAACCATTTCTGGTCAAATGGGCTTGAAGAACAATAACTGTTCTAAAGTTGTTCTTTTCTGAACAATTGAACAACAGGGGAGCCCTGTTGACTTTAGCGTCTCGAGAGGCACGAACCTTGGCACTGAAGGATATTGTCCTTTTTGGACAATAAAGGGGTTCTCAGGGTAGAGAGTTCCTAGGTGCACAAGAGAGACCGGATCGGCGTGATGCTTGACGAAGGTACCTCGATCTGATTCAAACGCGAAAATCTATCGCATAAATAGCCGGAGCAAGCCCCTCGGGGTAGGGGAAAACAGGGAATTGAAACTCCTTGATTAAACTTGGAGCGGGGGAAGATAATACTCGGGAAAGTTGGGCTATAAGGACGCCATGCTACTCTCTTCTCGCAGGATGCATGTGGGAAGCATGGGTTTCAATATGTGATAGAAGCGAGGCGCGGCCCCCTTAGGAAATTCTATCACTCTGTGTTATACTATAATTATATTAATTCATTTAAGCTAAATGATTAAAATTAGGCGAGGAATTATTTATTTTGATGTAAAGAATAAAAATTATCCCTATCAAAGGATTTATTTACACCAGAAATATCATCATCACTCTCCACAACACTTTATCTGTGTTCATCTCTAAATTACAGGCTTTAACACTTTCCACGGTTACTTTGCTTTCACTTTCATCAGAAACTAATATTTCTTCATCACTTCCTCTAATAATTTTTTATGGCTTCATCATATATCGATAAAATAGTGTAGTAAAATAATGCCAAGCCAATATCAGATAAAACACCTCCTCACAGAAAACAAGCTATAGTGAGGTGGCAAACCACTCTCAGCCTGAGCCAGCTCTTACCCAAAGGTACCAAAAAACAGAGCTACGCAGATCTAATGCAAAATTAACTACTAACTTAATAAATTGAGTGTGTTTTAAATATTTACCACGCACAACCACTTAAGGACCATGTGCGCTAAAGGTTAACAACTCTTCCTCCTAAGTTTATTCGTCCGTGAGTGTGGTCTAAAACCATTTTGCTTATAAGTCTTATCTCAAATTTATTAAAGGCAAGATCTTTTTTACTTTCTTATACGAGAGAGACACGACGTGATTTCTTTATTCAAGCATCACATTTTTTAATATTACTAACTAAATCAATGATAGTAAATCTAATGCTAACAATCGTCTTAGTGAATTTTTTAATTTATTCAGTGAACTTGCCTTTCCTTTATTTATATTTTCTTCCATTAACGTTTTTAATAACATAATACACTGGTTCTTCCTTTCAAACAAAGGAATATGAACTAAAAAAGTTAAAAAGACATATTTGCGATCATTATTTCTATATAATCAACGATAAATTGATTTGGGTTTGGAGTGGATTTCGTCGCGTCATTTCCTTTTTCTCTACCTCGACGTTGAGACTCATCTGATTTTCTAAGCATTTCTGTCAAAATAGCATAGGAAAATAGCTCGTCACTCTCAGATTTCGATCTTTTGGTAAAAAATTTAGTTAAAAGGAAAATGACAAAATTCAGCATGGAACTAAACTCAGAATACATCCCTGAGGAGGATGTATAAAGGAAATTTAATCCTCACAAATCTCTTTTTAACATTATACATAAAATTGATGAAATAATTTTCAAAGATTTCCAAATTATGACCGCAATCATAATCCCTCTTTAGATACCGAGTTATATTTACACATTGACTTCATATCGAATTTCACCACCCAAATTATTTCTCTTTCGAGGAAACCAAAGTTCTCCTCTCCTTCCTCTTTTAACTCATTCCACGTTCATAACTCGGATCTCAAAGCGATATTGTCTTGTTTAAATAAATTCTTTCGAACTGGCACCGCGCGCTCTTTCTTGCAATTATTTCTCAAACACCAATGATATGTCAAACTTTCACAATTTATTCTGAAAAGTTCACAAATTCGTTTGCTCGAAAACTTACAAATTTGATTCCGCTAAATTAGCATACTTTAGTTTTTTTGGCGAGATTATCCATTTTATAAAGTCAAACACCTTTGCATTACTGATCAAAATTATGATAATTCTCTACAACAATTAAACGAAGAGATTTTGGATCAAAATGCCTTTTTCCCTCATTATCTCAGTAGAATTGTCTGTGTTCACTCAATTCAGGAATCAAACCTCAAACCCGGTTATTAGAATTTAAGAAATTCGAGGTAAATTTCCCTGAAGAAGAAAGTGTCGTTGACGAACGTTTTTTCACATAATTTATAGCAAAATGACGATTTATTTGAAGAGTTAACAACTAAAAATAATTATAATTGACTTTTCAACAATTTGCTAACAATTCTACTAACAATCACACCTTAGAGCTACCCAAACCAGTAAAAATCTTTTAAAGTTTTCCTCTTTTAAAGAATCCTTCATACTAAATAACTTCCGCTTTAAGTTAGTAAATCCCTCAAATCACATTAAATCAAAGTTCCCAAATAATTCATACTAGTTTAATGAAGGATGTGATCAGGATATGATAAAAGTGCTGCTCAGAGGGACAGAGAACCGATAGAAGCCGAGAACTGCATTTTCAGACCTTTATCTCTCTATAACAAAACAAAGTCATTTTTTTACTTTTTCATAGCATGGATCTTTTGATGTTCCATCGCGGGGGAAAGTTTCGGGGCATCGATGGTACTACGTTTCGCTTTAAACTTTATCTAATTCATCCACATACAATTTAATTCCGACAACTTAAATCTTTTCTATTCACTCTGGTAAGAAGCAAGATACTTGGAAGGCTTCTGAACTCTTCGAAATTAAGTAGTTTACAATTGACTCAATAAACGAATTACAGACTCAGGAGTCAGTTTGAGCGTCTTAAGTGGGAGATAAAATGAAACTCTTGCTAAACATCATATTTTTATTTTAGTTCTGCAGGAATATATATTGAAAGAGAGGGATAGTGAAGAATATGAAGGAAAAATTAAATAAGTTGTTGAAATGAGAAAAGATATAATTCGATTAAAAAAAAAATATAAAGCTGTGGTTGGAGAGTTGCATTTTAATCCTCTATGAGCAGTCTTCATAACACGGTAAAAATATTAACAAACTCAAAGCTTATGCGCTTTCTGGAACTTTTAAGAAATTTTATGAAAAAAAGCAGACGTTTGAAGACTTCAAAATTGCATAAATCTCAAAATTAGTAGAGATAAACTTGTATCTCGACTTAATAGTGTTAGGTATTTAGGTATCTTGGTTTAGAGTGAAATCACTTTAATTTCAATAAGGTTGCAAGAAGTTCAGTTTTAATGGACCATAATTTGCAAATGAGGCAAACATACTCAACGCAAATGCATTATTTTGACTGGATTTAACCATCATAACGATTAGAGTACTCTTCAAAATTATGGGCGTTAGTTATGAACTCTTTCTTCTCGCAGTTTAATCCAACAAACAGACTTTTTATATGGAATAAAAGTGTATGACTTAACAAGCGATAGTTGAAACATTAGAGCAGATTAAAGGCCAGAAATGAGAAGAAGATGTAGGTTTAAAATCAGTCTGACAAAAAGACAAATGAAGTAAATGCGATGATCTTTTAATTAAACAAATTTGCTTTTTTTTTAGTAAATGGATTTTTTATGTGTTGCATCCTAATAAACTTAATTTCTTATTCAAATAGTGTTGAATAGATATGCAGTAAAGAAGTCATTTGGAAATCACATAAACGTGAAAACCAGTTCAAAAACCACGACAACTTAAAGCCATTTCTTTATTCTTAATTAGGTAAAGTCGGCGGTTAATAAATAAGGAAATCTTTCAAAATCAGATCCACTTTGATGACGATCCGCCATTTAAGATTAATTTGGAATCGAAACTTAGACATGGTTCAGGAAAAAGAGGAGAGGGTTATTCGAGGAATAGCGGAGGAGGGCAGTCACATAAGCATAAGTTGTTAAATTAAATCCATCTCAACCCTCATATATATATATATATATATATATATATATATATATATAAATATATTTCGCTTGACCTTCTACATTTCATTACATTTGAAGGGGGGGGGGAGAAAGAATCACCTTTAAAATGAATTAAGTTATTTTTACATAATTGCAAACGAGTGAAGGGTGCGGTCGAGAGAGAGATAAAGAAATTACTAATTAACCTTCAGTCTAAAGGGAAAGACCCGAAATTATTTCCCTTGTTAAGTTTGATCGGTGTTTTGAGCACCTGAGACTGAGGGACGGAACAACGCTTTTCGGTCTTCTCTTCGCGTTTCATGATTCTCGAAATCTTTAGCAGCAGCGTTTTTCCTTTGGGAATTCTTTTCTTGCATTTTTCCTTTAACTCTGCTTCTTGGCTCACTTCTTGCCATTTCCACCTGTCGATGAAGATATATTTTTTATTTTATTTATCGATCAATTTTCTATATTAATCGATTATTGCTATTGTGATCAGAAAATGCAAAAACGCGATACTTTATTTACTTGAAAAACTTAAATAATTTGTTGGCTATTTATATTCTGATGTAGTCGGGGGCCGCAAAGCAGCACGTAAGGTTCGCAATGAATGCAATGTCCCGCAGGAAAAATGAAAAGATGCTTGCAATTACTTTCGAACTTTATTCAGTTCATTCTCAGTTATCCTTGAGAATAAATTGAATAAAGTTCGAAAGTACTTGGAAGCACCTTTTCATGTTTCCGGCGGGACATTGCATTCATATATATATATATATATATATATATATATATATATATATATATATATGAAGATTAACCCGCAGGAAAATGAAAAGGTGAATCCAAGCACTTTTGAACTATATTTGCAAGTTCATTTTCAAGGAATAGCATGAGAATGGAGAAGACAACCTTATATAGGGTACAAAGATACGAATGGAACGCCCATCACATAGTACAAACCAATGGAAGAAACCCAAATCAAGATAGAAAAATACCAGGAAAAAGAACAATAGGCAACTAATAACAGAGATGTGCATCCTTAAAACGATATACACCCAAGAACGCCATGTATATGAATGAAATATGGTGGGCAAAAAATATTTTAAAGGATTATCATTACAGCGAAAATATTTAGGGCTAAGAGTTAATTCACAGGTACAACAAAGACACGTGGTGGGGGAGGCACTACGAAAGATATTACATTAATAAAGAGAGACAACAGGCTGCATTATGAAGTATTTCATTTAGTACAAGTTTTATTAAAAGAGGGTCAAGTTTAAATAAGCCAGGGGAAATGTTTATATTGGGTAAGATGCCAATTAAGGAACACTCGACAATATTTCTTTTTGTGAAATCAGCGGAGTGATAACGAAATTTTGCAGAATTCCAGTCAATGTGGTGGTTAGTTTCACATAAATGTAAAAATAGAGCGCTGTATATTTCACCTCTTCTAATATTATACTTATGTTGGTAAATTCTTGTAGATAAATATTTACCAGTTTGCCCGAAGTAAGGTCAATTGCAAATAGAACATTCTATAGAATATACTCCGCCTTTTTTTCGTCTATTATTGTGGACTAAAATTTTATATAAAGTGGATTCATATCTAAGATTTACAGAGATATTAAGTTGCTTAAAAATACGGGTGAGACAAAAAAAATAGATCAAATATGACAAGATAAGACAATTTTTGTAATTGAAAACCGGTTGGTTATCAGTTCTATAAAAAGTTCTCTTTGTAAAGTTTAATGAAGTATGCAAAAAATTGACGACGGTAACAAAGTTTCTTACCTATTTCAAAAATATTGGACAATTCCATGTACAAAAATTAAGGACTAACAAGGCGTAATGCGAGCAAAAACATAGAAGTGAATACAGCCCGTTTAATTTTAACACTGTGATAAGAATTACGGTGAATATATGAACTGGAGTTAGACGGTTTGCGATAAACAGAGAAGGTAAAACCTGACGGGGTCCTATGTATCAAAAGGTCAAGAAAAGGAAGAGTCCCATTTTCCTCAATTTTAAGTGTTAATTTTAATAGAATGGACTAGAGAATTAAGATTACATAGAAAATTGTGAATATCTTTTGAGGAAGGATACAGGCATATAATATCATCAATATAACGGTACTATACAATAGGAAAATAGAGGATTTGGAGCTACTTCTTGAGTTTTTCATTATATATATATATATATATATATATATATATATATATATATATATATATATATATATATATATATATATATATATATATATATATATATATATATATATATATATATATATATATATATATATATATATATATATATATATATAGGGTGCGTAATAAATTTGAGGACATATGTTATTTTTAATATAGCAGTGTATTATTTGAATTTATATTTTCCATATTTCAGAATTATCAATGGCAGACCCTATGATTACACAAGAAATTAAGAGGCACGCAGTTATCGTGGTTATAATGGCTGAACATAGCAATTTTGAAATAGCAAGATTTATAAAAGTCTCAAGATCCTTCGTCTACAAAGTTTCTGAGGACTTAGAGCTCAAAGATGTGTTTTGCCAAGACTTGGCACCATGACACATGGCTCAGGCAACGCTGAAATGGATGGCCAGCAGTTTTGCGATCTCCACCCGTGACTATTGTCCATCGACGTTCCACTCATACTTCCATTCTCGGCATAAATGGCGCAGTTTTGTCTAATCTCCTTTTAGTGGTTTACGGGGTGTGTCCCAAGGACCTGGAAGTCCACTTCCTAGACGTGGATGTAACTCTCCTCCGTGTGGAGAACTCCCAGGTACTTCGTCACTTCCTCTTCTTCGGTTTTTGTGGTTTCTACTCCAAACTTCTCTCGACCTTGTCTTTCCTTTTCTGGACTCTTCTTGTACTTCGTAATTTCTTCTTCATTGCCATCTTCTTCGGTAGTATTGGTTTCCTTTGCATTTTCTATTTCTGCAGTTTCCTTTTTCTTCTATCCATTTTTTCTTCTCATATTTGGACTATTCTTGGAGTTTACATAATAGGCAGCTTCTTTTTCTGTCGATTCTAATTTTTCTCTTGTTTTTTCATTATTTTCTTCTTGTGCTTGGTCGGCGAAACGTAATTTTAATTTTTATTATTATTATTATTATTATCAAGGGGAAGTGGTGAGTATGTGAGTGTGAGATATAGTGGTGTACTAGAATAGTTTGGTTTGTGAATAGCGGTGAAAATGAGAAAGTCTTAGGGTCTTATTTGATTTTTGTAAATGTTTTTGTTATATTAGTCGTTGGTTCTTTGTATTCGTGTTTTTTTGTGTTCTGTGGTGCGGACTTACCTATTTTTTTCATTTTTTTCTTCATTCTCATCACTAGGCAGTTGTGGTCTTCTTTGGTTTTGAGGTAAAATTGATTTGGTTGATGTAATCGGTTGCTTTTCATTCTCGTTTTTGGTCGATAGTCTTTTCTATGCAAAAAATGTGACAATTGCGTCTCCAAGCTTGCTGACTCTGCTTGAGAATCTTGCGCGACTTGGACCTCGTTTGTTTTCTGCGATGAATGTTATAGTTTCCTCGGTGCTCTTTATTATCATTTCCTCTTTCATATCTGACGCTCTTTCTTTTAAGATCATATTGAGCGGTTTGATGTCCACCGCTCTGTGCAGATCCAATTGGTTCCTCCTATCCCTCCTACGTGTATTGGTGATGATGTACATACACTTGTTTTGTATCTTCTGCATTTCTTCTTTTGCTGCTTTTGAGAAACCGAACAGAGATGCTGAGGAATAGATGAGGGTGTGTCTGACTAGCGTCAGATATAGTTTTTTTTTAATCATTTGGCTGAGGTTTCAGAGTCTATAGAAGGTTGTGATTGCCGAAGATGCTTTTTGCATCCGTTCTGTGCCGTGATTCCTGTATCCGTTAGAAGTGAGCTTCATCCCGAGTACATTGTACTCGTTTGTGTAGGGATAACGCGTATCCCGCAGTCTCCCATCTTCTGTTTTTCTTCTCCTATTGGGACGATCTTGAATTTGTCGCCATTAGTTCGGATTTTCCATTTTGACTCATATACGTTAACTTTTCTTATTTCCTCGGCAGTCATTCGAGCTTGCCAAGGCGCGTTTCTATATCCGCTAAATATGAGTTGACTTATGTCATCGGCGAACTGGATGTTTAAGCTAGTGGGGTAGCTTGGCTGTGGGATGTCGGCAGTATATATCGAGTATAAGGTAGGACTGAGGCACCCGCCTTGAGGCAATCCTGCCTGTAGATTAAAAGTGGGACCGTCTGTGCGCCCTACACTGATGTATGCCGAGCTCTCCATGACATAATCACCGAGGATTTTTTCAAGCTTTGCACTCAAACCCAGCTGGAGGATCTTGTATTGCATCCCCATTAGCCTTACTTTATCGAATGCATACCATGTCGTTATAGCTGTTTTTTCTTTGTTCGAGCAATCATTTATCGAATGTATTATCAAAAGCATTCTATGTCGATATAGCTCCCGTTTTTCTTCGCTTGAACAATCTTTTCCGTGATGACATTTATTGTCATCTCGGTGCTTCTCTTCTTTCTGAAGCCGTATTCCTATTCATTGTAGAGCGATTTAGAAATACAAGTGCTCGACGAGTCTTCTGTTCAGGATTTTCTCGAAGAGTTTCCCCCCAATTTCCAGAAGTTATATTGGACGATAACTCTCCTTCCTCGTCGTTGGCTTTCCAGGTTTGGCAATAAAGATCATTTTTGACGCTATATATGCGTCGGGAATTAGTCTACATTTAAGCAGGCATTAAAGATGTTGAGTAAACCTTCCCGCACTCATCTCGGTGTTTAATTTTGTCAAACCTGACCGTCGTGAAGCTTTTTGCTTAAAGGAGTCAAGCGCGTTCTCTAGTTCTTCTAGCGTCACTCTTTCCTCCCCCCCCTATTTACTTGGTGGTTAAGATGCGTCCTATCAATGATTTCGTTCAGCTCGTCTATAATTTGCTTTTCAAAATCAATGTCGAAGTCTTCATCTTCTTCTTCACTGATTCTGAAAATCCGTTCCCAGTATTGCCTGACAATTTCCTTCATTTCATTTTCCTCTGATTTAATTTCACCTTGGTCATCTAATTCCATCTTTTTCTTCTGGGTCTTTACTCTCATTCTCTTGATTTTCGCCCAGAATTCGTTCGGTGATGCTTCATTATCTATTTCTTCAATAGCTTCATTCTATTTTTCATATTGTTGTTCTTTAAATAGAATTTTTAGTTCTTCCTTTATTTCTCTCATACGGTACATTGTATCACGGGATGTACCTGTGTGAATGCTAACCTGATACAATCCTTTCAGTTCATGGTCTAAGCCTTTCATACGATCGGTCTATTTGTATGCAGAGATCGTTCTGTATGTACTTTTGGGAATCGACTCTCTGTAGCCTCAATCATCTGGGTCTCTAGCCGCTCCATTTCTTCGTCTATTTCATCGAGCGTCGCTTCGCCGAGGTTCGCTGAGATGTAATTTCTTAGCATTCGCTCGTAATTATCCCAATTCGCCCGGCCGTAATTCTTTCTTGTATGTGATGGTATTAATATAGAGTTAACGTTGATATAAAGATAAATCCTTTTATATTCGCTATTAGGTTTCACTTCAAGGCTCATGTGATAATTAAAGGGTATAGGGAATTTGGCCAAGCATACGTCCGGCTTGGTGGCGCATCTTAACGTGATGAAGGTCGGAAAGTCGGGACCCACTCTCCGCATAATGTTCCTATCCAGGAGAGTATTCAAGCATCTGCCTATACCGTTGCTTCATGTATACCCAGACTCGGCACATCGTGCGTTCAGGTCCCCCTAAATATCACAGGGACCCTTCGCCCGAGTACACGCGTGATAGTGTGGTTCGCAAATAGTCGCGTCTTGGGGATTTGTATCCCGTGGCAACGACTATCTTCCCCAGGTTCATTTCGACCTCTATGGCGAAGTCGGATTCTTCCACGTTCCTATCTTTGATATTGTTTTTTTTTATATTTGTACTTTTTTTTGCTTTGGCCCCTTTTACCATCTTTCCTCGAAAGAGGATTAAATGTCATGCAATTCTTACCTGATATGTCCTGAGGCGGGTTCTTACCCGATTTCCCACGGCTGTTCATTCCTACAAGGATAATGACCCTTTTCTAGGCTCTTTAACGTGCATTACCTCATCAGCCTTACCCTTTCGTATGTTTCTCCCCTTTCCTAGCATTCGTGTCGGCTCTTACTATATTTTCAACAATGAGCCTTAAAGGAAAAGGGAGTCGATGCAAAGCAGTCCAAGAGAACATTATTATCAAAGGGAAATTCCTTCACTTCTATCGTACCTTTTTTGATTCAAGTTTTCATATTTATGATCTTCACGAGATCATGAAAAATGGAAAAATTAAATAAAAAAGAGAATGGAGCATATTTTTAAAAAAACTGTGTTGCTGTTTAGATACATATGACATAGAACACTAAAACAATATACGCTTCACTCCGCTTGCCACTGCTCTCACTTCTCCCATCTAAGAGTTTATAAATTCTAGATGATCCCTCTATTTGGCATCATATACAAGCTATAGACTTGGGATCGAGGAAATTTTCGTTCGCAAAAGTCGTCTCTCCGGCTCAACTGTACCAGGTAAAGTTCACACCTTGGCTGCTAGAACTCTAAAAGTCTCAGCCTCCCTCGAAAAGGCGGGAAAAGAATGGCTTAATAGCGGGTGAAGTTACCACGATATGAAAGTGGACACCTTTTATCTATCTGGTTTAAATGCGGCAACGTTTGACTTTTTCAAGATTGACGGTGAATGACTTGATGACTTATAAGCTTGTATATTTGCAAAATGTTGAAGAAAAAATAGAAATACAATTGTATGCCAGAGCACTTCAAATGTACTTTGTTTTAAAGAAGGCGAGAAACAAGACTTAAATAATTGAAGCCCAAATTAGTTCATAATTTAGCTGCCTATTAATTACTTCAAAAACACATTAACAACAGTTAATACAAACACTCGAAACCAATAAGCCACTAAAAGATGCCAATATCTGAAGTAACTATATTAATTATGACCATATTCCGGTTATTCACCGGTTATTGTGGAGAAAAAATGAATGCATATTCCTCTCTAGCTGGCGATGGTCGCCTTTGAAAGAAGTCTTTGGTGCAGTAAACACTGACCCGGTTCCTATAACGTCGCTGAAGAAAAGAATTAACAAAATATATATAAAACTACTCTCTTACATACATCTGCAATCTGTAATATCGGCATTTAGGTTGCAATCAATGTAATGAGACAGCAGGAGGAAGTCCAATCTCTTCCAATTTCTTGACGAGATTTTGAAACCAAAGGACATGATAATTATTGCAATATATTTAAGTTACTTTTGTTGTGCTAATTATAACGACTCTAACACCCTGCGGATCTTGTTGGAAGTATGGTAGGGCAAAACAGTAGCGATGAACTCTATGCTTAAGAGTGGTAGCAGATGAAAAGAAGAGGAGGGCTACATTCACTAAATAATTTTTTTTGGGGGGGGTGAAGATCCATAAAGATCCCGTTGGTTGGGGAGTAAATAAAATTATTTAAATACTTTGTAAATGCTTGATGCGAGATTTCTAAACTATTGACATACGTTTCACAGATAAGGACTTTGTGTGAATCCTATACTGTACGGATCTCCTACTTTTTGCTACTGCTCAAGTTTCCTGGAATTATCCACTGTCCCTGGCAACTTGTCTGCGTTCCATCGCTATGCAGCTGAATGGACATTTTTTTAATTACTATTTTGTTTATTGCTAAAAAACATCATCATAAGATTAACAATTTTTTCAGCTGTCATAAATCTTGAAAACTTTTCAAGAACCATCGGATTTTTCCCAGTGGAAGCTTTGCAAACATATCTTAGATATCAAATTAGAGCTCATAGCTCTTTCTCTTTTCTTGACGACATATAAAAATTAAAGAGCAAGGTTCCCTGCTCTAAAACTGAGTGATTCATGTATATTTTTGGAAATATCCTCAATTCCCCGCTTTCATTGTATTAAATTCTAATGAAGATTATAAAGAGGGCACATCTCGATTTCAGTTTGCTTCTTTCTGATTTGTTACCATTTCCTATTTCAAATTATTCCTTTTTTTATTTTCCCAAAAGTCAATTTGAATTTGTATTGTTGAAAGGTTGGGTTTCCAAATTCCAGTACAAAATTCAAGGTTTCATTCAGTCTTTTGAAAATTCAGTAAAGTAAAGAAGCAAAAAATTAAAATATTTATTAATGGCTTCAAAACCAAACCATCCATATCGACATAATATTTCCGTCGCCGAATATCAATGAGTCTTATTTCTGCAGTTCTCGACATCACTAAATTGTTTATTTCTGCAGTTCCCGACATCTTAAATTGTTTAGTTTTGCAGTTCTCGACATCGTTAAATTGTATATTTCTTCAGTTCACGACATCGCTAATTGTTTATTTCTGAAGGTCACAACATCGCTATTTTTTTATTTTTTCAGTTCTAGACAAGCTAAATTGTTTATTTCTGCTGTTCTCAACATCGCTATATTATTTATTTCTGCAGTTCCCGAGATCACTAAATAGTTTATTTCTGCAGTTCGCGAGATCGCTAAATTAATTATTTCTGCAGTTCCCGACATCACTCTTTGTTTATTTTTCAGTTCTAGACTAGATAAATTGTTTTTTCCTGCTGTTCTCTACATAGCTATATTGGTCATTTCTGCAGTTCCCGATATTGCAAAATGGTTTATTTCTGCATTTCCCGACCTCGCTAAAATGTTTATTTCTGCAGTTCACAACATCGAGATTTGTTAATTTTTTTCAGTTCTAGACTAGCTACATAGTTGATTCCTATTGTTGTCGACATCGCTAAATTGTTTGTTTCTGCAGTTCCCGACTTCGATAATTTGTTTATTTCTGAAGTTCTCGACATCGCTAAATTGTTCATTTCTGCAGTTCACGAGATCGCTAAATTGTTTATTTCTGCAGTTCACGACATCACTAAATTGTTTATTTCTGCAATTCTTGATAGCGCTAAATTGTTTATTGCTGCAGTTCCCGAATTCGCTAAATTGTTAATTCCTGCAGTTCACGACGTCGCTATTTGTTTATTTTTTCAGTTCTAGACTAGCTAAATTGTTTATTCCTGCTGTTGTCGACATCGCTAAATTGTTTATTTCTGCAGTTCCCGACTTCGCTAATTTGTTTATTTCTGAGGTTCCCGACATCGCTAAATTGTTTATTTCTGCAGTTCCCAACATCGCTAATTTATTTATTTCTGAATTTGTCGAGATCGCTAAATTGTTTATTTCTGCAATTCTTGATAGCGCTAAATTGATTATTTCTGCATTTCCCGACATCGGCTGCATTTGTATTTGTTTCCCTTGAATTACTGTAACTAAGTTGAAGACATCTACCACTGATCCTCATCGGGAAATCAAAGGAGGGTGTTGGGGCCCGGATATCAGACCATCCTTAGATGTCATCCGCAGCAATGTTGGAGATGCTTAGTTATTTCCGGAAACAAGCTGGTCTATTCCTATTTAATAGGCTAGTTAACCTATTCCTAGTTAATAGCATATCTACCTTGGCCTTATTAAATTGCCTAGCTACCATAAAATTGGTTATTAGAGGTAAAAGGCTATTCCTAGCTGATAACCTAACTAGCCTTGTCTTATTTAATAGCTCAGTTAGCTAAGTACTAGTTAATAGCGGTGCTAGCCTAGTATTATACAACGGCAATCTATCTTATACTTAATCCGAGTTTGTAGCCCTAATAGCCTAGTCCTAGTTAATAAACCTGCTTCTCTGGTAGTTAATAGCTCTGCTCTCTAATTTAGACTTAATAGATCTACTAATCCTATTTCATATTCTAGCAACCTTAATCATAATTAATAGCATAGCAAGCCTAGTCTTAGTTTATAGAACTACAAGACTAGTTCTGTTTAATAATCTACTAGCCTAGTCATAGTTAATATCCTAGCTAGCTGGCTACTACTCGTTAGTAACCTGTTAGCCTAGTCCTAGTTAATAGCCCAACTAGAATACTTCTAGTAAATAGCCTAGAAGACCTAGTGATAGTTAATATTATTGCTAGACTAGTAATAGATAGATTCTACTATCCTCTTCCTAGTTAATGGTCTAACAAGCTTTGTAAATAGCCTAGCGAACGTATCCTTATTTAATAGCCTAGCTATCAGTGTCATCCTTGATGAACGTGATCACAGTTTCTTATTCAATAGCCACAATAGTCTTTTGTTCATTAAGAGCCACTCTAGTCTTTTGTTCGTTAATAGCCACGCTAGTCTTTTTTTAGTTAATAGTCACGCTAGTCTTTTGTTCGTTAATAACACGCTAGTGTAATCTAATAGAGCTTATACATAATTCAGGACCCTGTAACCTAGCCTTTATTAATACCAGGTCTATTTTACTACTATTTGATAGCCCAGGTAGCTGAGTCCTAGTTACTAGCTCTGTCAGAATATTGTAAGCTAAGAGCCCTCTCTAACCTAGTCCTTATTAATAGCCCTGTTAGAGTAGTTTTAAATAAAACATTCTAGTTCAGTTATAATTGATAGCACTGTTACCCTAGACTATATTAATAGCCCCTCATAGTCTTCCTTCATATTCTAGCTAGCATTAACCTACTAGTTAATGTGATATATAGCCTAGTCTTATTTAATGCTATAGCTATCCTACTCCAAGTTAATATCATAGCTATCCTAGTTCTAGACAATCGCCTATCGAGCCTACGCTTTATTAATATCTTAGCTTGCCCACTCCTAGTTAATATCTTAACTATACTAGTCATAGATAATCATCCTAGCTACTATATTCCTAGTTAATATCCTAGCTAAATTAAGCTTAGATTATAACCTAGCTAGCTTAGTCATAATTAATATCCTACGTAGCCTAGTTCTAGTTAATAACCTAGAAAGGATGTTCGTACTTAATATCTTAGTTAACATAGTACAAATTACTAGACTAGCAAACCTAGTCCGAGTTAGTAGTAGAGCTAGTCTTTCATAGTTAATAACTATGTTAGCCTATTCCTATTTAATAGCCTAGATAGAATAGTTCAGTTTAATTGACTTCATAGCCTATTCCTAGAGCTAGCCTTGCATAGTTAATAACTATGCTAGCCTCTTCCTATTTCATATCCTAGAGAGCATAGCTCAGTTTAATAAACCTTATAGCCTATTTCTAGTGAATATTTGGTCCAATTATTTCTCTTTATGTTAGTCTATAATAATCGAATAAGTGGAAGATACATATTAAGGTTCTTTTGCTAATTTGGACCTCTTTCGGCATTCAGGACGGTCTGTAACGAGGTTTGTGTATTAATCGCAATGTTTCTTTATTTTGCTCAAGTGATATTTTACAAATAAGTATATATTCCACGCATACAAGGCCCTCGGTTGTATAACAACTCAACCCTAAGAGGTTATACAGCAATTCTTCTACTTAAGAAACCAAGAGACATCTTATTCTTCTCCTTTAGGAAGACCGAGGCGCAAACAAGCGATGTACTAAACAATATATAAGTTGCGGCAATAAAGCCACGTAGCAACCAAATTTAGTTCTGCGCAAACTGTTAGCCATTACTGTAAATGACGTGGCTCCAGCAGCAAAGTATGCATATTTTCTTGACGAGGATTTGAGTGGAATTCTTTTATTTTTATCTAAGAAAAGAAGTTGGATGAAGTTTCTTCACCGGAAAGTTTTCAAAAAGAGATTTGTAAAGGGAGCGAAGCGTTTAGAAGAAGAAATATGTTCAAGATAATACTTGATTTCACGCCAATTTAACTAAAGTTTCAGAAAGAGATGGGTTAGTTTTTCTGTTTTCTCCTGTTATTTTTTCTAACATATGTTCCTTGTAAATAGTTTCATTTTAAATTTTAAAAAATTCCCTTTTGAACTCAAGTTTATTTTTTCTCACTTACTCATTAAAATATTTTAAAATATCTACAAATATTTTGATTTATAGAGTAAAAATTCTTTAAATTTATCAGTATAGCCCTTGAAAATAACCAATGTGGTTGAAAGGGGCCTCGGGCGAATAATAATTAATGATTTAAAATGATATTTATGGTGCCCCCTCTTTTAAGGGATAATCATTTATGAAAGTTATCAAAAAACAAAAAAAATGCCTCTTCTGCTGTCAAATTTAACAATTACTATATCCAACATGGCCTCTTTATAATATATATATATATATATATATATATATATATATATATATATATATATATATATATATATATATATATATAAATATATATATATATATATTTATATATATATATATAAATATATATATATATATATATATATATATATATATAATATATATATATATATATATATATATATATATATATATATATATATATATATATATATATATATATATATATATATATATATATATATACGAGGGGCGGTCAATAAGTTTGGCGAATCGGTAGGTCAAAACAGAGGGAGGGGGATGGCTGTTTGTGGGGGTGTTTGGACAAGTTATGACAAGTCAGGACCTGCAGCCGCACGCTCCTGCCTCGTTTATTTGAGAAGCAGTAGCTGATCGCAGATCGGCAGTCACAAATTGTTCAACAATGGAGAAGGTTAAGCAGCGCGCAGTGATCAATTTTTTGACCAAGGAAGGAAAGAATGCAAAAGAGATCCATGAACGCATGGTTGCATTGTACACCGTCACCGCCCCTTCCTATGCAACCATTACTCGCTGGAATAGGGAGTTCCGCCATGGTTGTGAGTCCCTTGAAGATGATCCTCATCCAGGACGCCCGTCAGACGTGACCAATGAGGACAATGTGGCCCGTGTGGAGAGGATGATCCTCTAAAATCGACGGGTGAAGGTCGAAAAAATCAAGCGAGAACTTGGAATATCACATGGAAGTGTTATCAACATCATCCACGACAATTTGGCCATCCCCAAGTTCTCTGCCCGTTGGGTCCCTAGAAACCTCACGCCCTATGATCGACTTTAACGTCATCAAAGTCCACAAGGCCAGATTGCACAAGCTGCCCTGCGCGAGTGCGGATTCGAGGAGCTCAACCATCCCCCCTACAGTCTAGATCTGCCCCCTAGCGACTACTTTTTATTCCGCCAGCTCAAGGCTGCACTGTGTGGGCGCCGGTTTGGGGATGATGAAGATGTCCAGCTCGTCGTCCAAGTGTGGATTGAACAGCAGTGGGGAGATTTCTGGTTGTCGGGAATTCGAAGCCTCAGGGACAAGTGGCGCAAGTGCATTGAAGTCGACGTTAGTTATATTGAAAAATAATAAAACACTTTTCCTCATATGTGGTTTCCTTATATCCGAATTGCAAAACTTATTGACTGACCCTCCTATATATATATATATATATATATATATATATATATATATATATATATATATATATTGGCTACTTTATTATATATATTAAAATTATATTTTGGGGTCTTTATCTTTACATATCATTTGAACTGCAACTGGCAAGCTATTAGATAAATAAATCCCGGTCAATCGTAAACGCACTCTAAAAATCAAGGAGGCGGTCCTCCACTCCTTTAATTACTCCAAAGCATATCGCAGACGGCCTCAGCTCGTTTATCGGCCTGTGTTTTTGTATGCGCCCTTGCTCCGAGCGAGTCTTCACAGGCATACCTCGACAATTATTATTCGTAAAATAACCCTATATAATTTTTTTAAACTATTTATACTACTAGCATTTACTACCTCCGTGGGGAGTGCGTTCCATTTACCGATGATATAAAGGTGAAGTTTTCTTTTTACCAAGTTCGTTTGAAACCTCCGTTTTTTTCAGTTAAAACCCGTTATCTATCTGGTACAAATTCGGATGCAGGTTGATCGCCGGAAGTAGATCGTAGAGAATGATGGACTTTATTTTGAAGAATAAATGTTGGTGATGCTGCCAAAAATTTTGTTTTCTTTCTCCTTCCTAAGTGAAACAGGAATTTGTGGCCAACCTATTATTTTTCCTTGAATTGCCAAATAATCAACCATAAATAATTTATCTGAATATCTAGAAAATCCTATTGTAAGCAATACCGACTTTCCATTAAATTTACTTCCAATTACAATTTTTGCCACATACACTATTGCGTATAAATACTGGCACCAATACTTTGATAAATAAGCATAAATTATCCCTTACTAATGAAAGTAAATCAAACTAGAGTTATTATAATCAAATTTTAATGTAAACATGACGAATATAACAAAATTATACAAATATAGAATCAACAAATATCCCTCTTATACTTTGATAGCTGAAAGTCATATTTATGGCATCGTATAGACTCCTAAAGCTCAATATTAATATGAAAATGGAATTCGTAATTCAAGCAAAAAAGTAATATAGCTCTGGCGCTTATATTCATTGCTTCTCTCTCACTCGTCTATCCACTAGAGTTTGGACGTGAAGTTAGAATAATTATCCTCCAGCAAACTTAGTTCATGACCTATACGTCAGAATCTAGATGAAATATTATATCACTAAAAATTAGATGATAACCAAGCCAACCTAATTCATTCGCTAATTAAATACTTCTATTGAATTTCCTACAAAAAAGGCCCGATCTACCATACAAACTCTATCGTGATAAACCGTAAACACAATAACTCATCAGTTATAGTTAATCGTATTAGTGAAAACTTTGAGGTTTTTCAGTATTTATGGCAGGAATTTTATGTCGTTGACGTAAGAGAAGTGCAATTTATTTCATAGCTTTTTTTATAGCTTAAACATTAAGGACTATTCCCACTCCTTAGGTTTAGCCTTTTATTAACTGCGCGAAGCAAGCAGGTCATGCAAATCTCGTGTTGTGTTCATATTCTGTCCGCAACGAGTCGCTGGCTCATTGTAGCCAGCTAAAACCATTGCAACCAAAGGCAATGAGGTCACTGAGTTCAAATATGATATAATTTGACCATCAGGTTGGGCCACCTAGTGGCCAGAGGTGCTAAATCGGCAATTTTTAGAAATATGAAGTCAAACCAATGTCACAATAGGTAATTTATTTAAGGATCCAATTGTGGATAAGTTTGATGCCAGAGATAATTAATTATTTCACTAATTTGTCTTTGAAATCTTCATCTTAAAATTAATTAAACCCATTAATAATATCGATTGATTTTCGCTGCAGGCCGCAGGATCATGTCATTCTTGTATTAAAATACGGATAGATTAAAAAGTTACCTACAAGGATAATTTATTAAACGCTTATTATTAGCCCTTATCCTTGCATTTATTGGCTATTTTTTAGCATTTCCATCAACATTTGAGCCAAAAATACTTAATTCGCACGCAATTAAACATATATATGCAGTCATTCTATTGGTTTTTGCAAATATTTGTTTAAAAATCTCGGCCAAATCTTATGGGATCACAAATCTTTGTATCCAATAATATCCTTCGAACTTTGTTGTTTCCTAGTTAGGGATTGCGTCCAAAATCAGGAGTATCACCATCAATATCTGCTTTATTGTCCTTAGCTCTATTTCTTAGGACCTATTCGACGCAGTTTCAGATGCAAGGATTGGCAGAAGCAGAGACGCGCCCATGGAATACAGCTACTAACATAATTGGCCAGATAAGGAGAGTTGAGTAAGAAGTTTGGCTTATTTAAATCAACAATGACAGAAAATTCTTCCAAGCAAAATTTAAATACACGCACACATCTTTTAAAACTTGTAATGCTAATTAAATTGAATAAATCTTAATATTCCATTTAAAAGTCAATAAGGTCGGATTGTAGTATATTATCATTCTTGTATGCCTTCGTATTCGCATTATTTCTTTATTTATATTTTTTTCTTTTTTATTTGTTTGATAATTACATCATAAAGTATAGTTTTAAAAAAAAATAAATTAAGAATAGATAAGATAAGATAAAAAGAAAAGATGGAAGAGAGTAAAAGAGTAAAGCGAACGAGCCTCACTGCCTTCCCAGCTTCCCGATTTACCTCCGCTCTGTACCCAGAGGCACTGAAATGTCCACTTAGAAAATTATTATTATGTACGTTCTCTATAACTTTACGAGAAAAATTATTGACACAAGTAATAAAACGTAGCTAATCACTATTTAGCTCAATTAAAGTAAAACCTCAGTTATCTGGACAGAGCGACGTCTCAGGAGGATTAGGTGAACATAACAAAGTCGAACATCAAACAAGTATCTCTAGTTTTAGAGCTCTCGCTAGCTTTGGGGATTAAGAGGCTGGATTTCTACGCCTGTGTATCGTTGTCGATTGAGTACGAAAGACGACATCAAACATCGCCTCGAATCGGGCCATACTAAGACAGCTTTACCTCTGTTTTTTTTCCAACACAGCAAATCTTAACGTCGCTTTCTCTAATTCCTTCGTACAGTCTAAAGATTCAGTCTTCCCCACGGAACCGGATTAAGATTTTTTCATATCTACATTTTGTTAACTTCGCCGTAAAGCTTTATATGCTGGTTGTGGGGTGGCAAAATATAGTACTAACCCTCTGTCTGCATCTTCTTCAGCGATATCCATCGTGATAGTTATGTTAAGTTCATTATTCGGTCGGAGGTGATCGTCGACGCTCTAAAAGGGATAAATTGGGCAATTAATCCTAGCTTGTCATGCAATGAGCAGGTCGTTGTGGCTATCCCAAGCAGCATATGGTTAATGCCTGATGCATATTTGTGCTGAGTAACACGACGAAAGTGCTTCTGCTCTTTGGTTTAACGTGTACCTCTTAGTTTTTGCGTACTGCGAACGGTCATCCATAGATAAAATCGCTGATTCCAATGGCACACAAGTAAGAGCCCTGGGGACGAATGATACAATGCTGCCTTCATCTGCCTGAACAACAGCTTCCTCAGCGATTGCAATCATTATGCTTATGTTAAGTTCATTATTCGGTCAGTGGGCATCGTCGATGGTCTAAGAGGGACGAGTTGGGCATTTAATTTAACCTCAAGTGATGCAATTAAAAGGTCGTCGTGGCTATCCTTCGCAGGTCGTAAATGATGGCCTTTATTCTATGTATGGCCTATGTCTACTTGTGCTGGTCAACAAGACGAAAGTGCTTGTGCGTTTTGGTTTAACCTGTATGCTTTTTCATACAGTAGGACGCGAACACTCTGCTATATGTAGATAAAATCACGATTCTAATGGCAAAGAATCTAAGAGCCGTGGAGCCGGTAAGTTTGAAGAAATTTCAACTGCCTACATCCACCGTTGAGGTTTTTTACATAGTCATGAAAGGACTTGCTACATTGCTACATTCACCGGAAATTTGGATTGGTTACGGTATGGGTGTTCAGTAGATATCCAAGTATTGAGGAGAAATTTAATTTGATTGCCTAGCAAGTTACTTTTATAGTTTAATTATTCTCTATGATAGAAGACCATAGTTTGTTATTATAAATTCATGCTTAGAGATGAAGAATACGTTAAATTCGGCTGTAATATTGTGAGAAAACTTGTAAGAATATTCGCTTAGTTTGGAAGTCCCAAATTACTTGCGTTTAAAAACAAGAATATATCTAGGTTGCCACAGAGAAATGCAAAAACTTTAAAGCACATAGTGACTGTTCATCAAGTTTTGTCTTCGATTGTCTTTAAACACATTATGCTTAATTGGTTTAACTTACGAAATGACCATCTATTGAAATCTGACACTTTTGCATTTTATTCTATATATTCTAACAATAATAATATGAAGTTTCTATCCACTTTATTTGTTAATATTTGAAAGATTTACCAGATTCCATTAACTAAAATCCATTCACAATGGAGGCTGCGATACCTGATTTAAATAAAATTATAAATACATCAAATTGAAGCCGACGAAGAGCTCTAAACACAGTGCAGAAGATAGCCACAGAATACCAAAGTTTATTATGTTTTAAAGGTTTTAGTTCTTTGCTGACTTGAGGAAATGTGCCCCTTTGATGATGCTTGTGATGGATATAAATTTCAGCCTAGCATGTAATACATGCCTAAAAATCAAAACTGTAGGCATGCTCCCATACTTTTTCCTTAGCATCTATGCCAAACCCTTTGCAGATTTTCCAATGTAGGTACTAACATACTTCCTTGTGTCTCTTTGTAAATTAACCATCTGCTAAAAGTATTTTTCATCCAGATATCAAATGGTTAAAACTTTCTATCTATTTTTGGCAATGTCTACATCTATCCTCATTTGTTATTTCAGCTATCTTCTTAAAACCATTAGTAACTATTCCCCGATCTTGAGCCGTTACTATTACTCTTTCTCAGTCAAATTTAAGTTTTCCTAATCTTAGCAATTCTAACGAGTCTTCTCTGTTGCTGTAATTTTTCTTAACTTCTTCTTGAAATCTCGAGGCTCTTTCGTGTTCTTCCAATTTCTTTTCTTTTCGATCTTGGTCATTTCTGGTGTACTTTGTTCTAGCTCTTTTGCTATTTTTGTGGCCTTTAAATCTTCATTTTCCTGTATATTTTCTAAACAAATTTTTCGAAATTTTCTAACAATTTTGCAATTGATGTTTATTGGCTGAGTCGAACTCGGCGCTCTCTAATCATATTAGTTTATCATCAATCGAAATTTTTAGATATTGTCCTAAAATTATTAAAGTGTGCATGATTAATATCAGTTAACCCAAGCTCTCCTTTTTTTCTGGTAAAATACATCATCTCGAAACACTGATTTATATATGTAATTTTATGTAGGGTAGGAATTTTTCTAGTTTTAACGTCTAATTTATCTATTTAATTTAGGGGCCGGTCTATAACTCCAAAACTATAATTTAGAACACGGATGGCCGTTATTTTATTCGTTAATTGAGTTTTACTAATCCTTTTTACTCTCTTTACGTATTCTTTTTCTTCTATTGTTCTATGTTCAATACCTGCATTTTCTTCTGTTCCTTGATATTCATACATTTCACCCTCTCCCAAATAATTCATAATTACATTTTCTTTTAATTCTAGATTTTCCCTCCTAACCATTTTCTCTTCTTCATTGTACATTTAGCGAATTTATCTAATCGAAAGTCCATTTTTATATGTCATGAATAATTATAAACTATTCTTACATTTTCTTCTAATTTGTCTTCGCTTTCTGCAAATAGTTTTAGGTGGTGCATAAATAAGAGGTGTTTAATTGTTCATTCTTTGTTTCTTCGTCCTCCCTCACTCAAGCAATACTATATTAATATTTTTTTATGAGTGGATAAAGCGCTAGGCAAAATAACATTAGGGACAGACTATCACCTTGGAAAATACTTTTGCTTATTTTTTATATTAGGTATTATCATTTCTATCTCTTCATGATTGAGAACTATTGTTGTTTTCCTTTTCTGCAATTGGTTTCTTATAACATTAATAAAATTTTAGCTGACTTTAGTTTACGGATGAAGATGATATGAGAAACTGCATATTGAACCTAGTCCCGTTCTAATAATCTTTATAGGCTCAAACAGTGGTTCCTTTGTTTATTTAATTTACTCGTTATTGAGTAAAACAGTGCTTATATTTATATATATATATATATATATATATATATAAATATATATATATATATATATATATATATATATATATATATATATATATATATATCAGCGACAGTTCTTTAGCTCGTAAAAAAATTCAAGATTGGGTTTTTGTTTAAGGTCTCTTCTAGTGGCCGCCAAAGTGGGCACGGCTAATTTCTTGCCACCTCTAGATGCCTAGAACCCCAAACCATAGAATCTGAAAATCTTCCTTCTTCGGAGCATCCATAGCTTCATGAATAATGCGAACTAATTGTCAGACGAACGGCGCTTAATGCCCTGGTGAGATAGTTGTTTTGCAATAAGCTCAGACACAGCGCCTGAAACAACGTAGCTGGTTTAAATCGGTGGGAGATATAATGAAAGCTAGCAACCTGTTCGTACGTAGACCTCTCTGTGTACAAGGGCACGGCTCTTGTTTGAAACAAAAATATCTGCTCGAGAAAGAGGAAATCAATATTCCCTGTGTTGTTGACTTTTTGAGACCTGAGGTGTAGCCAACACTTTCAAAATTTGGTATCTTTTATGGGGGCATCTTATATATTACTATAACCACCGACCCTAGAGTTACGTCAAACTGAGGAAAGAGTTTCCTCCATCTAAACACATGTAGTTTAATCTATGTTTGTCTATTACATAGGTCTACCACCGTAGAGACTGCCACGATCGATACGAGATCAGTTTGCGACTAGGGAAAACGATGATGCTACACCTATCATTACATATTTTACTGTGCCTGAAATGAAGAGATTGTCACTTCTACTATGTCAACAATTATTATCTCTTTTGGATACATGATAAATGCACCGGTCGCCAAGTGTAAATCGGAGTGGTAGATCAATTCCAGTTTATCGAGTAGATGTACGGATGCGGAAGAATAAAATTAGATTGTTAGAGCAAACATTAGCCTTCACCCCATTTTCTCCCAAGTAAAGCATACATTTGTCATTTCATGCTTTATGGCGTTCCTTGAAGGAGCAACGAAACTGCACCACCAAACTCCATCAACAGTCCCTTTGTTGATGCAGTATGTAAAATATCACTTTGGAGATTGGTTCTCCATTCCAAATATAGAAATGTCCAAGAAAATTATAGGAAGGCATCTTTCCATTATGTCTAGAAAACGCAGCCGTCTTTTATCTTTCTGTTATATAAATCTCATCCGTGAAAATAAAAGCTTTGAAAACTTACAAACTGAAAAGGGTCGCACACGATATTCTTAGCAATGTAACGACGAAAGTAAAACAGTCGTATATCGTATCTGTCTGCTTTGTTGTATAGGGACAATACTGTGTATAAAAAATGGATCTTTTATGGCAAAGTTAAGCGCCATCGCCACTGGCTTAGTCACAACGAGAGATCCGCCCATCAGCAGAGTACGGATCTGTATTTAAAGAAATACTAAATACTAAACAAACAATCACAGCAATTGTTCAATGCACCAAGAAAACATCTTTTGGCAAAATATTCCTATCCTTATTGAACATAAAAGGGGCCATTTCCCATCAATCTAGTGCCCATTTTCCTAATTTATATCTAACTAGTAACCTCAGAAAGGAAATTGGCTCGTAAAAACTGCTTCAACCACCTCATTCTCCCCATCTTTCTCCTGATTAAGAGTACGAAGCTACTGTAGGTAGTCGCCAGATAGGTGGTATAGAAAATTATGCTTCTGATTAATTAGCATTTAACCCTAGAAAGACTGGAGCAATCACAATGACTGTAATGGTTTTTGCTCAAAGAGTATCTTGTTCGTAAACAAAATTAATTCATATTTGAAATTGCCACCTTTATGAATAAAATATAACCTAATCAACTTCTGTAAAAGTTGATTTTGGGCAAAAAAATCAGTTTGATGAAGGCAATTAGTATAAAACAAAACAAAAGTTAACAATTTATTTATAACAGAGTGAGAAAATTACCGACCCCTCCTAGAACTCAACGTCTACTCATGGCGCCTGAAAAAGATGCACCTGCACGGGCAGACAGCCCAAGGGAGCAGCGAAAATTTCGCGCGACCAGGTGATCAGTTGGAGTTGTCTTTTTTTCCTGTCCCATCGACTGATCGGCGATAGGCCTGCGGGGTCGAAGACCTTCCCGCGAGTTTGTGATGCACGGGGAATATATCCCCCCACCCTGTCGCGCCAAGTCAAATGAGATCCCCATCTTCCTTTGGCGGCCTCCGGCGACCCGCTTCCGCGTAGGCAGTATATATACTTCCGGAAATTCTTTGAGAAATTTGTACCATATAGCCCTGACTTGGTTAGAGGCCACGTACATTTTCGTACGCCTTACCCCGCCTTCCAACGGCTTCGAGCTACGAACACGACGCGTCAACTCTCTACTCGGTCTCACTCGTACTTTAGTCTAGAGTTCCCGCCCGACAGACAATAGACACGGACAGGCATCTATCACTCGAGTATCGACTTCGTTCTCGTCTGCAGTACTCCCTCGTTTATTTCTCATCGAGGGTAAAGAAGAAGGAATTTTGCAAGTGGAACTTTGCCGCGACCCGCTTACTTGTCGTATCCAACGCCTCCAGTCAATTTTGATTCACGTGAGTCTTCCCGTTATTTGCTCTCTCCCATTTTCCCTGGAAGCAACCATCGACGTGGACTCTCGCCCTCGTCGATTCATTTGTATCCACCTCCTCCATCTGGTACCCCGGGTCTCGTCTTATTTATTGTCATTTATTTACTTTTGCTAATAATATTTTTTTCTATATAGTAAAGCTATTACTTAGGCTAATCGCAATGATTTTTTCAACGCAGATATGTTGTTTAAGCGCACATCACCTTGAAGTGAAAAATAATTCTTATGCTGGTTTTCTTAATGTCTTTTGATATTAAATAGCTTTAAGGTCTTTATAGTTACGTGGCATATAAGACATAATGCACCATCGGCATGTGAAATAAAAAAGTTGTTAGAAGTCCAACTTTCATAAAAGACACGGCCCAACTCATCTATTTTTCTCTTTTTAGGATTAGCTGACTGACATAATGTGAAATATCTGTAAAGGGGAAAGTGTACATTTTATAAACACCCAAAATATATAAGTAAAAAGCATTATTCTCCCAATTTTAGAATATTGCTCACCACTTTCAGACCCCTCCAACAGGTTAGGTTGCTCTCTTTTGTATATCTATGGTAAGGTTAGGTTACCTTATTTTTTTCCATCAAATGCAAAAATTTGTTTTTCTTATGTAATTTCATGTGTACTTTTCAGATCTGGGTCATATTGAAATAAGGTCATTTCCGATTTCTGCATTTTACGGTCATTTTTTTCTACCATATCGTCTCGTTATGCAATAACTTAAGACCACGCCTTGCAACATTCGGAAATGAATTATAATAATGTAGTTAAAACGATAAATTAGTTTTGAAAGTTTAGAATCTCCTGAACATTTCTTGGGAGGGAGAAAGCCTCGTCTATCAATTGACCAATGATCGTACGGCTTTCTTTTTATTATCCAAATTTGACCAATGAGAAAGCTGCTTCGTTGTTTTGAACTGTTTTCTACTAATTTTAGGAGTAACCATTTTAAGAGTATGCAGGTGCTAATTATAGGTTTGATTATTTTGTTCACTGAAAAACCCGAATCGATTAACCTGTGCTTATTCCCAGTTTACTTCATTCAGACCACTCGCAAGGCTATTTCTAGTGTTTGAACGAGTGTTTCTTACACAAACGAATTCTAGGGAAGCAGGAAGGAAGCCACGGAAAACGCGATTTTACTGGTTTGAGGCTAGAAGCATGATCAAGAAGTTGAAAACAAATGAGGATGATTACGTTCTTTGTGCATCCAAATGCGAACAAACTAACGAGAATGGATAGGCTAAAAGTTTTTTTGGGTGTGTCAATAGACGTAACCAGAAGAATTTGTAATGTCGGTTATTTTATTTTTAAAACACTTATAGTAAGTTTCTATCCCTATACATTAGGCCCACCATGAATGAAAAGTTCAAAGGCCTTTAGTTCTTGGAGGCTCAGTATTTGGTGGCGAAGACATACCAGACTGCCTAGTAGAGCTAATACAGCCTGGTGCTGATGGGTGTCGTGGCTCTACCACTCTACCACCCAGGGTAATAATAGCGGTTAAATACTTCTTATACGTACAAAAATTTAAAATCTGGGCTAAAAACAAATAAATTCTATGCTAAACCTACAAAAAAATAGTAAGAACCTAATCTAAAAAAACAAACATGTAATTATGGTTGTGAGGGTATGGAACGTACATACTCGCATGCCGCCAGACAATCGTGGGAACGAAAGAAATTGTCGTTTGAGTTGACCTTCGTCTCCCCTCTCTCCCCCTCACCCTTCCCCAACAGGCGACAGAAAGTCTGAAGCAAGAAGGCCTATCTCAGAGAGAAGCCTAAATTCTATTTGCCTTCTTTATGACACCATGGAGATTGTCCAGAAGGCGATGCGATAAGCGAATTGTGGTGAATGGAATCTCTCTCTCGATTTCACACAGTCGCGGTATAAATAACAACGCCGTTCATCCCTCTAGAGCAGTGTTCTAAACCAACTCGCGTAACCCTCACGTTGAACGAGAGTCGTTGCCGTAACGTATCGACTGCCAACGCGCCGCTGAGTTAACTTGGTCGCTGTTTCAAAGTGTTCTTGAAGTTAATCCCGCCCCGCAGAGTCTGTGACTAGAAGAATACGCTCTGTTGCTTAACGTAACTTGAGAAAGAAAAGGAACGTCGAAATAGTTACTGGAAGTTACCATTTGTTAGTGTCACATCCAGTTAGGAGTGAACTAACCGGAACTGCAGTCAGCAGCCCCGAACCCGTCGTATTATCCCCCCTCTCCCCGAGAACTCGTGTTGACGCCACCCGAACCACTCCGTCTGGACCTGAATAGTCGTCTCTCCAATCCATCACAATTAATGGTAATCTGTAATCCCAGTGTCCCTCTATTCTTAAATTACCTATTTAATTAACAGTGATTGATACTCCCATTAGGTAATTATAAACCTAGACGCTTAACGTCAGTGTTTAATATTTAATTCTTATTTACCTTTTGCCCGTTTAACTATTGCTAATTATTATTTTTGTGTAAAGTAAAGTTCATTTTTGTACTTGTGTTTATTTGTGGCTCCTCCTTTTTGACGTACCCTTGGCAAGACTTTAATTAAGAATCCCTTCGGCTAATTTATTCAACCTGTATTATGCACTCTTAGAATTTAACAATCACAAACCTCCCCCCAGCAACAAGTGGGACTTTTATAATGAGAATCCTGGCTACGGCACAACCCGCCTCTAACCAGCTCTCACACGCTCAGTAGGAATTAAAGCCTATATATATATATATATATATATATATATATATATATATATATATATGATCGTAGATTGAGTCATAGGTCCAATACCATCGACTTAAACAAAAGCGGTGTGTCCAGATCAAGGACTAGAATAATTATTGGACCAGACTATGAGCAATTCTATGAAAATGGTGGATTTCCACACGCAAGACAAAATGCACGAATTAAAGAAGACCAGAATTGTAAAATTTAGATATCGACGAACAAATATCGAATAACCGCATAAAAGCAAGGGAAGAATAATTACTCTAACTCTGAGTAAGGGTAGTTCACTACTTGGGGTAGTCACTTAATTTAATATCACTGCTGCTTTTAGACAATGTAATGAAGAATTGGGTCTTCACTTGGCCACAACACAAGGATTCAAGTTCTATCACACGGCTAATTAAGCTAGTGTCTCGGTTCAAGGGCGGGGAAAGCGTGTACTCATGCGTTCTTATCCGAACGTTATGATTTACGGTCTCAGTTCGATGACCTGACGCAACCTTGCCAACTCCTAGCCGCTTCTCATTATTCGCTCCTCCCCGCACACAACCTGTGCGGGAGAAACACACACGTGAGCGCCAGGAGGTATACATTACAGTGCACTCAGTTTGATAGCAATTATTCCTAGCGTGTTCTGAGGGCCGACTGAACATTTTAGAGGGCCACAGATTGGGGACCTTTGATAGTATATAGGTAGATCAAACGTAAATAGAATGCAGAAATTTGATTTCTCATATGAGCATTTTAATAAATGAAGGCAAAAATTCCTATTCAGTAGAAAATCGGTGGGTAAAAAAAAGAAAAAAATTAAAGAAATAACGTGAGGTAACACAAGCCAATGGAACGGTTGGTCGTACAAACACGCTCACAGCTTATATAATTTATTGATAAGGTCAGTTTATAATTCTTTATGTTTGTCTCAAGCCAAGTGGCTTGCAGCTTGCGTAGATGGAGAGCTTCTTAAAGGTTGAGTGAAAGGTGACACTTGGCGTGGAGCGATGATAACAGCGATGGCGTTGTTCGTATGACGATTGATAATTGAATCTTCTTCTCTGTGCCTGCTCGCTAAATGGGCCTAGAACGTCATGACATTGCAAAGTGTAGCCAATATGGGTTACCATTGGTGGCTGGCTGCGCCAACATGATAGAAGATTGGAAGTTGGTATACACGTTCTCGTAGGGTAACACCACACCTGACGTTCCTAGAGTCGAACGTTGATACTAGCCGAGGATTGACTGCGGTGACGAGGGAATGGGCCACGCCAGAAATTGTGATATAGATTCCAAAACGTGAGTTAACTAATCAAAAGCTAGTACAGTTGGCCATTTAATCAATTCTTAGAGATTCAGGGTTTAGAGAAACTGATTGTATAAGAATAATTTTACTATATACAAACAAAATATTATTAGCAAAAGTAAATAAATGACAATAAATAAGATGAGACCCGAGGTACCAAACGGGGGGTTGGGAAGGATACAAATGAGTCAACGTGGACAAGAGTCCGTGAGAGGATGTACGGTAAGATTATTTCTAGGGCAAAGAGGAGAGTGCAAACAACGGGAACACTCACGTAAAGCCTAATTTGACCTGAGGCTTTCGGAGACAACAAGGAAGCGGCGCGCTGCAAAGTCCCACTTGCAAAATTTCTTCTTCTTTAACCTAGCTGAGAAGTGAACGAGGGAGTACTCAAGACGAGAAGGAAATCAATACCTGAGTGGTAGATGCCTGTCCGTGTCTATCGTCTGTTGGGCGGGAACTACGGCCTTAGGTGCGAGCGACGCCGGGTAGAGAGGTGACACGGCGCATTCTTAGCTGGAAGCCATTGGTAGGCGAAGCAGGGCGTACGAGACGGTAAGTGGCTGCTAACTAAGACGGGTCTGTATTGTACTGCCTCGGCGGAAGCGGATCGCTAGAGGCCCCCCAAAGGGGGACGGGGATTCCATTAAACTTGCACGCCAGGGAGGTGCGGAATATTCTCGGTGAGCATCACAGGCTCGCGTTAAAGTTTTCGGTGCTGTAGGTCTGTTGCCAATCAGGCGATGCGATGGGGGGAATATGGGAACCCAACACGGATCACACCGATGCGCAAGATTCTTGAAACAGCTGCTTAGGTTTAATTGGCCGACCATTCTTGATTAGGGCGCCGGGATCATCACATCGCGCAAAATTCTCGCTGGTCCCTTGGGGCTGTCTGGGCGTTCAGGTGTATCGTTCTCCAGCGCCACGGCTAGACGTTGGGTTCTAGGGAGTGGGGGTGTAACCTTCTCTTTCTGACACCCGGTGAGTGTATAGAAGTTTTGTTTTCGTGGAGTAATCCTAGAAATGCCTTTCCTTTACTAACCTAAACTAATCTTCAAAATTCCAACTAAATAAGTTTATGTAATATGACTAAAACACATAGATTCATTAAACAAAAAACAGCATGGATTATTTAAAAATAGTGAAATAAGCCATATCTAAGTTGTTCTAGTAAGGAGGAGACAAATTCGAAATGTCAAGATGGCTTATCCTTACATAATTCCTGATTTTTCTGATTATAATCTAATGCTTTCTTTCATGTCAATCATTGCTTAAAGACACCTCGATTTTCAGCAACAATGGTGATAATAGATGAACTCTGTTGGTATTTGCGATGTTTAGATTATTGCAACACATCGTTATATTTTTAAAAATTGAATACCCTCGGCTTTGTACGAATAACGGGGGTGTCCGACCTACGTGTCGGCGGGGGCGCTGAGAAAAAAAAAGGTAGTTTTAACCTTACTTAACTACCACCCCTCGGGCGACCTTAGCCCCGACCGTCTTACTAATCTTTATATACTATTGCTTACACTATGGTGGCTAAAATAAGTTAATCTAACAACTATTATTACTTGTAGTGAAACGATACACTCTACTCTTAATGTCCTTTTTTGCGTAGCCAGCAGAAAGCAGTTTAAATATAGAAAAAATTGTCAAAATTAAAAATGAATTCTACAACATATAATGAGGTCCTTCTCAATATTATCAATCTTCTTTTTCTATCTACATATTACTCAATGCAATTTTCCCCTACTTTTATGTAGGCTGACGATATCGTTAATATGGTGCTTATGGTACAAACGAGATAAAAATGCGCTTCCACCATTAAATAAATTTGGCAAAATTGCTTAGAACTATAAGAAATTGTGACAGGATTTCCGCTAGGGTGATATTGTGGAGGCAGCCATATGCTGTGAGAACAGTAGTTTGTATAGAAAGATTATGTCTATCTCCACAAGTTGTTATATAATTAGGGGATACCATTCGCTTATACAAATAAAAGATTTTGCCAATTAGATCGGCGTTAGTTTTAAATTATAAATACAAAATATTGATCTTTACGGAATTTGCTTTCCCATTAGCTCTGCCTCCCTTGTAGAAAGTTCTTAGCTTGATAAAAATGAAAATGTAATTTAAGGTTTCTCTGATATATTAAAATGCGTTTCCAGAATGAGGCTAATAGGCTTATCATATATCACAACAACGATGACAAAATACGTGAGCTTAAGTTTACTGCCCTGAGGATAAATGCATCGCCTTAAGGCTAATTGGTTCGTTACTGAATGTGGCTGAAACTCGGGTATAAAATTAAGTAGAAAGTACTTAGTACAAAAATTAATTTATTAGGGCTACTTTTAGCACGGTCTTAAATATAATTATCGGTTTATAATTAAAGATTTGGTAATAAGAAAAAGAGAAAATTAATTTGCTCATTAGGGTTAAATATCGCTTATACATTAGGATAAAAACGAAACAATTTATTAGTATTGGTTTCGGCAGCCATTGAATTTGCCCTACTGATAAAGCGACTCAACCTCCAACGAAAGAAGATTTCCTTTAGTATTGAGTGTTGCGGAACAAAGCAAAATTGCAAGATTTGAGCAAGATCAACGCCTCTCTAAATTTAGCCAGATTCATTATGAGAAAGAGTTTGTCTTAAATTCGAGTTATCTCCAATCTTTGAAACCATATATTATATCATCTCAAAAGCCAGGAGGGATCTAGGATACATAGCTAGACATTTTGCTCTTAATTCGAAAAATATTATACTTCTCTCATATAAAAGGGATGTATTACAGCATTTGGAGTATGTGTCTAAAGGTTTATTGCGGTAGAAGAGAAATTACGGAGAATGCAATAGAATATAGTGGAAAATTCATTAAAAATTTGATAAACATTTATAAAGTGTATAGGATAGGAATAACAGATTCCAAGATACTGGAAATCCTATAGTTAGATTTTTTTTATACGAATCCATAGATAAATAGTCGTAGCTTTGTTTTGTTTGTAATTTTAAAATACACAAAACCATTAATATATAAAAGCCGCTGTGTTCTTTGATAATCCTTTTTCCTGCTGCAAAGCCCCAGGTCAAGGCGTCGCTTTTATTTAAAAGGAGTAAATTTCAATTGTACCCATTTTCAAATCTGCCATCAGATTTGGCGTTGTGTGGCACCATTTAGTGGCAGAAACCTCATTTTTCCATTTAGCAATTCAAAGGCACTTGTAAATGATTTGAACCATGGGAAGCCATCAATGAAATAAGCATTTGACATCTTATCACATAACGCCACCGGACATTGAGGGACTTTCCGTCTTGTTATATATGTAAAAAATTTTCCGGAATTTTTAAAAGTTCTGTTACACTCGTTTTTTTATGCGTTGAGATGTTTTACCTGTGTGATAGAAAAAGCACGGTAGAACAAACTTGAACTTCTACTTTTTCAACACATATCACTATAAGGATCTTTCCCTTTCGTCCAGTTGTTTCGAGATGGAAGTCAAAATAATCAAGATCGCTTCTGTTCATCGTGCGGGCCAAAACTAGTCCGTCATCGCCGAGCGGCTCAACGTCAGTTGGATGACCGTCCGCAGACATGCGAAAAGGCTAAAGAACGGAAAATACATTAAAGATATACCTCCTTCAGGGAGTACTCAAGTTTTCAATTATTTGTCTGCGAGATGGGCTTTCGAAAGAGCTCTAGAGCTCAAAATGACTACGCTCGCGAATAAGAACATCTAGGTGGCCATGGTGTCCAGGGCTATCAAGAAGAAGGCCGACAAGATCTTTCGTGCGTGGAAAGGGTTAGCTCATCGAACGTAGGCGAGAACAACGTCGGAAGCCGATTCTTCACCTCTCAACGAAATGAAGATTCATGGCAACTGAATTCTCATTTTTGAGGGATAAAAAAACTTCACCTCTGATCCGCTAATCAAGAAGAGGAATGACCGACTGATAAACTTCGATAAGGATGTTTTCGAGGTCTGCTACCTGTCCATTACCAAACAACCAACCGGCCTTACTGATGATGCTCGGAGGCGTGGCTTCGAATTGGGAGAAGATGACGCGGTGTGGTTCGCGGCAGGTGACAGGCTCACCGCTGCCGATTACATGGATATCTTGGCCACGAAGGTTCTGTTCTTGTTGAGAAAGATCCCGATAGAGGCAAGATAGGTCGTCGAAGGAATTTCGTCCGCCGCATTCACCTGACCTCAATTCCCTTGACTACATTGAGTGGGCGCTGTCGAAAGCGAGATTTCGACGGTCCCCCACAGCAATGTCGACAAGCTGAAGTCCTTACCTGCGTGTAGGCCAGAATGAAGAAGCACTTCGTCTCACCATGGGCGCGGCTTTCATTTTTAGCCTGTGACATTTGCTTGCTGTTGGTGGCAGTCAGATTGATTAATATCACAATTTAAAAATATTTATATGTTAAAACTATCATTATCTCATTTGTTTAGACAGTCGTAAGGAGTATGAACAGGACATTTTTCATTACCCGTGCCTTTTCTTTCATTTCTAAATAGTTATCTTTCCATTATCAATGTAAAATTGATACATGTGTATGTAGATATTTCATTGTAATTTTTGATCTTACATTTTGTTCTCAATCGGCGCGTCGTAGGTTGATTTGAGGTTCTCGTTGATAATGCCTGACACAATTCAATGGTGGTCGTTATACTTTGTAAATTTGGTTGTTGGTTCTTTTTTCTCAATTTAGAAACTGAAGCATATTTTTTAATAGTGAAGGATTGTTCATAATGGACCATTCGACTATTTCAGGCGAGACAGCCTTGCCAAGGGAAATTCTAGCAATTGCTACCGAATGTCACTTTAACCATGTAATGGAGCCATACGACATCTCTACCTGCACTCAACCTTGGTCCTTCGGGAAAAAGTCCCCAAGATCTTATGATATGTTTAGCATTTTACTTATTTTAATCGCTTATTTTACTTTCTATATATATTTCTACTTTTTATATTATATATTTATAATTATATTTTCTATTGCGCATATGCATTATCACGATTTTTCAAGAAATTTCTCCTTTTGTATGGTAATCTTTGTAACATTTCGTGGGGCATAAATACGATTCAACATTGGTTTTTGAACAATCCCCATCAAAAGCGGAATGACCTCTAAACACATAAATTCTTTGTCAGAAAAACCTTTCCATCATAAAGCCTACTTTGTTTTTTTATTCTCAATACACGACTTGCATCAGAAATAAACTTAACTGAATAATTGTTTGTCTCATCACAAATAAATTTCATAATATTAACATTCACTACGGATTTAAAAACTTGTAAAACTTCACTTGCTTCAATATTTTTGATTTACTTTGCATTGATCAGGAGCTGCCACAAAAGAACTCCAAGAATCACTTCGATTCACATCACTCTCACCCAAATCATGCTCAGATTCGTTAGATAAAACTTCATCTAATCCACATCACTATCTGAATCACTAAGATGAAAGCTTGACATATCACTATCATCAATTACTAGCTGTTCACAAGCGTTCAATTTTAATTTCTCCTGGCCATGATAGCTAAGACTATTTAAAATTCTTTCAAAAAAATCATTATACCTCATTTAACGTCTGACCACATACTGAATAAATAATATGGCATAATAAACCAACTATCGTGTTAGTAACGTATCCGGTTACAACGTCTTAGCCAATCAGAACTTATATATCAAATATGTGCGCTTCGCAGATTGAAGCTCAAGAAAAAACAGAGGCCCACATATATGTGCTTTCTTCAATAGCTTTTCAATTTACGAAGGCACTTATTTGTGCGCCATGCAGTTAATGAGTTAAGGAAATTCCTTCGGCAAAAGTACGACTATCCAGCTAGTCATTTTCTTCCAAACCCTATTTGGCAATGGTGGTTGGAAATAGTGCCTATGTGCTGGAGAGAGCTGGAAAGACGTAACAAAGACAGGGAAATAAATTTTACCAAAGGAAACAAAAGAAAGAGTAATCAGTGGGTGGTCTATAAAGAAAAGAGGAGGGGGTAATCTGTCTCTATTAACCTTGTAATCTGCATCATTCAAGTAGAAAGAGGATGAATAAGAAATATTTAAAGTAACAAATGGCTTGTATACACAAACTTTCTTAAGAAATTTTTAATAATAGGGAGCAAACTATGATATAAATAAAGAAATTTGTATATAGGCACAATCAGTAATATAAGCTAACGGGTAATAGCAAGGAAATTTAGTATATCAAAATATAAATAAGTACAAGAACTTTTTTCCTAGATTTGATTGAGTACATTTATTTGTAAAATTCATTTTCTTAAAATTTTCATTTGAATTAATTGATTTTCAAAACTACATATTTTCCTGTGCTAATATCCACCAAACCATCCTATATCCTCATTAACACATTCCCTCCTTTGGGATGGAAATACATCAATCGTGTTTCTTTGACTCGTACTATTATTCTAACTTTTCTCTCTAAATGAGTGGGATTCCACCTAAACTTCTAACACACTGGTAATCAGGTAAAATAGTACGGCCTAACTTACTAGCACATATGTCGACCATCGGCATATGGTAATTTTAAAAACAGCCCCGAAAGAGAAGAACACTTTTAAAGGGGAGAATAGAGGGCAGTTTTTGATGAAATTAGTATAAGTACTACAAAAGTTATTGATAGAAAACACTTAGAATTTAGAAAATTTTGAAAACGGTCAGTGTATAGATCCCACACGTTTAATTTTCAATAATAGCCTAAAATATTTAAATAAACGTTTGAATTAGTTTCATAATCTAAATATTACATGTATATCTTATATCTCCTTTTCTCTTAATCTAATTTTGTTATTCAAAAATATGTCTAATGCAGCAAATCAAAGTTGTTTTGGCTAAACACTAAATTTAAATGTATTCTGGGTCAAGTTTAAAGAGAACCTTCAAAACTGAGGAGTCATCATTTGCTAGCCATCGATTTCATATTCGGACCACAAATCAGATTTAGCTAGAAATAGAGAAGGAAAATTCATTCTTGATATAATGAAGTTCCTCCGAGTAGGCTCAAATAGTGGTCACCAAAGGGATTCCATATTTGGGAAAAAGTTCTTTAGTTCTCGTCGAATTTGAAACATAGCTTGCAAATTGAGAAATTACCTTCGCAAGAGAGTTAAAGTTTAAGATAAAAAAAACAGGAAGAAACACAACTTCACAAAATCATCCATAACCATTGGAAAACTCAAAATGAAAAACATTTTAATAAATAATAATAAATGAAATTGTGTATGATTATCAAGTGACTAAAATACTCAACATTTATCAAATTTACTTCTAACACGAAAACCCACACTTAAAGTAATCGTCCACAATCCTCTTTCTGCTTAGTGTATCACTCTTTAAAACATAAGCTCTTGCATTTTGCCGCATATACGTTCTATTTGCACCTTCATTTGAATCCGACACAAACTTTGCTAATCCAAGGAACAATTTCTCGTGAAAATTTCCCCCAATTTCTTCCATTAGGTAACTCATTCATGTTTTCTATAATTATGATTAGAGGTTAGGCGGAGTTAGAGCACCAATCATGGATATCCCGAGACGCTGCTCTGATTAGAAATTCAACGAGTCATTTAATCGTCGCCCGGACAAAAGATATGGCCGATGCCTCGATGTGTATGGTGAATGTGATTGTTGTAAACAGTCATGAATGTACAAGTGTGAATTGCAGATAGAGAATAATGGGTGTAAACTATTTATTTTGCATGCATAATGGAAATGAAAGAATTCCTTGACCTTTTTTTTTCTTTCGAAAAAACATGCGCATTGAAGAGACCTTACCGAATTAATAATATCATTATGTTATTATTTTTTGTCGATATTTGACTTCGAAAGAACTAAAGAGGGGAGAAGAATTCAGTAAAATGAGGCGAAAACATAATATTCATAGAAGACGCTATGCTCTTCTTCTACTGCAATTTCAAAGAGTAGATTTAGATGTGTAATTTATATATATATATATATATATATATATATATATATATATATATATATATATATATATATATATATATATATATATATATATATATATATATATATATATATATATATATATAAATATATATATATATATATATAAAAGCCGCTCTTCTCTTCCTTAAAAGGAAGAGCTTGGTTACACAGGCACCCCTTCGGGGGGGTGGCCTACAGCCTTATTTGCAAATCTTAACCGCTTTTTAAATCGCCTTTGCAGACTTTATTTTAACACCCTGAAGACCATTTTCTTCTTCTTATTCTTCTTCATCTTCATCTTCATCTTCTTCTTCTTCTTCGTCTTCTTCATCTTCATCCTCATCTTCATCTTCATCCTCATCTTCATCTTCATCTTCCTATTTATCTTCCTATTTATCTTCATCTTCTTCTTCATCTTAATCTTCATCTTCTTCTTCTTCGTCTTCTTCTTCATCTTCAGCTTCATCCTCATCTTCATCTTTATCTTCTTATTTATCTTCATCTTCATCTTCATCATCTTATTCTTCTTCATCTTTTTCTTCATCATCTTCGTCTTCTTCTTCATCTTCAGCTTCATCCTCATCTTCATCTTCATCTTCATTCCAGGACCATCCGTCACTTTTCCAAAAGGACGGAATTCACCTAAGCGATGTGGGTAATAGTCGGCGGGTAAGATCTTAGACGAGTCCGTACGTAGCATTTTAGGTAGGAGAGTTGCGCGGCCACGTGATGCCGATGCGCCGGGCCGGCCCACGCGTGAAGAGGGCACTATCGACGGGGTGCAGGGAAACGGAACGGATCTGAGTGTTATAGAAGAGTTAACGTAAAGCGCAAACTGAGATGCATATATGCGAATGTTCGTAGCTTAAAAAATAAAATTGCCGAAATAAAAGCCGTTATTCTAGAGGGTAATTTCGACCTCGTATTCCTAAGTGAAACATGGTTAGACACTCATACGGGGATCAGTGTTTGCGAGTTCGATATAGCGGGGTACAAAATTCATTACAGAAATAGACAAACCGGTAGAGGAGGGGGCGTATTAATGTATATAAAAGAGGATCTAAACGCCATAACGATGGACTCGTCTAAGGATGATATGCGAAGTGATGCTTTATTAGTCCAGCTAAGTTTAGATGCTATAAATAAAATTAACTTAGTCGTGCTATATCGTCCGCCTTGCCAATTGGAAAGAGAAGATGCTGCACTCTTCGATACGCTTACGTCTTGGATTAGAAAAGGGACCACATTAGTCTGCGGCGATTTTAATTTACCTAATGTTAACTTTAGCAACCTTACTTCTGATAAACCGGGTGAGAGGCTATTAAACTTTATGTTGGAGAATTTTCTCGTACAAAAAGTGGAAGAGCCTACTCGTGATAGCAATATTCTTGATTTAATCATGGCAACCGATGAGTCATTGTTAGAAAACGTACGTGTGGGTGAACATTTAGCTTCCAGCGACCATAATGCGATTAGATTCGATCTAAACACCTGCGTAGAAGTTAGAATGAGCTCGCAGCTCATCCCTCGTTTTGGTAGCTGTGATTTCGATATTTTTTGCGAAAGGATTAAGGATATAGACTGGGGAATACAATTCGAGAACAGGTCGGTAGGAGAGATGTACGCAGAACTTCGATGTACGCTGCTTCGTGTGAATTCTGATTTGGTTAAGTATGTGCGTAAGAGCGGGAAGTCGGTGAGAGCTCCGTGGCTTAGTCCGTTAATACTACGCTTAATCCGGGACCGAAATAGAAAATTTAAAATTCATAAAAACAATGGGTCAGTTATAAGTCGGCAAAATTACATAGATTCTCGTAGGGAAGTTAAACGTGCGGTCAGAGATGCGAAGAGGAAGTATGAAATAAACCTCGCTAAGGATTCAAAGAATGAACCGAAACGGTTTTATGGGTACGTAAATAATAGGAAACCCGTAAAAGGATCGATAGGGCCGATCAAAGATAAGGATGGTCGTTTGACTGAACTTCCGACAGAAATGTCTAAAATTTTAAATGAGCATTTTACGAGCGTGTTTACTGTGGAAGATTCTTCCGAATTGGAATCGTTAATTGGGGAAGTTCGTAGTGCTGATAAATGCATATCCGATGTAAGTATAAAGGACGAGGAAATTCTTAAATTTATTAAGCTAATGAAAAAGTCGAAATCTCCGGGCCCCGATGGGGTATATCCAATTCATTTAAAGGAGCTTCAAAATTAACTCGTTAAGCCATTGCGTGAAATTTTCAATCGCTCATTAGAGGATGGCGTAGTTCCGTTGGATTTCAAGCGAGCAAACGTTACACCTATATTTAAGAAGGGGAATAGATTTGAAGCAACGAATTTTCGGCCTATTAGTCTAACTTCGGTAGTTGGGAAGCTTTTAGAATCTGTAATTAAAGATAGAATAGTGAGCCACCTCGAGGCAAATAAGCTGATTAACGATACCCAGCATGGATTTAGGCGTGCGAGATCGTGCTTGACTAACTTGCTCGAATTCTTCCACAAAATGATTTGCGTGTACGATGAAAGCAAAGCTGTAGACGTAATATATTTAGACTTTAAAAAGGCGTTCGACACCGTCCCCCACCAAAGGTTATTAATGAAAGTTAAAGCGATTGGGGTGACTGGTAAGATTTTAAACTGGATTAGAAATTGGCTGAAAGATCGCTCGCAGCGGGTAGTAATAAATGGGGAATGTTCAGATTGGGCACGTTAGTAGTGGGGTACCGCAGGGCTCTGTTTTAGGCCCTTTATTGTTTTCAATTTATATTAACGATTTAGATAAAGGCATACTTAGTCGGATTTCGAAATTTGCGGACGACATGAAGCTGGGTAATCGTGCCTATGTAAGATCGGATGTCGATAAATTGCAGGGGGACCTAAACTCGATTGCCAATTGGGCGGACAAGTGGCAAATGGAATTTAATTTAAGCAAATGCAAGGTAATGCACTTGGGTTGCCATAATTTAAGAGTAGATTATACCATGAAAGGCCAAGTCCTCGACGCGGTTAAATTAGAAAAAGACTTGGGAGTATTAGTCTCAGACGATTTTAAATTCTCGAAGCAATGCGCGGATGCGTGTAAAAAAGCAAATCGCGTTTTGGGTTATATCGCGCGCAATTTCATCTTCAAATCTAAGGATGTAATTTTACCTTTATATAAATCCCTTGTGCGGCCACTTCTCGAATACGCTGTTCAATTTTGGGCTCCATATTTAATGAAAGATATCGCGCAATTAGAAAGAGTGCAGCGTAGGGCTACGAAATTAATTCCAGAGCTGAGGAATAGATCATACGAGGAAAGGCTCAGGGCTTTAGATTTGCCATCGCTAGAAAGCAGAAGATTACGTGGTGAGCTAATAGAAGTATTTAAAATAATAAAGGGTTTCTCAAACGTTGACTTTCGCAATCTGTTCGAACTGGATCATAGGGGAAATACTCGTCAGCACGGGTTAAAATTAGTGAACAAGCGTTTTAACACTAGTATAGCCCAAAACTATTTTACATTTAAAGTTACTCAAAATTGGAATCGGCTGCCCACCTACGTAGTAGATAGCACTTCGGTTAATATGTTCAAAAATCGTCTCGACGTGCATTTGAATAGTTTAAATATAACGTAGTTGAGCACTGTGAATTTAAACGTCCTTGCAGAGAGAGAGTTTGGAGCGGAGGTTTAAGGATATGAAATTATGATGACTAAAAATGATGCCGGCGATTCTCTGCATGTGTAGCTTAGATGTCCCATTTCTTTTCCGCCTATCCTATAAGTAGTCTCTATCCCTAAATTAGCTTTTCACCACTAGCAGTCGAGTGGCTGCGGAAGATGAGAAGAAAAACTTTCTATCTCCCCCGACCCCTAGTTTGATTAGTTAAAATTGCACGATAATGTACACATGTAGATAAGTGTGTACAGTAGATAGTATTAAAAAAAAATAAAAAAAAATAGCATGTTAGAGATACACTCGTAGATAAGGGTGTATCGTAGTTTTTGATTTAGTGTAGCGGACTAGCCTCGAGCGGACCTTAGGGTCTTTGTTGGTCCTAGATTCTGTAGTTCTGTAGTTCTTATTTATCTTCATCTTCATCTTCATCATCTTATTCTTCTTCATCTTCTTCTTCATCATCATCTTCATCTTCATATTCATCTTCTTCTTCTTCTTCTTTTTCATTTTAACTATTTCAATCCATTGAATTTCCGAAACACCCTCGAAGTCATTTGTCAACTAAGTCAAAAAAAACTTTTAGAAATTCTCAAAAAATCCACATCTTAATTTATAGAGATATAGAATATATATATATGTATATATATATATATATATATATATATATATATATATATATATATATATATATATATATATATATATATATGCCTAGAGTAAAAATGATTAAATATACTTTAGCGAGAGTCTAGTGTATTAGTTACATTATTTACATATTACAATATTTGGTTCAAAAGATATGCGAACAAAAAGTTCCTATTCGGCAATTGTTGCTAATTTAAAGCGTTTCAAGAATATGCTACCGGAACTCATTCTGTCCAAATCTCTGTAATATTTGAATAAATATTTAAGTTCGTAATTAATCCTCGTTGAAACAGGACATAATTGCCGATGCCGCCCAAAATCTGAAAGTTTCATGGATTCCATATTTCATCTGTCTATTAAATTCAAAGGATAAATGTTACCATTAAATATCAAAATCTTCCTTCATTCACCGATGCTTCTTAGGTTGCAGATGGACATAAAATCTCTGATAAACAGTAAACTGGTATCGAATTTGCGCCCATTGAAAATCTTTTAGCATTGTTCCTAACAGTATTTTGCGTATGTTGGAAAAATAGCTTTGAACCACGAAATTCTCAAGCATTAATGAAAATTGTCAAACCATTAGTCCCGCACTCTCGCAGGAAGAGGATATTTTAATGAGAAACGGCCCCCCTTTTGAAAGAACCAATTTTCACCTTTACCAATGCACTATTCCTGTATGCCACGGGGATATTGGCCTTTGTAAATGTTGGGGTGATGTGACCAAGATAGATTTGTCTGGTCTCCATTCCCATCATCAGGTCTGGAAGAAGAATTAAGCTCTCATCCAAAAGTCGACCCTTCCAACCTGTATTAGATCGAGAATGACTTTCTGCAATCTAAGGAAGTATGGATAGATCCAATACATCAGCCAATGACCATAAACCTAAGGTAAGCTAGGTCTTTGACCCAGGAAATATTGGTTTATTAATAATAAAAACAGTATAATAAAATGATCCCTTCAGTCTTCTCACCTCAGCACGAGTGCATTTAAAATCAGTGTTAAAGCTTCTCAACCTTGTCATGTTCTTGAGGTGAAAAGGGCTGCATATAAAAATGTACTAAAGTAAGAACCAAAGTTTGTGTATATCTAATGGCTTCTATTCACTACAAGATAAAACCAAACTAATAGTAAAAGAATCAACCCACTGGAAGTTTTAGCCCCTAGTAAAAAAACATATTCGACCAGAAAGTAAGTTTATGAAATTAAAGACGTGACACTATTTTAATTAGAAAGCAGAGGCTAATTTCCAATGTGATTTTTTTTGTGAATAATAATGAGGAACTCTTACTAAATACAAAATTAGGTGATGTTACGAAAACCTTTTAAGCTAAAGGTGAATATTGAGATGGTATAAACAATTAAGGAAAAGATTGAATATTCAGAACTCAAAAACTTATCAAAAAAACAACTCACGTTAAAATAAAACATAAATACATATATTGAAAAATTCGTAGCAAATATTATTGAAACAACAAATTTATTAATCCACTCTAAGATTTTTCTCATATCAGATGACACTACTAGAGCATGACCGTGAAAACAAAATCACAAATTGATGAAATATGTAGTTGCACAATTTCCTCAACACCATTAACATATAAATGGCTATTTACACCAGAGGCAGCCACTTTATTTTGATAGCCCCTATATAGCGATTAGCTACAAGGGCATAAATCCCAATCAACAAAGAATAAAAATTTCCCTTTAGTATGAAATAAAAAAAAATATTCAATTATTTAAAAACTTTATTAATTGTAAGGAGTCTTGCAAGAATGGACTTATAGGAATACAAAAGCATAGTCTAATGCTCACGTTGCATTACATAATAAAAGAAAAACAAAGGAGACGTAAGAAACCATAAGCCATTCAAAGTCCTACCAGGATAAATTAATTAGTTAAAAAGGACATAACTAACAGAATACCACAAAAACATCGGTAATCAACTGCTGAAATATGCCGATTTAAGAAGTATATATAATATTTATTTAAAATTATCTGCAATAATTATTTCAGAGAAAAATGAATATTCAGAATATCTTTAAATCAAAATCGCAGACCAGGAATAAGTCATTTAGTCAATAAAATCTGTTCATATCTCGAAGCGCTACAGATTTCGGAACGTGACAGCTCGCGAAGCACTACGAATCTCTGAGAAGTGCAGAAACGAGAGAATCACAAATCTTAGAATCAAAAACTGTCTTACGTTATGATCTTGGTGAAATCCAGTCATTGAATATGGAAACTAAAAAACGGGGAAGGGGAGGCCAATTTGATCTCATTCCACTAAAACTGTAAACAACAAGGCTTGGGGAGATTCGCCAGAGGCTGAAGTCGGGGCAAAGGGAAATAAAACTGTTAATTCACCTCCAAGCCGTTGATGAAAGAGTATTGTGTGCCTCGAATCCAAAAGAGGTGTTCTCATCACACTATTTCTTTCTTGATTCTAAAATTCCACGGGAGGAGCTGGGAAAGAGAGTTTACCGCAGACCCCTTTGCAGGCAATAAGGACAGGAGAGCAATGTGTAAACCTTTAGGTTCAGAGGGCAAAGTGCGGGTTAGGGGAAGGGATGAAAAACAACAGATGTTTGCGCCAAGAGAGAAAAGCACAAGAGGGAAGGGAGTGCTATCTCATCTCGCGTACAGTACCATGATTAAATGGTCAAGTCCGTTGGCAACTAGCCTACAATATTAGCTGCCGGTAACGAAAATAGTTGAAAAAAATCCTTTAAACTATATGCCCCCCAAAACTAAATTTAAAAAGCCTAGTTAGTCTCAAACAAGTTTGATACTATGGGTGGTACTTTGGACGGGAGGGCATGACCCTCCTATGGGTACAATGTTTAGCACTCTACAAGATTCACCCCTTTACCCTCACTCACCCATTTTGGAGTCAACGATACTAAAATCATCACAAGCCTGATAATGGCAGTTACAATTCCGAAAATAATCGTTCAATTCTTGGGCAGACAAATTAGAATTGAGGCTCAAATTGTAGATTAAGGATTTTTTTTATATCTCATCAGGCGACTGCCTTTTAGGGCATAAGTCGCCGTACTGATCCTAGCCTAAATCTAGGCTGTATTAAAACACAAAATAAGAAAGAAAAAACAAACAAAAGAAAAACAAACAAATTGAAAAAATATAAAGCGAGCTCCCCCGGCGAGTAAGCACACGATCCATAGATGAATATTAAATAAAGGGGAGAAGGCCAGCCTGCTCCAAAAAGTCTAAAAGTCCACAGGTCGGTGTGGCTAGGCGGTAGCGAACAGGCCTATCCCGGTACCGGCTCAGGTAACGTGCGCGAAGATCAGTCAGACTGGGGCATTTGATAATAATGTGCAGAACAGTCTGGGGGACGAAGCAGGCGTCACAATAGGGCGCAGGCGAGCGCTTCATCAAATGGCGATGCATCACACGAGTGTGCCCGATTCAGAGACGACAGAAAGCGACCTGAAGCCGTCGCGGCATTGGAGGATAGGTCCATGGGAACAGTCGCTGCGCAATGCCATGCAACTTTAAGTTCTCCTGGACCGTTTCTCATCTTCTTTGCCAAGCAGTCCGAAGAGCTGCCCGTATTCCTGCCATGTAGTCTGGTATGGAAGACCGAAACGCTGGTCCGGTCGCCCCGTCTTCGCGGACTCGTCGGCGGGGTCTTTCCCTGCAATTCCTACATGTCCAGTAACCCAGCAGAAAATAATCTTGACATCAGCCTGGCTCGCCAAAACCGTGGCGTTAAGGATATCGCGAAGCAGATGATGAGGAGATTCTAATATTGCGAGATCACTTGGGGCGCATTGTGAGTCGCTATAAATCACAATCCGCTCTCCGAAGTAGGCACGTCGTGTTATTTCTTGTACCGAGAGATGTATTACAACCTTCTCTCAAGTTGTAATAGCTCTCAGAGGAGTTTCCTAGCCCTAAACCCAAAGGGCTTAGGATATGATTTGCGACTTTCAGCGGCATACGCACCGTAGAGATTGGCTGCGAAAGCTTTGAGATCCGTTAGCGACAAAGGGAGACGATGCGCTCGTGCGAGTAATGCACTGTGCACGGCGCATAGAAGGTGGCATCTCTCCAGCATCGACAAGCAAGCTTTCAATAGGGGAAGTGCGAAAGGCACCATTCGCCAAGCGAAGGCCGGTGTAGGAGATCGAGTCCACCTTCCGCAATAGACGTTGGGGTGCGGAGGCATAAAATTCACATCCGTAGTCGAGCTTCGAACAGACAAAGGATTGATAGAGCAGTAAGTCAGTAACCTTCTCAGCGCCCCAAGTACTGAACGTTGAGGAACGAAGAATATCCATTGCGAGAGTATAAGACAACCTAGGGCAGTGAATATGAGCCTCCCAGGTGAGACCTCAGTTAAATATAAAACCAAGAAAACTGTGCGATTCAACCACTTCAAGGCCTACCTCATTAAGAAACAAATCTGGATCGGGGCTAAGCCTTGAATGGCGGCCAAAGAAAACCGAAACTTGTGCACTTCGGCGAAGCGAGAGACGCGATTCAATGTGTGTTGGAGTCGACGCTCCAGAATTGGCAGCTGGGCCGCACCAAAAGAGATCGAAAGATCGTCCACGTAGAGCGTAGGAAGAACATCTCCAAGCAGCATCGAGGTAATGCCGTTGATGCTCCATTAGGCCTATGAGGGCTCTCCCCACCCGTACGCGGAATCGATTATCTCGCAAAAATTTAGATATAAAGACAAGGAGGCGTCCCGTCGCCCCCATCGTGTGGATGGTCTCTATGATACCATATCGCCATGCGGTATCATCAGCCTTCTCCAGATAGAAAAAGACCGTTGTTAAGTGCTGGCTACGAAGGAAGGTCTCGCAGACTACATTTTCCAGTCGAAGCAAAGCATCCGACGTGGAATGAACTTGAGGAAACTGCACTGTGCAGAAGACAAATGGCCACCGCTGTCCATAAAAAATGCTAATCTAACATATACCAATTTCTCCATCAACTTGCACACGCAGGAGGTTAGAGAAATTGGGCGGAAACGGGCCAGAGTAGAATGATCTCTCCCCTGTTTGCGAAAAGCTAGCACAGAAGCAATTCGCCAGGAAACTGGGGGGTTACCCTGTACCTAGATCCTGTTGAAGAAAGCTAACAGAAAGGCAAAGCTTCGCTCACCCAGGTGTCGAAACATGGCGTACGGGACTTCTTTCGGACTACGGGGACTGTCCAGTGAAATCGTTCGGGTCACGTTTATAGCGCATGTAGGCATAACGATTCTGTTTGAGGGCCTTCTCACACTCTGCCGACCACCAGGGGAGTGGTCGGCGTGCAAAACGGCCAGACGTTCTGGAAATAGTAGTCAGGCCCGTGGCGACGAGGTTGCCGGAGAAGAACTCAACGGCCTCATCTACCGACCTAAACTCCTCAAATGAGATAGAGAATTCAGTCATTTCCTGAAATGCAGGCCACCGCGCCCGCTCCAAGCACCACCGAGGTGGGCTCTCAGGCGGTAGCTGCCCAGGAAATAATATTTGAATGGGAAAGTGATCACTACCATGGAGGCCATCGACCACCCCTCAATCAAAATTAGGCTGTGCATCCGGAGAGCAGAGAAATAAATCAAAGCAAGAAAATGAAGCGGTTCTCGGATAGAGATGCGAAAACACATCCACATTAAGGACACCTATCTCAAGCTCTTCGATCAGATCGGCAAGGAATTGTACCTGGGATTTATTGAGTATTCTCCCTAGAGAAAATGTCTGCCGATTAGATCTCCAAGCAAGAGAAAGGGCCTCGGCAACCGTGCCACAACGCGGTGGAAGTCACCCGCGTGGAAGTCAGCTGACGGCGAAATGTACGCAGAAATGATAGTATAACTCCTATCCAGTTGAAGCTGGACAGCCACTGCCTGAAAGGAGGTATCTAAAGTGAAAGGAAGAACGGAGACATCATGCCGGGTGTAAACCGCGCATCCCCCAGCCCGGCCATCTCGTGTTTGTGGGGTTACAAGACCCTTATACCCCGGGAGAGTGGGCAGTGGGCACTCGTCTAGCAGGGCCTCATACAGAAAAATAGCTAAAGATTAAATATTGGAGAAAGATTAAATATTTTGATGAAACATAAATTGAGATGTTTGGAACAAATGAAATTAGATATGTTAAGCGTAAAAATGGTGAGGCTGTTTTTCATAAAACCACCGCTCTCACAGTAAAATAAATCTATTTTGTTATTGAGTAGATTCTCTTAAACATGCTATGGTACATCTATCAAACAAGAAAGAAATAATATACAGAATTTTTCTTGAAGCTACTCGGTGATAAAAAGAGATGTTTTTAAGCTCTGGCATTGGCAGAGCCTGGCTCTGTCACACTACTTTGGCAGTGCACACATTGATATTGGTTTCTTCATGAATGAAATAAGCCAAAGTAAGCGGACGGAATAGCTATCACAGTCGCCAGACCTCCGCTTGATAGAAAATTTATGGCATGAACTGAATGTCAACGCTATGGATGACCTCTGCTAAAATACAAAAGGAATGAAGTAGTTTTGCAAATAAGAGTAGGAAAGAAATTCAACTCGAATTTGTTTGAAACTCTTTAGAAACTATTTTAATCATTTGATCAGTGTCATGAAGCAAATGGTTATACTATTAGTTTTAAATAATTTAATATATGAATATTTATGATTGCCTTTTTTTACACTTTTATTATGTATTTTATTCGATTATACATTTTGAGATTTTGTGCGTCTTTTAAATCATTCCGTTTAATGTTATCCCGCCCTTAATAATTCATAACTTATCGCAAATAAATTGTGCTACAAGGTAAGGTATAATACTTTCTAGAGCAAGTATTCCTGGGAAAAAAAGAAAGAGAAATACAAAGATAAATAAAATGAATAAAGAACACCTACAAGAAGTGAGTTATATTTGGTAACTCACGACCAAGTAAAGGATGAGTGGTGAAATAATAAATGAGTTTATCGGCTCTCTAATAACTCATTCGACTTAACTAACCTTTTATGTTTGCTTGCACTATACCGATAAAAGAAAATTAAATATTTATCTATCTGTCTGTCTTTCCGTATGTCCATTAAATTCACATCTATTCATCTTAATATGAATATTTTTTTTTCATTCCACCATTCACGCCACATCTAACAGTTGTAGAATGTGAAGGTTTTTGCCTCTAAATTAAAAAAATATATTTCACAGCCATATCTGTTAACAAAGATCTTCCTGCTTTAATGTAATACCCGAGTCTGTACAATATTTTGTCCCATTAATTCTAGCAGTGTACGACCCTAAAATAAGAGAAGTGAGAATAAACTTTTCCAGGGATATTTTTGGCGTAAATCACGAATATAATATTCGTCTCTTTCTGCGACCCTCCATTTTCTCATAAATTACCATCTTACTTACGTTAGATACACTGATGGTTCCGTAGGGATTGAATTCAAACAGAATTGGGGCGAAAATGATAACTCTAAAAGTTATGAAAGGTTTTGATATAATTTTAATGGGATGTTCCTAACGTATTTTTCGACCTAACCTCGGAAATTTATAAAAGTACACTCAAGATATCGTATTTTAGTTTTACGGGTCAAAATACGTGGTAACTCTTACGTAGCGCTTGATAATTTTGTAACTTACTATAAATGCATCCAATTTTTACTTTTTTGTTTAATATTTGTGGCTGTTACGAGTTATATTATGTTTTTTTACAGACTAGAGTGTTTTTTCTTTACAAGGGACAGAGCTTAATTGCCTAGGGAATGCAAATATTTGGATCAGTTACATTAAGACATGTGAAGAAACCTTATGAGGTGTACTTTGGATTCGAAGTAAGTGACCAGGACAAACACTGGGTACAATTTCTCTTTCTCCCTGGGTGAAAGGCAAAGGGCGTAGCCTCATGTTTGGAGTACCAATGGTATGGAAGAAGCCAACTGACCATTTAACGGATTGCTAATTGTGCTTAAAATATATTAAAAGTGGGTATTCAATGTGTTCTCTTCCCTTGTCTTAAATATATTTTCAAGATAGGTATCAATTAAAAATAGCAAAACACATACGATGTTGTACTTCCACTAATTCTCCAAGTGATCACAACCAGTAATATCCTTTTTTAGCCTGATATTATTTTATTTCACTTCAGATCGCAACAGAAATATCAGTCGATTCAGAATCTCAAGATACACTATATGTGGCACAGCTTAAAACTTAAACCATTCCTCATCACACAACCGAAACTCAATGATCTAGTTTGTGATCTAACACTTACTAGTCACCTCCGCAACAATGGAACCTTTTGGATAAACATGCTCGAATTACTGTATTTAGGAAGTGTTCTTCAGTTCTACAGCAATACTTCACTTTTGAAAACAACTTGACTTATTGTAATGATATCAGAGGCCTAGTCACTACCCTTGAGCTGACCTATGGACCAAATGAGTGAAGGTTATTCATGGATGCATCTCTTAACAGGATAAAAGCAGTTCTGTTAAACATTGAGGGCACCAGGCCTTAGGTTCAATTTGTTCACTCAGTCATTTTAAGAGAGACATATGAGAATCTTGCTTTTATTCTAGCTAGGGTAAGTTAAAAAGCATGAGTGTCTAATTTGAGCGGTCTTGAAAGTAGTAGTCTTACTAATGTGCTACAAACTGGATACAGCGAGTTTATGTGCTCCCTTTGCAAGTGGGACAATAGGGCCAGATCAGACCATTTTGTACACTTAAATGGTCACCTCGGTAAACTATGACGCCTGGACACCATAATATAATTCATGAGACAATAGTTAAGAAGGAGAAAATCATTTTGCCACCACTTCATATAACACTAGGCCGAATGAAGCGATTTACCAAATTAGAGGAACATAACAAGCCATGTTTCCAGTAACTCAAAGCGATATTCCCTAAATAACTTATGCCAAGATTTAAAAGGCATATTTGTAGGGCCTCAGATTCGTCGAATTATAGCAAAAAAGAACATCGAGGCTTCAATGGATGAATCTGAGCTAGCGGCGTGGCATGCATTTAAATATTTTTGATATAGACTCCTGGAAAAGCCTCCAAGGTGTCCAACGAGCGTATAGTAAAGAGCCTAATCAAGTGCTACTAAAAACTCGGATGCAATGTGTCACTGAAGATACACTTTCTTCATTCTCATCTGTTCTTCTCAATGGAAAACAGGTATAAGGGAAAATGAATCTTTTTTCTGCTGCCTGACTTCTGCTGGAACCTGAATCGTGACACACCTGGGACGTCTTACAAATGAACAAGTAAGTACTAAATTGTATATTAATGTCGATTTTAAAACGCTTATAGTAGCTCAATTACGATGTTTCTTCTCCTACTTTAGTTATTAATCTCAAAGAATGAATCAGATTAAACATTACCAAAATCCTTAAATATCATTTAATTTGTATCAGAGCAACTTTCACTCTCCTCGTCTACGTTGCATGCACCTTTTCCAGCATATACTGATGTTTGCGCAGATAAGGACACCAGAGTGCCATCGCATATTCAAATAAAACGCACACAGGTACTAATTAACTCTATGTGACTTGTTGAATACTCTGGAGTAATGTATGGTTTGTGTTTTCTACAAGTATTCTGTCGCAAGAATCAGTCTTTGGCCTTAAAGATGTTAGTCAATTAATTTATTTGACAAATCATTCAGGGAATTTATTATTCATGGATGTTAGAATAATTGACCTGTAGTTTTGACAATCCTCATAACGAAAATTTGATTTATATTAGATAACTTTAATATTTCTGGAACAAAACCATTTTTTTAAGCAGTTAATGAAATATTTTTTCAGATATATAATAAAATAATCATGAAATTTAAGATTTAATATTATATATTGACAGGTAAAATGCTAGGTAGGGAATTGCCTTCGTCTTTCCATAGAAGGAATATCTTCCAAAAATGCTTAGGTAAATCCTGAAACAAAATAATCATTAATTGCTTTTGCTTTAAGTCTTGGATTGCTAAATATTTATCCACTAGCATTTTCCACTAGAACAATTGTGGTGCTTGTTGAAATTCAAGTTTTAAAAATTGGTAAAAGAAATTTGGGTTCGATTTGCAAGAATTTGTACGGGGATTTTATTATTATATTTTCCTTGTCTGAGTAGTAGTTTGACGCTACACATTAGTTCCAAAATTACTTACATATATGAAGTTCTTCATTATGTACATTGGAATTCTGAAAGGTTTTATTTCTTTTTCGATTATTTTATCGCGTTTCCATGTTTAAAGATTTTATTTGTGCAATCACTCTACGTTTTTCAGGCATCTTGAAAGGTATTTCTTTCTTTTGATTGAGTGTCGCCCAAAAGATTGACACAGATCTCAGTCGTAGAAAATGTAAGATTTTTAAAAACAATACAAGCAATCGGTTTAAATCTTTCCATGTGTCATATATCAAAAATTTTAATCATTATGAGATTTGTGATTGGATAAGATATTCCGTGAAATTTAAATAATCTTGAATTGTAGTCATTATAAAATAGGCGTTACTCCAATAAGAGCTTTTTATTTGTTGAAAAAACAATATTTAGGCTATTTACACCTGCAAGACGATCTACCCATTTCATGGCATATACACTACATATGCACCCGCTTCAAATGCACCAAGGTGCCTATCACGATATCAGTCCAGACCTTTTTCAGAGTAAATAAAGGTTCTTTGGGTTGCCAAAACCAACCCTGTTAACATGTTTATCAAAATCTACCGCGCTGGGTTACGGTAAGAATATAATTTTATCTATTACCACAGGGCCAAGGAACAGGAAATCTTATTCTCGAAATTTGAGATAAAGATACTCTCTATCCCCGTGTACACTCAAATAAACTTTGGGTCAAGTAAATTCCGACGAAACTGTATAATTGGCGACGTGTGAGCAACGACCTGAGTTTAGTTTTCATAACATTAAATACCGTCTTGGTTAAACAGCAAGGCAGTCAACGTCAGTCGGACAGAAAGTAAAAAGGCAGAAAACAACAGTGAGTAAGCAAGAAGTCCCGACAGTCAACACCGCCAAAACAGGAAGCGTAGTCAGCTCCTGAAAAGAAGATCTTGTCACCTGTTATGGGGCGCTCGTCTCCCAATGAGGTAAAGACATACATAACCGGTGATCCCTCGATGCACACTGGAGAAGAAGAGGGATTCGCCAGGAGAGCAAAGCTACTTCCTTTACTATAGTAGACGAAGAAGCCCTGGAGAAATCTCCGTCAAATAAAGAGTCCATCTTAATTGCCTTAACTATCGTACCACCCCTATACCCTGGTGACCCTTTTTGTCGAACGAGGAGAGGCATCGGAAAAAGGACTTACAGAAGGAGCAAAGAGCGGAGCACAGAGAAATAGAAGTTACCTACCAAATAACCATCAAGCCTACTATCAGCTCAAAGAGAAGTAGATCTGGCGAAACTCGTCCTCGTCGGCCACCCATTTCAAAGAAGCGGCCTTCAGAATGGTAGAGGAGCCTATCTCTACCCATCAGAATTCTGAATGTAATCTGGATGAGAGAGTTGAACAGCTTTTGGTGGACTTAGGTTGAGACCAAAACCGGCACGAAGAAGGCACCCATCATCTCAACTAGCAAGGACAATACTAGATCAAGGTAGATCAAAAGGACAAACTTACACCATACTTTCGGCAACAGATTTTAAAAAAATTAATAATAGCAATCGAAAAGTGTTCTGAATACCAATAACGTGTATAGAAAAAATTCCAGTTCAAATCTGCGTAACAGTGTAAATTCGGTGCCTATTTTTAAAAATTGTAAATAGTCAAAAATCAAGTGGCCGGTGGTAAGAAGAATAGTATTTATTTTTAGAGCAAATTTAATGTACAGATTCCGTAAAATTATGAATTTACAGTTAACTCCGTATAAGTTCCGTCTAGTGGATGAAAAGTGGTGAGGAACATACACACAGACTAATATATATATATATATATATATATATATATATATATATATATATATATTAATAAAGAGGCTTTGTTACCAATTAAGAACTGCAGGTCGGAGATCCGAGAGCTCAAATGTTAAACGCTTGGCATTACAGAGATTAAACCGCGAATCTCAGGATTGCTGCCACCTTTGAATTTGATGTTCTTCGGTCAAATATAACAAAATGAAATAAGAGTTAAATATAATGTGGTGCACAAAGCTTCATGCATAAATAGAATATAAAATAATACAAAACCCTAAGGAGCGCCTAGAATTTATATTCTATGACGCAGACAATAAAAAAGTGAAGGAAGGCAAAATAGATGTAAATAATAAAGTTGCGGCGCGCACATACACGCAAAAGAATTTCTGTTGCATCAAGGAGTTACAGATCTTATGGCCAACCGCTCAATAGATCCGCTTACTACCGTGGATATAGAGAGTTATAAATATAAAATATTCTAAGGCTACAAGTTCATACCTAAGATTTATAAAAATTGTAAGATCATGATGTGTATACTACTTGTAAAACGACGTTTTCTCTGATTGTAGTTCTGTAGTGCAACAAACTAGATGAAATAGGATTAGCAATGAAACCACACAAATGAGTGTCATGTTTCTTAGGAAGTCTTAGAATGGGCACGCAAATAATTATGCAAATGCAATTAATCTACTAAAAGTTTGGAGCATTTGGACATGTAAATAGTATTATATAACATTTGAGCATGTAACTGCTAATATATAATATTTGGTCATGTAAATAATAATTTACAACATTTTGTAATATAAATAATAACATGTAACATTTGGTCATGTAAATAATAATATATACTGTTTTTGTAAATTATATACGAAGAATGAATTCGATACTCTTTAACACGTATACGCGCTCACACGCTTACAAACTCACACATATTTACACTACACTAAACTACACGTTCACAAGCAGCAAGGCACATCTCGGAGTCACCCAAAGCAGTTGTGTTATCATGTTTATCAAAACGCACCAAACTGGGAAACAGAAAGACGCAAATTTTGTTTATTGTTACTGGTCCGTGAAACATGAAATCTTATTCCCGAAATTTAAAAATAAAGATATTCTCTATCCCCGTGTACACATAAATAAATATCGATTCGAGTAAGCTCCATCCAAACGGTATTATTAGCTAACAGTTCCCCCCACCCCACTGTTTTTGACACATTAAATACCGTCTTCGGTATACCCAACCTTAATCAGGAGCAGTCGGACAGTAAGTAAAAAGCAGAAAAGGACAATAAGAGATTAATCAGTTTTAAAGGAAGCGTATGACAAAGTAGACTAAAGAATTAGTAGTCCTGCATCAGATACCTGAAACGTTTAAGCGAATTCATTGCCCCTAAACCTATCGAGTTCTACGCTCAATAAAGAGTCGTTGGAACAGTCTTACAAGATTTCTTCTTACCCAAACTAAATCAATAAAATTAAACGAGAGGATAATTTTCCCGAGATTGGAATCAGCCCGAGATCAGCGCCCTGTAGCTGAATACCATAATAATGCTACATCGAAGTTGAGCAACATTGGACCTTGTTACTACTTGGATGGGAAACGGTCAAGTAGACCTCTTCTGGTGAACATTTATCCAGCCTTCTCCTGACCACTAAAAACTACAAAACAAAACCAACCACAATACATTCACAAAATTTTATAACTTTCCCCTTCCAGTTCCACATCAACCTAATCAAATTCATTGTTAGTGACGTGGTTGGTTATACAAAGACACTCCAATTATATAATATTTTATTTTAAATTTCAGTTATGAATTCTTTATTACGTAAAACAAATGACTGCTGCTTGCGTGAATGGAGAGCTTAGTGGTTGTCGGTGAAAGTGGCTCTTTCCGTAGAGAGAGCGAGTGTGGTGGAGGTGAAAACACGAAATATGAAATGCAATGCTTGCTTGCTTTTGTGTATAGAAAGGACAGAGAGGGATCACTGTGTAACACATGCGAACAGGCAGTCATAGAGGAAAAGTTGCGGAAATCACTTGAAAAAAGATAGCAAGAGTTGATAGGTCGGTGGCAAGACACCGATGCGCGGTGTTGGTGTGGATACGTTGGTCTCGAGGTTTAGTGACTGGACGACGGTTGGAGGTTGGTTGTGAAGGCGAGGCTGTCTGCTCAGTCGGAAGCGCGTTATTCATGATGCCTTTAGTTTATGCGAAGAACGGTATGGGTTGCGGTTGGTCATGGGCCGTGGGGTATCGCGGTGCCATCGCATACCTTTTTACATGTAGTGCTGTGTATAATGGGTCTCTAGCGAGTTTCCCGAGTTGTTTTCTGCGTCTTGTGTGAGCGTATGTGTTGAGGGGTACTAATTTGTTGTTGCCGTGTAGTGCAGCCATTATAGAGTACAAAGGAGAAGGGCAAGCGCGCTTTAGAGCAGAGTTCTGAATGCGCTGAGCCTTCCGCTTCCATGTGTCACTCACGTCTACGAGTGACAGTGGGGCGTACGTGAGAATAGGTCGCAAGAGTACTTTGTAAAGGTGTTACTTTAGTTTTTTGCCCGCAGGGTAGAAACTGCTCAGCGATGTGTTTGTTCGTGAGGCTCTTGCTTGTGTTATGTTTTGGTGTATATTGAACCTGAGGGTCTTGTCGAAAGTTACCCTAAGGATTTTTGTACATTGTCTGTATTCGAGCTTTGTTGGGTTTAGGTGGTTCATGTCTAGTGTGTGTAAGAAGATTTGTAGGTTGTGCACGAAGTGATATCTAGCGCCGTAGAGTGTCATCTGTGTCTTCTGAGGATTCGTGGCAATCAGCCATTTATCCTCGTAATCTGTCCTTCTTCTGGACCACGGCCGCTGACGAGAATGGTCTCGTCATCGGCGTACGCCACTGTGTATGTGTGACAGCAGTTTTCGGGTGGGCGTGGGGTGTCGTTTCTGAACATAATATATAGTGTGGGTGCCAGTATGATTCCCTGAGGAATGCCTGAGTGTGGTGTAAAGGATCATGAGAGGGTATTATTGTATTTTATGTGACGTCTCCGTTTAGTGAGGTAGTGCGAGAGGAGCCTTCTGGTGCAAAGAGGTAACTCCGTATTGTTGGCGAGTTTCCAACGGAGTCCCTCGTGCTAGCCTTTGTCGAAGGCGTTCTACACGTCATTGCTAATGGAGAGAGTCTTCTGATCTACCTGGCATTTTTTTGTATTCTGTCGTGAACGATAGTCACGGCCGCCTGAGTGGACCGGCCTCTCTTAAACCGATATTGGTTGAGGAGAACCAGTACCTCTCCTTCAGGTACTCCCGTAGGCGGCAGTTGATCATTGGTTCGAGTATTTTGCCTAGATGCTCTAATAGAACAATAGGGCTGTAGTTGTTTGGGTGTTTTGGGTCTTTGTTCGGTTTGTGTAGAAGTATGTTGTGAGAGACTGAATATTTTAGGAAAGTGGCCTGAGGCTAGTGACGCGTTGAATAGGTGTGTAAGTATGTGGTATATGTTTGCGGGGAGGTTGTGTATTAGTGTGGCTGGTAGCCCGGAAGGACCGGAGGGGTATTTTGGTGTTGTTTTAATGTAGTGTTTTGTTTCCTCGACGGTGATTGGAGTGGTTAATGTAGATGTGTAGTCGAGCAGCTCAATTCGTATCAGGGGGGCGGAACTTAGCTCGTGAGCGTGGGCCCGACACCACTCCTGGACTTCCTGGAAGTGCTCCCGCTCGAAACGCATTTCTGTCCTGTGGTACTAAATAGGCTCTTGTGGCGTGAGCTTGCCAGGTGTCGCCATAATGGGTTGCCATTGGCCACTAGCACCACCATTTGAATTTAGAACTAGCCAAATTAAATAGAATCCTTCGCTTTGGTGACGTTTCGTATAATTTACAGAACATTCTCTTTAATACACTGCATACAATATAAGAGGTACTAAAAGTTTGTCGATTAAAAATACCTAAGTTAACTCTTTTACACTTATTTTGATACACATCTTAGAGAGTCATCCATGTTATGGACCGTGTAAAGATTAGGATTGCGTCTCTCAGGTGTTGAATTCTTCCGAGCGATTATTTTACACGGATCCTTTTGCTGCTTCCCATAAAAGCAAATCCGTTGGTATTTTATCAAGTGATCCGGGTGGCCAAATATCCTTTGAAATTACCTCGATCACCAAACATGTCTCGGTGCACTCAATTAATTGTCCCGTTCCATTGATGATTCCCTTACCTCTTAGATCAAAAGGAAAACAAATATTTACTCTTATTATTTATTAAAAATTTAAATTTCTTTAATAAAGGAGTAAAAATTGAGATCCACGATCACAATTTCTATTGAATATGTTTGAAAATTTAGATCCTTGACTGCGAATAAAGAAGGCATTTTAATATTGCCACTATACTTTTCCAAATCTATCCCAATATTTCGATATACATGAATAGAATATTCAATGTTCATTTAATTCTCTAACAGTAACTTAGAAATAGTAATGCAGTAATAAAATCACAAACTGCAGAAGTGGTCGATTGGCATTGTTTAGATAATGACACTGACCCAATTAAATGCATGATAGAATGTGGAGAGGTGGAAAACACGGTGCTTTATTACTTATAATTCATACATTGGCTAGATATTGTTTAACGCGTACATGGAATTCTTTTTTGGAATCTCATAAATATACATGTACGCGTTAAAAAACATCAAAACAATGTACGCAAATATTACGTTTCACCTAATATTTTGGAATGTCTTTCTCTAAATTTCATTGTTAAGTTTAATATAAACTGGGTCTCTTTGTTTTCTATGTATTAAGTCGCCTTTATTTCACCAAATTTACAAACCTACTAAAATATATTTACTTATGTTCCTTTCTATCGCCGAAGTAGCTTCACTTTAGCTAAGGAAAGACCGAAAATGTACAAAGAAACGAAAAAACAAGTTTACCCACGAGTCATAATTGCCACAATTAAATCAAATTCCCATTAACATTATTTTGATTTATTCTCGTCAATCTTTTCACCTTAAAAGGGTTTTTAAGACAAATAATGCCCCTCTATTTTATATTTGAAACTTTTCTAAGTATTTCTATTAATCATCTATCTATTAACTCATAACTTCTCACTGCCAATTATTCTACACCAGAGTTAAAATGACAACTTCTGACAAGAAAATTGATCCAGGTTGAAGATTGGTCCTCGACATTGATGCAAAGCTTCCAAATTATCCGAGTTGAATTTAACAATAAAGATATTTTCTTCATTTGGAAAATGTGTAACACTCGTCAGGATAAGGTATCCCTGAGTTAGTTTTAGGAACTTACTTTCTTTGATCACCCTTTTAAGCAGTTGAGTCTTAGGCGTTATTTCACTAAAGAGACTCCCTTCAGGGTGCTAGTGAATCATAACGATATTCAAGGACCTTCGAGGTAATTTTTTAAATTCGTTCACCTACCTACATTTCATGTTAACAAGGTTTTTCTGATTTTTATAAGTGGTTAACACAATATTTAATATATTGTTTCGCCTATACAGGCACAGTAAAGAGCCTGCAGAGCTATTTAAAAGAGGTACAAGAGAAGAACGTAAAGAGAGCAGGAGATTTCTTGGTAAAATGGATTCGAGAGCAGCGGCATTATTTCGATTACACCATTCTGCCCTTTGCACAGATGTTGAGAGGAGGGTAAATTTCAAAAATATCTTAAATTTTCAAACATCAAATTTCTTTATCCCATTTATATTCTGGTTGCAGGAATATTTAATTTTTTCCTTAGTCAATGTATCAATAAACCCTAATCAGAAGTTTTGGTTTGTTCTTATTATGAATTGGTATCTTCTAACCTTTGTTATCTGGTTCGAGAAAAAAAATGTAGAGTTAAAATGTAGCAGCACAACATCTTGTCTCTCGATATCGAACTATAAACATAAACGAGGATTAAAACTTTCGAACGTGTCCTCTCGAATGACAATGACAAGAGAATAAATTTTAGTAAATTCTCAAAGACTTTCGTCAGACACATTCTAATTCAATATTCATTATATTTATAACTTTAAGCCTATTTATGTTGCACTGAATATAATTCGAAAGAGCTACTATCACTTATTCCACTGACCAATTACCAATATACCAATGTAATATAAAGAATTATGATTATTATTAGATTGATCACTATGTCATTGTTTGCAACCTTTCCAAAACATATGTCCAAAATGACAATCTCGCTTTGATAAAAGCCAAACATTCATTGCCAATATATAAATAAATAATACATTTTAAACGATCAATCATATATGGATATATTTAATCTCAATATTAAATAGCGAAGCCGATATCCATCTTATTGTGATGCATACATGATACTGCTTAGTCATTGCAAGGGAAAATTAATGTCTGGCAGGTTCAATTTTTCGATGCATAAATTTCAATCTTTAGCTATAAATATTACCGATACTGCCATAAACATATTTTTCAATGACCCGGATCCAACCTGTTATTGAGTTATTGATGTCTGGTTGAAAATATTCTTGAGCTTTACAAAAAATATTTACGATATCTTTTATCTTCCGTAAATGTCTGTTAGCTATTTTCAAAAACCGTATTAAATTGCAAATTTGTATTATGTAAAGAGGTTGACAAAATCAAATAGTTTTCCAAGCCATATATTTCCAGAGTAATATTTCATAAGGCGCAGATTGACTTTATGGTACCAAAAAATCAAATGGCCTTTTTGGATGAAAACATGGGATCATTTGCTTGATAAAGCAGTTTGCAATTAATCAGAGAGTGAATTTTAACTTCAGCGATGATTTCTAAGTCTAGAGGTCGTACTATAAGAAATCACTTAAAACTCTCATCGCACGATCAAATTTTTTATAAACTAATGACACTTTTCGCTTGATATGCTGACAGAGAACCAGCTTAAGACACCAGCGACGGTCTTTATAAAACACTCTTTTGTGTTGCCTTATGACGAATGTAATAAAGTTGATTATTTTATTCTGTTCAATTTCTGATTACTTGAGAGATCGAGGTAGAACATTTTGTCACTTTCTTCCTTATAATATTAGAAAATGATTGCCATTAAAAGTACGTAAGAAATTTATGTGTTATTGATTAAATATCGTGAGCAGCGTTGCATTTCTTAAGGAATCAAGATTACTGACTAGTTTTGGTCTGAAAGAAAAAGGAACAAACGGAAAATAACATTTGTCTATAACTTGTCTTTGTTAAAAGTTGATTTTAACATCTTTATTTTTAAGAACTGGGCCTATTCCTGCATTATTCGTTTCTTAAACAAGTGGCATACCAACCTTTGAAGTATTAGATAAAGCATCTTCTTAAGTTTCCTTTGTAAACACTAGTTTTAAAGGTACAATTAGTAAAAATTGACTTAAATTATATTTGTAATTAGATTCACAAGAAAAGAGAAATGAGAATATGATGAGATTTTATACTTAAGCCGATTTTTAAAATATTAGGTTGGAAGTTAGTTCAGCAACACCATATTAGTCCTTTACCCACTATTTATTGTTTTAGCTATGAAATTCTTTTAGCCAAATATCCGTCTAATTTAAACAAGTCATATTGATCTTCAAAGTACGGGAAACATTCTATCGTTTCCCCGAAACTGGGGGTGTAGAATCCGTAAACTACTGGGTAGGGGATCACAGTTTTGAACAATTATTCCCTTTATTTATTTAACATCTCAGTATGTCGGTTGGTCTCCATTTTGCTTTTATTGCTTTAGTAATAACATCATAACTATTCTGACGATACTAACGAAATTTGAACCCCTTATGTTGGTTTAGGTTCTGTAGACGTGAAATAAACAAAGTGAGATATTATCTAGTTTTAAGGTAAAGATTTCTTCCATTTCCATTACTAAACACGAAAAGTGTAGGAATAAATTTTAAGCAATTAAATTAACATATAGGTGTCCTGAAAATTCGACAAAAATAATCCCAAATCATAAAACCGGATGTCAAATATCTCAGTAGTTAGCAGGACGAGCTGAGAATGCAGCAATTTCAGCTATCATTTGAACTAAACTGATGAAAATGGAAACAAGAGATAGAAAAGTACTCGAAATTGCCCAATTTCTCTCCAAAACGATTGCGTAGAAGACACTTAAATTACACCTCACATCTAGAAACTAGACTTTTCTAAAAGAAATTGTAATTCCGATCTTATTCTCTGGGGAAGAAATTGATAGAGGGAAGCATTGAAATTTTAACGGCAGAGGGTAATTACATGATATTTTTTCCATAAAATGTACATAATTTTCAATTAAGGCATAAACCTGCAAGGAGCAATCTTGATTTAAATGGAGCTTATCGGATATGTTACGGTCTTAGTGAATCGGTTAATGTGGCAATTTTATTTCCCTCTCTCAGTGCATCGCTGGATATGGTTGCTACAGTTTTGTCATTTTTTATTTAGTATAATGGGATCTTAATAGACGTATTCTCTTCATTATTTATATGAGGTGAGTTGTTTTAATTTTTATTACAGACCAGTGCTTAAAATAAAGGGAATAAATAAGAATACACAATGAAATAAAAGGGAATAGACTCCCCAAAATGTCTTTGACTTTATATGTATTTAAATGTTTGTATTTTCCATTTTAAATAGTTTCCCCTCAGATAATACAAAATATATGTAAACTACTAAATACCGCGAGATCAAAACACCGATGAAGCTAACTGATCCAAATCTAAAATCCAAATCTAATTTACTTCTCATGGGTCAAACGAATTTCCATACGCCTCTTGTGTGATCACCACATTAAGTTAACCTCGTATATTAATTGGTAAATTGCTTTTTAATGCGTCAATATTTATGTTAAGCCCATGTAGTTATAAGTTAATTTGAGAAAATATCGGAGTATTAATTTCTAACTCAAAGAATCTATTATTTATATATAATTTTAGTCATTTGATATCGTTTTAAATAAAGAAATAGCGTTTAACGTATTTTCCATTTGAATGTTATTCATGTAGGAAAGAATGTGTTAAAAAATCAATTTTCGAGTATATTTGATTATCTTAGTTAACCAATATTGTAGCATTTTCTTCATAGTCTGTCACTGATTTCTCTATTTATTGTTTTGATGAAACTTCTTAAGTATTGGTGCATAAATAGCTGGTTAATAAGAGAAGAGGCCCAATCTACTAGATTCCTCTTCATCGAAAACTTTAATATTTAATTTCCTTGAATGCACTCTGAAATAGTAGTTTCACTAACCCTTAATTTTTTGCCTACTCCTAAAATTTTGGCACATCTTTCTTTCGCCTCACTCTTGATAAAAAAGCATTGATTTTTCATGATAAAAATTTGACTGCTTTTGAATCAAGTTTAGATATCGCCAAATTAAAATCTTCGGCTACGTTGTGTTTTTAGTAATAAAACCAGTACTACTGGTGTTTTTAGACATATTAGTCGTCATTTACCGTTTCAGTTATGCGCGAAAAGCAGTTTTTTTTTAGATACTAGCATTCTGAATACGGCTCTATTTGCAGTGATATTGGTAACACTTCAGTTTCGGGGCGCACGGTAGGTGGCGCTGTTTATAGGCTACAATATATGTCTTATGACGTCAGACGGTAGCATGAGATGTGATCAATTACGGCGTTATATTTTTTTGTATATGAGTATATACTGAGAAGCTGTGCCGCCCAGACCCGCCCCAATTGATTGAAACTCAGGATCATCGCAGGGTGGTCACCCCGCAGTGATATCTCCCTAACGAGCAATCCCTTTGAATTTACTTGGAGTTTTTTTCCCAACAGCTTTTTACTGGCAAAAAAACCTAACCTAATAACAAACAATACTTACTTTTATAGGTTTCTTGATTAGTTTAGGCGCCTCTAAATAATCTAAAAGTTTTCCGCGATTATACAAAATAAAGCCGAATTCGAATAACGAAGCAGCACATGGAGAGCACGAAAATGCCATAACGAAACAAAAACATTTGCAAAACGGGTCCTATTTATAAGCGACGACGTTGCCAGTAAAAAGCTGTTGTCGTTCGCAGAAAACAAAAAATATGAAAACAAAACAAAAAACAATAAAACACATCAAGAAACCTTACCTAACTTAGAAAAAAACTATAAACGAGCCTAGGCGCAGATATTTAGTAAATAATACAGACTAAAAGTTACAAATCCCCCAAAAAACAACAAAATATAACGCCGTGATTGGTCACATCTGAAACTACCGTCTGACGTCATAAGAGATATATTGTAGCCCAAAATTGTAGCCTACTAACAGCGCCACCTACCGTGCGCCCCGAATCTGAAGTATTACCAAAAATAGTTTGTGATCAACCAAACTTTTGCCGTTCTTCTTTCTCACGGAAACATACCTGCTACATCTCCCCCTTTTAACATTATAATCGCTCCACACCTCGTTTCCACATCTGTCCCAATTCTTCACTTTCAAAATTAGGTCATAGGTAATACAAAAGTTAATTAAATTGTCCGAGGAGTTAGCAAAATTCATATTAAATTTCAACAAACTAAACGCACACGATTCACAATCCACCATCATTTACTAACGGTTACCAATGGCTTTTGGTGGTAATTTTGGAATAAGCGTTGTTTTAAGTGTTTGAAACCAGGGTTGCCAATGTTTGAAATAAGGTCGAATTTAGTGATGTGAATGTTTGAAATTATGGTTTCTTTGCACAACAAGAGAAGGGGAGGTGGACTTAGTTTAATTTCATTTTGATCCCGTCAAGGTGGAGTATCTTAAAAATATGTACGTGCTGCGCATAACCGAAACCATATATGAGAAGTACAATGCGTAAAAACAATATTAGTACTGTTTTTAATACTAAAAATACCGAGGAGATCTGATTAAGTTTCACCAGAGTAAGTGACTAGAGCCACAGCAAGAATAGTTACCCTGTATGATTTTGAAAAGAAGAAGATTTTCGGCCCTAACTTCCAAGTAAAGGAAGAAGGGCAATAAATTCATTTATATATCAATATTAATTGGTTATGCTGCAAATAAACTATTGAATACATCAAATAAGTTGTACATACGAGTATATATTCAGTTCGTAATGTTCTAATACATCAAACCTGTATCTACCTTATAAAGATTGTCGAGAGGAAAGATAAAACGGGAATTCTAACTACATTTAAAACAATATTAAGTTCGATCTCAATTATTTTTATATAGCTAATGATCTTTGTTTTCATAACTATTTTATACTCACCTATCTATACACTGAAATCAACATTCGACAGAACAGAAATTCTGCTCCTATGTTATTCCTTTTCCCGCCATCTTTTACTTTTTTCTTCGTTTCTTAAAGTAATTCTGATATTTTCCAATAAATTTATACTATAGTTAGATTAACGGTTTGTAACAATATCAAAAACCTAGTTTAATTCTACTCTGTATATGGTTCAGTTTTCCCTTAACGTTATTATGAATAAACACATTTTTTTTCCTAGTAAATCATTATTGACACAATTTTAGATTAGGTAAACATAATATTGCTTTCTTTATGCATTTTTCTTCTCATAATAATCATAGCATTAATTGGAAATTTGGTGAACTTTTCTTATCTTTCTGAGTAATTTATTAATCAAAATATTGTTCGGGGTTTACTAATCACATAACTATTCAAATATCATTATTTTGCAGCCGTTACAAACTCGATCCAGTCAAATAAATTCATATTCTGAGGGAAATAGTTCCTTACCTCGCTATTATATGAAGCTAAATTGAATCTAGTTTGGTTTCTAACATACTTTAGCTTTAGTTGTCCTATTTTGCGGTCAGGTGACTAATTTTAAAAGTCTTTCTCCGCACAGCTTCCATTCACTCATCCTTTTTCGGGCAGGGAGCTATCTAATCACGCTTATTCCAACCCCTTCCCTGTTATAGTGATCTCCTATCTTTGTCTTATCAAACCCGCAAAGGGTTTTTAGGTCAAGCATAGGATACCGTACGGCAGCGGACATCCGAAAAATTGTTGCCCCTCGCCATCCTAACCTCTTCACTTTGCCACTTCAGCCCCATTGGCTGCAAGATCATGTGAATTGTAGAGGGATCCCCTAGAATAATATTATTTCCCCAGCTTCTAAGATATTACTTCGGGGGAGAAAGCGAGCCGTTACTCCCCCACCCCCCACCCCCACCGACTTCATCATTTTTGGAATTGCCGCCAAGTCACCGCAAAAATTCACACCGAGGCATGACGCTGAAGTAGAAGGCTAACGCCCCGACGTATCAATCTTCCCTCTACCTCCCTCGGGTCGGGAGATTAGTCAGCTATTTGTAGGTTCGCCGCGAACAGCTTTTATGGCTCCTGCCGCTGGTCGTCCGTCTGGCTCGCAGATCCCTGCCTTTGACACTTCCATACAAGGAGACGCTCGCTTTGTCACGGCCGATAACGATGGTTCGAGAGGCCTCTCTGTCTTTCTGTTTTAGAGAACTCCTGGGATATATGCACCCTCCCCAGGATTACAGACAGATTTGGTTAGGCGACAATTCCTCGAGAGGAGTTCGATTCAACGAAGCTCTCTCGCAAGAAGTGTAAGTGAAAGTCGCAAGCCACGCAAGAGCTGGACATTACACTCGTATCTTTTGGTCAGGAAGAGAGTCTCGTGAGGCAACGTCAGCCTTTCTCAACTGCCTTCGGATCAAGGTCAGAAGAATCCGTCCTCAAAAGTTCTTCTGGTGACCTCTTGAGAACAAGAGGCCCAATAGCCCGCTCAAGCCGAGTGTGGAGAAGACATCTCTCCCCTCTTTCAAAGTTCGACCGGAAACCTTTTAGCGGGCCGAAAATCTAGACGAACACGCGTTCCAAACTTATCCTAGGATTTATGGACCTTGAGAACCCCGAGGAAGAATTGATACAATTTGATATACAGTTCTTTACTTTACAAAAAAATACAGTTATATTTACAGCTTATATTTACAAAAAAATAGATAAAAACCAGTGCACATTCAAATAAATATTTTATACAATTGTAATTTTCCCAACCGAAAACAAAATAAAGTATGACGGGCGCAGAGAACAAATGTCAACAACCCAACCAAGATAGACACAACAAATCAATCACAACAAAAGGAGCACCCGAACGAGAAGGGGCACAGGGCTATTTCTTGGCGCTGGGGGGTGAGGGGGGGTGGTAGTAGCAGTCTTGTCAAATAAGAAGGGGCACAGGCTCGTCAGCCAATGCAGGTAGGCAGTGCAGGTACCGCCCTCTGTTCCAGGGCTGGGCTGGGCGGAGCACTCGCCTCGAGGATTCTTTTTACAGTGCGTAAAAGCTTCCACTCTCTAAGTGAACATCCACATGCACACGACAAATTCCCGTTTATAACTTTTATAATTCTAGATATTTACTGTTATGCTTTATAACTAATTTAACAAAATATATCTATCATTAAATTATGGCAAAGTAATATCTTTTGTTAAAATAAATTTAGCAAAGAAACTATCTGAGAAAGAAAAAACAATTTTAATACATGAAAGCAAATACATATATATATACAAAAAGAAACTATAAAAAAAATCTCATTCCCACTCACACACACATTCTTACAGAAAGAGGGAGAGGGTATTGGGAAAAAGGTGGGAGAATGGCCCTTCACACACACACTCGCATTCGCTGCACCACACCCCTCCTTCCTTAGGCCATTCCACCACAGTCAATCACAATACACTCTCAATCCTTACTCACGGTACCTTTTATACTCAATTGTACCCTTCTGCACCCATTCACACTCGTCTACTGGTCCCTGGCTACGCGTAGCAATCGGTCGGGGTTGTTTGTCAGTCATCCTGTCAGTCTTTTCGTCACTATTGATCATCTCGTCAACCATACTCTTAGCCCTCATTACCAGTTCTCCCATCTCACGACAGGATTCTTTCTTACTCTTCCGTTCAGAACCTTCACTCTTCATGCCCCCATTCATCAGCTCTTCACTCACAGCTCTCATCCAACTTAAAGCACACTCTTGCGAAATAGACAGGTCACTCACATTCTTTGTATTCTCAACAGGCATACCAGAAACCCCTTCGTCTGGTTCCCACCAGAAACATGAAAAATCAGCCACTTCATCATTCACTACACCAAACTCACCCTTACTATTACCATTCACAAAACCCGAAAAATCAGTCACACTAGGTTCATTCTGCCTAAACACACTATCATTTATACTGTTCCCCAAACCAGAAAAATCAGGCACAGGCAGCTCACTCACTCGTCTACTTATACCAGCCAAATCACTCACCTGTTTACGCAAAAACTCAATCTCTCTTTCAAGATCCCCCATGCCAGAAAGACTCTGCTCAGACTTACTTTCATTCGTACTTGCATTAATCCTTACACTCTTCTTTGTACGCTTTCTACTCCTCGAGACCAAAACAAGCTCTTTTCCAGACAGATCCATACTACCACATTCCTTCTCATCATTATGCACTTTACCCTTCTCTTTGCACAATTCATACACCGGATGGCTCACCAGGTAGTCAGGAGGTTCTCTCCATCTCCTAAACTGACTCTGATGAGCCCGCACTCTCTCAGTCATACCGTCATTCAAACTCTCTAAAACATACGTCACCGCATTTTCACAAACTCTCACAACTCTATAAGGTCCATCAAACTTCCCACTCATCTTTTACACATTCAACCTACCCTTCACTTCTTTCACCTTCAATACTTTCGCACCTAATTCAAATGAACGGAACCTTTCATGCGCCTCACGCCATACACTCTGCTCACTTTCACTCAAACGAAACCTATCTTTAACTCGCCTTTCAAAATTCATCACAAACTGACATGGGGACATTCCAGTTGCACTATGCACAGTTGAATTATACGCCCACAACACTCTCCCCAGACATACATCGCAGTCATTCAATGTCGTACTCATCATTCTCAACATCTCACACAAGGTTCATATAGTACGTTCAGCCAATCCATTTGAAGACCGTACATACGGAGTTGTTCTCACATGCTCCACACCTTTCTCTCTCAACATTTGCTCAACCACTTCTCCTACAAATTCAGGCCCATTATCACTCAGACATCTTCTAGGCTTCCATACACACATAGGAAAAAACAACTGCTCAACAACACGCGCAACAGTCACACTCCTTTTATCTCTCACAGGCGCTGCATACACAAACTTACTTTTATGATCAACCATAACAACCATACAAACATTCCCAGCACTCGTACGCGGCAAAGACACACAATCAATCACTACCAATTCAAACGGTTCTTTCGCATCAACTTTCAACATCGGTGGTTTCAGTTGCACCCCTGGAAACCTTTCGCTTCTGCCACCTTTCACACGTAGTTGCAACATCATTCACAACAGTTCTCAGAAACGGATGGAACACACGCTCCTTCATACACTCCCACAGCTTAAACTTACCCATATGCCCATAATTATTATGAAAAACCTTCACCAGACCAATCATACCAACTAAGGACATCACAGATACATACATATCATCACCACCCTTCACATGCCTCACAAAATATACAACATCCATACAAACAACAAAATCCTTAGCATACCTTTTAAACTCACTTAAACACTCTGGCCACTCATTCAAATCAACACAGGTCATTACACACCTCTTCAACTCACTAACAAAAGGACACATCTCTTGCATCTCTAGAATATCATCATCACTTAAAATCTCATTCTCTTCATCCATGACCAATTCAATCATGCCACAAAATTTGACAACATTCTTCGCACACTCATTCAAATTCATCACCTCACATTCACCTTTCATAAGACAATCCTTATCAGCATCCAAAGACAAATCATTCAATCTCATAAAGTCTACACCAAGCAAGAAACAACACGGCATTTGCTCATCTTTCAGAATCACAAAGTCATGCTTCACATTCACACCATTACCCAAATTCACTTTCAGACTAACCTGTTCCCATGCCACTATCATGCCATTCCCTAATCCACTTATCCGTAACTTCACAGGTTTATGCTCGCAACATCTAAACTCATCATACTTACTCAGAATCCTCTCATTCACTAAAGACACTTGCGCTCCAGTATCAATCAAACCACAGAACAACCTTTCACAAACTTTTACTCTTGCTTCCATCATATCAGGTCCACCATGTTCGCAATACACAGAAGGAACAAGCACACCAACATCAGCACTGATATCCACACTGTCATCAACTCCCATATCATCACTCACCACACACTCATCTTCATCCAGACAATCATTCTTCTCTCTTATATATGAACACTTTTCAATCACTCAATTGTAGTGCACACCGCTCAAACATTGCAGATGTACCACATTAGGATTCAAACCCTTCATCTTCTCACCACCAAAGTGCACATAAACAATCACTTCATACAAACGACTCACTACAATCAACACTTCCTGAAATGGCGGGACCCCTTGCATGCACATCGCTCTCAATTATTTCATGAAGTTCCGCACCTTTGCCATACTAATGCTTTCAGGCTTGCTACATACTTCATTCATTACCTCCTTCCTTAAATCATCCACACTATCGGGCACTCTCACGTCTACTCCATCACTCTTCAAATCTTGCAAACCATTCCATACACTCTCAAACAAGGAATCACCACCACCCTTACTCTCTTTTCCATTCATAATCCCTTTCGGCAAATACTCAGGATCACTCACTCCACACACATTCTCATCATTCGTACCAGGATACCTTGACATCAAATCAGCCACTCCATTCCGTTCACCAGGCACATTCTCAATCACATAGTCAAAGTCACTCAAATCTTCCAAAGTCCTTGCAATCCTACTATCAGCCCACTTCATACGCTGCAGATACACAAGAGGTTGATGATCTGTTTTGATCACAAACCTCACACCATGCAAAAACGGACGCAACACTTTCAAACAATATCTTATCGCAGCCAACTCTCGTTCCACAGTCGAATACTTTCACTCTGCAACATTCATAGCCTTGGATACATACCCAATTATTCGCCTGACATTCTCTCCATTCAAACGCTGCTCTTGAATCAGAAAACCTCCCATACAATACCCACTCGCATCTGTATAAAATTCAAGCATTTTAGCATTCACACTATAATCTGGGTAAGCCAATTCAACATCTTCAGCCGCTGCCTCTTTCAGTCTTTCATACGCCTCATTCATCTTATCATTACACTTGACAACCGTACTACCTTTCTTGCCCATCCACTCAGTCAGAGGCTTACTCACACCAGAACAATCACGTATAAACTTCCGCTGGAACTCAATCAAACCCAAAAACGACTTCAGTTGCTTCACAGTCACCGGTTTAGGAAACATTCGCACCTTCTCAACATACTTCGGTGATTTTCGCAACCCATTCTCACTCACCATATGCCCAAGGAATTCCACTTCTTTCGCAAACCATTCACACCAACACTCTCCAACGTTCTCAACACATCATTCACCAATCTCATATGCTCCTCAAAAGTCTCAGTCATAATCAAAATATCATCTATAAACGCAATTACATTCTTACTCGCAAACTTACTCAACACAACATTCATTGCCCGCTGGAAGGCTCCGGGAGCATTAGCCAACCCAAAGCTGAGGTTCCGGAACTGGTAATGCCTCTTTGTGGAAGAGAAGGAAGTTACTGGCCGGCTCTCCTCAGCAATGGGCATCTGGTAATACCCCCGTACCAGATCCAGTGTCGTAAACCACTCCATCCCATGCATACTACACACACACTCAGATACCACACACATCGCAAACCTTTCTTTCACAGTCCTTTCATTCACCTTCCGATAATCCACACACAGACGCAATCTTCCATCCGGCTTACGTACAGGTACAATTGGACTATTCCATGCACTCTCGCTCTCTTCAATCACCCCCAATTGCTCCAATTCCAAGCACTGCTCCTCAATCTCATCAGCAACCGGACGTGGGAAATGCCCCAGCCGCTGATAGATTGGGGAGTCCTCCTTCTGGACCATCTTGAATTCCGGGAGCTTTGCATCCCCGAAATCCAGATAACCCTTACTGAGGGCTCCCTTTCGTTAAAATATCATTCGATACACATCCTCCCTTTCATACTCAGTTAAACATCCATCCAATTCCACCATACTCTTCACTTCATTATACCTCCATTCACACGTCTTTTTTACCTGCAACATCCATACTATCATCCATACCTACCTCATTGACAGTGGAGAGGTGAATCAGTACATCTCCGACTTGGATTCCCCTCACCTGCCCTTTCACACTGGGGTCCGCCTGCACACATACAAAAGGATCATTCATTCTCATCAAGCCATCAAACACACAAGCAACTCGCCTTACCTTATAACACGCATCCTTTCCATCCAATATCACAGTGTTCTCACCCACATTCAAACTAACATCCTTACTCCAACCCACTCTAACAGACACCCTTTCACCCTTCACAAGCCTTACATTCTCCCTAGCAGTCACCTCAATAACAGTAAACACACTCCTCAAAACGCTACCATTTTCCCTACATACAACTTATACACACCATTTTTACCAATCTTTCTCTCAATCTGATCACTCGCAGGATGCACAACCATACGATTTATTTTCATAAAATCATAGCCCAAAATCACACTATAGTCACTACTCACCTTATCAATCACCGAAAATTAACATTCATTCATCATCATACCATGCATTTGAACAGCTGACCTTATCATTCCAATCACAGGCACTCTCCTATTACCAATACCTACCAAACTACCCTTGCACTCAGACAGGAGGGCTTTTTCGCTAACCTTTTCATACACATCTTTATACACCAAGCTCGCTTTGCATCCAGAATCTATTAAAGCTAAACACTCAATTCCATTCAATTTTACCTTCACACTCAGACACTCATACTTCCTACCAGACAGCACTTTCACACTAGACAAACTTACCAACACATTACTCACACTCATGCACCCAGAGGATACTTCAGCAGGTACCCTTTTAGAATTCAGTTTCCCGCTTCAGACTTTCCATTCACACCTTGCGCTCTCACTTGAATGTCCTTCCATCGCACAATAGCTACATACATTCCTCTGGTCACGACACATCCTTGCATAATGACCAGCCTTTCCACAATTACCACATGCATATTTCATACTTTCCCCAGCAGTTGCTCCACCATTCAACTTCGGACAATCTTTCTTCAAATGGCCTATTTCTCTACACTCCAAGCACTCTTTTACACTTTCCTGGCAATCCTTTATCATATGCCCTTTCTTACCACACCCAAAACATGCACCAGACGTCTACCTACATTTTGCCAACATATGACCTTTTCTTCCACACCGACGACATTCCACAATCTTTCTCCCACCATTTGGTCTCTCTTTTGCTGGGACATACTCCGGTTTCTCTCACACATATCTGTTCCCACGCTTGAAATTCACCTGCCCCCTTCCATTCGACCACCCTCCATTTACCCATCCATTCTGCCGGCCAAGGAAGTTCGACATCACTCCAGCTGGCGCAGCCTTCAGGGCATACCTGTAGCTGACAAACTGCTGGGGTGGATGAAAGCTCCTGGGCTTCTTACCCCCAATATTCACACTGTACCATCCATCCTCTTCTAGATCGCTTTCATCATCAAATCGTCCATCTTCTAACAGTTCCAACACATCCTCCCACATCAACCGTTCCCCTGTCAGACTCATTCTCTCCTTTCTCTTTCCACTCAGCCATTCACTCACCTTTCGCGGGATCGTGTCCAAAAACTTCCTCATCAGTGGTTTACATTCATTTACATCATCATCACCATACCTCTTTCTCGCCATACTCTCAAGCCTATGTGCATACATGTTCACACTTCCTCATTCGAGCCTTCTCAAATTCATTCACCCTTTTATACTTCACACTCTCTTTCATTCGTATCACCTGCCCAATCAATCTCTTCTTCACTACATCGTACCTCGGTTCCCCCACACTTGTAATCACACGGAAAAACTCCAATACTTTTCCCTCCAAACATACCCCAAAAAATTCATCCAGTATCCCTTATTCTCCGGGTACTTGAGCTTACAATATCGCTCAAATTCCCCGAAGAATTCTTCCACACTTTTCCCACCATGTAACCTAAATATATCTATCTTTGGCACTTCCCTAATCAAAATTCCTTTCCATACATTCACTTTACTCTGCAAAGAGCTACTCTCGATCTCACTCATTCCAATCATATCGTCATTCTCTCCCTCATCTGAGTATAGAGAATCCACACTCTTCCCTCTCGCCTTCTTATCCTTAACCTTAGAACCATGCTTTCTTCCTCTCTTACTTTCCACTCTCTTCCATTCACCCCCTTTCCTACCACTCACAGTATCTTCTTTAGACTCAATCACACTGCCATCCATTCCATTTAGCGAAGTCCCTTCAGTAGGAGCAGGGGTCAGGGTTGTAGGTCCTGGGGCTGGTCCAGCCCCTGTCATCATGTTATATAGGTCCAGCATCCGTCGGTCAGTCTGATCCTGTCGGTCTCTCATTTCCTTCTTCATCCTATCAGTCTTTTCATTCATCCCTTTCATTTCATTCTTCATTCCCTCAATCATTCCCAGCAACATTTCACACTCCTCTTCTTTCTTTCTCAAGTCCAGTCTCAATCGCACTACTACTTCATTCAAAGTTTCTGCCACAGCCATTGTTCCCAAGTTAGTAACAAAGAATAGGAGGAGGGAAAAATCAATCAAACTACTTCTACCAATATACAGACAAACTGCAATCAAATCAAATTCCTCCGGTTTCGGGATCTCAAGGTCCCTATTCGGGCGCCAAATGTAGCGGGCCGAAAATAGAGAATAACCCGCGTTCAAACCTTATCCTATGATTTATGGACCTTGAGAACCCCGAGGAAGAATTGATACAATTTGATATACAGTCCTTTACTTTACAAAAAAACTGCAGTTATATTTACAGCTTATATTAACAAAAAAAATAGATAAACACCACTGCACATTCAAATAAATATTTTATACAATTGTAATTTTCCCAACCGAAAACAAAATAAAGTATGACGGACGCAGAGAACAAATGTCAACAACCCAACCAAGATAGACACAACAAATCAATCACAACAAAAGGAGCACCCGAACGAGAAGGGGCACAGGGCTATTTCTTGGCGCTGGGGGGTGAGGGGGGGTGGTAGTAGCAGTCTTGTCAAATAAGAAGGGGCACAGGCTCGTCAGCCAATGCAGGTAGGCAGTGCAGGTACCGCCCTCTGTTCCAGGGCTGGGCTGGGCGGAGCACTCGCCTCGAGGATTCTTTTTACAGTGCGTAAAAGCTTCCACTCTCTAAGTGAACATCCACATGCACACGACAAATTCCCGTTTATAACTTTTATAATTCTAGATATTTACTGTTATGCTTTATAACTAATTTAACAAAATATATCTATCATTAAATTATGGCAAAGTAATATCTTTTGTTAAAATAAATTTAGCAAAGAAACTATCTGAGAAAGAAAAAACAATTTTAATACATGAAAGCAAATACATATATATATACAAAAAGAAACTATAAAAAAAATCTCATTCCCACTCACACACACATTCTTACAGAAAGAGGGAGAGGGTATTGGGAAAAAGGTGGGAGAATGGCCCTTCACACACACACTCGCATTCGCTCCACCACAACCTCTTGACAACAAGAGGCCCTATAGCTCACTCGATCCAAGTTTGGAGAAGTCACCTTCCCCCCCTTCGAAGTTCGTCCGGTGACCTTTTGAGGACAAGAGGCCCGCAATTCGTAAAACATAAGTTTCGAGAAAGTAACTCCACCCGCTGCTGGTGTTTTCCTACCCCCGTGATTAATCAAGGTCACCAAGACCTACACCCCAAGTTTGTCCCGCTTTACTCTCGAGGGTTAAAGGAACTAAATCACTCACTACTCTATATCTCCCTTCATAACTATTCATAACCGTGGTTATCTAATTAGTATTCGGAACCTAATTCCGTCCTATTCATGTACCTATATATATATATATATATATATATATCCATATTTATTGTTGTACCTTTTATTTAATCTGTATTAAAAATCTATTTTTGTCGTTGTGTTGGTAATATTCCATGGTCATGTAGCTGCAGCTATCTATTCAAATCGTACTCTTAGAACAATAACAGTTGTTGCCTTGCTTGGCCTACCTTAGAGCCTATGTGCGCATATTCCCGTACACTTGGCCATACTTCGACATGCATTTGTATATGTATAACCTCCACATCCTTTTACCTTCCCTAATTTCAAATGTTTCTTAACAGATCTCTCCATAGAATGTTTCAGCCAGATTTGCCTTCATTGCTAATGCGCTTCAAAATTGCAATTCGTTGTTTTTGTGAGGTGAAAAATGTACGGAACGCTACAAGGATTTCCTCTGCCATATTTCACTTCATCGTAAAGCTAAGATATTTTTCACTCGATTTCTCGCCTCTTTTCCCTTTTTTCTCCCATACATAGCTTCTGTTTTCCAGAGAAATAAAATGTATCTATTTTTAGTTGGAATAGAAATGGAGAAAAACGATTCTTTGGAAAGAAATGTCATTAAAAACAGAACTAAATATGAATATGAAAATTGAATCGAGGTTCGACCCTATTTGAAATTTTTGTGTTCATTTCGAATATATCTAAAAGATGACCAAAGATTTCATTCTTTGGAAGACATTATTTTAACATTAGTTTTATAAAAAATAAATCAAAAAGCAAACAAGAAGTCTTCGTCCAATGAAGTTTGATTTGTTAAAATGAGATCAAAATTTCCTATCGATGTTTTTGTGATGTTAATTTCATAGATGAGAAGGGTTCATAGTAAGTCTCTATAGGAAATTTAATTATTGTTTCGATTAAGCGAATTTATATAATTTTAAAATTTACTTGCTTAAGAGATGCCATTAACAACATTAAAAGTATCAGTAACATTAAATTCTGATGGTTATATATTTTTTCCTCCAATTTTGTTATAAATTATTCTGTTAATCAAAGTTCAATGCTAATAAAGAATGTTGTCTCCATAATAATTACATATTTTTTTAAAGTACGTAGATTGGTTGTTAAAAGTAGACCCAATAGTTAAAAATATGAGTGAAGGAACGTTTCTTTTATTTTAGCTAATAATCGTACAACCGTAAAATAGGGAACAACCGTGATAAATTCAAGATACTTTCTCCCGAGAAAGGTTCAATTCTTTCATTTGATTTTAAAACGCGAATCTCTTTTTAATTAAATTCTATTTGTGACAAATTTGTCTAATTGGATTACTACAAAGCATATGAATCTTGGGACGACCCAAAAAATGAACAATATCTAAATCCGTGGCCAAATTGATTTCATTTAATTATTCGAGATGTAATTAAAATCTATCTAATATGTTTTGAAAGTTTAAAGTTAATTTACCGACACAGAATTTTTTTAAATAGAAAAATCTTCTACCCTTTTATTAAACAATTTTCTACCTTGCATAAGAATGTTGCATTTTCATTTATTTATTCTCATTATAAAAATATTGTTGTCGAGGTATACCTGTGCAGACTAGCTCGGCGCTCAGAGTCATACAAGCACGGGCAGAGAGCTGACCACAGGCTGCTGGAGATATGTTTGGGCGATTAATAAAGAGCGCGAATTACGGTTGACCGGATTTAGATTAATGGCCTGCCAAGTTGCAGTTCAAAGAATAATTAAAGACAATACTCAACAATATACCTTTAATATATATAAAAAAGGCGGCAATAAATATATATATATATATATATATATATATATATATATATATATATATATATATATATATATATATATATATACAAAAGGGGGAAGAAATTACTTATAGTAGTTAAATGAATTTAGTGAAGATTAACGAGGGAATCGGGGATGACCATACACGATCTCTTTACCATCAAGCGCAGGCAAATTAAATGGGGGGTGGAAGACAATGGCCGAGGTCTTCAAAAATATACTTTGGCGAGTCCTGGCTTGGAGGACTCGAAGATGGGGTTGGATTACTTCGTGATGAAGAATGTGATTTTCTCTGCCCCAGAGAAACGTACTCTCAATTCGAGACAATTCTGGTGATCGGCAGGGAGTCTCCGTCTTGAAAGATAGGAATCTTGATGTGGTGGTAAATATGAGAGTGCCGCACAACTCTCCTGGAATAAGGGGGCTCAATAGCTTTTCTTTGAACAGGCGCCAAAGCTTGACGAAGGTAGATCTGCTGAAGAGATCTTTGAAGACGTTCTGCGACAGGTTACGGGGATTCACGAGAAACAGACGGCATTATGGACGGAGTGAATCGCTGGCTTTCAATCTCCTCGAGAGATGGCGAGCTTCGGGTTAAATAGCCGGGTGGCTGCTATGCTAGACGCTTCAGGGTCTTGCGGTCCCCAAGGGATCCTTGGCACTAGTCTAAGCAAATACAATTCATGGTAACGCGTCGTTCCAAACGATCAAACTCGCCTCGCGATATTAGGGTAGGGCTAATATGACCGCGCACGGCGTTATCGCAATGGAAGGTGGGACGATCAGCGGGTGATTAAGCAAGTGACTGGTTCTTCTTCGACTTCTAAAATTCTCACGCTGGCTCACGTGGTCTTGAAAGAATAGAGGGGTATTTCCAAGGGGCTCTCTCTCATGTTGGTCCTTCGATGGCATTCCCTCACAATTGGCATTCAGAAAGATTTCTATAGAGAGCTTTCATAATCAAGGTCAAAATTCAAGGATAAAAAAATGAGAGTTTCAACATTAACAAAAAGGAGGGTAAGCTTTGATTAAAGTTAGGAATTCTAAAATAGAGACCAAGATGACGAATTTTTCCTCGGTAGATAACCAAGAAGATAAATGATAGAGAACTTCACCAGAAGAGCGAAACATATTGAAGCAAAAGAGGTAAATTGAATGCAAAAGTGAATGGCATATATGTACATATAGTTAATAAGCAGTGGATTTCAGTGAACATCTACTCTCGGTACAATTTGACAGGAATTTAGTTTAGTCACATAATTTCCAAAATAACCAGGTAAGATTGGCTTCGCTGAAATATCAAGGTAAAATAATTCTCTCGTTCCTTTGCTATTGACTGGCAACGTAACCGGTTATTCATCGTCATATTATTCAAATGTTCATTCGACTAACAACTACTTCAACTACTAACTGAAGTAACGAGGGTAAATATTAGGCTATCTCTCGTCTTCAGACCGTTCGGTTGATCCCTCCTTTCATTTATCTTCTTTTTTCTCTTTTCTTCTTCTCTTCTCACTTAATACATCGATTCTACCTTTCCACAACGGCATCTGAACTAACAGTGATTCGTCATAACTCCAGCCAAATGCAATAGAATAGGTAGAAGGGTAGACAGCACAATTCACACCTCATATTGTGGGCAAGATTGTCTGGTGGATACACACACACGAATTATTTAGATGAAATTCCATAAATATTTAATAAAAAACCGATTTAAAATAGCTTACAAATATTATAAGTGGTTCCACTCAAATTAGCCTTATTCATAATAGGGCCTACCATGTATGAGCCCTATGTCTGTAGGTGCCAATTCATTGTTTGTTTCTGTATAAAATCAAAATAAGAACTGTTGCTTACGCGATGATTCCAAGAGCCGCTCTTGGTTGTGAGTGTTGTTCTAGCCGAAATCTGTTTTATACACTAGGTATGGTAGAACATATCGCCTCACGGTTCATATACTTTAATATATGGTGAAAATTATAGCTCTCGATTCACACATAATTGCTGCGTTTTGATTGTTTATTGTGATGCTAATATATTCAATATATAAAGAGCCATTTATCTCTTAGTAGTAATTATACTTGAAGTAAACTCCATTTTTATTTTAGTATTATTTCGAAAATTTAATTAATGAGTTATTTTTGGAAGCAACAATTTAATCTTATTTGTTGGAACTATCCAAACTACAAGGGTATACAGGGGATCTTCAAAATCTAGAAGTCAAAACATAATTGATCCTCTTATCTTTGATTTGTGCTGAGACCTATAAAAAGTCATCTATTAGTCTGACGTATTTCAGGTAGAGGAGCTGCTTACAAGAAATTCGATTTATTCTCCCCCATGGAAGAGGCAATTTGCGATCAGAGCTGTTAGGAAAATCTTTAACAAAACTTGATTGTAAATTCCCTGCTATTGTCGATTCTTTGCAGTATGATTATGAGGAGTCTACACCAAATAGAAACACTATTTTGAGGTGGATGATACTTGACAAAGAAGGAAGAGAAGACCTTAATTACGATGAGAGAGAACGTAAACCAATAAAAGGTGGCCGCGGTTCAGCAACCTCTGGATAAAAATTGCAGGTTTAGCGTTAAATTTATTGCGAAAGATGTCCATATTTTCCAAGGATAACCTTATGCAATTTTAACAGAGCATCTTGGTTCCAGCAAGATTTCTGACTATTTGGTGCCAAAAGCATTGCGGGATGATCAGTTTGCACACAGGACAATATTCCAACCCATTCTTCACAGCTAATAAAAGAAATTTTGAGGGAATTACGATTGCAAATCATACATGCCCCTTCCACCCTATAGCACTGATTTTGCCCCCTCGGACTATTTGCTGTTTCCAAAAGCCTTAGGAACATTTAAGGGAACAAGACTTCAATAGGAAGAAGAGACAAAACGTGAAGTTAAGACATGGTGCAATTCGAAAAGCCAGGAGTTCTTCAGAGAGGATCTGATCACGTGGAAACTTCGCTTTCTTAAATGCAGTGAAATAAATGGAAACTATGTCGATATATTTTGAGATATTTGGGTTATTTGAATTTTTAAAAGATATTTCATTCATTTTGTACCAAGCATCTTTGAAGATCCCTCGTATATTATTTGTCCTCAAAATTTTTGACTCCGAACAGGTGGTGAATCCAAGCAAAATTAATTGTTCAGACAGGCAGTCTTCAAATCCTTTGCCTCGGATTAAACACAAATCTTCAACATTTGTTCTTCTTTCTTTCATCTTCCTTATGATTACTCATCAATATACCAACAAATCTAGCATTACACTATTAACGCAATTCATGTAGTCACATAAAAATATTATCGCATGTAGTTCTGAAACGAAATCCTATTTCTATTGACTATTCCTAAAAGATTAAGTCATTGTTCATGAGCGAAATATTGGCTAGAGACAAAAAAATTATTAGGGATCGTACACTATTCAAGACTAAACCTAAGAAATTGTCTGACCAAAATATTAAACACGGAATAATTATTTGAATAGCTCCATTTAAATGAATAGTGGTAAATGGGTAAAGATTGTTCAAAAGTGGTCATACAAAGTTTATAATTTTCTGGACTAATCCTTTAAGTTAGACAAAGTGTAGTACATTTGGATCAAGGTGAAGGAATAAAGGCTTTATAAATTTCCATAGAGTAGGCAGGAACATATTTGGTGTGGCAGATTTGACGGAAGGGGAAGATAGAGTTTAGAAAACCTGGGAAGGTAACAACGCTTCAAGCGAGAAATCGCTTGCGGCATTCTTCTGAAGAAAGCGGAAAATTTTTGATGCAACTTTCAATATTTTTTTATCGTTAAACTCTTAATACATTGGATATGCTTCTTAACTCGGGTCTGTAAAATCAACACACTCCGAAAGAATACAATCACTCAGCGAACTTTATAAACATTTTCAGGAGAATAAGACCAGCTCTTGAAATAGGATTTTTCTAACTATTTCAATCATTCACCATTAGTTCGCTCCACTCTCTACCACAATCACTTTCAGAAATCATATTTCCTTCTACGAGAAGTTTGTATAAAGATGCCTTATGAAAGAAGAAAACCAACAACTGCCAATGAACTTATTTCTCTGATCTAGTTGAAGCCTCTCAACCAATTTAGTTCCGCAATACGGTTATATTTTTTATATGCCAATTGGAAAGAAGGAAAAACGATGTGGTAAACACGATATGGTAAACGGTATTACAATGTCCTCTTTAATTGAGTTGGCATTTACACGTTTTAGTTAGAAACTACGATTAATTTTTTTTTCTTTATATATTCTGTTGTTTGTGTGATTTGAAGCATAGTTAAGTGGCAACAGTGTATTTCTCTTCCACGAAGAAAACAAAAATCGGTCTCGGTTGGTAATGAAATGTGTCGTTTGCTGAATACTGTAACAATCAGGGATTATATCCTACAAAAACTCTATTCCCACACTGAGAACGATAAGCCTCAAAACTATGCAAATCAGTGAAAAGACGCGTCATATCATCCGCCCCTCATTTGGTGATAAATGGCTGTTTTTAATTTGGTTAAAATGGAATTTAAACTAATAAAAACAAACTAAATCGTTAGAAATCTTTCGTGCTGACAGAAAATTAAAATAAACAAAAAAGCAGTGCTAAACATAATGCTGGTTTCAGATTTAATGGAATATATTTTATAGTTGATTTAGTTTAGAAAATTTAAAGAAACAAGGCATAATATTTTTACATCTAATGACATCTCCAATGGATTTCATGTGAGTTGATCACCGAGTTTTATATGTTGTATGGATCTCTTTTTTCCAAATCTGTTCCGGAAGTCTAGAGTAAACTTCGACTATTAGACAAAGCCGGAGTCTAAGTGCCATGATAAACACAATAAAATATTGGATAACTATATAATAATAATAATATAATTCCACACAATAATGAACATATTCTTGAAACAGAGAATCACAGCCCAAGGCTTTCTATCCTAAAAGAGATCTACTTTTTATTATTTGTCATTAATTTCTCTTTTTTACATAAGCTACATTCCTACAAAAGAAATAACCCAACAATTAAGGGCCTCTAAAGAAATATATCTGTTCGATAATTTTTGAAATAAAACATTTATTCTCACAGTTTAAGTGCAAATTAACAGCTACGATAAATTCCTGAAGTTCCTTTTCATTCTGCGAAAAGTTTCATAAAATTGATTCCGAGAGAACCGAGAAATCCTAAATTTCCCTACCAAACTATTAACTTGGATGAGGTGTTCTTTGTCTCCCACTTCTCTTTTATTTAATTTAATTGCGGCTTACAGCTAAGTAATGTGGCCTTCAACAGAGTAAATGTTCCCCACACCTGATCTACGTTACTTCGACATTTGTAAATACCACCATATTATTCGTTACATATAGGTGTATACTAGGATTTGGTTACAATTTGCTAAAGATTATCTATAGTGATTTTTTAATTTGTTTTCAAGTGATGTGAGAGATGTTAAATCACTCTATAATGTTTTCCAGGAATTACAAACATACCATGGGGACCACACACCTGTTGTTAGCCCTGGTAGGAAAGCTGTATTCAACTTTACTATTGCGAAGAAATTGTGAGAGTCAGGAAGTCATGCAGATGAGTGTCATGTTTGTCTAACAAATAATGATGGCTTCAGTGTTTCTTCCAGAAAACAATCACAAATCCCAATCTGCTTTCAGCTATGAGACTTCGTCCACACTCAGATGATCTTCCTGTCCCAAAACGGAGAGCATATAAGGGTCTGCTTTTTCCATCTGATTCATATATGTCATTAGAAGAGAATTCTACCAGGCCGTTCTCTTCTGAAGACAAGTCTCTGTTTATTCATTGGGAAAACGCAGTGAGCCCCATTTACTCACTCAGGAAGACTTAAATAACCATGCTTATGAAGCAGTGAAGTGATGATATTTCTCTACATTGATCTATTTTATTAGTTTATATATATCTTTTGTCATTTCTCGTCTAGTTTTACCAAAAGTTTAAAAAAGACCTGAAATAATACAGCAAAATAACTGTACTCTCGGATTATAAGTGTCTACGTTCAATAATTTACAAAAATTGTAGATCCAAAAGTTGTTAATATGTAGGTCAAATAACAGATTCTTATAAATTCAAAATGACATAAATTATAGGAAAATTCATTGCTATATATTATAATTAAACATTAAGTAGTTATAATGAAACTAGACACTCTGGAAGTTCTACACAAAATCTTTTTATATAAAGGTAATTTGACTCAGTCTAAGAAGAAATTAATATCTAGAAATCCTTGGTAATTTATTGGTACGCAAATTTTCCCCTAAAAGCGAAAGGCAAGTAAAAAATTCATAAGCGAATATTATTTATTCTCCATTAAAATATAAATTCTCAAGAACCAACTTGATTATAATAACCATTGTTTAGTAGAGATGAAAATTAATAAAAAAATTTGATTAAGCATTATAATCATATGTTTCTCATTGAACTGAAACACTTTTGTCTTTAAATAACACAACACAGTACTTTATAGGCATTTCTTAATAACAAATGAAAAATAAAATAAATTCACTGTGATAATGTTAAGAGAAAAGCAAAATGCAAGGATGAGTAATTGATTGAGTAAATTTACCTGAAACATAAAATCCTTTGTGGAGAATAGACAAGAATTACTTTTATATGCATTAACACCACCGAAATTTATTAATTAAATTTGCTATCTTTTGATTCTTTAGATGTAGAAGCATTCTCTCTCGTATGCTAGATCTAAGTCACAGTTAGTTATGTAAAATCAACACTCAGCTAAGGGTTTATTCGCGGCAAAAATGTATTGATGATTATTGTTTTAATTTCATCAAAAAATCCATCATTTAGGTTATATTTTCCAAATCCTAGGCAGGGCAGTTAATCGCAGTCAATCCCTAGTAAAAGTATATTTAACTCAATAACGAAATAAAAGCCAAAACAAAAACAAAACAGTTATTAAAATAAACCCATTTTCCGCTCCAAAATAGTCGTTTGCTGTCAAATAAACCTAGAAATAAGCCATAGCTTTTGTTGAAGAATGGTTTTGTTTGAACGGAGAGATAAAAACAGTTTTAGTTGAATACTCCTGATTCAAATGAAGCCAATGAGTTTTTTTAATGCTCCCAGGCACTTAGCAAATGAAAATAGAGGCATTTAGCACAGAAGAATATTTTTCCGAATGGCCAATAAACCAACACAAAGTATTGAATGCCTTGTTCAAATAGCTTTGTTTAATGTATTCATTAAAGATTAAGTTTAATGTGCATTCTCGTTGGTCGTAAATGATTTGAAGATAAATCCTGTTTATAAAGAGGCTGCTACGTTTTATGAAAAGAAGAAAAAGCTAATGAATATTTGAAGTGTCAATTAATGATAGACTTGAGCCGTTTAAAATTAAATCATTGGTTAACATTTCAGTAAAACCATAAAATAAATGAACAAGAGAGAAAGTCCCTCCCAAGTCAGGAGGCGTTTTGTGATATGATCATAGTTGGTTGTTGCATTGATGGTTTGCCATGGTTCAAATCAGTTACATCGAATTTCCATCTGTTCCGATCGCTCTCCAACAATTTGCGCGGCGTTTCGTTCAATACTGATGTGGAATTAAAAACCTGGTTAAACGAATTCTTCGAGTCAAAATCCAGAGATTTTTATTGCAGAAGCATCGAAAAACTAGTTGAACGTTGGGAAGAATCCGTAAATAACAACGGTGAATACCTTATTGATTAAATTGCATATTATAATCAATTAAAGATGAAGTTTTTCTAAAATTGGTAATGGTAATGATTAAATTTGATAACACCGCAAGAACTTATCCCTCAACCCAATATTTTCCTCTAATACCCGTTTTCCATGCACAAATAAATTGTCCATTAGTAATACCCTTGCCGGATTTTGGCCTTTACCTTCTATCTCTGTCTATTTTCAGGCACGTGGCTTGAACGTGGGCATTTTTCAACTGACCTAAACTATCAAAGAATTTATCAAGAGTATTGTGTTGAAAATCTCCGACTTTATAAAATATTTGTCGATTCTAAGATTATTTGTTAGGAGGTGTGCACTCATTGATTCTCTTAGCAGGAATCTATCGGTGGGTAAGGGCGCAACATACAAATAGATAATTCAAATTCAGATAGATAAACAACAATGTGGGTTTATTATAGACGTCATGAAAATGTTTGGCGTAAAAGCGAGCGACTTAGAACGATTTATTGTGCGGGTGCAAAATCGATCGGCCGAAAATTTGATCTCATTAATCTAACAATATATCAATCCAGGCCAAACCATAATCCACTTCACGTGGAAATCATCCGCCACTATTTGCCAGTTAACTGAAAATAGCTTAATTTATACTCATACAATGGAAGATTTGTGCCGAGTTATTAAACAGGTCTTTCTGCTTTGAAAACATATCTCGCTAGATATCAATTGATGGATGCACAGCCAGATGATGGTACGCAGATGCACTTACCCATGGTTCACATCTATCGTCCACGTGATCGATAAGGTATTTTCCACTAGTAAAATAATTTCTTTTAGTATTTTTAAACTTTTAGGTTAGAGTAGGGCAACGTAGGTCACGTTATGCTGGATTAGGCTATTTTTTCATGAACGGTATTAGGTTAGAAATCCGAATCTCTTCTTCATTTATAGCTGTCTTAAGGCGAAATACGGCAAAATCGGGGTTTACGCCCATTTCTACTGTATCAGAATCAAACTCTCTTTTGCTGCCTTTCGCCTTCCGAGCCCCATAAAAGAATATAATTTCTCACCGCTGAAAAATGCGAGAGGAAGAAGGAATGAAAGTTTGCCCCAGAAGAACTTACGGTAAAGTAAATAATAATCCCAGGTTCAAGAGCTTCGATAAGTAACTAGAAGCCGAATAATCTTCACGCTGAGCTCGCCTTGGCTAAGTTAGCTAGGTCTATTTACATTCGTAATCAAATAGGTCACAATACACACTATTCCCACCCCAACTCTCTCTCACTTCTCAGAATGGCAGTCATTCTGAACTTTATGTAGATTGCCTGACCAGGTCTTGTGATCTGGTAAGTCTTTTGTGCATTTTCAAGATAAATAACAAATTATAATGCCTGATTAGCAGGTGCATGTCGTGGTCACAACTGTAACATACTCAGACAGAACAAATACAAAGGAAGGATGAATAGAGAGAAAGAGTGATGACCGTCTGTACACTCAGTGTACAGGGTGATCCGCCTCTGTTCGCGGCCTCGTACCGCCAAGTGCCGAGGAGATCGAGGTAAATCTAGGAACATTTTCAACCAGTGTAGTAGTTACTCCCTTTCCACCAGATGATTGACGTAAACGGGTTGTCCTGAGTCTGCCCTCGCGCAAGTCAAATTCTCAAACGGAGACCCCTGTCCTATACTTTCTCAGGGCCCAAACGAAGACTCTCATAGCTGATACGTGGTTTCTTACCTCCCAGGCTCTAAAGGTGAGGGTGTTTCTCCTTATCTACCTTCAGTACAGTTGTCTAACACTACTGGCTTTATTTACTGACGGTGGACCAACCCACTCCAGGCTTCTCTCTCCCAGGCCTCCGCTAAGACAAAAGTGAGCTCGAGGCGAAAGCGTCACTTGAAGGCGCACTACCGTTGGGCGTACCTTACCCGTGCTAATCCCATTATTGGACGGAAGGTTTATGGAGCCCAGTAGACTCTACTTAGCCATATTATAGACCCAAGATTAGTTTAATTGACCCTAGTACTTCCGATGGAGGTTGTCATGCCAACCTCAACGACGAAGTCACCAAAAAATGTCTTAGGTTGATTTACTCTCAGTTCCTGATCCTCGATACCGCTGAGTGGATGGTCAAATAGATCCCATTCACCCAGCCCGATGTAAGCATGGAATCGGAGGTCCCCCTGCTTCAGATGGCCGTGTCTTTATTGGGGTGAATCTTGACTCAGTGAGAGATATTTTCGAGTTTATGTCAGACATCGTGCAACACCCTCCTGATGCTGCACATTGGTTTGAGAATATAAAGAAACTCAGCATCACTTCCATCGGGTTGGAACCAGCAAAGAGCTGGATCCTTCAATATTTCAGTCAAGAATAATTTTAATTGCGTTCCTTCTGGCAGAAGAGCCCCATTGTGGCTAGTGATGAGATGTTTTACTACCGCCCTCCCCCAAAAAATAGAAATCAAAGAAGAAGAAGAGTTCCTGTCATGCCGGAAATTAGGCAAGAGAACGAGCCGCATATTAGGCAGAAGAACAAACCAATCATGGCATGACCGACCTCGGACACCTTCCGGTAGGAAACTATTAGGTACCGCAGCCTCCGGGATACCTGAGTTCCTCATTCACGTGTTACTCAGTACATTTTCACACAATATACCAACCACAGTTCTTGCTCCCAGATAAATAACAAGTTCTAATCCCTGTTTAACAAGAACAAGATTTTGACACCAAATTGACAAACAGGCAGAACAAATAGAAAAATATATCATAATGTGTATAATTTCTTTAAGGTTAAACCAAGATAGAAAATAATATTTTCGTAAGGAAGGTGTTTAATTCAGGGAAACAAAAATGTGGTACTATAAAATTTAGGTATTGGAGAGAGGAAAGAGTCGTCTTACTACCTAAAATGAGTTTCTAAAATTATAAAAGACTGAAATTTTATTTTGCCAATAACTTTCCTTTATTATATTTGTCAAAAAGAATTGTCACCAATGACTCCATACCTGGATCTTGATTCCCTTCAGAAAACATTAAAAAGAAATCAATAGTGAGTTATACATTACTGGCTGGCTTAAAATAAACCTGTTGTCATTTGTGTCTTCTAATTTTTATATGACTAATCTTATGACAATAATAAAGAATTAGATCTACCTAAATGAATAATTTCTTCAAGGAAGCGCGTCCTACCTGAGGGAAGCACTCCATCCACACCAAGTAGGTTAATGTTATATTGCGTTATTCTCTATAATCGGTCGCATGCTCGACGATGTTAAAATATATAAGCACTGTTACAATAATCGGAGTGAATTGAAGATATTTGAACTTGACTTTGGAAGCAAATGTACTTTATTTCACGGTGGAGCATAAGTATGTTTCACCGTTCTCATCACCATATTTATTTTATTATTAGCGTTCTCTGAATTGCCAATTCTATTAGTAAAATATATTTAACTTCCATTGAATTGGCTTGAATTTACACAAAAAATGGCGTACATAATGTCTGTCGTAGAATGACCATTGCTTTGATCACTTTACGCTTTGACGCCCTTTTAGTAACGGTATACTTTAAGGGGCGTGAGTTACTTCTATGATGAAGTAGGCTTTGTTCTAAGAGTGCTATTTTTGTGGTTTAGTCCTTAAGGAAGAGCTATTTTAAACACATAAGGATAAGAGGAAACACCAGAATCTACCAAAAAATAAACATGTATTTTAAATTAAATATTACAAACCAACAGTAAAAGCATTTCTATATTTGGCCTCAAAGAATTTTGAATGACAAAACATAAACAAGTAGGCTTTCAATAAACAAACTAATTGCCAATTAGTATTTTTTTATCACGACCCTATTTGTTTAGCATAAAACATTAAATTAATGTACTGTCATCTACAAACACATATGACCTAGGTTCAAGAATAATGGTTTCTACGCTCCTTTAAAACGTGGGACGTACTAAACTTCTACTATCGCAATAGAGATATAAATGTTATTGTTAACTTACAGGTAGGTATTAGGGATTGCCGGATGTCGCTGGAGGACTTATCTCTCGCCTTGAAGTGTGGTGGCCGAAGGTTGAAATTTCGTCGAGGAGGGGGTTGATTCTTCAACGTGATTAAAGAACGGGAGCTCGTTGGGGCTGGGTTCTTCTCCTCTCACTCTTACGGTGCTTGCGATGTAAGAATCACTCGAGTGTGAGCGGCTTTGCTTTTCTTCAGTCGGACTTCTTTGCAGACGGAAAAGGCTTCTTCGGTATGGCACCGATATAAAACTTGACTATTTAGGTTAATACGGCCCTGAAAGGGGGGGATCGATTTTCTCAATCTGATCCTATCGTTTCTCACGGAAATAGTCTTGTAGGGCTGAAGGATCGATCTTTACGAATTAATCTTTCTTCTGGCGAATCGACTTCTAATAATCTTCTTGTCTAGCCGATGGATCGATCTTCACGACCTAATCCTACTCTGGCGTATCGACTTCAGCTAATCCTCTTCTCTTTCTTTGCGGGGCTTATTTATAGGCGGATTGCCGCCCCATCTAAAGGGGGAAGTGACCAGGCCACAGATGCAAAAGGGGGGGAGCGAATGGTGGGTTAGCATCTGGGAAGAGCGAGAATTCCTGAGGTGGCACTGGGATGCCCAAGTCAGCTCGCAAATTATAGGCTCGTAACCACACCGCTCCTTAGCGTGCCTTCTGACTCGCACCGTTTTTTTTTCCTAACCACGGGTTTATGGGTCTCGTAGGTCATACGATCGTTAGAGCGTCGTTTAAGGACCTTAGGTGGTCGCCTTCAAACATATGTTAGCTCCAACTGCCCACAGCGGCGAGGCGATCACACATGGAAAGCATTTTCGCCGGCTACCTTTCCCACGCTTCTCCTCATGAAGGGAGGGGGGGCTTGAATGTGTCTATACTCCTCCAGGAGGCTTAATGTAGCCATTTCTCCACATCTACCTCCATTCTTAAGAAAATAACGGTAGGGATGGGGGTTCCAGTCCGACGCTTACAATAATATACATGGGTAACTTACGGAACATTATATTATACAATAAATTCTAGTTCACTCGGGAATGCCTCGATAACATTTCACCTGACCTTACATTAATTCCTATATTACTGTGCCATCTTAGGATTTTCTTACCTACCACTCGGGTTACTCACCCCTACTTACTTAGAATTCTACTGATTTACACTTAACTTTGCTATAATACAATAGTTGGGCTGCTCCTTAATCGTCGACAGGGTTCCGACTTAACGAGTCGGCCATACAATTGTTGGACCCTTTTATGTAGTGAATGGAGTACTGGTACTCCATCAAGAGTAAACTCCATCTCAGGAGTCTTCCATTCTTACACTTATTTTTACCTAAGTATGACAACGGTTTATGGTCGCATTCCAACTTGAACTCGCGCCCTATTAGATAATATTTGAATTTACCTATGGACCATATTATGGCCAAAGCTTCGATTTCGATAGTAGCGTAGGCTTTTTCTCTACTCAACAGTTTCCTACTGACATAAGCTATGGGATAGGCTGTTTCGTCATCTTCGTATTGAAGCAATACTCCGCCTAGCCCGTCCCGACTAGCGTCCGTGCGAAGACCGAAGATCTTGTTGGGATTTGGTAAGCGAAGAATGGGCGCAGTTACGAGTTTTCCTTTTAGAATCTCCAACTGAGTTATTGCATGGGAGTTCCACGTGACAGGGTCTGACGCTGTCTTTTTTAACAAATCATTCAGTGGGGCCGCAATGGAAGCGAAGTGTGGTACAAAACGCCTATAGAACGAGGCCGCTCCCATAAACGATCGGAGTTGTTTCTTTGTTTTCGGCCGGGGCATCTTGACTATGGCGTCCACTTTTTCTTGCTGGGTAGTCAAGTGTTTTTGTCCTATTTTGAATCCCAGGTAGTCAATGGATTCGTAGGCAAAATAACACTTGGTCGGCCCGGCGGTTAGACCTTGCTCCTTCAATTTCTCCAGCAATGAGCGTAGGGCGTGTAAGTGTGACTCCCATGTACGGGTAGCTACGTACACGTTGTCGAAGTAAAACGACACGTCGCTTAGTCCAGCGATAATTCGCCTCATCATCCTATTATAATTGCTACCGGCTGTAAGTAGTCCGAAGGGTAGCCTGGTAAACTGTAACAGACCTCTCTCGGTCGCAAAAGCCGTCAGTTTTTTGGACTCCTTAGCGAGAGGTATTTGATAGTACGCTTTACATAAATCCAATTCGGTGATGAATTTAGCGTCTTCAAATAAATGGAGATTTTGATCTATTAGTGGGCTGGGCTCGGCGTCGAAAACGGTCACTGAATTCAATTTTCGGAAGTCCACGCACATCCGAAATGATTGATCAGGTTTCTTAACCATTACTATGGGGGAGCAATAATCGGACTCCGATGGCTCTAAAATTCCCAATTTTAGTAAATTCCGGACTTCCTTATTGAAGGCTTCTCGTAGGTGGATTGGTAAAGGATATGGTTTGCTCCGAACCACTGAATTAGTTTTTAGTTTTATTTCATGGATAAAATCCTTGGCACATCCAGGGTTTTCAGAAATGACTTCTGGGAATTCCATGAGCAAGTTCAACATTTCCGCTTTTTGTTGAATTTCTAAGTGGGGATTTATCTTTAAATCCACCCGAGGGTCTTCCGGGGTAGGTGAGAGCGAGGGAAGTTCGTATTCCTCGTCTTGTTCCACACACACGGTGTGTATGACTTGCAGGGGCGTACCCGGGTAAACGGCATCCATCGGTTCTTCTTCGTCTAGAAGGGTAATATTCTTTATGCACGCGCGGCGGTGATATTTTTTTAGCATGTTTATGTGATAGGTTCTTCGCCCTGTTGGGGTATCTATCAAGTAATCGACTGGACCCCGTGCCTCGATTACTTCAAACGGTCCCTTCCACTGGGCCCATAACTTATTATTTTCGGTCGGGAGTAATAATAAGACTTCATCTCCTGCCTTTAATTTTCGAGCCTTTGCTTTCATATCGAAATAGTCCCGGTATTTGGTTAAGTTTTTCTCGGCGTTCTCTCGAGCTAAGCCAGAGCAGTATTCTAGGCGCTCGCGTATATCCATCACGTAGGCGTAAGACGATTTGATTTCTTGCTCGAGCTTCGCGTTGGAAAATAATTCCTTAAGAATACTCATAGGACCTCGCACATTTCTCCCGTATAATAGCTCAAAGGGCGAGAATCCCAACGTCCGATGAGGTATTTCTCGGCAGGCGAAAAGGGCAGCAGGCAGGAATCTGTGCCACTGTGTAGGGTTGTTTTGACACAACTTCTTCAATATATTTTTGAGAGTCCCGTTTAATTTCTCGCAGATTCCGTTAGCGGCTGGATGAAATGGACTCGTAAAAATTGGCTTGACTAACAGAAGTTTGTTAAAATATTCCATCAATTCTGAGGTGAATTGGCGCCCTCTATCAGATAGAATTTCTTTAGGCAGGCCTACTCGTGCAAAAATTGAAATTAATGCTTCCGCGCAGGAAATAGTGTCAATCTTCCGTAGGGCCACGGCATCTGGGAACCGGGTGGCACAATCCACTAGAGTGAGGATGTAGGAGTGTCCTCCACTTGAAGGGGGGTGAATTGGTCCCACCAAATCAATTGCCACTCGAAAGAATGGTTCGGTTATAACGGGCACCTTTTGTAAGGGAGCGGGAGGTACCCGTCCTCTGGAGGGATCCTTCTGACACACGTCGCATGATCGGCAATAGGCCACAATTTCCCTTGCGGCCTGGGGCCAATAAAAGTGTCGGAATATCTGCTGCGCCGTTTTGTTGTGCCCAAAGTGTCCGGCTAATATTCCATCATGCGCGGTATTCAAAATTCTTTGCGTGTATTCTTGAGGTACACACAGTGCTTTCTTGTTCTCCTTATCCTCCTCGCTGATAGTACGGTAGAGAAGTGAGTCTTCTACGATATACTGGATCGGCTTCTTTCCTTTCACTTGGAGAATTTCACCTTTAATAGCTTTCTCCCATAGAGGTTTAAGAGTGGGGCATTCCTTCTGAGCACTGGCGAAGGAAGTCAATTTGAACCCATTGTCTTCGAGGGTAATCCTCGGGGTCAACTTAGCAGGTTGCTCTTTCCTCTGGGCTTCTTGTGCCCGGGTGACTACTTGTTGGGCCACTTCTTGCTGGGGAATTAGGGGGTTTTGTCCGATTAGTACTGCGCAGAACTTAATCGGGGCTACTACCACGTCCGTCCAACCGGTGAAATATCTGCATTGTATATGACATCTCACGACGGGGAATCGATTGTCGCGTCCTAAAAAGTCGTGGACGATTGCGAATTTCTTATGGGCAGGGTTTACTGGGGGCAGCAACTTGTCGGATACCACTATGCACGTGCACCCGGTGTCTCTGACTAAAGTGGATACTCGGCACCCATTAACAGTGCCCTCTTCAAATTGTAGGCCGCCTGGCGAACTTTTGTTGAATAGAAAGTTTACCTGTTGCTGGGGCCCTTCGGATGTTGGCGCGGGGACGTAGGACGAATCAGCTTGTCCTGCTGGGATCGCGGCAGTCAGGTTTTGCACCTGTTGTCTCGAGGTCTCCCTCAGTCGGGAGTTCTGTGGGCACTGGAAACTCAGGTGACCTATTATCCCGCAGGTATAACAAGTGACGGGCTTCCTGGGATACGTGCCGGTATTAGGGTATGATCCTTGTGGAATCCTAACTTCTTTTTGATTTTTTTCTCCTCCAAAATTTGGTTTATAAGTTCCTTTTGCTGCTGCGAACTTAAAGGGCTTCTTCTGTAAATGCCTGGGTGGCGGCCCATTTTTCTTTGGGGAGGGAGCCTTCTCTTTCTTGTACTCCCTAGGATATAACCGATGATTTACCGCGTGGAGGTCAGCCTCGTCCAGACACTCGTTGAAGGTAGAAGCTTTTCGGTCCTTAACGAATGCACGGATTTCCTGGGGTAGGGTACTTAGTAACTGATCTCTAAGCATGAAGTCGACGACCGCAGCGACTTCATTCTCTACCCCTTCTGACTCCATCCAAAACTGTAGGCTTCGACGAAGCTCAAAGCCAAAATGTTTGTACGTTTGTCCAGGTCTTATACGAGACTGCCTGAACTTCATCCTATATTCTTCCGGGTTAAGGTTTGTAGCTGAGAGAAGTTCGGCTTTGAGAGTGGAATAGTCCACAGTCGCTTCTGAGGGTAAAGATACGAATATCTCTCTCATCCTACGATTGAGTAGCGGTAACAGTCTGGCGACCCCATCTTCTTCTAGGTCCCAATTATTGACTTCAAATATTTTCTCAAAATGGGAGAGATATGAGCATAAATCTTCTTCGTCCTTGTACTCCGGGAGTTTCATGCTGGCCGCTGGTGATACTCCTGTTTTAGATGACACTGACTGCACCTCTAACTGGTCTTTACTAAGAGCTCTTTCGTGGGCCCTTATCTTCTCTCTTTCATCAGCTTCCATTTTCGTCTTTTCTCTTCTTTCTTCTCTTTCGTTTCTCTCTTTCTCCTGAATAAACTCTCTTTCGTTTCTCTCTTTCTCCTGAATAAACGAACTCAGCTCGGTTCCTTGTAGTCCGAGGCTTTGACCTTGCTTCCGATAAAGGTCAAACAATGCCATCGCGCTTATGTCAGTCATCTACCTTGTTTTTAATCAAGCCTGACCTACTCCACCACCGAAACTTACCACTTGGCCTAACAATTACCTTTAGATGGTATCCACCTCTAACTTTACCAATTTCCCATTCGTCAAATATTCTATTATTCCTGGTGTTCCTTTTATGTGTTAGCTCTTCCTTAAATAGCCACTGCTGGGTTCTTTCTAATATAAAACCCCACACCTGACACCACTTTTATAATATGTCGTAGAATGACCATTGCTTTGATCACTTTACGCTTTGACGCCCTTTTAGTAACGGTATACTTTAAGGGGCGTGAGTTACTTCTATGATGAAGTAGGCTTTGTTCTAAGAGTGCTATTTTTGTGGTTTAGTCCTTAAGGAAGAGCTATTTTAAACACATAAGGATAAGAGGAAACACCAGAATCTACCAAAAAATAAACATGTATTTTAAATTAAATATTACAAACCAACAGTAAAAGCATTTCTATATTTGGCCTCAAAGAATTTTGAATGACAAAACATAAACAAGTAGGCTTTCAATAAACAAACTAATTGCCAATTAGTATTTTTTTATCACGACCCTATTTGTTTAGCATAAAACATTAAATTAATGTACTGTCATCTACAAACACATATGACCTAGGTTCAAGAATAATGGTTTCTACGCTCCTTTAAAACGTGGGACGTACTAAACTTCTACTATCGCAATAGAGATATAAATGTTATTGTTAACTTACAGGTAGGTATTAGGGATTGCCGGATGTCGCTGGAGGACTTATCTCTCGCCTTGAAGTGTGGTGGCCGAAGGTTGAAATTTCGTCGAGGAGGGGGTTGATTCTTCAACGTGATTAAAGAACGGGAGCTCGTTGGGGCTGGGTTCTTCTCCTCTCACTCTTACGGTGCTTGCGATGTAAGAATCACTCGAGTGTGAGCGGCTTTGCTTTTCTTCAGTCGGACTTCTTTGCAGACGGAAAAGGCTTCTTCGGTATGGCACCGATATAAAACTTGACTATTTAGGTTAATACGGCCCTGAAAGGGGGGGATCGATTTTCTCAATCTGATCCTATCGTTTCTCACGGAAATAGTCTTGTAGGGCTGAAGGATCGATCTTTACGAATTAATCTTTCTTCTGGCGAATCGACTTCTAATAATCTTCTTGTCTAGCCGATGGATCGATCTTCACGACCTAATCCTACTCTGGCGTATCGACTTCAGCTAATCCTCTTCTCTTTCTTTGCGGGGCTTATTTATAGGCGGATTGCCGCCCCATCTAAAGGGGGAAGTGACCAGGCCACAGATGCAAAAGGGGGGGAGCGAATGGTGGGTTAGCATCTGGGAAGAGCGAGAATTCCTGAGGTGGCACTGGGATGCCCAAGTCAGCTCGCAAATTATAGGCTCGTAACCACACCGCTCCTTAGCGTGCCTTCTGACTCGCACCGTTTTTTTTTCCTAACCACGGGTTTATGGGTCTCGTAGGTCATACGATCGTTAGAGCGTCGTTTAAGGACCTTAGGTGGTCGCCTTCAAACATATGTTAGCTCCAACTGCCCACAGCGGCGAGGCGATCACACATGGAAAGCATTTTCGCCGGCTACCTTTCCCACGCTTCTCCTCATGAAGGGAGGGGGGGCTTGAATGTGTCTATACTCCTCCAGGAGGCTTAATGTAGCCATTTCTCCACAATGTCTGTAATGTATATTTTGGGGTTTTGATGCAGGTAGCCGTTTTAACCCCCCACTCCTTACTATTTTAAGACATTGTCTGTCCTTACCTATGTTATTCCATGAAGAGGTCTTTTAGAATAAAGACGAAAACGCTCGGAATCGTTTTTCAATTTTCCTTGTGGGTGTTATTTATCATGCATTCGAATAATTCTGCAGCGTAATATGGGATGAATAAGTGTTTAGAAGAAATGATAACTGATGTGCACTAATGAGAAGGGCTTGAAATAGGATAGTAATTGAAATATACCCCAATGAGTGTTTAGATGTGTGAAGACATTGGAGAGCAGTTAAAAGTTTGGGTGATTAACTAAATGACTAATGAGAAGGAGTGGGTTAACCGAGAAGAATGAGGATGATGATATATTGTATGAGAGTTGTGCAAAAGAGTTTGTGATGAAACGTACTCGGGGAATGTTCCCGGGAATGAATTCTTGGTGGAAAATTTGTCACAGCACAAAACACCACTTCAGTAGGAATGGAAAATTCGGCAGGAGTGTAGGTGGCGTTGTACTTAATTGTCCATAGGGACTGGTAGTGTGTATGTGTCGGGAGGCGGATAGTAGATTTGTTTTCCCAAACCTCACCTTTTGGGAAAGGGTTGATCATAGCAAAGAGAAGAAGTAGTGGTATTAACCAGCCCAAGGATGGGTGCTCTTGGGTTGGATAATTTGTCTCATGTATGTGGCTTTCATTTATCTTACTTTCTTATTAAATCTCATTAAATGTTTATAATTATAATTTCATTGATCCCAGCAGCATATTATTTAGGAATGTGTCAGCTATTTTTCTTGACCATTTACTGTTAATCTTTTGACACCGTTTTTTTGCATTTTTCTAGTTTTGCCGGTTCTTCTGACCCTCTTATTTATCCAACTTTTCTGTTTCCTACTCCAATTTCTTTGCGCAGATTAAATAGGCAAATGTTTGGAAACCGTTTGTTGAGTTGAAATTTTAATCAATAATTATGAACTCCTGGAATTTCTCGAGGTTTTTAGAAAAGCGACCAATTTGAATCGAAGCTGTTCAGGGGCAATTTTGTGGCGGCAAAGCTCAGAGATTCTTCAGTGAATTGGAGGTTTCCAATCAATAATTTTCTTTTATTTGTTGTTTGTGCTTTTTTTACTGATGTATGATGTGATTCTTCCTTCTTTCAAAAACATTACTAAGCTTCGCTGAGTGTAGTTGTGTCCATGCCATTGCAGTTTGTTCGGGTGAAACTTGGATCCTCATTAGAATATTGGAATTTGCACAACGCATTGTTAGATTTTATTTCTGATTGCTTGTCTTTATCTTCTATTATTTCAAACATTAGGTTTATTTATATTCTTCTGTATTATGTCAAACTGTTTGAGTAGCCTTTATTAATTCAAATTGGTTTTGATATTTGAAATTAATCATCAAGTTCCCTCCATGCTGAGTAGTTCTTGGTGGTAATTCTTATTTAAGAACTCATAACTGAATCATTGTATGTAGTTTCCCATATTTCACTTTTAGCTTTAAAGGCAACTGCAGAGGCCTGTTTCTTTTAGATATACACATTTTTCCTTCTTTCTCTTTTATTTCTACGTGGAACAATGGAAAAGGTCGGTTTACGAATGAATTATAACTGAATAGGAGAACGAAATAAGATCCAAAGGTCCTTTTAACATGTAGGAATTTCTGTTCTTCGTTGATTGTAAAACATATGAGATATCCTCGATGAGCGCCATACAAAAATGGTTCAATTTATTATTATTTGCGTATATACATATTAACGTAATTACCCTTCACTTTTCCTTTATTTGTATAAATATACATGAAGATAGAAGGAAAGGAAAAGAACGATACCTCCATACAAGTTTAAATAGCATATAACTTTTTTATTGATGCTTAATTAGAGTATTCAATTAAAAATATGAACGAAATGAATATTACCAATGATGTTTTAGAGTTTATTTAATTATAATTCTAAGCAGAGTTTTATTCTTCGAATAAATAATAAAACAATTAATTAACTCATTTTATAATGGTGAAGATAACATTAATATTCGGTCAAAAGCGGACAAAGGGATCATTATCACGTTGCCCCTGGTAACAGATAATTTAATAAATGATGAGAACAATATTGATTATACCCGTGCTTGTCTTGGTTTTCTATTCAATTTTAATAAATGTGAAAATATCAATTAAAAGAAAAGATAGGCTCTAATGATAATGTTATTAGTAAGATTCTAAAATTTTCCGAGTCATTGCAAAAATTACTCACAGGAAATAAAAAAAAACACGACATCCAACTACACTCTTTATTTTTTCTGAAGTTATTGGTAAATTCAAAATAAAACCAAAGCTAGTTAGTTACTCGAGGAGATTCACCAAGGGACACTCCATCCCTACGTGGTAGTTAACTTTAAAGCTTCTTCTGCATTTGCTGAAGTTTAAAACCATTTATTTTAAATAAAAGGCTTCGATATGTTTAAAAATTCATAAGTATTTAATATCTTAATCGTCACATTTGCGACATGTGGACGAGCATTGTTGTAACGGAGAATAGGACCTCTGCTACTGACTAAAGATGGCTGTTTTTCGCGCAACTTTTCATACATTACCTCTAAATTCTGAGAGTATTTCACTGCTGTGATTGTTTTCTCTTTGTTCAAGAAGTTTATAGTGTATAATCCCATATGCAGTGTACTATACTGGCATCATGCATTTATTTTGATAGAAAGCGGTCTTTGAGTTATGTTTCGGTTGCTCTTGTTGGTCAAGCCACTGTGCAGACCTGTCTGAGTTGTTGTAAGAATACATTTATCATTACTAGAAAGGGATCATTCCGGTTTCTTATGAACAAAGTTGAACAAAATGATTGTAACGATTTTGTTGATCATCTCTCGGTTCTTGCGGTACAAAGTAATCAATCCTTTTTCCTTTTCCAATTTTAAACAGGTGCGTGGAAATGCATGATTTGCTTGCTCACAATGTTACAGCGAGATTACCTACTGATGTGCGATGGTCTTTCTCGATTCCTCCTTGGACGTTGAATATCTGTAAGACCAATCTTTGAAACTTCTGAAACCAACTCTGTACCGTAATACCAGGAACGGATCCTTGCCTCAAATGCTTTGTTGAGTTTTTTTTTTGCAAAATCTGCATTTTTTTCCAAGTAAATTAACAATAAGAAGATTTGAGAGGTGGAGAGCACAAAGTTTATGTTTAACCTATGTACTCTCGGTAATTTTCATTAAATCTTACTACAACTTTGTTTAGTTTGTTGGTTTGTCATATATATGGCCTTGTCAGAAAAACGCTATTACTCTCTCGACCCGAGGCGTGAAAATCTGCACACTAAAGGCATAAGGTGCATTGTAATACGTTGACGAAAGTGCATTCAATTACATGGAACCTACATTAATTAAAAATATATTCATTGATTACCAGTTTGTTTATTTTAAACCTTGTAGCTTGAAACAACGCCACTACCTTTGTACTACCTGTTAATATACGCCTGTGGTGACTAGAAATGTATTAAAATCTAAGGGAAAGAGGAGTAAAGAAGATAATGTTGAGCAAAGGAGTTAAAAAGGGATTAAACAGGGCTAAAAATGACAATTTCTGTGGCGAAAAATCACATTAATTCGGAGAATCCCAATTTTTCACCAAATAATTAGGACGAAAGTCTATAGAAAGCAATAGTGGTAAAATTGCCCCATTTGTCCATTTCAATTGTAGGTTAGGTCCCACAAGTGGATAAAGAAATTACCCCCCCCCCCCACCCAAATGCACGATGAAAATGGTTCCTTTAAATGATTCTACCAGAACCGGTTCTCGTTGGTCGGATGGAAATGAAAGAAGAGTAGTAGTGCAGTATCCAACCAGCTACCGAGCTGGGAGCCCTACCTAGCCTAAGGGCAAAGACCACCTATTCCATAGTCAATTGTGTATTTACATGATGTAAATAAAGTCTGGATACATTGGCAAAATGCATATTTTCAACCAATAAATTAAACTACCTTTTATTGAACTGAAATATTTTTAAATAACATCTTCAATGTTTCTATTTGATTTCGACTATTTATGATCCAATTTCGATGGGCTATACGGAATTCCCCCGATGAACTCGATGCATTAACTCCAAATTTCTGTCAACACATTCATTTTGGATGCGTTCCCTCAGGTGTCTCGTATCATTAATTTTCATTAGACTACATCTCCTCTATCATACCCCAGAAAAGATATAGAAGGGGATAGGGTCTGGTGATCGAGGAGAACCTACATTACCCTCCTTCCACAGACAAATCATAGTAGTATGTAGCCCCTCCTATGTCCCAAAATGACTTCTAGTGAACTTATTACACCGTACATCGCACTAGTCATAACACAATATGGTTTCAGACGGCTACACTCCACAAACATTATTTTGATGTACCACACTCTAAGAACATTTGATAGTATCAACTCAAATATGGAAGAACATAGAACACTATAAGTAAACCTAGATAATAGTAGAACCTTTACTGCCATCGCTTGATACAACCTGACAATAAAACACCGAAAAATGCCCTGCCAAATACTTCTCTGGCAGATCTGCACATGTAAAATTTGCTGGCAAATTATCAACTACCATAAATTTCACAACCGAAGAACCCCAAGGTTCTGTTATATCATCCGACCTTTATAATTTATAGATACATCAAATAAACACACACCATAAGTACGCATAGGCTCTTACGGAGATGACACAAAAATAATATGCAATCATCAAAATATAAAGATCCCCTCAAATTCTGCAGGCCTACCTAGACAACTTCCACGAATGATTTACCAAAAAGAGACTCTCAATAGCACAACCAATTCTAAAGCCTCCATATTAAGCAGTCACAATGGTAAACACCTCCTCATGCCTAAATTTCACTACTCCCCCCCACACTCACACAGACACTACGCACCCAAAGATTTAGGTATAGCATACTAGACGCCAAATTCATTAAAATAAAATTTATCAAACTTAAAACGAAACTAACACCAAGATTTAACGTATTAAAAACACTTGCAAATACTACATATGGACATAACAAAGAAAGTACTACCTTAGTATACAAGTATTAGATACAGTCAGTGATGGAATGTGCAAGTCGTGATGGTCTCCTACTCTAGCTAACACTTAGCTCGACATCCTAGAGACAATACGAAGCAAAGCCCTTTAAATAATCACTGGATGCACTGTTACTGCAACTACGGACAATGTACACCAGGAATTCTTTGCTACACTATTCATAAACCAGCAAAATTTTCTATACTACATTTAAGCACAACTTAACATTCCACAAACATGAAAACAAAACCCAATAGTAGATACCATATACAAACGATGTCAACTCTCCTTCCACTAGGACTTAAAACAGCATTTCTGATCACATACTCACTTAAATCACTCGCCACCCTTTTCACTCGCTCACCAATACCACACTCACCTCTCTGCAATACACACATCTTAAGTCCCTTTCATCGCGAGGATAGGGTGCACCTAGGCAGACCGAGAATTAGGGACCACCAAGCTATCCTGAGTGGCCAGTCAAGGCTGGAAGGCTCCATCGGAAACGTCTCTCTAGGTTGTAGGAGATCCACCAACACCATAAAACACATAATGTTAGACTATATAAGCCACAACGACTTAGCCAGACAAAACAACATACACTCAATGGAAAGCTTGTAGGACGCTCGGTGTTTGCCGTCAAATTCCTTAGGGAGTCGGGGCTGTTCAGACAGACAATATAGGGCTAAGCATATGGCCACGATCCCAATTTCAAAATTACAAGTACCCCATAGTTCACCAAAAATAAATTAACTTTTAAGGGAATGGTGCATACTATTGCAGGTTGTGTGTTCATTTAAAGGGTGGGTAGCTTATACTCAAATTATAGAAGGAAGCACAAACCATTGAAATATAATATATAAAACAAGCCACCGTTTGATTAACTCTCTAACTTTCGGAACTAACCTTCTTTCTTCAAGGTGGTTGAAGTTGAGGTGAACCGCGTATGAGAACATTAAAATTGTTGATAGACGGCTTATTCGAACAGCACCCTCAGTTCTCTATACGAGAACTTGTTCCTTCCTAGAATTAAAAATAACTCCAGCCTTACTTGAAATTGATAAATCTTACTACTGCACTCTTTAAAACAGTATTTAATTTAATTACTGTTTGCTGTCTCGCACTTTTCTCGTTCATTGTTGATTGAATAAACTTGCCCTTATTGGTTGCAGGCCTAACCTTTCTATTTAATTAAAATATCCAAGGTGAGAACTGGATACACCTCAGTGGAGCGAAGTTAGGTCATATTTGAGATGGATGGTTTTGGGATGGGATGCGTTCTGAGACCCCTTGACTGTAAATCAACCTCTTTATGTTGTCAACTAAAATTATTATTTTTTCGTGTGTTTTTACAGCCTGTATCCTCTCTGTATTTATCTCTCGTTGAATGTCAAAGGATTTGGCGTAGGATTAGGATTTGCGCTTTTGCGCCTCCTTTCTTTTATTCTCTCTCGACGCGATTTCTGACAGTGCATCCAAATGGGCGAACTTTGATCTTGAAACAAATAATTTGGGACGAAATTCTTCTCGATACTTAATGATCGTTTCGAATTTTGAATTTCTTTTTTAGAGTTAAAGATGCACTTATATACACACACCTCGCATCCATAGCATATAAAAGATTGGATGGTGTGAAATTAGTAGTGAAAGCATGCAAAGGAGGAATTGCTCTGCTACGTCATCTTTTGACCGCGGCAGTTGCTTCAGCTGCTTACGATATGAATATGCATTCTTCTTCAAGGAAGTTGTTCTCAAACTCTGCGAAATCTGGAATGTTATGGAAAAGTATGAGTGTCTGGCGTACGAATGGAATTTTAAGTCGAGGTGGGTGTCTCAAATTGGGAATTTCTCCTCCGTGCAAAACCGTTAAAGGTAAGTAAGCAACACAACCAACTCCCATCTACACTAGTTGAAGAGCAATAAAAGAAGGACATAAATGGAGAGTAATGACTAAAGGAAAATGCATAGAGATGACAAGAAAATAACTCAAAGGCGCAAGAGAGATAGACAATAGGGTGGCATTAAGCTTGTTCTTAGTGGCAGGAGAAAGAGAGCCGCGTTTTCGCATGTTATTTGTCACGTTTTGGCTCTCCAACTTGGGGGAAGGAAGGGGTCTCATAGACTTAAAGGGGCGCAGGGTATAGATGAATAAGCTCTCTCCCCAAACCTATTGTTTTGGTGGCTTTGTTTTTTCTTATCCCTAAAATGCAAGGAGGAGGGCAAGGAGATCTTAAGGAGGTAGAAGTGATTGTATTGGTTGAAAGATGGTAGAAGGGTTGAAACGACACTGAGTTATAGTTTCTTTTAAAGGTTTTCATTTAGAAGTAGTGAGGCAGAGAATTTCTTGATTGTTTTATGCTTTTATTCTGGTCAAGGAACTTGTCGCATCCTTCCTAATAATTCTCTGACGCCGTCATCATACCTGCAGGTTGATTTATAGAGGCTTAATGTAATAAAGTGTATATCATAGATAATTACGGGACAATTTTTAATTGATAAATGTAATACACATAAACAAATTATTCAAATTAACTGCGAAATTTTCCTGCTTCTTAATTAGCAACATTGATAAATTTAACAAAATTAATCCTTTTCACCTTTAGTTTTGCAGCTTACCAAATCCTAGGTCGAAAGTTCTACACGCCATCTTTATCAATTTATCCTTAAATTTACTCGTAGGGAATAATGAAAAGAGAATATAAGAATGAAGAGAAAAAACGCCAAAATAGTAGGGGGAAATCTTTTTGGGTTTAATGTAGCCGAGTTTATAAATATTACAAGAACCGTTTTTAACCAAATTTGAAGATGCGGAATCGAACTTAAACCGTCTAGAATAAATAAATCGTAAACAGAACAATGGTAGATTAGGAAAGTCATCCTCATCTGTTTTAGCTAAAGGTCCCAGTACCCACCTTCTCATGGTCAATGGCCAATACAAAAAGAGATATACAAAGAAGCAATAAACAGAAAAAAAATTTTTTAGGAACCTCAAAAAAGTCCCTAATTTAAACTTTTATCCGGCCAGGTTGGATACTACTGATTGGTGATTTTCTGCAAGTTCACTGATTATTGGCTTTAAAATGGGCAAAGGTTGGGACACCCTTTTTTTCACGATGCGAATTCCACTTTTGAATTGTCTGTTGGAAATTACCTAAGGAATCCGTCCTGAATCATAATGATGGAAAAGCAGTAAATAAATATTTTGGTTATTTATCTTAGTGTTGAAAGTTTATTTATTCGTCCAATCACTCTTGATCCAGATATCCATGTTTACTTTTCTGTTTAATGTGCGAGAACCCATAGGGTCATAAGTACAGTCTATATATCTGGATGAAAATAATTGGACGGGAGACTCGGGTTATAATATCCTTCTGAAGCTCAAACATATTTCTGATTTATAAACGGGTTGGACTCCAGAGTAAGAGGCTGAACGCGTCTTTCTTCAAAAATTCTTACTCTGCAACACAAATTTGAACAAACAGTTGAGTTAGGTAGAGTGTATTTATGGTGTAATGGTATAAGGTTATCATAGCAATGAGTAACCAAGCTCTCACACGCCTGGAGGTGACTATTGGGCTAGCAATTGGCGTGGAGGAGAAACATCCCCTAGGCATGCTCAATGCAGCCAATTGCTATACTAACCCGTGATGATTCACCACAACCGAGCTGACCTCCCAGGGCATCAAGTCTAGACAACGATCGTCGAGTACAACGTTCCGAATTAATGACCCCTAGAACAATTCAATCCTAAAAGATGCCCCTCCCAAAGTACTATCATAGTGATGATCCTAAGGAAATTTAGGTCATTACATATTTAAAAGATAATCGGTAGGGAAAAAAAGCCTTTCAAAAAAAATTAAATAAACAATACAATTAAAAGAGATAAAATATTAATGCAATGGGTCAAAAGGAGAAATATTATGGCAGAAATTTTCAAATTCATTTGAACCCATACGATCCTGCCAAATAGGTTAGGTTAGGTCAGGTTAAGGTAGGTTATTTGAAGCTAACCTAACCTAACCTAACTAAAACTATCCTAAATTAAATCATTATTATTAATTTACTTTATCTTCTTTTAATCTTACTACAATTATTACTTCATCCTAACTTTTGTCCCTCCAAAAAGATCATTCTTAGATACCGACCCCGAAAAAGCTCAATCCTAGAAGATGATTCACTGGCAATGCTCTCCGCCAGATTAGGCCTAGGTCTACACCACTAAATATTAAACGAAACTTTGGAGTCTGAATTTTCATCTAATTCCTTTTGTCTACCATATTTGATTTAATTTATCATACTTGCTTTTCTTCCTCATACTTGCTCTTGTTTAGCACACTTGCTTTGGTTTATCATATATGTTTTTGTTTATCATACTTGTTTTTGTTTACCAAACTTATGTTAGGATTACATCGCTACATATAATCAAACTCCAACTCTACTGTTATACTAAAATTAATGATAATAATAAAGAAGATAAGAGTAATGATAATAATAATTATGATAATAATAAATATTAAAAGAATATCAGATAGGCATGAAAACAGAGCTCAGAAATTCCCACAAATGTACATTAACTTTCAAAGCTAAAAGTGCAGTATCTGACGCAGGCATTCCATTTTACCAACGCCCTTCTTGTTGAACCAGCCTCCCTGCTTCAGGTAACCACTATGGCAAAAACAAACAATGTTCCCTCTCAAGTATCCAAAGTATTTAATACCGGCGAATAATTTCCAGTGGTTTCACTGTTTTTTTTACAAAAGCCATTCTTAGGTTAACCTTGTCTGGCTCCACTTCTACTGATGATGAATTATATATTATTGTTTAATACTAAGGTAGGAGTATCCACTATCTTCAAAATGTATTCACCTTGGCTCAGTTCTAAATAATTCCACCCCATTAACCCTATGAAAAGATTACCTGGATAATTATGGTAAAAAACATGCCACTGTGTTCAATGCTCTATATAACCATTGGCTCAATTTTAAGAATCTAAAGAACTTAGTAACTAAATCAAATATAACTGGACCATTATTAGAAAATACCTCCTACATTTAACTATTTTATGTAACCTCACCCACGTGAGATGAGCATATTAAAAATTATAAAACTTCTTGTGAGAAAGAAGAGACTATCATACCTAAATCCACCACCTTGAACTTTTCACTTTACTTCCTTCTGTCCCATGTAATTCGACATAAACGATTCATATCCTTAAGCGACTTGTAGTCTCCTCCTCTGTCGAGCATCGTGCCTTGTCTAGTCCTAACAGACGACGTTACCAGCCGTAAAGTGGCGTAATCTTCCTCTAGTAGTATAAGACGACGTTACCAGCCGTAAACTCGCTCCCGGCATCTTCTGTGAACTTCTCCCCATTTGGGGGGACCCCGTGGTGGTTCCGCCTACAGCTACTTTCGACGGAAAAAAAGAATAATCTTTGGGAGAATGACGAGATCAATCATTCTCCTCAGTGGCGGAAGACGCTGCGTCCTATTTTTCTAAGCGCCTGATCCAATTTCCTTCAGCGGGAAGTCCCATTTCTTCAACATTGATCTTCAAGAGCTACTTCGTTATCAAACTACTCTACATGTGTAACATCTTCAGAATCTTCCAATTTTTTAGAAAAGTAACGTCAAAGAATTAACTTTTATTATTAATATTTTTTTAGTCAAAACTAAACAAACTTTTCCTTAAAATTAAAATTAGAGTAATAAAATCAACTTCTCAAAGCGGAATACGAGTATAAATTTTATTAAGTAAATACAAGTCAAATTTTAAATTTAAAAAAATAATTCAAATCAACTTTTAATAGAAAAGGTGAATAGTTAAACGATACACATTTTTATATATCAACTTTAAATATAAAAGTTAAAACTTAAATTCAATAATTTTTTTTTACCAAAACTTTAAAATTTTGGATTCTATCATATTTCATTCTATTTTTAAATTAATACTTAGTTAGGAAGTGATCCTGCCAGTTTTGTTGAATTTAACTATTCATTAAGTTTTCAAGTATCTCCCACTCCATCCTGACTTTCAGTACTTGTCATCACTTATACTGACACATGTATTTAAAGGCCCAACGAAATGGAAATTAGTAACACAACCTGGAAAAACGCTAAGGAGAATAGTACATGAACTAATGAAAGCTTAAGAAGGAAATTGGAAGACATAGAGAACGTAAAGGTAAGGCAAACTATTTTAACCGTTATATGAAAATAAATAAAGAAGTTGGATTTGAACCTGTGTCATCAAACGCTCATCGCTTATATGACCAAGACGCTCATCGCCAGAGCAACCATCCTCAATCCCATGGGTGTTAACACGATGAAAGGATACAGCACAAGCCCAAGCACTACCTATGATGACTGCTCTTTTCCAAGCTAGATGGAAAAAAAAAGAAAATGAGGAATTAAATGACTTTTTAAACTTATCTAATGAAATATTAGGAGAAGCCCGTAGGGTACCACACGATCCATTTAACATAACATTCACTCCGCAGCAATATAATCTCCTCATGGCTTCCTCTGGTTTCCAAAATTTACCAAAGATGGCAATAAATAAATTTTAGGAGATTTTAGACATAAACCAATGCATAAGTGACACTTTGAATAGTAAAAAAGCCCAATACAATGTCCTAACACCACTGGGGTAAGTCCGTGAAACTTCAGTGAATAGTATTCACCACAATTTAAACAATTCTGCCAGTGCAAGTAATAAAAATCAATCCTATAACCCTCCGAGGCTTTAACTAGACAAATCTTACGCTCAGCAAGTTACCCACAACCTCATAAATCTTTTCAAACACCCTTCCAAACACCTTAACGTGGAGAACAGAATCAACGTCAACAACCTCGCCTTTCCCTTAACTGTAACAGCCATGATCATATAGTACCTTAGTGTATATATCTTCCCTGTTGTTCTTTGTTTTGCGAACATGGCCACCGATGTGGTGATATACCCTGTTGTAGAGATAAGACATATCCTCCATATAAAGCACACTTAAAAGCAAAACAACTAAGGAAACACAAAAAACACACCAAGCTATACATATCAATTACGCAAGAGAATTGATATGCATCTCTACATGAGAATACAACACTTGCAAGACTTATCCCTCATAGTATGACCCCACACCCCTGACAGCATTCATAACAAAGAGTGGACATTACGAATTTTGTGTCTTGCCGTTTGGATTTCGAAACGGGCCTGCAAATTTCTCTCGGTTGATGAACATTCTGCTCTATGAAGTCCTTGGAGTGGAAGCTCTACTCTACCTTGATAACATCAAAGTTTACATCCTAGATTTCCAGAGTCATTTTGAGCGTCTCAACCATGTGTTAAATAAATTAAGGGCCACAAATCTAAAATTAAAATTAGAAAAAAGCAATTCCCTGCAGGAGTCTTTAGTTTATCTAGGCTACGTGAGTTCTACACAAGGGATTAAGCCAGGTCCTACTAAACTTGAGACCCTTGCAAGTTACCCCATCCCCAAAAGTATTGATCAGGCCCGAACTTTCATTGGTTGTGCAGGATTCTACCTTTCATTTATTCCTAGATTTGCCAAAATCGCTAGACTAATCACACAACTCTTCCAAAAGCATGCTACATTTACATTTACCAATGAATACCAATATGCATTTGAAATGTTAAGAAATATACTAGTTTTCGAACCCATATTCCAATATCCTGATTACACATAACCTTTTATTCTAGCTGTTGATGCTTCAGCCTACGGGTTAGGTGCTGTACTTTACAGAGAAGCGAATGAAAAACAAGTTCCAATTGCTTTTGCAAGTCAATCACTTACAATAACACAACGAAACTACTAAACCACTGACCGGGAAGCTCTTGCAGGTTTATGGGCTATCAAAATGTTTCGGAATATAATATACGGGTGCGACATTACCGTCATCACAGACCATAAACCACTTACATAACTATTCAAGGACAAATCATTGGACGGATGACTTAGTCGTTGGGCATTGAACATTTAGGAAATAACCACCTAGTTCCAGATACTTCTCTCGAGCAAAAGTGAATTATGCAGTTAGGAAGATGGAATCCCTTCCAGTATTAGACATAGACTACTTACGTAAATCTCAACAATCGGACACATACATACAAAGCATTCAACAAAGACTTCAGAAGAAACATTGGTTTGAACATGAACAGTACACTGTACAAAATGGAATTTTATACTTTATTGATGAGAGTGGTAGAGCGTTAATTGAACGTCCCAAGACTTAAGAACACCATCTATAAAACAATGCATCATCTCCCACTATACGGACACATGTGCCCTGAACGGACATAAAATGTCTCTCAGAGGTACCTTTATCCAAACATGAACCACGAGACCACCTATATTTCAGAATGGGCTTCCTACATAGAACATAAAGGAAACTCCCATTCGCTCCCCCCTATCATAAATATCATGTCTGCCAGCGCCCATGGCAACGGACCAGCATGGATATCTTAGGACCTTTTCCACAATTTTATAAAGGTAATAAATACATAATAGTTTTTACTAATCACTTTAGCCGAGATATTAAGATACTGCCTATTCCCAAACAAAAGGCTCGAACAGTTGCACAGGTTCTCTTAGATAGAGTAATTAGTAGTCATAGCACTCCATCAGTACTAATTTCTGATAATACCCCCAATTTTACTTCCAGCCTCCTTCAATCCTTATGTAAATTGTGCAACATAAAACATACACACATAGTAGCATACCACCCTCAACCCAACGGCTTAGAAGAACAGCAAAATAAAAAACTCCAACAAATGAAACATCAAATCACTATGAAGGTTATCTGGTCCCAATTGCTGCCTCTCCAATCCGCTAAGTGCTGCCATCACTGAGAGCCCTACTCGGACAAAGGAGACTACACACAGTAGCTCATCAACAGCTGACGTTTCTCACTCTAACCTCTCACAAACACCATCACCCGACCTATTCCATAGCAATGAATTGTGGTTATTTGAATCCCCTCCATCACCTATAGACGACGAAATGGTAGACCCTACTTACCAAAATCGGGGTGCCAGACCTAAAGCCCAAAGTCGTGAACGATCACACTCGGGGTTCAGATCTTGTGTATAAACCACCTTTACAACCAGCAGAGAGGTCTTCCCCAGAGCGCACTTCGTCAATCTGCCAAAACTTATCGTAATCCTCACAATTTGAGACGAGACTGAGGATAAAACTTTGGTTTTGCATAGTATCAATGTTATGTAATAAATCATAATATTAGAAATTAATTCTTTATTCTCCCTGGAGTATTAACACATTGACGACCACGTCAGACATATATGCCTGGCATTACAATTTCATCTGGGACTGCGTCAGACATTGGTGTCTGACATCAATATTTTTCAAAATCATCATGTCAGCAACCTTGACTGAATCTAATGGGCAATTTCTATGTTTATTGAACAGAGTGGACCCAGAGAAAAAGTTTGGTATATTACATTTGGCGCTTGCACATTGTTTCCAACGTTTCGTTTCAATGACTTGTGTACAAGTTACTGAATCCAGGTTTCGTCAATTACTACATCCTTTTTAGGTGAAAATAATGCCTGGAACCTTTGACTCAGCATATCCGCAAGAGGTTGAATTTTTCCCAAACGACCTAGGGCTGCAACTTCTGTGTTATCATCAAAAGGAAGGCACTTAAGTAACATCTTAAACCTGTTAATACTAATTTTTTCCGTAACAATGTTTTTATGTAATGGCCAATGTTGCCAATCGGGTCTCATTTCAACAGCTCTAAGTAGACCCATCTTAAAAACAATACTCATAAACATTTTCAATTTCTTCTTTTGTAGTTGGGCCACTTCCTTTGTCGTGAGTTAGGAGTAATGCCTTGATGTTCAGTAAACTGCTCAGCATATCTGTTTGTTTCCTGTACAAAGTTCATTATCAAGAATAAGTTGGAAAACATCCTATAGGGTAATAGATCTATCCAAATCTAGAAGAACTCCACTTTTCCAAGTAAAATCATAGCAGTTAGTTCTCTGTGCAAACTGTGACCATACTGAATATTCATCTTGATTTTTATCTTCATATTCATTATCATTTTCACTTTCTCTGCAATTTGTATGTCTTCCAAGACTTCATTTGAATCCGAATCACTCTCTGGCAAATAATTTGGAACGCAATCGGAATCATTTTCAATGTCTGATTGTATCATGGCTTCAAGCTTTTCTTCTGTAGATACTCGCTTTCTCCTCGAACCTTTCAATAATATTAATATCAGCTCCTTCTAGGTTGTATCTTTGTAATTTACTAATAGTCAATAAACTAGACCCTGAATGAACACCATGCTTTTCTTTCGAATTTTGGCCCTTGCATTGCAAGTTTCTCAGACTTCAACATTGCGTTCACTTGTGGTCCAACGAATATACTACCCTTGTTATTAGCTTTTTGAATCTTTGAAAACAAGAACCGGATTTTTTTTAAAGAATTCTCCTTCAAAATCTAAGGCCTTCATAAACTTTTATATGAACCCAATTTTATATGATATTGGGGTAATAAAACTTTGGTAGGCTCAATAATAGGCTGTCTTATAACATTTAACCTCCCAAACTGCAAGTCATGTCGCATAGGCCATTGAACTTTAGGTTAATGGCGATCAGCAGCTATTCTATACTTAAAGCAAAGTAAAACAAACCTTAAAGGGCATCCAAATTGCAAGCCAAGCATAAAAGCAAGCATCTTGAAGTCCACAAAAACATACCACATAAATTCAGCATAGTTGAATTTGTCAAAAAGCTCTTGACCATTATCGAGGGTTTCTTTTCTCTGTACAAATTGCGAAAGCGACAAAGATGTACATTGGCTTCCAATGTGTAGCAACACTGCTTTTAGACTTCAAGTTGAGCTGTCTATGAACAATTGCCATTCCGTAGGATCAAATATCAGTAAACAAATCAACACATCTTTGCCGAAACACATATCCTAACTAGTATCAAAGTAAATTTTAATCTCATCATTTCAGTTCCTGTACAAATCCCCCAACTCAAATTGAATTCGAAAATGAAGATGCGTACTAATTGTTTGTACGATTGCTAAATCTTCTGATGAATAATTTATTAAATCTTCTACCTATGTATTAGAACAAATTCTATATCTAGCAATTTCAACCAAAACATGAGTGAAAAAAATATTATATTCTTCTTAAGAGTAAAGATTATTTAGAATATTTTGAAAGGTTTACCTACTTATAATTTTTGGTTGATATGGTAGTGATAAATTATCATCGTGATGGGATACTGAAGAGCTCGGCTTCCTTCAATTTATCATGCAGAAAAATCAGTCATGATGGTGGTTTTTTGGCTTTCTCCAAAAGGTCTGGCCTTCTTGCATCTCTCAACCATCCCTCTAGATTAGATCAACAGCTTCCAAATAGCATATTAGGGGCCTTGCTCTTCTTGTTCAACTATGAGAATTCTAATGTACTCTTTCCGTAACCAAAAAATCTACAAACTTCTCGATTTAATATGTTATATGCTTTGTCACAATATAATATCGACGCACGTAAGAAAATGTATTGAGGAGAATTTTTGCATGATCGTTAGTCCTACTCAAGAAAGCTAAAATTATATCCTGGGAAACAATTAGAAACCAGTGCAGAAAATTGATTAATAAAAGATAAAGAATTCTTAATATGCAAAGCAATTGCAAATATTTTGTTACATAGTGTAATTTACTTCTTATAATTCAGTAGAAATTTATTTTCGCTCTACTTCGGATCATTATGGATGCTTCAAATTTCCTAGTAAATTGCTTAGCTGCCGATAAATTTCGTTTTATGAATCCTATTTTGCGTAGAATCTTACGTGGTTTATATCTACAGGTTATCGTACATCAATTTTAGAAACCTTGGATTTCTCTCGGAAATTTATGACAAACGTTAAATAGAAATACAGAAAGTTCTGATCTTTTTGACCCTATTTTAGATAACCATTATTCAGACTTAAGATAAAAAACATATTCAAATATGCATACAAGAATGAAGAAATTTGACCTTGGTTATAGGTTAGCAGCGACAAATATTCACCGAAAATGTTGGCTTATAAAACTATATTCGGTTTAATATCATTATTAAGTTCTATTTTCTATTTCTTCCAGTTATTCTAGGCTTTATTTTTATTTTAAAACTCAGAGATCTTTGGCTCGCTGAATCCCTAAAAATAGTTCACGGATTGATAGTAGTAACCTTAGAATTCAATTTTTAGAAATATGTGTAAGGAATATCTTAAAAAGTCCTAAAGTTCATATTTGCGCTGCTTGTAAAACCATATTCGGTTTTATATTATATTTAGTTGTATGGTCCTTTCCCTCTAGTTTATCCGAGATTTATCCTGGTGGGATAGCAACCTCAGAACTCAAATTTTAGAATTTTGTTTAAGGAATGACTTAAAAATTGCTAAAAGTTCCGATTTGCGATTCTTGTTACCAAATAATGGTTTTCTTAAATTTCCTTTTAAATATAAAACTTGAAATAAAAGTCAAATTTGCGCTTTGTGTCAGTAAAGTGGAAAAGATAATGTCGCATTTCAATTCTTTCCTTAAATTTATACGTATTGGAAACTTCATAATTGTAATCATATAAGTAAATGAACCAAGATAGGAAATCAAATAAATAAAAAGTGGCATTTAGGACCAGCGAATCTAAAAAGTGACAATGTTTCATATATGAGTTTATATCAACCTTAAGCCATTTTGTCGGACAAATTTTAGTTTCGATCTTCTTCTTATGGCAGTAGGTTATATTGGCTGAAAATGGATTCTCAATTTTATGTAAGCGGATTACTGGATTTTATTGAGAAAAATGGACAAATTAGATAGGGGTAAATAGGCCCTTTATTCGAAACAAGAATGGATAAAAAACCCAAAATTTATTACTCCAAAATATTGAAAGGAACTTCACTTTAAAAAATTCCTTTTTTAAGTTTTACTTTTATTGGTCATGTTGTAAATATGTGTTGCTCTGACTTTTCGATGGCATTGGCAGCAGCTGTTTGGAAGGATCAGATCGGTGCAGTCTTTTTGGGTTATGTTTTGGTGATGAACGCACTGCACCCTTAATAGGCTGATCCGTTGACGTGGTAGGGAGGGATGTTTCTATACTATGATATCCAGTGAATGCGTTTGAGAAGATTTCAGATCGAGATAATACCATGATGTGTTAATTGTTGGTTAGTAATGGTAGCATGGATACTGGGCGATGGGACCCCTTCAAGATTTTTTAAGTTTTTCAGTTTTCCGCTGATCCTTCAAAAGTAGCATGAGTCTTGCATGTAATCCCATGGGGGCTTAGGTTTAAAGTACTCTTAAGAAAATGCATGCCCGAAGGAAAAGGACAAGATGCTATATTATCGGTACAAATGTAATTCCAGTATAAATGTTTACAGGAGTGATCTGCTTTGTGTTTACTTAGGTGGGGGATAAGAAACAGGGTTGAGTTGTAAGACAGATGTATATACTGTTAAAAGTAGATGATGATTCCTACTATGGCTCCAGCTGTTGCGCGGAGGCTATATATTTTTGGGTAAACATTGTTGGTTGCGTTTCTTTTGTGTCGTAGACAATTTATCTTGTATATAGTGTGACGCCGAGCACTCAAGTTGTTCTAGTTAAGGGGATTATGGTGTTTGGGAAGCGGATGCAAAAATGTGTGTTGCCAGTGTGTGAAGAGTATAATGAGGGATGATAAAAATGTGAGGGGTGGTATTCTTTTCTGTTGCGGCCATCTTTTGACACTCGGGAATCACGAGCCGCGTGGGTGTGAGGTAGAGGAGGCATGGGTAATAGAGCAGTTTGCCATCCTATCTCGGCAAAGGTGGGACCCGATCGCATAATGAAATAGACATAAAAGACAGTATGAAAATCGCTGGTGAGTCCGAGGATCCTAAGGGTAGGACGTTGCGCATCAGAGGTATGCTGTAATTGCCTACGTGTGTCGAAAATTTTTGCGAAAAATTAATTGCCCAAGGATTCGTTAAGACGAACCAACTGTCAGCCTTTTAGTTTTCCTTAGCCGATGGACAAGAAGGGAAGTTTTTCGGAAGGCCTTCCACTCCTTGTGTGTCATTCGGTCGTATATGGGTTTACGATTAGATCCCTACTCTATCCCATTTGATTAAGTCTATTTATTTTGTTCTTGTCAACTTCATTAGTTCGCCTTTCCTATTCTAAACGCTTTAGATTATATAATCAATTTCCATTGGCGGGCATTGTTTCCATACGTCCAGTGCTGCGGGGATATAATTATATTTAAGCACTGTAAATATCATTTAATACAAAGACACGTATATATTTAAATAATTTATAGGTAAATATAAAGTTAAAGGATTCAGTGCCTCTTTCCTCCTTAAACAGCACAAAACCTTATAATTTGTATTTAGTGGTGTGTAAACTTCTATAGTGGGATAATTAAATTCCTACAGGTGTATGGTAAGAAGTGTAAGATCTACCGACACCACTGTAGGGTATAAACACAGTGCCGCCACCAATTGTTGGATCAAACCAGAGAGAGCGCCTTTAGTAGACTAACACCGTATCCAGTCGGCTACCAAAAGATCTTCTCGGCATAAATGAACCTGAGTGGATGGGTTCCGAAGAGACATGTAATGAATGTAAAGGTGGGATAGATTATGGATACTTGCGAAACTCAACTATAGTTGTGATGTGTTGATGGTAGCTTTCCGTGGTGCATTACTTTTGATTCGATTTATCCAGAAGGAGACTAAACATTTATTTGGGGGTTTGAGTAAACTTTGATGTTTAAAATTATGTTTGGGTGCTAGAACGAAATCTTTTGTTATATCTATTGTAGCCATAGCTGTCATGCATTCACCTTGATGTGGTGCAGGATGTAGATTGGTGCACCTAGTAGGAGGAGGAGTGGCAAGCATTTCCGGTACCACTACCCAAGGGAGCCTTAAACATGATTGAGATTAAGAAGGTTTCATTTATTCTTGATACTTTGATTTTACACTCTTTATGTCCTTTCTTTCAAATCATCTTCTTATCCTTATACCTTGGGTAACAGATAATTTCGCTGATAATGGCCCGTCTGCATTCGTCAGTTCATTCCTTTTCAATGCCTGGAAGGGAGGTTGGGGCTTTTAATTGGGTCGTTCTGTGCTGTTCGTTATTAAATGTCGTTGTTTATTCTCAACAAATTTCCTATGTCTGCTTCCTATACTAAATTTTTATTTATTTACTCTTCTACTTGCCGGCAAGGAAATGTAATGAATAGAATGGTCATTCAAGGTTTAGGGCTGTGTCTTTAGTCGAAGTGGAGCACATTTATATTCATGTGAGCGATTCAGTAACAAAACGAATAATTCGATTGTGTCGTGGAGCAAGATTCCGAAAACTAAACACTGAATTGCGGCTTTGCCTCGTTAAAAGCCATTCTACCAAAATAGCAAATACGAGTATATGAAGCACGGATCTGGATTTTCTTCAATAGCCACGGATTTTGAGTGCATATTTCGATGAGTGTCGTAGAATTGCTCATAGTCTGGTCCAATAATTATTCTAGTCCTTGATCTGGACAGACCGCTTTTGTTTAAGTCGATGTTATTGAACCTATGACTCAATCTACGATCATATATATATATATATATATATATATATATATATATATATATATATATATATATATATATATATATATATATATATATATATAGGTAGGCTTTAATTCCTACTGAACGTGCGAAAGCTGGTTAGAGGCCTCAAAAGGAAGGAGTGACAAATAAATACACGTACAAAAAATAAACTTTACTTTACACAAATATAATAATTAGCAATAGTTAAACGGGCAAAATTAAGGATTAAATATTAAACGCTGACGTTAAGCGTCTAAATTTATAATGACTCAATGGGAGTATCAATCACTTTTAATTAAATAGGTAATTTAAGAATAGAGGGACACTGGGTTTACAGATTAAAATTAATTGTGATGGATTGGAGAGACGACTACTCAGGTCCAGACCGGGTGGTTCGGGTGTCGTTAACACGAGTTCTCGGGGAGAGGGGGGGATAAGACGAAAGGTTCGGGTCTGCTGACTTTAGTTCCGGTTAGTTCACTCCTAACTGGATGTGACACTAACAAATAGTAACTTCCAGTAACTATTTGGATGTTTCTTTTCTTTCTCAAGTTACGTTGAGCAACAGAGCGTATTCTTCTAGTCACAGACTCTGCGAGGCGGGATTTACTTCAGGAATACTGAGACAGCGACCAAGTTATCTCGGCGGCGCGTTGACATTCGATACGTTACTGCAACAACTCTCGTTCAACGTGAGGATTACGCGTTACGCGAGTTGGTTTGGGACACTGCTATAGAGGGATGAACGGCGATGTTATTTATACCGCAGATTGTGGGAAATCGAGAGAGAGATTCCATTCACCACAATTCGCTTATCGCAGCGCCTTCTGGACAATCTCCATGGTACCATAAATAAGGCAAATATAATTTAGGCTTCTCTGTGAGATAGGCCTTCTTTCGTCAGACTTCCTGTCGCCAGTTGGGGGAAGGGTAGTGGGGGGGGGGGAGAGGAGACGAAGGTCAACTCAAACGACAAATTTCTTTCGTTCTCACGATTGTCTGGCGGCATGCGAGTATGTACGTTCCATACCCTCACAATGAGTGAAGCTCTCCCATCAACTTATTTGCAATGGTGCAGTGTTTTGAGTATTTTAATACCCTAGTTGTTTTTATTAGGATGAAGTAGTAATATAAACGCCGAGATAAGTCATTCATCGGATTGGCAAAGGTGAGCGTAAGAGGTTTCTCTTCCCCACGATACAAAAATAAACGAGTTCAACTAGAAATGTCTTTCGTCTGCGGATTTTCAACACTAAGTCCCCAGGTTTGATTCTCGATTTCACAATACGCAAAACGTATGCAGCTCCTAAAGCTTTACAGCCTTATGGCATTTTATACCTGCTTTCTATGATTATCAACTCTATGTATTTTCATTACTTTTCTAAAAGTACTTTTGATCATAACGTCCTTTCAAAGGTTTAACTTTAGTTTGAATTTGAGCCTAGATTATGACAATTGGGTTATCAGATACTCTTATTTTGGGATACATCGGATAAAGAATGGAAACCCGTGAACTAAATGAAGGTGGCTTCAAGATGATGAATATTAGTCACTCTCTTTTCTTCTCAAAGCAAAAGCCGGACTTTCTCCTGTAGCAATTGTGTAAAGAGTTTACTAAGCCTCGTTTCTCACTCATTTCTTTGCATTTTTCTAGTAGCTAAGTATATAATCATTAATGGGCTTTCAGTCTTTCAAAACCTCCTAAATTTGAATATTTGTCCCAAAAGGTGGCGTTTACAAACAAAAAAGGTAAGCAGTCCAAAATACAGAAACCAATTAAGTTATACAAAATTAGAATGTTCCTAGAAATTGAATCAATATTACGGAATTAAGGATTGTCTTTGAGAATTAAATAAGAAAATCGTGTTGAAATTAAAGAGGTTTTATTAAATAAAACTTTGACGACAGAAAAATATGTGTGCTACACAACGACTCGCTTTACATTTTAATAAACGGTTAAGAAATGTTAGAGAAAAATGAATAATTAGTTCTCAGTTAATTTAATAAAGGGGAGGGAAGTACTTATGACTTTTTCTTATAACAAAATACATATTTTGGAAGACTCTCAATCCTAAACAATTTATTAATATTGTTTATTCTCATTGATATAGATAAGCTCAAAATTACCATTCTGAATACTCTTCATTAATGGATTCCGTATGTATCCAGTACACAAACTTCCTCATTTCATCTTTTACACCCCGGATATAATACATTTTTTTTAGGAGAGATATATCTTCTTTAAATTCAATAATAAAATATATAAAATATTGCAGCCTAATACCATACGTCAGAGTAACTTACAATCAAAATTAGAAATCTGTTTACACACTTGCTCTAAAGCCTTCAGCTAACAAAATATGTATAGCATAAAAAATTTCCTTTAAAAAAAGGTTAAGCTCGAGTAGAAAATTTGAGCCAATTTCGCAAATTTTTTCCTTTGCGCAATCGAAAAATAATCAAACAAACTTCCTCGCCAATTATTCACATCCTAAATTTTGGAACGTATTTATTTAAATTTAGTAAACGCTATCGTTGAGGCAAGTTTGCATAATAATGACGAAGGGCGAATTTAGAAAATATTCAATTAAATAAACGATGTATCAGGATAAATAAGTGGTATATAGAAAGTAGTTGTTCATATATATTAATATATATATATATATATATGGTCACTTTGGGGATTCTGTTTGTTTCTCCAGCCCGTGGACTGCTCCCAAAAGACTCATCTGGCCCTCAGTCTGAAAAAAATCCCGCACCTGCCCTAAGACAACAAACTCCGTCGCCACAAAACTGTTATTCAACCATTTTATATTGATTCCATTCTCCTGCCTATTTTCCAGACTTTGTCATCATGAATTCCTTTTCCCTCCGCCTCGATATCAAATTCCTTTGATAGACAATTTCTATTTTCTCTCTCTCTCTCTCTCTCTCTCTCTCTCTCTCTCTCTCTCTCGAACAAACATTCAAACAAAAGTTCCTCCCACAAATCCTAATTGATCACGCTCAACATCTTTACACATATAAAATATTGTAAAGGTTATCGCGGAACCCGGTTCACACGACCCAAAGATAATACACACATAAAATTTATAGAAGACCAGGGATCTAAAGGCCTACCAGAAATTGACCAGAATTAATTTGGACGGTGCTAAATTATGAGGTATCCGCAAGGGGTTAAATAAATCCACGTACAAAAAGTATTTACAGTATTATTCACAACAAAATTAAAATGTAATAAATTAACTCTTAAGAAATTATACGGGGGTGATCAAACAATAAGAAAAGTCACAAATGCTCAACACTATCGAACGATCACAAGTCGTTTTATCCAAAAAGGTATTCGCGCATACAAAAATGGGTTCTATGAATAAATTGTTTAAAGCCGACACGACACGCGTTGTTGAAGATAAAAATAGGGTTCGCTACTCTAGTGACAGGTCTTCCCAGAATAACCTCCCTGTACTACGTCCCGAAATCCCAAGCCCAAAGTTACATGAATAATACATATAAGTCTTAATTAATTTAAAGGGGACGTAAGAAGAAAGAGATACTCCAAAATATATGATACCAGAGCAGTGAAGCAATAACCCACGTCGGAAACCCACGCAAAAGAGGCTTGACGACGATTAGGGAATTCGACTCAAGTCGACAAGGGGTGAATGGGATGCTGGTCTTCGGCGAGGAAAAACCCACAGATGGCGATATCGTGGTGAAAGGCGTCATGACCACGGGGAACGATGATTCGAAGGCCCAACGATCCGAGAGAAGGAATTCGAGATGACAGAATTCCCGAAAGAGAAGATGGCGAGGTGATTAGGGGAGAACTTTCACGTGCCAAGTGTGAACGGCTTCCCAAGGAGAACACTTGCAAACGTAACTGGAACAGCACAATTCACTGCAGCCGATAGAGGAGTATCGACAATGCTGGCATTAACCAATGTCAGAAGATCTTCGCTGCACGCAGGAATCCAGGAAGGGTCTCCCAAAATTAATAACGTCAAGGTAAGTGACGGAAAATGATTCAGTGGAGCAATCAGGCAGAATTCTCGCAACAGAATAACTTAAAAGGGCTCACAGCCACATTTATATCCTTCAGTCCGAAGGGGGAAAATGGAAGTGGGTCACAAAGAGGGGGAGGGAATGAGTCGCTTCCCCTACGCAGAACAGACTAGTAGGTTACAGAAGTTTAAGCCAAAAATGGTAGCCTCGAAGCCAGTCGACCTTCGTTAAACACCATAAACTATGATGAGAAAGGGAAAGCATAGGAAACTGCGGGCCTACCCTTTGGAATATTCTCATAATCCACAGAGTCGATCGAATAAGTTCGTCTTCGTCGTTGTTAATCCATCCACCTTGGTGGATAAGATTCACAGATCTCCAGCCCTTCATCATTAAGCATCACATTCAAAGTAAAGTTATTTTTCATCAAGTTATTTATGAAAATCCAAGAAAAAACCTATTTAAGGGAAACCCTAATGAACGAAATCGAATCATGTAGCAGAGAACGAATATTTGTTCCAAATCGCAACTGCTAATCCCGCCACATTAAAACCATCAACTACTTCTCTCACTTCAAGTATCAACCCCTCCTTAAGCTACAGGTAATGACACCCAGAGTGTATCTCATTATCCTATGAAGCCATCACATAATTTCTGAGGTCATCATTGAATTCTCTCAACGCAAGTACATCCATAGACGTCATTCAACCTTTCATCAAGGAGTCTGCATTCATCTCACCGAAGCAACAACCCGACTCAACGAAAAATTCAATGTGCGTTCCGCGCAACTCTCCCACTCGTAATCACATCCCTCTTCAGTAAGTGGCAATTTAACAAATTTTAACCCCTCACTAGCCAACTTACTAGATCGTTTAATTAGATGTGGGCTTCATTTTGCATTAGTTATTATCATTCTTTTTTCGCAGTCATATAGTGCTATGACATTGCGCCATCGATTCATTTCATTCATCAGTATTCACATAATGACACCATGACACTTCTCATCTGAGGAACTGACTAGGAGAGTCAACTTCTAAATGCACAGGCCAAGCAGAGCGTCTGGTTTTCACTTCAGTCACTCAAGATTTGCAAGTTTGCTCGACTATTTCGTTCCTCATAATATTTATTTTGGTTAACTAGTTATTTTTCCAAACTCACTCTATTCACGTTCACTGTCTCATTGTAACATTAAGACAAAATGTGTGTACTCAATCGACTCATCTTTGTTCGCCTACGTTTTATGTTCGCAAATGATGTAAAAAATTGTGTTAGCTTTGCAATCATGTAAAAGACATCTTTTTACTTTACAAGTCAAGTGAATAAAAAATGTATTTAATCATTTAAGCTAAGTATCAAAAAATATATTAATTTCTGCAAGTATCAAAAAGAAGATTTTATTAAAGTTAGATAATTAAATGAAAGATCAGGATATTTTTTTATTTAGTGTGAAAGAAAGAATTGCTTGGTCATGCAGGCTATAAAATAAAAAAAATTCTTGTAAGATTTGGAAGGAAAAAGATCTTTTGATTTTCACAACTACTATAGAATGAAGCTGTTTTAATGTTGTAGGAAATTGAATAATGCGTTTAATCATGGCATTTATATAGAAAGAACTTCTTAGTCCGATCCTTATTATAAAATCAGCTTCGATTTTTTCTTGCTGAAAAATCCTACAGCTTAGCAAACGAAAGATCTTTATTTTTTGCATATTATTTCCCCGAAGGATAATTATATATTAGTAAGTAATTTGTAAGAAGATTTGATCAGTCATCCAGCTGATGTAAACAAAAGGTCGTTTTAATCTTGAAGGTAAGAGAAAGATTTATCTTTTATCGTGCCTATTATGTCCTAGAGATAGCTTTATAATTTCAAAAATCTTCTAGAAATTTATTTTTATTTTGATACTTAGTATAAAAAGAAACTTTTGGTTATTCATATAAGATGGGTTGTTTGTATAATGTGAATGTTTAGGGAACAAAGATAATTATAATCGTGAATATGTATAGGAATATTCATCTTATCATTTTATTAAGATTAAAATTAGGCTATGTAAAAGAAAGATACATTGGTCATTCATGTTTACTAAAAAATGATCATTTCATGTATTTTTTCTCTATGTTAAATATATATATATATATATACCTCTCTCTCTCAATAAATATACGGGTCTCATATGTAAATTCCCCAATAGCAAAAACTAGTATCATATTCCGAATGCTACTAAAACAATACTTACTACAACGGTCCTTTTAACATTTACATTGTGATGCGAGATTCATGTAATATTGTAAAATACTTAGATATTCTTTCCGCCAAATAACCGCTTTTAAATGGTTAATTACAGTAAAATTATTATAATAACGAAATAATACAACACTATTCAAATAGTTCTGTTAAACAAACATAATAAACCCGAAAGTTTTCGTATTTACTCAGCCATGCCCACACATATGCGAAATTACCTTGAAACCCGTTGAATGATAACAACGAGTCATTCCATGAAATTCTTACGACGCACTTGATACGATCCAGTTTGGATCTCCTTTAATATTTAAACCATCACAATAACGCCTTCCACTTGTGAATGGTTCTCTTAAACCGCATAAACGAGCTACTTCACCCCGCTCTATGGTATCATGCATCAATCCACATGTATATTAAGTTTCAAGTGGCTTCATTTCTCTCTCAAATATTTGCATTAACGGCTTCGCTTATAGTTCGATACTCAGATATTTCGAAAATGTAGGAAAGTTTACATATATATAACCGCCTAGTTACTTTCTCTGTTGACTGCCATTTCCCCAATGTGCCAATAATTGAATCCCTTCAGGTTCTATCGACCGTATGAGAAATCTCAAATTCAACCTCCCTTTATGCAAAAGAAAATTAACTTTGTAGAAATTCAGCGGTATAAATAATGTATTTATTAGAGACATGAGTTATTAAGTACAAAATAGGGCCTTAGCATAGGTAATCATCTATTTCCTATACTAAATTATCTTTTCTACATGTATTTTTGTATTGTCCAGCTATGTAGAGAAAGTGATCTCATTATAGGGTTCGAAAAGGTGAGACTCTTTTGTAAATTTCTTATCTGACACACTAACCTCAAACCTACCATAAATTTTAATGAGGAATTTAAAAGTGAAAATTGTTTAGTTTTTCTCGATGTGAAATTTGACTGTTGATGGAAATCCGACTCATTCTAATTCATATATCTATCTTTATCTGTATTACGAAGCATGATTTAAGAGCATTTAGAATATGTGATTCTATTAGTTGCAAGATGAAATTACATAAACTTACACCAGTATATTGATTAATCTGAAATATCCAGTCCACCTCATTACCGCGAGTTTATTTAATGCCAAGTGAATATTTCAATCGCCCAAAGTTAAAAACTATGAGAATAATAAGAACTGTTTATTCCTTCCATTCTCGGCCTTAATCAAACAGTAAACGATTAAGCAGTCTCCTCTCACTCAACCTAACTCCAAATTCACTTCTGCAATTAAAAATCATTCCCTTCTACAAAACCAAAGAGAAAACCAAGCAGGTGTATACAAGGTGTGAATGTGTAATTCATCATACGAGCAATTAAACTGTGCGCATGCTTGTTCTCTGATGTAGGTTCTCTCTTCGTTCTATATCACATGAGCATTTAACTAAGTCAGCAATACCAGGGATGAAATCACTCTTACAGAAATTTGGAAAATGAAGTCGTCAGTACTTCTTATGATACCCGGCGGGAGCTCCAAGGACAGGAATTCCGAATATTGAGTGTCACTCTGAAGGAGGCGCAGAGGATCAGGAAAGAGTTGGATGAGTTATTCTGCGATTAAGAAGGAATGACGGCGAGGAAATCAAGAGCACCTCGTTATGGCCCTGTTTATCTTCCCGGAAGGCTACAAATATAAGAGTTCGTGTCGATTTTGATCTAGGGGCGGCCCCTGGGTGACAGCAGGAGACTGGCTAGGACTCAGTCTCGGATGTCAGACAACTCCCTTGACGCAACACTCTGGACTATTAATTATGTTTGCGGCGTGGAGTTTTCATATTTCCAGATTCACCACAGTTTTCACTCAGTTATAAAGGGGAACTGTCGATTAGTATAATCCATCAAGTGTGTAACATGTAATTTTGGCAAATATATCTGTAGAAATGAACTGTGTGATTTTCTTTAATATTAAATCAAGACGAAATTCGCCACATCGCACCCTGTATTTAAATCCATGCAAATCTTATTATGTAAGTGAAACGGAAAATCCTTTAGAAAAATCTTATATAAGCACAAAAGTGATGCGAAACGAGCCAGTCCTTCATCAACTTATTTTAAAAACATAAAACTTTTAACCTTATAAGTGATTACCCTCGGTCACTCATAGCTAATTCTTGTAATGTTTTTCATAACATATAATATTTTATCTATTTTATTTCGATAAATACTCAAACTTAAACTTTCGACGGGCAATTTTATTGTAACCCCTTTTCCTAAATCTATTTCATAATGATCTAATAATTACTCTTCTCTTATTAGTGACATTGTTTAATTTGACATATACTCGTATGTATATGTGCAGATCTCGGTGTCTTCTTTCAATAGACGACCGAAAATTTATGGTAAACTTCATACCTAAACATGTTTCGCAAGTTTAAGTATGGCAAGACCCCCAAAATTCTTTGCCAGATGTCTAAGATTTTTTTTCAATTGATTTAGGACAATTTTGCATCGCTGAATCCGTAAAAGACATTTGTTTCCCCATTTAGGTCAGGTTTTTGTGTTAAGTTGATTTTTAAAAATCATATCTTATAACGAAATTAACCCATTAAAGGCCATAATTATTCTGTAATGAATTTTAATTTTATCTTGGCAGGTCTTTTCTCCAGAACACCTTAGAATAACGTTACAACCATTGAATAATTAATCTTTACTTATCTTGGACCTAAAATATGGTGTCCCATTTTGGGGACATTGGCCGTCGCACATAGTTTTAAGGGTAAAAAAAGTTAAAAGTTTCAGAGTTGTTTATTTATATTTTTCTATGAAGAACAAAATTTAAACAAACTATATATCAAAATGAAATTATGTTTCAATTCTTTTCATAATGTAGACGTAATAATGAACAATGTAAAATAATAAACCAACTAGCATAATGAAAAAATAGTTAAATAATTTGAAAAAGGGAAAATATTTAGTTTTGGAACAGAATTATATCCTTCACGCATAATAAAGGCCCTTCTTGATAAGTATGGTCATGGTAAATTTCTGTAGTTCATCAATATTATTTAGTGTGGAAAGTTGCAAAGCACAGATCATGGAGTGGGACATCACAACAACTGCAAATTCTCTTTGTTTTCTTCCCACTCAATGCACAGCGACGTTGTGTCTGAATTGGCATCACAAGGTGATTTCCTCGATCAAACCTGATATCTTCACTTACTCTTCCTCCGAAAAGCCTCCTTCTTTGTGGGCCCGGGCGTTTACGGCTTGTTGGAGAAGGCTTTGAAACATAAGCCTAAACAATTTTCCCTCTTGCATTTTGCAGGGAGAGTGTCTCAACTGGATTTGCATGTTGATAAACCCTCCAATAGTTCACAATAGCAATGTCAAACAGTTGCGTAAACAGTTCAAACCACCATTTCTTCCCACGTATTCTGACCCTATGTAAGGACACTTGTTTGTCTAGTAGGTCTACCCCTCCCATTGATATGTTGTATTCTGAAATAACTTTGGGGATTTGCACTCTTCTTTCCTTTTTGAGTTTCTGAGAATAGCGTGTAGCAGTACCAGTTGGGAAGACGTGACTGTAATTTGTAGCAACTGCAACTGCAGTGTTGTCATGCCATTTTGTGACTAAAATTTCATTGCTAGAATCAAATCTATAGTCTATGAACCCTCTTTCTGTTGTTTTCTTCATTACTTCAGATGGCATAAGTGGACATTTCTTTCTACGATTTTCACGAATTGTGCCAGTTGCCTTCAAACTCCTATCTCCCAGCTCTTTCAAGGTATCAATGCTTGTAAAAAAATTATTTAAAAAGATTTCGTTATTTGCAGCTTCAGCTTCAGGAATTACTGCTGTTAGGTTATTTGTAACCCTCATTCATAGAGGTCCACTGTTAGGTTCACTGCCCTTACCAAGATATGGCGAAAAGTTGTATAGGTATCCGTTGGAACCACAAAGACACCAAAACTTGCCAAATTTGATTGGCTTACCCCTCATAAACATTTTAGCAGAATGCACGCCATAATACCTTATCATCATTTCATCGATTGACAAATGGGAATAAAAAATGCCAAATTTCTGAAAGTTTTCTCTTAGAGCATCTAGATATGGTCTTAGCTTATACATTTTATCATTTTTATCAATGATGGCATTGTCATTCAAGTGAAGAAACCTTTTTATTTCCTTGAACCTTTGTCTCGACATAGCATTGTAAACAAAGGGCACTCCTGCATCTGGCGATTGCTTCCAGTACATATTTTGTTGATGAAGTTTATGGCACCCAGTAAACAGAATAATTCCTAGAAATATTTGCATCTCTTCATTGTTGACGGAAAAATTAGGATTATTTTTCTGCTTAGCATATGTCATACTCTGCTCAACAATAAAATTCAATAACTCATCAGTCAGAAATTCTTCAAAAATGTTACAAATGCTCCTACCCTGCAGCCTATCTAGTTTGTCATAACTATTTTGAGAGGGCAGATTCATTACACTTTTATATTTTGGAGAACATTTTTTCCATTTGGGAATCGAACTGGTGTCAATTTTTCTACACTTACCTGAAGGAGGTTGGGTTGCTAAAACCCCAGTTGATTCAATTCTTTCACCATCATTGTTGTGAACAATCAACTCCAGTCTACCTGCAACATCTTGAAGAATGCTCTATTCGGGGAGGTCTTCATCATTGATAGCTTCATCATCTGTCATTTCATCTGGACTTGGAGGAATAATTTCAACCTCCACGTTTTCATTGCATGCTTCATCTTCACTCAAGTTCATTAGCGCATTAGCAACTTCAGTAGTTGTCAATAAAGATCTTCGTGTCATAATAGTAAAGAGTAGGCCTCTGAAAAAGAAATAATAACATCATATACCAATTTTTTATCTTGAAATGTCATTATATATATATATATATATATATATATATATATATATATATATATATATATATATTTATATATATATATAATATTATATGTACATATATAATAATATATATAAATCATAAATGTTGAAGATTACAAATAAAAGGCCCTAGTGTGTTAATTTTGCATTAAATCATTATAAATGATAACAAACAAATGACTAGATCATTTAGCTCAAATTGCCAATATCTGGCCAATGTCCGAAAAATGGGACGCGAAATTATAAACAACACAATACTTACATTTTATATTTTACAAATCAGTTGATGCTTTTCTCGTGTTTTCCTATAACCAATGCACACCATTAAAATAACAGACCTTCCTCCTATGTAGATAGTAAGGAACTGAGGGCATTCATGCGTTAGCGTGTCTTCTCACAAAAAATCGCGCGACTTTGGCGCCATCTGGTGATAAAAATTGATTAGTGTACTTTGAATACCTAACAGTGATAAAGGTAAGTACATGTGAATGAACATTAGGTTATCATTTTTGATAATTTCAGAATTCAGAGCAAAAACTTCCTTTTCTTTGAACTCCTAGTATGCTCAGTGTTAATGACTTCAACAGTCTTAGCCTCCAACACTAATCCGCCATCATGAATTCGTGTCAGCGTCCCTAATACCTGGACTCCATCGATCTCTTCCATGTCCTGCTGGAATCTCTCCCCCTGCACGTCGCTCAATGAAACAAGATTATCAAAAAAACGATCCATATGTGAGAATAATTAATGCATTTTTGATGACATATTGAATTCGATGCTTATGAAAGCAGCCAGCATATTGCTGAAAAGTTCTGTATACTTCTTGACCATTTTGTTGACAAGAAAGTTTTTCACGACCAGAACGAAACCTTCTACGGTTCCAGTTCCATTTAGTTCATTAAGTTTTCAAACTCTGGATTACTGATGAGATGACGCATTTGAGGACCGTCAAGAATCCAGCTTTCAACGTGCTCATGGTCAATCCTGGAAAATCATAGCACAAGTAAATGAAGCAGCCCCCATCCTCGTCCAGAGCTATACTGAACTGTTTAATTGAGCCTAGATTGATGGGCAACTGTGCGAAGAGTCTTGATTCCCTGGCCATTAATTCCTTCCGCCCCAACAAGGCCAACCTGGTTGCTCTAGGAGCAGATAATGCAGGGTTACTCTAAAATTGATTTTATTAATCAAACCTCAGTAAATAATGCAAATATACAAATTGCAACCTTAACCAACAGTAATTATACTTATGTAGAATACCCCACAAAACTTCAATTTTTAAGGAGTGATTACGCTCATTTTCTTCTCAATGGCTTCGAGAATCAAAGGAATTGTCGTTATGGGATGTTTAAAATCCGATAGAACTGCAAGAAAGACAACTGCACAGCCTATTACTGATGGTTTGGTGTGCTGATGGAAAAGCTGGCGTCATTGGTATTGAATTTTTTGAAGACCAGAATGAAAATGCCATTACTGTGAACTCTGAGCGTTACATCAAGATGAGAAACAACGCGTTTAGCCTGAATTGCGAAGAAAACCTATTCCTATTTGACGTTGCGGATTCAGCAGGATGGAGCGACGGCCCAAAGAGCCAGAGCATCAATCGACGTTCTTTACCCTCTCTTCGGTGACCGCCTCATTGCCAGGTTTGCTGACACTCCTTGGCCCCCTGTATACCCAGATTTGTCGATGTGCGATTATTTATTCTAGGTAAAACTAACGGTACGTTGGTATGCGAATAAGCCGCCCCATACATTAGATAATTTGAAGCAATCTATTCACGTGGAAGTCCAACAAATTGATAGATGAGATTTTTATGTCCGATAAAACTTTGGCATCCTAATATTCAACTAAAGAGACATGCATCTGATGAACCAAAGAAGAAATGGAAGAATAGGTGAAGGTGAAGCTGCTAAAAAAGCACAAGCTCCTCCTGTAAGGAGGATTGCCAAAGTCGCTCCTCGTGAGTGTTCCAATGACTCCAAGATCGATGCCGTCGAGAGGTTCAAACTCCTGGCAGAGTTACCCAAAATATTAAGGTCGTGAATGAGGCTCCACTCTAAATGCAACCAAAATCAATACCAAAATGACGGACCAAGCAGACATGGTTCATATGTTTGGATCCGGCGGAGGAGGGCAGCAACCAGCAGGCAGGCACGACAAAGGCGGGCCTTTATAGACCAAGAACCCGGCAGCCCGATGCAACCAGCCTCGCTGAAATCATATGTGGAAATGTTTTGGGCCATAGTAGACGCGTTACTGGCTAATTGCGTCCTCGTAGCCGTCGCGCAGCCACGATGGCCAAAAGCAAATTGCTCAGTGATTGACATTCGTCTTGTTGATTAGGTGTTTTGGGAGAACAAAAGAAAACTTGAGAAGGACAAACGAAGAAGAAGAAGGAAAAACTAGAACAACTTCGTCCTCCTTCTGCTGTTCCATGCGACTTCTGCATGCGGATCATCCACAACAGACTGGGTCTCCTAAGTAATATCCACCACAGAAATCAGCCAAGGAGACTGGATAAATGACGGCAAGAGCTGGATACGACGAATATCTGAAAATGATCATCCTATCAATTGGAATTCTGCTCAATTTATTTACCATTCAGAAGATTAAGTAAAGCGTAATAGAGCGTAATTTTAATATTTCCGCCGGTCACTCTGAACTTCATTCCATCATAAAAATGCTTATTTTAAGTGAAGTTGTAATTATAACCCATAGTTCTTTGTTTATTTGCTTCATTTATTGCTTAATGAATAACTTATATTTGTGCATCTTTGTATTATTGATATTTTATGTTGTCTCCATTTCAATTTATTTTTTCTTTCTCTCTCTATCTCGAATTTTGTTAGCGATTTTATCCATATGATATTTTCATTCCTTCACCGGCTGTTATTACCTGTTGATAAATTTATTGTAATTTAAAAATTTATATCTCTTTATCATAAAATCGAGTTAAATTGAGCAGAGTTTAATTTGAAAACAATTATATTAATTTGTGCTTCTATATAGCAAAAGGTACGAGATATTTAGGATATCCCAAAGATCATGACATCATATTCGTGATATAAATAGAAATTAACATAGATAAGGATAATTCAGAAATGAGGTACTATGATTGAAAATACTCTATTAATGATAATAGAAGTAATTGGAATGAAAGAATGTACAAAAACATAACCTTACTTAGATTATTAAAAGAAATACTAAGACGGGGTCGAAAGATTATACTCATATTCGTTGACAAATTTTAAATTTTAAAGAGGAGAGGATTCAGAAAGAAAACTCTTAACTAAACGATCATCAGCTTTGATTACATTATCTCTAAGAGTTTTATTATTATATTCAGCTCCTAAATATATATCAATCTACAGGAAATTTCTCGCTTTCCCAAGGTATTGCTTCCTGCTCTTAAATCTATTCCATACATATGAATATAAGACAGGTGGTAACCATAATGCCTGATAAATCCCTTCCTAATCAGTTCTACCTGATATTCTTCCTAATTTTATTTACCAATGAAATTCATTGGAACCAAAAGTAATTCAATTATTATCGGCTCTTTGTGGTCACTATATCAATGGTAAGCTATTTTGATACTGTAAGCAAAAAACTGTATCCCTTAGAACAATCTAACAGTTCCCTCACTCCTACAAAATGATTTAATTCACGGCTGTCAAATTAGTCTATTGAATCAGTCATGTGTTTGGCTTGGGTGATGAGAATAGTATTCGCGTATCTGGGATACGTTTATTCAATTTGTCTCTTTCGCGTTAGTGTTTAACATTAAGATTTAGACAATATTATTGAAGGGGATTTCGTTTGTTCATGGCTATAGCTACTTTTCTGAACAAACCTGGAATTTAATTATGCAATTTACATCTAAGAAATGCAACAATTATTAAATGCCTAACAAAAATTTGGAATATCGAAAAGATTGAATCGCACTCTCACTCATTGCGTTACTACAATAATTTATTTTTTTTATCAATAAATTATTACGAGTACCTTTATAAATAGGACAATATACGATACCATAAAGGCGTCTCCAGATAATATAAGAAAATATTAAAAATAGTCAACGGTCTATTAAAAATGGTGAAAGATTTAGTGTAACTTTTGCCTGGAGTTATGACTATCATGAAATGAAAAGCTAGGAATGGTTTTTTTATGCAACATGAAAGGAAAATAAGAAAATTAAGATGGAGTAGCTAAACATTGAATGGAAATTTAATGACAAATATTTTTAAATAAGAACGATTCTAGAGCTACTAGACTAAGAATTCCCTCTTCCGAAACACTTTGAACAATCTACTATCTATCTTGGCTAAACTTGGATCGAATCAGCGGACATTTCCTCCTCGTTCATTACGCATCTTTTCATTAGTAGTAGAACACAAGCCCCCAATCCCTTAATCACAGCACTCACACATGAGATTATATTCTCTTTAACCATCCTACTAATATACACTCTTTTGTTCCTTTCCATATTTTAGAAACTGCGAAACATTAAAGTACTTTTAAAATGCTTTAATCCTTTTATATTAGATTTGCCAATTCATCTTAAAAGTCAGAAAACAGTTTCTTTCTCTCAGTTTCCTATATAATTAGAATTTTTTATATATTTTACTTTGATCTGAGTCTTATTACCCATCTAAAATCGTTAAAGATGCCTTTTATTTCTTATTGGGAGCTTTAGACTTTAATGTGGGATTCGAACACCGGGATCAAGTGGAAAGGACCGGGTTCTCGGGAGCCTAGTCGATACAGGGTTAAATTTCCGAAGTCGAGGCACCTGGTTCTATCTAAAAGAGCACTGCACAAAGCCTTCAGCCACGTCATGAGCTAGTCTCATCTTTGGCGGATACGTTGATATCCATCTCAGTGTGGCTACTAGATCCACAACATATCTACCATTTCACTTCTACTTTCACAACCCGATTTGATCTGTAACACTGATGATGGAGTATTACTGGTACCTATGGGCAAACTGATATCCACCTATCTATGACGCTGAAATAGGTGGTTACCATTTATGACCCTTGGGGTTACAAATGTTCCCTCTTTAATTGTTCCTGTCAAAATGAAACAGGGTGACCCTGGAATCTCTGATCTTTATGGGATTTCCTTATCTGGATCGAACTGACACAAACAAATTACGCACGATATCGTCAGGACGCGTTATTTTCAATGTTGTTTTAAGAGGCGGAAGTTGGGTCCACAATAAACATATATAAGTGACATTCATCCGGACTCGTTGCCAACATCTACATGCATGTGTGTCGCCTTGCGCCCTCCTTTGAGTGTGCGTTTCATTTGGGCGAAAACAAAAAGTCTTCGTCCTTACCCAATATCCCCCTCGCTTTTTTGTCTTATTCCAAAGCCATTGAGTTAACATTAAAACTTTTATTTAAGCTTAGATAGTGAGATTACCCGAGAAATAACTGGGTGTGAACAATATTTTACAGTGTAGCCTTATATATTCGTAACAACATGTATGAGTAGGAATAAGTTTTTATTAATTTAGCCATTATATTTTGACATTAATATTTAAGAAAAAAATGCAACTTTGCATCTCCCGTAAAAATTATGTCCAAAATGAACCATGGTTGTTTCTAGGCAGAGGTGATGAAGCAATATTCACACCTTGTAAACGTCTCATTCTAAAAGTTCAAAAGAAACATAAACAACATAAGGGAGCTTTAAAAAGCCATAGGTTTTAATACTGCTTAAAACTGATCGAAATATTATTACATTTATATTGAATCAGATTGCCGAAAATTGTGAAAATATAGACAAATCTAAGAAGTAATTTTCATAAGATTTCTACAAACCACACTAATATTTTAACAACCTGAAATATTAAATTTTTTCAAGATTAATTTTGTCATTGTTACTACTAAACTCACCACAATATCAATAATCTTCTCTCATTATGTGCTTGCATCATGTACCCTTCACAAATTAACACAACTTCTTTGTTTAAGAAGTTTTTTCTAAAATATTTAAAGTGAAAGTTCCTAATTTAAGTCTACGATCAATCGGTGGAAGAACAGAAACTTTGCTCTTTAGCTGTGATCTGTCTCAGTTTCACTTCCTACGACTAGCAAGTAACACGACGATGGCGGATAATTACCTATGGATTGATTCTAAATAGAGTTTACATTATCATGGTTCTCAATTTGGCTCTGGGTTGCTGTATTTAATTCTCATATGTGTTTACATCTATATGTGCCTAAAGGAAATGCTAATATTTTCAGAACATGTCCTATTACTATATGAAATCAGATGAAACGGTCCTGCTCGATTCTCGTTTACTCTTATATTTGCACAAACGTGTTAATTTTTTAAGAAATCTCTTAAATTTCCTTGAAGAACACCTAAAGACAATTGCTCTCCCTATACCCGCTTCTACCCTCATTAAACTCATTGCTCTTTGCATCAACAATTGCAAATTTATCTTTAATGAAAAATTATATCGCCAAATCTTTGGAATGGCAATGGGGAATTGTTTGTCCCCTGTACTCGCAAACCTGTACATGGAATTCTTCGAATCTAGAATACTTCCCCAAATTAATGAAACTCCTATAGCCTGGATGCGATATCTTGATGACATCCTTTGCCTTTGGCCTAATAATTTAAATATTAATACATTTCTTACTAAAATTAACACCTTAGTGCCCTCGATTAAATTTACTTCAGACGTTTAAAAAAAATCGCACACTACCTTTCCTAGATATTCTAGTTCATCGGACAAACCATTGTTTCAAATATGAAATATATAAAAAACCTACAGCCATAGACTCTTTTATACTCTTTTATTCTAACCACCATAATAACATCAAACAAAGTGCTTTCTCCTCTATGTTTTTGCGTGCTCTTAGAATTGTCTCACCAGAATACTTAGCCAAAGAATTCGATAGAATATATAAAATAGAGATAAATTTATGCTACCCTTTGTACTTTCGGGACAATTGTTATAAGTCTGCCAAGCGTTCCTATTATCAAACTAATGTTAATATCCCTAAGATTCAGCCCCCAAATTCATTAGTTTTACCCTATAACCATATTTTCATTAAATTACCTCGTTTACTTAGGCCTCTGAACATAAATGTTATTTTTAACGATGAGACTACAATATATCGCATCCTTGTCAAAAATTCACCTCCCCAACCTGGCATTGTTTATTCGATAGGTTGCAACAACTGCAAAAAATGTTATTATGGACAAACCTGGAAAGAACTAGATGTCCGCGTTAAGCAACATCAAGCCAATGAACAATCTGCGCTTTTTCTAAATATTTAAAATCTTACGGATAGCATTAACTGGAACAGTGATAAACCAGTCATAAAATGCAGTAATTATATTTCGAGAAATATATTAGAATGTATCTCCATTAACGCGTTCTCAAATTTCAATCTTAGCCCTGGTTTGTTAACGTTAGACCCCATTATCACTACATACATAAAATATCAAATAAAGTTGTTTCAGTATTTTGTACCGCCTAATTAGGGTTCATAGGTGGGTTGTCTAATCCCCCTTTCCACTCTTTAAGGCAATGTATGTCCAGCCTACTGTTCATTCCTTTTATAATTCTTTAAGAATAAAGATGAAAGAGCTCGAAATCATTTTTACTTTTCCTTTGTGGGTGTATCTGCATAACTTTGAATCACGTGCACTTTGTGAACTTTTTTCTATTTGTTAATTTATCTTTTTTAATTGTTTTTTTTTGGTCAATTTTCTTAATTTACTTCGGGTCTCTTTTCTAAAAATAGACCTTTGACAAAGTTATTTTATTATATGGCTACGTCGTGTTGGCCTAATCTCAAACAATTCCTCCCCTTTTTCGTTCCAGTCAATTATTGGATATCGTCTTTCCAGCAATTGAGTGTGTAAACCTCTCTCTTGCTTAACGCCAGCATTAGAAAGGTAATTGTCACGTCTAAGCGTAATGTCCACCTTGCACGTAATATCCTTCCAATATTTCTTTTAACAGAGTTTTTAACTTGTGAACAGCCTCTATTCCCCTTCTCCCTAAAATGGAGTACTTTTTACTTAAAATTCTAGAGGGTTTCTTTCCTTCCATTATCCTTTAACTTGTTTCAACATTTATAGCCATCATTTAATGAATAAGTATTAAGTTTTAATTTTAGGTTTTGGTTTATCGATAGTATTAAATGGCTTATTGATGATTTCTCCAATTAATTAATGTTAAGTGGATGATAATTAAAGGGACACTTAAAGGGTTGAAACCTCTTCTTCTAAGGTATCACTTTTTTCAATTTTCTTAGTTTTCTGTTGGTCGACTTTTACTTACTTCGTCGAAACATTTAGTGTATAACTACATATTTATCCTTTTCCAATTCGTTAAAATAATTTTTAAAATTTGTAAGGTTGCTCAATTTCCCAAGCCTGAACATAACAAAAATTAGAAAAATTAAAACAATTCTTAATATATTTCCCAATATTTTATTTAATTTTATTAGGTCTAAGTTAGAAACTACCATCAAGAGAGTTTATATGAAACAAACATGTAGAGTGGATTTCAACCTCTATATCCTATAGATAATATGCAATATAACTATTGAAATTTGCATCATCGAAAAATAGATAGGTAATGCTTTTTAGGGAAAAGTTTTTATTGAAGAAATCTCAGAAAAAGATTAAGACTGTAAAAATTAATTCCATGCAACAGACCTAGTGCATGAATTTTCGCAAAAAGAATTTTTCTTTTTTCCTCCACTGAGAATACATGTTGGGTATTGATGAAGAATATTTTAAGTGTAATAAATGCCCCCCAAATAAATGAAGAGTCGCAAACAAATATTCATTTGGCCCAAAAGAAGAAGCAAAATTGCCTTCTAAGATAAAGTGATTCTACAGGCATAGCCTTGCATAGACTAGGATAAATTTGTTAAAAATGGTAAAAACTTAAATATATGTAACTAATCATGAATATTGAACGGAACAAGTATTTTAGGAAACCAAAGGGAAAGTGCTTTTTTTTGGCGCACCCAAACACTATTAGTTGGACTTATAACTTGGATTTCATTTCTCTCGTTACATCTGTGGGGTAAACAACAAGCCAGTGGTTGTTTTGTGCGTTTACCAGCTGGTCCTGAAAGAGGTTATTCTATTCTGAACAGAAACAGAGAATCACAGGTTTGATGGGATATTTACGTTTATTAACAAGCATCGTAGCACGTGTCTTCCTCCTGTGTTGTTTCATCTTCTACAGCAAAGGCTGGTCCTTTCTCATCTTGTATGAGTACTACCGGATGTCCTTACGGACTAACCTCTGATGAGAAAATCTGAGACTTTCTTCTTCATAGTTATTGACTTCGTTGAACTGATTTGATCGTTATTAATGTTAGCCTATATCTTTGCGAACAAGTCGGTAAGTTCTCTTCTTAGAATGATTATAGTGAGTTTTCCAAGCCTCCCAAACCTCGTAATCAAGGGCTGACTAAGAAGAAAGAACTGATACCAAAGAACAATCATGCGTGGAATTCAAAGTTGAGAAAACAACTTAGAAAACTTTAGTGGAGTAACCTATGGCATATATACATATATAAACATATATCACTCTATCTATCTATCTATAAATCTCTCTCTCTCTCTCTCTCTCTCTATAAATATATATATATATATATATATATATATATATATATATAGGCGTTTAAGAGGGCATTTTTTAGCTGACTTGGCTTTTCATTGAAACCCGCATGAAGAGCTCTTCTCACATAAACGAAAGGATAACTCATGAACTAACCTTTTCTAAGACAGGAGTTGCATTTCAATGTTCAACCCACAAACCTCATCCATTAGGCAACTCTCTGATCACCAACATCCACTTAAGTGATAATGTCACAATCATTTAGCATCTTGTCTTCAGTATCAGGGTCATTTCAAGTGAAAATCTTAGAGTCGTTTTTGATCAATAAAATACGCCCTAACGTTGATCTGCTTGGTGATGTCACACTTGTTGTAGCCCGGGCGCATGAGTACAGAGATGTCGATTTTTTACCCTTCCCTTTCCATACTACTACACACAATGGATGATATGTGCAGGAAAAGTAGCCGATCTTTGGCAAATCCAGTATATATATATATATATATATATATATATATATATATATATATATATATATATATATATTAGTGTAGATGGGTAGCAGTCTTTCTTGAATGCAAATCTTGTTGAAGACCATGGTATATTTTACCTGATCAATTTCCTTTGGCAACTTTCTATTCTTCTTACTATCTTTTTTACTCCATCTTCTAGATGATAGATCACTTATCCTATATTCATCACTCTTTCTAATAAATGCGTTTGGTAAAAACGCAATTTAAGTTTGTCTTTTACCAAACGCATTTATTAGAAATATAGATTAATAAAGGACAATTGGTCTACCATCTACAAATTGGACAAAAAAAGATATTAAAAAGAATAAAGAGTTGCCAAAGGAAATTGATCAGGCGAAATATACCATGGACTTCAACAAGCTTTGCAAAAAAGAAAGAGTATACCCGCCTACACTAATATATATATATATATATATATATATATATATATATATGCAGGAAAGAAACCGTAGTGATAGGATTAATTTATTTGCGAAACTAGGTTTCGACGGAAGCCTCCTTCATCGTCAATCGCTGAATACCAATGAAATACAAAAGAGATTTCGAACGTACGAACGCACAAATTCACAAGTCGGAATGTGATTACGCGGGCGGTATAGAGAAACCGCCCATTTTTAAATAAAGGAAGTATAAATTACTTACTCATCAAGGGATTAGTGTTTATTTGCCCATCGGAAATATTAAAGTTTGGAATTTCCTTTATAAGTGCCGATTCAATTAGACGCCTATGTATATAATTGCCATTATTATAAATTATTTTGCACGTGTTTCCTTTTTAAAATTAATTCATTGTGGCGAATATGGGAATGTAATATAATAATCACATACTTTTTCCTTAGTATTAGCTGGTGAGTAAAATATTGTTCATGCTTCCTAATGACATTGTTCTATGAAGCAAAGGGGATACTGCAGCTCAATAAATGTTTAGATGATCGTATTGATTTCATCCTGCAAGAAACAAGAATCTTAGGAACAGGGAAGAAACTACGTACCTTTCCACCAATACGTCATGGCACGAGAAATAGTGAATATAGGTATTAGAGTTGAGTGGTTTCCGGTAGACCGAACAATATATGCTTTGTTGTTTACTTTAGATATTTTTACATACAGAAACGGCAATGAGTTGTTTAGTTGCCAGTTTAATTTAAATGTAGTGGTGGGGTGGATATTATTCAATTGTTCGAAGAAAGAATCAAATGCATTATAATTAATAGGCCATGTGGCACATACATCTTCCACTTAGCGGAACCAAGTTATGGGAATAGGTAAGAGAGGGGAGAGGAGGTGTTTCTCAAAGTTCTCCATCAACAGATTTCATAGTATCGGGGGAAGGGGCTTACCCATGCTCAGGACCTATTTCTGTCTGTAAAAAATATCTTCAGCTTTAAACACATTCTCTTTAACACACAAACGAACCAACTTTACAATTTTATTACACCGTAAGTGTAATGTTAGGTTAGACAAATGCAAGTTTTCTATAATGACATCCAGGGCTTCATCAACGGGAACTTTAGTGAAAAGGCTATTAACATCAAACTTAGCAACTGCTTATTTATCCTATTACTGTGGTTTCTTTTCTGCATTAACATGTACTTTACTGTACTTCTTTGGATGGATATATATATATATATATATATATATATATATCGTCTGTTTCCCTCATTTCCTTGTAAAGCTAATGATAGCGACATTTTGCCTAAATATTGTTTTAATAAACTACTATTATAAAATGTGTGGTTTCATTCAATATCTTGAAATTCAAACGCAGAAATGGAATTACCTAACTAATAAACAGACAAAGGAAAATGTAGAGAGCATTTGAATCTATTAAACGATTCCTTATCAGTCAAAAATGAGTGTGTCCGAGGAATAGAGGTACCCGATCCTAGTTGATTCAGAGGATCAGCGATAACCCCGCTGCCACATGCGACAAAACGCTATTAGTATTTCGTCATACAAACCTTTTCATCCATCAGCGCCACGCTATAATATTCAAGCCTGTTGTATAAAAGGGACGACTTTTAAGGAATAAGGCCTCTTCCTAAACAAATAAAGGCCTTTTGGGGGATGTTCCTTTCTCCAATTACTTTTACATCCATATTGTAAGAAGCTTACGTCTGATGCGAATAAGTTTATTGTCACGCTTTCATAATCGACCATCATTCACTCGGTGTCCAAAGCAGGACGGAAGTGGACCTTGACAGGGTTGGAAGGATTGACATGACGTATAATTCTACAATAACGAATAAAATGGGCCTTTCGTAAGTTTGGTTTTAAGGCGACTTATGCATCCAATTTTGTTCTTAAAATTTATATTCCTCCGATGCAATTTCTGTGATTCGCATAATTGGAAAGATACTGATAGTCAGCTTTCTAGTCTGTCTTAAGCATTTATTATACTGAAGGGGGAAAATAGAATTTAATACGGATTTTTAGCCAAATGTCTTACGAAATTTCGCTTTTTATCGGCTACAAACGATATCCATTTGATTCGTGTGTCAACATTGGTATTTTGAATTACAGTACTTTCGAAAGTGTGTTTTGTAGAAACTTTTTCTTGATGTTCATAATATATTCTTCCTGTCCTATTCAATGGAGTTTGGTGGGCCAGTAACATATTTGTGTCATTATATATTAAATTTTGTAGTTTTTTTTTTCCTTTGAGTTCTCTACTATTGCTCTATTTTCTCTATTAGTATTTCACTTCTTCACAAAATTTGTGAACTTAGTGGCTAAGTACTTTTAGCCTACCACTTATCAAATATTTCTATTTCTATTCAATAGAAATCATTTCTTATCAATTTCACATTTATAAAGCATTTCAATAAAATTGGGCTCAAAAATAATATTTTAACGCTTCCTTTTAATAAACGCTTGTCCCATGTTCCGAAGTTATTAAGATATTTTAATGTTAATGTTGTATTCTCTAATAATTCCACGTTAATAACTTAGTAATTAAAAATTCTCCCCCAAATAAAATGGCCTGGTTTTTACATAGGCCAGTCAACAAAAGCCTAGATGTGAGAATTAAACAACATAAGTACTGTTGTCGAACGGGACAAACTTCAAATGCACTGTTTATTCATCAATCTACTTTGAACCATCAAATAGATTGGTCTAATGCGAAATCCATTATTTTTGTGCCCAATTTTATTGAAAGCAATTTAATGGAATCGGCCATGATCAAATTTTCCAATAACATTAATTTCAATCTAAGTGAGGGTCTTTTAAAATTAGATAATTGGATCATGAATAATATTTGTTTACAATATAAATTTAATTTGTTTAATTGATTTGTATATTGTAGTTCTGCGGATGGGCTATTCATTTGTTCGTCCGTTGGTTCCCTCACCCCTAAACGATTGCCTATGTTCGTCAGTTTGTTTGAATGACGTCACATTTCTCTGTTTATTGACTGATTCTCTATTCCATTGTTCTTCTGCCCCTGATGATGTAAACACGAAAACGCTTGGGCTCATTCTGTGTATTATTTTCCTTTGGGATATTTCAAGCATATATATATATATATATATATATATATATATGCTCGTCAACTGGTAATAGCACACGCCTGAGAGACAAGAGGCTGTAAGAAAGGTGAAAAATCTAACAGTCCTCCTTAAGAACTCATTCCTGTAACTATATTATTAATTCGCTCTTTCACTCACCACTGAGGTGGAGCAACCCTATATATATTAAAAGCTAAACTGCCCTGAGGGAACTAGGGAATACACATTTTTAAATCACTGACGCCTTCTATTACTTTCCTCTTGCAATCGGTGTTTAAAGTCATTTTCATCATACACTAAAATCTATGTGGGAAAATACTTGTTTAAATTTATCCTCTCCATGAGGGCATCTACGAAAAGTTCAGTATTGTAGACGATCCTTTTCAGACCACATAATGAAATTTAGATAAAGATTAGAATAACAAGTGCTCAAGAGTACGATACTACCTTGTGCTGATCATTTTTGGGGGAAATGCAATGAATCACTACAATTGGACACGAAACAAAGTGATAAGAGAGCACTAAATGGGGAAGACTTACTCGTTAATGGCCAAGATTGTATGGGTATAGGATTCCGTGACTGAACAGTAGTAACAAGGAGTAACAAGGAAAGTAAGTACCTTAGGAGACCTTACGGTCCATTCAAAGAGGGTACCTTTGGACTAGCAATCGAGCGGGCACATGGCTGCTCAATTGTTTTGCGTCCCTAAACGGCCACTTTTCAAGAGTTTGTCTAGTCTTGACTTGAACTGGTCAACAGATTCACTGTTGACAACTTCCACTGGAAGTGTGTTCCACTTACCGCAGATACTGTAGGTAAAAAAGTTTTCACACAGATTGCGGTTGTAACGCTTCAGTTCAAGTTTGAAGCCGTGATTGCGCGTTCTGTTCTCACTCGGTGTGAAAATATCCCGGTAGTCAACATTGTCAAACCCTCGAAGTATTTTGAAGACTTCGATGAGCTGACCACGCAGTCTACGGGTTTCCAGCGAGAACAGATCTAACTCCCTTAGTCTATCCTCATAACTTTTATGTCGGATAGAGGGAATCAGCTTGGTTGCCCTGGCTTGTACGCGTTCCAGTCTCGCGATGTCCTTTCGCAATGAAGGACTCCAAAATTGTACGGCATATTACTCCAGGTGCGGTCGGACAAGTGAGTTGTACAGGCACAGTACAATCTCCTGGTTCCGATAACCAAACTGGCGCTTAAGATAGCTAAGCATCCTTTGGGCCTTTTTCTCCGCCTCAATGCACTGTTTCGAGAACTTGAGGTCACTAGTGATTGTTACACCCAAGTCCTTCTCAGTGTCGGTGGATTCGAAAGCAGTGCCCTTAAGGATATAAAGAGATTGGGGGTTTCTGTGGCCCATATGCATCACTTTGCATTTGTTCACGTTAAAAGGCATTTGCCACGTGTCCGACCACTCCCCAATCTTCCCAAGATCTTCCTGCAGGCGGGCAGTATTTCCATCCTTTGCAACGTTCATACCAAGCTTGGTATCGTCGGCAAATTTGGAAATCTTGGCAACCATGTCACCGTCCATGTGGTTGACGTAGATAATGAATAGTAGTGGTCCCAGGACAGAACCTTGAGGCACCCCGCTAGTAACGGGCACCCACTCAGAAGACTGTCCACTCACCACCACCCGTTGCCGTCTGCCACTTAGCCAGTTCTCGATCCAGCCGGCTACTTTTCCGTCTATGCCCAGCGCTCGCACTTTCCGGAGAAGGCGGCGGTGTGGTACCTTATCAAAGGCTTTCTGAAAGTCTAGGTAGACCACATCCACCGCCTTGTCCCGATCGTGCTCACTGAAAACGAAGTGAAAGAATTCTACAAGGTTCGTCAGGCATGACCGTTGCCTTCGGAAGCCGTGCTGGGAACTCCTCAGTAGCAGGTTTGACTCTAAATACGACGTCACTTTGTCCACCATGATGCTTTCCATGAGTTTACCGACTATCAAAGTCAGACTGATAGGTCGGTAGTTCGACGGTTGGTTACGGTCTCTTTTCTTGAAGATAGGAGTCACCTCCGCCTCACGCCAGTCTCTAGGAACGCATTTGGTCCGGATTGACATGTTAAAGATAGCGCACAGATGTCGTGATACTTCATCGCACACTTTGGATAGAAACCCGTCCAGTCCAGGGGACTTATTCGTCTTTAAGTCAGCGATCTTTTTCTTTATTTCTCCTTCGGTGAAGTCCATTGCCTCCAGCTTTTCCCCCGAGTAGGAATCCGTCGGCTGGGGAATGGGACCACACTCTTCAGTAAACACTGAAGAGAAGTAGTCGTTGAGGAGGTTAGCATTTTCTGCATCTGAATGCTTTAATGTCCCCTCCTCATTCCTCAAAGGGCCAATCGTTCGACGGATTGGTTTACGGCTGTTCCTATATCCAAAAAACTCCTTGGGATTCTCTTTGCAGAGTCTCGCCACTCGGAGTTCCTCAGACCGCTTAGCCGCCCTTATGCTGGACTTCACTCTCCTGGCTAACCTCCTGTATTCGTCAAAGTCACCCGAGATCTTTGATTGCCGGTACACATTTCTCTTCTCCCTAAGCAGTTGCCCAATTTCTCGATTAAACCACTTTGGTTGAACAGAGGACCGACGGGAGCATTTCAGAGGGATGAAACGCGATTGAAGACTCATGAATGTGGTTTTGAAACTGTTCCAAGTGTCTTCAACAGCCTCGCACTCTTCTAGCCTCGCGTCAGTCAGTCCCGCGCGTAGACCTGCAAAGTCTGCTCTTCTCAAATCGAGTTTCCTTGATTTACTAGTTGCAGGCTCTGCCTTGGGGACTTTGACTACAAATCTAATTAGTCGGTGGTCACTGCCACCGAGCTCTTCGCCAAGAGAGAGGTCCTCAACGATGTCATCCTCAGAGGTGAAAACCAAGTCGAGGATATTGTCTCCTCTCGTTGGCTCTCTCACCCATTGAGTCAGGAACTCGTTGTTCGTGAACTCCAGGAGTAGTGCATTCTCGCCACAGGGTTCTCTGGTTTCCCAGTTAACTTGTGTGTTGAAATCATCCATGACGATACACACTCTGTCTTCGACAAGTTCTCCTAGTAGCTGGTACAGATCTCTGTCCTTTTCAACGAGTTGGGCAGGGGGTCTATAAAGCACCAGGGTCATGTATTTGGCAGGACCTATCTCTAGGTCAACACCTAGTAGTTCATGGTCGGATACGATGTTGCAATCCGTCGAGTTGAGAGTATCCTTGACATACAACATCACACCGCCACCCTCTCTGTCTGGCCTATCTTTCTGGAAGAGCTGGTAACCGGGAATCGTGAATTCACCTTCAAAATCTCGGCTTGAGGTTTTAATCCACGTCTCCGTTATGGCCACCATCTTAGGTTCCTCTGTTGAAATGAGGCCAAGGAGCTCAAGAAACTTATTCCTGATTGACCTCGCGTTGAACAGAAGAACTTTTAGGGAGTCCCCAGTGTAGGACTCCCTACGCTCTTCCGTTTCCCGGCTTCTTTTGTGTGGTAGTGCCCTCTTTGCCACATCTAAGAACGTCGTTCCAGGAGTGACACGGGCATACTGTCTTATGTCCGCCTTCACTCTGGGTTGGACACTCCTCTGCGTCCGCTCTATGACATCCTGGATTAAGTTACAAAGTTCAGACTTTCCCTTGAATGAAAGGTGCACTCCGTCCCTTTGGTAAAGGTCGTTTCGACCGTAAAAGGTGCGGTAAGGGTCAAGAAAGAAGACCCCTTCCGCCGTACAGAGGTCGGACAGGCGCTGGTTCAGGGTCACGTTCCTTGAGTGAGCTGTTTGGCTAGGACCTCTTCTTGGGAGCATCCCTACAACGACCCGTTTGCGAGTTCTCAATCCGCAGTCGTCCACGGCTCCCATGACCGTGTTGAGAATTTTCTCGCTGGGGCCTACTTTGGCTCCTCGGAGGTAGAGGTCATTCCCACTCACCATCAGGGCAACGACTGAATTCTCGGAGATCTGAGATTTCTCAGCCTCTACCCTGATGTGGTGGTTTCCCCGTCCTGGCTGGCAGCATACCTCCACACTAGTGCGAAGGCGGGCCGCTAGCAGGGGCTGCAAACCTTGTGCTTGGGAATCGCCCACAAGGGTAACCCTCGGAAATTTCCGTGCAGAGGTTTGAGGCTTTCCTTTCGGAAGCGAACTCTCGGTTCCCTCTTTCTTCTCCATCTTATTTTTCTTTCTCTTTTTCTTATTCATCTTTTCCCCGCTATCTTTCTTTGTTTTTATCTTTTCTCCCTCTGCTTCAACTTTCTCTTTTTCTGCTTCTACTTTATCTTCTGTTTCAACTTTCTCTTCTTCCTGTTTCTTTCCCTTCCTTTTCTTTTTCTTTGGGGGTTTATCCGTAGCATGCGGACCTAGCTCTGGGGGTAATACTGCAGATGCAGTGTTTAGTACAGGGCTTGACGTTAGCTCTGCTATTTTGACCTCTAGCCTGCGAATCAGTCCGGCGTGTTCTAATTCGAGGCTGCTTATTTTCTCCTCCAACTTCCTGGATCTTTCCTTGGAAACCCAGCATGGTTCCTTTAGCTCCTTGATTTGGCCGTTTAATATACAGTCGGTGCAGGAACTGGCCGGGTGGCATTTCGAAAAACACCCCTCCGGAAAGTCCCACGCACAACTTATCTATGTGGCATATTGCGCACGTGTATTTTAGAGCTCCTGGTCCTTTCTTGCCGGTCATTCTGAACACTTTCTCTCTTTCAATACTTTGCGACCAATCAATGATAAAAAGGGGGGGGTTGGTGAGTTCTCCCTGCGCGAGTCGCTCCCGCCTATTGATCGGAGTCATTTCGGAGTCTTTCAGACGGCACGCTCCATGTGCTGCTGTTCGTCTGACCGAGTCGTCAAGCCTCGGCGTGCCGTGGCTCCCAACCAAGCAGCACAGACGGTCCCCGAAGGGGCCATCGATTTCTCACCAGGTGAACAACAACGAAGCACGCCCCTTACTAAACTCCTACTAGTTCCCTTCACAACGGCTAGGATCTCGGAGCAGCGTTCAATGGATATCCCGCCCCACCAAGAGACTCGACCCAAGGCTTTTTATTTGCATGGCAACCAACCTGGGAACAAAGGGCCGTCACCTCGGACCGATGCTACCAGAGGCACCCGTCAACGGTCACTGGGAACGGTCAATAATTACGCGCCAGGGAAGGGGTCAACGGGGCATTACCCTCATCCCATTCATCGTGCAGCAACGCCTAGGACACCTCTAGTCCTAGTCTCTCGTAACCAGTGAGCGTCGATTGGCGTTGTTTATAAATGGTTCCAAAGCCTCTCTTCTGACGCGTGAGGTAGCTGCCAGGTCCTTATATGTAGATAGAGGGAAAAAAGGAAAAGAGTGACATGATAGGAGTAGGCTTTTGGGTTTTTTTTTTCTTTTTGTATAAGTGGGAGAGATAGGATGAAAGTAAAAATGGAGAATGATAGAGTAGAAAAAGGAAGGAGTGACGCACTTAGTCTGGAATCTCGTTTTCGACCAAATCGAAAAGGGAAGCCCTACCAGGGATACCCAGAATAGGTACCCCCGCCGACATAGCTCGAAAAGTCAAAGGTACACACAAGCTCTCTTCCCGCGACAAGGGGGCGTCACCTCTCCCTCTACTTTCTTTATGAGAGAGAGAGTGAGATTATTACATAGAGAGTGGGAAAGGTTTTGCTTCACTATTTTCACCGTCTAATTATACGCAATTTTTTTCACCTTCGTTGTCGTTCTATTTAGTCCTATAAAACAATAATAATTTTTGCTCTATTTTTTCAGTAGAATTGAGTATTGAAATTTTTGAAACATAAACTTTGTAAAATAGAGATGTAGTTTTATTTGGAATTATCAACCGCAGGACAAACAAGGAGATTTCAAACTTCCTGAACGTCAGTAGAAGAATGGTAGAAAAGGTCAGAAAGGATTTTGAAGATTCTAGATTCGACTATACGATGCGATAGCAGAGAGAAAAATCCATGGTCGATGATCTTTGGCCATCAATCGGCCTGAATTCACCGCTGAAATCGCAAATATCATCAACAATGACCGATTAAAGGTGATTTGTGCCATTGCAAAGAAGAAGAGTGTGGCTGAAAAGCTCTTCAGTCTAGTACTGAATAAAGACATTCACTGCTCTTATATAAGATTGAGAATGGAGAATTTCTCTCAAAGGCGACGCAGGAAAAGCACCTCACGCACATTAAGAAGCTGATCAACAAGTTAAAACCGCCATTGGAGCCACACATGAGTGGTTCTTCTCCGACAAGAATAATTTCTTCAAAGACCAGAAGATCAATTCCCATAAAAGGAGATGACTCTTTGTCGCAACCAAAAACGTTTCCTGAGTCATGCAGTGGAAGTTTCCAGCGACAATCAAAGTCTTCGGTGTCGTCAGCACTGAAGGTGAGTGATGTCATACGATCCCGTACACAGATGGCTGCATCTGAATTCTAACCAGGCTGGTGAAGCCCTAGATCGATAGGCATAGCTGCACGGGGACCCACAGGTGTGGAAGCATGATTCTACGCTCTGCCATACTAGCCGGATGACACTTACGTGTCTGTCAGAGAATTTATTCGATCATACAGCACCTGGCGTTAGGCCTCTCAGACTGTCCTTCTTTGTGTCGGCAAGCTGTAACGAGAGACCAACAAGGGCATGTGCAAAGATTGGACACGCTGGGGGAAAATATGAGATAGTGATAAGGGTCAATGGCTAGTTTCGAGGTCGCCTGGAAGCTTTAATCAAAGCCAGAGGCGAGTTTAATGAGTGTGATCGACAAAATGTGTCATCAAGACAAACCGACCCAAATTTGACAAATAAAAACTTTTATTTTTCCTAAGAGTGTAATCATGCAAACAAAGACCTTTCACACCCTGTAGGGAGGAAGGAAGCTTACCTTAATTTCGCATCATTACATCTCGCATATTTTTATTATAAACCAATTAAATTTCAACTTGAGAAGCAATTCAATATTTAAATCTCATTAATTAAAAGTGTAAGTTGCTAATAAGCCCAAATAACATTAACCGATCAATTATAGACAGAAAATATTTGAAAATCCCCTGAAAATATGGGAACACAATTTAATCTATTGCTATGTTAAGTAAAACATTTGACTCTGTTCAAAGGTTGATAACTAGAGTCGCACGTATAGAAAAACTAGGTACTACAACGATAGAATCAATGTATTCCAACATTTAGAGTCAAACTTTGATTAAAATGATGCTTTCGCTCGAGAGATGAATAAATTGGCAAGATAAATAGTATAATTCAATCAGAAAAAGTCTCATGTGTTCCCCAGAACTGGTTGCTTGTAATTTATTATTATTCAAATAAGACAAAACCAGTTGTTATTATCATTACTTGGTGATAATCAAGTAGTGTGGTTGATTTTAAATATCAGATAAATTACCAATTTCCACTCCATACTCTTTACAAACAACGTTTTTGAAGTTTGTTTGTTCAGCTGTTAAGTTCATAAACGCTGTTGAAAGTTTGTTGTTAAGTTGCCCTAACGTTGAAGGAATATTTCTTTATTTGTTTGTTAATTTTCCTTAACGATGTTTGATCTTTACATGGTAAGCCCAAGCCGAATGGTTAGATTCAAATCGATGGGCGCTGATTTACGCCAAATGAGTTAACTCAAGAGTAAAAACTACAGACAATCAATTAATTATGAGGTGGTTTCACTTGCTTGCTGCTGTCTCTTACCTCTGAAGACAAACACACTAACAGCTCTAGTAAAGAGCACTTAGGTATAACTTGTTCGTTTGGAGTTGTTGCCAGAACCAAGGTCGGTATCTACTTATCGTTTATTCAAATTTATTGTTCGTCTCTCTCTCTCTCTCTCTCTCTCTCTCTCTCTCTCTCTCTCTCTCTCTCTCTCTCTCTCTCTCTCTATCTATCTTTCTCTCTCTCTCTCTCTCTCTTATGTATTCTACTAAAGTGACCCTAACATTTAATCTCCCAATAGATACGGGGAAAGGGAGTAGCTCAGTTTGATTTTCCATCCTCCTGTCCCGAACGTGGGGTCCGCTTCGGCTGCCCTCTCGCGAATCCAGAGGCCATTAACCTGAGTATCTTTAGCCTCTCTGAGATGATCTTAGTTTCCTGTAAAAATCTAAGTTTCTGCCTAAATCCAAAGGACAGGTCACTGCAAACAAGTTTATAGTTTGTGTGTATTTTTTTGGCTGGAAATGTATTCGCTTATAAGTTTAATAGTTAAATTAATGTCCCATTGAGTAGTTAAGTTGCATTAACGGAGATGGAATTATCCTGTGAATGAGGACTATCTGCTTCGTCCATCCATTGTCTATCCTTTATTATCTCACTCTATTCAAAGTTCTTAATAGTATTCCTTAGATAGGAACGGTATTTGAACTATCTTACAATGAGTTAGGATGCTTCGCTGTTACAAACTGAATTTTGAGATTCTAAATCTATAATATTGTCGACTAATATTGTTATTACCTTTATAATGGCAGTTGTTCTTAACAAATTTGGTTGTGTGGTATTCAAAGCTCAAGTCCGATATTTTCTCTAACCTATAGATTCTAGTGCAATCTTTATCCTTGATTTGCAAAATTTTGAAACCTTTCCCATTATGTCATATTCTATGTAATCAATATTTTGTTACACTACGTTAAAATTAGGCGTGATACAACCGTTTATGCCAAAAATCTGTTCCTCAATAGCTTCTATATTTATCAAAATGGATACTTGAATTTGAAAGAAAGGAAAAATAAATAAAATTGTACACTGAAAGTACGTATTACTACTACTCAAATTTGAAGCAAGTATCTATTATATAAAAGAATCAGTGTGCAGCGATCTGATTGGGTAAGAGGGATGAAATAAAAAAGATAAAATACCTCCGATTCTACAAGAAGTTACGCTTTTAGCACTTGCATTTGAGGAGTTTATCGGATTCATCTCATTCGATGCTCCAGCAGTAGTCCGCCATTATATGTCTCTCCCTTTGCACTTGATTGCGCTCTTTCAGCCTCATATCGTTTTGGTGCAAGTTCTTTCCACGAAGGTTTTCTGGGAAATGTTGAGGGTGACTATTCAGGAAATGAAACACAAAATATGAAAGGCAGAAATTATGTGCTGAAAGCATTGCATTTCATACTTGATAATGGATGCACTTTCCTAATAATGTTCTATCCATTGCAAATTTACTCTTCTACGTCAGCATTTCCATTGTCCTTCTGAAATCCATTTAAAGTTAGAAACGGGTCATTTTCCTGGCACAAGCGTATGCATTCCTGTATGAGGGATGCAACAAAGGTCAAGGAAAAAAGGGAATAAAAGAGAGGGGAGAAGTAAGGATGATACAAGAAAAAAGAGAAGAAATGAAATGCAAAGAAAAGGAAAAAGAAGAGTAAGGATAAAAAGGAATAGTAATGAAATGAAAGGAAAATAAAAGAAATAAAAGAGAGCAGAAGAAAAGAAATGAGAGGCTGAGAAAGGAAAATGTAAAAAGAGGCAAGGAAAATAGAAAAGAGGAGAGAGAAGAAAAGTATTAAAAAGGTATAAAAGGAAAGGAAAAAATAGAGAAGTAAAAAGTAAAAAGAGAAGAAGAGTGGAGCAAAATAAAAATACAGGAAAAGAACAGACAAGAATAGCAATGAAAAAGAAAAGAAAAGGGAAGGCAGAGAAATAAATGAAACACAGGAAAAAGGAAAAGAAACGAAAATATTGCAACAAGGAGAGAAGATAGGAATAGAGGGAAGAGGAGAAAGAAAGGAAAACTTTAAGAAACGACAGGAAAAAGGAAATAATGAAAAAGAAATAAAATAAAATAATGAAAGGAAGGGAAAGTAAAGGAAATAAAATGTTTTCGATATAAAGGAAAATAAAGGAGAAGAACATAAACGAAATGAATATAAATTAAACAAATGAAATTAAATAATAGAAAATGAAAGGAAATAATGAAAATAAATGAAAATAAATTAAATGAAAGAACATAATGGGAAACAATGGAAACGAAAGTACAAGAAAGAAATTGAAATCAACCGAAAGAAAAAGGAAAGATCATAAAGGAAAATATTTGTAATGACATGAAATTGAACGAAAGGAGAAAAAGGAGAGGAACGGAACAAAGAAAAAGGAAGGAAAAATTGAAGGGAAAATAAATTGTAGAAAGGGAAGAGAAGGGAAAATGAACCTGGAAAAATTTGCCTCTAAATTGTCACTGTGATCAGAGGCAACTAAAGTGTGAATGAGGCGACTTTGTTTCGTTCTGTGGCGCCAATCAAAGAATTGTCAGAATTTCCGTTCTTTCTTTCATTTCAGCTTCAAAGAAATTCGTTTTGGCTCCGAGAAAAGAGAAATGCAGTTTGAGCGAAGAAAACCTTCGTCTTCTCACCGAAAGGCAACAAACAGCAATCAAAAAGGCAAATAGATGTAACTACGAAAAGAGAAAGGGGGAAGAATGATACAAACGAAAATACATACAACAACAGAACATTCGATCCTTACGAGGGCGCATGCAGATATTGGCTAAACGTGTTTGCTAAACTTCTCCACCTTGATTATTGATTTTCGCTTATCAGAGGGAGGACGAAACACAGAAAAATATTACTTCCATATAAAAGTGGTCATTCTTTGGTTAGAGGCAAAGTGTTTCTTTAGTTTGATCTTAAACGAATCGACTTTTGCGGTTTAACTATAATTTCATAACCGTTTCACCTTTTATAATTAGAATGTTCGATTACAAAGTACTTATTGCAGTTTATAATAACTATACTTTTAACGATTTTGTCTACTTGATTCAGGTAATCTCTTAATCTATGCTGGGTTAATAGGAAGTTATTTAATTCCTGAAGACGACCTACGTATGGATTATTCTTTAGACTCGGTACCTCCGTTTTACCATGGTTAAATATTTTGGGTAGTAAAGACGCACAGCTAAAACATATTATTCCAGAAGTGTTAGGACTAAAGATGTGTGGTAAGTACTAATTCTTACGATTTATATTCAAATGAGGTTCCTATTAAACGAATTATTTTATTCGCCTTCTTTCTAACAACTGCGCATTGTTGATGGGTTTTAGATTATTCGATACTGTTACTTCTAAATCTGTTTCCATGCCTACGCTCTCCACACTTGTTCCATTCATTAAATAAGATACTTTAACATTTTAATTTCTTATGTGGACTACTTTGCATTTTTTGGCTTTGAAACAAATTTACCAAGTTTGAGCCCAGCTGGATAAAGGTGCAATTTAAATTGCATATCTTCAACATTTTTATGTGAGTTCACAGCATTCCCAAATTTTATACCTCTCGAGTACTTTAAGATTGTGCAAAACAGACCTCCTTCAATTACAGTAAAGTAGATTAAAAAGAAGAGAAGCCCCCAAATTGCGCCTTTTTGCAGGCTGCTAGTTACCTTCAGCCTTTTGCCGCACTGCCATGTATGAGTAGACTCTGCCTTACTTTGTTGAGCCAATTCTCAATTGATTATGATATGTCACCCTGTATTATAAGGGAATATACTTTTATCATCTGATGTTTGTGTGGAAGTTTGTCGTTGACCTTCAGGAAGTGAAAGTGTATGATATCAACGGCTTTACTCTCATTGTTTTGATTGGAAGTATCGTCGAAGACGCATAAAAGGTTAGAGAACCAAAAATGTTTGTTTCGGAAGCCAATGCTCTGCTTCTTTAAGAATAATGTTTGCCTCCAAATAGTTAACGATTACGTTACTTAAGAGCGTTTCAAAAAATTTGGAAACAACTGAGGTTAATTAATTAGACGAGAGTTGAGAGCTATAGATTTGCTACCATTTTTAAATATTGATGTTAAATTAGCGAGCTTGCAGTTGTCTGAAATAACGCCTATCTGTAAGAATATACTTAAATGTAATATAAGAGATTTATAAAACTCATTCATATCTTCTTATAGAACACTTGGTGAGAGAGTGTCGGGCCCTACTGATTTGTTTGAGTTAAGCTCTACCCCAATTGTTTGCACATCGTTTTCACCTACATTAATATTCTTATCTTATTCAACGTGTACATGAGTGTGTGCAGCTTTAGTGTAAAAGAATCACTATAGAATCACAGTGTTATAAATTAGCATATGTAGATATATTTGTGCTGTTGCATACAAAATATAAAAAAATATGAAATTAGAGGCAAGTAGTAATGATTTAGTAGATTAAACTAAAAGAAATAATGATATAATTCAATCGGCATTAATCAGTTGAGTAAAAATATAATAATGATAATTTGGCATGGTAAATAGAAGTAATAAAAGTATGACATAAGATGTACACCAATTCGTTTGTTAAAATAATATACCAGTATAAAATGACATCATTCAAGCGAATTAAATGCTAATTCGATACATCAAATATCATTAAAGTAAAATAATTATTAAAAATAGTTATACAGATTAATTCTGTTATATTTCTACAGAGTGCGTAATAATTAGTAAAAAGATATTCCCATGATATAATTTAAATATACAAATGATAGGTTTTGAAATTTTAAACGATACATTTTGAAATACGGTGGTCAAAACGTCATTTTTGTCCAGCTGAAGGTCACCTGAATGCGTGTGTGTCAATTAACTATGAAGGTAGAAAGAACAAAAATGAGTTGATAGAGTGCAAATTTCTCTTAGTGATACAATAGGAGAGCAAACATGAATGTAGTTAATTTGAAAAAATGAATTTGATAACCGAGATAAATTATCTAATCTACGAAAGAGTCGATCAAACTTGCAAACCTAGAGTGCATTTGAAAGTTAACTCTTCGAGTCGGTTCCTTAGATGAGAGCCATATTGCCCTTATTATCATTATCTGAATTCTAATGAATCAACTGATGGCGCTGTTCCATATTTGGCACTATGAGTTTGCGAATGAATGAATTGATGGCGCGTTGCTATGCACTATGTAGGTTCGAGTGAATAAATTATAATGAATTAATGCCAAGTAAACCGCGCAGATATAAATTTAAACTCATAGCAAGTCAGTTAAAGATGGGTTTAGCCACAATATCTGCGGCTGTTAGTTGAAATTGTTGATTTTGCGTCTCTTACTGAAGATTCATGTGATTGAGAGTGGGAGAGTTGTGCGGCGCGGACGTTGAATGTCCCGGTGAATCGAACTGGTGCATCGGTGAGATAAATGTGGGCTCCTTTTTGAAGAATGCGATGTGATCTATGGTTCTAATTGCATTGAGAGAATTCGATGATGACTCCAGAAATTTATGTGATAGCTTCATACGATGATGAGAGTCACTCCGGGTAGATGATAATTATAGCTTGACGTCACTCCGGTGTCACCTCTTGTTGCGAAAGAAGAAAGTTGATGCTTGATTGGGGTGGGGTAATCAGTTCCAAGTTGGAACAAATATTCCTTCTCTGCTACATGAATCCAAGTTGGGGATTCGAGTTCATTTTTTAACGGGTCCAACCAAATAGTTTTTTTTTTTATTTGCAAATAGCTTAATCAATATTAACTTTATTTAGAACTTGAGGTTAACTAAGATGAATGGCTAGAGCTTATATATATATATATATATATATATATATATATATATATATATATATATATATATATATATATATATATATATATATATTCAGAGTAAGAATCCAATGGTTAAGAAAATACTCGTCTTCTGTCCTGATATTTTGAAAAAAATTAGGTTTGTATACAAATCAATTAACATTGAGAATAATTAAAACTGGTAGGTCAAATTAAATATTAATATACATGTATATACATATATATATATTTTATAGTGATAAATCATAAATAGTTAATTATTTCAACATTGCATCCCAATTTTAAGTATACCGTTGAATACAAAATCAACAATGCCCTCCTATTTGTGATATACTAATTAATAAATCTGAAGACAAACTCACTACTTCTGTATACCGTAAACGTACTTTCTTTGGGTTAGGTTTCAATTACTTTAGTTCCTCCTATGATAAAATCTTTTAAATAAATCTCTTTAAACTCTTCTTCACCATGCATAGCACTTATCTTCTTCATATTTTACTCTTGATAAAGAATTAGACTTCTTCCACACATATTTCACAAACAATTCTTATCCTTCACATATTTTTGAGGCTAGTCTTAAAACATTCCTTATGAATATCGTTTCTTCGAAATTACCTTGATATAAGGTACCCAAGGACATACGATATCTTTCCCTCCCTGTCTTAGGTCCTATTAATGACCAATTCCTCAAAGAAAGAGTAAATTTCCTCCGATATCATTTTTGGCAAATTAACTTTAAAATATTTTTTTAGAATAATTTAGCAATAGATTCACTATACAAGGGAAAAGACTTGGTCCCATGTAGCCAGCGTAGTGGTGCGGTGTATTTATTTACGTGTCCTCTGTGTCTCAAGGTCAATTATGTCGACAGTACACTACGCTCGTTACACGCTCGAACTTGATCTTACCTTGCTATAATTGACAGACCAGGTAAACCCCGTACCCGCCAGGAATGCTACCCCATTCGGTATCATATTATCCTCTGAAAAACCAACGCCATTATTAAGGATTTCAAAATTCTAGATTCTTCTAATGCTGAAACATGCCTACGAATAATTGAATCAATTCATATCAAGACCCTTATTCTTCAATGATGTATTTGCCTTCCATCTCCGTGTCCTATAATAACCAACTAAATTAATAAACAACACCTTTCTTCATTGTTTCATATTTTCCATTGCTTCAGTCGTGTTTCTACAGGTTGTGTGACTGGTAAGATTTCGATTTGTCAAAATTTTAATTTTTGTGCACTTATTGGTCATAAATCTGAGAGAGGGCTTTCACAAAAGAACACTAAAAGAAAATAAAAAAATTGTTTTGTGAACAGGCCTAGGGTCACATGAGAGATATTTTCTCTTATATAGGCCAATATATTGAGGGAGTACCGGGATTACCAATTAGGCTATGTAGGTTATAAAAAATGCGGGCCTTTCTATACATCAATCACACTCGGTCCAATTAGGCAGATAAACATCTTGTAAGCCATTCTCGCCGTTTCATGAGAAACAACATTTTATGTTCTTCTACATTTAATAAAGATGATAGTGATTGAAATGAAAAAGAAAAGAATAGTGGAAGACGTCACGTAAACCATAAAGTCTTGGCAAGAGAAGCACGAGAGATGTATTCTTCGAATATAACTCTCAAGTACCGGTAATCCAGTACCATTCAAATTGACGGCATTTTAAGACTTAGTGGTTATTTGGTGTTTATACACATATATGTATGACTATGACCATGCCAGACGCATGGGTTGTCAGCCTTAGCTATTGTGTTTAGGTGTTTGGCAGTAGACGTGTACCAATTAATTACACTCTTTTTGCGCAATTTGGAATTAATATAACGCTCGGAATGGACGCGATTTGCCATCTACAAAGGTTCCAGCATTAATGATTCCATAGGAAAGGAAAACAATTAATTAGAGGGCTCTGACTAGGTCTTATCCCCCATTGTTCTCTATTTTTATCACTTCATTCTTCCTTCGTGTTGCTTCTTTACTAGGGAACACACATATATTTTTAAGTACGAAAGTTCATTAGATACTTTTGGTATTAATTGTTAAGTATTGAATGGAGGGGCAAACTGGTCGCTGGCTTCCCTCTCGCTTTTCGTCTTATTTACAAGCATAATTTATGAATCTTTTGGATAAAGTTCACTTTCTCCTAATTTTTTTTTATTTCACTAGTATTCTAGTTGGTAAGCCGATTTCAAATATGTACATATTTTTTTTCTATTTCAGGAATTATTATTTTTAAAGTTAGGCAAGGTCGTTATCAAATTGAATTATTCGAAATTAATAAAAAAAAAGTAGTTGTATTTAAACTTTCGTGTTAGACCTTCTCAGTTCCAAAGGCGGAGGTAACGCCTACAATTCTATGAGGAAAGAAACGTGGTTGAGGCTGGGGTGGCTGGCTCCAGTAATCTACTCTAGTGACGTTTTTCAACCAATGATGTGAGAAAATGATTACAATTACATTTAATAAGGAGGATTTTGTGCCTTACTAATTTTAAAATCCCATATAGACAAGTGCCTTAGATAAATAGAGATTAAAGAATGCATACGGTTAATTAATCAACGCTAAAATAATATTAATTACTTAGGAATGCTGTTTTAAAAAAAGTAACATTTTATTTATATTCGTCCTGTAAAAAGCAGCCTAAGAGGAGAGAGCGTAGAGGAACCTCGAAATTAAACAGTGTCGGTTCAAAACGTAAACAAAGAGATATTTATGTATAATCGTCAACGTATTATACATTGAAACCAGTTATATTTGTCAGACAAAAATAACAATCATCTGCCTGGTTTGTGGCTCTCTACATTAGAACAACCATTGAGATAAAATATACACTAATTTAAGCTGAATTTTGCCCACAGGTTTTTTTTAAAAAAACTTGAGGGATATATTATCACATTGGTGGGTTTTAAAGAACACAATTCCTAAAATTTCTAAAACATGTATACATATAAAACTAGAGGTGATGATTAAAAACTAGTTTCATATCTGAAATTAAAACCCCCAAATTATGGTAGAATGACTATTTTTATGCTTGCCTCAATTCATCTGTAAACCAGTGTAATAGGAGGTACAGGAAGAGCAATATTTTGCAATTAATCAGTAAGGAAAGTGAAAAGATAAAGACCTTCAACTTTAACCTTGGTAAATAATGAGCAGGCATCGAAACCTCCTAAAATGTGTTAAGGAACGATAATTATTTTTAAGAAGTTTTCCAAGTGTGCGAATGAAATTTTATTGTTTGTTGCGGCCATAATTGATATTCTTCTTCGACTCATCTTTAAATCATTTTAATGGAGGCTGAAATTTTTTTTAAATGAATCTTAGTAATATCTTCGAAAGAAACGTTTATTTGGAGGCACTTAGCTTTCGTTAAAGCACCAGTTCTGGCTTGTATCTTATTCTTAATACCATAGTATTCTATACATTATCCTAGTGTGAGTTATAATTGATTTTATATAGTTAATTAACCATGAGGAGCGTTTTATACATAAGTTACACTGTCCAATTTCGATACACACTAGCGCTCATCTATTTAAGTAAAAGCTATGGCTATGTGCAGCTGTGAACAAAATATATATTCATAGGCAAAGATCTCAAAATCATTTAGGGAAGAAACGTTCCCTCCTTCGCACCTCTAAACACGATCAAGGCAGTGAAGTTTGACGCTACCACATTAAGATTTATGACCCTTCCCCTACTCTACAACTTTTAGAATAATAAAACGGCACAAAATAGTAAGGGAAATAAGGATTTTTTCATCTTTTTAAGTTGGGAACCAAAAATAAGTTTTAAAAAATTGAGACCAAACAAAATGATCCTGCGTCAAATGTGCTGGGAGGCGACTCGATCTTACAGTTAACACATTTCAAAAAATGCTGGCCAGACTACGCCTGCGAGCCCCTTGCGGAAGGATGTTAGAGAAGGATACGAATCCACTTGTGCAGAGTGAGGTCGCTAAAATCGGTAACTCTACAGAGAAAAAAGAATAGATAAATCAAACTACTCGAAGTAATAAGAAGGCTGACAGTTATACCTGATAAATCTACATATCGTTTCTTATATATATATATATGGATCTTCTTGTGACTAGAAAGATGCAATTATGAAGATTATTATAAGATTGCTTTTTAATATATCATCAAAAGATTTAGCCATTTTATTCGCTCTTTAACCATCTTCTATTTTTCGTCTTCAAACTCTTGGCCAAACTAGACTCTGCGGTCCGGATCTTCATAATTTAAGGCTAATTAATATTCTCCGGATGTGAGATTTCCATTTATCGTCTTCACAATTGTGAGGACACGTAATTTTCTTTCTTACTTTACCCTGTTTCAGAACCATTGTGTCACGCCTATACATGGGATTGGTTTAATACCTGTACTACCTCATCATCACTGCTAGCATAGTTTGTTGTCTGGGAATACCAAGACTATTTTATGCACAGTCACGTATAATTCAGATTTCTCACCAATTGAGGGTAATCTACCGTTATCCCACTCAGTCAGCTCGCACTTTACGCTGTGGCTCGTTCAGAGTGATAATTTACTAAATTATTTTCTGATGAAATAGGGAATGTTGAGGAGATTTATAGTGTAGTTATAAATATATTAAATATAACGTTTAGGAGTGAGATAAGCAAAATTTGCTTCATTGGAGTATTTCAAAGATTGCTGGTGAAAGATTTTTACACGGTTACAGAGTTCCTAATTTGTAAAATATGCCCCTTTTATAGCTGAGATGGCTATATATATTAAGTTATTTTTTTAATTATGGATATTCCCATTAACTATTGTATATAAATAAATTTTCATCGTTATAAATGTTTTCCTAACTTAAATTTAGTTTATAAAAAGTATTATAACACTTCAGCACATCACAGCAAAGCATACTGGCAGTCATTCATACCCATTAGAGGAGTTAAAAAATATATAAATTACTACATTGGAGTCAAATTACTTTTGTTCGAAACCTTTTAAAAAATGTGACATCACTAGTTTTGGCAAATAAATGACTTTAAATAATACTTCTTATTGCAATATTTTAATCAAACCTGTCGAGGTTTAAAAAGTTTTGTTTCAAATCAAAGATGTCAAATTCCCTCCAAACATTTCGTATTTCCAAACTAATTAATATTATATATTTTTTATTTTTTAATCATTGATATCCATAAAAAAATGTTTATTAACATTTGGCTTTTTTTGGCCTTGTAATTTATTGCACCCTGTTTTTGAAAAAAATATTATTATTTGGCAATACACCAGAGCAAAGCCTAGCGGCAGTCATCCAAGCCCATTCGAGGATTTATAAAAGCTATCGATAATTATGTAATAGATAACTTAATTTTGTTCGAAATATTGTAAAAATATTTACAAATTTAGATAACTATACCCTTATCCCAATTATAATTAATGTCTTATTTTTCAAAAAATTGCAGAGAAGGCAAACGATATCTGGCAACTATCACATCTTCCAAGAACACTCCCATGGAAACAAAGTGGTTCAATTTCTTTCATCAGTCCCTTTTCCCAACAGTTTATCAAAATTTAGTGATGATAACTGTATATTTCAGGATGATGGCGCACCTTTTTACAAAGTGAAAGCTATAACAAAGTTCATGGCTTAAAATGATATCAAATCTTGGAACTTTAGTAGAGAATTTTTCCAAATTTATACTCAATAGATAATGTGTGGACGATAATCAAACCGGCCGTTGATAAACAAAGGCCACCAAAATATTAGCAGTTGCGGAGGCGTAAAGAATAAAAATGAAGAATATTAGTCAAGATATCATCAAAAATTTGGTTTCCAGGATGACAAACCGAATTGAAGCAGTCTTGAGCAACAAGGGATATCGTTGTAAATTTTGACCACACATCGAATCTATTTATTGATAATAAAGATTTGGGCTGTAAAATTGTCTCTATTTCTCATTCACACTATAAAAGAAACATAACACGAAAGTCAACGTTTGCTTACTTCTATTACATGAAAAAATATAGTAGTCTCAAAACTTTGTTTATTCATTAACCAACACCGAATTTTGAGTACGAGGTTTGATTATCTAATACAGTTGAATTGTGTTGAAAACTATACCTGAAAAAACGAGATAATCTAATTTTAATTGAAAGTTGAGGTTATAAATATTCATAACACTTTTGACTTCCACGATGCTTTTGTAGTAGGGTTTTGAAGATATACAAAAACAATTAGTGAGGTGATAAGGAAACTTTTCTTGAACACGATGATGGTAAAAAATTTTAAATAAGCCCCAAAGAGAAAGAGAGAGAGAGGCGAATATTTATATCATTGGTAGGACATGTTATCTCTAATCCTACACACAATAGTTCTTTACAAAGCCATGACGTGCCTAAATAACAACATCTAACCCACCTATCTTGCATTTTATCACCAACTTCTATCACCTCATCCTCTTCTACCTGCTTTGAGTCACCCCACAGGAGAAGGGGTTCTGTGTAGACTAGTAAATAACCGTCTGGAAGTGTGACATACGCTTTTGTCGTGAGTCTCGAAAATAAAATGCGGTTCCATAAGCTTTTTAGCTTCTAATCATCTTCCTTATACGGTTTATTTTCTATATTCTTATCACCTCTTTTCCTACGTGCTTGGATAGAAGAGATTGTCGGTGAAAGAAGACGTAAAACCCTATCGAATATAAATCTTGCCACGAAGATCTGTCGCATAATAAAATATTTATTATTAGGATTATTATTATCAGTAACAAGTGTAATATTACAGTCTCACGATTTTATCCTCTATGTAAATCAATTCACTTCGTGCTTAGTATCATAATTGTCATTTATATATTTATTATTTGAATTAGTGTTATTATTGGGGTGGGTTTCATCATAGTCATGATTTTTATTATTAATATTCCTGGTTTTTATTTTCATTATTACACACGCCAAGCCATGTGGACAATTGACCAATGAATGCGGCACACAATCATCATCAATTATTACTTTGTCGAGTCGTTTTGGGAGCGATGCCTCAAGAATTTAACCGCCTCAGAATCACATTTCCTTTATATGTTTGTTCATAAGTGTTCATAGGCTTCAAGTCTAACCATATTTCAGGCCATTGAACTCCTATAACTTCAGTGTGTTGTTGGAACAACCTTGTAGCAATGTTGGAGTTATGTATGGGTTCTCCATAGCTTACTCGTCACACAAGGAGCATGGTTCAACACAGTGTCTCAACATCTTGTTCGTTGAAGCGGATGTGGATAACTGCCAATTCCCAAGGACCTTTCGCAGCTACCCAGCCCTAAGTGTCCTTGCCTAATTCTGGCGGAGGGCTAGAAGCTACAACTCTGCAGGGAAGAAACAAAGACGCGCCAAATTTATCGTGAAGAACACCTGACCGATTAGATCGGATGAATCAAAGCTATTTCTCTATTATTACGAGGTAATTATAGGAACTCTCGCTACCCTGTTGGATACGGCGTTGGTCTTCTAACGTCGAATTGTCAGGTTCAAAGCCAGGTAAGAGCGGATACAAAGGTCATTCCTTTAGTGATATACGCAAAGCACATCCCTATTCTTCGTAGCAGAGCAGTAATTAATAAGATTACATCACTACATATAATCGAACTCCAACTGTACTGTTAAAATAATAATCATGAATAATAATAATTACACTAATAATGATAAAGATAATAATGATAATAATAATAATAATTAAAAGATTATCTAATAGGCATAAAATAATAGCTCAGAAATTCGCACAAATGTACATTAACTTCCAGAGCTAAAATGCAGTATCTCTCGCAGGCATTCTGTTTTCTCAACCCCCTTTTTGCTGAATCAACCTCCCTGCTTTAGCTAACCCGTATGGCAACAACAAGCCATCTTCTTCTTTAAGTATTCAAATTCTTCAATACCGCCGATAATTTCCAGCGGTTTCACCATTTTTTTTAAAAGACATTCTTAGGTAAACCTTATTGGGTTCCACCTCTAATCACCTTGAATTTTATACTATTGTTTAATATTAAGGTAAGAATATCCACTATCTTCAAAATGTATTCATATTGCTCTATTTGTAAGAAATTTCCGCCCTATTAAACTTATGATAAAGTTAACTAGGTAGATATTGTAAAAACCATCCCACCATGTTAAATGCTTTATATAATCATTTGCTCAATTGCAAAAATATTTAAAAAAATAGTAACCAAATCAAATATTATTATATGATCCCTCTTACTATGTGTAATATTGGATGTAACCAGACCCATTTAAATTAGCATGTAAAATATTATAAAACTTATTGTGAGAGAGAAGAGACTCTCAGACATAAACCCACCACCTTAAAGTTGTCTCATTACATCATTACTTCCCGTGTAAATCTACATAATCGATTCATATCTTCAACCGACTCGTCATCTCCTTTTCTGTCAAGCATCGTGCCTTCTCCAGTCTTAACATCACTCTTCATAGCCGTAAAGTGGTGCAATACTCTCCACGAGTCATATCAGACGACGTTCCAAACTCCGTGCCTTCTCTAGTCGTATAATATGACTTTTTTCAGCCGTAAACTGGCGTAATCTACCTCCAGTCGTATAAGAGGACGTTACTAGCCGTAAAACAGCGTAATCTTCCTCACCAGTTGTAACATATGACGTTCCGAGCTTCGTGCCTTAAAAGATCGTATAAGACGACGTTACCAGCCGTGAACTGGCGTAATCTTCCCCACCAGTCATATCAGACGAGGTTCCGAGCATTGTACCTTCTCCATTCGTAACATACGGAGTTACCAGCCGTAAGCTGGCGTGACCTTCGATAATAGTCGTAACATTATACATTTTTACATAACGTTGACACAAAAAAGGGCCTCAATTCCCTCTGGCGACAAAGGCGCCTACCCTACCACTGGGTATGTTGAACACAAATTCCATGTCACCTCACCTCACCTTGATTGTTATACTGATATTTATGTTTATTTCATTACCACGCATTTATCGCCTTTGACCATAGTATGCTGACGCTAACTAACAAGATGATTAAAACAAATAAACTAGTAAAATCTGCCTTGAATCTTATTAACACTTATTCTTTGCTGTCTGGAGGGTAGCAGTGGAGATTTCCGTGCTGGTCAGAGGAGAAATCCATCTCGTTGCAGAACACAACAAGTGTTAGAAGAGAACAGGTTTCTCAAAACATCCTTCAGATGCTCAGACCACGCATTATTCTTCCCTTTTATCTTCCAAAACAGTTTCCCCCAAACTTGTCCAACTAGGGTTCCCAGGATGCGAAGTCAACAGGTCAGATAAAACACTTGTTCATTCAGCATTTTGTCTAGTATTTGAGTAGGCCCTGTGTGAACTCCACAGTTATTGGATGTAGTGTTAAAAACTAGGGAACTACCATTATCCGTAAGTTTCCATGTCTAAGGAAAAATCCAATGAAGCCTCAGCTTTAGCTACGACAAGCGTATTGGCGATGAGAGCTTATTCTAATAAATTTTATTCAGTGTATGAAGCTGGAAATTACACTAACTCAGCTAATGTATATAAATTAATTCCAGGTTCACTGCCCTTGATAAATTTGAGCAAATCTCCTTCCCAGTGTAACGCCGCGTACATTGGTGAGTTTTGCCCAAATTTGGATATGTAACTGTGGCTGATATTATACCTGGACACCTTTCTCTTGCGACTTGTTTTTAAGGTTGTGATGATGAAGTTATTCAAATCATCCCCACCAGTTTTAATAATGTCAGAAAGGAGGGTGATTAATGATTGTCTGCGAACATCCAGAACGAGGCTGATGGTAATCTATGCCTTTTGTGATAGCATCGGTCTCAGTGAGTCAATCCATGTGATGGACCTCAGATAAACAAAAGCCTCTTTTCTGCTGTATCTTTGAAAGAGTAAAGCAAGTTAAGACATTAATTGTTAAGTATATGCTAATATATTATTGAATAAAAGGTAAATACTTTTGCAACGTTCAAAGTAATTAGTTTTAGTTTCATTCCACTCGCATTTTAATGCAAAATAAATGTTTTCAGCAATTATATTAAAAATATTCCTAGTTGCCAAAATGCTCTTAATCATCTAACTTTTTCGTGTAACCTTCTTCCTTAAGTTAAGACAAACATAATCAGCAAATGTAATTTGATATAAGAATTTAAATGGAATATGAGTGTAAATTAAGACAAATTATTGTTAAATTGAATATTTTACTGCCAAAAGATCGTCTGCAGATTATTATTCAGTACAAAGACATAGAGTTTTTAACCTAAACATAATATATAACTCGATCAAAAGTCGTAATTAAAATGAAATTAAAGGAATTTGCAAATAGAATAATTCTAAAATATTTTTCTTTCATAATTTATTTTTGAAAATTCCTAAAAATCTTTCGAATTTGTATATAATTGAGAAAAATGATTTTAAGCTTGAAAAGAAAGTTTCATATTACCGGCATTAAGACGGTTTAAACCAAAATCTAAACGTGGTAGAAATTTAACAAAAAGTGATTTTCATTAAACACAAATTATAGACAGAATAGAAAAATCTAATTATACATTTGAAATTATCATACCGATATTATCTAGGAGAATTTGGTCTTCTCTAACAAAAGCTTTGTTCTCTAGGGTAATCTATGTAACTCTCACTGCAATCTCACAATAATATATTAAATTTAGTTTAGAAATATGCATATAAATATATACGGGGTGTTCCAATAAATGGACCGATTTTATATGTGAGTTAAGTTTAAGCGTCTAGTGATTTTCTTTCTTTTTCTTTCAGATGTAACAACTTCAAGCTTTGCCAAATTAAACCATAGAAAGATTAATAATCGAACAACGTGTTGAAGTTATCGAAGCCTATTATGAAAATGGCCGTTCAAACAGAAACGCGTTTCGGGCACTTCGTGATTTATTTGGTGAACATAATCAACCAACCGAGAGTGCAATTTGGAAAATTATTCGTAAATTCAAACAAACGGTGTCGGTGGCAGATATAAAAACGCCATTGCGTGCTCGTTTACGCCGTTCAGCTGAAAACATTGCTGCAGTGCACGAGAATATGACCGAAGATCCAGACACGTCTATTCTTCATCGCGCGCAGGAATTGAACCTCTCCACAACAACGTTAAATCGAATTTTGACAAAAGATTTGTCTCTACACGGTTACAAAATTCAATTGACAAAAGAACTGAAGACTGCTGACCATTTGAAGCGCCGTGAGTTCGTCAATTGGGTGCATGAGCAAAGACAAGCTGAGGATGATTTTTCGCAAAAAACATCTTTAGTGATGAAGCCCATTTTCATCTTGGTGGATTCTTTAATGAGCAGAATTGTCCCATTTGGGCTAATGAAGATCCCAGGAAGATTGTTGAAAAGGCACTGCATCCACAAAAGGTCACTGTTTGGTGTGCATTTTTTGCTAGCGGAATCATTGGGACGTAATTCTTCGAAAATGATGCCGGGATATTTGTTACGGTGACAGGCGAGCGATACCGTGCAATGATAACCAACTTTTTATGGCCTGAATTGAATTCTATGGATGTCGAAGATTTGTTGTTTCAACAGGACGGCGCCACATGCCACACAGTCAATTTCCACAATGGCTTTATTGAATGAGAAGTTCCCAGGTCGCATCATCTCTCGAAACAGCGAGGTCAATTGGTCATTACGATCGTGTGACCTTACTCCTTTAGATTTCTTCCTTTGGGGTCATCTCAAAAGTAAGGTCTATGCCAACAAGCCAACAACATTTCAACAGCTGAAGTATGAGATAATAAGGCATATTGGTGAGATCGAGGAGCAACTATGCAGAGACGTCATCGAAAGTTTTGACAATCGAGTGGAGGTGTGCCACCGAAGCCTTGATGGATATTTAGGCGATATTATTTTTCACACATAATTGCCATGACAGAAATAACATGATCTAATAGTGAAATCAATAAATTTTCACCAATAACACTGTTTTATTTACTTAATGGAACACTCGTTATATATATATATATATATTTATTTATTTATTTATATATATACAACCTAGCCACTGGGCGGAAAGCCAACCCAACTTAGTGCCGGTTCCAAACTAGGATAAATAGGGAGGGTTGGATTCAGAAAGGGTCAAACGTAAAAGACATACAGACACATGGCCCTAACACAGGGACCAGAAGGGGCTACCGCATCAAGAGCAGGTTCGGCCAAAGAAGAGAGATCCAAGAAGTGAATAGCGAATCGTACTCTCAATGTAGAAACGATGAAGCGCAAAGGCCTTGCGGTTGCAGACCTTATGAAAAGAGGAAAGTGGAAGTGCTATGTGTCTAGGAACGCAGATGGATAGTAGATAAAGCTGAAGAATTCAGTGAGATATATAAGCTCATCTATATGTGGGATAAACGTTCAGATGACGACTTTAAAAACCGTGTTTTCAGCGACGAGGCCACATTCCATACGAATGGTAAAGTGAACAACCAAAATGTTCACATATGGGGCGCAGAAAAGCCACATGCCGCAAATGAACACGGAAGGGACTGAACAAATGTGAATGTGTGAATGCGCTATTTCAAAGAAAAGTGTGCATGTCCCATTTTTCTTCGAGGGAAACGTGACCGTTGCACACTTTGAATATTTGTAATAAATTGAATATAAGATTACCCACTCACAGGATTTTTCGCACGAAATTTATAGAATAAAACTTAATATGTTCGCAATTAAACCTATTAAGTTTCATTTCTCTTGACCATGCAGTTACCTTGATATTAACATCTGAAATCATATCAAATGTTTTCAGACACCAGGTATATATATATATATATATATATATATATATATATATATATATATATATATATATATATATATATATATATAAATATATTCATGAGGAAGGCAAAGATAATGAAAGTCCGGTTCACTCTCCTTTATCTTACAACGTTTCGAGCTTGCTCGCTCACTTTAAGGTATTGACATGATATAAAATTAAAAATGAATAAAAATGAATTAAAGACAGTTACAAAAATGATAATATGACATTGAATTAGATAAAGGATAAATAAAGTAACCAAAGCAAACGGACAATGTGAGGCATAAAATGAAACACCCCTCCGTTTACTTGAATCAATTCACATCCCCAAAATAAGTGCCCTACCCTTGACTACGCTTTTATTTCAGGTCCCCTTCAAACCCTCTAAGGCCTCACCATCAAATTTGTCATCGGTAGCCTCTCTCCTATCGTCGCCCACTTTCGATTCGGATCTCGGTTTTTCCGTTTAATTAGGTTATTTTATTGATCCTTTATCTCATTTCATGTTATATTGTTTTTCAATCAGTTTTATTTATTTTAATTCCTTTTTAATTTTATAGTATGTCAATACTTGAAGATGAGCGGCTAAGATCGAAACGTTGTAAAAAAAATTAAAATGAACTGGTTTTTCCTTATCCTCGCCTTTCTAATGAAACTAATATAATAATAATTGAAAAATCCGAACCTTAATCTTTTGGGCTCTTTTTTTTCAATGCTTTAAATTTGTATTTAACATCCTGCTCTGCGACATGCTACCTAAGGCAGTCCTATATGTAGGCATTCCAGGACACGCCATAAATAAAGCATTTCTAATTTAGTCCCAAAACTTATTCCACACATTCCATGTTTGGGTTTTAGTTCTATGATTTCCGTTTTTTAATCCCATTATAATTTATCGCCACAAAAACCCTTTAGTTTTCTCCTCATTAGCAGTTCGGGACACGTATTTCACACATACCCTCATAATGAATCTGCAGGAGAATAGTTACGCTTAATGATTACCAGAATTCATTTCCTTCACTTCCCTATTCTATTTTCGATTGCCAACTGATTCATATTAAGCGTTTGAAAATATCTACTCTGTATTTACGCTCATCTATCTTGTAATTTATTCAAACCTCACTTCTTATCTTAATAACAGTCACTCTCTATTTTAAAAGAACATTAAAGATAGTATCAAAGGATTGATGATAAAATGTTTAAAATTCTCAACCTCACTTCTTGCTTACTCGAAAAACCAACTCATCTGAACATCCTCTTCTCTGTTAGAGTCTTTTGTTTCTTCTGCTTCTTTTATTCAAATAGTGTAGAATCTCTCAGAGCCTTTCGTGCACAGCTACTTTAGCTTTCATTGAAATCTAAATAAGAAATCTTTGTTCGAGACTTGGCTTAACAGTTCATTGTTTTTGACGTTTTCGCTTTTATTCCTAGTATGAATTTTTGTGTAGATGAGTACGAATATTACTAAATAATTAAATCGGCTCCTTTTGTCTCTCTTAGTAATTTAAGTTGTTTAAAACGAAATCTCGAGACATCAAATTTTCTTCTTCTTTCCTATGTCTTAATATACACTTACAGAGAAATCATTTGAATAACATGGTTAAATGGAAAGGTTTAAGCGATCATGTTTGTCACATTAAGAATTTGAATCATGAGTTCATAATTAATATTTTTCCGTGTTTGAGTGTTTATAATAACATGAAATTTTTAATCTCCATAATTACAATTAACATTTCGCATCTATCTAATTTTTGCTTAGATATTTAAAATTAAGTGAATTTGAATATTTAGAGCTTTGTGCTCTATATAACTTTTATTATTACAATTTATAAGAGTTAAATACTCTTTCATATCATTCTACCATTAAAAAACATTTTGGGGTCATTTTCAGAGGGACAGGCCTTCTTCATCTCAATATAATCTTTAGGTTGGCTTGAAGCATAATTATAGAATAGAGTGAATAAAGTTCACTAAACTTGTAATAATCAACGGGTTAGTTTTCTTATCTCGTTCTTTATTATTCAATTTACTTTTCTCTCATATAAGCTTTTCATATTCCGTTCGCCATTTTCATTTTCCTTTCATTCGGACATTGTTTTTTCAGTGTCGTGAAAATGGAACTTCAAAAGTGGCCATGAATATATGTTAGGAATTTACATTTGAGAGGAGAGGGATGTGATTGTTTAATCAATTTGAAGGATCAATTATCATTAAGACTCAATTCACCTCTTACACTTTTCGTCCATCTGAGGGGAAGTTTGATTGAAAAGGTGGCGTCGTCGAAAATATAAAGAAGTGATTTTGTTTTCAAGAGGTAGAGTAAAAAAATACGAACATTTTAACATGTTAAATTTATGTTATTCCCTAATTTAGTGAAGGAAACTTTCGCTTCGTTCGATATTTGTTTTGCTTTTCGCTCTGAAAATGTAGGCATTGTACCTGGCGCACGCCTCATCTAGACTAAAAAGGTTAGGTTCGAAGAGTTTCTCTTTTATTAGGCGCGAGTCTTCTTCCTTTAAGTTATGCTATTGATCATTGACATTATATTTTAGTCACCTAAGACGTCACGGCCATCCACTGCAGCCAGAGAAGCCTCCAGTCGTGACAGTCCTGCGTACCAGTGGACTCCGACTCCTGAGGCTGAGAGAGTGGGCCTGTCCAAATGTAACGGCTTGACAAGGCATTCACGCACAGGTCATCGTCGAAGTGAATCTTTTTGAACTTTTTGAGTTTTAACATAATTATTCCTTTTAAATTTAAAGGCTATTATTCTATGGTATGGAGTTTTCTAAAATATAAAAAGAATAATAGCAAAGAGAGATTCAGAAATATTTTCCAAAATTAATTAATTTAAGGCTAGTTATTCGTATATTTGAATCCCCCCCAAATAATTTTGATTATCGAATGATTTAGAATTAAAAAAAATTATAAATCGCGACGTTCATTATATGTATTAAAATTAAGGCATAACTGTATTTTGAATTTTTTCGTATATAAAAGAAGATTGGATGGAGAAAGAAACCACTGAGGATTGTTTTTCCCCTATAACAAATACATTCCGATAATAAATTTCTTAAAGGACGAAAAATAACAAGAGTAAATTAATAGGTGTGTCCTGAAATCATTATATTTTTTATTAGACCAAGATCCCATTGAGAGAAACAGATAGACTGTAAGCCACAGACCAAAGGTTTGCATGCAAAGCCTGACTTCCTTCTGCAGGGAGCAACGAGGAAGCCGTTCCTCTTGTTCTAATGATAATTATAACTCGTTAAAACCTGCAGGATCGCTTGGTTTATTTAACATTGTTAGTAATACTTTATTGAGCGAAAAAGTTTTAATTTATGACAAGATCAGCATTATTGATATTGTAGTAACTGTTTCGCTTTAGCAAAAATTACCTGGTCTAAATAAAAAAATAATTTCCAACAATGATCGTTCAGCCAAGAGAAATGATAAATCACACGGTAAATCATGATTTAATTAGTGTTAACTACGTCACTAGGATAGGCGTGGAGGAGGTGCTTGGGTTATTTTGGTCAAGGTGGTTCCATATTGCTCATTTACATTAGAGATGAAGTTCAAAATAGTTCATCAAAAGTCTTGGACAAGAGTGATTTACTGGGTAGAATTAGGATTATTTTCCAAGGTTTTGGGGTTAATTATTTCAAATTCGGAACTTAATTCGATCGAAAAATAATCGCTCTGAAAATTGACCTTTCCTAAAATCCTCGTTTATCCGGATTTTCGGATTATTGTCGATAGTGGAAAATATCTAAGTTCTATGCTGTTGTGGTTGAAATCGAACAATATCTAAATTATATGCTGTTGTTTTTGAAATCGGACAATATCTAAATTCTATGCTGTTGTGATTGAAATCGGACAATATCTAAATTCTATGCTGTTATGGTTAAAATCAGATATTATCTAAATTCTATGCTTTTGTGGTTGAAATTGGTCAATATCTAAATTCTATGCTGTTGTGGTTGAAGTAAGACAGTATCTAAATTATATGCTTTGTGGTGAAATTGGAGAATATCTAAATTCTATGCTGTTATGGTTGAAATCGAACAATATCTAAATTTTATGCTGTTGTTTTTTGAAATCGGACAATATCTAAATTCTATGCTGTTGTGGTTGAAATCGGACAGTATCTAAATTCTATGCTGTTGTGATTGAAATCGGACAATATCTAAATTCTATGCTGTTGTGGTTGAAATCAGATATTATCTAAATTCTATGCTTTTGTGGTTGAAATTGGTCAATATCTAAATTCTATGCTGTTGTGTTTGAAATAGGAGAGTATCTAAATTATATGCTTTGTGGTTGAAATTGGAGAATATCTAAATTCTATGCTGTTGTGGTTGAAATCGGACAATATCTAAATTCCATGCTTTTGTGGTTGAAATCGGACAATATCTAAATTCTATGCTGTTGTGGTTGAAATAGGACAGTATCTAAATTCTATGCTTTTGTGGTTGAAATCGGACAGTGTCTAAATTCTATGATGTTGTGGTTCACATCTGAAGCTTAAAGGCTTATTTAGTGCCACTTTTGTCACACTATTCGGAGTTTTATTGCCGTGTTGGTTTATCATCATCCTTATTTCAAGTCAACTTAATTTCAAGGATTTACGTTCAGGACAAAACTAATTGATTAAAACCCGATATTATTTAGGTATTTGATCTAAATGTTTATTTAGAAAAATATGATTTCTTTGACGCTTTGGGCGACTCTTCCGTTCCACGAGCGGTAGAAGAGATGGCAATGCTCATTTAGCCCTTTTGGGTCATTTCTGATGAAGGTCCTCCAATTTGTGGGTTTCTGTGTAGAGTAATTTATTTACAAATTCATCACATATTTAAGATTTCTCACAATTCGCTAGGATCTAGAATCTCCTTCCTGCCTAGAGGACATGGCGTTTGATTTCTAGCGTTTAGGCAGGGTTTCGATCACCGCATTCGCGGATCCAAATTTTGAGCGTTGTCACGAGTTATCCACTTTTCCTTCTCTTCCAAAACCATGGCGATGTATCCCTAGTTCCCCCGATCAATACCTTCTAGTGCTGAAACGGAGATCTTCAAATACCACCTCACCAATCCGCTCATTAATGAGCTTCACGATCATGAATGTTTTCATTAAAACATAATATCACATAGTTACCTCCTTCGCGCCGCAAATAAGACCAAGTATCTCATGGTTTGGGCTTGTCACCTATTGTCATTCTGATCTTTATGTGACTTTCCGCATCTTGGCCTGGCTCTCGTCCGCTAGGCGAGGGACTGAGTGCGCCTATTAATTACTATTACTCAAACGCACATACATATTTATACATACAGTTCTTTTCTTGTGTTCATAGAGATCCTACAAAAAACGATATGCATATATATGTGTAATGTCTGAAGAAATATACAGTGTCACTAAATACAGTGTGTGTTTTATACAGGTTAAAATAATTGTTGTAACTAATTTTTTGGATACGAAATTTAATTAACTTCGCCAAGGGCTATAAATGTTTTCCCCTTAGGGTGATCGAACCCCCCTGATGAGAGTTAGGAGCGTCTAACATTGTATCGGTGAAGTGAAATGTAGCTACAGAGAGTTGTGTGAAAAGAATTTTTGTCCTGAAATATGCAGTAACCCTTCTGTATCCTCGTTATGTATGAAAGCACACATGACGTGACTCTACTTGAAGTTATAATAGTTTAGGGAATACCTAAAGTGGAGTTAATGGTACATAAACCTGACATTATAAGGTAATCTAAGGAAGCATTTAAGGTTAATCGGGAGATGATCAGAGAATCCCCTTCTTTACTTTTGAGCCAAGTCGTCAATCAATGGACTCAGAAATGCATTAAAAGTGACAGACATCATTTTGCGGACGTTAATTAAATTTTGTATTAAATAAATTGCTACTAAGCGCTACCTATAACAACAAGGAGGCGCTACGTTCACACTGCATGTGGCAAGCCTTGGTATCGCTCTTCATCCACAATAAGCAAGTGACTGTATTCAAAAGACCAATTTAACAGCAGGAATTCAAACTGTAGCAATTGGTTCTTTCAACCTTCCCTTTTGCCATCGCAGTCTATGTGGCTACTCTTTTCTATGGTAACCGCATACCATCACTGAATACAGTGCAGTTTTACTAACTAATGTTTCTATTATATATAACAGTAGTGATTTCCAATCTACCATTTATTAAGAAATGCTATCCCACTATTCTTTATTTATAATTATAGAAATATGATGATAGATCTACATACTGTTACATGCTAAAGATTGAGAGAGACAAATAGTATATAAGATTCTATTTTTTGGACATTTCGCTAATAATCTTGGAAATGTAGCTTGAAGATAGATTTAGCCATGATCGGAGACTCTCCGATCGGTGTTCTTCAATGGGCGAATAAGAAGGAAAATCCTTTGCCAAATCCGATTCCTCTCTTGGAGTAGCTTCTACATTTCCCCATTAACTCTTGTTTATGTATTTAAAAAAGTAATTTGTACCTTTTTTTAATTGACTTGAATACTCGTACGAAAGGAACTAATAAAAACATTTCTTCTTAAGTTAATTAGTAAATATTCATTTTGAATAAACAATGGCCAATCTTTGTTTCAATATGCGTTAGTGATATGGGATGGGGCAAATATGGAGATATTGGTAGGAAATAATTTGATTTATATAATAAGTCTCTTCAAAGAATGACTCAATGGACCTATCCTTTGACTCAACTAAATTCACAGCATTATTTGCATTATTGCATAAAGAACAGGTTACCACACTCTATGTTTTCCTGGATATCAAAACACATTTTGATATCAGTCTCTAAAAGGAACAAAGATTTTAATTCGAAGAACGTTTTCTACACTCTGTTCTTAATTAACTTAAGGAAAATAATTCCATTGCTTGTCTCATTTATATTGAAGCAAATACAATTCGAACAATGGTGCCCAAAGGTGTGAACGTTTGAAAACTGATATGAAATTCATTTATGAAACTGAATTCACAGCATTATTTGGATTATTGAACAAAGAAGAGGTAACCACACTGCGTCTGTGAAGCTCCCAGTATTTAGGTAAAGTGATGTTTTGGGGTCCTTTGTAACCCCTTTTGTAAAGACTTTTGAGCTCAAAAACTGGGACCTTGAGGCTGACGGTGTAGCCAAACTCTTGCAATTGCTAACCACCCAGATCCGAGACATTTTATTTCCCTCCCGTCGGAGGCAACGAGTGACTATTCGACGTTAAAATCTGAATTACTCGCCGCATACAATATGACCCCGGATTTCTATCCCGCTAAATTCCGCAATGCCCCTATATAACCAAATCAAACTTATCGTCGGTTTAGGTATACGCTTCAAAGACATTTTAATTTCTGGCTTGATTTATCTAAAGTTCCCCAGGATTATGAAGCCCTAGTCCACTTCGTTCTATTGGTATCGCTTCCCTCTGAAATAAGATCTTTTGTGGAGGACCGGAGGTGTGACACCTTCAAAGAGTGTATCCTAGAAGTCAACACCTTTGCGGCGAGCCATAATTGCTACGCTAAGGAAGGGAGAAAGACCGCACCTTCATCCCCAAAGTCCAATAGTCCCAAGCCAAAATTTCTTCTCCATAATGGAACCAGGTTAATAAGGTAACTGGCCCTAGAAATCCCCAACTTTCCTCTCATCGGGACATTAAACACTTCTCGTCCCATCTCCCTGGGTCATCATTCGCCAGCAGGCCTATTGTGTGTTATTCATGTGGTGCTGACGGTCATGGGTGGCCAAAACTTCCCTCAGAACTCTTAACTGCCTAGTGGTTCTCTCCAACAAGCCCACCAAATTATTGCCACCCCCGCGCCACTACCCTCGCAAACAGAACCTCTACCCTTTCGACTGCATCAAGCTCTGCTGGCCACCACGTCAACTTTATATTTGAGAAGAGATCCCCTGGACGTATTAAGTTTGAGACCGAAGCAGTGAATGGCTGCCGAGTCTCCACCCTTGTCTGAGATACAGTGTGTACGTGCATCGTGGTGTCGGATAAGCTATTTCCACTGGTAGCCTCGAATCATGACAAATTTCCGGTAGTACACGATTACATGAGGCATGTGAACAAGTCCCCGTTGTGAGTTCTTTATTGAGTGCATGTACTTTACCGGCTGAGCTGAGGTCGTAGCAGCCAATATTAAATTCTGCGCGGTCTTGTTTGGTCACTGTCCCCGGGTATCAACCACCCTTCTGGCTTTACCTGTGATTACGCGTTCCCAGACAAAGAAGGAACCAGAGACGCCTGCACCGCTTGAAACCCCCTTCGTTTCAGAATTTAGCAACGTAATGAATGAAGAATTCGCGAGGAAAGATTGTGATTCACATCGCCCTCTCCGGAGAAAAAGCACATAATAAGGTGCAAAAACCCATCCATGGAAATAACGTAATCTCGTACATCGTTAAAGATGACCTTTTGTACCGCGCGTGCTCCGAAGGCAATAATTCCGAGGCCCGAGCACTGTGTTTCCCGCTCCCATATCCCTCTCATTTTGAAGACTGTTTATGATAGTTTATTTGGGGGTCATTTTAGCCACGCTTAGAGAAATCAGAAGATTTCTAAATATTTTATTGGGCCAGTGCGACAGATGACAATTTAAGCTACTGCCGATCATGCAACATCTTTCAGAAGACGGAGGCCAGATCATGCGTTAAGACCGCGCCGGTGCAGAATGACGCCCTCATATCAAAACCCTTCTTCCGAGTCACAATCGATCTGATCGGCCATATTCACCTCTCGTCCAGTGAGGGCCATAGCTACGAGGGGCGGTTAATAAGTTTGGTGAATCAGGTGGGCAAAACAGAGAAAGGGGGATGGCTGTTTGTGGGGGTGTTAGGACAAGTTATAACAAGTCAGGACCTGCAGCCACACGCGCCTGCCTCGTCTATTTAAGAAGCAGTAGCTAATCGCAGATCGTCAGTCAACAATGGATAAGGTTGAGCACCGCGCAGTGATAAAATTTTTGACCAAGGAAGGCAAGAATGCAAAAGAGATCCATGAACGCTGGAATAGGGGGTTCCGCCATGGTAGTAACTCTCTTGAAGATGACCCACGTCTAGGACGCCCGTCAGACGTGACCAAAGAGGACAATGTAGCCCGTGTGGAGAGGATCATCCTCGAAAATCGACGGGTGAAGGTCAAACAAATAGAGCGAGAACTTGGAATATCACATGGAAGTCTTATCAACATCATCCACGACAATTTGGCCATGACCAAGGTCTCTGCCCGTTGGGTCCCTAGAAACTTCACACCACATGATCGACTTCAACATCTTTAAAGTCTACAAGACCAGAGTTGCACAAACTGCCCTGCGTGAGTGCGGATTCGAGGAGCTCAACCATCTCCCTTACACTCCAGATCTCTCCCCTAGCGACTACTTTTTATTCCGCCAGCCAAGCTATCTTTTCTCCAGTCGATTGCACAAAGAGGTATTATCCTATTTTGCCCGACAATTCACCTCCCAGCTAATGGAGTATGTTGGCAAACTTTTAATGCTGAAACCCTTATTTACCACCCTATTTGTGAGAGGCTCAACGGTATTCTCAAGTCAAATCTGAGGAGGTTGAGCTCATTGCAGCCCCGAGAATCGCACGACTACTGGCCAGTGGCTCTGTTCACCTACAGGGAAATCCCACACCGCACCCTAGAATTTTCCCTGTTTGAATTGCTATATGATCGGAACGTTCGAGGCCCTATGAGCATTATGAAGGAACTCTTTTCGAACAGGAAATTTGACAATGAAATCGAATCTTTCTATGCCTATCTTCTGGATCTACGGCAAAGGTTAGAAAAGTGTGCAGAAATCGCGTTTCAGAACGCTGATACCAACCTAAACAAATATAGGACGTATTTCCATTGTAAGTCCAAGGAGCGGAAATTCAAGCCCGGTGAAATTACTACCTAGGGATAATAATAAACTTTTAAGTCAATGAAAGGTCCCTTTCCAAGTGATTCAAAAACGTGGCCCCGTTGATTATTTAATCAAAACATCGTCAGCGAGAAAACTATTTCATGTTGTGATGCTGAAGAGGTACCACCGCCATGCCTGTGCCAATAATATTGTGGCAATTGATGAACAGTCACCCATCGAATCAAGCTGCCCGCTGGATCCCTTAAGCCTAGTGCAAGTTGTCTATGTGGAACAAAATAAGGAGTATCCCTTGCCCACCTTGCTCTGCGCCACCGATTCCCTTTCATCCGTATTGAAGATTAGCGACTAGCTTTCGACCATTTAGAGAAGTCAGCTGCAGTCTCTACTGAGCCATTTTGGAGCGTGATCTCCGAAATTCCTGGCTGTGCTGCAAAGTTCGTGCATAACATCCTTCTTACCACTTGGAAACACATAAGATCCAAGCCATACCCACTGACAATCCATTTAAAAGAAGCCTTTGCATAATTTGGGGCATACAAAATCCCAAAATGTTCCTTATTGGCAAAGAATTCATCATTGGGGCAGACCACAAACCGCTCTCGTACTTGCCTCATGTAATGGGAGAATTATGCGATGGCCTTCGATCCTCCAGGAGTTCCATTTTAAAATATTGTATATTAAAGGATCTGAGAACTGTATCGCAGAGAGGCTTAGTGGCACCCCTTCAAATTTTATGATTCATTTTTTTTGTAGGTCTTTGCATCTATAGTTTATAATTCCTTTTATTTCGCTAGCAAAAAGATTCTGTACCCTTTTTGTTTGATCTGGCGCATTTTATTTTCTTTTGTAATATATAGTTCTTTTTTTATTTATCCCTATCTCGTTTGTTTTATAGTTACAGATCGTTATTTACCGGAGGTGATCGAGCCTTTATTTAAAATTATTTCAAACCACTGTGGTCATTGTAAGTTAATGTTCTTTTATTATGTATCAATTCTTTAGGATGTGGGATAATTATTGATATATGGATACTCAAATTTGGAATTTTTTAGGTACTGGAGGTCGCTTCGAACTAATATCAAGTATTTCCCATTGTGTGCTCCTCCCTCCTCCAAACCAATCCTTTGGGAGATCGAAAAAAATTGGGATGCGTAAGCTCCCTTCGTCATTTTTTCTGAGGTCAATCCCAGAAGTTCCATCTTGGCAAGGGAGGAACGGTCAGAAAGCGAGAGTAAAATCGTCACGTGAAACAAGAAGCCCCATGAAGTCGAGGAACGCCGAGCCATAGCCTGAGAGAATCGAGCTATTTGCGGTAATAAAACATAAGTATGGACCGTAGAGAGGGCAGAGAATATAAGCCCTCCGTTTAGAACGAGACACGACTATTTCTCGATTCGACTCCGTCCACCTCCTCTCTCGAGCGCGAAAGCAAAAATTCACTCCAAAGGAAGACAGCTGTAGTCAATTAGCTATTGCTGGAATCGGTTCCGTTCTCGTCTGTCACGTACACTCCCTCAAATTTCAATTCTCGAGGTAAAAGCATCGATAGAGACAATCTGTGCAATGTCCCTCTCTCCACTGTCGTTTTCCATAGGCCTCAAACCCTATTCAGCTGGTGCGAGGATATACCATCAGTAGCCCATCAGTGGAGAAACTTTCGATATTAAGAACTAATAGTTACTCTGTTTTGGCTTCCCTCTAAGATATGGGCGAGGATTACGTTCGTTTCTTTCGCGATTCAATTTTGCTAAACCAAGTGGCAGGTGACAGGCTAGAAGAAAACGTAATACTATCCGCCAATTTAGACTTTGCAGTCAAGGCTACTCCTTTTACGAGGTTTAGAGTCAATGTGAGCACTAATATTGTTTATTATCTTGGGTTGTAGCAGCATTTTACTAGTTATAAGTCGTTATTGAGAAAGCACAATAACATGAAAACTGTTGCGATTAGTTTGAGGTAACAGCTTCTTTCACAGAGATTAATACATAAATATCTTTTTAAAATTTCTTTTTCAAGAAGTTGCCGAACATTTCATCAACCTTTTGGGAGCCATTTTAGCAACAATACTACATATTTTAGCTTAGAAAGTGCGACCCAAATATAAATGCATCTTTTTTCAGACAGATACAGCGCAGCGAAAGCGGCAGTATATATAATGTGCATCACTAGACACACAAAATCGGAAGAATAACTTCCTTTCTTTCAACAAACGTAGTATTAGAAATTAATTCAAGGATCTTGCGAGTCTCATGGCTCTTGAAAATTCTAACGATTTTGCAATATCTAAATCATGCAAGAAATCAGAACAGCAATACTTTATAGGGAAATTTAATGTAAATGAATACGAATTTTTAATATAGTTAAGCTTAGGCGTCGAGCGTTAGTGTCTTTTCATATGTGGTCGACAATATAAAATCAATATTTTTTGATACCGATACTATAGGCAATAAAGATATTTTAGTCGTCTCTATGGCTATCGACAAAAGACAAAATAAAGAAAACGAACAAAGATACGAGTATTTGAGTTTTAATTAATATATTTATATACAGGCAAAAATGTCCCTATTTATAATGCTCTAATTTATTAGCCATTAAAGATTGAAGGTAGAAATTAGTATCATTACAAATAACAATACTTGAAATTTTATTTGCTAACATTATAACATTCGAAATGACCACCAACGGACTTTATGCATTTATCAACACATTTAGCAAAAGTTCTTATGGCATTCTAAAGAATATTAACATTCATGGATGCAATGATTTCTCAAAACTCATTCTTTAGTTCTATGATATTAGATTGTGCAGCTCGAAATAGGGTTTCTTTAACAAAACTCCACAGAGAGAAGCCGGCCAGGCGAAATTTATCCTGTGTGACATAAGTCGTTGAGGAAATCGAACCTTCAACAATTTTCATTATGGCACATGCAGTATGGGCTATAGCACCATCTTGCAAAAACCATGTCAAGAGATCTGGTAGAGGTAATTAACAGAGCTTGTCCTGTTTTATGGTCTTCAGAGAAATACGACCCATGAATCTTATTTCCACTTACTCTACACCAAACTGGCTATCTTTGGTGAGTGCAAAGGTTTTTTAAAGTAATTATTTGCCTTAGTTATTGGCCAGTTCCGATATTTCTGTTTATTTGGCCTTTCAGGTAAACGTGACAATCATCACTGTCGTGGTATTCGTGGACAGATATCTTAGCTGAAGAGAATGCAGTCTACTTACGTTGCAGGCGGCCAGATGGATAGACCAGCTGCACAGGGCAAATAAGAGATGAGTGTGTGAGGAGATTAATGGTTGGCCGAAGGTAAGATTTAAATACCAGGTTTCATTCAAGGTTATCGAAAGATTAAAGACAAAATTAAACTTTAATTACACTAATAATGTTAATAATGGAAATGTCTACAAAGCCAAAAGAATGGGAGAATAATGTCGCTATCAATGAAATAATACATTAAATATTAATCAGTTTAAAGAAGATCAACATAGGCAAATGGGTCAGACAAGAAAAAATTATGGTAAACATGGGGAGTCCAATTAAAGGGTGGGGAGGAGGATATCAGGTGGCGCGGACAAAGAGGGGGGGGGCGTTGTACTCTTGACGGAGGGGTCGGAATAACCTGGGGCACGAGTAAGGTAATTTCCAGGCTGGATGAGACACTCTCGAATTGGGATGAGTAATGTCAGAGGAGGGACGAGGTTTCCTTGACGGGATGAGATGAGTGGTTCGCGTAATTCTCCAAAGGAAGAGTCGTTTCACAAATTTGCCGATTGACTGTGGCCAAACTCACGACAATCTGTCTAGCCATTGAGACGTAACTCCGAGGTTCGAGTCAAGACGAGGCGCTGTATCTTCGAGAAAGGGTGCGTTTTACTCTCTTACGAGTAACGGTTGGCCTTAAGTTAAATACCCTGCTAGAAAGCCTCCAGGTATGGCAGTCTCTTGGGAGTAACCATTGGCGCCAGTCTCTTTAGGCCCAGACGAGATAAGACGACCGAGGAAGCTTGTTTTCAGGTTGAAACTGTCCTGCAGGCGGGAGAGAGTCGGTAAAATGACTCTTAGAGGGGGATAACCTGACTGATAAAACACAGGTGTTACCAGCTGCTTTGAAGTTTTTCCACACGAGAATCGTTCTCCATCTAGCTTAGGCCCACGTGGTGTCTGCTTGAAGGAGGTGGGAAGGGACTCAAGGTGGACCTAAGAGTTTGTTACGTCGCAATCACTGAAAATTGTGTTATTCAATAATAATTGTTTACCATCGCACATTTCTTTCACCCTAAAGCAAAATGATAACCTTCGTTGCTTATCCTGCATTGAGATTTCTTGATGACATTGAGTTTTGTATAGCCTTAAATTAAGATCTTTCTTGAGAATAGTTTGCACAGCTTTTCTATTCAAATGTGCCTCAGCCTCCAATTTTCTCACTTTCTTTCATAAGAATCAACTAAAATTCTTATCTTGTCAATAATCGTTCCATCATCACACTTTTCTTACGACCGTAATTTTCGTTATTCAAATAAGAATTCTGCTCTATGCATTCCACTTGGCGTAATTTCTCTGAATGTTTTTTCGTCTAACATATACCATAGTTTGCTTGAAAATGACGAATTGATTTAATTATGGAGCCATGTCGAATCATTAAATTCACGACAAATCTGCTCTGTTCAAGAGGTAATTGTTTTATTTTTAAGAACCTAAAACACAACAGAACCAACTACCAATATTGATTTTGTTAACAAATAGTAATTAGTTTTTGTTAACAAACTCAATATTGGTAGTTGGTTCAGTCAAAAGGACAAACCTCCTCTAGGAAGGCGCAGTCGTGTTGTTTACGAATTTACTTGTCCTCGCTGTATCCAAAGAAGATACCTTGGCAGCACGATTGGCTCCCTGAGACCAAGGTTCTCCTAATACATGGGAATCAGCGCCCTTACTGAAAAAACACTAATTCGTAAAGAACCATCCCCTATCAGAGCACATGCAATCAAATGCAACGCGGATATAACTTTAGATAATTTTACAATAATTGATGAAGATAACAATGAGCAAAGCTTAAGAAAACTAGAAATCCTTTATTTTAAATCCTGTGCCCCTAGTCTTAATCTTAACTCGTCCGCTGCTCCCCTACTTATGACATAACTCTACTATAAATACAATCCTACCAATGTCCCTTTCAATCCCCCCTCCCCACTTCTCTCTGGAGTCAGACCAACAAAGGTGTGTTTTGATGGTTCTCCCTTCTATTCCTCTAGGATATTTAATATTCTAACTCATTTTAAATTATGTATTTTCTTAGGTTTTGTATTATAGGAAAAAAGTCTCTCTTTTTGTAGATATTTGTCAACACTTTTAATATTCTAATTTCTAGACAATTTTTTTAATATTATAATTCATTGTAAATTTTCTATTCCTTTATATCATAAAACCCGAAGATGAGCGGACAGCTCGAAACGTTGTTTATATCTAATCAATGAAGATGAATTTTTCCGCATTCTATATACTCTCATTCCTGGTGAAATTATATATATATATATATATATATATATATATATATATATATATATAAAATCCAGGTGTCCGCAAAAACTTTGCCGTCCACCGGGATTCGAACCCGCGACCAATTACGTGCTAGATATCGGATGCCAATAAATCGCATCCGATTACTGACCCACTAATAACCATCCTATTTTCCACCATAAAACCATAGAGGTTATCGATAAAATAATTTAATAACTTAAACCGGAAAATCCTCCTTACAGTGTCAACTAATTTGCCGAAATTTAGAAATGCTTGACTTATATTTATTCGAGGACAACCTGTTTATTTTCGACTAGGGATAACCTCTGTATTAGATCAGAAATATAGCTTTAATATAAATGTATGGAATATTAGGGAGAGAGTCAAAGACTAAAAGTAAATGCTAGAAAGACTTCGCTTTTAGGTGAAGAACAATATCGAAAAGTAAAGTTCTAGGTGATTTGAACGCTCTGAAATTCTTCTTACAAATTTGAATCTGAAGATTTTATTGATATTCAGAAAGTGAAAAAGGTGAAGTAATCAAACAATGACAAAAAATGAGAGGAAAAAAAGAGAATAAACATAAAGAAATAAAATGGAATTATGCTTCACTTATTGCTTTAAAGCAATAAAGAAGGCATATGGTCAAAACATTTTAGGTCTCCCAATTACACTTTTAGAGATATGAACAACCATGGCTTAATACTGAACAATTAGTGGGAGCCTCCAGGGCGTTCCTGGGGTGATACAATAGTCTATTTTGGCTGCCAGGTTTTACTTTTAAGCAGTATTTAACATTTGGATTTAATTGACAATAAATACTATTGCGTAATCAAGAAAAATACAACCCATAATAAAAACGGAAAATTCTTATACTTTTAATATTTAATTTTTCTACATCAATATCTTGATTAATATCAAATTTATAGACTAATTTCATTATGAATTATTAATCTTTTAAAATTTATTTAGCTTAATTCCTCTTCATTGAATTCAAAACATTCCATTCTTCTCATCTGTCAGTTCTTTTATTGTTATCAATACGATGGAATTGATCTCATTAGTGATTGCTTCTTTGATTTTTCAGTTAATTTTAATGTTTTTTTAAAATTTTGAAGTTATTTTAAATGATATAAGAGATTTTGTAAAATAAATTAAATTCTAAGAGTTATAGATTTCTACCTTTTATGCCGTTTAGCGGGTTACCTACTATTTTCTCTTTATCATAAAATTATTTGTTTCCCTACATATATGAAATTATACTCAGTAGCATTTAAACATCTAAGAAATTAAAGGGATTTTGATATTTTTTGTAGCAATTTATACTGTAAATAAAAATATAGTTGAAAAATGGTAGTATCTTACTGTAGATATTTAAAGTAATTGACTGTTGCTCATTTACGCTAAGTTACTGTAAAAGCATGATTTTCTGAGTGTTTTGGTGCTGGAATTAACGCGCTTATCATTTATCTGGCAAAAGTGCTCTTTGATAATGATAGAAAATTTCAACTTTTAGTTCTTATCAAAGTTTCTTATCATGTAATTAATAAAATAATAATAATTTACATTCAAGTTCAAACCTTTCTTTAAACTTTCCTATTTTGGGACAGATCTCACCATAAGTTAGACTTTTAAGATTCTCCGACTATCAAAGCTTAACTAAATGTTTTAGAGCTCACTTATAAAATGAATGAATTAGTATTTTAAACAGGTAAGTATTTGCCTTACAGTCGAAATATCCAAAGTTAATAAATAACTGAACTTCATTCAATAAACCAACTCAATAAGCAAATTATATACTCGGGGCTGCTGTTCAACCAGAAAACTTGAGGATCGCTAACAACATAAAATTCAACCAAGCGTACTGTCATTCTTTTTAAAGCAAAGAGATAGTTATCAAGGCTATTCCATCAATAATGATTTATAAGTTTAAACAGACTGGTTAATTACTTTAAATTTCTGCCTTCCACCTAGAAAGTAAATACATCTTAGACAAAGGTTTTGTGGTAAATTTCTGGTACATAAAGGGACCGCTGGCAATCAGATGATGTCGACACATAGGATCCTCACGCCGTTCTACGCATACATATTCATAATAATTGCTAATCACACAATCACTCGCTCGCTCCACACCAATTGCCAGCTTTCACAGCAACCTAAATAAAAGATGGCCACACACGATTGCTGCAGCAACTTATCAATAAATACAAAGTGTGAACGTGTTTGAATAACTAACTGTTCCATTCTCTATCAAATTAATAATTAAACGTAACAAAACCTAAGGATTATACAATGTTATAGGCGAATATTTATATGAGAGACGTTTATTTAGATCCGCCTACATTTTGGATTGTAAATTACCTTAATGTACTTTGGCGAATTAAAAAAAAAAATGTAATTGGGATAAGATTACTAATCATATATACGTCTATGCATATATATAAGAGCGGTCGTACAAGGAATCTTGAACATATATTAAACGTAATAAACAGAACTACTTCCATATATAAATAAGGAAGCATTCAAAAGTTCTATATTAGAATTTGTGATATTTTTGAAAATATAAAGAGTAAATATTACAGTCAGTTATTTCTTAATGAAACCAGTTGTGTTGTAAATTATTACTTTTAACAATAATACAGAAATACTAAAGGTGAAAAAAATATTCCGATATTTATAATATCAGTAATGAAAAAGGATTCATACAGATGAATCCAGTTATTAACTAATTTTTACCTGAATATCGAGGAAAAAGGATGATGAATAGAGATGGATAAAAGGGCTTTTAATAGGGTTCAGAGAGCTCTTGCTAGCCTAATGTATATTGCGTTGGATTTCTGCTGTAAAGACGGCAATTCTCTCGCAGCGCGGCGATCGACCACTGAGCAGAAGCGCTTATAGTAAGCCCTGTGTGGGTGAGTAATTCCACACGCATCGTCAACGCAATAGCCCATACAACACCGCTATTATTCCTCTGTTCTTAAACCCTGTCGATGGAGAATTTGTGTCTTAATCACGAACTCATATTTACATAACGCTACGGCGAATCTGGTGCTGGCCCCATGGTATCCGCAGAAGAATCCAATTTCTGTATAATTTCAAGGATCACGTCCATGGATGAATAATGACCCCCCTACAATTATGATTCAAGACAACCGTGTTGTGTTGTTTTACCAATGTTTATGGAAGCAGAAAACTTGTATACTTTGATATACTACTGTTCGGTTGAAGGAATGGATATAATTATATTTGTAATAATAAGAGAACAGAAAACTAATATGAGAGTTAGTTTCTTTTGTAAATTTAAAATAGATGGATTTAGGGATTGTTAGAATAATTTTAATGTTGGCAGCATCTACAATCAAGACATCAGCAAATCAATGGATGTAAAATAATTTATGTGAGATGAGAAAATTGGTGAAATTGAGAATTCCAGCTGATAGGGGGCTGACCAAGAATCGGGATGAGGGATTCTGTTTTATTGCTAATACTGAAATGTGCACACATATGAGCATGTACTGTATGCTGTCACGGTCCAAAATAGGCCTCGTATTTACAAAGCAAGGATTTAGTTATATTTATAAATTAGGGAGGATTGACTGATGGAATTATAAACTTTTCCGTGATTTTTAACTCTGGCGAAGCACCAGGTCTAGGCCTCGCCTTTTTCAAAATTACATGTCCTTGAAGGCCGCCTGCAAAGTTGACAAGAGCACCATCTGCAAATGGATTCCAGAAGTTGTATGGCCATCATATATGTCTATATAGCAGAGGTCAAGGCTTGTCCAACTATAACAGAAGATTGGAACAAGGTTGTAAAGATACTCGTATATGAAGAGAGGTGGAACTTCCCACACTGTGTTGGAGCTATAGATGGCAAGCATGTGACTATCAAGTACCATCAAGAAGAGAGTCGCTGTACTACAGCTAAAAAGGATTCCATTCGATAGTGATGATGACCTTGGTTGATGCTGACTACAAGTTCCTCTTTGTTGATATCGAAGTCAATAGAGTTGGATCAGATGGTGGTGGGGTATCGGGGGGTTTCAAGGATGATAAATCAATTGGCCTTCCTCCGCTAGAACCTCTGCCTAACGATGACAGACCTGTGTCCTTCTTCATATTGGGCGATGATGCATTTCCTTTTGAAAACTTGGCTGATAAAACCGCTTTCTCTAGAAACATGTCCAAAGAACAGAGAATTTGCAATTACAGAGTCTCCAAGGAAAGAATATTAGTGGAAAATGAATTTGCCATCCTGGCCTTCAAATTTCGCTGCCTCCTCACCACCATAGGAAAATCTCCCAAGGTCGTTGAAACTGTTTTATTGGTCTGCTGTTGCCTGTACAACCTCATGCGGATGAAGTACTCTACAGCGCAAGACAACATGCTGGATCATGAAGAAAGAAACACTCATGAAATGATTGCCTGAAGGTGGAGGGACGATAATGCAAATCTTCTAGGTATGAATAGACGGACCCTAAGGAAATATGGCAACGTCAATTTCAACGACCAGCGAAATTACCTGGTATAGCCTTAAATTTTGGGGCTGTAATTGTATCCTGGCAAGAAGATATGGTGACACACCATTGAAGAGAAGCCTTCTGTTCCTAGAAAAGAAGAAAAAAATTTATTGGCTTTTTAAAGGCCACTAACTTCTCTAAAGAGAACTGACCATGTACACATGTTGTGTTGACAACGCCCGCCCTCAAAAAAAACAACTACCAAACTGTACCTTTCCATTTCATTTTCCTTTCGTTGCTTGGCCTTAGATTTCATGTTACACAGAATCATGGTGAATGAATCTGCAGACCTTCTTAGACTTGTCCAGGAGGATGGCTTTTTAATACAGGAACTTACACCAGGACAGGAATCACTTCTTTTACATTCTACGGCACCACCTCAGAAAACATACAATGGAAGTATAAATTCGTATTAACTAACACCTAATTGTAAAGTACTTATTTCATAAGAAAGTATATTTTCATTGACACTAGTATTTTACTAGCGGGGCACAGGAAGGTGATTCAAGGCAAAGGGGGGTGACCAAGGGAGGGCAGGGTCTGCCTAATGTTGGTTAATTATTTTCACCATTGATTGCACTGGACTGTTAGCATATCGATTTGTTCTGGCTTTTATAGAACTAATATGTTTGTAGTTCAGAGGTTGTGGCGGGAAGGAGGGTTGGATGCAGGGAGTAGGCCATGGTGTCGCTCGTTGGACAGGAGCTTGTGAGATAACTGCGTCAGGGTGTGGAGGTGAAGGTCTGCGATACTTGCAAGGTTGAATTCGTGGAGGGCTTCTGTGGGTCTGGGTGAGGCTGTATGACCACGCGGGCGAGGCGGAATCCAGCTTGGGTCTGATGAAGGATGTAAATATGTTTATTAGTTTTGAAGTGGTTAGACTGAGGGATTAGAGGGGTCGAAGCATGAATAATTTTTAATTCGCTGCTTTTGAGATAGCCTGGGAGTGCGGAGTTCATTCCAGCTGGTGGTGGATTAACTTTATTCATACAGAATATGCATCCTCCCAGGATGAAAATGATGTACCTGATATGGACGTCCACGGACTGGATTCAGAGTCTGCGGATTCATCATCAGATGCTGAACAGTCATTAGCTTCTCACTGTTTCAATCAAGAGGAGTTTAATGGCTTAGTACGTGATTTGGCGCTCTCCAAGAAGCTGCAGAGCCTTTAGCCTCTAGGTGGAGTGAAAGACATATGCTTGACAGGTCGATACGGGTATCATATTACCGAACAAGGGAGAGTACATTTGTTAAGTATTTCTCTGAGGGCCAAACAATTTGTATACTGCCACGATGTTCCTGGTCTGTTTACTGAGTTGGGACATGGCACCTATAGCCCTGCTGAGTGGAGAATGTTTTTGGATAGCTCCAAGCGTAGCCTAAAGTGTCTAATTTTGCATGATGGCAATGAATTGGGTGCAGTTCCTCTCGGTCACTCTGTCCATCTGCGAGAAACTCACGATAACATAAGAATGGTCATGGATTAACTTAAGTGCTATGAACACAATTAGATCATATGTGTAGATCTTAAAATGGTCAACTCCCTCTTTGGCCAGCAGAAGATATCTACAAAGTTTCCATGCTATATCTGTATGTGGGATCGTCGATCCCGTGACAAACACTGGTCCCAAAAAGATTGGCCAGTTCGGGAAACTTTGGAAGCAGGAATGCCATGCATTGTTAATAAACCAATCATAAGTCGAGACAAGATCGTTTTTCCTCCACTTCATCTCAAACTTGGGTTGATAAAGCAGTATGTCATGGCGTTGAGCACTGACAATGATTATTTTCAGTACATAGTATCCTGCTTTGTCATACGGAAAAATAAAAGCAGAAGTATTTGATGGTCTCCAAATCCGAAGACTTCTGAGTGATTCTAGATTTGTGAACACCATGAATGAAAAAGAGAAGGCAGCCTGGCTCTCATTTTCTGCTGTTGTTCATAACTTCTTGGGAAGCAGAAAAACGCATAGCTACGAGGATCTGGTTACTAATATGCTTTTAGCATATCGTGATCTGGGACGCAACACGAGTGTGAAGCTTCATTTCATAAATAGTCACCTCGACTGATTCCCAGAGAATCTGGGACCGTGAGCGACGAACTAGGGGAAAGTTTCCATCAGGATTTGATGACGATGGAAGAGCTCTACCAAGGTCAGTGGGATAGACACATGATGGCGGACTAGTGCTGGCCGATTAGAAGAGATCAGCCCGAGAAGATTTGCAAATTTTTGCCCGATTGAAATCAAGAAGAGGTCCTCCAGCCTGATGTAAGCTCATTAATAAATTAGCATCTATTTGATTACAGTATTTATAAGCCTAATGTTTAATTCAAGTTTCTTCTCATATGCAATAAAATGTTAAGGCAAAAATCCTGCTTTACTATTGTCGTAGAATGGACTCTCGACGATATACCATATATGACTATTCGTTGCGTGGTGTCTGGTCGACCGAGGTTATTTATCTTCAATATGCTTAAGAAGTGGAACTGAGCTTAAGGATAATAATATGGCTATCATTAATAAAATAGAGTTTTATTAATAAAAACTATCAACAACACACAAAACGGAAAATATTGACATAAACAGAGAATGAAAAGGGTCGTGGGAAATCTAGCTAATCCGAGGATTAAGATTTGGAAGAGATTTAAAAATGGTAAAACAAATAAAAATTAAAGGGATGGGATGGTTCGCTAAACCATTTAAAGCACAGGATAGGGTTGACAAAAGGGTTAAATACTCAAAGGTAACGTTCAGCTTACGTAATTACACGTGTTGTGCAGAGGTAGGCGACGTGAAGGAATTTTCGGTCCGCTGGCGAGTTCCAGCCGAAGGGGGGGGGGGGAAATAAATGATCCTGACGTGGCGTCTTGGGAATGAGAACCGTTTCTTGGCGAATGGGCTTGAAGAACAATGGCTGTTCTACGTTGTTCTCTTCTGAACAACAGGGGGGTGAGAACCGTCTCTTGTCTACGGGCTCAAAGAACAATGGCTGTTCTAATGTTGTTCTCTTTCTGAACAACAGGGGGGGAGGGTGAGAACCGTTTCTTGTCAACAGGCTCAAAGAACAATGGCTGTTCTAATGTTGTTCTCTTTCTGAACAACAGGGGGGGGGAGAACCGTTTCTTGTCAACGGGCTCGAACGAACAATGGCTGTTCTAACGTTGTTCTCTTTCTGAACAACAGGGGAAGCCTTGTGGACTTGGCGTCTTGAAGGCTCGAACCTTGGCACTCAAGGGATAATGTCCTCTTCTGGACAATGATGGTGGATCTCGAGGTAGAAGGCCCTTTGTGCACAAGGTGAGACTGGATCGTGGTGATGGCTCGCGAATAAAGTCTGGATCTCGAATCTGCTCTTAGTGGTAAAGTTTCCGTATAAATAGTCGAGCCATCCCCTTGGCGTAGGGGACAATGGAGTGGGGCTTCGAGGGAATGCACAGCCGCGCCTGAGAACAATGCCTTATCTGCCCATAAGCCTAACTCAATCTGGCGAGGTTGACGCAAGGGGCGAAACGGGGGAAGATAAACCTCCTTGGTTAAATATTGTCTCAGGTGGTGGCGGTAATGCGCCCGGCTTCAAGGCGAAGATGCATGTGGGTAGCATCGTGTTTCTAAACAACATGTGATAACGGTTGAAATTAAGCGGCCTCAAACCGTTCTATCACAACTATAAATAACGCAAAAGGATGATTCAAAATTACTTCAGGGCATGATGATAAGCGAGTTAAATGAAAATTATTTTATAATATTAGTTATTGATATTACGACAAATCTGTAGCATTTAGAGAGTATCTGATTTCAGATTTGAATTCAGTATGCTTGAATTAGGTAGGAAAATATACTTTTGTCAATTCACCAAATAAATTGTTCCCCAGTGTTATTTATTGATGTGAGTGGTGTGGCAAGTTCTGCTGCAAATATTTTAACTTGTTTTATTGGTAGGTCGGACGGAGTCATGGCTCGGTTCGTTTTCAATTTTTTCAATCTATTGTAAACTTGTAGATGATCGATTATAGGGGTAAGGATAGGGGCGGGGAGGTAAGCAGGATGACTTGGGGGATAGAAAGGGGAAGGCGCTGACATGTGGAGGCGAAGTGCTGGTTGATGGATTGTGCGGTTTGTTGGTCAGATAAGGGGTTTGTACAAGTCATGGAGCTATTGTTGTTCAGGCCACATAAATCTTTGATTTTATTGAACCAGTTGCCGGTGTTATTGTTTTCGAGATCAGCTAATTGGTTCGGTTAATATTACCTTTTTACATTCTTTAATTCTTTTATTACTTTGTTTCGTAATTTCTTGTATTCTATTATGTTGTTGACTCGGTGGGCGTGGGTTCAGTTACTAATTAGTCTTTTCACTCTTTCGGTGATCCATGGGTGGGTCGCTTAGCTGCTGGCGGCAGGAAATCTTGGGGAAATATTTGTGGTAAGCTATGGTGATTTAATTGATGTAATTAGTCCATTTAGTTTCTATATTAATTGGTTCTGTGACATCTAACCAGATGTGGGTTGTTATCCACTGTCCAAACTCCCCCAGGGACGAGCTGCGCAATGGTCTATATTTTTTATTGCGTGTTGCTGGTGGTGTGATGTATTTGGTGCAGGTAACCAGAGAATTGAAGTGTGAGGACTTATACCCGAATGAAGCTATGGGTTCGGGATGCAGGTAGTGATGTTGCATATCCGTCAGGATGAGATTCAGGGTGTTTTGGCCGGGGCCGAGAAAATTGACAACTTTTGACAAGTTTAGTTTGCTTTGCAGGTCGGTGGTTTCGGCTCATTAAAATTGCTGCAGACAACTAGTCGGGCGCGAGGAAACCTCATCCTTAGGTTATCTGTGGAGTCCGCGATATTTTGTAGCAGGAGGTCCTTGGTGGGGGCTCATGGTGGGTGTTAAACCACGCAATACAGAATAGATCCGGTATAGCAGGAGTGATGGGGCGGCGTGTCACGAACCCACGGCACCTCAATGCCCTCCGGTACGTCTACTTTGAGCGGAGGAACGCTGAGGGCTTTTCTGCAATACAGCGTCACACCACCGCCACGTCTGTCTACCCTTAGTCCATGAGACAAGTCATAGCCAGGAAAATGGCAGATTTCTGGTGTTAACTGCCATGCTTCGGTTATGGCAATGACATCTACTCATTCTTGTTTGGCAACACAATTTAATTCATCTTGTTAATTACTTAGTGAGGTTACATTTGATAGTAGGAACCTGAGTATATTGTACCACAACCGAGGTACTTCTATGCGCTGGCTTGGCTTTCGGGGGGAAGGTAGTTTGGTGGGCTTTCACGGGGTATGATAACACTAAATTTCCTTATGGGGGGGGGGGGGTCCTGCCGTGGTGTATCTGGTGTGAAAGATGTTCTATTCTTTACGATTTTGTATGGATTCAAATGTTGGACCTTAAACTCATGCTTCAGCTCATACAGTGGCGTGAGTTGTATTTAATTACAGGTGGTAGGCCCGCCTTTCTGCACGAGAATCGTCTTTTCTCGATTCAGCTCCGTTCCTCTTCTCGAGCTCGAAAGCAGGAATTATCACCGAAGGAATTCATCCCCAGTCATTTGGCTATGCTTAGATTCGGTCTTAACCTTGTCTGGCGCAATTACTTTCTCGAATTCACTCATCGAGTTTAAATTCCATCGATTACGATTTACTCGTTCGATCACCAATCCCCTATGTCCTCTCATAGAGCCTTTGATCCCAATCTAGGCTCTTGCGACTAAATTGTAGTTTCTTGACCAGTCGACAGGTAAAGTGTATGTTCGTATATTGGCTCAACAGCAGCCGCTTGTAGGCTCACGTTTGAGTTTATTTAGTCGCTCCCGTTAATTCTATGGTCTTTTCCCTGCAAACAATAAGTATCCGTTTGTAACAGTTTATATTTGTATATATGTACTATATCTCTTTTAATTATTAGGATTATTTTGGTACCTTCTGTTTCGTAGCCCCATAGTATGCATCCTTCTTTATTATACTAACGGCCAATTGCACTCGATTCTGTAGATAAATCCTCCCACGCGCTTGAAATGGGAAACCATTTTTCCTTATCGCCCCCCTCGTCTGCCACTGCTGGGACACAATTAAGGTCATCCAATTGACCTTGAAGGCCGACTCCATCTGAATATAATATATATATACATATATATGCTGGTCATTCTACAACATTTCCTTCTCAACATAATTGTAATGTCATTAAATTACGAGTCTTCCTTTCTTGTCACATTTATCACCTGTTATCTTCGAAAAATCAAAAATATTAATCTTTTCCATCTTCCGTCAATCTTATTACTCAAAAAAGAGAGGTTAATACGCCGTCTCCCCATTTTTAACTATTAAGTTTAACTGAAATCTTTAGTTCAAGAAACTCAAATCCTCTCACTTATTCATCCATACATTAGCAATTCCTGCACCTACACACCGATAAAATGTAATATATACACGTCACTCAGTAGCACAAAAGGATCCGCTTTAAAATTAGCAGTATGAATGTAATACGATTAGAATTCTTTTCGTACATCTCAGATCAACTCTTTTTCCCCTATTATGTTGGTCTCACAAAGCACATCTCCTCGTGTCTGATTCTTTTAAACATGTTTCATATCTCTCCTCACTTTCAATAAACACACTTTTGCCTCATGTTTTGAAAGAGAGGGTATAGAGCGTAGCTTCATATCTGATCGCCTATTTTTCGGAATTATTTAGTGGTCGTTTAGGATTCGATATAGACTTGGGAATAGATATTTTCCCTCTTTATCAGAAAGAAAATTAATTAAGTGAGTCAAGATAAATCTTTAATAAAAATATTCATAAAAGAGAGAAAACAATCTGTTATCAGATATTCATGATATTTTCATCTATATTTAGTTATGTTTACGTGAAGAAACATGTTCATGATCGTTATTTAGTAGCCAATAAAGATTTAATATTGGGAAACGAAAGAAAAAGACGCAATAAATATGCTTAAATCCATGTTTGCAAATAATGTAATAAGCAGTTAAACAAATGGATCGGTTAGTTATGAAAACACACTGACGATCTTTGTTATTTATTGGCAAGATCAGTTTGGAATTTTTCTCTCTGCCTCAAATGAGTTGGCTCGCCGCTCACGTAAATGGAGAACGTCTTTAAGCTTTGTCTGTAAGTGGAACTTATCGTGGAGCGAGAGTGGCAGTGAGTGGGTGATTATGACAACCATTCACATCTCGAAAATGCTGCACATTAAGTAGGCCCGGAGTGACGTGAGGATGCCAGGTTCACCATTATGTAAATGAAATATCAATTGAAATAAGGAACTTAGAAAAGACATTGATTTCTCCTTGATAAATCATTGAGATCAATTTTTCCAGGTGTGTAATTTGAGAAATGACTTATAATCATTGATGAAGGAATAAAATCTGTAATTTTTGCATAAAATATGAAAGAATAAAAGGAGAAAAGAAAAGAGAAACCAGCAGCGTTTTTGGCAGTCTTCCTCTTTACATGTTTCTCAAGAAGCAAGTGTGGTCAATATTAAAGAATAGGAAGAGATATTCAAACATAATGTGAATATGTTCACTTTTGCCAAATATTACTACAGATCTTGTTATAATAACGTCGTGCTGCAATTGGAGAGGTGGAGAAACACAGCTTTGATGAGTCGCTAGTATTATTTAAAGGTATTTTTAACTATGTACTTACATCTATATAATATTTTATCTCATTATACTCTTTTATCATAATTCTTACAATGAGCGTTTACAGACCACCCAAAATTTAAATCCGCAATCATTGCTCTTTTAAACCTGCCATTAATTATCCCTCTCGACACATTCGATCACATACTTTCTCTAGATTCATAATCACAGCATAAGCATAACATCAATTTCCCTGTCTCTCAGCAGTATCTCAGAGAAACCATACCAACATAGTAGTCTCCTTTCAATCCTTGCATTGTCTTTTCATCACTGAATCATCTCTAATCACTTAGCCTCCTGCCTGCTTTATTCTTACTCGATGGTCACCATTTTTGACCAATGAATGGATACTTTTGTTGAATCTTCTTATTATTTTTTATTATTTCTCGCTAACAATAAAATGAAACTAAAACAAACACCCTCAAAATTGAGGAGATTTATAAAACATCTTTGCTTGAACCATTGGATTATTGCACTCGTCTTTCACAGAAATGATGAAATGAACATTTTATGAAATGCTGCAGTTCTTTCTATCGCGGATCGAATTCGACTTTTCTACCAGATCTAATTTTATTTTCTGTTTCCCTAATTATTGTGTTTACTTCTTTTGCTTTTTTCTCTTTGGTGCTGGCTACGCAATTTTCTTTCCTTGTAAATAACCAATTAAATTAACTACTCTTTTCTTTTATATAATTATTTTTCTGTTACATTTTACAATATAATTTAGCAAACGGTTTAAATTTGATATATTTAGATACATTCACTTATTAAAAAAAAATAGTTCAAGGGTAGGTGATAAATTACCTCTGCAAGTACCTTGTTTTTAAATTGGATATAAATTGGTTTTAACGCATATCCTTTCCTTGTCTGTTTCATTTCATGTCTATCCCGCTCATATTTACACACTGAGTACGGATGTCTATCTTGTATTTTGCTAATATTTGTCTTGCTTTTAATACCTTTAATGACGCTAAGACACACAATGCCAATATGGGAGAGAGGATTAGAGATTAAGTTGTAAATTTCATCCGATGACTTCGTAACATTTGAAGATGATTCCTTTATTTTTCTTTTATAATTCCATTTAAAATAAACAATAACCTTAGGAAAATATCTCTATATGACATTTAAAGTTATATTACACATACTAAAAGTAAACTTTCTATTTTAGTGCTATAATTACTGTCATGGTATACCAATTGTATATATATATATATATTATATATGAAAATTAACTCACAGGAAAATGAAAGATGAATCCAAGCATTTTCGAACTATATTTGCAAGTTCATTTTCAAGGAATAGCATGGAAATGGAGAAGACAACCTTGTATATAGTACAAAGATACGAAGGGAACGCCCATTACATACTACAAACCAATGGAAAAACACATTGACTGGAACTCTGAAAAATTCCTTTATCATTCCGCTGATTTCACCAAAAGAAATAAGGGTCGAGTGTTCATTAATTGGCATCTTGCCTAATTTAAATATTTTCCCTGGCTTATTTAAACTCGACCCTATTTTAAAAAAACTTGTACTAAGTGAAATAACTTCATAATGTAGCCTGTTGTCACTCTTTATTGCCTTCCCCACCACGTGTCTCTGCTATGATCGTGGATTAACAGTAAACCTAAATGTTTTCGTTCTAATGATAATCCTTTAAAATGTTTTTGTTTATTTCACCCACTATTTCCATTCATATACACGGCGTTGTTGTGTGTATATCGTTTTGGGGATGCATATGTCTGTTATTAGTTGCCTATTCTTCTTTTTATTGGTATTTTTCTGTCTTGTTTTTGTGTTGTTCCATTGGTTTGTACTATGTGAAGGGCGTTCTCTTCGTATCTTTGTACTTTATATAAGGTTGTCTTCTCCATTTTGATGCTATTCCTTGAAAATGAACTTGCAAATATATTTTGAAAGTGCTTGGATTCATCTTATCATTTTCCTGTGGGTTAATTTTCATATTATTGCTTTCCTCACGTGCCACTTTGTGAGTTGTTTATTATATATATTATAGTTATATATATATATATATATATATATATATATATATATATATATATATATATATATATATATATATATATATATAAACACACTGATGGGCTTGGCTAACTAGTTGGCGGAAGGAGTTAACCCATTAGTGCATAAAGTACAATCTTTGAGATAAAAGTTTAATATTTTTATATGTTTCTATATACATTAAGGGGAGTATTTGTACAAAATTTTATGATTCTTTTATTTTCATATGTTGAGATACGAGAAGCGGTCAATCAGTTTGGCAATTCGGATATAATGAAACGAGATATAAAGAAAAGTGTTTTATTATTTTTCAATATAACTACCCTCGACTTCAATGCACTTGCGCCACTTGTCCCTGAGGCTTCGAATTCCCGAGAACCAGAAATCTCCCGACTGCTGTTCAATCCACTCCTGTACGCTTGAACTGGTGGAATAAAAAGTAGTCGCTAGGAGCCAGATCTGGACTGAAGGGGGGATGGTTGAGCTCCTCGAATCCGCACTCGCGCAGGGCAGCTTGTGCAACTCTGGACTTGTGGACTTTGACAACGTAGAGGTCGATCATGTGATATTCCAAGTTCTCGCTCGATTTATTCGACCTTCACCCGTCGATTTTCGAGGATCATCCCCTCCACACGGGCCACATTGTCCTCGTTGGTCACGTCTGACGGGCGTCCTGGACGGTGGTCATCTTCAAGGGACTCACTACCATTGCGGAACTCCCCATTCCAGCGAGCAATGTTTACATAGTAAGTGGCGGTGTCGGTGTACACTGCAACCATGCGTTCATGGATCTCTTTTGCATTCTTGCCTTCCTTTGTCAAAAATTTGATCACTGCGCGGTGCTCAACCTTCTCCATTGTTGAAAAATTTGTGACTGGCGATCTGCGATCAGATACTGCTTCTTAAATAGACCAGGCAGGAGCGTGCGGCTGCAGGTCCTGACTTGTCATAATTTGTCCTAACACCCCCACAAACAGCCATCTCCTTTCGTCTGTTTTGCCCTACCGATTCGCAAAACTTATTAACCGCCCCTCTAATGTATATTTAGTCTTTTTTGTGATAATTAAAATGGCACTTAGGATGCATTCCTAAATCACACTTGCCACAAGTAAATGATGCTTTTTCAGGACAATTGGCATATCTCTTTGAGTTCGAACTTTGCAACAAGTGCCTCAAACCATCATATCTAACTTCACTCTTAACTTGATAAGCTCTTTTTACTCGCATCGATGCAACGGTACCATTTGATTTCGAAATACTTACTGATAAATTTCTTCGAAAGTTTAGAAGAGGAATATTGTTTTTCTTGGCCTTTTTCCATAAAATCCAGGAGTTTGCTATTGAAACCTCAAATAAATATATAAATATAGGCCACCAACATTTTCTTATTGGCTTCGACTTTATGAATTGTTTGGCATAATGCTTTCCAAAATATGGGATGAGTGATTCATCATTTGAAAGGTGTTCTTCTAAAACTCCTAATTCAAGAAATCGACTGATTAGCTGATCAATCAATGGTCTTATCTTATATAAACGGTCGGTTGTAGCCATTTTAAGGATGTCATTGAAATGAATGTGATGCAATATCATTCCAAATCTGTTACACCGAATAGCGTCTGAAAAAATGCTAGGGCTATCAGATTCCCTAAACCAATAGATTCTTTTCTTTGGATATTTTGCTTAGGCCGAGAGAAGTAACGCCCAAAACTACCCATAGTTCATCAGTGTTCAAATCCAATTTGACATTTCTTTGCTGAGCATAAATCTTTGTTTGTTCAACTATTTCCTCAATAAAATGATCACTATGAAGCAATTTTAGTAGTTCTAATTCATTATTTACTGAAAATATGTCCTCAGGTAAACTCTCAGTTGATGGTTTAGAAGAATTTATATAAAAATGAGGAACCTCTTTACTCCAGTTTCCTTTACTTACTTTCATTTTTTCCTAACTTCACGTGAACTTGCAGATATGTTTTCAGCCCTAGTTTCGCAATGTTTTGGGGGTAAAAATCACACCTCGTATTCAATAAGGTTTGGCCAAGGTAATTTATATCTCCAGTAGCTTCACAACCAGACAGATCTGAATCTACATCAGTTAGACAATTTACTTCTGGTTCATGAACATATAGAAGAATAATGTCACCAGATTCTATATTATCTTCATCCTCGTCTTCAAGCGATAACAATATTTCGTGGGTGTTCAAATTCATATAATATAAAAAAATCTTTGAAAAGTATAGAACTAAAAATTCAACAGTGCACAAAAACAAGATATCAAATATATGTAAATAACTAAATAAAATATAAACAAAAATACATATAAACCAGTTATCCAACCGGCTATTTATATGGGAATAGTTAATTATTTTATGCAAATATGGAGCATGTGAACAAAAATGTAGCCTGACTGCATAGCGTTCGTTTTTGTGGACACCATAATATTATTCTCTGTGGAATTTATGTTTATCAAAATCTATATAAAAGTATAACTTTACCACGATAAATAATATTTCGTTTAAATATATAAAATAAAAATGCAATAATAATAAATTTACATTTAGAATAATAATAATTTACTTACCCAGATTGTAAGGCAACGTGATTACTAGACGAAATCCTGAAGTAAACTGATTTATTTAAAAAAAAAATCTTCTTTGCTTACATTATTCATAGAAAATGATCGAGAATTGTATTAAGGGTAAACTGAAACAAAAAAAATTATTACCATACTCGTTTTTTGGTGAATATTTTTCTAGCGTCTCTTTTTCTGGACGCTATGCACTAGTGGTTTAATGAGAAGGGTGAGAAAACCGGTCCCCAGTACGTGGGTTTTAACAATAAAACTAAGCGAGTAGAGATTGGCCTCAAATACTGATCGAAGACTGAATGCAGTTCACGTTATTTAAAGAGGACGACAAAAATAATATTCAATAACCTATAAAGGAAATAGGAAATATATAGAAAAGTGTGTTTAAACTAAAATATTTGGTCAGATGATAAATCACACTCGGTGTCGGTCAAAGGGACAAGTCAAAAGGATTATAGCAGGTTAATGCTCTGACTCAGAACGGAGTTTTTAAATAAGCCGAAATACAAATAAAGATAATTAATATTGGAAGACCGGATTATAATAAGATTTGCGGGCACGGCGGCTTGCAATGCTCAAGCTTGAAGAGAAGAAGGGTAAACGCAATTCAAGTGGCGAGATTTGCAAAAGTATAGCTTTTATCTTAGAGTTCTTGTTAAGGATGTACTAGCGCGAATCCACAAAAGAACGGCCGTTGCAGGCAGCTTGCCAATCGTCTGGGGCATAGTCCAATGGGGGGAGAGTTCTATCCTTTGCTGCTCGAATAAAAGAAAGGGAAACCCAATCGAGAATCGTAACGTGTCTTCTTATGTAAGGCGAGCTGATACTAACTCGATTCAGCTAAACCTTCAGTTAAATAACTGTGGATGAGGCGGAAAAATAGCCTCAAACCACGGCGCGCTTTCCTTAGACAAACATGGAGCTCGGGGAATAGCCGTCTTCCAGCCAGGGAATTCGAGATAAGGAGGCTTATAGATTATTCTCCTGAGTTTTTCCAGCTTCGAGAGTAGGTGGTTGAGAGATCATATCGCCTCAAATGCGGGTGATTACCCCTCGATTAAACCTAACTGGGCTCATTAAAGCCGCGTTGATCTGATTCCTGCCTCGTACAACCTTGATCCTCACACTCTTTGTTGCGAGTTTAAGGCCATGTATATTTCTGAGGTCCGAGGTGGATCTCACGGCGGTATTCTTCCACATTTCCTCCCTTCCGGAAGATGCCGCTGTTTTACGTCGTGGGGGAGAAAAGGGGCATCAAAGGAGAATGATGGAGTGGAAAAAAGGCGCTTTGCATGGAGACAGTCAAAGGGGTACAATTTAAAAGGAAGTCCTGATCTGAGTCGAGTAGGTGTACACCGACTACATTGACCATGAGAGAGAAATAAAAAACCCTAAAAGAGTTGATATTCATATTAATATTTGAGTATAGGCTCACTTGTTTGGTTAACTAATGAGCAAAAAAAATGATATAGGAATCAAGGAACAAGAAAGATGACATACATACATGCTAAAATAAAAAAAATAATTAACAATAATACATACAGATAAATGGAGCATGGACGGAAAATACATAAATGGAAATATATACCTAGGGGAACATTTGGCATCAAAACAGTACACAATGAAATATACAGAAAATGTTTATATTAAAAAAGACGGTTTCTTTATTTTCTAACCTACAATCTACATGCGCGAGAAAGATATATACAATAATAAAGGCAATAGAGCTGTTTCCTAATATACAATTAACCGGGGTTTATGCCCAAGGAGTTACGGGTGAGTATATCCTCTAAGCAATTCTCTGACCCCTTAATGTACAATGTTTTGAACTGGTACTCCGGTATCAGTAAGCTCCAGCGCATGATGCGTCTGTTATTATTCTTGAAATTACGGAGATACGCAAGAGGGCGGTGGTCCGTCTCGATTACGAAATCCTTCCCTACAAGATACATTTTAAACTTCTAAACACCCAATACTATAGCGAGAGCTCCCTGTTCTATAACTGCATAATTCTTTTCGCGCTGTAATAAATTGCGGCTCGCGTAAGCCTCAGTGTAGCTTCACTCTCTTCTCTATACTGCAGGAGCATGCAACCTATGCTCTCATTACTCCCATCCGTCCGGATTCCGAACGGCTTACTGGGGTTGGGCAACCTAAAAATGGGGTAGGATGCCATTTTTCCCTTAGCTGATGAAAATGGGAAGTGGCCTTAAGATTCAAACGAAGCGATCCAGCGACTACTTCTGGAGGAGCTCACATAAGGAAGCAGAAAGGTAGGCGAAATTGGGGACGAATCATCTGTAAAACGAGGCGGATCCCATGAAGGAACTAAGCTGTTTTTATTACACGGAAAGGGCATATCGACTATACCCCTGACCTTGTCCTCTTGTAGCCCAAGATGGTTATTCCCGATGTGGAAACCAAGATATTAAGTTGTATCATAGGCGAAGTGGCACTTGCCTGGGCCAATTGTGGGGCCATGCTCGCGTAGTCTACTCAACAGTGCTTGGAGGGAGACCAAGTGCTGGTTCCAATCACGAGTGGCAACGTATATGTTGTCAAAATAAAAAGTGACATTTGACAACCAGTGCCGGATTCTGCGCATCATTCTATTATAATTAATGCAGGACGTTACTAATCCAAAGGGGAACTGACGGAACTGCATTAGGCCTTTATCGGTTGGAAATACTGTATATTTCCTTACGCTCATTCTAAGGGTAATCTGATATTATATCTTGCAAAGATCTAACTCGTTGATGAATTTCACTTTTTTGAATAGGTGGAGGTTCTGGTCATTTAGGGGAATTGGTTCAGCATAAAAAAGTTTACGGTACGCACAATCTGACTTCCGTACCATCATAAAGGGGAGCAATAACTTGAATTGGAGGGCTCCATGATGTTAAGATTAATCAAGATTTCAACCTTGGAGTTAACTGTTTGCCTTAAGTGAATAGGGAGGGTATTTGGCTTTGAACGGATGGGTTCTTGAGTGATAAGCGTAAAGTCCTGCTCAAATTATGTGGCACAACCGGGGATTTCTGAGATTACGTCTCCAAACCTATTTAACAGCTGCTGCAGTTGACTATTTTATTCGTAATTCAGCCGCGCATCAATGTCTAGGACAGTGGGTGGTAATTCAGGTGCGCTGGGCAAGGTAAGCAGAGGATAATCCACATCCAGCTCCTCGCAAACGAACTGTATCACATTCAGTGAATCCATGGGGTAATCAACCTCCATAGCTAATTCTTCATCGAGGGTCATTATGTTGTTTATGCACGCGGTGGTCCCTTTTAAATATAGTGACATGAAAAAGTTTCTCTCCTGTGGGTGTTTTGATGAGGTAGTCCAAGGATCCTCGAATCTCGAGAACGAAGAAGGGGCCCTTACACTGGCTAAGAAGCTTGTTGCTCTTGGTGGGTAGCGGCAACAAAAATTGATCACCGGGCTTGAACCTTCTCTCCTTCAATTTAATATCGAAGGATGTCCTGTGCTTTTCTAAATTAAGATCCGCATTAACTTCTTTGAGATAGATTTCAGGGTCCCATTTAATATTTCGCAAATTCTACTTGCGGAGGGGTGAAACGGGCTGATAAAAAGGGGTTTTACCATCAAAAGCTTCCCAACATACTCCATTAACTCGTAAGTAAATTGTCTACCTCGGTCGGACAATACTTCCTTCAGTATGCCTACCCTAGAGAAAATGGATATGAGGGCCTCGGCACAGGTGGCGCTCTCAATTCGCTTCAACGGCACTGTTTGGGGGAAGCGAGTAACAAAATCCACGAGGCTGAGGACAGAACTATGACTTTCGCTGGAAGGGATGTGAATGGGGCCAATGAGGTGAATGGCCACGCGGGAGATGGGATAGGAAATGGTTGGTCCCTTCTGAAAGGGAGCAGGATTGATGGGCCCTTTTGCTGTAGTTTTCTGGCAAATATCACAAGATTGGCAGTAATCTGAAATGTCAACGACAGCTCCCAGCCAAAATAAATACCGGTAAATCCTCTGCGCAGTCTTGTTATGATTAAAGTGGCCAGAAAACACAATATCATGTACGATTTTAATGACTAGCGAAATGTGTGAACGTGGAACACACAGCGAATCATGCTCGGGGTTATTGCCACCCGAGCAAGCGCGGTAAAGAACTTCTTTTACAAGGTAAGAGACCGTTTTTTGGCCGTGGACAGAGTCTTGCTGGTGGCTCCGTGCTTTTTTTCTACAGGGGAAGGAGGGCCTCGCATTCTTTCAGGTCTCAAGCGAATTCTTCTCTCATGAGGCCGCTGAAATCAGAGTCACAGGGGCCTTGAAGAAGAGCTGGCGTCTGAGATTCCATCGTTGCCTGGCCTCGCGTAACAACAGGCTGAGCCACATGGTTGGAGGACACTTGGAGACACTGTCCGACCAAAACCGAACAAACTTTAATAGGTTATGAAACCACTTCAGCCCAGCCGGTGAAGTACATGCATTCCAGGTGACAATTCAAAATGGGGAAGTGGTTCGCGCCTCTCAGGTAGTCATGAACTACCGCCAAGATTTTGTGATCAAGTGCTACTGGGGGAAGCATTTCAATGGACACTACGATATAGGTGTACCCTGTATCGCGATCGATAGTGGAGACTTGGCAGCTCTTCATGGCCCCATTTTCGAATTTTAAACCTCCTAGCGAGGAAAAGTAAAAAAGGAAATTGACATGATGCCCGGGGAGCTGGAAGACGAGAGAGAAGCGGGGGTTTAAGGTTAAGATGATGGGAGAGCGGGATAAGCACTCACTTGGTGTACCGGGTTATTCCGGAGCTGGGAGTTCTAAGGGCAGTTCGTACGTACGTGTCCTTCTACTCCGCACGTAAAACAAAGCAACGGTCTCCTGGGAAAGGACGACGCAGGGGGATTAGTAATGAGAGATTTAAGATCCAGGGGTCCTGATGGGGAAAAACTTCTGGGCCTAGAGGGGCCTCGATACCTTAAAAAACTTTATACGTTACGAGGAGGAAACCTTCAGGTATAAATTATGGCTTGCCGCATAGACATCCGCCTCTTCAATACTTTCTTTCAAGGTGTAGGATTCACGGTCCTTCACGAATGCGGGTCCTTTCCCAGGAGACCGTTAGTTTGTTTTACGTGCGGAGTAGAAGGACACGTACGTACGAACTGCCCTTAGAACTCTTAGCTCAGGAATAACCCCGTTCACTAAGTGAGCGCTGCTCCCGCTCTCCCATCATCTTAACCTTAAACCCCCGCTTCTCTCTCGTTATCTAATATTTTCCTTAGAGAACTTAGCATTTATGTTTTACTCATGGCATGGCAAGATATTTGGAAATACTCTTTTTTTCCATAACTAAAAATTAATAAAAATAATCAAACATTACGTTATGTATCAATATATTGTATTATAGATTGAAGGTAAATTAAGAACAAATTAAAGCGTAAACTCATTCTATTAATAAATAGAGTCAATTGATACTCGAAGCCATAATCTTCAATGATCTCTCTTGTACTTCTGGGCCTCTTCTATTCATTTAGACATGCTGGAGACCAGATGTTTGTGAAATCTTAACTGAAATTACTCCAGTTTTTTTATATAACCATCCGCAACTGCTCACAACTGAAGTGCTTCGTTTTATTAACCTCCAGTTTCATTATTCACATTCAGTAATTCAACTTCAGTAAGGTCATTACGTTCACTTTCGAGCAATGAGACCTTCCGTTGTTACAGTGATTAGGTGGTGACAGTTTTAGGTTCCTCGCATGTATAGTTCACATCAATAAAGATGAAGACAATATAATTATTTGTGCTACCTGGGAGTATGGTGTTGTAATTATTTAATTTACCATATTATGGCACCAACGATCTTGAAAACACGATAGTGCTGGTGTCAAGCAACTACATGGTTCAATGTTGTAAGGGCACTTAATTTCATGTTCATCAATATGTGCAAATGTTCTTCAGGTATTATTTAATTAAAAAATTTAAAAACAAAGAATTAGTAAGGAGAGATCTGTAAAAAATATGATAAAGTTATAAAAAGTAAGAATGTGTGGAAGGTATATAGTTGCGGATCGACCTTCGTGCGTTGAGGCAAGGAAGGCATGCGATCATCTATATGTTAGCTGTAGCATAATTGTTCCTGATACAAATAAGATCCCATTCAGGAATACTAAATATTCACAAATACCACATAAGTGTAAAGGTATTTTATGATAGGGAATTGACCGCGTTTTGTTTACACCTGGTGGGCTACTCTAGAATTTACATTAGTCGGGTTTTCTTTATCCCTAACTAAAGTTGCATACAGATATAATCTTAGACGTCAATCATGTGAGCTCATTTAAGTATCTGGGGCTTAGAATAACCCCAATCAAAAGATATTTCATAAATGGAAAATACTTAAATCTCTGATGACCACGTGTTGTTTAGCGCATTGTGGGTTAGTTCAGGTCAGTTTTTCTTCTATTCCCAGCAAACCTTGCGTGAATTATTTTAAGAGTCCAGGATTTACGAGAACCTTAGTTGGTATTTTTTTTATGCCCAACTTAATTTACATAAATGATGTATTCCTGTGCCTCCATTCTAACTGAATGAAGAAAAAATAAATAATATTTATGTTATTTACGCATTGTAGGTCAGCCCTGTAGATTTAACTTATTTGTTTGGTTTTTCGTATTTATTTAAATACAAAATGGGATCTAGTAGAAATATCCATTACAAAGACTCCCTGTAAAAATAAACCTTTTTTTACTCCGGTATTTTTTATCACCAGAGTATTTTTTCTCATTTTTTTGTTCGGGAGGGGGATGGGATTTTTTCCTCCAGTTATTTTTCCAGCTACCATTCATTTTCTCTAAACGAATCATTTGGAAATTTTGCTAGTCTCACTGCTAACAAAACCGTCATCAGTTCCAATCTTGGAATAATTACCAGTTTCATGGGTGCTACCTTAGCCTTAGACATCAATCAAGAGTTTTGTCCAATAATTACTTTATATGCTACGCAACTATAAACGTTGTCACCAGCATCACAAAATATGTACAGACTACCTGGCCCTCTATTTTTCACAGTTCTAAATAGAAACTTTAAGTTTCAAACAACCATTAATTTCTTTCAGAAGAATATTCCATTTCAATTTCAAATAATCAGGAATTTCATCATTGCAATCCAATTTCAATTTCCACATTTTTTTCTGGCAATAGTCTAACTCTAATTGTCACAGCCAGTAATATCCCCAGAGAATCAAATATCTGCGTAATTGTTTTCAAAATTCCTCTTTTGTATAGTCAAGAGTTTTAAGGGTTTTATTATGCACTGAGAGAGCATCTTGCTGCACATACCAATCAATACCCAAAACCTTGCTCGGAACTTTTATTTTCACAGCAATTCTATAAGCTTTTGCTAGAGCTTACAACTATGGGCTGTTAGAAATCCATTTCTTTAAATATAAATGTGGTTGTGCAAAGAATTTGTTAGCACTAATGTAAAACTTCATCACGTTATATTCCTTGCTATCCGTGTACTGTAAGTTACATCATCCTCTATCAAGCACAAAAGCTATTGACAGTAGCATTTGAGAAGAAGGGTGAGCAGGCTGCACCAAACACACTATCCTTATTCTATCAACCACAACAGAACAATTTAGATCCCGTTGATCTGTTAACCACAGAAACCTCGTAAAATTCCATCCTTCTCTCTTAATTGTACCATAAGGAACGCTTTCTCGATGTTAATGATACAGGCGAATTTATCTGTCCGAAAACTGAGAGGTAATTGAAAGAAATCAGATGATAAATGTGGTCCTGTCCATAGACAATCATTCAGACAAGGGCTACCGCTACCTAGTCTAGTTTTCATCCTGTCGAAATTTCTTGGACAGTTTTTTTAGTCTATTTAGAGCTAATCCGTAATTTGTAGGCAGACCTTTTTGTTCTCCTTCCATAGCGGTGCCACTGAGTCCTCTATTGCACATTCGAGGTCTTCCAAAACTATTTTTACCCGAATAGAGATATCGCTATCATCAATCCCTATGTGATCCAATGGACACAATGTTTCCAGATCATGTTTAGGATTATATGTTCAGTAACGTACCTTAAGTACTCATCCACAGGTGTTTGCTAGTTTCAACGGAGAAACTTTAATATCCAAAAATGGTTGGTAAGAAAATGAGACCTTCATGTCTTTTAAGGTCTGCATGCAGAAAATTATACACAATGTCAAATCCTACGAACAGTTCAATGGAGTCCTTTCGATCTACCGGCTTATTAATTTGTTAAAATTAAACTTCTTAGTCTAATCGGACAATTCATCGACCACCACACATTCCATTTTTAACAGCTTCTCACGATGAGGAAATGAAGGTATTACGACCTCGTACGAGGGGCGGTCAATAAGTTTTGCGTATCGGTAGGGCAAAACAGAGGAAGGGGATGGCTGTTTGTGGGGGTGTTAGGACAAGTTATGACAAGTCCGGACCTGCAGCCACACGCTCCTGCCTGGTCTATTTAAGAAGCAGTAGCTGATCGCAGATAGTTGGTCAGAAATCTTTCAACAATGGAGAAGGTTGAGTACCACGCAGTGATCAAATTTTTGACCAAGGAAGGCAAGAATGCAAAAGAGATCCATGAACGCATGGTTGCAGTGTACACCGACACCGCCCCTTCCTATGCAACCATTGCTCGCTGGAATAGGGAGTTCCGCCATGGTTGTGAGACCATTCAAGATGACCCCCATCAGACGTGACCAACGAGGACAATGTGGCCTGTGGGCAGAGACCAAGGTCTCTGCCCGTTTGGTCCCTAGAAACCTCACGCCCCATGATCGACTTCAACGTCGTTAAAGTCCACAAGGCCAGAGTTGCACAAGCTGCCCTGCGCGAGTGCGGAATCGAGGAGCTCAACCATCCCCCTACAATCCAGATCTGGCCCCTAGCGACTACTTTTTATTCTGCCAGCTCAAGGCTGCACTGCGTGGACGCCGGTTTGGAGACGATGAAGATGTCCAGCGCGCCGTCCAGGAGTGGATTGAACAGCAGTCGGGAGATTTCTGGTTGTCGGGTATTCGAAGCCTCAGGGATAAGTGGCGCAAGTGCATTAGAGTCGAGGCTAGTTATATTGAAAAATAATAAAACACTTTTCCTCATATTTCGTTTCCTTATATTCGAATTGCAAAACTTATTGACCGCCCCTCGTAACTTTCCACTGGTTTCGAATCCAAATAACCACTTAACAGCAAATTTTCATGATCTTGACTTTGATAATTCAGTTCTTTTAATAAACTTATTTTAATGAATGTACGTTCTGCGCTCGTGTCCAATAAACTGCCTTTTCTTACAAGCGTTTGGCCTTTTTTTCAAATTCATTCAAGCAGTGGGTAAAATAGCCAGTTCCGATGACATTATTCGTCCATTGGTTAAAGAAAGTGTGTTAACCTTCACTTCTCCCTTTTTTTTGTTTAGTATGTTTTGCCTCCTCACTCTCACTTGTTCAGTAGGGTTTACTTTTGGATAAATGATAATATGATGCGTATAAGAGCATCCATTTTCATAATCCTTTACACTACAACTTGCAATACAATGCCAATTTGAAGTACAAACAGAACATAGACCTTTACTTTTTAAACGATCTACCTTATTACATGACTTTGTTTAGGCTGTTTTTTGTCACGAATGTTCGATTCTAATGTTTTCTAAGTAACTATTCACTTGTACTTCATAATCCTTATGTGCCGCTATCACATCGGCTTGTTCCTCTTCAGGAGTCTTATCCAAAATAATCTGAACTAACTCAACTATATCACGTATTATATCACGTAGTGGTTCAATGCTACTTACATCTTTGATTTCTAAATGTAAATCAATTTTATTCTTTACTCGAGAGATGGCTGAACTCTAGCCTCCTCTTCTCCTTTTTAATTGCTCCATGTTAAAACTGTTCAAACACGTTGAGCAAAATTAAATTTAAATAACAAATTAACTAGAAACTGGACTAATGCCAGCAACCTAATTCCAGTCAATTTCTTTTGAGTTCGAGAAAATTATTTTACAAAAGGAAAAATGTGTATAAATTCCCAAAATACTTCAAATAAACCAGAATATTCAACTAAGGCAATTAAATAACTTAGGCGAGGTTACTATTCAGTGGGAATTTTAAGCTAACAGAATACTGAATAGTATAAAAGAACAAAATGGCCGCCGCCATCTTTAAGTTACTTTCCTGAAAATAAGTTAAAATTTCATTTTTTGTTGAATTAACAATTTCTCCGTCAGGGCAAAAGTTTTTCTACCAGATATCCGCAATAACTCATAATAATGATGTAGAAAAGTCTAAATTGTAACGATTTCCTTTTGTTAATATAAAAATAAAATAAGAGGAAATGTGAACTAAGTGTCATGTTGTCTGACTGACGATTACGTGATTACACTTGTATCCCTCCGAAACTTTCATTACCTCAAATCAACAAATTAACACTATCTTGACATCATGCTTTCATTCTAACACCTTGTTAATCCTAAATAATTATAATTAAGGATACTTATCGATGGACAAAACCTAAGATAAGATCTATGTTTTTGTAACCATTCTGAAGGTTACGTGTTTACACCACCGTTTCTAGGTGATAGACTGCCCAACTGATCCACGTTCACACAAGATCATTAGTTTTGACGGGAACGAACGATTGGTTCTTCGCTAGTTTAGAGACAGCTATTATATATTTACAATTCCATTCGAAAACAACTTAATGACAATTACTGTACAAGAATTCAATAGAATAAATCTGCGTAACGTAATATTTACAAATTCGAAATGAGAACACATACAACGCCAACTGAAATTATATACCATTTATATTGTACATATTTAAAGAAACTCTCTTACATATCGTACATCACAAATCATAATGATTACAATCATTTTACCTTCCTTATTGTAAAGCTTAATTATAATATATGATTACAAGAAAACATCAATTCTACCCGTCACTAGACGTATTTAAATTCATATCAATTGGACCAATTGTATACTCTGATTCACTAAATATATTGTCTATTTCCGACATCTGCCATTTGGTTATAAATAAGTTGTGTCAAATTTTTGCTCCTAACAAGTTGAATAAAATTGAATCCAGTTCTCTTGTTTTTAAAAGATAGAAGTAGATTATTAAGGAGTGGAGTTAGTTTATATGTACGTAAGTAAAGAAAGTGAATATTTACACTTAGACCCCTTGTGATGCAGAAGCATTAGAGTAAGTAACTAGTAGGTAATTGTTCACATTTCAGAAATGAGGAATTCAGTCGAAAGCACAGGCTAAGAGCTTATCAGCTAATTAAGAGGACTGATTCAGAGGTAGTGTCTGTATGCCATTCATTTTAAAAATATATACAATGCATATAATTATGAATCTCAAGAAACTACATGTATAATGGTTGTGATATAACTGTCTAAGTGCTTTGTAAAAACTTTTAAATCTATTCAAGTTAGAAAAGTTGACCCACATAAAAAGTGCTTAGAGAATAGCATCAAATAGTTTTATTACTCGAAGGTTGTGCATTTTTCATCTCTCAGAGTTTTTATTAGCCATTACCTTGGGTGGGAAGGAAATTCTCACCTTTTCGCCTTTCCATCACCGGTATCAGTAACCTAGTTATAGTAAATGACCAGTCCCGCATAATTTTAGCAATTCACTTCTCGCTGACGTTCCCATAGATCTTCCTGAGTGATTTCAAATGTGTCGATAGTTTTTCCCTAATTTGGAGAAGTAGCCGCTAGTTCTACCACTATTACTTGCAATATTTAAAAACAAATTATATTAATATTTTTTTCGTCTTTTCTGCTCCTTTTTCTACAGTCGAATCATTTTTGTTCATAAGTAGTATTTATTTTCTTATTAAGTAGTTATATTTTCAACGTAACATTTTAGACGTTCCCTCCCTCGCTGTTCATCGAGATTCTGTTATTGCAATAATAAAATCACAAGTAACTAGCCCCTAGTACTCTGAATGATACTTGACTTTCCTTTTTAGCTTCTTCCCACTTTTCTTTAGATTTCAATCAAGGCACTGCACTCTTTTTGATAACCGTTTCTTATCTATAAAGTTTTAACCTACAGCCTTAGATCTTTTATTATTGATTGGGTATACCTATGAATATGATGCTGTATCCTTGAAGGGATACAACCAATACATCTAGAAAGCAAAGTACGAGTACAAACTTCCTAATAATCGCTTGGAAATATTGAATATAGGGAAGTTATTGAACTGTATGAAATCCTGCTATCAGTGTGCGGTATGTTACAGTAAAAATGTTTATATATAATTATCATATTTGTTGATTAATATGATATTCCATGTCGAAAGAATATGATAACGGCGAAAACGTATAAGTATACTCTGAATAAGAGAGCCCTGAGACGTACACTAAACGAAGAGAGAATCAGAGATCGACCAATCGTCCGGTGGTTCGACGGATCTCATTCCAGTGTAAAGAAAGTGTTTGAAACGGATCTGGTAAACCTGTTTAAATTCAAGATTGACCTAGTTCTGGACGATCGATGGTCAATACTCAATGTGTCGACATGTCTCTTTGTCTCACTATCTTTCGGGATCGAAAGTAAACTGAAGTCAAGCTGTAACATAAATGGACTGAGGGTGGACAAAATATTGCTTCAGAACAATCCTTCACAGACTGATTGCACCAGACCTGAATTCATATAACACTCACCTGAAGCTACTAATAAGCTTTCAGCAGAAGCGACGTCGACTGATTTAGGCACGTACTCACCTGCAAATTGAAGACGCCGGGCTTGATTGTGATCCAATTGGCAACTTCCACTAGTAGGTGTGTAAATTGAGCAGCTTGTTGCTATCTTCCTGAATCCATTTCTGTTTGATCGCTCCTATTGTTCGAAGTAAGAAGGTCACCAGTTATATGGAATAGGATGCGTAGGCTCTTTGTGAGTGACCTGGTTACCAAACGTAACTAAGTCATCGAGTTTTGGTACCACTCTTGAGGTAGCCAAATAGGCTTCTTGGTCCACCATGGTGGCTATCGGTTTGATTCCTCCACAAAGGCTAGTATAGCATACAGTGAAATTAGGAAAATGCAAATGTAAGGAAATGTTTGGACTCTACGAAGGAGAGCAAATTATTTAGGGCACAAACGCAATAGGATGCCCAATACCCCGACAGTGAGTTTTAAAAGAAGATATAAGAAATAATGGCATGAATATGCAAACTTAAATAACACTAAAAGAAAAAGTTTAAAGTCCTAGGTAAACTAGTTTCCTTTAAGAGTTGTTTTAAAATATCCTCTTCACTAGGGAATTTTAATACTTATAAAGGTTAGATAATTTAAAAGTTAGAAATTAATAAGGTTAGATAAATTTTGTTTAATTCTGGTGTAATACTCCTTATTATTGTTAAAAAAGAGGACCAACATACTAATGCAAGCTCATAGTTGGCAAATCTAACCCCTGAAATGAAAAAGTCGTGATGTTGTCATGTTATTCCTCAAGCCATCCATCTCATTTGCACATTTTTAACTTCTATAAAAACCTGATTCTTTTACCACATAGAACCAACACTAATTTTTCGATCAATAAATCTGAATCCTAATAAAGATATTCAAGTTCCTATTGAACAAAACTATTTTCAATGTTTTATGTTGTTGACACTTTTTTAATAAACAATCAACTTTACATAATTAATACCGTAGAGGCTAATAAACCCTTCGATATTAAGGGGTTTATAGGATAGGGGGATTGAGCCATACATTCTGCGGATCGTGGTAGAAATCCCTCGAATTGATAATGAACTACACATAAAGATAACAAAGTCATTCACCTGCAATGCCAAGCTACAAGGGTGCGTTCCTCCTTAGGGCGGGTGTGGATGCTCGGTTGATATTGTTATTATACACCAAACAAAGATCGGGAAACTTTATTTAATATTTTTTAGCATTCATGTGGTGATTGTCTACAAGGGTATAAGTCTCTGTGCCATTGATTACACTTGTGACGATCGTGTGCGAAGACTGAACGAGGTGAATGATGAGCTAGGGCAACCATCATCTAGCTGTTTAGCGAGGAATGACTTAATAGTTGTATGTAAGATAAAATAAAAAATAGAGTAAGATTGTTTGTTTTGAAAGCAGAGAAATAAGACCCTAAGAATGACTCCAATTTAGCGCCAAAAAGGGAAGCAAAGAGATGCAACTACTGAACTTGAAGAGGGGATATATGTCATAGAAATGGGCGCCCAAAAAAGGATGATTTTTCGCGGAAACAATCTGTCATGGCAAGAGAGAGGCAGCTCTTACTAAGTTTTTAGACACCGGATCAGGTATAGAAATTACCAAAAAGATTAGGAAACTTGAGTACGGGTGGTGTGAGACCCCCCCCAAACAAGTAACAATAGATACATATTAGCGGATTGTCAGAGAAATGTCAGTATTGTCTAACGGACAATTTTAAAATTTCACCCGCCTTATCAGAAACTTGTATGCTCGAAAAAATATTTGACTTACTAGTGCAAAATTGAGATCATATTACTTTATGAAGAAATGTGGGAGAATTAAACGAGTGCCCTTCGAAATTACTCGTAAATTGAAATACAGACCTCCCATTAAGCTCCGACATTCAAAACTGGAAATTATAAAGTATCAAATCCAGGAAAAAGAATTCAACTAAAAATTTAGAAATTTGCCTAAACAGGAGGAGTGACTTCGCCAATCCTCGTTACAGGAAGAGCTTGTTTTTGTAGGTTAACCTTCAGTCTGTGGCCTAGGATAGGGTTCACCTGTCTCTAGCAACTGTCATTTGGTCTAAATTGTTCAAAAGGTTCCAGTACATCTCTCTTAATAATTTAATCTTGCTCCATTATTTTCACATCGCTTATTTTCTAGACCGAGAGACAAGAAATAAAAATTCATTGGAATTATTTTAAATATGGAAAAAACAATAATTCCTTTTTGCTATAATCAATTTTAGGGGCAAGTAGATATTTCTTCGCGATAGATAGTAAAAGTTTCGAATATACTAAAAAATAAAATACAAATGTAGCCATGCCTAAATTTAAATTTATTTTCTGAACTAACCATTTGTAATTATTTTAGTTTTAGAAAAATTCCAAAACCTTAGATAATCACATTTATTTTTTCTGATATTCGCCATGTTGTTTTTTCAAACTAAAGAAACTCCTGGAAGAAACTTGGAACAAACTTCATGTATACCTAAGTCATGATGAATATAAGCAACCATTTTGGTACCTTGTGTTTAATTTATCCTTTTTCATTTAAGTTACGACACTGTCAGAGAATTTGATTTTATAAAGTTCTACTCACGAGTAGAAATAACCAATTTAATCAAGGTAATGGGGTGGAACGTGTAACAGAGCAATGTCCTCCATACAACTAAAACATGGAAAAGTAGCCTTCACTTTCTACCCCATTTTCCTATTATAAACAAGTTCTCCCACTCGTGTCGTCTTTTGCATCGCTATTAAATATCCCACTCTTTTTTTGACGCCTAAGCAAACAATAAAAGGAGAAAGAGGACGTTAAAATAGCCAAGTAAAATTTGTCGTTGAGGTAAGATCAAGCGATAGTTCCTTGGTCCGTCTTGACATTTAACTTTAGGTTTCTTACTTAACTACGGTTTGTGGAATAAAAATAAAGTCAAAGTTTTGCTGGTTTCAGTCCTTCTACTTAATATATGATTCCGTACAAGGATTTCCAAGTCATTAAAAATACTGCGCATCTCTTTGGTTGAGCAGTTTTCGTTTTAAATTCTGAAGAAATTATCATTTTTAATTTTCTTATATATTTTCTATCATTTAATTTATTTAGAAAGCAAGTTTCTCTAATCCAATCGATCATATCTTCCATAGCACTATATTTTAAGAAGCCAAGCTTTTGAAAAGATTAAATTAAAAAAAATGATTGTGATAGAACGAGTTTGAGCTGCGTTAATTTCAACTCCTATCACCTATTATTTAAAACCACGATGGGCCCACGTGCATCTTCGTTTCGAAGCTTGGCGCCTTATCACAGCCACCGGATGTCAATGTTTAAACAAGGAGGTTATCGTCCCCCCGTTCACCCCCATACGCCGACCTCGCCAGATTGAGTTAGGCTTATGGGCAGATAAGGCATTGTTCAAAGGCTCGGCTGTGCATTCCCTCGAAGCTCCCAATTCATTGTCCCCCACGCCAAGGAGATGTCGTGGCTATTTATATGGAAACCTTTCCACTAAGATCAGATTGGAGATCCAGATTTTCGTCGCGAAACATCACCACGACCCTCTCTCCCTTTGTGCGCCAAGGGACCTCGCCTCGAGAATCACCATCATTTTTCCAGAAGGAAGACAATATCCCTTGAGTGCCAAAGGTTCGAGCCTTTCGTAACGTCAAGTCCTCAAGGCTTCCCCCTCGTGTTCAGAAGAGAACAACGTAGAACAGCCATTGTTCTTTTGAGTCCTTCGCCAAGAAACGGTTCTTACCCTTCCCCCTTGTTGTTCAGAGGAGAACAACATTAGAACAGCCATTGTTCTTGAGCCCGTAGACAAGAGACGGTTCTCACCACCACCCCCCTGTTGTTCAGAGGAGAACAACATTAGAACAGCCATTGTTCTTGAGCCCGTAGACAAGAGACGGTTCTCACCCCCCCCCCTTTGTTCAGAAGAGAACAACGTAGAACAGCCATTGTTCTTCAAGCCGTTCGTCGAGAAACGGTTCTCATTTCCAAGACGCCATGTTAGGATCATCTTATCCCCCCCATTCGGCTGGAACTCGCCAACGGACCGAAAATTCCTTTGCGCCACCTTCCACTGCACCACTAGTGTAAAATTACGTAAGCTAAACGTCACCTTTGAGTACTTACCCCTTTAGGTCAATTCTATCCTGTGCTTTAAATGGTTTATCGAACCATCCTATCTCTTTAACTCTATATTTGTTTTACCTTTTTAAATCCTTTAAATCCTCGGATTAGCCCGAGTCTCCACGACCCTTTCCATTCTCTGTTTATGTCAATATTTTCCGTCTTGTGTTTGTTGATAGTTATTATTAATAAAACTCTATTTTATTAATGATAGCAATATTATTATCCTTGAGCTCAGTTCCACTTCTTAAGCATATCGAAGATACATAATATCGGCCGCCAGACATTAACGCACTCTAGAGATAATTAAAGAAGTTCCCTCAACGAATAGTGATATATGGTATATCGTCGAGAGTCCATTCTACGACATATATATATATACTATTTAAATTTGGTATCAGGTGTGTAAGGTTTAACGCTATATCTTTGCAAACACTGGTCTCAGTCGAGTAAAGCATAATGTTATTCGTTATAATAATAGAGTATAGTAGTTCCCTTTTGTTTTAACGATTGCTACCCCCTTTTTTTGAAACTTAAGAAGCTGTAGTAGTTCAAGGAACTGTGATAATAATTTGTTTGGTTTTTTTTTGTGATTTTATTCAGTGGTTATTTAGATCGAGAAACCAAGTACAAATAGGTCAGTCAGTGCCCATATTTAGGTAGGCTAATTCTATAGAGGCATAATTATTGTTGCAAAGAATTTTAGTTGGTTGACTAGTGCGGCCCAAGTGCAAAGATGACTCAATTCGAAATCTTTAAAGCGCAAGGAGAATCCTTGGGACTCTCCGGAAAAGAACTAATTGAGTACGTTCAAGAGGAGCAAAGAAAAGAGCGGGAAGAAAAAGAAAAAGAAAGAGAAAGAGTAATCCGACGAGAGGAACGAGAAAGAGAAATACAACGAGAGGAACGAGAAAAATAAATACAATGAGAAGAACGAGAAAGAAAAATACAACGAGAAGAACGAGAAAGAGAAATCCAACAGGAAGAAAGAAGGAAGGATTCGCGCCCCTTCCCAGGAAAGCTGACAAAGTTTCCGAGCCCCGTAAAACCCCAAAACTTCTTTCCCCAAAACCAAAAACGGGACTCCAAACCTCCCGGTAAGATTTCTCCTCCATCTCTCTTCCCGAAGGGACCAATCATATGCTTCACCTGTTGTATAGAAAACCACATGAGCTGGAATTGCCCCCAAAATTCTAGGCTTAAAAGCGGACCAACCCACCAAGTTCACCAGATGAATAAAACCCCGGCTCCCCCGGTGGTACAGACCCAAGCAGAAATTTCTCGCCCTCCGTCAGGCCACCAGGTAAAGTTGATTTTTGATAAAAGTTCATCGGGAACTTTGAAATATGAGGAGGGCAGCGTGGACGGCTGCCGAGTATCGACTCTCGTCAGGAACACAGGATGTACGTGTTTCATCGTGTCCGACGAACTCCTCCCAGTGGCCTCTAATCACGAAAAACTTGCGGTGGTACATGACCACCTTGGGCGGGCGAACCGATTCCCCGTCGTTAGATGTTACCTGCAGTGTCAATATTATGATGGCTGGGCTGAAGTCATTACAGCACCCATACAATTCTGCTCCGTACTTAGAGGACAGAGCTCCCATGTAAGTCTCGACCCTGTGTCTCAGGCCGCCCTTCCTCGAGGCCGAGATAAGAAAGAAGCCCAGGAGCCCGTCCCCATCAGAACCCCGATACCGTCCGATTTCTCGGAAACCCTTAACCAGGACTTTAGGACGGCACAAGAGGAGTGTGAATCACTAACACCCTTATGTGATAAGGCCCAAGACAAGTACACGGAGACTTTCCCTGGACCCCAAGAAAAAAAGAACCCCCCCCTATGGAGATACCTTCGTAGAATTGGACGAAACATCGGCGCTTGAAGAAGATTACCCCGCGGAGTCCCTTAATGTAATCCAGACAGTGTGCATCCAACCTGATGCCGATTACCCTCCTCCTTCCCTACCAGGCGAGTCTTTGGAACCCTCTGTCCTGGATATTGACGCGCAGCTGACACCACATCAAAAGAGTCAGCTACAAGAACTAATTAAATGGAGTCACCATTTAACCACCCTATTAGCTCTTTTCGAACGACTGCGCGAAAATGGCCTCACCATTGGCCCCCGCAAATGCCATTTTGACCACGAAACCATAAAATATTTGGGTTTCAAATTAGGACAAAGCAAGTTAGGTCCCCAAGAGAAAAAGATTAAGGCAATCGCCGACATGCCCCTCCCGATTACAAAGAAGCAATTAAGATCGTTCCTAGGATCAGCTTCTCCCTACCAGCGATTTGTTCCGAATTTCGCTGCAATTTCGGCCCCCCTCAGCCCCCTTCAAAAAAAGAATTCCCCCGATCGTTTAGGTTGGAATGATGTCGCTATTTCCCATTTTAATCAGCTCAAGAGTAAGTTCATTTCTGCCCCCATTTTAAAGTTGCCCAACCCGGAAACATCCTTTGGGATTAAGACCGACGTGAGCAACGAGGGCATTGGAGGTGTACTCCTTCAATACGAGGATGACAGAACGAGTCATCCAGTTGCATTTGCTAGTCGTCAATTATTATCACGCGAAGAGAGATATGCCACTATAAAAAAGGAAGCTCTATCAATTATCTGGGTCATAGACAAATTCAAGATGTACTTGATAGGTAAAGAATTTCAGATAGGAACCGACCACCGTCCGTTAGCCTATATTAGGAATGTGCGACACTCAAACGGCCGCATCATGCGCTGGAGTTTACTCTTGCAAGAGTATCAGTTTAAAATAAATTATATAAAATGGTTCCGATAACCAGGTCGCTGACGCACTCAGTAGGAATGCGTTACCGAATAGCGTAGAATAATTGTATTCATAGGATTAGTATCTCCATGTAGGTATATACCGTCTTGTACGACTTAAATTAAGATTCTCTTGTAATATACTTAATTAATGTATATGTCTGAATTTTGTAACGCTCAATGTCTAATTTTTTTTGTATGTATATATATTTGTACCCATTAATTTACGTATAAATATTTTGTCCCGTATGTACTAATTTTATATCATTTCATTGTTCCATGCACTTTTTTTTCTTTGATTAAGTTGTATTAAAGATTATTTTCCCCTGTAATCTAAAGATCAAAATAATCATATGTATTGAGGTAATACTAGTTAGGTGCAGGAAAGTACAGTTGGTACAAGAAAACGAGTTCCCCAAAACGGAGCTCTATCGTTGTCCCTTCTCTCTTTTTTTTCGAAGTGACAACTTCTCCGGAATGGAGGCGTGTGATAGAACGAGTTGAAGCTGCGTTAATTTCAACTCCTATCACCTATTATTTAAAACCACGATGGGCCCACGTGCATCTTCGTTTCGAAGCTTGGCGCCTTATCACAGCCACCGGATGTCAATGTTTAAACAAGGAGGTTATCGTCCCCCCGTTCGCCCCCATACGCCGACCTCGCCAGATTGAGTTAGGCTTATGGGCAGATAAGGCATTGTTCACAGGCTCGGCTGTGCATTCCCTCGAAGCTCCAACTTCATTGTCCCCCACGCCAAGGAGATGTCCTGGCTATTTATATGGAAACTTTACCACTAAGATCAGATTGGAGATCCAGATTTTCGTCGCGAAACATCACCACGACCCTCTCTCCCTTTGTGCGCCAAGGGACCTCGACCTCGAGATTCACCAACACTTGTCCAGAAGGAGGACAATATCCCTTGAGTGCCAAAGGTTCGAGCCTTTCGTGACGTCAAGTCCTCACGGCTTCTTCCTCGTGTTCAAAGGGAACAACGTAGAACAGCCATTGTTCTTTTGAGCCCTTCGCCAAGAAACGGTTCTCACCCTTCCCCCTTGTTGTTCAGAGGAGAACAACATTAGAACAGCCATTGTTCTTGAGCCCGTAGACAAGAGACGGTTCTCACCACCACCCCCCTGTTGTTCAGAGGAGAACAACATTAGAACAGCCATTGTTCTTGAGCCCGTAGACAAGAGACGGTTCTCACCCCCTTCTTTGTTCAGAAGAGAACAACGTAGAACAGCCATTGTTCTTCAAGCCGTTCGTCGAGAAACGGTTCTCATTCCCAAGATGCCACGTCAGGATCATCTTATTCCCCCCCCTTCCCCTTCGGCTGGAACTCGCCAGCGGACCGAAAATTCCTTCGCGCCACCTTCCACTGCACCACCAGTGTAAAATTACGTAAGCCAAACGTCACCTTTGAGTACTTAACCCTTTTGTCAATTCTATCCTGTGCTTCAAATGGTTTATCGAACCATCCCATCTCTTTAACTCTATATTTGTTTTACCTTTTTAAATCCTTTAAATCCTCGGATTAGCCCGAGTCTCCACGACCCTTTCCATTCTCTGTTTATGTCAATATTTTCCGTCTTGTGTTTGTTGATAGTTATTATTAATAAAACTCTATTTTATTAATGATAGCAATATTATCATCCTTGAGCTCAGTTCCACTTCTTAAGCATATCGAAGATACATAATATCGGCCGCCAGACATTAACGCACTCTAGAGATAATTAAAGAAGTTCCCTCAACGAATAGTGATATATGGTATATCGTCGGGAGTCCATTCTACGACAATGATCTTAGTTTAAGTGTAACTTTATTATTGTAATTTTATTAAAAAATGTTAAAAAATGGATTTTTTTAAAATTAAAGGCTATCATTAAATGTTTAGAGTTTATACAAGAAGGATTATTATAAAAGAGAGATTTAGAGATTTTCCATACTTATTCAAAATTAATTCTAGTTTTTTCCTATATTAGAAGATTTTATAAAATAAAATTCTAATAGTTCTGAAAAAATAAATATGGTTAGTGAATATTTTCGAATAAAAGGAATTACATATCATGAAGTCCATATTATGTCTTAGAAAAAGGAAGGCTGTTTTTTGGTTTATATTTTCGTATCTAGAAGCAAATTTAGAAGGATCCCCGACAGGATCATCCAATCTACATTGTTCTAAAAATATTGAGCAAGAGTCATTTATTAGGAAAGATGCAAAGGAAACATTTTATTTTTTGGCCTAAAACCCCGTTGCTAGAGCCAAGTATAACGTTGGCCACTGACCAAATATCTACCTACAAACCTTAAACTCCTCCTATCAAAAGGATTTGCAAAGCCGCTCATCTTGTTTAGGTGCGAGTATATAAATACTTAATTGAAATTTTTTAATAAAACAAATATTTTATTTTATATAAGTTTTATATCAGCTAGTTTATGGCTAGTGAGGTCGTTTGTTACGAGTAAAGATGGCACGATGCTCGTGACGTCGTATGATACGACTGGTGACGAAGATTACGCTAGTCTACGGCTTGTACTGTTGTCTTTTACCACTGGACAAGGCACGATGCCCAGAACGTCGTCCGATACGAATGGTGAGAAAGAATACCCCAATCTACGCCTGGTAACGTCGCCTGTTACGACTGTAGAAAGCACGATGCTCGACGTAGGAGGAGAGGGGCAGTCGCTTGAAAATGTGAATTGGTTATTTCGAATTAAATGGGGGGGAAGAACGTAATGAGACACTTCCAATGTGGTGGATTTAGGTCTAAGTGACTCTTCTCCCTCACAAAACTTTTATATGCTCATTTAAAGTGGTTGTGGTTACATAAAATATTGAACCTTGTTAGAGGGCTTTTATAATAATGGTTCAGTTCAATTTTATATAGTTACTAAGCTATTTTACAATTTAGGCAAAGGTTATAAACAACATGGAACCCAGGCAGATGGTTTTTACAATATCTATCTTGTTATCTTCATTATAAGGTTAATGGGGCGGATATTTCATACAAGTTAGCCAATATAAATACATTTTGAAGCGAGACGATACTCCTATTTTAGTATTAAACAATAGTATATAATTCAAGCTGATTAGAGGTGGAGCCAGACAGGGTTTACCTAAGAATATGTCTTTTGCAACCAAAAACAATGAAACCACATGAAATTAGTCGGCGGTAATAAAGAATTTTCCTAATTAAGAGGGAAGATTGCTTGTTGTTGTCATATGGGTTAGCTGAAGCATGGAAGCTAGGTAAGCGTGAAAGTGGTTAGGAAAATGGAATGCCTCGACAGAATCTGCACTTTTAGCTTCGGAAGTTAATTAAATTTGTGTGAATCACCGAGCTCTTATTTCATCCATATCTGATAATCTTTTAATTATTATTATTATTACATCATTATTTTTTTCCTCATAGTTGTTACTATTATTATAATAATAATATAGTACAATTGGAGTTTGATTAAAGGTTAGGATGTAATCCTAACAAAAGTATTAAAATTGCCATCCTGCAGAAAAGTATAAGATTATAGAACAATTTCGTAAAATATAATACGATAAATTTGAAAACACAAAAAAATATATCGACCTCAGGTAGGTAAGAAAAGAATTATACAATGGTAAAAATAAATATGTTGCTCAAACAAGTGTGGCTTCCTTTCGGTGAATCTCAAAGAGTAATATCAGTTAACCTCATCGTTTATATAAATGCCTAAATAACACGTCCTCAAGCATAATACCTTCATTATCCGTGATCCTTTAGGATAACACTTATGATTAATTACAGCTTCTACCGCTCAATTGTTTCCAGTTAACACTGTTTACTACTGCATTTGCTTTTATCTTTTTTTTTATTCTTGATTTATATATATTTTATGCCGTTATTACTCTTTTAACACTGTGCATACGCCCATATTGGCGGCTGCTATTAGTGAGTGGCAAACCTTTTTACAAAAACCGACACCAGCCTTTTCCGATTGATCAAAAATAAGCTCTTTTTTTGTTACCTCTTTTGAGGAGGAAAAATTCCCCTTCTTCCCAACGTAACCAATCGCGAGGTGTCACGATCAATCAAACGTCATTGTTTGTCTGTCTCCTTTTTTCTCTCTTGTCTTTTGATTTGGGCTATCGATGTTTCCCTCTTTCTAATAAAATTGTTTACTAAACCAGTATATAAAATTCTTTCCTATCTATTTAATAATCTGCCTTCTTATATTTTTAGAAAATTTCTTATCTATAACAAATAAAGTTAAAAAAAGTAGCCCTAGAAAATGCATAAAATTTGTAGGAAATATCGTTATGGGGTGTCGTATGATAGCCGTGATTATATATATATATATATATACATATATATATATATATACATATATATATATATATATATATATATATATATATTTGTTTTATTAATTTTTAATAAACCAAATAAACTTTAACTTGAGGCGTTGTTTCTTGCCTCGGTGATCGCTTGAGGATCGTCCTCTTAGAGTGCTAATCTTTATTTTTATTCTTTCTTGACTTTATCAATTATTGCCACTCTAACTCGTTTAGAGATAATTAAAACAGTGCTTTTACTAAAGAAATAGACTTTAATGAACATAAACCCTCTCACTAAATAACATAAAAAATACAGATCTAATAAACTTAATAAAAAAGAAAATGGGATTGCTGGGCGAGCTCTCGAAGGTCGCTTGGAGATAGACTTTTACGGGCGAAACAATTTTAAGTTAATATCTTTGTCCTTGGCCAGATATCCAATAAACTAATTATTATGCACGGGGACATAAACAACAGAATTATTCTCTACTTACATAAGGTAGTGGAGATTAAATCCTCGTGATCAGTTAGACTAACCTTGGAGATTTTGATCCAGCGAGGCGTTGCTGGAGTTGTTTGCTCAATAGATGGCGTTCATCGACCTGCCTGTCGAGTTGACGGGTGACGTCACGAGGGATTTGGGGTAGAGGGGACTTCAAGCGAAAGTTTTTTCCTACTACTTTTCTTCCGGACGTGATGAAATCGTTGTCTTCTTTTTTTTCTATCTAGTTAGGGTTTGTCCAACTCAGATAGAGTAAGATTTGGAGTCCTAAAACTGGCTCGATTGATACTGAATATCTTGGGGGCTCGAACGGGGCCGAGCTTCCTTGATACCATCTGGTTTTGTACAAGGACTGTAAGTTCTCCTTAACTTGCAGAAAACTTTCTACCGGTGATTTTTCCTTTTCCTTCTCGAACTCGAAAAATCTCTCAACCGGTGACTTACTTGTCTCTTTCGTTAGAACGAACAAAAAGCCTCGTTTCCTCGGGTCAACCTGTTATATACACAAATTACTCCCGCGGGGTAATGGGGAGGTGGAGGGGGGACTCGCAAGTTGAGACCTCAGGTTGGTCTCCCGCGCTCGGCGTCTTGTAGCTCGGAGAGAGGATAATACGAGTTTGGCAGTTTGCACTTTTGAATGGATTGTTTTTAAGTACACCCTCGAAGGGCCTGCCTTTTGAGCTGAAGTCAGGAATCTGTCTCGCAACATTTACCCTTTTGCCCGTTCTCCTGTGTTACCGGAGAACATCGGAGGGGCAAAGCTAAACCCAGATGTCTTTTGTTATTATTTCATTGGCCTCGATAATATATATATATATATATATATATATATATATATATATATATATATATATATATTAAACTCTTATACCTGTACATGAGGTATCAGGAGTTTTTTTTTTAAATTTTATCAAAATATATCAAGTGCAAAAGATGGGAACTGATTAGATTCATGTAGCAATACTAACTGGTTGAAATGAACAATCACTTAGTCTAGTATATGTCCTCTTTACGTAAGCGCGTACTAGTTCATACATCTGAGTTCTTATAGGCTATAAGACCAGCATTCCCTTCAGAATTATTTTTAAAGTCTTTTGCTATAAATCAGTTCACATTTTTCTGTTTTATTATTCTTCGCCAAAGAATTTTCTATCCATTAAATGAAAATACGGTCGCTCTTTAAAGAGATGATTTCTATTTTACGTAAAATAAAGAGAATTATTCAAGTGATATATTTATGTGGCTTAACATATGAGGGGCGGTAAATAAGTTTTGCAATTCGGATATAAGGAAACGAGATATGAGGGACAGTGTTCTATTATTTTTTAATATATCTACCCTCGACTTCAATGCACTTGCGCCACTTGTCCCCGAGGCTTCGAATTCCCGGCAACCAGAAATATCCCGACTGCTGTTCAATCCACTCCTGGACGGCAAGTTGAACATCTTCATCGTCCCCAAACCGGCGTCCACACAGTACAGCCTTGAGCTGGCGGAATAAAATTAGTCGCTAGGGGCCAGATCTGGACTGTAAGGGGGATGGTTGAGCTCCTCAAATCCGCACTCGCGCAGGGCAGCTTTTGCAACTCTGGCCTTGTGGACTTTGACGACGTTAAAGTCAATCATTGGGCGTGAGGTTTCTAGGGACCCAATTGGCAGAGACCTTGGTCATGGCTAAATTGTCGTGGATGATGTTGATAACACTTCCATGTGATATTTCAAGTTCTAGCTTGATTTCTTCGAATTTCACTCGTCGATTTTAGAGGATCATCCTGTCCACACCTGCCACATTGTCATCGTTGGTCCCGTATTACGGGCGTTCTGGACGGGAGTCAACTTCAAGGGACTCACAACAACGGCGGAACTCCGTATTCCAGCGAGCAATGGCTGCATAGGAAGGGGTTGTGTCATTGTACACTGCAACCATGCGTTCATGGATCTCTTTTGCATTCTTGCCTTCCTTGGTCAAAAATTTGATCACTGCGCGGTGCTCAACCTTCTCCATTGTTGAAAAATTGGTTACTGACGATCTGCGATCATCTACTGCTTCTTAACTAGACGAGCTAGGAGCGTCCAGCTGCAGGTCCTGACTTTTCATAACTTGTCCTAATACCCCCACAAACAGCCATCCCCCTCCCTCTGTTTTGCCCTACCGATTCGCAAAACTTATTGACCGCCCCCGTATGTTGTGTAATTTTCTTTACATCTTTAAGTGAAATACCGTTGCTCTCTCAACCGGCAAACTGTGCTTTCCACACTTGAGGCACCCGATAAATTAAGCGATCTTCATTATGCGTGAATTCGCACTTCCTAGTTTGTAATATATATATTAAATTATGTATGCGCTCAATTAATATTTCCTGTACAGAGAAGTACTCTTGAATGATTTTATTTTTAAAAAAATTTCATAAGTATTCTTTACAAAGAAGTGTATACGATTTTAGATAATTTTACTTAATGAGATAAGATATGTAAGTGGCGTAAGATAAATATTAACAGATCAAATTGAATTTGATAATATAGTTAAATTTATAGAATATCAAGATATTTACTGAAAGTTATTCCTTAAGTCTTCGCATCGGTAGAAAGAAATAATCTTCTCCCAACCATTATCCACCCAAATTCCTGTGAGGCATGTAGGAATTTAGAGTAGATATAATCTTAAATCCTTAAGACACCATGAAATATGGTGTTATGTCATTAAAGGATGAGCGAAAAATGTTTGAAAACAGGGACAGCGTCAATGGCAAATCTCTTATTTTAATTCTTTTGTTTCTTCTAACTTTCTTCCGTTGTTGTTAAGGTGTCTTTGGTCGACACAATCGACTTTCTTTTTCCCGTTGAATAAATTCCAAGAACTAAGTAAGTTCAACGTTTAATTGATGGAAGAACTTCGTCTTAACCATTTGGGTTTTCGTTAGTTTCTTGATTTCATTGTAATGTTTTTTATTGTGTTTTTGCGTAATTTTCGTTAAACCAATGTTTGGTTTATCCATTCACAAGTACTTTCTCAAATCAATTATTTCTAAATTAATTTCATTTTCAGGGAGGTCTTATCTTGATTCCGGTTGCTCTCGATTTTAAGGAATAATACTATTTCCGTGGGAAGTTATGGCCCAATAACTTAGAATCTATCGACTATAAAATCATTATTGCGGGGTTTCCCATACTCTCTTCGCCATTGAGGCTTGCCGATCTTATTTTTAAAAAAAGGTACATTAGATGAATTAGCGAAGAGAAAAGAACAACATCACTCCACAATCATTTGAAGAGTTTATATAAAACAGGATAAATTGCAGCTCTTTATTAAACTTGGCGATTTGGAATGTGAGTTAGATATGTTCGTGTATTAAATTTATTAATTTAATGCCTGAGTTGCATTAAACATTTATTAATCTAGGATAGTGAATGTTTATTAGACCTAAATCGGTAAGAACAGTAACCAAAGAGAAGAGGATTTAAAGAATAATTTCTTCTCAAATATAAATTATTATTATTTTATAAATTTCTCGTGAAACCACATATATTAAAATGTAAATATTAAACTTTTGCGCCTTTAACGAGAGTACTTTGAATTTCCGAGGAATAATATAAAGCTAAGGATAAATTCACATCGCTTTTAGAAACATTTCTTGAGTTTCTTGTGGCTCTTATCTATTTTTTTTATCTTATATTATATCTAATTTTCCCACAAGGATCATTAGAGATTAAAGGTGCCTTAACTTTAGTAAAGGAAAGTTCCTGTTTCATATTTTAAAAGTACCATTCTCAAAATCATATACTTGATTAACTTCGCGAAAACAACAGATTCATTGTCATTCCTTTAGAGAAACGAGACTATTCACGAATTGTGAGAGATAGTAAATATAGTAAAACTGACTCCATCGATTAAAATTAGAGAAAATTCCTTTGATAGAAAGATTTAAAATAATTTTTGGAATCTGTTTGAGTGCTAAATTCAGCTGTGAAGCGATTAATTACTATAGCAGCACCTTACTAAAATCTAATGGAATAATACATATAATGATGTGCTAAGCTATAAAGATTACAAGTTCTGTTGCATCGATTACAACAAACTACAATTAATCATTTTAATTTTGAAATATATATTAGATACTCTACTACGTGAGCCTAAATTATAGAAGGGTCATCAGCGGAACACAGTTATGTTTTCCTTCTTGATAGAAGAATTTCATCCCTTCCATCATTAGAAGAATCATTTTCAGACATTTCCCTACTAAAGTGATATTGAACTACCATATCAACTAGATCAGGCTCATTATTCATACTGTGTACTCCTCTCAGTTAAACCCACTAACGATACCAATGCAATACTAAATCTAGAATATAATTTCCAATCCGAACGACGCGTTCAGATCTCCCTCTTTCGCACTGAATCCTTATCCACGTGGCCAGATCATCTTCCTAAACCTTCGTTTGCGGAGCCAAGCTGTGACGGAGTTACTTCACACATTTTTGCCACTTGACTACGCATTTCTCTCTATCGTCTCCTTCTTCCCATTAGCGAGGAGAGAGAGCATCTTAAAATCTCGAGGAAAGAAATGTGTTTTAAATTTCTGGATGAAGAAGGCGAACAAAAGCGGCTTTGAAGGGTTCCATTAAAGAAAGATACAGGAGACGCGCAGATAAATATAGAGGGAAATCTTTGAATGAGAAAGATTGGAATCATAGGAAAGATCCGTTATTATAATATTGTGATTGCCTTTCGTTTTTTTAAATGGAGTGGGTTGCCGTAGTATTAAATTTAAGTCTGGGCAGTTAAATTAAAAATTTTAATTATTTAAATTTATTTAACTATAATTGAAACAGAATTAGTTTTGGAAAATAAGATAACTTAAGTCAATTCGTTTATAAAAGAATGCTTGATAGTTCCGAGACCCCTTGCTCTTTAGATCTTTTGAATGAAGTTCGTTTTGTGAGTTCGGATTAAGATGACATTAGAGCTTTTCTTATTATTTTAATTGATTTCGAGACATGTTACTGTCGTTCAAATAGGGAACACTTTATTTGTTTGTTTTTTTATCTTTATTCATTAAGCTAGAAAGTTTTTTCTATATTTCTTTCAAATATTATCAAGGTAACATTTTTCGAATAATTTTATCTTATTTTTCTGCTATGACTATTTTATATTACATTTATCATTCATATATTTATACTGTTTTTGATTTAGGGAAGGTTTCTTTTGGTAAGTACTTGTCCTTTTTATATATTTGGTTATTGTTTAAGAGGCAAATTCTCTTTATATGTTGTTATATGATTTTGTTAAGATATAACAAATTCGTGTGAATTCGATTGCAGTTTGGTCAGGTAATGGTTGAACAGTAACTCAGATTGTTCGTCAAGAAATAAGTTTGTGGAAAAGATACGCTAGGTTTTATCTCGTTTGGAAATAAGCTAAATTCATTATAGATTAGTAAGTTTAGTATTAACCTTATTATAATTTTAACCCCTTTTTTCGTGCGCCAACACTTACTGTAGCTGTTCTCTTTTATTTTTTTTAATTCACTGCTATGATGACATTTAATATTCTGGAGGCGCATGTACTAGTATTTGTTCGAAGTTTTAAGCTAGTTTTAAATTTCCTTTTTTTTTAAAATTCATGTTCATTTTTATTATTATTTTTTTTCAGTGAACCGTCTTTTGAGTCATATTCGGTGAAATAGCTTACTTCAGAATGGTGAGAACATAAAATGTATTTATTAATTCATTTTGAGTTGCAGATAAGCTAAACTTTAACTCTAATCGATGTTTAAAAAATAAAAGAAATTTTTTCCGTAATAAAGTAAAAACCGTATATCTTTATAAGTTCTTTCAAATTAGGTTAATATATCTGACTCGTACTTAAATTGTGGAATTTTATGTTGCATTATAAATTACATCAATATAACCAACTCTATGAAGTGATATTCATTTTAATTTAATTTGGAATATTTCCAAAACCTTAAAAATAATACTGATGAAGCCTAACAAAATATGGATAAAATCAGTGAATATGGCATATATGTATTTAATGGTCTCTGATGGTCACAGACAAACAGATAGGAGAATATAAATTGCCGAAATTGCCAGACGCATACTTTTTCTTCACTCTCAACATAACATCGAATTCATTTTGCATTCAAATGTTACATTTGCTCTACCTCCGAATTAGTATCGTGGCAGGGATTCACCCTGTCTCCCTTAAGAAAAATAGTAGATTTACGATTTTTTATATGGCACATCTATATAAAAATTGCTCTGTTTATTATCCCATTTCATTTCAACCTTCGAAGAACTCTCCCCCCCCCTATTACCGTCCAAATTGAGAACAAGATACCAAATAACTATAATTTATTGAAAATACTCTTTTAATTCCCCTAAAAATTGCGCATAATATTCTCCGAAAAGGTCTCTCATAGTGCTTAATTTTAATAGCAGGGAATGGAAAAAGTTCTGAGGAAAGAAAGTTGAATTTAAATGAAGATTTCTCTTAAAAAAAGAAGATAATGAGAGCTTATGACATTCAGGTTAAAGGTAAAATTTCGGGACTTACATAATACGATGCTGTTATGTGTGTATTTTAGAATCACTCATAGTAATGACCTTACTATTTATTAGGATGGCGACGCGAAATAAGGTGGATAAATCCTTTTAAAATCAGATTATCATTTGGTAGGTTCAAGGAATGAAGCAGTCTGACATTTCGACACATTGTAATGATTTAAAATGTGCGCTTTGATGCATAGCAAATCTTCATGATTATACTTGATCGTAATTCTCGGCAAAATTGCGTCCTCTCGATAAAAGACTGCTAGGATCAGTCGCATAAGCTAATCAATAACAATGAATGACGGTCTTAAGGCAGTTGTCGTTATTCCACGTCAAATGCGGAGAAAATGAACCAGAATATGTCTCTCCATACATTCTCATTTCGCTTGAGAGCGGTGGGGATCTTTGTATGTTACAGGGATAAGAAACAAATCTAAAGTAAAAATAAAATGGACATTAGTAGTTTTCAATATTGAGCTCTTTATAAATGGATGAAACTTGGTAGATTATGTTTTCCAATGCAGAAAACAAAGTTATTTGTTTAGATTGAATTTATAACATCATTTAGCACGTCGTTGAGGTCGTAGAGGTGAATTATAGTCCTATGTGCACAAAATTTATTACAGAAATATTTTCGACCTGTAATTTTCCCCATCCCGCTTTCCTCTATCTTCCATTCATTCTTCCCTCTTCCATGATATGTCTGTGTATTTTTCATGTGACATGATAACTCTTTTTCATTAAAAGCAGACTCGAGTGTTATCTTTTGGCTAACACTTTATTTCACACAGAGAAGTAAGGAACTACGTTATCCATTATTTTTTTAGAAACTTATCTTGCCTTTTCCAAGTAATTTCTCTGTTCAAGTTATTATTTTGAAATTGCTTTGCTTTATTATTTACTAGTCGTATAACCTAAGTTCTATGTCCGCGCCCACTGGGACATAACGCATGCCTCGACATTAGAAATCCACCCCTGTATGCGATAGAATACCGCTAGATCCTCCATATGCTCTAGATACCATTGGTTTTGGCTTCATCATGAACACTTATACCCCTGAGAAATAATAAAAATATAAATGGTCGCAGTTCAGTTGGTTGTAAAAGCCCTATTCATTCAAAAAATCATAGTAATATTGGGAATAATGAGGAATAGAAATTTATATCAAAATTTAGAGATTGGTTTATGAATTTAATATAATTTGATTATAATTTTCTAAAATTACTTTAATAGTTGATTGTCTATAATAAGCCAAATATTGAAAGAGTGTAGGTAGGTAGGTAAAATTATGAGACAGAATATAATCTCATTACTGACATTTCTGGGTTAAGGATTGCGGCATGCTTAAGATTGCTCCTGCAAAGATATACACAAAACAAACGTGTAAAATTTGCTGCTTCGATCCAAGATAAACCTCGGATTAACATCCTAAGCAACTGTTTTTTTAAATACTTAAAGACCTATGCGTGATAACCCAATTGATCATTTTAAATAAGAAATTCTTCATAATTGACAACAATAATTGTCATAAATAAATATTAGGTCAGAGTGAATAGAATACAATAGTCAGTTAGAATATAAATGAAATTTCGGTAATCTTGGGGATGTAGTTATGAAGAAACTTTATTAAGCATAAAAGCCACCTGAAGTTTTCATTGTACATTAATTGGAATTGAAATAATCAAGGAGATTTAGAAGAGAATCTCACTTTGATTTTGTGTAATCAATTATTCTAGCAAGATGAGTCGCTTGATACAGGGAGTAGGATAAGGTAGTTGATGGATTGATCGAGTGTGGGGAGAGTCATCAGTTCCAAGTTGAAAAAAATATTTCTTCTCTGATACATGGTTCGACTTCGTTCTTGAGGGTGTCCACCAAATAAGTTCATATTTGAATTTTTCTTAACAACTTGATGAAAAATAACTTTATTTTGGACCTTAATTTAAATGTGAATCCTATTCATCAAGGTGGATGGCTCACGGTGAAGAAGTCGAAGTGATCTGATTGAATGGATATCTTATATGTGTGAATAATAGGTGCTCGTTTCATATGCGTAGATAAGGTGAGCGTGACCAATGAGGTTTTGGAAGAAGAGTTTTGTGTTCAAAGATAAAGAGGATAGATTAATTATCAAAGGAATTTTATAGATAGACGGTGAAAAACGATGAGTGTATTAGGAATAAGGTTTCAATGTTACAAACTGACGTTAATAAACAAATAGAATGAAAATGGTAAAATGACAGTTCTCTGGAAACGGAGTTTGTTAACCTAAAGAAGATAAAGTGATAAGGCGAGATAAAATCGGTCCTGTCAGAACACGTGAGTGTAGGAACGAACAAGTACATTTATATATATATATATATATATATATATATATATATATATGTCGTATTTTTGCTCATAGTCGGGTCGAATAATTATTCTAGTCCTTGATCTGGACACACCGCTTTTGTTTTAGTCGGTGGTATTGACCCTATGACTCAATCCTACGATCATATATATATATATATATATATATATATATATATATATATATATATATATATAGGTAGGCTTTAATTCCTACTGAACGTGCGAAAGCTGGTTAGAGGCGTGTTGTGCCGTAGCCAGGATTCTCACTATAAAAGTCCCACTTGCTACTGGGGGGAGGTTTGTGATTGTTGAATTCTAAGAGTGCATAATACAGGTTGGATAAATTAGCCGAAGGGATGCTTAATTAAAGTCTCGCCAAGGGTACGTCAAAAGGGAGGAGCCACAAATAAAAACACGTACTCAAAATAAACTTTACTTTAGACAAATTTAACAATTAGCAATAGTTAACAGGCAAAATTGAAGATTAAATATTAAACACTGACGTTAAGCGTCTAGATTTATAATGACTCAATGGGAGTATCAATCACGGTTAATTAATTAGGTAATTTAAGAATAGAGGGACACTAGATTTACAGATTACCATAAATCGTGATGGATCGGAGGGACGACTACTCAGGTCCAGACGGGGTGGTTCAGGTGGCGTTAACACGAGTTCTCGGGAGAGGGAAGTTAAGACGACGGGTTCGGGGCTGCTGGCTACAGTTCCGTTTAATTCACTCCTAACGGGATGTGACACTAACAAATAGTAACTTCCAGTAACTATTTGGATGTTCCTTTTCTTACTCAAGTTACGTTGAGCAACAGAGCGTATTCTTCTAGTCACAGACTCTGCGGGGCGGGATTTACTTCCAGGAACACTTTGAGACAGTGACCAAGTTGACTCGACGGCGCATTGGTAGTCGATACGATACGGCAATTACTCTCATTCAACGTGAGGATTACACGAGTAGATTTGGGACACTGCTGCTAGAGGGGTAAACGGCGATGTTATTTATATCGCGGATTGTGGGAAATCGAGAGAGAGATCCCATTCACGACAATTCACTTATCGCAGCGTCTTTCGGACAATCTCCATGCTATCATAAAGAAGGCAAATAAGATTTAAGCTTCTTTGAGAGATAGGAGTTCTTTCGTCTGACTTCCTGTCGCCAGTTGGGGGAAGGGTGGGGGGAGAGAGAGAGAGAGAGGAGACGAAGGTCAACTCAAACGACAAATTTCTTTCGTTCCCACGATTGTCTGGCGGCATGTGAGTATGTACGTTTCATACCCTCACAATATATATATATATATATATATATATATATATATATATATATATATATATATATTTATATATAGGAAGAGAGGATGCTGTAAAGGCATCTCTGGCCTGTAGGAAAATAAACCTCCTCTGATGTAGCTGTTAAGTTTCGGCCAACAAAAGTTAATCAGAAGATGGGGTCAAAGGGTATAAGGCTAGAAAGAAACCGTTGCTGTCCTAGGTGAACAAGAAGAAGCGATTGTCTTGGGCAAAATAGCATGAATATTGGACCGATGATGATTGGGCTAAAGTTGTTTCGTCTGATAAAAGCAACTTTGAGTTAGGTTCTACACATTAGTTCCCACCAATTTGCTACGCTTGTACCCATTTTAATTGAATACTCAAATTTCTATTGGATAACAAACTCCTCTAGCTATTTATGTTCCTCAAAAATCTTGAGAAACTTGAAATCTGAGGTATTGTCCCAACAGTTGAATAGGAGGTTTCTCTTGTAATGGTTTTGGGCTGCATGACTTCTTCAGCTCCAGGATTGTTGTTCAATTATGAGGGCAGAATAAATTCCAACACTTGCACCATCATGTATGACGAGGTTTATAAATCATTCTTAGTTAAATTTTCAATAATGAGATACCAGATGTTGCAATCTTCCAAAAGAACAATGCTCTATGCCACACATATAGAGTCTGATAGAGTTGTTTTGAAAAAGGGGTGAGGTTGATGGAGTGGCCCCTTCAATCTCAAGATCTCAAACCAATTGAACATTTATGGTCAAACTTGGGCACAAGAGTGAGGGTGCATAAATATGCCGCAAAAAGTGAAGTAACAGCAAAAAATGAGGTAACAACCTGTGCCAAATTAGTGTTATGTATGCAATAACGTATAAAAGCGGTTATAAAAGCAAAATGAGGAAATATCAATTATTAAGTGTTGATAGAATATACGCAAAAATGTTTATATGTATTATATTCTTCACTTCTTTATTCCTGGGGACTTGAATAATAATTTTCTACACTTTTCCTAAATAGATATTCTTAAAAAAGAGCGAATTTGTTCACAATACTAATTTTGTTGTCATTCCAAGACGACTTTGTGGATTTTTAAAATATGTTTTATTCATTTCTACCAAAGTTTTGGAATAAATATAGCATTTTTTTATTTGCACCAGAAATATCATCCTAGATCAAAAGAATTTTTTGTTAAAAATAGTCTTAGTGGTGGACCACTTTCACGTGAACTTCCTGGCCCAACCAAACTTCATTCTGACTCTTGAGCCCTAACTGCATCGCTTTGAACTGTTACAGTGATGGGTGACTACGTGTTGAGGAATTTCATCCATATAATTCATCACTTTTCCTAAAGTCTCATGTGCTTCACCGCATGAAACTTCTTCATGCAAATCGATTAACGACGATATCCTCCACACTTCTACCTATGTCGCTTCACCTTCTCTTATTTATTCCGTTGAATAATAATTTCTTCTTCCATTACCAATTCTTTTTGCCCAAACCCAGAAATATTCTGATTATTTACCTTCATCCTCCATGAAACTTGCGGGTAATTCAAATACTTTTAATTGTAGCGTTCAAAGTGTACCCAAATATCCTTCAGGTCACACTCGAGGTGATTCAAGTATTGGAACAATTCGTGTGCGATAATCACGTTCTTCCGCTCTGATGCCCGTCACTCAGTACAAAAGAGGGTCAACTATTAAATCATCATTTCCAAATTCCTTTCTCCTTCAATTCAAAAATAGTTAGTAATCAAACTTTGATAAACTCATCAAAAGCCCTCACTTTTGTTCAGCTTTCTTTTTCTATGCTTCCTCTTTCATTAACATTCATATTTCTAACAGTAGGTTAAACACGAGTCTATTAATTAAGTAAAGCGTCATGGCAATTCTCTTACCATATATATATATATAAAGTAATTTTCAAAGGCCAACCTTGACCTGAAGGAGCGCCTACTTTCCCACATAAGAGACTCAAGTAGTTTAACTCTTTATCATAATACTTTGTCTCTCTTTCTTGTTTTAATACTAATAATAATTCTATATACGTTTTTATTTTCTTTCATTTCTTTTTACCCAATATTTAGGCAAAACAAATTTTCCTTCCATTCACATTCTTAATTTCAAATTATGTTAAACTTTGTGTTCTATAAAATCCACTTATTTAATTTCATGTGCTTCCACAACACTAAAATCAATCTCTAATTTTAATATCTGATCCTATTTTTTTTTATTCAATTGCCTATTACTCTTGAGCATATTACAACTGATTTCATTTTATATTTTCCTTCCTTCATTCGGTAGTTTACGAATTTTGAAGTTCTTGAATTAAGAATTGCAATGACAAGGAATCATTTCAGTTGCAAGAGAATTCTGAAGATAGAACAAATTCTATCAATTAATCGAATAAATAACATGATGAGAAGGGTGAAAAGGTATGCAAATCTCTATATACGAGGTTGTGAAAGCGGGTGTGTTAGATGTAGGAAGTTCCATATCATGTTACATTTATAATTGGCATATTAATATAGGAAAGAAATAGGGATTTAAAGTTCCCAAGCTTCAATTAGAGGCGTTTGAGGTTTTCAATAGAAATTTCTCTCATTAAGAAATCAATCCAATCACATAAATTTTATTTCATCTGGGTAAGATCAATAGAATAAAGATGATTCCAACGCCACGCATGTATAAATTGATGCTAGAAACGTAATAAAGTTCGTTACGTTTATTAGTATTAATACTTTTTCTTGGATTACTGTTAGTTAAAGTAGGTTAAAAGATGATTTAAATGGAAAAGAATAAGTATCCTCACAGATTATAATTTCATTCCCTAAAAAATGGCAGAAGTGGAAGAGAGGATAGATGGAAAGTAAAGGAAGAGTACTTATAAAGTATAAGAATATTAAGGATGGCAAAGACAACAATTACACCTTTTCGTGTTAAGAGAATATGTACTAAATCACTCGTAGATGCTGAAGGAGTTAGGATTGCCATATACTTGCATTGATTTAGAGAGATATTCATTTACTACCTCTCATAAAGACATAAAATATAAAACCAAATAAAATTAAGTGACGAAGACTCATACAGGCATAATTTAAAGTCTCATATTGTATTTCCATCTTTTACCGAAGAAAACAAATGGAAAAAAATATTATTCATCTGAAATAGTGAATTGAAACGTCGATCAAATCGGAAACCCTGGCTCGTAAGATACCACAAAAGCACGTCCGTAAAAGATAAATTGAATGATCAGTGTCTTTGGAATTTCTTATCTTGACTTTTGCCGATCATCATTTTTCTTAAATCACGTACTGTATAGAGTCTGGTAAAATTCCTCTTTCGTTAACTTACACCACGCTGGGGCAAATTAGACTACGTTTTCTTATTGTCATATGATAGAGGCTTCCTAATCGTTTTTAAAGCGAGATGCCGCTATTTTTAACTCGTTGTCCCTTTTTTTCATTTTTTAAATATATTGAAAATTGTGGCTGTAAAAGCGATTTTATGTGCAAACGGATATTCCTTGTGAATATTAGACACGATGCATCATAGATCAAAGACTTCGATATTGTAATGGACTACGCGCATATCCATTATCAAAATCCGCCACGCTTTGATAATACATGCCTTTCCATTAATATATGTAACCACATAAATTATTATAGTCTCAAATAAACACATTACTATCATTAACCATTTCACCTGATTACACAACTTAACATACATATTAAGCAAAAAAGGTACATCATCATTTGTAAAAAGCCATTGGCTCTTCACAACGATAGGGCGCTACGTGCCATTACATATCATTCAGCCAATCTAACCAGATTTCCTCTTCACTAAAAGCGTACAAACACGCAAATCTCTTTCATGCAGGTTTATCATTCATAATATCAACCTTTTTCTCTCTGCCAGTTCACAGAGTCAAAAATTAGTTCTTTTATAAGTAATCCGTTATTAACAGCTCTTCTTTACACTCCTAATCTCGACCAGTTTCTCTCATATATTCTTCTCTCTAGACTATACATGGCAATTAATCTTAAATTTATGTGTGCTGAGGAAATATTTTAAATACTACCAAAATCTCGCCATTTTCTTATTTCAGCTCCTCATTTCACAGACGAAATTTTTCTATCATTGTTTAGTAATACAGATCCATCTCTCTTGGTTACCTCTTTATAAACTAAATTTTAGATAACAAAATGTAAAACTTTCTTTCTCATTAACCTTTTAACCTCTTACCATCCAATAAGTATGAATCGTTTCTCCTCACGATAAATCCTTGATATTAGAACTACGGATTTGATCGAAGCACATTACAGACTCTAATTTGAAAGGTCATCCCACATTTATCTCAAACACGATCCTATTCCATATTTGTTCATGTAATTTCACTTTAAAACACCTCCTTTAACATTTAAAAATCCTTCTCTTTCGGCGTCTTAATACTAAGTAATTATTACACAAATCATGCAAAAGCACACATCTCTCAATATTATTAAACAAACGCACAGCCTTCTTGTTCGCTTGCACTCATTTAGTCAGCACTTCATCCATGGATATAGTAAACAGCCACGAAATTATCACAAAACCTTGCCTCACAAGCCAACAGATATCTCTATATCCAAACACTATCTCGGGCTATCGTTTCTCTAATTCACTCATTACTCTCAAAATAAAATTTATTCTTAGCATCTACCAGTTTATTCCCGAATCCTTGCACTCTTAGAATATGGCAGAGTTCTTCTTTATAGACACTCTTATATTCTTTCTTACACTTCATAAACTAAACGCACAAATAATTCATTTTACTAAGCACTTTCTCAGCAAGCTGTGAAAAGAAAAGCCCCCATATACATTTTCTATCTCTCCTACCCTCCTCCTTGTTCAACTTTTATCATTCTCTCTTTATTTATTCTCTAAAGCAGTTGTTTTCAATTGTTTAGGATAATGCTACCGTAATTTTTCTCTCTCAGCAGCCATAGCAAATAGATAAGCATTTACGTATAAATACTTCATAACATGGAAAGCAGTTCGAAATTAACCATGATTTATTTTCAAACTAATTTAATCAAAATAAGACTAAAAATTCAAAAATAAATCTTACGTTTAAAGGTTTAATGAGGAATTTGGCAATGATGAGTATCATATAATTCTTTAATATTGGGACGTATAGTTGACAAAGCAACTCTAATTTCTTCATTCACTTTCTGCAAACTTTCTCTTTTCGTTGGTTTGTGTTGCACAATGCAGAGAGGTTAGTTTCAAAATAATTTCAAATGTCGTTAGATTTTTGTTGAAATGTTTGAAGTACATATTCTTTGTCAATTTACCCATTATAAAATAATTTCTTAGTCTCTCCCCTGGTACATCTAGTTGGCTTTTGCGGAATTTCTATACAATTTTCTCATAATACTAAATGGATTGCTTAGCTACAATTTTTCCAGTCACCAAGCACTCTTCTCCTCCACTAAATAGCGTTAATTTTATCTTTTTTACTCCACAGATGCTGTCAAAGTGTTTGGTGCCCAAACGCATTAACTTTGTACCAGTTCGGCAAACCGTTTCCGCCGGTTCAGTTGATTACACTATATATTTCATCGTTGAACAATGTTAAAATTACTATTCTTGCTTATCGGTTTCATTCACTAATGCAGCATCAGATTTGCTAAAAATTAGCTTCCTTTTAAATAACAGTATTTTTCGGTTGTTGAAAGATCTCTGCTTGTCAAGCTTTAACTAATTTTTCGTTTATAAGTGTCTTCCCACTCATATCCTCAATCTTTACACATCGGTTATTCTCTTAGTTTAATTAGCTTTCTAATATTCATATTAAATAACATTTATTTTCGCATTAAGATCCTCTTTAAGCTTTTTCACAATTGCTTAATTACACACTTTTGCTAATCAATCATTTCAGTATTCAGTTAATATGCAGTTAATTTGGTAGTATCAATTTTTTCTTGAACATTGATGGATACTTGTCTCTTAACTAAATTTGATTTCCATTATATCCAATTATTATCTTATTATAATTTATTTTTTAGTTCTATAAATGCTGTGATGAATACTTAGAACACAAGTGAGCGGAAAATAGCCCCGATAGGTGCTTATGGTAAGATTAGTGTAGATTAGATTCCTCACTATTTAGTCGATACGACTCAGGAACAAATAAATAACGATATTAATATAATTCTATATTTCAAAATATTCTTGAAAAAAGACACATTCTATGACATGTTCACCATCCACTGGGATTTAATGAGGTGATCATTTGCATTTCACGAGAGGAAGGTCGTGATATAAATAGACACTTGGCCTGTTAATAGAATATTGATATCAACTGTCAGAGATTTTGTGGGAAGGGAGAGGCGAAATTCTAATCCAGTGTGCTTCATCTAATTTGTTCTAATCCTACATCATTTTTACTAAGTAAGCATTAGTCATGTTTGGGCAGGCTATGCTCAGGAAATGGTACCATTATATACCATGAGTAAATGCATTAATAACCATATGAAGCCAGATGGAAGGAATTTAGGTCGAGGAATATCACTAATGTGGATGGCATTACTTAGGAGAATATCGCCAACGCCTCATCTATGAACCTCGGCGGTGAAAATGGATAAAATCCCTGACGATGGAGAAAGAGTCTCAAAATGATTAGAGAAAAAAAGATTACGAATGATGGCGTACTAAGAATGATCGTTATGAACACATCTCGGCTTTTATTAACCGTCATCTCGACACTCCATTACATTTGCGACTTTCATTGTGGAAACCTAATTTTGGGCAAAAATTCTTAATCTCAAAATAATATAAAAACAAACTTTTGTTTTTAAAAGCCACAAGTCGTTTTTACGGCCAAATTCAATGGAGCTCGAAGTCTTTTACTGTTTTTTATATGGTTGCAGCAAGTTTTAATTTGGGGTTGGAGAGACGAATCGACCATTGTAATTTAGGGTCATAACAATTGGGGTTCTAATGCTTTGAGATGGCCATTGTAACTCAAGAATTACCCAACTACAAACTGCATTGTTTTAGGAGTATTAGAGATTGAAATGGGTATTTATAATCCATTCTAAGATACGCGCCCGTCGCGGGGGCATAAATCCCGTCGTTGGTATATCATGGCGGCATCACCTCAGGTGAAACTGTGATGGTAGGTAAAACACAGCCTTTGACACCTAAATGCGACTATTAGAATTATTATTAAAATTATCTCTGCTCTCAGGGAGCGAATGGAAGCATGGGCAACCCTGCTTTTTATCCCTCCCTTAATGCCCACAGGTTGATTTGCGGCCAAATATCTTCAAATAAATTTTCATTTCCTCCATTTTCAATACTTTCGTTATATCTCGATCTCTTCTTACATACACTGTATACACATTCTGGCCGCGATGCCTTCGTTGGTTTCTCTCGTTACTTTTAAGTAAGTGGCAGCCCATTTTTTATTGGGTCACGTTTCGCAAGTAATCTAATGGCACGTAAATTTATATAGAATGGTACTGCTGGTAAATTTAATGAATAGTTACTTTCTTCAGTATATATAAAGAACATATAATACTGAGAATGATACTGGACAGGGGAAAAATTTATAGTTTTTTTCTTATGAGTTTTTATCAAGAAAAAATTATTCTATTTATATTCAACGGTTGGGACAAAGGACTAACGCCTCTCTGCTTCTCTTATTTTCCACTGAACAAATTAAAAGGTTAAATAAAAGAAGTAGACACTCATACTGTCCCTCCTCAAAGTCTGTTTACATTTAATTCCTTTCCTTTCCCCAGAGTCAGAGTAACCCATTTAAATGACAACTTCTCTAAGGGTTCTCCAGTTAAATTCATAAACTACTTTTACGGATATTTATAAAGGATGGCCTCTTATTTTGGCTCCTATTCCTAGGTGTGCAGATAATCTGCTATACCATGAAAAGAATTTCTTGTTGAAATGGGACGAAATGAAGTGATTAGCAGCTACAAGGAACGAGAACTCAGAGAAACGACACTATCTAGGTTGAGACCACGATGCCAGTAGTGATTGAATCTCTAATATACCAGCACAAATTTGAAACCTGACATAGTGCTACTAATCTAGTTACTTTTAGATATAGTGTTGAGATGTTGAGAAAAAAACCTGATGACCAAGTACACGAACATAAGCGATATAGGCTATTATTCGAAGCCTGTAGTTAGGAAGAAGGAAAATTCATATTTAGAAATTAGGCAGTAATGATAATCGACTCTAAGAAATCAATGTGACTGACACAAATACTTAAAATCACACCCTGAACCACTCCCAACATTTCTCCTGCCAATTAATCTTTCTGTTGATTTTGCCCAGTGTCATTCATAAGACAGGAAATTTTCGCTACACGCTACATTTCAGACAAAAGACAATAGCATATAGAGCAAATGACATTTTACGATAAAATGGTTGTTACAGCGATGCACATCTCTAAATTCTAAAAATAAAAAGAGTATTAAATATTACCCCTAAAACTGCAAACTCATCTTCTCGCAATAAAAAGACTTTAAAGACAGTAGACCGCAAAGCTCTACAACACAATGTTAGAAATGGATTTCTCATAGTTTTAGTTAAGGCAGGTAAATTAACTTTAAAAAAACAATGAAACTTCATGATTTAAATAAAATGTAATGATCGGTAAAGCAATATGTAAACATGAAAACAATTTTTATGAGGAAAATAATGAAATTTGAGAAAGCACAATTTTAGAGCACATACATACAAATACATATGAATACATAGTATATTCAAATTTTAACATTAAACACGAAACCTCAGTACTTTTCGAATATCTAGATGCGATGTTTCATTTCTTATGGCGTATGGGTAATTCTGTATTACTTCTAAGATACTCGTACCGACAACATCTTTATCATGGCCTTGGGTACAGAAAGATCTATGTACAGCTTAAAGTCTCGTAATTAAATTAATCCTTTTCATCGTTCATGTCGCCTTAGGATGTTAACGGAACATGCAGCTTGACAAAATGCTAGAACTGTATGTAATAAACGATAGACTACCCTTAGAGAGCTGCAGAAATATCTGGTAGCAAGTGGACTTAAGGGTAGCAAGGATACAATAGTTCGAAGGATGCGTCGTTATTCTTACTTCGCTCTTACTCTAGGAAAGATATCCCTCATTAAGAAAACTATCTCTAAATCTGGCTTGGTGTTTTCAAATTAACATATAAATAAACTAGCAAAGTTTTGGAAACAAATTCTTTGATCAGATTGAAAAGAAAATTGAATTTTCCGGCGAAATAAAATCATCAGTCTTTAGATTTAATGTTGTGAAGAGGATGTGCCAAATAATAGGATTTCTACAGTCAAATTTGGTGGTTGATCGGAAATGGGATGTAATAGCTTTTGTCGATCAGTATTTGTAAGACTAGAGGGTGTCAAAATAAGAATGAACGGTGAAATGTAGAGGGGAATTTGGGATAGTAATTTGTTATCTAGCGTTGGCTCTCTGAACTGTAAAACAGGATGGACTTTTCATCATGACATTGATCCCAAGCATACATAAAAAAAAACTAAGTATTTGCTGCCTACAGATAAAATTAATGGTTTGGAATAGCCAAGTTAATCTTCTGACCCAAATCCCATCAAAATCTGTCGAGAGAATTAAAACTGGTAGTCCAGAAACGAGATCCATGTAACTCATGTCAGTCCAAGCAAATATGTTTGGAAGAATAGAAGAATAGAACAAATACGTATAAGACTAATCAAAGTGCCTGCAAGTTAGGAATGACAAACAAGGTTATGTAGCAAAGGAATAAACTATGATTATATGAATGTGTTGTAAACTTTTAAGTTTTCAATTTCATTATTGTCCTTATAAACAACAAACCTGTTCGCCATTTTACAAATCACATAGAACTTGAAAGTTGCGAGTTCTTTGTAATTTACTATATAGAGTTGCGTGTGCTTTGTAATTTTCATTAACCAGAGGTAAATAAAAGTAGGTATTTTTGCATCTCTGACAGTGTGTTGTTAACTTCGATCAGTGGTTGGTTTTATATATCTTCCTAGGATTACAAGATCTCTGGATGACAGAAGATATTTTTTCTAACAGAGGTGACTAAGATGTCCAAGTTCACCCTTATTACCTGTCATTGAGCGTATTGAAATGGTAACACACATAGTGCTTAGAAGCAGTTAACTATTCGCTGCTTGCATTTTGTTGACAGCAAAACTATAGTATTTTAATATAATCTTATTCACTTTGAAGATGAAGAAATTTGAGGTCGGAATATTATTTTCCTTTGCATTGGTGAGAATTTGCTCTTCCATAAGTCTGATTCTATTAAAATGATTGGGCTTCTTGAAGATGTCCAGTAGCTTTGCCAATTAGAAATTACAGGATTTTTTATTCTAGACTTTTCCAAATCTGATCCTTAATTGCTGCTCACCTTTTGGATTTATTTCGATTTCTTACCAACCGGAAGATGTTCAGGACATTACTCTTGAATATCTGGTTTTCAAACGAATATGTTCGAGCTCTGTTTTAGCCTTACATTTAGCGACATTGAAGCTTTCACACTGCTCCAGGTCTCCATCGACCATCGACGTGGCGGAAGATGGACGAATGTAATTATAAAAAGACCAACAAATCACACAAAAAATGTGCAAGGAGAGATTTATAACGAAACTGGTGAAGTTGTAAGAAGTGGAAATGTGCGCGAGACAAAAGAAAAAGCTCTTTTAGGCCAGGAGAGCAACTAGCGATGCTGACCCCGCAAGGGTAATGGAAGGTCCAGATGTGAAGTGCAGCATGGTTGTGATTACACCCCCATCATAGGTAGATAAGGACAAAAGAGGAGGGTAAAAGAATGGGGGAGGCCACTAGCCAAGAAAAAATGGCGACGAGAGGCTTGCAAATAAACTCTGGAATAAAGCATCAAACGTTAATGAGTAGAAGAGATAAAGCCCAGGTAGTGTACATCTAGTTTGAAACACCGGTGGCAATGCATGGAGAGCGTCCAGTTCATCCACGGAGAGGCTGATACAGTCAAGATGGGGAAACCCCTTGGTGGGCGAAAAATGGTCAGGAATCCAATTTTTATCAGGTTGGAAACAAATTCCACACAAAACCTTTTATAAAGTTTATTTATTTATATTTCACAGTTTCGTAGTTGATAGGTAGACTAGCGCACTATGTAATTTCAAAGGAGGCCTAGGAAAGAGTAGACAATTTCACAATAATTAGCCGGACACCCTTTATGATATTTCAGGCTTCACGTGAACAGCAACAGACTTTTTTACTCTATAATTACAAGTCCCGCTAAATCGAAACGCCTTATCAACCAAGCATTTAGAAAAAGACACAATAAGTCGTCGCACAGACAAAGATTGGGTTAAGAAGTTTGAGCGTGGCCAATTCGGTCTCCAAGATAAGCCAAGAAATGGTCGATCCACACTTATTGACAGTTACCGTTTGTGCGGCAGTGTCAAAGTTGATCTAAATCTGATATTACGCGAGGTGGCGGCTGAAAGGTTTAGCGTCAGCCATACATCCATTTTGTATCATTAAGATGAAGTGGACAAACCCAGCAAATTGTACTATGGATTCCACATAAAATAACCTAATTCGCCCGTCATCGTTATTTTGATTGGCTGAACAAAGTGGCTACTGCAGATGTGAAATGGGGTCTAGACTAGAACATGGCACGACAAAGAAGCTGGACAGAAAAAGGTGCACCTGCACAACTTCACAAAAAGGCCGAATGAAATTAAAAGAACCTTATGGTTTGCGTCTGGTGGGATGTAAAGGGAGTGGTTTACTCGAAAATGTATGGAACGCACTAAGTCTAATGACGTAGAGAACGGCAACATGTGTCATAGGCAATTACAAATAAACGACCAGAATTGACTGATGTCATCTTTCTTCATGAAAACACACGAAATAAGAGTTAAAAATCATACCAGTCAAAAACTGGTAGAGCTGGGATGGGAAATTCTCCCTCACACACCGTACTTCCCAGAGCACCAACAGACTACCATCTATTCCAGGCACTGTAGAACATCTGGAATGCCAAAGCTTTCGCGAAGGATGACAAACTGAAAACTGCCGTTGGAGAATTCTTTGATATCAAACGAGATGAATTTTACAACAAAGGTATCCATGATCTATTCCCGTCTTTGGAAGCAGGTGCTCAGAAATAAAGGTGATTGCATTGTCCATTGATATGGTTCTTTTGATGCATTGTTTCGTTCTTAATCAATGTCAATAAATGTTGGGCGAGAACTCTTCCTCCAACCTAATAAATATCAATATATATAAATATATATATATACTCTACAGGAGATACGTAGACGAGACGATATCAATTTTTCGCTCTAAAAATTCTTCAAATAAATTCCTAAAGCATATTATCAATTTACACATAAATAATATATTCACCCAACAAAAACTAGACATTTACTGCATCACCTTCTTAAATATATCTAGCCCATGTGACTGTTTCTTCACATCTATTTACCGGAAACGCACAAATAGAGGCTCCAGATTACATATTGTCAGTAACTCTGCCAAAAAGTTTAAATTAACTTCCTATTAAGTTTTTACTTCCCCGCGCATTTTACATCGCCTCCTCCAAGAGCTCTTTATACATTTCTTAGAGGACGATTTCAACCCAAAGTCCAACTTTACAACGTCCTTAAAGAGAAGGTATTCATGTCCGTAACTCATATTGGTCCTCTTATTTCCCTTCTCTGGTCTAAACTTTCAGCTATTACAAACACACTTTCCCAGCTACAAATTTCAACCCGTATTTCAAAGCCAACACAAATTACTAGTCCTGTTTAACAACCAAGATAAATGGCTAATACTGCATGTAGCCTCAATTATTTACGAAGGCAACAGGTCGCAATTTATATCCGAGGTTTATTTAGGTGCTCTGTAGTGCACTTTAAATACATGTATTAGCAGACTCTTAGGATATGCAATAGAAGTTTAGCCCACATTACAAAACCAGAAAATTCTCCTATCAGATTTCATTATCAAACCCAACAACGAACCATTTACCATCTTTTGATGATATTTCAAATATAGGTACAGCAAACATTAAAAGTCAATTAAGAACACTTAAACTCTTTACATTAAATTTAAAAATCCAACTCTAAATAAGATACCATCCCCAACCCTCTATAATATTACATTTTTGAAGAAGTACGGTCCTTTACCGTCAAAGTTCTCCCCTCCAAAACAAGTAGTATTGCTCAGAAGCATTGATTTTCAGCTTTTCTATAGACCAAGGAAAAAAACATGCATCATATAATGTTCCTATCTTTTAAGGATTATCATACCTTACCATTTCTTTACATTCAATATGCTCCAATTTTAGTTATTTTCAAAATGCATTTCCTATTTGTCGAGGCAATCTATAAATTTTCAATGATAAACCGCTAAACGTCTTACTTACCTTCATTCATATAAATGCCACCTTCATAATGCCCCTACGAGTATATTATATTTAACTTCCAGGAAATACTACAATAATTACAATGGTAAGACCAAAGCTAATATCTATATATATATATATTTATATATATATATATATATATATATATATATATATATATATATATATATATATATATATATGAATGCAATGTACCGCAGGAAAAAAATGAAATGGTGTTTCCAAGTACTTTCAAACTTTATAGCATCTATTTTATATTCGCCAGGGTAAAGGTTATAATTATCACATTGGCTTATATAAAATAGATGCTATAATTAAAAGACTAATACGTTATATACATTGTATTTTCCCTACTCTTTCGCTCCTCGTGTCTTATAATCTCCCTCGTTAGTCTTTATCCATTTCGTTTAATCTGTTACCCTTTCGTCTTCTCAGTTTGACCTTACCTCCTGATTCTTGTCATTTTAAATGTGAATCTTTACCTTCCCCTTCCGTCTTTCTCATTGCTGATTTCTTGTTTTTGAGGCGGTCTTTCATACTTATCTTTCGTATCTATACCTCTAATATAATTTTATTTCTTGTAGTTATCCTTGATAAGGAACTTAATAAAGTTCGAAAGTACTTGGAAACACCTTTTCTCTTTTTTCCTGCGGGACATTGCATTCATTTGCTACCCTCACGTGATATATATATATATATATATATATATATATATATATGTATATATATATATATATATTAATATAGGATGCGTAAGGTATTTGAGGAAGTATGTTACTTCGACTATCGGAGCATATTATTTGACTTTATATTTTCTATACTTCAGAATTATCAATGATAGACCTTATGCTTCCACAAGAAATGAAGAATTAGAAGAAGAAATATTAAAAGAATAAAGAATGAAGTTTAGTAACTAATCCTTATAACTAAAAAAAAATTATATTTAGAAGCACCAAACAAATAGGGACCTAAAGTAATCCGCCGCCTCGAATAGCTGAAAGCAATATTTCATCCCATCAATTTGTATAAATTGCTAAAAAAACCTTATCTCTAATATTTTATTATAAGTGAATAAATAATTATTACTGAATCTTTACTTGGGCACTTTTGGTTTTATATTCCTAAAAAATAAAAATTACACATATTTTTATCATTTAAATTTATTTATTTTAGTAATTCTTCAACTGTAAGAGTTATTTTAACACACATTATATTATTTATTCATTTAGTCATGTTCTGGTATTATAATATAACAATAACCACAGATTATTAATCTCTACCCTTTTTTATACCTATCAAGACCCTGAAATTCAAAATTTCTTAACCTTGGGCCTCCGACATCGATTAATCTTTTAACGCGTTTTTGCATATTTTACTCCTTAATAGTTCAGTTTTAAATTACTCGCGATAAAAAAACCGAGTCTACCAAAGGATGGAAAAAGAAAAAGTGAATTTAAATATTCCTTTCGGATAATTAGGTTAAGTAAAAAAATGAAGGCAAAAAGCTGTGCATGAAAAAAATGACAAAGAATTTGGCCTTTTTAAGAATCAAGTTTCGTTGATAGGATATTTATACATATGTTTAAAAGTCTATTATAGGCATTGAATTCAAAGGAAGAACCAATTTAGAACTATTAATCAATACACGTCTTCAGATAAGCGTTTAAACCCATCATTTTGAGAAGGCATATAATAGCCAAAGAGAAATTTTAGACTCCATAAATTATGGGGCTATCACAAAATCACGCCACCCCTATTTCGTATCGAGCTTGGAGTGGGATAAAAAGAGAAAGAACTCAACCATTGCTTAGAATTATGCTTATTCATACATAGGTTGAATTTATTTATTTACTTTTAATTACGAGGAGCGGTCAATTAATTTTGCGAATCGGTAGGGCAAAACAGAGAAAGGGGGATCGCTGTTTGTGGGGGTGTTAGGACAAGTTATGTCAAGTCAGGACCTGCAGCTGCACGCTCCTGCCTCGTTTATTTAAGAAGCAGTAGCTGATCGCAGATCGTCAGTCACAAATTTTTCAACAATGGAGAAGGTTGAGCACCGCGCAGTGATCGAACCTTTGACCAAGGAAGGCAAGAATGCAAAAGAGATCCATGAACGCATGGTTGCAGTGTACACTGACACGGCCCCTTCCTATGCAACCATTGCTCGCTGGAATAGGGAGTTCTGCCATGGCCGTGAGTCCCTTGAAGATGAACCCCGTCCAGGACAATGTGTCTCGTGTGGAGAGGATGATCCTCAAAAATCGACGGGTGAAGATCGAAGAAATCGAGCGAGAACTTTGAATATCACATGGAAGTCTTATCAACATCATCCACGACAATTTGGCCATGACCAAGGTCTCTGCCAGTTGGGTCCCTAGAAACCTTACGCCCCATGATCGACTTTAACGTCGTCAAAGTCTACAAGGACAGAGTTGCACAAGCTGCCCTGCGCGAGTGCGGATTCGAGGAGCTCAACCATCCCCCCTACAGTCTAGATCTGGCCCCTAGCGACTACATTTTATTCCGCCAGCTCAAGGCTGCACTGCGTGGACGCCAGTTTGGGGACGATGAAGATGTCCAGTTCGCCGTCCAGGAGTAGATTGAACAGCAGTCGGGAGATTTCTGGTTGTCGGGAATTCGAAGCCTCAGGGACAAGTGGCGCAAGTGCATTAAAGTCGAGGGTAGTTATATTGAAAAATAATAAAACACTTTTCTTCATATCTCGTTTCCTTATATCCGAATTGCAAAACTCATTGACCGCCCCTCGTAATTGTCATCTTTTTATTAATTAGGAAACAGAGAGACAACCCCAAACTTGTTTTTACTGCTTTGTGATCAATTCCCGCATTGTAAGTGACTAGTTTCCTAAAATGTCAAACTCGATATCGTGGAATATTTGCTAATATTTTAGCATATATTTTAACAGCTTCGAACTTGGGAAAAAGATAAGAAGATAAGAATTAACTATATCTTGTGAATTAACGATAATAGTATTATCGTACCTCCTAGTTAGCATATCTATTTTCCCTCTTTTTACCTCAATTCTAATTTATTCTGACTAAAGATTACTCTAAAAAAGAGAAGTAAAGAAGTTTAACCGTGTTCAGTCAAATTCGTACTGTCAACTAGCATGTATGGTAAAGTTTAATGGAATGATAGTTAGGACATCTGCAGTGAATTATCGATACGTTAAGTTACCGACCTTTGATCTTACTGTCAGAATTTCATCTACTAAAGCTACCAATGTTTATTGTGATACCCTCACTTAAAGACAATATTTTCCAAGCAGTGTTTGTAATTCACTGTTTTTTTGTTCTCTCATCCTTGTTTATACAACTTTTCTCTTGCTAACGACAATTTATCTCCTTGATCTTATACTGTCGTTTTCTGTTCTTCTTTGTAGGTGTTCAGATTTCTACCTTAGTGCGCCGAGATCGACATGCACTAAACCGCGTCTCTATTTTTGTCTAAACGCACCTTTTGAGGTATTTATTGGCCAAGACAAGGATTCTACAATTCAGCCAACATCAGGGCAAATGTTCCGGCCCGAACCTCGTCCAAAATGTGGCTCACCTAACCGTAGTAAGCTCTCCTTGGTATCTAGGTATTGGTTTTCGCCAAAAGCGTCAACAAACAATGAAAGCCTTACCGTCCCCTGTGAAGGATTAATGGAAATTCTAGGCTCTATACCGAGTTGGCTAACTTATTTATTTTCACAGCTCCTTTAAACACTCCAAACTTAACAATTGATGAGCATTTTACTCCTGCTTACACAATAGCCTATTTTACAAAGTTGAATTGATTTACAACACTGGCTTCCGATTGTTGCTTGATGCTTTTCGATCCTCTTCTTGTCGACGCGGTAAAGAAGCCACTAATTTTAAATCAGAACTAGTGCATGACGCACTAGTATACGCGGCCTCAGGTATCGACTAGTAAAAAAACGTCTCACCATTCGTCCGCGTCCAATTACGCCGATAAAAATGACCTAGAGATACACGAACCATTCTTTAACACCTTTTGGGCACAGGGAAAGGTAACTACTTCTAGAGTAGGTGCAAGAATTGACCGATGGCGCTCATGGTTCTGCCAAAGCCGTCACACTAGGGGAAATCACTATTGAATGCATGTCACCAGGCAACTAGTCACAAGAAATTTACAGGCCTTAGATTATTGCTTTCTTATTGTTTTGTATCTTACAATCAGAAGTGTGCTGCATTATATTTGTGAGTCTCAAATCAAAATAAAGGTTGACTTCTACACTAATTTCCCCTTAATTGAAACAGACGCGGATCATCCTGAAGCTGTGTAAGTTCTCATGTCCCTTTTTCTTGCAATATAATCCTTTGAATGGTAGGTTAAGGACGACGCCCTTTTTAACGGGCATTTTGTAATCCATAGAGATTCAAGTTTTGCGAAGCATTGGAATCATTGCACAACTTCATTCTTAGTAGATGTGATATCATAGCTAACTATTGTCAGAGTGATATCAAGATTCGCTCCCGCTGAGTCTATGAACATGTCGATGTTGCCTTGTAAAGAATGCACGGATGATGTTAGGGGTTGATTTCAGAGAGGTAGTTAACGAAAGGCTGTTGTGCTATTGTTCACACTGACTGCATGCCAAGAGTCAGAAATTATTTTGGCTGCAAGGGAAAGAAGATCTGAGACGGCGTCATGGAATTTAAAGTACCGTAGTATTGGTAATCGACACTTCCACTGGACTCATTTCTCAATGCTACGACGGATCAATTCATTTTGTTATCCTCTGAATAGAACACGCTCGTGGGAATCAGCGCCATTTGAGGGAGTGCTTTCTCCTTTCTTCGGACTGTTTGATACAACTGAACTTACAACACCTCATTGTTGAATGATCTAGTTTGAAGTAGCTTTTCCCCTGGTTTCTCTGTCGGTTTCGAGAAGACTGAGCTCTCTCCTACCTTCCTCTGTTGGTTGCGCTGTCCTCTTCTGCGGGGTTGTTATTGAGTTATTGGAGGAATAGGGGCCTCTGAAAGACCAAGGCTAAAACATATTACATATTCAGCTACTCTTTTGTTGATTTTAGCTCTTCCTTTTATTTTGTTATTTTTTCACGATATCCCTTTTGTTAAATGTTCCCTCTTTGGCATAACCGTCTTCTTGTCCGTGGCGGCCATAAAAGTACTGTAAAGGGTATAACATCCCTGTTACTCATACCTCTTTGAAGTAAAGGCCTCCCCCATAACGATTTCTTAAAAAGTTCATTAAAATTCGGCGAATTGAGTTTAAAATTGTCCTCTCAATAAGACTTGAACAGGAGGCGAAAGTTATATGTAAAGAAAATCGTAATAAAGTGGAGGCTAATAAGGACAAGGATGCGCAGAGGGTAAAAACGAAATCTGGATCGATGACTATCAACGATATATAAAATAATGAGATTTAATTCAGCAATGAAAGCAAAAAGAGAATTCATTAATGGCGCGATTATTATAATCAAGAGAACTTACTGAAAGTTGGTTGAAACAACGAAAATTGTCTCTTATAAATATATGAAACAGTGAGTGTCAGGTTGATAAATGGTATATTATACTAAATATCTTCAAGCTCGCCATTATCCTTTGGTTGCTTATCGCCTGGCTAAATGCAAACTCATCAATCTTCGCAGGGGTCCATTCTTACTCTATCTGACCCATGTTTCAAATCTTTAACCCGTTCTTCCCCATTTCTACACATGCTTCAACTCTTTGCCCATGCTTCCACTCTTTGACCTATGCTTCAAATCTTTGACCCAACATTCCATTCTTTAACCCATGCTTTAAATCTTTATAATCTATTTTTTTATTCTCTGACCCATGCTCTAAATCTTTATAACCTATTCTTCTATTCTTTGACCCATGCTTTAAATCTTTATAACCTATTCTTCTATTCTTTGACCCATGCTTCAAATCTTTGACCAATTCTTCCACTCTTTGAACCGCACTACCAAGGAGAGGTGGGATGTGTAAAAGCCCCCATTGAGGAGATTTACAGACCCTTGTGGCCATTTTTTAAAGATTTTAGGAGCTCATCTGGTAAATGCTAACTAGGGCAGAATTTACTGTACTCAAACAAAAGCATACTACCAGGCTATTTTTTTAAAAAAACCTAAAATTATGTAAATAACCACCTTAAAAAGTACAAAGAATAAACAAAACAAAGAAAAGAAGAAAAAGGCAACAAGAAAAAAGCTTACTCCGTCGTCGTGGGTAGGCCCACCTCCCCCAAAAGCAGGAACAAGGCTTCAAAATAAACCCCCAAAACAGGGTTAAATAAAGTGGAGTAGGCCAGCCTCCTCCAAAATGTCACATAGTCTACAAGTCTCTGTGCACAGACCAGTCCCTAGTACAAGACACAAGCGGTAGCCTCCCGCTCCTCCCGGTACCGTCACAAGTAACTAGCGCGAAGGTCAGCCAGACCGGGACATCCAACCAGAATGTGCCGAACAGTCGCGGGACAAAGCAATCGTAACAATGAGGCGCAATCGAGCAGTCTATCGAATGTCGGTGCATCCTGCGACTGTGTCCGATTCCAAGACGCCAGAAAGCAACCCAAGTTCGTCCCCATGGAATGTCCTACCCTCTTAAGCTGGGTTGCCTCAGGGACCATCTCCATCTCAGGGGGGGGACTTCCATGCGGCCATCCCCCCAGGACATCACAGGTCTCATCGTCTTTGTCAGGTAGGAGAGGGGGGCACGTAGTGTGGCCCCCTCTAAGCTCAAACAAAACATCAGCCGGCGGGTCTTTGGAGGGAAGAGGCCGACGGGCCGTTTCTTCCATCCTCCCCCTGAGTGGCTTGGCCCTGTCGTACCGCTCCCACCGGGAGCCGTCATTATGGGCCGCCTGCCTTTCTTGGCAGTCCCCTTGGAAAGTAAAGGGGGGACTGCCGCTCGAAAGTGGGAGGCACCCGAGGGCACCTCCAGAGAAGGGGATGATGGGGAGTCCCCTACACCTGTAGGCAAAGGAGATGAGTAAACCTCCTCTCCGGTTAAAGAGTTTTGAAGGGTCCTCTGCGAGAGCAGAGGGAGGGGGGGGCCCGCTATTTCTTCAGTGGACCTCCATTTTTCCAGTGGGTATGGTGACCCTTTTTTAAATACGGGATGCAAACGCTAATCAGCCCACGCAGTAGCCCACTCTGCTATGGGTGAGTACGGCGCTGTCAGAGCCAGCTGCCGCCATTTGGGGTAATTCTTTCCCCTCAGTGGCCTGGCATCCCCTCGGCATGGCGGCTCCACCTTGGCCACTGCGTGAAATAGAGGGAGAGTGAATAAAGAAAGAGAGGGGATCTGAGGAAGGTCTGGAAGGGGATAAAGAAAGTGGTTAAAAACCCACTACCCCCGACCGGAGCTCAGGGGTGAGGGAACGGGGCCCCTCCCCTATCAGCCCCGATCCTGGATAGTTGGGTGAGGGGAAGCTGGTCGGCAGATCTACTCTGTGAAATTAGAGGCCGAGAGGAGAAAGTTGTGGGAGAGATTGTAGGGAAAGTGAGGAAGTAGGGTAGAAAACACAGGCTGCCAGAAAGAAGGAGAAGAGGCTAAGCTGGGGCAGGAGGGTGCGATGAGTCTCATCAGCATGGCAGCTAGAAGGACAAATCGCGAGGCCGCTTACGGTGCCATGCTTTGTATAATTAAAGATTCACGCTATTTCCCACAGTTAGAAGAGATTAATAATGGTCATTGTGGTAGGAATTAATTAGTCACTGAAGAAATAAATGAGAGAAGAGAGATTGAAACGTGTTGAGCAGATGTCTATCTTCAGGTTAACGCGGCGATCAGAGCACTTCACTAAATGGAGCTGTGAAAAAGGATTCCTCTCTTTCACTCTTTTCCTTTTTACAATATTTATATGAGTTTAGGAAATGGCTGTAGATTTGATAACCGTCTATTACCCTAAAGTTTGATCCCACAACAGAAAAAGAGAAAGAAATTATGATCAAACGGGGGCATTTTGGTCATAGAGGAAAGATAAATCTAATATCGAAACAATTTTAGCTAACGAAATTTTGCTATTTATTTGATTGCTCCCTATCTCCCTCTTTCTCTCTTTAAAGTAAAATCCTTCACCTCTCCTCTCCCACTCTTTCCTTATTTTTCTCTCCCCTCTTTCCCTCTCTCTTACTCCCATTCTCCTTCTCCCTCTCTATTTATCTCACCATTTATTCTCCTCTTCTCAATGTATCAAATTCTCTGTCTCTCTATTAATTTCTAACTATCTCTCAAATATTCCTATAAATCTGTCATCCCATACTCTCCATATGACTCACGCTCTCCCTCTATCTTTCACGATCTCCTTTTATCTTTCACTTTCTTGCAATTTTCTGTCCATTCCTGTGTTAATCCCTCAATCTATCACCCTATCTCTCCCCAATCTTCGTTCCACTCCAACCTTCTCCTAAACTATCTCTCTCTCTATATTCTATCCACTTCTCTGCATCTTTCCATCTCTCCTATTTTCTTTTTTCTATCATATTCACTCACCGTTTCTGTCTCTCTCTCTAACTTATCGCCCTCTTTTCCTTTGTCTCTGTCTCTCATATCTCTCTTGCTATCTCACTCTCACTTTTTCTCTTACGTTTTTAACTCGGGTCCCTTTCTCTCTCACAATATCTCAAACTATCTCTTACCCATTTCTCTTCCTCTCTCCCTCCACAACCATTTCAATGGAGCCATCCCATTCTTCATATCTCTTCCCGTTCTCTCTCTCTCCGTTTTTTTCTTTCTCTCTTACCCTCTTTCAATATCTTCTCAATCTTGGTGTCTCCCTCCATCCCGACTTTACATCTTTTACTTTCTTTCTCTCGTTATTTACCTATCGATTAATCTATCTCTGTTTGAATTTCTATATTACTCTCTATATTTTTTTGCTTCTCTGTCGATCCATGCGTCTTTCCTTGTCTTCGCTATCTCTTTCTCTCGCTTTCTCCTATCAACCTATATGCATCTTCCCTCTCTTCAGACCACTCTGTATCTCTCTTTCCTATACTACCCTATACGTCCTTCCCTCACTCGAATTTTCTCTCTCTCACACACACTTACTATAACTCTTTCATATCCCTATTCCTTTCACTCTCCTCAAAGTTCACCCTCTCCTTCGACTCTATACCATTCTTTATATTACTTCCCTTACCATTTCACTATCTCACGTTGTTACTTCTTTTATTCCCTCTCTCACCTTCCCGTTGTTCCTTTCTTTCATTCTTTCTCTCAGCCTCCCGTTGTTCGTTTCTCTCATTCTCTCTCTAAGCCTCTTCCATGTTTCATAAAGCAAAACTGGTACAATTTTAAAAATTGTTCACAAATTAATTTTAGGAGAAAATAAGTTAGGTTTTAAGATGATAACATAATTTAATGCAGTTAGAATGGAGGCTAATTTTATTTAATTAGCTTTTTTTTATTTAAAATAATATATAATTTTTACAAACCTCTTTGTTTTTTTATTACCATGGAAAATTAAAGATTGAAAATAATAATTAACCCCAAAGTTTTATCGATCATCAGAGTTAAAAAAGAAACTTTCTACAAGATCGGGTTATGTTTGCGATTCAAGAAACAGATATCTAAGATTATCGTCATTATTAAAAATTTTAACCAAAAATCTGCTTCAGTAGTTCAATCTCATCACTCTTAGAAGTTAGATTTTCAAATTAATTTCTATTTTAGCTGCCTTCAAGTATTTACTTATTTTTACATTAAATTCCTCTATTTTGATTATTCTCAGTTAATTCAATGAAACTCTCACAGCTAACTAAGTTTGGCTAAATAATTAATTGGTCTCTTTTTGAGTTCGACCATCCATCCATTTCATAATTCCCGACGCGAGTTTCAAACAATTCGTTGAGATGGCCGCTGATAACAGAACCCATTTGTATAAATAAACTAAGTATAAAATATATTCCAGACCTATTTACATTCTGTCGAAAGATATAGGTTGTTTGCTTAGAACGAAAGCTTCTGCCTTGAATTTTCAAACCTATAGATTTATATATATTTTATGTTGCTTGAAGATCTGTATCGGATTGACAAAAGAGTAAGCAAAAAGAATAGGTTTGTATTGGACCGCGTGGTTTGGATACCATGTAAGCCTATAGGTCTTCCTTAAAAATGAAGGATTGTAAATATAGGAGAGCGGATCAGTGTTACAAAGCCCCTCAATTTATATTTATTTATATTATTATTCCGTACTTCCTACCATTTAAACTCTCTACGCAAGCATTAGGTCAGACTAGCTGTTAGCTCCGTTCATTTATTTTCTTAGATTCTTGTTACACTGAGGAAGCTCCAGAGGATCGAAACATGAGTTGTAATATGATTTACTCTGTCATACCTAACTTCCTGGGATGGTTTGACGAGGGCCTCCAGGCCTCCTTCTCGCGCCTTCAACCTTTATCATCCTTTATCTAATTTTTCTCTTGAATTGAAGGTGAATATAATACATTTCATTATAAATATTTCTGATAATTTATGTTCGCCAAGTGCAGATTTGCTGATGTTTTTATTAATATAGTTTTTGCCAGCTTTTAGGTCTTAGAAAAGTGGAAAATTAACGTGATCTTGTTTATCCCCTTGCATTCTCTTCCACTATTTGAGTTTCAATCCCTTTTCGCCCTTCACTGTCTCCTGAAAGGAAAATAGCGCTTTGAGTTGGAAGTTTCCAGATTACTTTTAATATTATTTTCTTCGGTATTTGACCTTCCTTTCGAGTTCCTGAAGTTAACATCTAACAAATTAAAGCAAAAAACGCAATGGAAGCGGAATATTTTGATATCACTCTATTTTTTCAGGTATTAAATGTGGGCAAATGATATTGAACAATGCATTTGCCTACGATTTTCCTTTGGTAATAATTTCGTTGTCATTAATAAACGAAATGAATTCCTCTTTATTCAGGTTATTACCGTTATTATAATTTTTCTTCCTTAATGACAATATATTCTCCATTATGCTTTGACCTGGTGATGTATTTGTATTTGCTCATCATTCTACAAAACCTGAATGATTTCATTAAATATACTTATTTTTACCATATTCCTTAGTTAAAGTATATTATTAATTAATTGAGTGAAATAAAGAAATACAGCAGTATAAAATTATGTCTTGTGTTCGTTGTACGAGAAAAATACAAAAAAGAAACGCCAAGCAAGGAGTGATGTAGTTCTAAATATATTATACGCACCCTGAATGACAAGATAAAGCGATTGATGTGTATTCAACCACTCCTAAGTGGCTATGGCACGAGCATTCCACCCGGATGCAAGTCGACCACTCCACTTGGATGAATTTCAAGTGAAGTTAATTTTCAATAGAACTTCCATTTCCTAACTATTGCAGTGTGGTGGCACGGTTCGGATTTCCTGCAGTCGCACTTCATGCCGTGTCAAATAAAGCTGCCTGCGTGATTGAAGGGATTATGAGAGTGAATCTAATTTCAACTTTATTTTCATATGAAAAAAATCCCCATATATATATATATAGAAAGAAAAGAAATTACGAGAACTCCAAAGAAATACACAAAATACCTAATCTTTTTCTACTCATATACAGAATTTCTGTGCGCTCACACTTAATAGGGTAGAGCACTACTGTGCTCGTAACGACGTTGGCAATTTATGTTTGGCCTTTCTAGGATAGGATTTCTGGTCCGTTGGAGAGGGTCACACTCTCTTTATGAAGTTGCCATCCTTCGCAATTTGCTCTGAACTACTAGGACGGTGTTGGAGTCAACTCTCACGCTGCCACTCACGGGCCCTAGGAATCTGGAATGGAAAATATATCTTCATCATTTGCATTCAAACTAATCTCAACAGCCACACCAATCACCTATACACGATCGGACCCAGAGGCAGATAAAATCCTCCACGGTAGCCCCAACAGATGTTTCTTTCTTTGTTTACAATCACAAGATTTCTCAAGAATGTCTTTTATTTATCAAAAGTATGTTACAAAAGTTTTCCTGGAGAGAGGAAAGTAATGAATGCGGGGCCCGATGAAAATTCATCGGGTCCCCAATCCAGATCCTTATCTCTCCCATACCTTGGGTCATCCCATGCACCCGAAAAAGAAGAAAAGGAAATAGCATCTACCTGGATCATGGTAGGTGAACTCATATATAAAATCTCAGGCCACAACAGCAGACACCGCTAGCACAGGGGAGTACTATAAAAAACAGCAAGTTATTGAAAATGATCTCAGAAAATGCGAAATAAACATGACATAACATAGATCATATACACTTAGTGAGTTAATGGCAGTGAGTGCGAGCTCTCTATTAGTCTAATGAATTAGTAGAAAAATATTGGTTACAAGAATTAAACCACATTTATTGAATTTACATTTCTCGTGGTCTTGAAAAGCACTCAAAGAAACTTGGTATGTTTGACTGTATATTCAACATACTGACCAAATTTATACCCAGCAGGTACTTCTTCACCTCAAACACTGTATATTTGTCTCGCAAAAAGAAAAAAGTGTTTGAATGTCCTCTAAATTTGATTGAAACTGATTCATGGACTAGTGAAATCAATTTATTACACATTAGCAAATAGAAGGAAACAGTTTGGAAGATAATTTTTTTCCAGGAAATGTATGTCGTTGTTATCATAGAGTTTTATTTGTATTTACAAAAGAAAGCGATATAACAATAAAAATACAAATTTAATATGGATATCTTTACGGAAACTGACCTTTACACTGCGGGTAGAAGCAATTTAAATGAGGAATTAGAAAAGTGGTCTCTCTCCAAGGCTCGATGGATGCTACCATGGAAAGTAAGGAGGAGTCTAGAGAATAAATTAGATCCTGATTTAGATCATTTCCTCTTCACTCAGAGTTTAAAATTTTTATCAATTTTTGCATAAAAAGGGCCTTAGATACTCTTAGGTATTTTAGGCCAATTATTTTAATATCAACTTGCTTGTTCATAATTCTGCCTAATCACATAAAAGACTAAACTTGTGTTAGTTACTTTTCACTTCGCCCTACTGAAGGACCACGAATACTTATTCATTTTTTATTGAGTCTAAATTTTAAATTTTAAATTCTATTCTGTCTATTTAAATGCACACAAATGTAGGTACAACGCAGTTCCATCACAATGTGCATTGATATTAGGCAAAAAGAATAGAATAAATGAAGAGATCAGTTTTATAAAATTACGCACCAAGTGCTTTGCACACTGCTGTACAGAGTAAAAGAATCTTCTTCACAAGATTTATCACTAAAATGTTTAGAAATTTCACATAGGGAGAGAGTGAAAGAAAGAGAAGTGGCTGTGGTGAGAAATACATCACTGAGTCAATATAGACAAGTGAATTATAGAACCGTGGGATGTAGCCCCAATGTGCGAAAGAAAAGAATTTGCAAAATTCAACCAAAATTTGCAATGCAAAAGATTTCTCCAAAAAAAGGGGCATCGATAAATTGCTTGAGGGAGAGAGAGAGCTGAAGAGAGAAAGAGAAGGGGAAGGAAAAGAAAAAGGAGAAAGAGAATTCAAAGGAAAAGGTGAAAAGAAAAGAGAAAGAGAGAGATGCAGAGAGATCCACAGACAAATACATGCAACAATAATAATATAGTCATTGGCATAAATGGAAAGATGAGCACCTGGACACAGAGAGAAGGAGAATAACTAAATCGGGATGCAGCGATTCTTTGGAATATCTTGTCTTCAATAGAATCCTCAGTCCTTTCTAAGGTGACCCAAAAAGGAAATACTTTTTTTATAATGTTTTGAAAATTAACGGTGACCTCTTCTTTAGAATGATTTTTTTTAAATGGTTATTTCGAAAAGTAATGAAGTTTAAGAGAAAATAAACAATGAATGAGTTATAGCCGTATTTCCAAAATAGGACTATTTCCTAGAAGAGCCTTGATTACACTGCTAGAAATTATTGGACTATTTTCTAAATTTACTAAGTTCAGTTTATATTAAATGCAGAGTAAAATCGCTACATGCAGGAAATTTCTTATTTTATTGCTGATGAAAAGAAAGATTCAATGCCCTAACTTCACCAAATCAAAGATGAAATCATAAAGATAAAAAACTAAAGACGTCGTCTTGAATCAAGAAAATGATATTGCTTTGCAATCTGAAACTACTTTTCTAATACCTGATCATCAAATCCTTCGTCTATATTTCGAATGATTATTGTAAATCAATTCGGCGGCTCTTATGGCAATGCTTTTAAACTTATTTGCGAATTAAGAAACATTTTTACTATAGAAGAAGGAGTATTTTTTTACATTACCCAAAAGGGAACAACACAAACCAAGTAGTCGTGATTAGGAAACTTGTTTTATCTGGTGGACATGAATTGTTATTGTGAAACTAATAACAAAATTATTTAAAACATTAAAGGTTATCACATTCATTAAACACAAAACGCTGATATCTGATAAATTCTCGTGTCGCTATAGGCAAATAAATCATTCAGGGATAACAATATTGACCCATTGAAAGAAAGAGAATAACAACAGAATGGCCAATGACACTTACAAAAGCTTTTAAAACCAATAAACTGACGACTTCAGTTGAGATATTTAGAAATTTATTAATATAATATTAAAAAATGTAACATAAAATAATGTTAAATATGATTAGTGATTTTAAGCTGACTTTCATAAGGACAACAATCTTTTAAACATCTAGTTATCAAGTTATTTGAGTATCTACTGAAATTTATTTTTTATATTATTATTGCGTTTTATAATATATTTTTAAACATCATATGAATATACGCAATTTAAATAACAGAAGATAAAATTTCAACCCTAGGATTTTTTCCCGGAAAATGTACAGTATCTTATATATATATGCCTTAGGCCTTACTGTATATAACGAAGCTGGATTTGCATTAAAATGTCTATAATAGTGCTGAATACACAACTAAATTAAACAAATTATGAGTAAAGAAAATAAAAACTACAACAATCGAGACAGTTTTTAACCAAACAGAAAAGGAGAAAAATAAAACAGAAAAAAACAAGTAATTAAGGTTTAGACTAGAAAAAGTGAAATAAAAAAATCGTCCCGAAAATATTAGATCATGTAAATTGTTCGTAGGTAAGATGTTTTAGAGAAAAAAAGAGGATGTTTCAAGGAAAACACTCCACTACTTGAAAAGAACCAAGGAACAAAAGTGCATTCAAATAAACACAAAAACACACCCTGTATCTACATTGCAAGAACGACTTCGGAGGTAAGAAGTACTAAGACGCATCCAGTAAAAAAGTCATATTTACTCCGGTTTAATTTGATTTATTTCCTTTTTCAGCCTCGGTTTTTAGAACACATTAAAATTTTAATTGGAATTTTGATGTTCGAAGATGAATTTCCTAAAAAGCTAGCGCAATTTTTGCATAATTGAAATTCCTTTTTTCATAAATCCTTGCATTTCTTTAGTTTCCCCGGCAACCAAAGAAATTTAAATGGTTTTAGAGGCGTAAAGGTCAATGGGTGCTAATTTCTGCACTAACCACAAAAGGCTGATAGTTTTCAGTCGCATAAAGAAGGGATGTGCGAATTTCCGTTTTCATCCTCACCATCTTACAGGCACAGTTTCATTTCGGTGGTGGCCTTGGGGGTGCAAACTAAGAGGTTGAATTGATGAAAATGTGTTTGCCTTGGTTATTGGCCCCGTTAAATCAGTTGGGAGGGCACTAGTCTAGATAAGCAGAGGTCTGAGGTTGAATTCCTTGCCGGTGTGACGTGTATTTTTCTCTTGACTTTTCTCCAGGTGATCTCTAGTAAGATCTCTGTTCTCTTGTTTCTGTGTATCACTCCCCACATATATATATATATGTATATATATATATATATATATATATATATATATATATATATATATATATATATATATATATATATATATATATATATATGCAAAAAATCACACCGCATCAAGCATCAGACTATACGGTGCCATCCTCTTCAACTTTTCTAGATATACTTCATTCTTATCGACCAGTAGCCGTACTTACTTCAATAGACGCGGAATCTCTATTCACAAATGTTCCCGTGGATAAGACCATCGAACTAATAATCAATGCCATTTAGCACGCTGCGGCTGTAGGTGCAAATCGATGGCGTTGCGATGGGGTCACACCTCGGCATCTGTTTTGACATCTTTTACATGGGTGCAGTCGAGAACAAGATTTTCAAAAGTAATATGTATAGTGCCCAAACCTTCCCACTACGTGAACTATATCGAAAAAATCTTATCAGTTAAAAATTTGATAATATATTACAAGAATAATAAAACAAGTAACTGCATTATGAAGAAATCCAAGAGACTTACGACGTGTACGAATATTCGGGTAAACTCTTTGACTGTGAACACTGCAATTCCAAGTACATTGGTGTGACCTCCACAACCCTGTCGAGGCGACTGATGGCTCATTTAAAAGATGGAATAATTAAAAAACATGCCCACTCTCATGACACCAACTTAACCCGTGAATCGCTGATGAGAACACCTTCTTTATCCTGAGATTCCAAAACCGCAGGAGATTACGAATGGCCGAAGCCGTCATTATTCAAATGAAGCAACCGGCAATTAATGTGCAAGTTCAGCCAGAAACCATACTTCCGACAACTCGGTGTATTCGTGTTGACGTCCGCTAATACGAGCTAAAAATAATATCAATTCCATACATTATCTCTACTATAATTTTCCTTGAGTGTGATTTTTTTTTAGGGGGGAGAAAAGGTACGGCTCGCGGTTACTCCTCCCCTCTCTACCCCTCTCACGATCAGGGAGGCACAGAAGAGGAGGAGGCCCGCGGCCGACTTGCTCCCTGAGAAACTTCCCACACTTCTGACTCTCAGTTCAAGTGAACCGATAGTGAAGTGCTTAATGGGAAGTCCGCAACAAGCTTTAGAAGAGGGTTTATAGTGGGAGACGCAAAGTTTTGAGTTAATAGAGGACAAATTGGTGATGAGGCAGATTGACCAACCTCAGGAGTCAAAGGTGGAAAGGGTAGAATACCCTTGCCCAAGGGACAAGGGGTACCTGCTGATTAACGTCAATTCCGAACCACCTTCATGCATTTACATCATGCTTACTTCCTTTCTCACACTTTAGCACCTATGTTGCTCATACAGAAGTGGGAGGACCGCATAATCTCTGTTCCTTTATTATCTTCATCTTTTATTCAAGTGTTTATTGTAGCATTCATGCTGTTTTGAGTTATCTTAGCTCTGAGTTTTGTTTATGTATCGTTACGTTACTTGTTTTTACTTTCCTTACTTTGTTTCACTTTCTCTTGTTGTTATCACTTTTTCTCTTTAGTTTCACTTTGTTCGCTTGTTTTACTATTAACTTCCACTTTAACATCATTTTTGTTAAACTTTTTAATACTATAGTTCACTTATTACACTTTTAGTTTACTATGTTCGTTTAATTTCTGTTTTACTCTTAACTTTCACTTCACTATAATTTTTGTTAAACTTTTAATATAGCTCACTTATTACACTTTTAGTTCATTTTGTTCGCATTATTACTGTTTACACTTTTGACCTGTGTTGTCTTCTTAGTTGGTTGTTCCTTCCTATTTAGGTTGTTTAAATTCGGTTGTCGTATTAGGGAATCAATCTGGTGTCTTGGTTGGTTATTTCGTTGTTTGGGTTTGTATATAGTCGGGTAAATATCTTTATCGTTATGCTTGTTCCTTCTCTCTTTTGAATTTCTACTTAATTAAACATGGGAACCTCCTGGATTCTCAGCTGTTGTCTTCCGCTATGAAATCGAGTGTTAAAGGGGACTCCAGCTCTGGTGTTCGTGTGTTCTGCATTTATCGGAGGTAGATTGTCTATCTTCCTCCATATTTTCGCCACTCTGTTCCTGATGTTGATATTGAGCGTTTCTAATCCTACTTCTTGGTATAGAAACTGTAGTCTTCTCATCTCTCTCCTGCGTGTGTTGGTGATCAGGTAGAGAGCGTTATTTTGTATTCTCTGGAGTTCCAATGTTTTGGTCCTTGTTTCCCCGTTGATAGGGGTTGGCGGGTATAGTAGTACCTCTCTTCCTAGTGCAAAATAGATTTTTCTTTTATTTTTCATGCCGAACCCTCTGAAACTGTACCGTCTGAATTGGAAAAAGTAGGAAGCATAATAAGTAGATGAATATATGAGTTCAATTGTAGGGATACCATATTTGTTTTTTCAACCTTTTAGTACCTTAGATTATCATATGTGAAATTAAAGCTCATTAAAAGACTTATATTCCTGCAAAAATCATAATAACCTACGGCGCCGTTTTAGAGATACATGGGGGGCTTTCAGAACCCTCAACTTGAAACATGATATCATATAAATGGTATAGAATTAATAAACATTGAGCAATTGAACTCAATTCACGACAAAAGATTACAAATTGATTAACTTATCATTTGAAATCAGTTTTCTGTAATGCCAAGAAAATCTATTTTAATGGCGGACTGAAACATATATTTTTCATACATGGTCAAATATAAGCTTTGTTCTTAGCTGGATGGGTTGTCGTTAGATGAATAATTAGGGTGTGTGGAATGCCCTGGAATATAGCTCAATCTATATTCGAATGATGCTAAAAATATAAACATTTCTTAGGTGCCGTTATTTTTAGCAAATATTTAAATTCGCATGGTGTAGTTTGGCGTTTTGTTCAGAAATTCACATTAAAAAACTACGGATAATTTCCACTAATGTATAACCTTTTGCATTATCATGTTTTTTACTGTGTTCTAGTCAGATTGATAAAACAAAATATATACTAGAAAAAAATGCAATAAAATTACATAAAAGTCAATGGTGTAGTTTTGTTCTTTTTTCGCAAGTTAGATTGAAATATCCTGAAAGTTTTCCACGAATGTATACAATTTTACATTATCTAAATTTTTACTATGTTTTATTCATCTTGCTAAATAATAATTACACCATAAAAAAGTACATAATATTTGCAATAAAATGATATTCAAAAACCCCCCAAAATGCTGTTTTTGAACGAAACAGCGTAAAAAGTAACTAAAGAGGAAATGTGTTATCCCTTTCAAAGTTAAAAAAGCTAAACAAATAAAGAGCATATAAGTAAATAAGACTCCTCTTGTATAAATACATAATATGATTTCGAAAATTAAAAATTTAATATATAATAAATAAAAGTAATTTTACTTAGCTTTAAGCCAGCGTTCACTCAAATAAAAAAAGAAACCAAATGTATCTAGTAAATATACCAATATACACTGAAACACCTTTGAATTGACACAAAGTGCAATATGCTTAATCGACACGAGCAAAATATACATTTAACTTTTCTTCCGTCCGTCCAATCAGGCTTACTCAAATATATTGAACAAGAACGACTTAATTTCTCAATAAACACAAAATTATGTAAAATATTATGGAAATGTTATACATGACACAAATCAAAGGTGATCTTCGAAGAGCGCTTGGGAATACAATCTTTAGATGAGATGTCAGGTTAGATACCTTACAAAAGGAGGAAAGAGGAAATTCTTTAAATTGTGAGGGTAACATCGAAAAGTGGAGCGCCATTACCTTCCATTATTCGTCAACGCAGCAAATAAAATCTTATGGCAATGTGGAGCCCCTAACGCCAGTTCAGCTTCGATAGCTACCTCCCCCATAGCATTTGTGAAGGAATCTAAAGACTCCCGTTAAGAGGCGCGTAAGCCCTTTTTGCGTATTTTACCAATAAAACGGCTACCACCCTGAGAAAAATGGGCATAAAAGTTTGACGCCTTGTTTTTTGTCCCGGCCCCCTCCCTCTCTCTGTCTCTGTTGTCTGACTCTTTCTCTTTCTCTCTCTCTCTCTCTCTCTCTTTCTTTCTGTCTCTTTTTCTCTTTCTCTCTCTTTACATCTTTTGATTGAGGTTGATGTTATACCGCGTACCTAGCTAAAATAGGTAAGTCCTTATATGTATTCGCACCCATCATCTTTTGTGTAGCAGATTTGCAATTCGGATTTTCGTTCGAAGTAAAGTTTCTTCTTAGTAGTTTTCATGTTACACAGAAGCCCATCCTCGAACTACATTAGCGGGGATTCTTGTAAAATCAGGGTAGCTTTCATCTAATCCATCATATTCATAGTGAGAATTTAACTGTTCTTCGCTCCTACATTTTAGCACCTTCAATGTTCACAATGTGCACTATTGACCTAGTTCAAGATACATTTTTAAATTCTTATTGGTTTGTGGCAAGGACAATAGAGATTCAGAAGTCTGGGCATTTAAGACAAAATTCAAAGGACTAAATTTTTGAAACAAAGGATCAAAACAGACCCCAGAAAAGCGTTTGAAGGGGCCAACAAAGATGATCATTGCTTACAAATGGAGGCTTTGGATACGACAAATAAGCGGAGCGCTGCATATTTCTACTTGCAAAATTCCTTCTTCTTTAATATCAATGAGAAATGAACGAGGGAGTACTCCAGATGGGAACAAATTAGATACCCGAGTGATAGATGCCTTTCTGTGTTAATCGCCAGTCGGGCGAGAACTCTGGTATTAGGTATGAGCAAGGAAGGACAGAGAGGTCACGCGTCGCGTTCGTAGGTTTAAGACGTTAGGAGGCGGGATAAGGTGTATGAGACTGTATGTAGATGCTAACCAAGACGGGGCTGTATGGTACGAATTTCTCAAAGCTTTTCCTGAAGTATTTATACCTCCTGAGCGGAAGTGGGTTGACAGAGACCGCCAAAAGGGGAGCGGGAAGTCTCATTAGACTTGGCACGCCAAAGGCGGACGGGTTATTTTCAGTGAGCATCACAACACGGAGAACCCAAGACGGATCACAGGGGTGCGCGAATTCTTTGAGGTGGTTCCTTGGGTTTGACTGTTCAAAACATTCTTGATAAGATCGCCGGGGTCATCCGACCGCGCGAAAGTTTCGCCGCATCCTTTGGGCTGTGTGGGGGGTGTGCGTGTGCATCTTTCTCAGGGGCTACGGGTAAACGTTAGGTTCTAGAAGCGGGGCGTTAACTTTCTCTCTCACACAATGAAAATAATCAAAATTATATCAGAAAATATTCTTACCACTCTCATCCTTCTAAAAATTAAGGAAAATTGGAGCATCCTTTATTTTATGTGATGGGTATAATTTTCCGCATTTGTGGTGGGTGAGGGTGAGGTATTGTTTCCTGGTTTCGATGATAATAGAATAAAGTCAATATCACAAAGTTTTCTCCTTCAAAAGATTGCAATCGAATGAGTTTCCTTGGCTTGTTTTACAATATCGAGTCAGAATCCTCATATTCTCCCCATTCTTTTGCAACTCTCCCTCCCCTTCCTCCTACTAAAGCTATTAAGAATACAAACCATTTTTTTTATTTGCATCAACCAAATCAGTCACTTTTTCTCTGTTGCAGCCATTGTTTCGAATCAAATGAATTATCAATGTAATAAATCGGCTAGTCAAATGAGAAGGGCGAGAAGAGGAAGAAGAGCAAGCAATGATTACATTAGCAGAAAAGGACAAGGGGAGGAGAAGGTGGTAGGCAACGGTGGTGGTGGTGGTGGTGGGCAGGGGCAATGTTTTTGTTTGTAAGCAGGATTTTGGTTTTATAACATTATATTTGCTATTAATTTCGCTTTTAAATCATATATGGTAACCTTACTATTTTTCGAAATTTCATCCCTCAACTTGGCTGAAATTTGATAGTGGCGCAATTTCACCCGAATCGATTCTATTCTTTGGATCAATTCGGTCGATGGGACTTTTATTCCTTTGGAAAAGGTCATAAATGCGGCCTTAGACTCAAATTAATCTACATAATGGATCTTAAATAACGAATTTCGTTCATCTATCGCTCCTTTATCAATTCTTATCCTTTGTGTGATTAGTATATGGCCTAGCCACAATGTGTTTTAAAAATAAAATACGTGTTCGTGTCTCCTCTTTATTGTGATATAAAAGTGAAGGTCTTGAGATTAATAGCTAATTTTATATGAATGTTTAATTAAAAGAAAAAATAAAAATTGAAATTATTCTGCTCCATCTTTGGGCTCTTGGTGCAAAGTCTACGGGATTCTGAGCCTACTTTTATTTTCTTTTGAATTAAAAGAAAAATAAAAAAATCCTCACGGCTAAACTATTTAAGCTAAAGTATTGTGTAAGGCATCATTAGCTAGAAAACTATCTAGTTGTTTTGTCATCAGTCCCGTAGATAGGATCATTAGAATAACACGATTTCCTCACGATTTCCCAAACTCCTTAAGTAAATAAAGAAAACCTGATATTTTCACTGGGACAAATATTTGTATAAGATAAGTTCAAACTTTTCACTGAATTTTCCGATAATAATAATAAAATCAAATAAGGAATATTGAATAATAATAAATAAAGCAAACTTTATTTTGATACTCCTATCCAGACTAATCAAATCCCATCCCTTGATTGTCAATTCCGGTTCCCAATTCGGAACTCCAACTTCGCTAATTATAATTTGAAACTGTTCGAGAAACCCTACGCCTCCCTCCAATATACGGACATGGTCGTGTTGCCTCTTCATAAATGACTACAAACCTGTTCATTTCCATGCAATATACATTGTTGTGAGGCAAAGGAATAGAGAGTAAACGGCTCTCATTTCATTTTACTCAAAATAAAATAATAGAAATTCAGAGAAGTCTCTTTCATGATAACGGACAAATTAGGGGCGCTGTATCACCCTTCAAATTAAGGCAAATAATGTGAAAACGAAATAAGAAAACGCAGAACCTTTCACATTGAGCATATATGTTAATGTTTTGACGTAACGAAGGAGAAACTAGAGAAAGTGATATGAAATGAGGTAAATAATATAAGAATTTAAAAATAGAAATAATTCAGACCGAATTAAAGGAAAATCGTGTTGCCTTTCTCCAACTTCCTTCCTCTCCCTACCACACAAAATAAAAACACTGTTGCCAGAATTAGATAAAAAAATTACCGCCATATGGCAGTTCATTCTGCACCAATGGGTGCCATATCAGCTCGCGTAAACAATCACAAAATCGAATTCGATTAGAACGTTGCCAGAACACCGGAAAATGGCAGCAAAGCTTTAGAAAATGTGAATAGGAGTAAAAGTCTTTTATGGCAACTGCCATAAATTTCAGTGTTATCTAACACAAAGATGTTAAGGGTAGTTATACTAGGGAGGTCAACGGTTGGGGCGGGTACGGGAAAGAAGGGATAACTTTATTCACCGCGTAAAGCCAATCTTTGCCCTGGGTAAAAGAAATGAGCCTCTATATCCCTCTAGCAGAGTCAGAACCCCAAGAATAAGGAAGAAGACCCCCCCCTCCCAAAATAAATTAAAAGTCCAAAGTTTTTTTAAAGCCTAAGCTTATGAGATCCGGGCTCATAAATACCTAGGTCTCTTCTCAGCAACGCCTAGGAGGAATTCTCGGGCATGTGTTGGGGACAGATCCGATTCACTCACCCGATTAGAAGAGTATTTGTAAATAGTTCCTACTAAAACGTAGTGGTAGTTACCTATCTATTAATAGCACAGTCTATTAGATTATGCGGGCAAATGAGTTATGCGGGCAAATGAGGCTGGTGAGGAATTAGGGTCAAATTCCGAAGAATGAAATTCAAACCATACACTAATACCACCTAACTACCTGTAGCCTACCAATAACTCTCACGGAGGCATACAGTGGTTAAGACAAATAGCACTCATTAACATGGTAGAGACCAGGCACGACAGGATAGTTGCCAACCAGGACACAAAAGAAGCCAAACTGTTCTCTTGTTGGCATCGAATTTAAAGTCAAATAACAACGAGGATAAAAAGAAAGTGTTGAGGTTGGAAATGTGAAAATGTTGTGAAGACATATGGCCCCGATCGTCCTTTAGGCAATAAGGCAAACTGCAGGTGTTAGGGCGAAGAGGGCACGCGAATTTACAGTTTGCACCTAACCTCCTCTTGCCAGTGCGTTAAAGAGTAGATGGGGAAAGGAAACAAGAGGGGGTGAACCATTCCTCCCTCCTCCATGGATGCCTGGGGGAAAGCTTATGACAACTAGCCTATTGAATCTTGTCGAGAGAATTGTTAAAGCCCAGGTAGCCTAAAACTAGTGTGAGAATGTTAGGGGCACTAAGCCTAGGATGTGGAAATACTCTTCCAGGTGTTGGGTGTACATTGGGCGCCCCCTTGCTGGGCATAATATTATTCAATTTCTGAAATTAAATTTTCTCTCATCCATTTCTTTAATTAATAAAAATAATTAATTAATTGGCGTCATTTAAGACTCATCTCGATTTTTATCCTCGCTGGCGTTTATAATAAATGCGTGGGGTTTTGGATGGTTTTGTTGCCATAGGATTTATACAGATTTATGGTAGCAAAAGACAACCGAAAAAAAACCCTCGAAGAGCCCAAGAAAGCCGACGCTGGTTGCGGTGGAACGAAAACACCCCTTTTTAAGGAGGGTGTCCTCAAAGGGGATCTAAGGGTCAGTGGGATGAATAGAAGGATGAAGCCTTGACAGAAGGGATGTAAGTGAAGGTGAAGAGGTCTATGGTCGAAATCTCTGTCAAACTTTACTGTTGGTCCTTGTTTTTCTTTTTTTTAACTAGGAGAAGGGGGGTAATAAAGAGACACACAAAACTAAACTTCTCAAAATTTTAGGACAACTTTTCGCAATTTCTAAAATTTTGGATACTTCAAAAATTCAATACTTTTAAATTAACCCCAAATCATTTTTCCCGATCTGAATTATTACGATCAGCAATAAAATTACATTGACTCGATAAGGTTATTTCTAACCTTTACAAATGAACAACAAAAATAAAGGGATCCCCTTTTGGAGAAAGGGAACCTGTCTGAATATCTATTTTCTAGTAGCACATGGGGAACTAATATTGATCTTTTTAGATAACCATTATCCAATTACTTTGCCTTTCCTCCTCCAGTTGTTTACTACAAAATCTTATAATGATCCTTAATTATTCTTGAGAAAGATTATTACAAGGCCCTAAGAAACAAAGAAGTAGGCGGATTACTGCCATAATCTAAATGCTGAACCATAAATTGGATTAAATATTATCGTAATTGTTTAAAAGAATGTATATACACAGGAATAATGTCTTGGGTAAATCTTAAATTTGATAAATTGATTCCACCTAAGCATAAATAGGAAAATAAAGCTAATTTCAGGCATAAAAGAAAGTGCTACCTGAACCTGATATAGAATGAAAATAATTCCGACCCATTTGGTCGAGCAATTTTTATATACACTTATTCAAGTTCAAACTGGGTCACACCTCAATTAAATCAATATAATTTGCGTTCCAAACAATTGGATCATCACCAGAAAATGTATAGAGGTGACAATATGTAAAATTTATATAATACAAGCTTAAATGATAACGCAAATACATTCCATAATTTCATTATTATCATCATTAACTTTACCTCTTATGGGACTATCATTTGACAACCAATTTCTCAAAGATAAGAATTTGTATCACCAATTCGTCAGAATAAGAGCAAATCACGCATGCAAGAACGAGTAATGTAACACTAAAGAGCATAGATAAAGAGAATTGCCCTTTGTCTCTTCATAAATTTGATGGAAGACTGGGAAAAGTTCATTTGAGATCAAGAGGAGGAATAATGTTTGTTATTGTCTCGTTTTGTGCGTAGAAATGTTCCAGCCGTTCAAATTAATTCTCAGGAGTTGAGATAATGAGATTCCCTTGAAAAAGGGAGGAGTGTCTAATTCCGTGGGCGTGTGGATTTGCAAGGCGACCTCATGGATTTATGAGATTATATTTAAAGGGATGTAAAATAGCCCATGCGCTCCATTATCCATGTTTGCACCGTCCTGAGTTGCTTTTTCTTTTCTTATTCTTCTGACAAGTTAGATTTTTAGATAAAATATGTCAAGCATTCCTCCCTTAGGCAATCTATTTTTAATGACTTAATCGGAGTAATTTAAAAGATATTAGAATAGAGAGCATTGCATCATTGAAACACGATGTATGAAATATTTCTTTTCACGTTGGTTTGGAAGTTAGAGAAAGAGAAGATTAAGGAAAAAAACACTCACGGACGCGGGGAAACAAATTTCTAACAAGAATAATATGTTTATTCTTGGCATTATTTAATAAGAGCCACTTATACAAGAAGTGGTAAGCAAGGCTCTACAATTTTACTTAATCACACGGCATGGTTGCAGAACGATAGGACGACTTCAGTAATAAAGAAAAAAGATGATTTCGCACCAGAAAGAGTAAGCGGAAATAGATGGAGTCTGTTTGTCAGAACGGAAAACGTACAGATCGACACAAGTTTCTTTTACTTATACATTTTTCTCTGAGAGAATTTGATAGCTTTATACCGAATAGAAAGTAGCAAATTAAGTACAACTATGGTCTCATAATTAAAAATAAAAACAACCTTTAACAAGATCTGGTGACCAAAGTCGCGTGCTCTCAGTTATTTTGATTTATGACTCTACGACCTTCAGAACTTTCAAAAATTCCGGACCTAACCTTGGAAGTACCTTAGCAATTATATCATTCAAATGAAAATGTAAAAAAGAACATATGGGCCTCAAATTTCGTTAGAATCGCCCGAATAGTTATGATGTTATTGCCAAATAATTCCCCGGCTAACCTTGGGACGAGGTTGCCAATTATATCATTCAAAAGAGAACGTTAAAGAAAATAAGTGTTGCAAATTTGTCTGGAGGGGAGGACGGAATTTGGATTCTTTTTTACAACGGAGAGCTGTGAGCGCGCTTAAGGAAAAGTTGACTTTTCATTAAAGTTAACGTTAACTTCAAGAAAGAAGAAATATTAGCGCCTTCTGGACTGATTGGAGATTCCGCCTGTTCCCAGAGGGAGGAGGCTTACCCTAAAGGGGTTATTCCTCCTTATTCCACGCTTTGACTTCCACTTACTTCACCCACTAAAAGCAACATGACACGTTCACCGCTGCGCTCAGAGCCACTTAAAGTAGGGTATAGTGGACCCCGGAAGGAAGCCCAAATACCGGGCGTGAAAAAGAGGGATCTTTAAGACCACGAGCCCGAAATTATGTGGAGGCGTTTCTTAGCTTACGTCTATTTAGGTAGGGTGGTCGTGAAGTGTTAAAATAAGTAGGTAAATAGGGAACAATAGGCTGCTAAGTTCTAGGTGATAGGAAACGTTATCACTATCCTTTTTTACAGATTTAGAGAGGAAGGAAGAAAACAAACATAGACTTCGAAGGAAGGAACGAAGAAAAGAGCGCCTGGGTGCTAGACTAGAAAAAGGATGGGGATTATCCCCCTCTAGGGGATGGAGGCAGGCTGGAAAGCCTAGGAGTGGCTCTACGGACAATTGACCAGGAGATCAAACCGGACAAAGGAAAATTCTGCAAAACATCATTTGGAAAGATAAAAGTAGCCCTCGTCAAAATTATCGACATCCCAAATGTATACGTGTTTATTGCAAGTAAGGAAAAAGAAGTAGAAAATTTAGTGTCCCAGGAAGGAATAGAGACACTAAAGAGAATAGGAGTGACGCCCAAACCCCGTCCCAGATAAGTGCAAACAGAAGCATCATATGCAGGAAAGTCGTCCTTTGGGTGGGTTCGCATGACAAAGAGGAAATGAAAAAAGAAATAGAAAAAAATTATGAAGGCCTAAAAATAAATGAAATAATTAAATTTGGCCACCACACGCATGTATATAAAAATAAGGTGTGCAACATCGATATGGCAGCAAAGATGTTTCAACGAGGACTGCTCATGTTTAACATGATAATTCCACCAGAGAACATGGAGCACACGAAAGATATTAATATTAAAATGAGCTTCCGCTGCTATACGATGGAGGACCACTTGACTCGTGCCTACACTAATAAAGATACGCTTTGTTCTGAGTGCGGAAAGAAGAACTACGAATGAAAACAGTGCAAGGAAAGTAATAAGAAATGAAATGCGTGAACTGTCATGGGCCACATAGGACTATGGCAATGACATGCCACAAAAGAAAGGAGATAATAGAACCAAAGGAAAGAGAAGCGAGAAACGAAGAATAAGCTAGAAGAAAAGAAACATACGCAGGAGTGGCTAAATCAACTGTGAAGAAAATGCAGGACCACATATCCATCTAACTGTGACACAAGGAGCATCAACAGAAGTGCTCACATGCATACTCTATGCCCATGTGATGAATATTGGAAAACTGTGGACCTTCGCTACGACACTCAATACAATGCTAGAGAAAAATGGAGTGAAAAAGATGTGGTTCCCTGACAATCTCCCCCTCATCTCCTCTCCTTAAAATCAACGTCGCCTCAGCGTTGGTACCATCGAGCAGTGAGAAACACACTACTGAAGAGAACGCAATTTCAAACATGTCAGGGCAAAGTAATGAAAGAAGACAAAATAGTACGCATGGAAGCACAGGAATTAAAACATAAAGTCTATAGCGATGAATGCTCCCCCCTCCCAAGGGGCAAGAAACATGACGTCATTATTACGGCAATTAAAGAAGGAAAATGCAAATAAGCATTCAAAGGAAAGAGAGGAGAAGAAGACGAGGAAGAAGTACAAAAACTCTTAATGGAGGATTAAATTCGAATCTACCCTGGCAACTGCATTACTCTATGCCATTCAACATACCAATTATGAAGAATGGTAGGTTCAAAGGCAACGAAGCAGAACCCAATAAGAGATTGACCCGGCAGAAGTCCAGAGGTCTCTAGACGACCAAACTTAATAAACAATGGAACCAGGAACGAGAAGAAAGCTCAGCATTCTGCAAATCAACACTCATGGATAAATCGGTAAAACATCGACATTAGGAAATAACTTCAGAGCGCTCGATCCAGATATAAGCTTAACATCAGAACACTGAGAAAATCCAGAAGAAAATTTAAAGAAATTGTTCGATTACACCGTGATAAACGCGAACCCTTTAGGCGAGCGTCATGACTGGGCAGCCATAGCAATAAGAAGAGGGCTGAAGTTCAAAGAAGTTAATAATTTCGATGAGGCATACTTGGCCGTAAAGATTGAAACGGAATTTACGCCAATAATAGTAGCCACAGGATATCAAACATCAAGAAAAAATTACCTTACCGTGCACAACCTATTTAAAATCTTTGGCAGAGGTTTGCCAACCATCTTTATGGGAGACCTCATTGCAAGATGCAGTGCAAATGGATACCGCTCCAGAAACAACAAAGGAGCTAATCAGAAATGATGTTAGAAAGAAACATTTTCAAGAAAATAAGCCAAAACTTTCCAACATATATCACAGGCAATGCAGCTACAAAACCAGACGTCGTGCTAAGTAGCTTCAATATGCCATACAACATCCACATAAAACCAGTTACCTTTGCATGTAGCGACCATGTTCGAACACATTTACTTTTGAATCAATACCCGATAAAGGGAGTGGTACCGGTGAGGAAGGAATACAAGACAGCAAACTGGGCAGGTTACAGACAAGATATTAGTAACTTCGTCCTGAAGGATCTCACTGACGCCAACCTGGAAGATATTGATGAGGAGAACTCGAGGTTAACAAGAATGATCATTGAAGCGGTCGAAAGATATATACAAAAGACAAGATACTGTACTCTTCCACTTCTTCGATGGACAGAGGAAATGAAGAGAAAGAATAGGCAACTAAGTCGAATAATACACCAAATAATTTTCCATGGACTAAATAGAGAGCGATAAGAAGAAATCAGAGGACGGAGAGAAGAACTGTGGCATCCCATAGAAGAACAGCAAAGCCACATATGGGATAGCCTAATAAAGAAAGTAGACGAAGAAAGAAGACCAAACGAGACTTAAAGGCAGACCCCTGAGGGAAAAAATAACAATTAAGAATAAACGAGGAGAAAAGATCCAAGAAGAGAGTTTTCGTAATCACTAGAAATCAGTATTTTCCAAAACAACAGAGGAGGACGAAGACGTCAATCCAAAGATAAATGAAATGGTTTCCATAGTCTTGCGAGAAAACATAAAATAGATCACGCCAGCACCACGTGTAGAGCGAGAAAGGGAGGAAATTATGGGTACAGGGGGCTACATAACACCTCAAGAAATCAAAGGCGTAATAGAATCATTCAAACAGAAACATAACATAACATAACATAATTACACGGATGACAAAAGCCACAAGGGCCTATCAAAGGTCATCCGCCTGCGTCAAAACCCACCCACAAAAAGCACCATCACCAGGGGAAGACAAAATCAAAGTCCCACGCAATATAATATAACAGATGACAAAAGCCACAAGGGCTCATCATAGGTCATCCGAGTCAAACGGCCTCTTTTTTAAGGCACCCAGACTCCCAGGAAAACTACATCCAGAGGATTTCATCCAGAAACAAGGGTATCAACAATCAAGGCTTGTCAAGAACTAAATAATGCAGCTATAGATATATACAAACAATATTAATATATACAAAACTTAGGAACCATCACAACCTTCCCTTCCCATAAACTCATCCAACCTACTCTTAAATACATTTGATTTCGACTACCTACTACCCTCTGCGGCAATTTGTTCCAGAAGTCTACCACTCTATTAGTGAAAAAATATTTTCTTAAATCCAACCTACACCCTTGCTTTTTAATTTTCAAGTGGTGACCTCTAGTCCGATTTCCATCATCTAACTCAAAATCTTGCTAACATCCAATTTATCTATCCCGGAAAAAATTTTAAAGAGCTCAATCTATCCCCTCTCACACACCTCCTTTCGAACGAAAACATATTTAATACCCTCAGTCTATCTGTATATTCAAGGTGCCTCAGGGAAGGAATAATCTTTGTTGCCCTCCGTTGCAATTCCTCGAGAAGGTTAATATCATGTCTAAAATGAGGGGACCATGCCTGTATACAGTACTCTAGATGTAGCCTAACATAAGAGTTATAGAGTTTAAGAATAACCTCCTTACTTTTGTAACTGACATTTCTCTTAATAAAACCCAGCACTCAATTTGCCCTATTTCTTGCTTCAATACACTGCTTAGAAAACCTTAATGGCTTATCTATTACTACTCCTATATCTTTCTCATCCTCTACTGAGCTCAGCCATTGCCCATCCATTTCATAGTTAAATTCTCTATTATCTTTTCCCAAGTTAATAACTGTGCACTTATCAAGGTTGAAAGTCATTTGCCACTTATGTGCCCAGGATAACAATTTATTAAAATCCCCCTGCACTTTAAAATTATCATCAATATCTTTAACTACAGCTGCTAATTTGGTATCATCCGCAAAAATTGACACTTTATCATTAACTGCCTCCCCAAGATCGTTTATATAGATGACAAATAATAATAGACCGAGAACTGATCCCTGAGGAACTTCACTGATAACATCCCTCCACTCTGACTTTACACTATTTAGCACTACCCTTTGCTTCCTGTCTTTTAGCCACTCAGCTATCCAATTTGAAACACCCCCACATATCCCAATCATTTTTAATTTATAAACTAGTCTCCTATGTGGTACCTTATCAAATTCTTTACTAAAATCTAAGTAAATTATATCTACATTCTCTCCCTTATCTACTTGATCTGTTACAAACTCCAGAAAGTCTAGTAAGTTAGTCAAACATGATCTACATGATCTAAATCCATGCTGAGCATCACTGATTAACCCCTCCCTCTCTAGATGTTGGCAAATCCCTTTTTTAACTATTTTCTCAAGAATTTTACAGACTACAGGAGTTGGGATATTGCATCCTACCAATATCCACCTGTTGGGATAAGAAGAGGATAGAAGGCAAATGCAGGTCATGTTCAGAGATGACTAGGCACGATAGGATTGTTGTTGACCAGGGCACAAAAGAAGGCAAATTATGATCTTTGAGGGCTCGAATAAAATGCGCAATATCAACCTGGCTGTAAAGAATGATGTGGTATTGGGGAAAGTTAAAATGTGGAGAAGTTATAAGGTCGCCGATCCCCATGTAGGCAATGAATACAGGAGTGCAAAAATGTACGTGTTGGGGCGTGGAGGGCAAGCAAGCCTCTAGTTTTTACTTGACAACCTATTACGGTTTCGTTACGAAGGAAATGAAAGAGGATGAGCAATAGAAGCCAAGAGGAAGATGTGAACACGCAACCAACCATGGATGAATGGGCGAAAGCTACTCAGCGACTAGCCTACGAAATATGCCGTTGGTTGAAAAAAGAGCAAAGAAGAGAATATGAGTAAAAAGGAAATGTCGAGAAAGAATAAAGCTAGGTTAGTGTAAATCTAGTATAGGACAGCAAGAACCACAAGGCTTGTCAAGGTGTATAGCCCTTCCAAGTATTAGGGGAAAAAGGGGAACGCCCTTGCGGTGCATAATATTATGACTTGATTTCTAAACTTAAATTTAATCTCTCCCTTTTCTTTAATTAATTAAAATAATTAAATCAACTACGATATTTTCGACTCATCTCGATTTTTTATCTTCAATGGTGTTTTTAATAAATCTGTGGCATTTTCGTGGGTTTTGTCGCCATAGGATTTATACAGATTTTTGGCAAAGAAAAACCACTGAGAAAAAACCCTCGAATAGCCCAAGAAAGCGGACGGTGTCGGCGGAAATTGAAGACTACTGTATTTGACGGCGTGATCCCACCAGGGGGGCAAAGAGTAAGGGATGGATGCGGGTTTTTCTTTAATGAAGGACTCTGAGAATCCTTTACTAAAATCTCCTTACCTTCAGAAAAAGAAACAGGACCAAAAGCGTTCGAGGTCATATCGTCCTTTGTTTTCCCAGTATTTTCCTAATTCGTCTCCTTGACCTACCTTGCTTTCAAGCATTTCAAATTTCCTAAATTGTCAGATTCTTTACTAAACTTTATAGTCAAAATGACTAAGAAATTTTACTGTTGGTCCTCGTTTTTCTTTTTTTTAAACTAGGTGAAAGAGGGTATAGAGGGACACACAGCAGCAAACTTCTCATAATTTTAGGCCAACATTTCTCCATTCAAACGTTTTTCCTTCGGATTTTTTAATAATTTCACTACTTCATAATAAACTCTAATTATTACTTCCGATCTGAGGCAATACGATCATTACTAAAATTTCGTCACCTAGATCCCCCCTCCCCCAACTTCATTAATATCCATTGAAATTTTTATTCTAACTTTCTCTTTAAAACTATCGAACTAATGCAAAAAATCTAACTTTAACTTCCCTGTCACCTAAATCTACATTCATTGGGGTCGAATTTCTGAAAGATCAGTGAAAATTGTGCCCAAAATCAAAGGACAAATCAGCCAAAAATAAACAATGAAGAATTAGATTAGTAGCTGATCAATCCATTATCTTAACATTTTGATCTCGGCTTAGGGAAATCCCTTGAATATGTCATAAAGATCTCTCGATAAAGTTTTCTCTACCCTTTTCAAATGAACAACAAAAATAAAGTGATCCCCATTTAGAAAAGGGAACCTGTCTCAATATCTATTTGCTAGTAGTAAATGAGGAACTAATTTGCAACATAAAATCTGCAATATGATCCCATATTGTCTTTTTAGATAATCATTATCCAATTATTTTACCTTTCATCCTCGAGTTGTTTACTACAAAATCTTATAATGATCCTTAATTATTCTTGAGAAAGATAATTACAAGGCCCTAAGCAACAAAGAAATAGTCAGATTACTGCCGAAATCTAAATGCCGGACCATAAAATGGATTCAATATTATCGAACGTGTTCAAAAGAATGTATATACACAGTGTAGGGGAATGGTCACTCCCCCCCCCCCCCTGTTCTCTCGCAGGGCAGTTCCAAGGCGGTTACCGCAAAAACATCCGGCCGAAGGCATCGGCGGGTCTCGCGTGACCGCAGCGCTGCACCAGACCACGCCATGAAAGACCTTAAAGGTCAAAATGCAAGATCTCCCCCAGGAGAGTGAGATCCAGTTTCACGTCAAATAAGAAATTTAAGACGTGTTTCTCATAATCTCGAAGGCTAACGAGGAGCCGATGTTTGACTTCGTGTGAAAAACCGTTGGCCAAAAGAACTCTCGTGGGGCCGTCCTCAAGCCCCTCTCCCCCTTACCCCTCCCCCAGTGTGGGTTTTAGGTATAAATGAGGAACTCTGAGGAAAATCGGGGTAGTATACGTCAGTCTCTAGGTGACGAAGTCTTCGGACCGAACCGAACTACCGAGACTAAAGAGGTAGAGTACTTGGCTCGACAGACCAAGAAGTACCCTGCAAGAGAGGCAAGGCTACCTACCTTAAATCACCTAAGAAGAAGCTCATCCTCAAGCTAAGTCCCTGGTTATCAAACCAAACGATAAGTTAACTTTGTTAAGTTTAACTTACTCTCGCCAGAGAGACTCTTCATATCCTGGTGCACCTTAAACACCAGACGTATTCTTTGTCCTTGAGGAATTAGGAAGAAGAAGAAGGGAAAGGCTCCCCCTCGAGCCCGTTATTCGGTGGCCACACCGAACTCCTAAGTTAACTTGGTAAGGAACCAAGTTCAAATTATTCTCGCCAGAGAAATCCCCCTCCGTTATACTCGCCCTTGAAGAAGACCCTTCCGGAGTTCAGTCCTCGTCCATAAGGAAATATTTAACGAAGGAGGAAAGCTCCTCCTTGAGCTCGTTACTTGGTGGTCACACCGCACTCCAAGTTAGCTTGATTTAAGAACCAAGTTCGACTCACTCTCGCCAGAGAGACCACGACTGCCTAGGTGTTGCATAAAGCACCGTATTGGTTCTCGTTCTAGAAGAACCCTTCCCCCCCCCCCCCGGAAGAACGTGTGGACCCCCCAGCTGCCACCCTCGCCAAAACAACCGTGTGATCTCGCTCATCTACATCTGGCCGGCGGCACACGTCGAGACTAAATAACATTTCTGAGGCCTTCAAACTCCACATGAGTCCGTAAGCCTAATAATTATATTATTGTTGTGTGTAGAGAAAACGTTAACCAAATTTATGTGGGTAAACTTATTTAATTAATTCTTGTTTAGGCTAATATTCAGAGTATTGCTGTAGTTAATGTATAAATGTTATGTATTCAATTGATAAAGGTAAAATATAAGTTTATTTTGGGATTAATGTTCGTTTCTCTTATATATATCCTTACGTGTTTCGTAACGGCTCTGTTCTTCAAGATATTCTTATAATATCAATATATTAGACACTCTTAGGACTCTTAGAGATAAAACAAAAAGGGGGGGAATTCTACCACACACAGGAATAATGTTTTGGGTAAATCTTCAACTAGATAAGTCGATGCTACACAAGCATACTTATGAAAAAAAGCTAGCTTCAGGCATGAAAGAAAGTGCTTTCTGGACCTAAAATAGAATAAAAAGAATTCCGATATTATACACATTTGTTCGAGGAATTTTTCTATGCACTTATGCATCAATACAATAAATATAAAATAAGAGCGATGTAATGTTTAAATGCACCATAAGGCCAAAATTGGTCACACCTCAATTAAATCAACATTAATTGTGTTGGAAACAATTGAATCATCAGCAGGAAATGTGTAGTGGCAATAAACAAAGTTTGTATAATAAAAGCTGAAATGCGAACGTAAATACATTCTACAAATTTAGTATTATAATCAGACTGTAGCTCTTATGTTAAGATCATTGGACAGCCAATTTCTCAAAGATAAGACTTTATATCGGCCCTCCACCGTAAAAGATACACCCTTTCCCTTGTACTATGGCACCATTGAAACCAAGCGGGTCATGTTTGATTAATGAATTTATATTGAAAGTAATCAAAATTAAGAGCTACTCCACTGCAATTAGGTATGTGTTAACGATAGTTCTAAAAGCAACTTCTGATACCTCTAGAATTTTCCTTAAAAAAATGGCATTAATTACTATTAAATAGTAAAACATTTCGGAATAATTAGCTTCAAGAAAGTAGGAGCAGTAACATTGGTAAGTTCGTCATCTTTGGGGAAATACCGCCAAACTTTTACCATTATTACCAGTGTTGATAATACTAACTTTAAATTTAACTATAGGAGACGCGGAATCAGAGGTTTTAGTGGAAGCTGATAAGGTAAAAGGTAATTAAGATTCCACGCAATGGATCCACTCTCTTCTCGCAATTTTCTGCTCTGGTAACTGAGCTGTCATGTAAATCTCTGTTATTTGGCTGCCAAAGAGATGCTAGAATTCGAACCAAGAACGGCATCTTAATTGATTAAATGGATGAAATATAACATCAAAACCAGAGAAGTCATTTATTTGTTTCCTCTGTTGCTTTCACTTGTGCTCTATCCTCTGAAATTCCTCGAAAAAAGATAGTAACAGAATGCCCTTCCTCCCCACCACCAAAGATTCCTGCCCCCGGAGGGTAAGGCATTGTTCCTAAGAAAAAAAGATAAGAAAGGTAAGAACTATTATAAGATTGAAAACACAAATTTAACTTTAACTCAAAGATTCCCATGCTTAAATCCGCTGGTTCATTGAAATTCTCTATACCCTTCATACCCATTGTAGTAAGTTTACAAGGTGTTTTCGGCATCTGTGCTTCAGCATATGAGACAAACAGCACTAAGTAACACGAATGGCCACCAAGCTCTTAATGACGACCGGGTTTATATAATATGACTTCTTATCCTCTTGCAAACCCAGAGAAGATTTCTCTTCGACCATTACATGTAAAGTTCAGCTTGATTAAATATGTATTTTGAATTAAACGCACCAAAAGACAAGTTTTCACTTCTCTAAAACATTTTTATTCTCCGTTTAGCGATGCAGAATATTTATCATTTATTTTTATGATGTTTAGTTAGAGAAATGTATGGAGGACAATGGGAGGAATCACTGGCATTTTTTCAAGCCTATTTTCCCCAACATTCTGTGTGATCACCCACGACAGGAAAATGGAACCCTGTGGCGTATGTCTATAGGCATACCACGGATAAACCTATCGGCGAATAAAGTCAGGGCAGGATAAGAGAATCCTGTCGTAGCTGTTTGGATTGAGCTGCTTAGCAGCGCTACCGAAAAAGGAGAATGGGCGAGAGTCAGACCGTCGCAGAAAGGGAAGGCGAGAGGGATCAATGGAGACTGCAGGTGTGAGTGTAAATTGTAGAAAAGCAGAAAATAAGTGAAGCGGGGTTTCTGGCCATATAGGGGGTGGGAGACCTTAAAGAAGGTTGCATTAGTAGTTGTTTGCCTCGAAATTCAAAGCGCCCTAGCAAAGGAGATACATCCATCTTAAAGTTTAGAGAAAGCGAAACTGAGTGAAAGACATACACCCGCTGATCCTCCACCAGCCAGTGAAGACACAACATCGGTATCCATCCAATTATGCGAGTCTCGGAAATGGCCCGAGATTAATATAAAGGTTAAGGACAAAATTGGACCCATCAACCTTCTTAAAATATAAATTATACAGGGGACATTTTATTCGTTATTGTAGGATTATACTCCACGTCAAGGCTTCCGACCCTGCCAACCTCCACACGTGTCCTGCTATGAACGTAAGAGTGAATGATGAGCAGTCAGGAAAGCGTGAGAGTAACTTTATTCAAAACAGATTTAAGCTTCTTATTACATCGATGTAAAAGTAATTGTAGAAAGAAGCATCGCCTTTCCAGCCTTTTTTGAGAAGAGAGAGAGAAAGGCTATCTATATATATTGTTGGTTGTTAAATCGCATTTAAATATTAACATGGCTTAATTCACCAGATTCATGACTTCTCATCATCAAGGGTGAGCTTTACCTACAGATCTATCAAGATCAGACTTAATAAATCCCTTTGCAAAGGTTTCCATTTATTAAATTAATATCTAAAATTGCAGGATTAGCGCGATGCAATAAAATTAAACTGTTGCTATTATATTTAGACAAATTGACAAAACAGTCAATGGAGAACATATGAAGATGCGGGATAAGTTAAATTCTTGGCTAAGATCTAAGAAATAAAAACTAAAAATGGCTTATAAGGTTCAGGTATCCTCGCCTCCCCCCCTCATATATTAGGCGTTACAATATAATTTTGGTTTATTTATATTGAAAGGAAAATCATTTTAATATAAAAATACACTTTTTGAGGAAAGTAATTTCCATTAATATTGCCAAATCCCTCCCTTCATCTAAATAGGCAATAAATTCATTGAAGAATTCATTCGGTTTGGATGAAATATGCAATTTGAAATAATTTTCCACCTCTTTTGTATCCATGTTAAACTGCCATTTACTTGATAAAATTAATTAATAGATGATAACCAGCTGGTGAAAGTCCCAGTGAGTACAGAGTATGAGAAAGAACCTCCTAAAATCAAGCATTATTTTGTGGGAGTGAAGTTCAAATGTGTCACCTGGCTGAACATTGTTATGGGGGAGGATGACACATTTATAGTTTATCAGGGAAGGACGTTTTATTTCAGAGCTTCATTAAAACATTGCAATTGTTTAATAAATAGAACTGATATAACATTTTGCTTATTATTAGTGCCCTCATAAAGCACCTTTACCCGAGAGTAAATTCATAGCATAGCACTTTGCATTTTGAGCCAAAGTCTAGAATTAAAAATTGGTTTTGTTTGCAATCAAGCCATTGATTCTGGGGCTTCTTAATATTATACATTTTATCTTAATTTATTTGCTTTAACACTTCTCTTCATAAAAAGGTCAAAGAGATTTCAAGACAATAGACACGCAGGAATATTCACACGTTGTTAATGTTGTCCTTCAGGTAGTTCATGGGGCTCAAAACAACATACTTGTAGCTAATGCAGGCGTATGTATTAATACAGTTACCTATAAATTCTCGCAACAAATTTGGGACAAGGTAAACAACGATTAGAATAATACTTTTGTTCCTTTGAAACTATATTAATTTCTGACAGCCTTAAATAATAAGGCCTTTTTTTTTTAAATTACTTTTGAGGAAAAATTGATGTGCTTAAGCGTGTTTTAAATTTCGCAGCCTACCAGTTTGAGACCCCTTTCTCACCTTAATCGTTAATTGCCAATCTTTGGCTTAAATGGAAGTTTCTTCATAGAAAGCTGTAGGAAATGATAAAAAAATGATAAATTGAAATGCTAAAAACTCCTTTAATAAAGTTATTTAAATTTAATTTGCAAAAAATTATCAACTTACAAAAGAGCTTTGAAAAATCACCAGGTTAAAAAAACTTTGCCTTTGGAAAGAAAATTCAAATTTTGCTGAGCAGTTTTATTGAAAAGGTAAATTTTGGAGTGTTTTTTGTTATAGTTATTTTGAAATTGGATTAGATAGCGAGAATATTTATTTAAATTGTGTTATTCGAGTATCCTATACAAAAACTGAGTTTATGCACGTACCTTTTGCTCTTATCAGATTATCGCATCATCCAATGTCGCCCAGCGCATTGAATAGTCTGATTGGAGATATAGAATAAACGGACTGTTTTCCTGCACCAGGGAATTTATGAGTCATTTTAATAGCTGCACTGCTGATAGCAGTATTTTTTAGCATTCCTTTTAGTTATGGTCATTGAAAATCTCTACCATCTTTGTAACAGGATATAAAATTGTAATGGTGAACTTATCTAAGCATGGACTTATATTTGCCAACTAAAATCATTTCCGTTACTGGAAAACACAAGATAAACAACCTTTTAATTATAAAGTAAATTTGTTCAGCTTTGCATTTTCCTAATTTACAACTTCATTTAGCTAAAAAAATGCTTACTCTTATTCGAAAACGTTTAAATTTCAAAGCCAGCCATAAATCTTAAAAACAAAAGAAGGTAGAATGCTATTTCAAAAGGTGTTAGAAAATGCTAACTAATAAATAACAGTTAGAGCAATGAAAGATAGAAGTATTATGTAAATAATCAAATCCAATAAACAAATTAACAAAATGAAAATAATTAAAAACTGCCCCGATTTGTTATCTTCTTGAATTTCAAACTCAGAAAATTATGATGTTTTGATTTTTAAAGGAAAAAATAATGTAAATGTGGAAAATAGTCTCTAAATAACATTTCGGAGTTGCATAAATAAAGTAATCTACTATAAAATTTAATCTATTATTATTGTTTTCATCCAAACGTTGCTTGACCCAAGATAGGAAGACTTTAGGTCATGTAGACCCGTGATTTTCCCTTATCTGATTTCATTAAATTATCAAGACCACCGATCTCACATAATTATGAGAATGAAGTCATCGTGCGAGACAGCAATTGAGATGGAAAGACTAGCTTCAACTCTTGCTCCGTTGGTGGTAGCCGATAAAACCGGGTATGACAGATCCGACTCTATCGTTAAAGTGTGCATTGAAAAACTGGACAGACCCACGACTATCTTTTAAGTGTTGTTATCCTGCTTGTTTGCGGCCCAAGTTTACCATGCAGATGGGAGCATTTTTTATATTTAATTTCCAAATTATATTTTTCTATCATTTTCAAAGTATAAATAAATCTCTGTTCTATGAAGAGTGCTTTATTTGTAATATTCAATATATCGCTTAAGAATTTCGTCAATCAGGGGAAAACAAGAGAGGAAGTACATACAAAAGAAGAATGAGTCATGACTATAGTAATAGAGATACGGAGAAGAAATTCCAAAGGAAGTAAACAAATAATATTCTGCTATAATGCTCTATATATGAATTTTGGTGAAAATGATTTATTCATAAGAAATTAGTTATAAGTTTATAACACATTTTGGTACAAATTCATCAACGGAATCGCGCAAAAATGAATCTACTGGTTATCTTAATGGGTAGTCACAGCTGGACGTTGGTTAAATACCAGAGGAAGTACAAAATAACTCTTTGTGGAATCATATTAGGTTCCCAATGACGACAAACGATACTTAATATAACTTATCGGCGTTAATCGATTGGTGCGGGGTATTCCTTGACCTTGAAATCGCTAGGCCGGAAAACCAAATTCACAGTAAATATCAAAAGATCAACTGTTGTCGTAGAGTGCGCCTGGTGGAGTGTGCCTGGTGGAGTGGGGCGTGGGGAGTTTTTAAATGTAATAAGAGCCAAGTCTTTCGACATAAAGTTGCAAGTAGGGATCCCCTTCGCATTTTTGTTTGGAGATACGTTGTCTGTTAGAAATATGGGGGATAGAGGAGACAGCGTTACTTTGATTGACTATATGTGTGGAAGTAATAGTCTTTTTAAAGTATATACGTACATGTGTTAGACACACTGCCGTGCCTAATGGCTGGTAGCTCGTTTAAACAAATCCTTTACTTTTATTAGCGTCGAAATCTACCCCCTCTACCTGAAACCGCTTAACGCATTTCTGCGAGGTGTATGAGATACGGTTAACGCTTTTTATTTCGTATATGAGCTCTAATTAACGCCTTTCTATTTCGTAAATGAGCTCCACTTAACGCCAATCTATTTCATGTATGAGCTCCATTAAAGGCCTTTCTGTTTCTCTTTAACACCTATTTGTTTTGTGTTTGTTAACCAAACAGTTTCGCTGGCAAGAGAATCTAACAGACAATTTTTATGGTATGACCAACATAGTTCAAATGTTCCGTAATTTTCTATCAGGCAATTTCCTGAGGGCTCATGAGTGCTTATATTTTGAGATTAATAACTCCTTCTTTCGCCAGATTTCCTGGTTATAACTCATCCCCTCTGCTCGATCAACGAGGGCATCTCTCGAAGAGAGTTTTCTTTGAGATCTGTAAACAAAGGTGTAAAGATAGAGGAATTGAAATGTGCAGAAGATACATAGCCACAGATCACTAAGTGGGCTTTTTAGCTCGTAGGGCCACGCGAAGTTGGAGGACCCTTACTTTATTAAATTTTTTTAACATCTTATGAAATAAATTAGGAAATTCTATACAAGGCAGAACAAATGGGAATACTGACTGCATGAAAAGAATGAAGAGGGACGGAAAGGCGGAAGAGGTGCAAGGCGGACGCAAATGCCTCTGACACATCTTGTCGTTAGATCATCCATATATCGTCTCCATTGGAGGTGCTTCCATCGAGGCTAAGTAATGATGATGATGATTTCCAAAGGGACACTGAATCAACGATGTTTAGAATCTAAGTGGACGTAGGAGGGGGAGGCCGCCTGGAACGTCTTTCTGATGGTCTTGCGGAAATCTGATGAAAGGCAGATAAGAATGTCCGGCAGTGTTAGCAAGAGCCGGAAGGGTGTCGGGAAATCTTTGGGCGGTGAAGCAGGAACAAAGGAGCCAGCAAGACCAATGTTCTAAGTGGAAAATTGTTGGCTAACTGAAACCTGTGTTCCGGAATGGACAAAAATACTCCTAGGATGACTTAGTAGATGCCGGAGGGGAGGCGCCGCAGTAAGTGACCACTTTTAGATGCTTCTACCGAATTACTCGGTGCCTATCAAGAGAGGAAGCGGAATAACGTCATTTGGATTGGGCCAGTCCTTCTAGGCAAGACACAGCTGGATCTAAAGAAGGGTAACCTAATCCCTGCGGCCACAAACTTCACCAGCCCAGCCAAATGAAGGAAAACCTTTCACGATATCTGATTACTATTCTCTAGCAGTTCTACTTTATCACATAATGCCTTCATTTTGACCATTGATGATCGTTATACTTGACATATGTTGCGGCGAAGGAATGAACGAAAATGAAAGCTAAAAAGAGAGAGAAAAGAAGTAAAAATAGAGGGAACCTTATTGACACCCAGAGGGAACCCTTATACCGACAAACATTTTAGGCCTTATTAACAACAATGCTAATTGGGTGGAGCCCCCTCCAATATTTATGAGCTATTTTAACTTTTGTTTACTTTTAATTATGTAGCAAATTTTATCTTCTTATTTTCTGGGTTTGAAGCTCTGACTAGTTTTTTAAGATAGATTTCTCCAGACTTGAGCGATGCGGTTGCTGAAGGCAAATTTAATGTTTTGAATTTCTACCACTTATTTTTTGTCCTTTCCTTGCTTCGCCTCTCAAATTAAACTATTTTCTGCAGTATTCATCCGTTATTTATATGTTTCTGTTTGTTCTCTCTTTTTCCTTATATGTTTGAGGTAAAAAAAAGTTATTTAAGCCTATCTTGTAGCAAAAGTGTTTTTCTCCTTATCATGTTTGCATAGCGAAACAGTACTTGTTATATTATTCGTGCCTCTCGCGATAATTGTGCTGATGAGGAGAGACCAGCGCCCTCTAATATTAGTCAGAATAATGACCTTCATCGTTTTAAAATCTTCTCTGAATCACGCATCAAGACGGATTGCCTGATAAATCATGCGACACTTGTGACTGTATTTATAATTGCAACGCATCGACTGAAGAAATTTAATTTATTATATCTCTTAACTCCTAGATCGACCTGCTCTTTTACTTCTATAATCTCGGTATCAAGGACACTCTTTTATTTCTATAATCTGAGTATCATGGACTTGGTATTTAAATTTCCGATTATTTTTTCCGAGATGTAAAACACCCGATTTGGCAGCATTTAGCTTTATGCCGAATTCGTTGTACCATTAATTGACATATTTAGGCAATTGCTTGAATAGTTTTAGACTTCCTTATCCATTTGTATTGGTACAAGTACAGCTCTGTTAAAATAACATAAATATAACATGCTTCGAATGATATAGCAATATTATAACAATTGTTAGATAATGAAAAAAGATAGGTTTTCACTAAAATAAAATAAAATTGAAATAATAAAATAGAAAAAATGAAAAATATAATGAAATATCTAAATCAATAAAATTGAATTTACATTACATGTTTCTATATAGGTATGTTAAAGATCTTTCAATTGAGATAGGACACAATGGTGAGATGAGCATTGCTAGTTGTAATGAATCCAGCAATCAGGATAGAGGTGAAAGAAGGAATAAGTACAATGTGTAATTGATCTATCCAAAGGGATGGAGAAAATGGTTAATTTCAATACTGCACCACACCAAATTAATTTTGTAAAATTTTATCTTGAGAATATATGTGAAAGCCAATGAAAGAGTACGTTACCTACTTAAGAAATGTGGTGATAAATGAAGGTGAAAGTAAAATGGAAAGAGACATTTCCTACATAAGCACGCAAAATGGTATCCTATGAACGTGGGCGTCGTGTAAACCTCCCAATCCAACATCTCGATCTCAAGGCGGCGGCACTGCACAGAGTTCATATAAAGAAAAAGGATGATAGAAGATATCCCGTTGTTCTTTGTTTTGAGGTGAAAATAAACCCTCACCGCCTTTGCACTGCCCTTCTAACCCATCCGTGTCATTCTTTCTTGCATGGCTTTGGAACCACCTTGGTGGGGAAATTGCACTGATTTCCAACTCATCCTTCTCCCTGAACCTTCTTCCCTCTCCCCCCTCTAGCGTCATTTGAGGCTCTCATTGCTGTCTCACGTGCTGTACCCGCTCTGACTATTGTGGTCTTTTACCGCCCTCCCGTCTCGTATTTGTCCTTATTTTTTAAGTAGTTGAGTAACGTACGCTCCGACCTATCCTCTACCGGTTCTTCCCTTATTCTCGGTGACTTCAATCTTCCTAGCCAGAATGAGACTTTTCGCGCATTAATTGACATCATCGTCCTCTTCTCTTTTACACAACATGTGTCATCCCCAACACATATACATGGTAATATCCTAGACTTAGGCATCTCGAACCCCCATACATCGAATCTAACAGTAACTGACCTTTCTAATACGATTTCCAACCGCTTCTTGGTCAATTTTAAATTCTATATTCCCTACTACCTACCTACTCGCTCTTCCCGAGATCCTACTCCTTTCCGGTGACTATCGTTAATTGATACTACTTCTCTCTTTAACGATGTTGTTTCTACCCTACCTTCTATCAAGTTATTAACCTTGGCACCGTGGGCCTTACTACCCTAGTCGTCTAAACAAGCCCATGCTGTTTTCTCTTACCATACTCCATTGCCACTTAACGTCATCACTCGGGATCCTCTGAGAAAGTAACTACCCCGATCTCACGCTCTAACGAATCTGGGTCGCCTAAGGAGGTATTTACACTAAAACTCCTCCACCAAATTCTCCCTGCTGTTCTCCCATTGATTCTTCATTTCTTTAGCACCTCTCTTGCCACAGGGATGGTTCCTTCTTCCTTCAAAAATGCCTCAATTCGTCCTCTCCTTAAAACACCACACCTTAACTCCTCTGAACCAACTAGCCACCATCATATCTCACAGCTTCCATTCCTCTTTAAGATCCTCAAGAGAGTGGTTTTCTCTCGCCTTAATGACCATATTTTAACTGCAATATCGATGAAACGTACGAATATGGGTTGAAAGCGAAGCACTCTACTGAAACCGCTTTTTTTAATGTTTCAACTACATCCTACATCACCACCATCTACACAACGACAACCTACATCACCACCTATACTACAGCCGCATACACCACCACTATCTACACCTACATCACCACCACCTACACAACTACCACCTACACTCACACCAACTACACCTATACCACCACAACGTAAGCTAAACAATAACCACTTACAACACCACCGCCTACACCAACACAACCCACACCACCATCACCCAATTTACCGCCACCTATAGCATCAACACCTACACCACCGCCACGTACACTACCGCCATTTACACTACTACACCACTATAACTTACAATACCACCGCCTACAGCACCAAGTCTTACACCACCTATACGACCAACATCTTCAACAATAACCTACACAACGCCCAAATAGACCAACACAAGCCTATACAACCAAGACCTACACCACCACAACCTATACTACTACCACCTACGTCCCTACCACTTACACCACCACTACCTACACCACCACTACTTACACCACCACTACTTACACCACCACCTACACCGTTGACACCTACACCACTGCCACCTACACAACCACCACCACCACCCAGGTTTATACCAGGAATAATTTTGGGGCCAATAACATAATATCTTTCCTGCAGATTCTAACGAAATTTGAAATTCTTATGTTGGTTTACATTTTCTTTCAAATGATGTATTTGCAAAAGTCCTACCTTGGTAGGCAGGGGAATTATTTTGCAATAACATTATAACTATTTGGCCGATTCTAAAGAAATTTGAAACCTTTATGTTCTTTTATATTTGCTTTCTAATGATATAATTGACAAACTCCTCCCAAGGTTATCCTGTTAAATATTTGCCAATACCATCATAACTATTCGGCCGATACTAACCAAATTGGAAATCCTTATGTTGTTTTGCATTCTCTTTCGAAGCATAAAATTACCTAGGTCCACCTAAGGTTAGTCCATGAATTATTAAAAGTTTTGAAAATCGTAATGTCATAAATCAATACAGGTGAGAGCACGTGACTTTGAACAATAGCGTTCGAGTCAATGCGATAGGTAAGGATAATATTAAGAATACCTTAATCCCTAAAATAAATTTCCTGTAGTTACTCAACCTTCTACAGGGCCGTCACCCATAAGACTGGGAAACCATATATTTCTCTAAAATGAGGAATCTTAAGAAGCCTTTTGAATAAGATAGTTTAATTTAACACAAAATGGTAATCAAAATTGCCCTCGGACCTTCGCCCTTCGTTGTTTCTTATAATTGATCAATAGTAAGAATTCCATCCCTAGGCTTTAATGCATAGCAAAGTTCGTTCCATACAGTTATTACGAAAAAAAAAAACAACAACATCAACGAGAATACTTGCGACTAGACGGACTTGACATGTCTTTTAGCATATTTTCAAGGCACGTCTGTAGTAAATGACAAGGGAAAGAACAATGATAGATTTTATTTTACACATTAGCTTTTGCATTATCGTTTAATTAATTCATTACTATAGATCTACTAGTTACCATTTTCTTAAGAAAAGCTAGTCACAAAATCACGATGGGGGAATATTTAATGTACAAACACTCGGAAGTAAAGAAATAAGGATGAAGTAAGGTGTAAACACTGAATCAAAATAGTTATTTTTACTTAAGATAAAACGTCTAGGAAAACCATTACCAAATGGGAATTATAATGTACGAGTACATTGCAATAATATAGGGTTTCTATATGAATGACTAGTAACCAGCACATTGCTTTTGAATTGTTATAACAAACTAATCACTTCAGCATGAAGTATTATCGTTCTGGCTGCATCGACAAGATCATTTAGAGTATTTAGTTGTCTTTGGACTGATATCGTGACAAAATATTTTTAGGCCGTCGGACACTTCTCTTTTCTACAGTTTTGATATAGTGGTAACATTCAAAATATCTTAAATGTTTTGAGACAAAAGATCATTTATACCTATTCGATCTACTAATATACTTTATTTTGGGTTCTATTTGTAAATTTACTAACATATTTACTCGTGTTCGGTTGTGAGTCGGGATATTAAACCATTTAATTTAATATTTAAATTTTTTCTTGTCTTCTAATTCTTTGAGGGCGATCATTTCTTGGGGGCTCTAAACAAATAGAGCATTTTTTCTTCACTTAGTACTAGCCTTGGGAAATATTAATATCTGATCTCCTCTATTCCATCTTTAGTAGAAAAAAAATCGGATAGGAAAGAAGAAATAAAATCACTATTAAAAGAAAGACCATTCATATTTCATAGCATTTATTTAATGAGGTACTTAATTGAATATATATATATATATATATATATATATAAGTATATAATATATTAGGAATATGAAGAACCAGGAGCTTACAGTGATCAAGATCATTTATTGGTAGGACGTTTCTGACCTTCGCTGGAGCATCTTCAGCGACTGTATCGACTAATGAGAAGGGAAAGAAATATTAACGATAACAGTTAAACAGTTAGAAACATGCATTATATGATGATTAAAAAAGGGAGGAAGGCAAGATAAAGCAATAAAATTTTTCATTTATAAGATGAAAGAAAAATCACAAATAGCAATATATATAATTAATTGATACTATCCAGTGTAATATTGAAAAGTAATAGAAAGAAGTGAAGTTTTAACATAAACTGACTTGGGTATCAAAAATTAAAGGTAACTGGAATATACAATAAAATAACCTATTATATTAAATTATAAACCAAAAAAATAGGCAGTTTTTTGTTTATCGTTAGATGTCAATCGTCAGGTAGTTGATTTCACAACTCCTACGATAAAGGTTAGTCACTTGGTTTAATTCGTTCACATTTGTTTTCGGTTATTGGTTTTTGGTATAAAATTTAACCTTATGCATATACAGATGGACATCTTTAGCACAGAAGTGGCCCAGTTTGTTATACCGACATTACGCCTCACTCCATGCTGCATCTTCTGCCAAACTTCAAACATATTTTGTGGCAATTGTTAAACAAAAATTGGCCTAGTACGAACCCTTCTTTTTGCCATCAAATACGAACAAATTGAACCCTTTTTTGCAACCGAAGTGGACCTTGTTTTTTCCACCTTAGGCCATAAAAAGCCCTAAGCTTTAATAGCAAGAGAATTATTTTAGAGCTGATATGGGGAGTGATGATGGCATCTCTTCAGTTGATGTTACACAATCTTCCTGGAAATATTGATAATCAAAACCTCACGAAATCTCGAGAGCCTTAATATTCACGCCTTAAAATGTTACTACATAACAATTTTGGCAACGGATTGGTTTTCCACTTTTTAGATCATCGATACCATTGGAACTCGATGTTTGGGGTGCTTAAACCTATCTTCAATGGCTCGAATTTAAAAACCATCTTGCTAGCTGAACTTTTTGATCAGATCCTGCTCTAAGAGATGCGAGACAGATTTTTATAGAAAAGTCACCTGCAAGACAGTTACAAGAGAATCTCCTATCATACACCAAATTAAACAAGATTAAACTTTAGTATCATTTTGCATTATTGACTTTTTCTGTTAATTTGCATATCTGCTGATGAGTTTTGGTTTATTCTACCACATTTGACTAACCTTTATCTATACTTAGTTTATTCTTTTTATATGTTATCCTACAAAAAATTAAGAAGCTATAGATTTGATGTGACAAAATTTATGAAAGATGTATTGATAGAAATAATGGCGTTATGGAGGTTTTCGACGTTATTGTACTCATCACCATTTCTGGTTTACGTGTAAGCAAAAGTTGTTCCTCTACTTTAAAACAGATAAACTAATAAAGATGTAAAAGGGAAAAGGAAACCATATTGGAAATTGGTTTTCAAACTTAGATAAATCAAACAATATGCAACAAACAAGGAACAAATCAGAAATTAATAAAATAAGATTTTGTTATACTAAATTATGTACTGAAAGGCCTCACGTGGACATGATATAGTAGATTATTTAGTCCTAAAGTCTTGATCAGATTCTTAAAATGTTATTAGTTAAATATTAACTATTGCAGCCATTATTTTTGGCCTTTAACATTTAGGTATTTAAACTAATTTTACTCTCACTTAATTTTTCTTTATCGAACTGGCTCACAAGGCTTTAAATTGATTAAAGAAGTAGCAATATCCACATCTTTTAAATGGCGTTCCCTTTTAAACTTCATGTGAGAATTATACTCTAATTTTGCTAATTTAACAGAGACAGGAATTCATCGGATCGAAAATGCTTAGGCATTACTCGAAATTAAAAATCGAAGGGAATTTTAATTTCTACTCATGCCACATAATTTAGACAACTCTAAGAAGTATTATTTGTGACCTCTAAAAAGGAAATTAATTTCTTGTCAAAATATGAAAATTAACTGAAATCGAGGTTAAAACCCATGATTTTTCTTCACATTGTTCAATACAGATCAGTCTTAGATACTCTTAGTATATTACTTTGTCGTAGAATGGACTTTCGACGATATACCATATATAACTATTCGTTGAGGGAACTTCTTTAATTATCTTTAGAGTGCGTGGATGTCTGTCGGGCCGATATTATGTATCTTCGATATGCTTAAGAAGTGGAACTGAGCTCCAGGATAATAATATTGCTATCATTAATAAAATAGAGTTTTATTAATAATAACTATCAACGGGCTCGAACGAACAATTGCTGTTCTAACGTTGTTCTCTTTCTGAACAAAGAGGGGGGAAGCCTTGTGGACTTGGCGTCACGAAAGGCTCGAATCTTGGCACTCAAGGGATATTGTCCTCCTTCTGGACAAGTGATGGTGAATCTCGAGGTCGAGGTCCCTTGGCGCACAAGGTGAGAGTGGATCGTAGGGATGTTTCACGACGAAAATCTGGATCTCCAATCTAATCTTATTGGTAAAGTTTCCAAATAAATAGTCGGGACACCCCTTGGCGTGTGGGGACAATGGAGTGGGAGCTTCGAGGGAATGCCCAGCTGAGCCTGAGAACAATGCCTTATCTGCCCATAAGCCTAACTCAATCTGGCAAGATCGGCGCATAGGGCGAACGGGGTGAAGATAAACCTCCTTGTTTAAACATTGACTCAGGTGGCTGCGATAAGGCGCCAAGCTTCAAAGCGAAGATGCACGTGGAAGCATCGTCTTTTTAAATTTCATGTGATAGGGGTTGAAATTAACGCGGCCTCAACCCGTTCTATCACACACTTCTTATTCTCTACTAATCAAGCTGAAGTCAAATTCCTCTTGAATATTCTTACCTTATTCTCTTTATGACAAAATACAGGAAAACATCATCATTCTGAAAGAGAAATTGACCTTGCTCAGAAGCTTCTGTGAGACAAGAGTATTGCTGTATATCATTCCATTTCTTCGCCTTTTTCAGCAAACCTCGGCAAATATTCATTTCCATGGATTTTTAAAACCTTTTTACCATTAAGGCTGGTTGGAACTTCGACGATGGTAAATTCCTTGCTAATATCTTAACTTCTACATTTTTGCCATTCGAATAGCAATTGTTCATGTTATTTTTGACATAGTTTCTCAATTATTTATCAATTTCAATTTTTTTAATAATTATGGCATTTGTTGAATTAAGTGTCATTTCCGAAGGTCTCTTTTCACCTCCCAAATTAATAATCCTATTTTTTGCCTATATCGTAAGTTTATATGTTTTAAATCCATAAACTTATTTATTCAATTTTACGGTGTTTCTAATTTTTTATTTTTAATTAATTAATACTAGTTTCAATCCAAATATTCACAGAACATTTAATTCTTTCATTTTTCATATCTTGTAAAAGATAAAAGTGTTTTTCACCCAAGACAGAAAAATTGTTTAAAAGTTAGAAATTGCACCTGTTTCCTGGCTATGCACAGACAGCACCAAGTGGTATAATAAAGCCAAGAAAAATACCAGCATAAGAATCTCTGCTGTGCTCGAGGGTGGCAGGAGCGACGGTAAGGATTTTGTCGTTTTTTTTCCCACCAAACAGGTATCAGGAAGAAACCTGCCTTGCCCCTAGGGTTAGGGAGTGCTTACCTTTCAATAGGATCTGGAAACAACTAAATATCTGTAGGATTCCTTGAAGCAGAGGAGAATAATTTGTGGCCTTTCTTCGTGACGACGTGAAAGGAAAGACAGCGCTTTGACTATGTTTTAGATTGTGATGATCTGTATACGATCTGTTCATTTTGCCGGAACTAACTACATGACACCCACCAATCGGAAGCCAACACCTTTACCTACGCTAACGTTGTACCCGATCTCGGCCTCAATTGAACCTGGTACCTAAATATTAGAAATCCAAAGCCGTAGCATTTATGCTTGGAAGAGCTCTGAGTAGTTTATTTTTAATCAGTCTAAATTTTATAAACTTAAGGAGCTAATAAACTATAAGTTTCATAATAAGGAATATATAAGGACGTTCCAAAATTTATTAGACAGATAAATACCATTTAAACCTAAAAACCATGTCTCCCTAAAGGAACCCCATCGTAAATATGCTAACCTTCTTCTTCCTTTTTGCGTGAAACCTATTCATTGAGCCAGAAACACTCCTTTTGCGATAAGAGCTAATCGCATGGACTACATTCGCCAAGATTCGCCAATCTCGTAAAAGGCGAGGAACTGCAAACAAAAAACTAACATGCTTGAGATGACCCATGAGAAACACAAACATTAACATAGCACTTTGATTATAGAGTGTAACCTGATTGAGTTTGGGGGAATTTGCTGAAAAGAAATGCAAATTCTAACCTGACCAAAGTGAAGAAAAAGGAAATTGATGCCTAACTTAAAACATTTTAAATTTAGATTATCTAGATAGGGGTTGGATAAAAAACAAATCCCAAAACTCCCTCAAAAAAATATAATAACAATGGCTTTGTTTCAAGCAAAAGAAAGTCCAGATAATAATACTAAAACTGAGAAAGATTTCTACAATGTCATAAATTCAATTCATCAGCCACTAAGAAAACAAAACAAAGGCACAAAGATTTCAGATTATCACATACTAATCAAGGGCAAACATAAAACTTAGAAAAGTGACTTAATAAGTAAAGATGAGTTATAAAATTAAAAAAATGATAAAATACCGATCCTTTAAAAGATCCCACAACTCATAGCGATGGAACAATCACCTCTTTGCCAGATAGGGAATAAAATCTATATGACCAAAACGCTGTCTATCTGCTGGGTCATTCAGCCTTGAGAAGAGGCTGCATCAACTCACACCAAACTCACTTTCCTATTCCCAAATTAATCAATTTTCCAACAGTTTTCGAGAAAAAATTGACCATCTTTTTAAATTTCTTTTCTAAAAAATCGATTTCAACTTACCAAAAAATCCTATGAGTCAAAAATTTCTGAGTCATTTTAGGAAACTTTTATATTATTTATTTATGAAATTATTCCATTTTAAATTTATATAAAAAATCATTAAAATGAAATTTAAATTATATTTTATCAATTATCCATTTGAAACAATTGCTTATCTTTTGTGAGTGTAATTTCATATAAATTTCTGCCTCTTCTGTTCATTCTATTTTCTAAGACAATTTAGAGTATTTCAAAAGTTTGCAATTTCAGCCTGTCCCTTTTATGTCTCCTTTTATGATAATCTCCTAAAGAATCCGAAATATGTTCATAGTCTTAGTTTAATCCCGTCATTTGTGTGGGAATTACTCCCACACCCTTCGTTCCCCCCCTCCCTCCCCAATTTTTGTGGGGCTAACTGAATTAGTTTACGAAAAAACTTCGAATATATATTTAATAAATCGGCTATTCACTATTCTTCGATATTTATGCATGTTAATATTAGATTTATGTACTAAAGAGTTACGTATATTCCATAAAATCACTTCAGATAGACTTTTATACGATTAGGAGATCAGTTTCAGGTTAATGGTTGTGGATGTAAAACAACATAATACTGCGAAATTTCATGGCCTTAAAAAAATGAAGATGTTAGGATAAGAAAAAAACCCATAAGTTCCTTAAATATATATATATATATATATAAATAAATATATATATATATATATATATATAAATATATATATATATATATATATATATATATATACAAGGTATCCCAGAAAAAAGTTAACCATAGTTTGAATTAGTATAACTCAAAACTTATTAGAGATTTTTGAGTCCTGCAAAACAAAACAAATTTAACAACTATTTATCTGTAGATTGAAGAAATTTCATTAAATTCCCTTTTACGATATTGATACTCTAATGTGTTTAGTGGAGGCTATAAAAATTATGTTTGCGCAAGGAATTAAAATAATGAAACTTTGAAGTTTAAAATCAACAAATATATTTAAATCCATTTTTAACAAAAACACCGGTAATAATCAAACATCGTTAATACAAATTAATTTTTTTAATTTTCTAAGAACCGTTTACTTTCACATGTCCTCTATTTCTCTCTAAGCACAGTTTCGCCTTTGATCGCATTGATTGAACAACTTTTTGGATTAACTTGTGCTTTTTCTTAAGTCTATTGACTTCACGTGTGATACTATCTCTTAACTGGTTGATGCTTTGTGGTGGAGTAGAATAGACTTTATTCTTTAGATATCCTCATAAGAAATAATCGCACGGTGTTAAGTCAGAGGATTTTGGGGGCCATTCAATTGCATGATTTAGCGCGACAATGCGGTTCTCAAAACCTTTTTATTACGAGGGGCAGTCAATAGGCTGTGCAATTCAGATATAAGGAAACGAGATATGAGGAGAATTGTTTAATTATTTTTCAATATAACTACCCTCCACTTCAATGCACTTGCGCCACTTGTCACTGAGGCTTCGAATTCCCAACAACCAGAAATCTCTCGACTGCTGTTCAATCCACACCTGGACGGCGATCTGGACATCTTCATCGTCCCCAAACCGGCGTCCACGCAGTGCAGCCTTAAGCTGACGGAATAAAAAGTAGTCGCTAGGGGGAAGATCTGGACTATAGGGGAGTTGGTTGAGCTCCTCGAATCCGCACTCGCGCAGGGCAGCTTGTGCAACTCTGGCCTTGTGGACTTTGACGACGTTGAAGTCGATTATGAAGCGTGAGGTTTCTTGGAACCCAACGGGCAGAGAACTTAGTCCTGGCCAAATTGTCGTGGATGATGTTGATAACACATTCATGTGATATTTCAAGTTCTCAGTCAATTTCTTCTACCTTCCCTTGCCTATTTTAGAAGATCATCCAGTCCATACGGTCCACATTGTGTTCGTTGGTCACGTCTGACGGGCGTCCTGGACGGGGGTCATCTGTAAGGGACTTTCGACTATTGCGGAACTCCCTATTCCAGTGAGCAATGGTTGCATATGAAAGTGGGGTTTCGGTGTACACTGCAACCATGCGTTCATGGATCTCTTTTGCATTATTGCCTTCCTTGGACAAAAATTTAACACTAAGCGGTGCTCAACCTTCTCCATTGTTGAAAAAACTGTCACTGGCGAACAGCAATCAGCTACTGATTCTTAAATAAACGATGCAGGAGCGTGCTGCTGCAGGTCGTGAATTGTCCTAACTTGTCCTAACACCCCCACAAACATCAATCCCTTTCCTCTGTTTTCTCTTACCGATTTGCAAAACTTATTGACCGCACCTCTTAGTTTTTTTCTTACAGCAAGATATCCATGAGCTAGTGCCCCTCCTGGAGCAACCAAATTCTATTGAATTGATTGCAGTAAATCTGTTAGAATTCGGGGAAGATCCTTTCGTTGATCATGTTCAGGTAGGCAGCACCATTCAAGTTATTCTTGCAAAACAATCGGCCGACAAGATAGCCATTCCCGCATATTCCGATCCACAGAGACACTTTTTGGTGACAAATACGTGTGTCAAAGTTTAATGCTGGGGGATTAGGCAACAGCGCATATTACCGAATGTTATGGCTATTTACCTTTCCATTCATGAAAAAAGCTGCCTCGTCATCAATCACGATGTTTTACAAGAAATCTAGCAGGTTTTTGAAGAAGCCATTCGACAAATTGTCTAGGACGAGGAAAATCAGTTTCAAGAAGCTGGTGTCTTGCATGCATCTTACAGGGATGTCATTTTAAGTCATGTTTAATAAATCAGTTAATGTGAGAATGGCAGGCAAGCCTCTATAGGATAAGGGGTTTTAGTCCCTTCCGCTATGGTAAAGTTGATCTGGATTTTACGTTCGGGATTTTGAGTTTTGTGTTGTGATGATAATAGTTTTCGGTTTATATTCTATAAAAACTTATTTTCTGGGGGAATTTAGTTATAAATAATAAATATACATGAATTATAATATCGATAGTGTAAGTAAAACAGAGGAAAATGTTCTGTGTTTTATTGGGTAACTGGAATTTCCTGTAAAAAGTGGATGTCGTAGAATGGACTCTCGACGATATACCATATATAACTATTCGTTGAGGGAACTTATTTAATTATATTTAGAGTGCGTGGATGTCTAGGCTAGCCGATATTATGTATCTTCGATATGCTTAAGAAGTGGAACTGAGCTCAAGGATAATAATATTGCTATCATGAATAAAATTGAGTTTTATTAATAAAAACTTTATTCACATTATCTGAAACATATAAAGATCTTTCTTTTAAAAACATCAAATAATAAATAGTCAATATTTTATCAAAATAAAATACTAATTTTCATATACTTCATTAAAAACTTTATCTTTCTCTGGCCTAAGATCAAAATAAACATTTTTTTTAACACACCCAACGGAATAAAAACAGCATCCTCTTACCTATAGTAAAAACATAATCATCTTTCTTCTACACAAACTATGAGAGTAAGAATATCTCCCAAGCGTGAATAAATTAAAATATATGCCAATATATGAAATATATTCTAATATATGCCACAAATAATAATATTCTTTTTTAGAACTTGAAAGAATATATAGATCTTGCTTAAGTAATTTAAAAATTAAAAAGTTCTTTCGTTTGTAAATGCCAGATGAATCAAAAATTCTTCTTTTACACTAAACGACAGAACAAATATTTTATTTTACACAACTGGCAAAATGAAAACCATCTTGCTTTTACATAGGGTGAGTAGGGGGAATACCAACCGAGGTGGAACACTGACCAAAAGCTCTGGTACGATAACTATTTCAAATTGCCCGCCGCCACTCACCACCAACACAGCACTCATGCTCAATAAACAACACGCGACTAACAGGTTTTTGCTATCAGGACGTTTGTGTTTACCAAGTAAGAAAATTGATTTTTCGGATATCTGTTGTTTTTTTCACGGTTCTCATACAGTCTCTCACGTCAGTGAATATGGTGTGATTGTTTTGAGTTGTTTCATTACGATATTTAGCCATATTGACATGTTATCGAGTAAAATGAAGTGCGCCAGTGAACACCATGGCATTGTTGTGAACAAAGTGGTGGTGCAGTAGAACATCGACCGCCAACATGTAGGGGAATACCGATGCGTGAACTTTTCAAAAATTCGATATACTGTGAAATAACAAAAACTTACTGATTATGTATATTAGCATGAAAATAAATGGAGATGATGAACTACTGCATTTAAATGAGGTGGAACAGTGTATCTTTTTGGTGTAAAGTTCAAAGTGATTTTTTGTGAATTATGATAGGTTATATACTATAAGCACATGAAATAACTATTATATACGTGACTTAGGTTATTAGAATGACTAGGATTAATATTCAATTTGCAAAAAAGATTTCTCCACTAGATGTATTCGAGGCATGGTGGTCGGTGTACCCCTACATCACTACGATTTTTGAAAAAATGATTTAAAATAATAATTAAGGTTTAAATACCGTAAAAAATACTCTAATATATAGCTAATTGCTAATATGAAATACACAAGACTAATAATTCTTAAACTAAATAGAGGAAATTTGGGGTGAGGTGGTTCAATTTTACTTATTCTTATGTCTAATGTCATTAACGCTTTTAGATCTAACCTACTGCCTTCTTGGAAGCCTGATCATCATGCCTCGCAAGTATGTGAGGAAAAGTGACCAGCAGCTCGACTTCACCAACCTGGAGGCTACATTCAAGTATCGAGTTACAACCAATTGCAGCATCAAAGCAGCCGCTAAGGAATTCGGGTTCAAAAAAACAACTCTTAAGGTAAATTTAAAAATTCATTCATCCCAAATAGGCTGCATCAAAGGTTTGGAATTCACTTCCTTAGCTATGTTTCCAGACCCATTTAACATTTCCTCTTTAATGAGGTAAGTCTGCCAGCATTTTCAGAACCATATTTCATTCTTTTTACTTTATTTTGTAGCCTTGATTTATATATTTTATTTTTTTATTTTTTTAGTAATAGCCTTCTAAGTCTTAATTCATTTTTTTGTTACAGGATGCCTTCAATCTGTCAAAGAAGTTGTCTGACGGAGTCACTTATGTGCCTGTGAAGCCCCATAATAATAGGGTTTTCACCCAACAACAGGAGCTTCACATAGGGGAATATACCATCCAAGCTGCAAAAATGGCCTATGGCCTGTCCATGAACGAGGTGGGAAGGATGGTATACTAGTATGCCAAAGCTTCTGAGAGCCAAAGCATCCATGATGCCTGTGAGAAGGACAGAATGGCAACGCGAGACTGGTACTACTTATTCATGAACCGTCATCCAAACCTTGCGTTGAAGGCTCTGAAATGCATGTCAATTGCCAGGATTGTGGCCTTCAACAAAATTAATGTGGAAACCTTGATAAGGCTTACACATTAAGTATGGAGAAGTGCGAATTCACTCCGGACCGGATATATTATTTGGATGAGAGTTTTTTGTCCACAGTTATAAGGCCTGTTATGCTTGTGTGAGCGAGGATTCAGCCAGTAACCACGCAGGTAACTCACGAATGAGGGGACACCATGAGCTTTGTGGGTATTATAAATGCTGTGGGGTAATCCATTCCTTCTGTGTTTATAATTCCCAGATGCAGATGATAGTCAGCTTTCATGAGGAACACGATCTCTGGTTTCAAAGGCATATTGCATCCTAACGGCTGGATGAACGGTGAATGATTCGTGCAGACACTTCAGCATCTTCAGAAGATGTCTGGTTCTTTTGTAGAGAACAAGATTCTTCTTATCATGGACAATGCTGAATGTCACATGAAAATTCATGTTGTGGAGTTTGCGATCAAACATGGTATCGTGATTGTTACCCTGCCTCCACATACGACAAACAAACTTCAGCCATTAGATGTGAGTGTGTTTGGTTCCTTCAAGACGTTTCTGCGTGGCCTACTAAACGACCACTCTCATGCAACCTAACCAACACATAACAGTGCAACAGTTGCCAGAGTTTGCTTCTGAGGCTTGGACTAAAGCCAGTACCTCTTCCCACATTCTCGGTTGTTTCACGTAGACTGGTATCTGGCCTATCAATCGCAATATCTTCACAGATGACGCGTTTTTAGGAGCACAGGTAACAGAGGGACCGGCACCACGTGTGAATTTTGCAGTAGAAGTTACTCCAACTTATTCTGATATAAAGGAAGGATTAGCAGAAGGCCAAAACTCCCAAGTAAACCTTCATGATCCCTCTCCCATGCATCCAGATGATGACCTGTCCCCTGATCATCTGAGAAGACACCAGAGGTGAGCGACTTTATATTTTTGCAGCCAAAATTTGTCAATTTTTATAATTCATTACCAGGACTTGCTTAATCTGGCATATATATTTATTTTTTGTGTTGTTTTATCTCAGTTTTCAATTCCTTTTTAGCTGGGGGACTTTGTTTTTGTTAAGCTGAAGCTCGAAGAGGGAAGGAACATGGGCACATTCGTATGATATGTTGCCCGGAACTTGGCCATCATGGAGGATAGGAAGTTTAATCTTTCTTTCCTCCGCAAGAAGTCAGTTTTCTCCAAGGACACCTTTACCTTCCCTACCATCTTGGATGAAGCGTCTGTCGAGGCAGGACAGTGTAATGGTGTCCTGGTAACCACCAAAGGTGCCACCAATAGGTTGGTGATCATCCACCCTACCCTAATATATAAAAATAGGATAATTTTCGTTTTTAAATTAATTTACGATTACTAAACGATTTATTTTTAGCAAACTCCTTAAAAAGGTAATCAATCTTTTGCCCAACCTGCTGTACAAATATATTTTTTTTGTCAAACCCTACATGATTTACAAATTTCCCCATACCAAACTTGCAGAATGAAGATATTCTTTTAAATGACGTATAAAATAAAACTTTTCTTTTAAAATAAGCTTCTTTAATTAAGAATATCGTTGTTTTAAATAGAATGCATAAGAGCAGTTAAAAATGTCTTTATAATTGCAAACCTCTTTATTTTCCTCGAACAACTGACTGAATTGATCCAAAAAAGATGTATATCGTGTCCCCCACGGGGGAGGGGGGGGGGGCAATCCGGTGCCACGGATGGTTAAAGACGAATTCGTGTCTGTGACGTGCAAAATGAAAATAAAAGATTGTTAGTTTGTTTTATAGATCCTTCTTTTACAGTCTGGTAGTAATAAGAAGATAACCTTTTACAAATCTAAGAAAAATACCTTTCTAATTTCTGACAGGATTAAAAGCATGTGCTTTACCTAACTTCAAATAACAATAATTTTATATACCATAATCTGGGGAATATACCATGTACTATTTCATAATTTACAGGACTAAAAGATATTATGTTTATCTTCTTTTATATTAGGTCTCAGAATTAAAATATTCTTCTTTATATATATCTCACTAGAGTAAACAAACCACTTCCTACACAACTTAGAAAAATAAAGATGCTCCTTTACTATGAGATACAAAATTAAATATCTTCCTTTATCATCATTTGAGATCATTAAACGATCGTTATTTTATGCAAATTACAAGAAATACCTAAGTAAATTCTTCGATAAAATCTGAAATATATTATGTTTGTTTAAATAACCATTAATATTTTTAAATACTGCTTGTATTGGCTTAGATAAATAAAAAGTTATTATTTTATTTATCCTACAAAGTAAAACTTTCTTTTAAATACGTTTTGAGAAGGACTTTAGCTTTCCCTAATCAACACCTCAAAATAAAAGACTTTTTGGATCTTACTTTGAAGAATAAAAGATCTTTCTTTAACATATAGTCAATGATTAAAAAGATCTTCCGTTTACATGTCATCATTCTTTTACGAATCGTCAAATATTATATATATCTTCCGTTTACATATTCGGCAGGAATAAATAAATAATTTATTATAAGACTTGCCAAAATAAATTGATTTTTCATTTGTCATAATGTGAAATATTACCAAGAACGTTCCTTTTAGTAAAATTAAAAAATAAAATGATCTTTTAGTGACATGTCAACCGTTGTTCCTATTCAAAAATAGGTGAGGGATTTGAAAATTTCTTCATTCAAGATATCCCAATGATATCGCTTTTCAATAATTACCAATATCTAATAGATATCAAACCGCATTAGTATTCAAACATTTAGATATGCATACCTACACATCATTTTATTTCCATGAATAATTTTTAAAAAATACATACATTGCAGCTAATTTACATCATTGACTACAAACTAGTCGATCGACCACAGTCATCGCTAAATATATATATATATATATATATATATTACTGATGGAGTCGTTCCTTGGAAACCTTATTAGTAGCAGGAATATGAAGACATATGCGATGGTTTTGAACATTTAATTTTCTGGACGTGTCGGTCATTAACGATGACCATCATCAGCGAATTCTAAATACAAATATATATACGAGGATCGGTCAATAACTTTTGCAATTCGGATATAAGGACACGAGATATGAGGAAAAGTGTTTTATTATTTTTCAATATAACAACCCTCGACTTCAATGCACTTGCGCCACTTGTCCCTGAGGTTTCGAATTCCCGACAACCAGAAATCTCTCGACCTCTCTTCAATCTACTCCTGAACGGTGAACTGTACATTTTTATCGTCCCCAAACCGGCGTCCATGCAGTGCAGCCTTAAGGTGGAGGAATAAAATGTAGTTGCTAGGGGCCAGATCTGGACTGTAGGGGGATGGTTGAGCTCCTCGAATCCGCACTCGCGCAGGGCAGCTTGTGAAACTCTGGCCTTGTGGACAGGGGCATTGTCGTGGAGGATAAGCACACCGCGTTTCAACTTGCCACAATGCTTTTGACGGATGCACTTCCTTAACTCAGCCAGTTCCTCGGCGTAATATTGGCCTGTGATGGTCCTTTCACGAGCCGCATAGTTTACCATCAACACTCCCTCAGAATCCCAGAAGATGGTGGCCATGATCTTCCCAGCTAAGGGTTGGGTCCGGAACTTGATGGGGGTCGGAGAGCCCCTGTGCTTCCAGGCCATGCTTTCTGGCTTGGTCTCGGGATGCCAGTGATGGACACACGTTTCATCACCTGTCACTATGCGTGCCTTAATCCCGCTGGGTCTTGGTTGTACAGGAGCAGCAGCTCCCCCGAACTTTGACGACATTGAAGTCGATCATGGGGCGTGAGGTTTCATGAGGTTTCTAGAGACCCAACGGGTAGAGACCTTGGTTATGGCCAAATTGTTGTGGAAGATGTTGATAACACTTCCATGTGATATTCCAAGTTCTCGCTCGATTTCTTCGACCTTCACCCGTCGATTTTTGAGGATCATCCTCTTCACACTGGGCACATTGTCTTCGTTGGTCACGTCTGAGGGGCGTCATCTTTAAGGGACACATGACCATGGCGGAACTCCCTATTCCAGGGAGCAATGGTTGCATATGAAGGGGTGGGGTCAATGTACACTGTAACCCTGCGTTCATGGATCTCTTTTGCATTCTTGCCTTCTTGGTCAAAAATTTGATCACTACGTGGTGCTCAACTTTCTCTATTGTTGAAAAAATTGTAGCTGACGATCTGCGAACAGCTACTGCTTCTTAAATAGACGAGGCAGGACCGTGCGGCTGCAGTTCCTGACTTGTCATAATTTGTCCTAACAACCCCACAAATAGCCATCCCCTTTCCTCTGTTTTGCCATACCGATTCGCAAAACCTATTGACCGTCCCTCGTATATATGAATATATGAAGTGTATTGGCTTTATTATGTAGTTAGACCTTCTAAGCCAACCACTAAAATGACTTAAAGTTCCGCATATCATTTGGTCAACTTTAATTCGTAACTTCAGAAAACTGATGCAGGAATATAAATATGACTCTCTCAACTGGACGAGAAATTAGCTACAATGCGGAGCCTCACATTCGGAAGCCTATTAGTCTGATCGGAATACTGGCATAATATATATTCGGATCTTTCAGTTTATCTTCCTTTGAGATATATAGTAATCCTGAAATTATATCAAAATGAATAAGAAGATTGAAAAATTGTTACTCAGTCTTAGAACTATACTAATTATATTTCAATTGAAACTTCTGGACATAGTAGTTTATCAAATCTCATGTCTATCGGAGAAAGATTACGAGGCTTGAAAAGTTGCATGCACGAATACCAACTGCGGAAAATAACAAAGATCCTACACGTAATTATTTATTAAATCCTATCAATTGATCATTTCAGGATTGTATTTTAATGTTATTTGTGTTTCACAAAAATAGTGTACGGAAGAATTCTTCAAATCATTACTGACACAAGCTCAACTCTATTCATTGTAACTGATTTGAAAATAAAATAGGTATATATAATTATTCATCAAAAATATATCCTGATATTTTTATATTATAAATGTATATATATATATATATATATATATATATATATATATATATATATATATATATTGATATGAGTTGCTGCTGACAAGTTTGATCTTCAATTTCTTATGTGAGAACAAAACCTTTCTTTTAATTAGCAAACCGCTCTCCTAATATAGGTTCCGTGTTGACAAAAAGGACAATTAAAAGGAAAACAAAACGCGGTTGCTTATCTCAAGAGTAAGTGTGTCATTTGAGGACCATCATATGAGAGAAAAGATTGGAAATATATTTGGTTCACACAGAGCGTGATAAATGGGATTAAGCCATCGCACATGAAGAAATTTATCTAAGAAGGAGAGTTCTGTAACTTGAAATCATATTATACAATGTAAGAGAGAATGTTCTATCGAGAATTTTAAAATAATTTTCTCTAATAATAATGGATATAGTGTAAGAATTTTTGAATTTCTAATGCTTAAATAAATATCTCCTACACTTAACATTGCTAAAACGCCTTCCTCCCTTCTCATTTCTCAATTATATAGACCTTAGTCAAAAACCTACCAACTCTCACTTATTCACCAACCAACCAATTAAAAAACTATCCTTATTCAAGCAATTCTAATACAATTTCTTCATTTTGTGATTTCATCTGAACTTGATCGTTAAGAAACATATTTTAATAATTTTTTTTTTCGTTTTTTTATTCCATTTTTCTTTTCATGTTATAGATACTTGTATAGATACTTGATATACTTTTCTTTTAAATCCCTGACTTATCTATTAGTTTTTTAATTATCTAGAGGGTTTTAACCTGCATATTTTTAATATTACTCATTTAAATTTGTTCTAGTCTTTTTTGAGGTTGATTTAAAACTTTCTTTGTATTAGAGACCGTCATTTTTACCCTAAAAATCTTTTACTTTTTCATATATTTTAAATGCTTTACTTGAATAAGATCTTAATATCAGTGATTTCTATAATGTTTTGTTTGTTTGTTCATAACATTTAGGTTTTAAAATCCTAATTTTTCTCGTTTAAGGAAATTGCATTAATTTAGCCTCTAATTTTTTTACGCCCCTCCCCTCTGTATATTTTTCAACTTTTCTTGTTTTCAAATATTTTATTATTTCTTAATAGGTCTACTGACGATTGTAATTTAATCAAAACTTTCTGTATATTTTATTCTTTTAGGATTTTAGCACCTGAAGATGGGTGATATATATATATAGTTTTCTGACGAGATTAGCCAGAGACTCCATTCTCTTTGGTTCAGTGTTACTTGCCAAGAGTTTTCACTCTTGACTCAGGGCCAATTGTGGGTCCGAATACTCTCTGGTCACAAAAAGAACTACAGCGGATACAGCGGCTACCAATCGCATATCACAATCGCTTTCTTGCTTGCTATGACTTTGACATGCGTGTCGCGCGCATTCTCGCACTTGCCATTCTGATTATAACCCACGGCTTGTGCAAAAAGCAAGGGGAAAAATATTTTTACTAAACTCGCAATATACTTAATATTTTATGTTAGTGCCAAAAATAAGATAAGTTAAGATGATTGAGGTTAATTATATAAAAGAAGTAAATATTTTAGATAATAACTGATGATACAAGGGAACCGACGTTTTTAATATTTCATACCAAGAACGCTAAAAACTAATAAAGATTTTGATAAATATGAATCACAAATGCATTCTTATTCCTAAAATATCCTCTCCTTCAGCAAATTAGACTTTATACCAGATAATTCTGTAAATATATCTACTATTTTTAGGTGTTTAAAAGAAAGGAGGCTACGCTAAACATATGCTGCAGCGTTTCCTTAAATTCCCCTTAGACTGTTCAATTGAATTTATTCTAAAATATTTTCAGCCTATTTCTGCTGACTGTGCAAATTCTTGGGAAGGCAATTTTACACATAAGTAGCCATTGACAAACGACAAAAGTTGCCCACATATTATTTTTAAGGAAATCTAAGCCTCACAATTCTTTGTTTTTTATTTCATAATAAAGGAAACCCTTGTTGGGAAAAAGTGATTTCTCAAAAAATGACAGAGCTTGAAAACGGATTGCAAAACGGCAAAAGTATCGATTAATAATATGAGAGAATGGATAATAAATCACTCTAAACCATAACATTTTTATTTTTTAATTTAAAGGTCCTTGCTGGGGCTCCATTGCTAATGGAAAAAAAGCGTTAAGCACCAAATTATATATATGACACAATGCTATGGAATTAAGTTTAATAATCCTCTTTCGTCCATATTAAATTACACTACTCAAGTTCTTGTTCAAGTGAAAATATGATAAACCATTTGCATTGGGATTCGGCTATTACAGAGTATTGTTTACCATAATATCATACGGGAATATCTGCACCTAGTTTTGGATTTCTGATCCACTTATTTCAAATTTCTATATAATCAAAAGATATTATTATGTTGCTTCTCTCAATTACATTTTGTTTTCTTCAAATCCTCTATTATTGCATCTAAAACCTAACGCTATATCTATTTCTTTGTCGTCACTCTCTTGTACCAACCATATTAAACTTCTAAATTATCCTTTTCAAATCATCCCCAATGCTCTCTTTAATCTTCGTATCCACGACATTTAAATAACATGTGTTTTGTAGATTCTTCTACAGTACACATCTATCTACTCTGCCATTTAATTTGCATGGCCTTCTAGCATCATTCAGGAACCTTTTTGGGAAACCTACTCTCATGTATATCTCATTCTCAGACTTTGTCCGTTACTTGTAATACTTTTAGCTCCTTCAGTGCATACTTCCTTAAAATCGTACTTGGTTCCTAATGGTACTCCTGCAACCGTTTATATCTACGTTGCTTAATTTTCAGGACCTAATGATTTACTTGCTCCAATGAAGGGGTAATTATTTGATGATGTACATATAAATTTTGATTCTTTACGGATGGGACCACCGTCGATGCTTTCATAATTAAGAATTGAGCCTTGCGATCATAATCATGGTGGCAAATAAGAAGAAATATATTTCGAAATACAGGAATTAGAGTGAAATGTTAATTAAAAGAATATGAAAAATTTCAAATGAGATTTCAAAGAAAATAATAAAATGGAAGATACGCTGAATCGGAATAGGAAAAAAGGCAGAGTAACATAGCTCTGGTAAGGAGAGCGAAACAAGCTCAAACGACGAAACCATTATAAAGGTTCTTTCAATAAGGTCACTCGATTTTTAAATGTAAATAAAACAAGTTGTGTGTGATATATGCACTCAATTTATTTTAAATTCGAAAGACATTTTATAACATTAAGTGGGGAATATGATGTTGTTCAAATGTCCGCCGTGGCTTTACTTGGTGGAACGTATTCGGGAGGCCCAATTTTCGATGACTTTATCGCATAAATCTGGCTGAATTTGCTGGATGGTGTTCGTTTTGTTGAATTTGAGGACATCCATTGTTTGCGGATTATTCCTATAGACCTGCGATTTCAAGGTAGCCTAAAAGAAAGTAGTCTAATGGCGTTAAATCGCATGATCTCGCTAGCCAGTTGACGTTGCCGCCGGATGAGATGACCCTGCCCTGAAATCGTTGGTGCAAAATGTCTATCATGGCGTGTGTATTGTGGCACGTAGCGCCATCCTGTTGGAACCACATGTCGTCAGTATCCATATCAGGCTTTTAATCCAGTTCAGGCTACAAGAATCTGCTTATTATCGATCTGTAGGTCTCGCCGTTGACGGTTATGGCAATCCCATTTTCGTTCTGCAAAAAATACGGGCCGATGATTCCATTAGATGAAAATTCGCCCCAAACACTGACTTTGTTGGCATGCAATTGGTTCTGGTGTATCTCATGTGGATTGCTTTTGTCCAAAATCCGACAATTTTGCTTGTTCACAAATCCATTCATCCAAAAATGGGCCTCGTCACTGTACATATATATTTAAATTAATTACTTAAAACATGGATTAAACTAAATAAATTAGAACTCAACCAAATTTATATCAGCGATTTTACAGAAGTTTAAGAAAATTATACAAATTTCTAAGATAAGATGACGGGGTTGTAGTTATAATAACGAGGAAGTGTGTTCAGTATCAGAAAGTAGAAGTTGAAGTTCTTCTACCATTACATTGAAACAAAGTACTTAACAAATTTAAGATTCGACTGAATAAAATTATCTCGAATATTTTACAGCATAAAGAAATGGAAAACTGAAAGAAAGATTTTAGAATAAGAAAAAAAAATAACAAACGAAATGAAGTTAATTTAAGATACCAGCCCTCAAGGTAATTTATATTCCAGAGGCAAGCTTCGTTCAACTGTTTGGGAAGACGAAACCTTCAATATGACTTGGAGATATGAACTCATGACTCAGGAACTCTGGATCTACTATAATTGATAGGACCGACAGAAATTTGAATCACTTAATTAAGAGCAGGAAATCAATAAGAGTGGGGCTGGAAGTTCTTCCCTTTTGTTCTAGCTAGGACAACCATGTAGCCAGATATTGAATCAGTAACTAAAAAATTGAAATTGCATCTATAATTATAACCTCATCCGCACAACCTCTCGGATCACATCGTTATCAAATTGATGGTCTCGTTAGCCTCGAACAAAATATAGTTCAAGAAAAGGAAGCAACTACGGATAATGTCCCATGACTGGAGGCAATTATTCCCAGCACTAAATAGTACACAAGAAAAAAGAGATAAAATTGCTAAAATTAGAGACTGAAATAATAAAATTTATGTTTAAAAAGAATAAATAGAGAACTGAATAGAAGAATAAAGGAAACTATGCCCACGGAGATTGAGCTACAAAACGTGAAATCTGATAGAAGAGAGATAATGTGGGGTAAAATAAATGAAGATCTAGAGGTCAAAAAATTGATCCTTGCCTCTTTTAAAACTAGTTTGGAATCGGGCAGATAGATAAACTCCCGCAAAATAACGTAAGAATTGCAAGTGGAGAGAAACGCCTGTTATAAGAGAAAAAAAATCGAGGAATTATTTGAGGAATATTAGAGATGAAGTTTGGACCTTTCAATAGAAAATTATTCCGAATTTGACCAAGATTTCGAAACGCAGATAATATTTAAATTAAAGATTGAATAAGGCAAAACATTTACCCTTGACACGAAAGACGACATGAGAGATAAAGAGGCTCCATTACTAGATGGGTCAATAACCAAAAAAGAGATATTATCATCATTCCTTTACTTTAGGCCGAAATTCGCCTGTCCATCTGGTATTAAAAACGAGAGAGAGAAACCGACGGAGAGAGGGGAGAGAGTTTAACGAATAGATGGAGTGATAGGGAGAGAGAGATGGAGAAAGGGATAGAGAGAGAATTTGACGCTTAGACAGAGCGATAGAAAGAGAGAGCGGGGAAGAATATAAGAGAAGGAGTGAGAAAAAATAAATGAGAGGGATAAAGGAAATAGGTATGTTGCTCATAGAGTTATTTTGATACGGAGTTGAGATGGGGTGTAGATGGTACACATAAAATGTAGGCAAATCAAATAAAGGTATAATGAGCCTATTGCTCTTTGGATCTGGCCCTCATATGGTCCTTGTAGACTCAAGGAATTGTTCGTAGTTTGTGGTATTTAGGGGAAAGAAATAGTTATTAATTGTAAAGTTGATTGAGCAGCCTGTGAGAAATGGCTTAAAACCGAAAATGGCATAGATTCCTGTGATTTTTCTATTAATGGTCTTAATTTGGATGTCATTTGTCTAAAAGGTTTATTTAATTAATACAAGACGATCATGTTGATGGTAAAATTTGGATCTTTTATTAAGGAGTTAAAGATATCTGAAAATTCATGCAAGAATGATTTAAGGATGTAATGTTTTAATGTGATCTTTAAGGGGGGAGACTACATTGCTTTAATTTCTATCTAGTAAATCTGTATTAAATCTTCTTATGTGATAAACAATATTTTTCCCTCCGAGACTTAACATTCGGGGTTTATGGGGCAAGGCATTTTTGGCTTTTGACAAGCTTTCCCTATGGGAGATTGAGTATGTCATTTAGTGTTACTTGTGTAAGCTGCATACTTTGTTTTATTAGTGTGTGTCCAGTGGCTCTGATAGCCAGTTCAGTGTGATTTACTGTAAAGGTAGAAAGGTTACCATACGGGTGATTTAAATCAGCATTTAGTTGATTACGGAATCACTGTAGGTTATATACTAAATTTCCTGGTCCGGAGATGTCAAGTATTATGTCAACATTTCTTTTCAGTAACTTTCTTTGAACTAACACTCCTGATGAGGTGGACGCAGTAAAGTTGCCAACAGATTTTACTGTTAATTGTAAGCTCAAAAGAAAGAGAATTTTTATAATTTCTAGTTATTTCTTAAGATGTACGGCCTGTAATGCGGCTTTTGGTATAGTACTAAGTAGAATACGTTAGTTAGAGAAAAGGCTAATTTTTTTGGATCTGGTTTAATGCCTTGCATTGTTATTAGATAACCTAATTATGCTAATGTTTCTTGTAAGAAGTTATATTTTTTTCACCTCTACTAATGGTAACAATACGATCGATTAAATTTCCCTATTTTTTTACAAAATGCTTCATAGTTTCGGACAAACCTATATATAAACTTGTTCCTGCAATTTCGAATTTTAAATTTATTTCTCCCAACCTAATTCACCAAATTAACAATATATATAATATTGAGTCAAAATCAGAATTTGAGAAATCCCATTTGACTCAAAAATTACGGCCATTTCGGCAAAACCAATATTATTTTTTTTTCCTTTCAGGGCACCATAAATAAAAACTTTTGTTAGGGTCTCGCAAATAAAACTTTTTGGGTTGATCGGTGCAATTATTATTCGTATTATGGATTTGGCGATACTAAAAAGTTAGGAGGAATTGAGTTTTGAACTTCATTCCTTAAGCTGTAATTCAATATCAACTTTCGGCGATATTCAAAAGTTAATAAAGAAGCAACAAAGTGGAGCTGCTCATCATTATACCAGGTGTCCAAAGTTAAGTTCGTATTTTGATGAAATTGAAAACTTTTATGAAATATTCTTGTGTAATTATGTTCATCATGATCAAATTGTGTTTTGCACAAAATTGTAGTGTTCCATGTAGAGGGTATCCCAAACTTTCAATTTGTTTTTTAATCCTTTTAATAACCATTTCTTAATGGATATTAAAAAGAAAACAGTTGATTTTTCTCCACTCAATTATGATCACAAAGAGAAAATAAAATAAAAGAAAATATTTATTTAAATTATACTGGTGCCCTAAATTATTTCTTCTCAGGGTTTTGGATCAAAATAGTATGATCTTACGGTATTGTATCTAGTGAATTCAATAATAACATTTGTATAGCTCTACCGGGTACAGTTTTCCAGAACCAGCATATCTATATATTTGGTGCACTATGTTATTAATACAGTAATTTATATGGAAATTGGTTCCACTTGGGCAATAATATTTTCCAAATTTGTGCTTTTCTGTTTGTTTCAGATTACTGGTTCATAAAAGTGCATATCTACAACTGCCTAATTTCTAATTACTCTGAACTTAACCAAACATGGAACGTGGCAAGTACGTGAACGATGCTGATTGTCTTTGTTAGATATGTGGCGCCTTTACTATAGGTAGCCTCAAGAAACCAACCATTAAAGCGGTTTGACTAAACTACAAAAGTTACTTCAAATGTCGTTTGAGTGACCAAAACAAGAAATTTGTAGCTGATATAGCTTGTAAGTTTTGTGTTAACCACCTCAGCGAGTGGATGTGTGTTAAGCAAAGCTCAGAAATGCCGTTTGCAGTACCAATGATATAACGTGAACCCAAACACCAAGGTAGTGACTGCTACTTCTGTCTCACAGATATCAAGGGAATAATCATCAAAACACGAGACAAGGTGCAGTACCCCAATATTCCTTCTGCAATCCGACTAATTCGGCACTGCGCTGAACACCCAGTCCTTAATACACCGAATGAACAAGAATTGATGAGTGATTCCGAATTTAATTTTACCTCAAATGAAGACGATTACTAGTATGATTCTGAAAATACCAGGCCTAAAACTTTTACTCAAGAAGCGCTTCATGATCTCATCAGGGAACTAGACTTGTTTCAAAAAAGCCAAAGTTCTGGGATCCATACTAAAGCAGCGTAACCTGCTGGAAGCTGGAGTGCTTATCACAACAGCTCATTAATGACATAGAAACCTGTGTGCACTTTTCACGATGGCAAACACCTTTGTTACCGTGAGGTTGCAGTATCTCTCATTCAACATTTTGAAAGTCTGAACCATACAAGTAAGATGATTGCAGGCTGTTTATTGACTCTGGAAAAGACTCTCTGAAAGCTATTCTTTTACACAATGGCAATCGATTTCCATCTGTCTCATTAGAACATCCAGGTAAAATGGCCTACAGTTATGAAACAATGAAGATATTTTTATCCGCTATGGAGTATGAGAAACACCAGTGACAGATATGTGGGGATCTCAAAGTCATCTGTTTAATATTAGGCCTTCAGAGTAGCTACACAATGCACATGTGCTTTTTGTGTTTGTAGGACAGCGGAGCTGATGCAGAAAGGATGTGAGAAAGGAATCTCCGACAAGACCAAAAGGTGCGGCTAGAAATTCACCTGTGTTCACAATCCTCCTGTAGATCAAGATAAGATATTTTTGCCTCCACTGCATCTAAAGCTCGGTTTGGCTAAAAGTTTCATCAAGGCTATGGATCAATTTAGTGCTAGGTTTCGATATTCATGGCAGACACTAGGTGGTGTTGGTTCCCAAGCCAAGTTGAAAGCAGGTATCTAGAGAGGACCACATATTCGCATTCTAGTTCATGATAGCGAATTCACCAAGGACTTTAACCAACTGGAGAAAAACCCATGGGAATCATGTATGAATGTGATAAAGCTTTTTCTTAGAAACTATCGAGCTGGCAACTACAAAAATATCTTTACAACGATGCTGCAGAATTAACATGCATTGGGAGCAAGGATGTCCTTGAAGTTGCACTTTTCCAACTTCATATTGCTTTTTTTTTCCAGATAACCTTTGGAGAGATTAGTGATAAACAAGATGAACGATTTCATCAATACATAATCAAAAGTAGATGTCAGGAAAAATTAAGGACTAATATGATGGGCGACTATTGCTGGACGCTGCAACGAGAAAAGAGCGAGCTGTACAAATGAAAGTGTAAAGTTCAGAAGCACCTTTAGAACTTCATATTTTCTGAATTATAAAGAATTAGAACTTATGCTTTCTGGTACAATTTCTTATGAGTTTATCTGTGATGTGTTTAATATCGTTATCTTGCGTGTGACAATTAATATCATCATATTTACTATTTCTCTGATTGTTAAGAAAGTAGATCTGATAGTAGAATAAAACATCTAAATAATACTCAACAATGTGAAATCAGTCATGTAAGCACATTCTTATAAGAGACAAGCTGGTATGTTTTGGATTAAATATTTATTACACGACACAAGTGAGGGAATATTTACTAGTTGTACCTATTGATTTTTTATAAAACCTAGTCTGATAGAACAAAACAAATATCAGATTCAAATTCAGCCATTTAAACTAGTTGTGTGAGCTTAATCTCAAATGTGAACGATTTTGGCTGTTTACCAATGTTAGTTAACATGTGCTCCATCCGTATCTCTTCAAATTTTCAATCGATCTTTGACATTGCGAAAAACATTGTGTAGCATTTCGGGAGTTATGTCCAGCGCTGCTGAAAATATGCGTTTTATAAATTCAGTTAAATTACTAATTTTTCGCCGATACACTTTTGCTTTAAAAATAACACACGCAAAAAATCCAAAGTAGTTAACTCTGTAGAACACTGAAGCCAAGGGCTAACTCCTCCACGTCCATTCCATCGATTTGGAAAGCGGCTTTTCATGTAATCTCGGACATTTAGAGTATAATAACAGGGTGCACAATCTTGTTGAAATAGGAAAGTTTTAACAATGCGGAATCAAAAGAATTATGAGTTGCTGTTTTACTTAGATATGACCTGGATCAATAAAGAGAAACAAATGGTACGCTGCATTCGGCTTTCTACTGCTCCCACCTCTGCCATCTAAGAGTTTTTACTCTGTAGATTATTCCTGGATTTTGCATGATATGCATGCTATAGACGTGACATTGGGAAAATTTTTGACATCAAAAGTCATCTCTCCAGCTCACCCACACCAGGTAAAGGTCAGACCTTGGCTAGTGGGAATCTAAAATGATCAGGCCTCTACCCAGAGGGGGAAAAAAAATTTGGCTAATCGTCGACGAGGCTACTAGGATGGAAAGTAGTAGGCCTTTCAACTTTCTTAGGTGAATGTGAAAACGATATGCTTTTTAAAGACTGGCAATGAATGGATTACTGAGCTGGTAGCTAGTATATTTACTAAATGTTTAAGAGAAAGTAGAAATACATTTATATGGCCAAGCACATCAAAGGTACTTTGTCTTAAAGAGGGAAAGATGCGAGAGAAAAATAAGAGTAGCCCAATAATGTGGGCGATGCTAATCTGTTGAACCAGTTCTAACCTAATAAATGTCGCATAGATATTTCTGATAACTAGCTTTCCCTGTCTTAGTTATAAGCTTATACACACTAGTCCTTGTTAATAAGCTAGCTAACATAGGCCTATTTAATAGGCTAACTACCATAAAACTAGTTAAAAGTGCTGAAGGCTGTTCCTAGAGGATATCGTATCTAGCCTAGTCTTAATTAATAGACCAGTTAGCTCCGTACAAGTTAATAACAATAGGGGCCTAGTGTTACATAATGGGCACTCTATCTTAGTCTTAATCTAAGTTTGCACCCTAGTTCTAGTTAATATGCCTGCTAGCCGAATGTTAGTTAATAGCTATGTTGTCTCAGTCCAAATTAAGAGAACTACTAGTCAAGTCCTAGTTATTATATTTACTATCATAGTTCTAGCTAATATTATAGCTAGCCTACTTTTGGTTAATAGTATAAGGAGCCTAGACCCAGTTATTAGAAGTCAAAACCTAGTTCTGTTTGATAGTCATAGCAAATATCCTAGCTACCATATTCCTCTTTACTAGCTCTGTTGGCCTAGTCTTAGTTAAGAGCCTAGGTGGCATTGTTCTAGTTCATACCAAAGCTAGCTTAATCCTCGTAAATAGCCCTACTAGCATAATCCTATCTAACCTAGTCTTAGTTTATAGCCTAGTTAGCATATTCTTAGTATTAACCCTGGTCGCCTAATCCTATTTAATATTCTAGCTACATCAGCCCTATTTAATAGTCTAGCTAGCCTAGCCATAGTTAAGAATATTTCTAGCATAATATCCATCGATAATACCCTAACGTACCTAGTACTAGATAATAGATCTTCTAGCCTACTCCTAGGTTATGTCAAACTAGCCTATTTGTCGTGGTATTCGTGTGCGGATAACTTCACTGCAGAGAATCCAGTCTACTTACGTTGCAGGCGGCCAGATAGATAGACAAGCTACATAGAGCTAATAAGAGGTGGGTGTATGAGGAGAAGAATGGTTAGGCAATAGGTAAATTTAAATACCAGGTTTTAATTAAGGTTAATTAAAGATTAAAAACAAAATTAAACTTTAATTACACTAATAATGCTAATTATCGAAATGTCTACAAAGGCAAAGGAATAGGGTAATAATGTCGCTCCCAATGAAATAATAAATAAAATACTAATCGTTTAACGGGGATCAAAATATGGGACTTGGTAAGATAGGAAAATGTTGGTAAACATTGGGGAGTCTAATTAAAGGGTCGGGAGGAGCATATCATGTGGCGAGGAAAAAAGGTGGGAGGGGTGGCCTCGAAAAGGGGCAAAAAGATTTTACTTTGAGGGCTTGACTCTTGGTGAGAGGAGAGATTTTTACGAGGCGAGCTAGACTTGCGGCTCGAGGGGCGTTTTACTTTTGACAGAGGAGTCTTAATTACTTGAGGGACGCATAAGGTAATTTCCAGGCTGGGTGAGGCACTCTCGATGGGGATGAGAAATCTCTGAGGGAGGGGCAAGGTTTCCTTGACGGGATGAGAAGAGTGGTTAGCGCAATTCTCCAAAGGAAAGTGTTTTCACGAATTTGCCTATTAAGTGTGGCCAAACTATCAACAATCTGTCTAGTCAGCGAGACCTAACTCCGAGGTTCGACTCGAGACGAGGGGTCGTATTTTTGTCAAAGGGCAGGCGGTAGTTGCGGACGACTAACGGTTGACCTTAGATTAAATACCATACTGGATTCCTCACTAGAAACTCTCCAGTCATTGCAGTCTCTTGGTAGTAACCATTTGTGCCAGTCTCTTTTATCCCAAACGAGATAAGATGACCGAGTAAGATTCTTTTCGGGTCGGTCCCTTATCCTATGTAGGTGATGCTCCAAAAAGAGCGTCTCAACGGGAGATAGTCCGACTGATCAAAAACAGGTGTTACCAGCGACTTTGAAGTTTTCCCACGCATGATTCGTTCTCTCTCCTTGCGTTTAGAGATCTAGCTTGGGTCCACGTGGTCTCTGCTTGAAGGGGTGGGCTCAAGGTGGATCTTAGGTTTATTTCCAGTAGGCATGCTGATGTCTTGGAGAATCTTCGACGTGTTAATTTCCCTCAGTAATTTGTGCTCAATAATCATTAGAGAGAGATGGTTTAATTTTGTTTGACCCATACTGAATCTTACTTCGTTATTGATTCTATTTAATTTTGAAAAGGAGCGTTAACCTCTGCAGTTGGTTAACCATTTGAGTTAAATAAATCTTCAACTCGATCTCAACATTTGGAAAGCAAGACCCAAAAGTATTATCAACTATCAGACGATACAATGTAAGTTTGTAAAGGTCTTGTTGAGATCCAGCAACAATACGAACTTGGTCAAAGGTTCACCTAACTGGATCAATTCCGCTTCGAACTCTTTTTCCAAATCTTATGGGTAAGAACCAATTAGTTTTGTTGCACCAGCCTTGACTTCATCCGGAGTAATCTTTGGCAGCTTTCGAAGAAACCCAAACATACCTTTCAACTTCATATATGATATCTGCTTTTTTTGAGAGAGCCGCAACCAAACTAGTTGTCCACAATAACCAGAAAAGCTCCAATTTTGAATGATTTAAATGGCTGAATGGATTATATGCTCCTATCATCTAAGGAAGAACCATGGTAGTGGTCGTATTTGCAATTTTTTCGTCTTTGTCGTGAAACGTCCTTGCTGTATTGATGATAATCAGTAAGAATTTTGGCGTTATCTTCAATAGCTGTGTAAGTTGGTCTAAGAGCTTAAACATGACCTTGCAAAGAGTCGTACAACGCACAGGCAGAACTCAAGTCTTGATCTAATCCCACAGTATGACCATAAGTCTTGTCTCCAATGTTTTATGGTTACCAAGAGTCCTTTAGCCTGATATTTGCATTCAGGCTTGACATCAGTATCCTCAGCAATGTCTTTCAACACATTCATGGAAGGCTGAAGTCGCATATGCTCGAGCAGAAAATCTAGTATTAGACATTATTCTGAGCAGAGGATGTTGATATTTACTATTTGACAATGCCATTGCGAGGAGTCCTCAACTAGGAGTAGAAGCAGTAAAAAATGTGTATATATTTTCAACAAAAGCAAAGAAATGGATGGATTCTGGACCACATTCTGTAGCAAACTTTCTTACTAAGTTGAGGGAATGCGCAAAACATGGAATATACTACATACAATTACACTTCCCTTTGATGATAGCCTGTAGTCCATTGTATTTTGCACTCCTGTTAGTAGCATTGTCATAATTCTGGCCTCTACAAACTTTGATGTTGATTTCCCTTTCTTTCTGTACGCTATGCCCTTCCATATCTAAAAACTGGATAAATCTTTAGGTAAATAAGGTAACACATATCGCACAAGCAGAATAGGTTGATCAATGTGTGCTGAAACTGGTGTTGAATCCTGGGTCCCGATCAGACTAATAAACTCTTCACACACATCTTTGGACAGATAAGAAGTATAAACTTTTCCTTTGTTCCCATGAGCATTTATGTGCTCAGATAGAAATGGGTCAAACTTGGCCAGGAGTTCTAACAGTCCAAGGTAATTATCATTCTTTGAAGAGCCAACAGTTTCATCACTTCCACGGAAAGCAAGACATGGTTCTGCTAAAAACTTCATAAAATCTACTACATCCTCAAGCACTTTTCGCCAGTATTGCTATTCAGTTTCCATCTTTTTGACAAGTACAGAACCAGTACGTTCACCATTCTCCTTCCGAGCTAACAAGGCAACAATAGCTTTCTTGTGCACAGTACTTTCTTCGTGTCGAATCAGTCCAGTGTTAGCATTCTTCCAATCATCAAAACCTTTCTGGGCTTATAACTTTGCAAGGAAAGCAAAATAGGCAGCCCTGGCTTGGTGAGTAGCATAGCTAACTTCTTTCTTGTTTACAATTTATAAGTTTGTGAAACCTGTTGAAGTAAGATTTCTGACAATGTCTTGTTTGATTTTTGCTTTGGAGGAAGTAAACGCAGATCCTTTATTTTGACAGTCCTGGTTTCCTTTAGCAATCCAGTATTCTTTCAAAACCTAATCAAATTTTGGTGGCCACTTTCCTAGATCAGTGGTAAAGCTGTTTTTGTTCTCTAGGTAGGGGAATAAATATCACAAGGAAAAACAGATGCTAGTTTGTTTAGACAACGTCAACGGTTACACTCCAACTAGGCCGATACATTACCCACCCCTCTCCTTTGCCTCATGGCCCCAAAGATCCTTCGAGAGACGCTCGAAAAGAAGGATTTTAGTCAGCAAAACTTGTAGTCCGTTAATATAAACTGAGAAGGGTGAAAGAGCCTTTAAAATATAAATCTATGAACAGGCTCACTTTCCCCATTCGATTGCTTGTGCATTTCTGAAAAATAGACGAAATCTAACTTTATCCGTGTGTAAACCAGAATAGGCTAATTGTCACAACGTTGAAAATATATGCCCTAGGAGAGAAGCTTAACTGTGGGCCCTCGTCTCCCCTCCCCTTCCCAGAGGATAATCGACGTATATATATATATATATATATATATATATATATATATATATATAGATCGATCTAGAGAAAAGAAGTAGATGTTCCGCGTAGCAATCGAGAAAAGAAGACGAGTCCCGGAGACAAACCGGGAATCAAGAAGACAGCGGAACCGAGCGGGATTTTTTTTCCCGAGTCCGTTCCTTTGGTCAGTTAGAAGACTAGACCACTGGTATGGAGACTCACTCTCATACCATTCTTGTACAGAGAAATCCCATATCTCAGTTTTCTTTCTGAATAAAAACAGTGATCCCACTCAACATTGAGGAATACCAATGTGAATTCCCACTCGAGAAAAGATTCACCTCTTGGTCAAGTCTCATAATCGAGAAGCCTGAATTAAAAACACAGTGATGAGAATAACTTCCATTTATCCAAGATTCCCTCACTTACATCTTCAAATCGAGAAGTCTCGCTGCCCGCCTCCTCCCCCCTGGGGACAAGTATCAACTGTTCTTCCCGAATAGACTCAACACGCGGAACATTCACCCAGTGAGAAGAATGAGCTGTTTTTTCAGCCATCCTCACGGATGCGAGAAAAGCTCTAGTCCAACGTGACTTTGTTTCATCTTATCGAGGAGGTTCCTGTTCTAGGTGGCACACTTGCGCTAACCCTCTTATTTAAAGGTGAAAGGAATCCCAAACTTATTCATCTTCGTTAGTTAACATTCCGTGCAAAAGTGAATTTTGAGTCAACCATCGCGTATTACTCATTGGTAGTATTAAATTTTATAAGATCCTCTAATTATAGCATTTGTATATTTAAAATTTTAATTTTTCATTTTTTTATGTAATTAAAAATATATTTTTGCCCGAGTTATTTAATTAGGTCCTCGAACGCTGCAAATGAACGTAGATATATAATATTAGGAATCTTCCCTGGTTGAAGAATCAAAATAAAATAAAACTCTCTTAAAGAAAAGTGGAACGGATATACTCATGTACTGAGAAAACGTACATACGTACTCCACCATATACCACGACACTCGACATCCGTATCTTTTGGCACCGGTGTTGTATCAATTGTATGTATATTTAACTTCGACGCTCTACTGTGTACCATTGTTTCGGTTTCTTCCAAATTATAAGCCTTGAGATTTTGAAACTAGTCATACCTGGGTGGGTGGTGACCTCAGATTCAAGTTCAACTAAACCTTTATCAGCTGATGTTGAAGGATGGGAAGATACCCCCTTAGGTTCAGATGTGTCATTTTCACGAGCTTTTATCTTGAAAAAAGAAGTCAACTTTGCAATTTTGGACACAACTACTCTCTCCTTCTTCAATTTGTCCTCCTTAGCTTTACCTTTAGCAATACCAGAGTGGTAACTGCGGCCAAAATTTCGCTCACAATTCGCCGTTGATTTTCTCAATTAAAAAAACATGGAAAATTACTAATTTTGACTGACACTGTATATCATCTCCAATGCATCATGTTTCATCTATATTAAAGTAGTCTCATTTTGTGTATATATTGTGTTTATCCCATGCGATGGGTGCTAACTTACGCTTTAACTTGATTATCACTCAAGAATGAATGAATGAACCATAATAGTTTTCCTATGTTGACACATACCTCATTAACACATAAATATTTAAAGAAAGTGTGGCTGTTCACTCCGTATGCTGTTGCCAGACGGCAACAGCATTGATCCAATATTTCCCCAAATATTATAAGGTACGTCAGGTGTGCAATATATTCACAAGCCAACCTTTGGTGCAGGTTTATCTTTATATATTGTTATGATAACACCTCGAATGTTAGTCTGTAAATGTGTTGGCAACGCCGAAACTTGACGTACACGTGACGCAATGAATATACACCGGCAGAGCGATCTCTTCTAAAGATCGTAAACAATTTTACCCCTTTGTCTCATTGCATCACGATATATTATTATATTCAATACCCTACCAACGTACTTCTAGCTTATTCATGAATACGGATACTATTGATAAGAGGCCTAAAACTACCATTTGACGTCAAAAACAACAAAACTCACGCTAAGATTCAGCTATGACTCGACGGCCATTAAACCGCGTTTTCTGTCCGGTGTTGCCAGATGGTGAAGAGAAAATGTCAGTATATTATTGCGCAAAAAATGGGTAGATAAGTAAAAGTTCGGCAGACGCACTTGTGATATATGTTAAGTAAATAAAATCAAGTTAAGAAGTATTATATCAGTATTTTTTTATAACTATTTGTTTCAAATTTGGATAAAACAATATACAAATAATTCAAGAGATTGATAAATTATTTCTGAGATTCATCAAGATTTCAGTAAATCTCATGTTATTTCGGTAGATCTAACAAAACAGGACTCTTTCCTGCGCCACGATCTCAATATCACTACCTAGCAAATTTGTCCCATTTTCTGACCCTACAGTCAGTCAAGGAAATACACATTTAGGAATCCGTCGCCAGGACCTTCATTCTATTCAATTTATATGTTTATTTCTGCTGCACCAAGGAAGTCCGGATTTGGACCGCGGGCTGCCAGTTGAGTAGCCCTGGACTATACGGTGTACTACTATAACAGCCTGCAAATGTTGATCCATCCTACAAATATCTTGTTTTTTTTGAGAAACATAACCATTGTACTAATTTTTTCTTTATCTTACAATAATCTGCGAAATCACAAAACCATCAACCACTCTAAGTGAAAGAATAATACCAATCCACAATGGACTTGCGAATCAATTTGTTCATCATTTACTTTAATTAACATTAAAAAATAAATTGCTCGATCGTTCTCCTTCTTTTCATTAAAGGAGCCAAATTAATATATCTTTCATCATTGAAGTATAATAACTGTATTTTTTTCCAATTATAAAGAAATATTATTTTTAGTTTAGTAGCCGTACCCTAAACCATGATTTTCTACCACTGCCTGCACTTCGGAATAGTTCTTTAATTATACCTATGTGCGTGTTTAATATATTTCTAGAAATCAATAATAAGCTCTTTTACCAAGAATAATAACCACAATAATTGGAGAAAACACTACTAGTGCTAATCGGTAATTCGTGCAAGAAGCTTCTTAAAGTTTCAGTTTTTATTCAAAGTAATTCAAAAGTGCAAAATCTTGCACACCTCGAAGAAAGATATTACATATGGCCTCGATAAAGCGTGGAGAAATTCGTGAGTGGATGAGCTTGTGAATGATCAAAAGAATTATTAATGAGAGAGGGTAAATTTGGTAAATATATTTAATCTTTGGTGCTCATTTTCAATTTCGATGACCGACAATTCATGTTTTGCTGTGTTTTAGAAATAAATTGGTGACTGTTTGACTGTACAGATCACATTTAAACATGAATTCCCTGAGCTTTATAAGGATTTTCGTATTAATTCGTTTTTTTCTGTACTTTGGTCGAAAAAATAGAATTTTGGTTGGTGTAGCAACCACAAAAGCAACTAACTGCCTTTCGTTTCCTAATCAATGTCATTTTGGTAACTAATTTAAGGAGGATTCTCTGTTGCCGACTTAAATGACTTGGTATAACCTTATTTATTCTTTCAGGAATACTGGCCATACATTACTTTTCTCTAATATTTTATTAAAATTTTCCTACTTAATATTTCATGTATCCATTTACGAGGGTAATTGATGGTAGACCCTTTTTCTTTTTTTTATTATAGAAACCTTTAGCTGAGCCCATACAAGTAGCCGTTGATGTTTTTCTACTTCTATATTTCGAGCAAGCAAGACAAAAGATCTTCTGTTACATTTCATTCAATCGCTAGAAAAGTCTGCAGAGGAGAAACTTACTTGCCATGCCAATTAGACCGGGTATTAGGAAAAACGCCATATCCGCCCTTTTATTACATTACATTTTATTATCTCAGGCATTTTCACTTTTTATTTATTCGTTCCAAATATGCCTGTTTTTCAATTATCAAGACAAAGTAAAAAAATAATAATAACAACCTAGTTTCTTCCCTCTTAAGTAATAAGTTTAGAAGTAAAAAGCAAGGTGTCTTCATCGCCCAAAACGACCAGGAAACAAAAAATCGTAGAGGTTAGTAAAATCATTACATTTGTTCCTATAAAGATGAAGGAAATCTGGATCAATTTAATTTTAAATTCCCAAGTCCATCATTAATTGGCTTCATTTCTCATTATTCATTAAATTCTCTTTACTAAGAACGTTCTAGCCTCTTCACAAACGGTGTTAGTCTTCACTTCATTTCCAATTACCTAGAATGGACATGAAGCTTAATCGTTACTGATTAAATTGAGCAAGGGAAACAATAGAGTGAAAGTTTGCGTTGTTTATTGTCCGTTTGGACAAATCTTCACCCGTGCCAAGTGCCTTTTTTAAAATTTTGGTTAAGTGCTCTGGGTGAGTCATATAATACATTGTCTTGATTTAAATTTAGGAACATATAGCGAAAGCAGTTTCTTTCTCTTATTTCAAGTAAAACAATTTTTCTATAAATGCTATTACTTACTTCGATAAATACTTTGACAGCAAACGAATACTATGGAGGGGAAAATGAGTTTATTTCCATAACTGTTTTGATTTTATCTTAATGATTTTAATAATTTTTGGTTAATATGGATGAAACTTGTGAAGTCAAATGGTTGAAATAAGCCCTTATCTCCCCCCTTCCTATACCCTCAGTGGGTTGGTTAAGTATATATTCGGATAACTGGAGAAGAACCAGGAGATCGAGTTAGTTATCGACAAGACAAAGATCGGCAGCAGGGCCCGGCACACAAACGGAATCGAGCAGAAGCTTAGCTAAGAAGAATTTCACCCCGAGGCAGTTGCTGGTGGTCACACTGAAGATTAGCCACTTGTATCGAGAATCACTCTCATATATCTTTGATCAGAGAAAGCCCCTATCTTGGTTTTCAACAAAAATCAGACATAAACCTCGCCAATAAGGAATACCCAAAGTGAACTCTCCCACCCTTCCTCATTCGTCAAAGGATTCACTATTTGCTCATCGCTCATCAGTGAAAAGCATCTTAAGTTTAACCAAAAGATTGGCAAAAGCCTACCTTCAAGGTCCCGTTGCTTAAATCATCTGATTAAGATAACGTGCTAACGCCATCCATCTCTCTCTCCGAAGTCCCCTGGTTCCTTCCTGTCAGTCTCCCCCACCAGACAAACAGCTGGGCGTTTGTGACCACATCCATGCGTCGAACCTCAAACCCCTACCCCTGCCTCCATAAGCTCCAACGTCAAGGTCATTCCTGAGCTGGATTTACTTGTGTTTTGTTTAACGCTCATCATTAAAGTGAGTTTGGGGTCAACCATTACATATTATTCATTTTTAAAGTAGTAATTTTCACGTAGACTCGTTTGAGATACTCTGTGTAGATGTAAATATTTTTTAATATTTTATTTTTTTATGTTGAAATTAAAAGTATATTATGGTTAGTAGTATTTAACTCAATTCTCGAAACGCTGCACATGGCTATATAAATCCTCCCTGATTAAAGAAGCATGCAAAATATTAAATAAAGTAAAGTAATATAGCACTCTTAGAGAAAACGAAATAATGGAGTTATTGAAGGACGTAACAAACCTACGTACACCATCTCCACCCTCATACCACGAACGATTGTCATTCATCAAATTATTTTACTTTATCTTCATCTCACCTTAACATTGGTTATTATAATTAATGAGGTTCTTCAGAACTAATCGTTAACTGGAAAATAATTTTCGCTCATGAATTTTTTACTTCGCTTTGGCTTTCTTGGAAAACTTCCCGTAGGCATAAATTACTTGAGATTTATGGGTATTAACTTCTTTTAGACAAAGTCAATTTACCTTTAAATAAAAAGATTTTTGTCTATAACTTCCAGAGTGGCTAGTTTAAATATATTTGTGTAAATAATATTTAATTACGATATATAGCAATGAATTTCCCTATAACTTATGTCCCTTTAAATAAAAGAAAAAGTTATTTTACGTACATATCAACAACTTTTGGATGTACAATTTATCAAATTTACTGAGAGTAGACATGTATAAAGCGAGAGTACATTTATTTCGCTGATTTGTTTTAGAGCAAATTTTACACATTCAGTAAGATATATACGAAAAAATGACAAGAAATATGAAATAATAAAACAGATTAATAAAGACAAATATCCTCACTTCCACTGCTTCAGTCAGGATGCCAAAGGATCTGACTCTTCCTCAAATGGGTAGAACTCACACGCTAGGTTATTTAGATCTCCCTATGTGTTCCATTGGGCTCACTGCCTTGTCCCTTTAAATAAATACAGACATTATCTTCATAATATAACAACTTTCTAGAATTTACTCCTCAGGCATTTATAAAAATGATGGAGAAAGAACATCTTTAACCGCTGGGTGTCTTAGAATAGGAGGATCATTTGAGTGCTTATCGAGTCTCATATCTAATACAAGATGGGAATAGGTGAAACATTGGAAGAAACACTGAAGCTAGCTTTATATTTTAGACATAGATAACAATCCTCTGCATAGCTTAGTGGTTCTCAACATATCATTGTAATAACAAAGTTAAATACTGCTTTACTGCCATTAAACCATGCATTAGATATTTCAATCAGAATTTACAACAGGTGTGTTGAAGCCAGGTCTTTTTGGAAGTACATGAAGCTATTTTAGAGAAATTTACGAGCTCCCAAATATCTTTACCATATTTAATTTTACACAAAGTGTCAATAAGCCCTAAGTGTCAATAAACCTATATGTAACCCATAATATGGTTGTATTATAAATGCCGTATGTGGCTAGAACAGGAGTTGTAAGAACTTTATGTGTTGAAGGTAGCATTACTTAGATATAAGCAACAAGGAAATGAAATAAAAGAGAAGTAGTAGACAAAAGATAGCTCGCCCAACCCTCCCTTACCATCTTGTGCCTCAAAAGAGTGGCCAAAAAGGGGGCATTGCTAAAATTTTAATTAGATATAATGCAATCTGCACATTAAACTCTGATCCACTGTAATAGTTTTGTAGGGAAATTTAGGATTTCCAGATTCTCAGTGAATCAATTTTGATGAAACCTTTCCCAGAATTCATGGGAAATTTAGGATTTTATCTTAGCTGTTAATTTCTTTATAAACTGTGTAAATACATGTTTTAATTAAAATATTATCTAGCAGATATATTTTTATTTCAAACACTTAATTGTTGGATTATTTCTTGCGTATGAATGTAGCTTAAGGGAATGCAATATCTAAAAAGGAGAATTCACTGACAAAATCTAAAAAGCCGATCTCTTTAGGATAGAAGGACTTGGACTGTGATTTGCTGTTTCATAAATGTGCTCACTATGTGTGGAATTGTTACAGAGCATGCAAGAGCTGAAGCTTTAATGATCTAAATTGAAACATTATATGCGAATTAAGTCTTCTGAGATTTTATTGTCCTTATAATGGCACTCAAACTTCGAGCTTTGTCTGGCATTTGAAATATACGCTTGATTTCTGGAACAGATTTGGCCAAAAAACGATCTATACAATATATATAACTCAGTGATTAACACTCAAGGAATCCACAGTAGGTGTCATTAAATGAAAAAGTAGTAGACCTTGTTTTTTTAAAATTTTTAAATCCAAATAAAATAAATGTATTCGATCTCTATGTTTAACACTAGTTTGTTATATTAATTTTCTGTCACCTCTAAATTGTTCTTAATGTTTTATTTTTTTAAAGTTTTGATTGCATTTTAAGCAAATTAAAAACGAACACTTGATACCGAATAAGAGGATAGAGGATAGAAGGTGTCTTTCTACCGATTTTCATAGTTGTGACGCTTAATGTTCTTAGTGTATGCATAGAGTTGAATGTTTGATCTTAATCCCTGATTTTTAAACCATATGGTAAACGCCACATTTCGTTTCCAATCGAGCCAAAGGTATGTTAACTTCTTAGAAGAGAAACGCAGTGTGCCACTCAACTAGGCTGAAGATCACCAAAATAGCAAAGCATATAACGAAAATAAAATTTAATCGTAGTTTCTAGCTATAACGTGTATATGAGAGCTCACTTAAAGAGAACATTGTATCGTCCCTCTACCAGATCGATTTTGCTCCTATCTAATTGAGAGATACAAAATATAAGTCCGTCTTGAGGAACTATCCATATTTGTTGACCAGCTTCAACCCGATCGAAGAAATAAGTTCCTCTACGGCTGAGGAGGTTCTCCTTTCGTAAGGTATCTTTAAACAATTTCTCGTAGAAATCGAATACGATTTCAGAAAATGATTGTGGGAGAGAGTGGAGCGCAGTAATACAGAATGAGTTAATAAGATAGTAAAATCCTATTTTGAGAGCTGGACCAATATAATAAGAGTTTTACGATCAAAGAGTCTTAAAAATCGTTTCTCAAACGTAGGTGTTTCTTCAAAAGAATGTCGCGAGCGAGTTTTAGCTTTAATAAAGGAAGAATGGGTGTTGGAGGCTAAAGTTTGTTTGTTTTTTTAAACGATTAAAGCAAATGATCAAACTGTACTTCCAATACGAAGTTAATTACCACCTGAATTTCTCTTCGCGAGAAAAGAATTATTTGCTGAGGCGAGTTGATCTGTGTTTGAGTTTGAAGTTTAAGATGAGTGGGAAAAATAAAGTTTGAATTCGTTGTTGTTGGAGGCTCTAAGCTAAATGACTGGATTACTCTAAGTTGGGAGATTAAATGAATAAAAGAGAGAAGAAAGGTTCCTTTTCAAAAGTTTCGAGATTTTGTGTAGATCTGTTATTTCCAAACGCCTCTAGGGAAGGGAAGGTAGGTTACCCAAGCATCAAAATCCCTTCTAACTCTGTGCATGGGAGCAGGCCCCTTTAGTCCTGGCCCAATCAGTCCTTCAGCTCCAAACCTCTAATTGTTTCAAGTCTGTAAACGGGGCAATAAACGATTACATTTGTCTCACAGGAGGAGCTTTCCAAAATCCTAATGCAATCCTAGTGTAACCTTCGCAGACCATTCCTAGAAGTCAAGGGGACAATTTTAATAGGGAAAAATCTGAAGTATTTAGTTAAAGAAGAGATTTTTATTCTTCCACCACTGTACTTTGGGTATTTAACTGTTATAGCAAGTGGTATAATGAATTAGAATACCCTCTTCAAAAAACATTTTATTGAAATAAGCATTAAATGTAATATAAGAATATTTTTAAAATATTTATAGAAAATTAAAGTTAGGCATAATGATTATATTATCTTCCGGACGAGTGAAAGCAATAAAGATTGATTTGGATAATAATGGCATTCATATCACTGCCATATACGTATATTTACATTCAACCTTGTTGGTGTTGTAGAGTCTAAATATCAACTTAAGAAGGAAGTTTGAGAATGTACACGGCATAAATTTGGTCTTTACAAGATGACGAAATCAAATGACTGATTTTAGCAAATTTAGGAAAGGGTCATCCTGACTGCTAGGGAGGTCTTGCAAGCATACGGAATACGGTGTTAGATTTATGACGTTTATTGGACGGATACGCTGATACTCACTCCCACCCAACCGAATAATTAGCTTCATCATGCAAATAGAAAATCGCAACACTGCTATCATTCCCGCCACGGTTGGCAGTACAACATACATACTCTGTGTCGATTAATGGGGCCATATTCCTATCCACATCATATTGCAGCGGAACTGGTGAACCTCGCCTTTAACACAAAGAGTTCTACCATACCAAGTGTATAAAACATATTGCCACTAGAAAACTACTTCCAACCAAGAGTGCGGCTCCTGGTGCCTTCGAGTAAACCAATGGTTGTGATTTTGATTTAATAGACAAACAAGATATTTATTGGCGCAGAAAGGAAGCAATAATTATAGTCTCTTTGACGAATATGGCCAATTTGGGTGGAACCCCCGTCTAATATTGATATCTATTATAACTTTATTTTATTTAATTTATTTATAGAATTTAGTGGTTATCATTTCTGTTTTCTGAAGCGCTGACGACTTCTTGTGGTAGATTTTATTGTCTACCATACAAAATTGCCCACAATATGAGGGGTCATTTGTGATACCTACCTTCCTACCTAACTATACTGCTTATTTCTGGAGTTAAGACGAATCAGTTTTAGTTCAGATTTCTTTGTAGAAAAGGTTAAAGTGATGTATTAGGTGAGATGAGAAATAGAAGAGAGAAAAAGAGAATAAATAAAAGGAAGGATCAATTAAAGAGTCTGACTACGATGGCAGCCTTAGATTTACTCTTGTTATTTCAGTTAGTAGTGGAACTAGTTAATGTTTGAATGAAGATTCGAAGAACTTGAATAATCAGGTTTCTCTCTATAGCAAAGAATTGATAGAATTCTATTACCCTAATATTGCCGTAAGACAATCTTAACGTCAACTTAGGAAATTAAGGGAGTAAACGAAATTCTTCCCAATTTGTACCCACGGTAGCTGTTCACTGAAATCCACCTTTCATTGAATATATATATATATATATATATATATATATATATATATATATATATATATATATATATATATATACCATACCCTTTCGCATCTAGGGAATTGCTGTCTATTTCAATAATATATTTAGCCTTGCTTAGCGTAAACTATCCAATTTGCAACTTTAGTCCAATAAGTTTCGCTCTTCTGATGAAGTTTTCCTTTATTTATCTTTCTGTTTTTCTACCGAGGAAAAATTTGTCCTTGCCTTTGTTCTCGATTTTAAAATCAATAAGTTTAAACAAAGCTCGCTCTCTTTTTTGTTAAGTTGAGAGTATTATATTTTATCATAGAGAAGTTCCAATATTAGGAAAATACGAAGACTTTGAAATATTCTTCCTAAATTTTAAGTTTGTCTTCTTCCGCCCTTTACATAATTTAAAAATTTTCTCTTTGATTTAGGACTGTAATTATAAAAGCCTTATATAGAAATCCTTTCGAATGATAATAGTTTTTATAAGAATAAATAAAGGTAAATGGATCGTTTTATCGAAGTTAGAACATATGTAATTAAAATGTATGCCAATTTTAAATATTTTCACAAATTCTGCGTTGCAACATTATCTTTGAAGCTTAAAAACATATTGAAGACACATCTAGAATAATTAAGGGAGTATTTTTTTGCCACTGGACAGTTGTATGATCCTCCCAAGATTCATATACATAATTAGTAACGCACTTAGACATATTTTTTCCAAAAGAAAATTGAATTAAAAAGAGCTACGCGTTTTAAAATCATTTAGAAGTAGTGAACCTTTCTCGTGGGGAAGTATTGTTATCCTAAGACGTTTTTTCTCTCTTAACGAATGTTCCATTGTCCAAAACCATTGAAATGATCAGAAATCATATTTTTAAATCTTAGTACAACTTTCAAATTAAAAAACCTCCCCTTTAAAAAAAGTTGTTTTTAACACGACATTCTTTATTAGAATTGAACTTCGATTGCAAGAACAATATATGTCCCAATTTCGAAGAAGAAAAATATAACCATAAAAATTCAATGTTACTGATTATTTTAATGTTGTATTGACATCTCTCAAGCGAGTCAATTAAAAAATCATATAGATTTCATTAATCTAAATATTAATTAAATTTACAATAGAAATTAATTAAAATTGTTCCCTTTTATCCCTAAAATAAACATCACCATCACATCTATATGAAATTTGATCTCATTTTAACAAACCAACCTTCCGTTGATCACAACTTAATTTTAGATCTTTAATTTATTTTTTTGAAATCTAGTGACATAAAAAAGTCCTCTGTTGAAATATTCGAAAGAACACAATTATTTTGAAGAGGCTCGATCCTCGGTTCGATATTTATATTGAGTTCTGATTTTACCGATATTCTTTCCAAAGAATAGTTTTTCCCTCTTTCACTTCAAAAGATAATTATATACATTTTATTTCAGGGGAAAATAGAGGATGTAAATGAGAGGAAAAAATCTTGGTTTTGTGACGATACGACAAAAGGAAGAGGAAATCCTTGTGACCTTTTGTACATTTTTGGCCTCTCATAATAAAGGAAATGGCGACTGGTGGAGGGCAAGGAGGATGGGGTGGAGAGTTGCCCTGAACTAATGCAAGTGGTTTTACCGGGGCTCGTTGACTAATGAGGCTATCAACACATTTGCTCCTAATATAATTGTACCACCTATAGCATGAAAAAACCTCCACTAATCCTTGATTTTGATCAAAAAGAAAATCCCCTTAAATTCCTTTTCAACCCTATTATTCAATTTCTTCCTCTTATTAGTCAGAGGTATTTTTTCTCTCAATTAGGAGCAACATATCAACGAGTGAGAATCCCGCAGAAACATTGTAAGGAGAGATCTGTAAAGAAACAAAGGAAAGTAAAAATATGTGGAGAATATATAAACACATGCCATCCTGAGGCCATTGGGGCTGGAGTGGAAAACATGAAAACGTTAGGACTGAGAGTGAAAAACAACCGTTGTAGAGTTGTAGATTAAAGAAGGAAAAGATAGTGGTGTCGGGATAATGTGGAAATGGTTGGGAGAAGGGGGATGGGATACCTTATGACACATGAGAGTGAATAAAAGCTGCTACAAACTAACTTCTAAAATTACTCGCAGAAAAAAATAGGTGACCAGAGGCTAAACTTAATTTAAAGCTTAGCCAGTTTTAGTTAAGGTGACACCACATTCAATTTTTTAACTTTTTACTAGGTTAGATTATCCTATATGAAAGTAAACCTTATTAAAAGCCCATTTATTCACACCAAGGTCATAATTGCCAACGGCGCCGTTTTTGAGACAGAGGGATACACATATGATTTAGTTTTCATTTGAAATCAGTTTTCTATAGTTTCATTAAAATTTGTGTTAATGGTGTACTAAACATATATTTTTCCGACAAGATCAACTATAGGTATTATTCTCAGTTGGAAAAGTAGTGGTGTTCTCAATGGCCTGGAATTTTGGTCAATCTATATTCGAATGATGCTAAAGATATATATCAGTTCTCAGGCGCCCTTTTTTTAGCAAATATTTAAAATTGCATGGTAGAGTTTTGCGTTTTGTTCCTAAATCAACTTTAAAAATCTTTGGAGAATTCCAAGAATATATAAAATTTTACATTATCATAATCTTCAGTATGTTCTAGTCATGTTGCTAAAACAAAATATACAATATAAAAGTGCCTAAAATTTGCAATCAAATTATATAAAACCAATGGTGTTGTTTTCTTCACTTTTTACAAAATTTACATTAAATATATAAGAAAATCTTTTCACGAATCTATACAACTATGCATTATCTTAATTTTCACTATGTTCCATTCATGTTGCTAAAAAATTAATTATATCATAAAAAAGTGCTTAAAATTTGCAATAAAGTGATATACAAAACAAAAAAATGCAAATTTTGATCGAAAGAATTTAAAAAGTGACTTGAAAATATTTGTTATCCCCCTTAAGCTTCAGATTACCACGAGTTGAGGAACTGTTTCCCTTAGAATCAGATTTAAGGACTGAATAGAGTTTGAAATGATCGGGAAAATATTGATATTCGGATGGTTAGGTGATTACTGAATCCTCAACAATATTTTGATTAATAAAATTCCTTCGAAAGGTAAATAAATTTAGCTAAATTTCCACTTACTGCGATGATTATTCTGAAATAATTGCACAAACCAAGCACTTTTATGTTCGCCCTATTTTAAAATTGTATCTATATAAATTTTCACTGGGAAAAAAATGGCTTGTTTGTTCATAATAACCTTTAAGTAAAACAACAATCTACAGAGTAGACTACCCTTATGTATTTGGTGTTGTTACGAGCCAGCAATATAAATTGTGTATGAATTGCTTTAAACACGAAAAGATGAACAAGGAATGAAAAGGTGTCGAGTAAATAAAAATCCTAAGATTTTTATAATAAAATAGGAATAGAATTTGGGGTTTGTAGAAGAATGTTTTATGCAGGGTGTCGCAAAAAAAGGAAACCGACTTTTAAATCAATATATCTCTGAAAATCTTAAATCTAGATAGTTTCTAAAAACTAAATATTGTTTGTCTATCTTCCTTGCATCTATGTCGAAAATTTTATAAACTTACATCTATAATTGTATGTAAATTATGCAGAGAAGTAGATGAAAGACATAAAAAGTATGCTAGCGCAAGCAAATAAAATACAGAATTATACTTTAAATAGACATATTTGTAAACCATTTAGTTGAAGAGAGCAGAAAAAAATACACTTGTCTAAAGCTTAGGCTTAGCCTATCCTTAGCCTACTAGGCTTACCAAAATTATTAGGCTGGTTTCTGCTAGCACGTTGTTGAAAAATCGCCACCAGTCAATTTAAGCCTCCATTTTTATTCATTTTTCAAGCATCTTTAAATGCAAATTACATGTGAACAACGAGCTTTTGTGGTCACAATTTATTTAAGAACTGGAAGCTGTGGACAAGTTCGACAACGTTTGAACAACGCTTTCCGGATAGAGTTTGCTCAACCCAAAAAAACATCTGGACAAATGTTAATAAGTACAAGACTGAAGGAACAAGTTTTAAATTTAAACAAAAAGCGTTTGGGTCGCAGGAGAACAGAACGGACGCAAGAAAACATTAATCTTGTTCAAGAAAAGCTTATTCAGGATCCAAGAATATCAGTCAGAACGAATGGTTTGAACATCAGTGAGGATACGTTTCACCGAATCATTAAATGCGATTTGATATGGTATCCTTACAAAATGCACGTAAGGCAAGAACTCTTTGAACAAGATTTACCTCGCCACCTAAATTTTGCCAACTGGTTTCTGCAAAGAAATGTTCGCTTCTTGGAAAACATTGTAATCGGCCATGAAGCTGCATTTCCTATGAATGGAATAGTCAACAATCATAAAATTTGCCAGTATACGCACAAAGTAATCCTTCAAACTTTAACTTTAATGCAGGTATATCCAAGGAAAAGTTTTCAGTGTAGGTTGGAATTTGTGGAAACGTAAGTCTACGACAAAAACTTGAATGGAGATGGATACCTGAACCTAATTACAGAAGGGATAGTTCCTGAACTGCGTCAAATTTATGGAAACAGATTTAACAGGCTGTGGTAGATTCAAGATGGGGCTCCAGCACATAGAACTCATGCTGTGTGGGAAATTCTGAGAGGCAATTTTAATACCCGCATTATTGCATTGAACCAGCCAATTGAGTGGCTACCCAGATCTGAGGACTTAACACCTTGAGATTTATTTTGTGGGGCCATCTCAAGAGTAAAGTGTACTTCACTCTACCAGATAACACAGACCATTTGAAACAAATAATTAGAAATGAACAAGAACTACTAAAAAAAAATCCGGATTTAGTTAAAAGAATTATGGAAAAAATGCGAAGAAGAATGCAAGTATGTGTAGAAAGAAATGGAGGCCATACCGAAGGAAACGGATATTAGCCTCTTACATTAAAAATAATAATTAGCCATGTTTTTGTAATAAATATTAGAAAATAAATTGTATTATTTTCTGGTCCCTCCTACTAAATGGTTATGAAATATGTCTATTTGAAGTTTGATTCTGTATTTTACCTGTTTGCGCAAGTATACTTTTTATGTTTTTCATCTACTTCATTGCAGAATTTACAATGATAGATGTAAGTTTATAAGATTTTCAACATAGATGCACAAAAGATAGACAAACAGAATTAAATATTTTGAAACTATCTAGCTTTAATACTTTCAGAGATACATATATTGATTTAAATGTCGGTGTTCTTTTTTGCGACACCCTTTATAGCGCATAGACTAGGGATTAGAAAATAGCGAAGCAAACAAGGATCATAAACAATATAAAATCTATTCACCTTTGTATTGTATTGTTATTTGGTCTCCAAATACAACTTTCTGTAGAGGTTTTGGAAAGGTCAAAATTAAATTTTGAGAAAGCCATATTTAATTTCCTATTTCTTTATAAATATATATATATATATATATATATATATATATATATATATATATATATATATATATATATATATATATATATATATATATATATATATATATATATATATATATATATATATATATATATATATATATATATATATATATATATATATATGTATATATGTATATATATACGATATTTTGAAATAAAAAGTTAAATCCTCCATCATTATGTTATGAGAGAAAATTAAAACCGGTCCAAGATGAATAGATTTTTCCACATTTGACTAATAATATGTAGATTTAGTTACCAAAAACTAAATACTTGTATATTGGGTGATGAGAAACAGAGGGTCTTGAGTTGAAAGTGTGATGCGTTTTAAATTTTTATCAGGACTTTCTGATGCCACAGTTTGAGTTAATTACAAGATCTTCTTGGCTTAGAAGAAGGTTAGTTAAGTGAAATAAATATGTAAAAATATAGCGCGAAAATTTATAATAGAGTTGGTACTAGTTTGATGATAAAAATAAATTTGAAAAGATGCTCTACATCGCAGTTTAAAAGAGACCTAATTAATTTGACCGTAAGTGCAAGGGAACCAAAGTTTCGTACACGCAATTTATTTGAGAGTCGGAGTCACAACACAACACTACTTACGTTATTCACATAAAGATGCTAAATGGCTAAATGAGGCTTCTGCCACTAGATGACGCCACCAAGCGCTAAATCCGATGGCAGATTTGAAATCAAGTAACAGAATTGAAACCGCTCAATATTAACATTAAAGAAACAGTGCAGAAAATTAAGAAAAAATTGACCTTCTTCCTCAAATATTTGAAGATTTAACTATTAAAGGTACCATTTCCTGTTTCAACGTATGTAATTAACCAGAAATAAGTCAGCTCGAAATAGAGAATTAATAAAAATATCAATAAAAATGGATAAGAAAAAATCTTCAAATAATACAATTATCATCTACATCCAAATAAAACCACCGATACGATTCCAAAAGGAGCTAACCAGAAGAATAATAATCTAAGAAAGAGAAGAAGGGCACCTGAGATCAAGTTCTAAACAATTGCTCTCCACACTTTTTTAAATCTTTCACTTCTCATACTACTAATCTCCATTGTTATCGACTTCCGCCGAGTTTTTTTCATATCGAATCTTGATGGATGACTTGGAGAGGCGAGGGAGCACGATGAACCTCCATACCCATCCATCTAACAGAAGAAGGAGGAAAGGAGCTATACCGGTAATACTCTTTCTCTCCTGGTATAAAAAAAGAGAATCGAATAATCAAAAATGAGTTATGTTCTAAGATTAAGCGAATAGTGAGAGTTTGGTTTCGATTACAAGTTTGAGTCAAATTTTAATTCCAAAAAGTCTTAAAACAAATGTAAGGGTTATGTAATGAAAGGCGTAAAGGAGGCAAAGGACAAAATACCGAGGACAATGAGGTTAGGACTACTCGTTTTGGACTAGAGTTGCATTATTGATGTTGTTCTATCAAGCTATAACTTCACGGCATCTACCATCTGTAATCCTATCAAATTAATCTCAACTAGATGAATGTTAGTGATATTGCTGGACATTTCTCAGGTAAGGGTCTTCCGGTGTTTGCGGTGTATCGTTCAATTGCTTCGTCATTAAGATGTGCTGGTAATCTCATTGAAAGGATTGTAAAGGCCTTTCTAAAGTAGGTTTAATTATGAGACTCACAGTCCCACCCTTTTAGGTAAACCAGTTTAAAAATCGATTGTGCAACGGTTTAACTATGGTTCAGAGTGGAGCTGTATTCTCTTGTGAGTAATTAGGTCAGTGGTTTATAGTCAAGGATGCGGTCTATATTTGTTTCCTTCCATTCTAAACACTAAGAATAGAGCCACGACCAAATGCACTAGCCCCCATCGACACGCAGAAGAAGTGAAACATATTTAACCAGGATTCAAGGCCAAATTTTCCTGAATGCTTTGTCAAGCAGCAATGGGGCCATTTTAAAGTACAAGTATGTGGCAAGAACATCAAAAATGAATGCTAGACTTCTCTCCCCCCCACCTAAACAAAAGAAAACACAAGCCTCGGACAACTTTTGACATAAGATCGAAATTAAAAGATAAAACCTTTTTCTAGAACGTGTTATGCACCAGCTAACTACGATGCGGAGTTAGTTTTTCTGAATACGGTGAGCAAATTTAACTACCCGTCTTTTACCATCTCGTCTTCTCAGTCTCTCTGAGTGTATTATAGTGTCGAGTTTGGGATGTTTTGGCTCATTTTTAATTAGGTACAGAACTTACACATTTTGCTCAATAATTCATTCGTCCTTCGGTTATTATCAAAATATTTCTTTCTTAGCTAGCGGAGGGTTGTTCAATGTTTATGTGTGTGATAGAACGGTCTAAGGCCGCTTAATTTCAGCCGCTATCACATGTTTAGAAACACATGGCTACCTACTTGCATCTTTGAGGGGAAGCAGAGCCCGTTTTCGCCCACCTTAGCAAATATTTAATCAAGGAGGTTCATTCCCCGTTTTGACTCCATACGTCGATCTCGCCAGATTAAGTTATGCTTATGGGCAGATAAGGTATTTTCCCAGGCGCGACTGGGGCATTTTCCCGAAGCCTTGCACTCAATTGTCCCCTACGCCAAGGGGATGGCTTCGACTATTTATATCAAAGCTTTCCCGAATGAAGCAGATCAGATCAGATCCAGATTATTTTCGCGTGGCATCACGCCGATCCAGTCTCCCTTGAGCACAATAGGAACTTTCTACCTCGAGAACCACCTTATTTGTCCAGAAGAGGACAATATGCCTTGAGTGCCAAGGTTCGTGCCTTCCAGAAGCCAAGTCAACAAGGCCCCCCTGTTGTTCAGAAAGAGAACAACGTTAGAACAGCCATTGTTCTCTGAGCCCGTTGACAAGAGACGGTTTTCACCCTCCCTGTTGTTCAGAAAGAGAACAACGTTAGAACAGCCATTGTTCTTCAAGCCCGTTCGTCAAGAAACGGTTCTAAGTCCCGAGACCTCACGTCAGGATAATTTAATTCGCCTCTTTTTAACGTTCTTCAAGAGAACGATTGGTTTCAACGATAACCTCCATTGTTCATCTAGAACATCACCGATTTGCCGTCACAAAGATCGCTCGTACCTCCGAGACCCACTTCTCTCTCACTCTTTGAAGACAATCCTTCCCCTTCGCTAAGGACAACCCCCCGAAGAACCCTTCTGCTGGAAATCGCCAGTTGGACCGAAGATTCCTTCGCATCGTCTTCTTCTGCACAACAACTTTGTAATTACGTAAGCTGAGCATTACCTTTAATTATCTAACCTTTTATCAACGCTACCCTGGGCTTTCAATGGTTTGGCTAACCATAGCATCCCTTTAATTTTTATTTGTTTACCTTTATAAATCTCTCCGAATCTTAATCCTCGGATTAGTCAGATATTCCCACGACCCCTTCCGTTCTCCGTTTATGTAAACATTTTCTTTTTGTGTGTTGTTGATAGTTTAATTAATAGAACTCTATTTTATTAATGATAGCCATATTATTATCTTTATGCTAGGTTCCACATCTTAAGCATATTGAAGATAAATAACCTTAGTCACTCAGATTACCACGAACTCGAAATATTATAATTTTTTTTTTTTTTTAAAGGGGCTATCTGGCGACTGCCGACTTAGGCATAAGTCGCCGTAAAAAACAGCCTAGTTCTAGGCTACTTTAAAAAACTAAACAGAAAACAATAAAAAGAAATAACAATAACAATAACAAAGCAATAACAAAAACAATTACAAGAACAACAACAACAATTAAATCGGGTTAAATAAAAGGGAGAAGGCCGGCCTCCCCCAAAAAGTCAATAAGTCCACCAGTCAAAGTACACGCACTCGTCCCGAGCACAAGGGACAGGGGGTAGCGACCCCGCCCATCCTGGTACCGGGACAGGTGTCGTGCGCGAAGATCACCCAGACTGGGACATTCAACAAGAATGTGCCGAACAGTCTGGGGGACGACGCAGTCGTTGCAATAGGGCGCAGGCGAGTGCTCCATCAGATAGCGATGCGTCACACGAGTGTGTCCGATTCGGAGACGACAGAAAGCAACCTGAAGCCGCCGCGGCATTGGGGGATAGGTCCATGGGAACAGTGGCGGCGCAATGGCACGCAACTTTAAGTTCCCTTCGACCGTCTCCCATCTTCTTTGCCAAGCAGTCCGAAGAGCTGCCCGTATTCCTGCCATGTAGTCGGTGTGAGGAAGAGCGAAACGCTGGTCCGGTCGCAGAGTCCTCGCGGACTCTTTGGCGCCCTCATCGGCGCGCTCATTCCCCGCAATTCCTACATGTCCAGGAACCCAGCAGAAGATAATCTCGACATCTGCCCGGCTCGCCAAAACCGTGGCGTCACGGATATCGCGAACCAGGGGATGCGGAGATTCCAATGCCCCGAGAGCACTCAGGGCGCTTTTTGAGTCGCTATAGATCACAATCCGGTCTCCGAACCGGGCACGTCGCGTAATCTCCCGTACCGAGTGGTGTATTGCCACCAGCTTGGCCGTGAAGACAGACGCAGCGCCTGGTAGAGCCCCGCTGACTTCAAACAGAGGGGATACGGCGTGGAAGCCGACCCCCTCTTGGGACTTGGAGCCATCCGTATACACTGGCACGGTACCAGCGTGACACGATGTGTGCTCCAAAAAGGTCGAACGCAATATTCCCGGCGCAGTACAAGCTTTGGGAGCAGAGGCGTGGCGACAAATAGCCAAATGTGGTACCCTCCAGGGTGGCGTCCTGGGCAGAACCAGGGGCGCCACCGGCCCGAGAGCTATATCTACCTCTCGAAGGAGTTTCCTGGCGGGCGCTGCGGCTTCGGAGGCGGGGGGGCCTCTTTTCGAGGAACCACCGTCTCCGAGCCACTCGCTCCACCTCGGGGCGTGGGCGAAGGAGCCGAAGCTCCTTTGTTGCTGTCCTCCTTTCGGGGGACAGCTTTAGGAACCCCTGAAGATGGCCTAGCGACCATCTTCAGGGGTGTTGCCTCCTGTGAGTCTAACGACTCGGTGGAGGCGCGTGGCCGTTTCGCCTTGCGGGAAACGGTCACGCTGGGGGAAGAGGGGGGAGCCCTGGTTTTACCCGGGGCTGGGTATGAACCCTTTTTGCCGCCAGCTTTACCAGGGGAGCGCCCGGGTGGAGTAGAGCCCGCAGAAGGGCTTCGAATGGGCGCGGAAACAACCGTGCTCGTTGGCCTGGATGGGCCAGGAGCAGAGGGTGCCTTTCGAACTACTGAGGCATATGAAGTCCCAGGCAGAGCTGGGCACGCCAGGACCAAGTCCTTAGCCTCGCGGAATGAGAGTCTATCCTGGGCCTGAACGGCCAGGATTTCTTTCTTCAGGAGATATGCACCACATTGCTTCGAAGAAGCAGGGTGCGGCTCTCCGCAATTGACACACTTGGCCACACACGATTTGGACTTATCGTGTGCGACCTTGGAGCAATTTACACAGACTTCGGGTGACCCCGATTTTGCACGTCTACATGAGCGATTTGTATGGCCGAAGCGGTGACAGTAATAGCACCGCCACGGCAGTGGCACGAATGCCTTCACGCGGTAGCGGTATAACCGGCACGCACCGACTCAGGGAGCTTGTCACAGTCGAACGTGACGAAGAGTGTAGCGGTGGGTCTCGAAGCCCCTCCCTGTTTTCTCATCACACGTTCGACCTTGACCGCCCCATGGTCGGCCAGCTCTAGGGTGATGTCCTCAATGGAGTAGTCAACGAGTTCCCTCGCATAAACTACTCCTTTCACAAAGTTCATGGTAGAGTGCGGCGTCACACTCACCGGGGTGCCATGAAGTGTCCGAAGAGCACTTATCTTGGCCGCCTCGGCGGGATTCGCCGCATTCGCCAGAAGGCTCCCGTCCGAGAAACGGGTCACCTTCGGCTCTCTACCAATTGCACTAGCTAATCCTCTCCTCTGATGGATCATGTTGCCCTTGGACAACATGGTGCCATCAGTGGAGCCAATAACGAGGAAGCGTTTGAAGCCAGCGGGCTCGAAAACGCCAGGTAACCTCTGAATCAGGGGCCTCGATGTCATCGAGGCTCCGCCCTGTGCACTTTTGGTGTTAGTCTTGGTCAGGGGCTCTGCACACGAGGGGGTAGAGGGGCCGGATGTGCCGATCTTGGCTTGGTCGCCCACCAAAGTGGTAGCAGACCCATCCGTCCCCGCAGCCCCCGCGGATGGAGAGGAGCCCCGAGTCTTTTTCGTCTTTTTAGTCTTTTTCTTTTTTGGAGAGGAGGGCGGGGAATGAACCCGCTTTTCACCTCCGCCGGCAGAAGCCCCCAGGCCAGATGGACCGGCCTCAGCCAGGTCCCTCTCCAAAATGGAGAAGGTCCTGGTTGTCGTGGGGGCACCTGTCGGAGGATATCCCACCCCTCATTTTACTGCCTCGGAGCCCTCAGCCATTTGAGAAGGACCTTGCATAGGGGCGGATTCGGGTTCGGTGCTTGGCGCCGAGCCCGAATTCCCCCCCATGGAAGGCCCTAGCGTCTGAGGCTGGGTCTCCTCAAGGACCATGTTTATCACAGGAGGGGCCTCCAGTTGGCCATCCCCACCCAGGACATCGCAGGTCCCCTTGGCAGTGTCGCCAGTCTTGTGTGGGGAGGCACAGGCCTTGACCCCGGCAAGGTTTAAAATTCTTGCCAGCAGGTCTTTTGAGGGAAGCGACCGAAGGGGCCTGGCTTCCCTCTCCCCCCTAAGGGGGTTTGCCCTACCGAGCCGCTTTGATGGGGAGCGGCTGGCTAAGGGCTGCCTGCTGGCTTTCTTGGCAGTCCCCTTGGAAAGAAAAGAGGGGACTGCCACTGGGAAAAGGGAGGTGCCCGAAACCACCTCCAGAGAAGGGGGTGAGGGGGAGTCCCCTGCACCCGTAAGCGAAGGAGAGGAGTAAGCCTCCTCTCCGGTTAGAGAAATATGGAGGGTCCCCTGTGCAAGCACAGGAGGGGGAACCTCCATTTTTTTGCTGGAGCTGCCCGAGGGCGGCTCCGTCGAAGGAACAGGGGAAGTTGAGGGTTGGGTTTGTTTTTTTTTATCATCATTGGGCATGGTGACCCTTTTTTAATCACGGGATGCAATCGCGCACACCTCTCACAGTAGCCCGCACTGCAAGAGGTGCTTACAAGCCCGGCAGAGCCAGGCGCCGCCATTTAAGACCACCCCTCCCGCCTGGTGGCCTGGCAGTCCATTGGCATGGCGGCTCCACCTTAGACACGGCGTAAAAATTAATAGATTGTGAAGAGGAGAGGAAAAGGGATGTGAGGAAGGTATGGGTGGGGATGAAGCAGGTAGTTAAAAACTAGCCACCCCAGACCGGAGCTCAGGAGTTAGGGAACATTGTCCCCCACCCCCTCAGCCCCGATGCGGGACGGTTGGCTGAAAGGAAGGTCAGCATCTACCCTGTGAAATTAGAGGCTGACCAGAGAAAGTTGTGGGAGAGGTTGTGTGAAAAGAGAGGAAACAAGTGTTTTGAAGGAAGGAAAGAGGCTAAGCTGGGGCCGGACGGGGTGCTGAGTCCCGTCAGCACGGCGGCCAAGATGGCAAATCGCCGCGCCCCTTACGGGGTCGAAATATTATAATAATTTCCTCAACGAATAGTTATGTATGGTATATCGTCGAGAGCCTATTCTACCACAATGTGAGTTATGAAAAAATTACTCCCTACTTTTTGTATTCCGTATCAGTGGTCACTTCCGTTTTTTCAATCTCGTTAAATGCTTTATTTAGATTAAAACAATATAAAATGGTCCATTAATAATTTATTAATATATTCATATCAAATGAGAATTGATAACTATACATCTAGGTGAATACCTGAAATATTTTTCAACTGGTGTAGGCATTATTACTATTTCCTTGAAATTTTTTTATAGTGATAGACTCTCAAAAAGAATTTATTTTGACACCATGAAAAGCATTGCCCATGAACATTCTTTTGATATATAGGTAAGAAAATAATAATTAATATTTTGTTGCATTTCTTTAGTTTGCAATTACCGTTGCCCAACGTTTAAGATAAATGCGTATTTTTAAACTTACATCAGGCTTAAGTAGAAATTATTTCCCATTACTCCTTTCTGTACACCCTAAACTTATTATATCGTATTCTCTGGTATAGGCAATTTTTGTAAACCCAGCACAAGGTTTTCTATGGAGTTTAGGCCGAGCTTTTGGATGGCCATTTCAGAGCAATAGTTTGAGGTAACGCAGGTAACAACATAAAAACATTGTCCATAAGAAAATAATAATTAATATTTTCTTGCATTTAGTTAACAATTACCGTTACCCAACATTTCGCAAAATGTGTATTATTAACTTACAGCATTCTTAAGTAGAAATTATTCTCCATTTATACTATTTTGAAGTTTTATTGCAACTGGCAACTGCGTGGAGGCCGGTACCCGGCTTTTTACTCATGAATTGAACTCAACCACACATACCATTTCATGAGACCATAGGAAGCTGCCAGTCAATACTAAGCTTGCCTCTGTGGAGTGGAAGAGAGAGAAACAATCATTGTGTACTTCAGGCAGATAAGATCTTGCTATTTTATTTTCCCTTTCTACCAGAAGCAACAAAACTGGCATGTCAATTTCACCGCAAGGATAAACAGAGGAATAAAACTAGCTTGGCGTAAGAGCAGTTCATTCTATGAAGATGAGTTAAATCAAAGTTCATATCTAAGAAATATACAAATCACGGTGTCATCTATGGTAACGTTCCTGCAATAATCTTGCCTCTTTCCTCTATATAACCTCGTCTCATTTCATTATTTAAGTTTGCGCTAATCACTTTATGTCTCGTCCTCAAGCCAATCCATATCGAAGCCTACATTCTCCTTACCTCACAAGATTTCTCCATTTGTTTCAAATATAAATTTACCGAAATGTAAGACAATTTAAATTTTAACATACTATGAATCGCATCAAATAGTAATCATATATATTTCATGTGTTCATAGTGGATAGAGTAAGGTGAATACGTTCATTGCAGTAATAGCGAAGCAAATTACTAGCAATTTCTTGTGAAGTGATAAATCATTTAAATAAACCCAACGGGCAAACAAGTTACCTACATCAGAGCTTTTAATTTTAACATACTATGAATCGCATCAAATAGTAATCATATATATTTCATGTGTTCATAGTGGATAGAGTAAGGTGAATACGTTCATTGTAGTAATAGCGAAGCAAATTACTAGCAATTTCTTGTGAAGTGATAAATCATTTAAATAAACCCAACGGGCAAACAAGTTACTTACATCAGAGCTAGTGGTTTCCACAACAATTAGTGTCCGTCATATATATAATTGCTCCGTCATATATGAATTCAATTGCTCTGCATTCAATCAAAGGAGGTACGTCGGCTGTACCGTGCGCTTGCTAAAACTCGATAGTGTGCACACTTTGGATTTATTAAAGGGAATATCTCCAACAAATAGTTTTGTCCCCTTAGGGTATAGTAAACAGAAATATTGAGCTAATACTTCCATTTATCTCTTAAAAATTCTTAAAACTACTACTTATATTGTTTAATTAAGAATTTATAAATCTATATTAAACAAAATTGTTTTCCCTTCTCTCAGTTCGGACTCCTTTATCCATTCTAGAATTCTAATAAAGAGTTTACTTTACTCTTCCAATAAAATGATTATGGCAACCAAAGCAAAGATCCAATACCCCAATTGAAGTTTCCGCTGATACTACACCTAAGAAATAGAATCACTTGGGACTAGATAAAAAGATTTACAGGGGATAAACAGTTTCTTTACCATATTCAAGGAGTGAAAAGTCATTAACATCAATTACTTTAGAGCATATCCTTTGTTCCGCCACTAGGAGAATGATGAATAGCCAATTATTTAGATATTTATTGTCATTCTGCTCACTTAATTTTTTGAAAAACGGAAAGGGACCCTGAATGTGCTAGGCACTGGCCAGACAAATGATTCTAGCACAAACTTAGAACTGCCGTTGTCCTTAAGTGTGTTGCTTAACTTCCTCAAAATGTTCCTCTAGACAAAGATGATACTTCACAGAAAAGAGTCAAAAGTTTCATCATTTTGAGCATCGTATGAGTGAAACGATCTAATAAGTCGGCTTTTAAATTCTTATACGTCATCCTAGTAAGTTGTTTTAAAATGATGATAGGACATCAGTAACTGAATCCGGCAATACTTGAGTTAATGATTTAATTTTTTGTAATGTTATTATCTAAATGATAACATTAAGAAAAATTGCGAATATGGTACTTACTGGAGCCAATTAGCAATATTTGCATGCGGGTTATTTGAAGTGGACTGTTGAGTCCAAATAGTGCAAATTTAATGATCTTGTTGCATGTTTCTTTAAGGAATAAAGCAGCGTAGTAAATTCAGTTTCAAACTGGGATCACCATTATTGTTGCAGGCATCCGAGCTATCTATAGTTTTAGGTCACAGAGAAAATCTCAGTGTTTCGTCGTTGTTTTTGTTCGTTATCACACCTAAACACTCCAAGTTGATGAGGAGATTAGAAATGTAAAGCCGATTATTGCAACGTGATTTAATTCTATACTATTTCTCAAAAGAAAAACGGTAGTTGGTCTCAGTTATTTGAACAGAAACAATGAATTAGAGAAACAAACTAGAGGGACAATATCAAGTGAACCTGCAGGAAAGATCAATCAGATATGGACTCTAAAACCTAAATTAGTCCTTGTTACCTAGTTCTGACCTTCATAACTCTTAAAATGGCTAGTTTAGCACTTTTAGCCACTATGTAGCACTACTATTTGAACTTGGTGACCTTAATTAGCTTTGCTAGCATTGGTTTTAGCTGGCTACATTGGGAGAGCGAGTCTTTGTAAAGGGAAGATGAACACAACACAAGAGTTGCATGACCCATTCACCTGATTGCTTCGTAGCAGTTAAAAAGGCGTCTTGCGTTGATTGGAGCCTCTTCCCGGTGAAAGACTTAGACTCACAATATGGAGTTTAATTAATACCTATCTCCTATGCTTGTAAAAGGGCTCGAAACACTTCTAGTGATTCCTAATCTAGTAGAACAGAGAATAGCTAGGTCTAAATAAGTAGGTGGAATATATAATAAATTTGTATGCTTACTGAATAACATGCCAACCTCTTATGTGCGTGGTTAAAATATATCTAATTAATTTGGGGAATTAAATAAAAAAGGGGTGAATATTTGGAGAAGTTGATACAAGAGCCACAATGTGTTCCAAGTAGCTCTGTCGATTTTTCTTTACCTCATCAAGCCCAAGAAAACAAATATTGGCCTGAGCCAAACATTAAGAGACTCTTGCTGTCTTTTTCTTTGGTTGTTATGAATAAAGGACACGCACATTCATGGCTCTTACAATGCTATAAGCGCTTTTTTCCCGAGATGAGGAGCCTAAGCATAAATATCACAGCAAGCCTTCAAAGACAAGCGTAGGAAGTTCGGAAGAGGAAGCTTTCCTAAAAGGGGGGAAATGTTCTCCCCCCCCCCACACACACGCACATATATATATATATATATATATATATATATATATATATATATATATATATATATATATATATATATATATATATATATATATATATATATATATATATATATATATATATATATATATATATATATATATATATATATATATATATATATATATATATATATATATATATATATATATATATATATATATATATATATATATATATATATATATATATATATATATATATATATATATATATATATATAAAAGCCATCCTACTACTACGGGGGAAGCCTACGCTCGTTACCAGCCCTTCGGGTTGTTTAAATACCTCCTATAATATCCTTAAAAAAAGGAATATACATAAATATACAAAAAGTTTTTTAAATGTCAAAAGATTTTTATATATGAATTTTAAAATAACTAACCGGTAGTAGAAAGTCTTTGAATAAAAGATTTTTGCCTTTCATACGGCTTTTATCAACCCTCCTTTATTATGAGTTCAACCATTTGTTTAAACACCCCATTAATCTCCTAAAAGAAAAGAAAATACACAAAAAATTAAATAATAATAATGATAATAAAATTCATAATAATAATAAAATCTATAAAAGACATCCAATCCAAGAGAAATTTACTTTTTAAAAATCCCGTTGTAAAAAAAAAAATATATATACATATATACAGAGCACAGTACACTAATCATTTATTGGCCGGACGTTTCGGACCTTCGCTAAGACCATCATCAGCGACTGTATCGTCCAATCAGAAGGAAAAGAAACATTGACAATAATAGTTTAAAAATTAGAAACATGCATTATATAATGGCTATAAAAGCGGGGAAAGGCAAGGTAAATCATTAAAATATGCAAATATTGAGAATAAAGTAAGGACAAAATTAACAATAAAATTTAATTTACCCAAACTATAGAAATTTAGGTAATCCTTAAAATACTGTCTAGAATAATGGTTTTTGCTTCTATCACTCGCATGAGTGTGAACAGTGACTAAATATCAGAATTTCTTAAAAATCTCTTAGAATCTACTTTATGGCAATAAATTTCATTTTAAAATTGTAAGAATTGGTGATGGTGTATTTTGACAGATTTTAGGCTATGCCTTTAAGTTTATGAACTTGGGATAAACACTACAGTTTTGCTGAGCCAAAACCTGTAGAACCTAATTTAGAGGTAAAGATCCTACCTGACAATTTAAAGAGATTTATAGTTGTTAAGGAAAAGATATAATTTCTCCTTCAGTTTAGATACAATTTGTTCCTCGGGTTTTTGGATTTTTTCAGCATTTAAAAGTCGGTAAACAATATAATTGGTGTTTTGTTTATGTTGCATTCACCATTTGATATTACTACTGTATTTACTTTCTTTTTGTAATTATATGTTTTTGTTTATCGCCAAGTTACGAAGAAATTCCATGTCAGATTTACAAAAAATAATTGAGGTTGATTTATTTAGCCTAGGCTTTTGATAGTTTTCTTGGGATGTATTTCAAATTTCGATGAGAAATCAATGGAAAGAACTATAGTAAAGGAAAGCTTTTAAGTCCCTGACCAGCTTTCAAAATTAATCCATAATTCCATAAGAATACATAATTTTAAATTCACATCAATATTCCATTGCCATTCTGATCTTATAAACGCTATACATCCAACAGCTCTCATTATGTTTAAATAGTGATTTACCGCCAATTCCTCTTCTACTCACATGAATTCTGATGAATATGTGTTTTGGCAGGCAGTTTAATATCTGGTAGGTGAACCAAGACCATTTTGTATCCCGTTGTGTTTTGACACGTGTGTATTTATTTACTGTAGGTTAAGAAATTTCATATTATTCTCGGTTTAGTGTTTGTGTAAAACATTTTTATAGGAGTATTAGTTCCATAATAAAGCAACCCTACTTAATATATTTTAACAAGTTATAAACTCAATAATTAATTTAAATATTTTAAAACATTCTTACTAAATTTAAGGTTAATTTAAGCCTCAATCCTAAATATTATTTAACTCTAAGTCTCCTATTCAAACCAACACTACCTTTTAAAGTTTTGAGTTTTACCATTAGAATTTTGCTCACTGGACATTGTATAATAAGTTTTTCGTATGCTTATAATAGATGCATCTTAGCATTGGTTGTTACTACAGTATTATTTGGTGATGGTACTGCACTTTTCATTTAGTGATGACAATACAATTCTAATCCAAGATTAGTATTCAATTCTTTAAGCTAATTTTATATTCCTGGTTAAAAAATGCTACAAAAATTTAAGCGCAGAGCTTCTTTATTGAAAGAGAGTTTCAGTGGTCCCAAATCCTCTCTCTATACATTTTCAAATATTTTAAGATGAACTTTTTGAATGGACCAAAGTAAATTAAAATTATGCGGTAATTTCCAATGCTTTGATGCGAAGTCTCTTCAACCGCAGCTTTTACTCTATCATTATCACGAATGATTGGTCTTCCTGCTCGATTCTCATCAGAGTGTTCAAAATCATTATGGTTAATCTTGGTAAATCACGTATGGAGATTACGTGTTCAACGTCAAGATGCAAACAAAATATGTTTTTCATTCCACGTGTTGCCTTTATGAAACACATAGAGCATCAACTTTTAAAAAGTGCAAGGCAAATAATTATCTACCACAATGGGTTATGTGATAGATCACACTCCCCAAAATTCAGCCAACGAAAGCAATACCGACTATTATATGAACATAAACTTTGACCCTTATACCTATTAAACGATTTTCGCAAGGACTTCAAACCATTTGCTTAAAAATACGATATTACCTTTTGGGCCCCCTAAATTCCTAAGTAGATTTCATGTAATATAAAGCGAGATTTTAGAAAATCAGTCTGAAACAGAAAATTCAAAGTATTTAAATTACTTTTTGAGCTCTTGATAGAGGCTTTGTACACCAAAACTAATTTCAAGGTAGTTGAAGAAATGGAGTCGCATGATTAATACGAGTATTCTATACTTGCTTTTAAAGATATCGAATTAATTTATTGAAGAAATGAAACAAATTGCCTCACCCTGAACAATATTACCAAATGTTTATTGAAAAGGTGAGAGAAATTTTCAAGTTATTCCCTAACACGCTTTTAAAAGTGAAAGACTTCAGGAATTTGTTAAAAGGAATTAGATGGAAAAGAAATAAACCTAGTTTTTTATTACAAAAGAAGATTAAATACTACCTTCCTAATTCTTTAAGTGGAATGTAAAGAATAAAAAATGATTTGGGATATTTATATAGTTAAGTCTTTATGAAATTTTCTGACATTTGAATTAGTTTTTGAAGATGCACTTCGTGGGGCTACAACATTATTAAAAGCAGAGATATCGATGAAAATTCTTAATATAAAGCTTTGTGACTGAAGAGTAAAATCGAATTTTTGTAGAATTTAGTAGATATTTGATGGATCGGAATTCTTGACAAAAACTATAAATATTTTTACCTTGATTAGTTATCAGACCAAGTAAATTCGATTAAAGTACATTCTGCTCCTTAGTTATCAGTCCAATCAAATTCGATTAAAGAACATTCTGGAATATTCTCACCGGCATCACGTCAAGCAATAAGGGAGTTGGTAATAAAAATTTTGAAAAACCTTTTCGGAGCACTAATGAAAATTTAATACAATGTAGAAAAATTTAATCTTCCAATTATGCGCGAAAATGAAAAGTTAACGTTTACATGAATATATTTTGGACATCAACAAATTACCAAAAAAGCACTGGAAAAGAATGTAGGAAATTTTAAATATAGGAAGAATCTCTAATTAAAAGTAAGAATTTAGAACATTTAAATCAAGTGCTATCCAAGATTAAACACATAAATGTTGAACCAGAACGCGACCTTAGTACTATTGATTTATTTGCATCCAAAATACGGTGATGAAAATACCGAGAAAACACAATCACTTTTATTTTTTGAAATCTTATTTCCAAAATTAAAAATACATTTTCTTTTGCCTGGAATATATGCTACTAGAATATTTTTAAGCAAATAATTATTTTTAATTAATAGTTTACATAGTTTTAAACTTAATATCAAATGAAAAATGTAATATATATTTATCATTTTCATTTATTTATTCATTTATTTATTTATACACCTAGTTAAAGGATGAACACTATGAGTGCATTTATGATTTCACTCTTGCAAGTTTATTTTTTTAGGGCCGACGTTTGAAATTTGAGCCTCCTCTCAAGGACCTTAAAAAATTAACGTGCATGAAATTGTGAGAAGTTTAAATGAATAAAGAAAAGGATCTTGTAGCTGTGTTTAGAGTCGAGATTTTAAATTTGATATAGCATGATTCTAATATTTTTAATTGAGTTTCTGTTTTGGTCGTCTTTAAAAGAAAATTCTTGGAAGTAGTGGGGTAAGAATAGTAATTTATTCTGATAGGGGAATTTTATGGGCTGGTAATGTGATCTTCCCTAAAGTGACTTCTCTAACTACACATTATATTTCCCTTCGCGAGCAATATATTGATAAAGTATTGAGTATGGAAAAAGAGTTGACACTTTTTCTTTGTTGCTAATGATGCCGTAATTTGGTGGATTCGAAAATGGGCTGAAATTTGGTAGCGGGTAGAGTCTCTTTGGTATTAGTTGTTAGTTTAGACGAGAGAAGTGAGTTAAAACGTCTTATATAAGCCAGGGATTTACTCGTAAAAAACGAATATTTAGAGACATTGTAAGAGATGACTTTAAGGTCGAAATTCAAAGGTGAGGCTTATCACTAACGAGGACATGATTTTGTAGAAATATTTGTTATTAAATGAAGAATTGAATGTCTTGAAAATAGAAAGTAATAATTTCTTATTTTCTTTCTTGTTAAACCCATGAAAGTGGAAACCAGGTGAGGAGAAGGAGCTAGAAAGAAATGAGACACTGATTTAGATGGAGTATGTGGCAAAAATGGTTATGTATCGGTTAGGATGTAATGCTTATCTACTTACTTAAAATGTTGGGAATTTTAACAAGTTAAGTGGTTCATAGTGAGAGAGCTATAAGGGTCGACGGATCTGCAGTTTATTAATGATGCATGTTAGAGATTCTTAATGTGGGTGGTATTTTGTTGTCGTTAACAAATCAAAACTCCGCGTATGGGTTTTGTTTGGCACGTGTTCTCTCTTGCCTCTATCATACTAAACTCAGCCAATCAAATGGGACATTAGTCATCTACATACTTTTCTTACGATAATGCTATGGTTCCCCTCCAAAACTTTCTCTTTATAAGAAAACTACCCTTTTCGCTCACAGTATTTTTAACTGCTCTCATTTTCCATTTTAATTCTTTTAATCCGCTGCGACGATGGACCTTAGGATGATACCATTTCCTTCATACCCTAAGTTTCTCTCTTGTCTTTTCATATAAGATCGTCTCATGGCAATCTGCGAATTGGATTTTCGAGACAAGGGTTGATTAAGAGTAACCGGAACGTAGGGGACTAAATAATATTGGAATATAATGTTAAATTTTTTATTAAGGCACCAGTTAGTTCCAAATATCTGATTAATAATAGCGATGAGAATTTCTGGGTCAGAACTTTGAACTAGTATTTTCATAACTTTTAAAAATAGCGAGGATATCATAGTTTGACGGTTGTATTGTATATATAGGCAATAATTATCATTATAAAATCTTTCATAGAGATATTCAGTAGAGTAGGGAAGAACCGGTGATGGACATAATCAACAATGCAGTAATCCCGAACGCAAAAATCTTGTCTGCTGTAAACCTAAAACGTCGAACACCAGAAATCCAAACTTGTATTTCCAAATTTGGCTATTCATTAATGGAAACCAGTTTGGATGCCATTAGATTTAATGGTTTAATTCCTAAGTTTTCGTAATTCTGAATGTTGGTGATTTTGGAGTTAGGGTAGCTGTTTAAGAATTTGTGTCTTTCAATATTTCTGGGTTTCGAGATTTTAGCTTTCCGAATTATAACTCAGATTCCTAAGGACCATGGAAGAAAAATATTTCTCTTCATGTTATTTGATGATTCGAGTAATACATCATTAAAGAATAATTTAAAAACTTTGGCATACGATATGCTGCATATTTGAATCCTTGAGGATATCTTTTGTGAAAGAGAGACAAAAAATTGTAATGTCATTATTTTCTATTTCTAAGCTAAACTTAATTAAAGGTATAAACAACTTATAAAAAGAATTAATATTATTTAGCAAATTCAGATAAGTTCATCCAAGTTCCTTAATTAAATTAAAGATATATCGATAAATTGAGGTAAAAGACCATCATATTTCCCCATTTTTATGACGAATGCTGTCATTACAATCTATTTTATATTTTTTTTCCAGGAATTATTTATCTATTCTTTTGATGATTCACATATCTAATACTTGGTATACATAAGTACATATCCATCTACTATTGTAAATGATTAATTAGATAATTAATCTTAACAAATATAATAAAATTATCCATTTACTATGTGCTCGTCGACACTGGGATATTCAGAGGATGCAATTGGAAATATTTTACTTCAGCAGTATTATTATTTTTTACGGCACTTTTAAAATACTAAAACTGTAATTCAAATAACATATTGTCTATATTATGTATTAGGTAACAAAGGTACTGGAATATATGTTTTGCATTTAAAAGAATGGCTTGAAAAGGAATTAAAAATTAATTATTTTCCCCATAGATTTAAACTAAAGGTTTCCAGTTGCCTGTAATAAATCTTTTAGAGAGTATTGGTTCTTTCAATTCAATGCTATCGATCAAACCATTGTTTTGAAAAACAAAAAAGCTTAGAACAGGTGAATGAATATGCAAGCAACAATATGAAAGTTTTTTAAAAATAAGACTGAATACTCGACCCTCTCTATTCAACTCAGCTAAAGGGGAAAAGAGAAGAAGATTCCAGAAATAAATATGTAAAATGGGAGTGAAAATAATTCACTTAAAATTCCATGCTTATTTAAGGAAAAAGACGACAAAATGTGGTGCATATGCTTGAGTTATAATTTAGTCATCAATATTTAGTTGAAACATTGCTTTACACCAAAGAATCTTTGTTTCTCACAATGTATCACATTTTATCATTAGCACAGCAGCCTTCCGAGCATTTTATTAATTCACATTATCTCACTATATCTCTTCCCTCGGAGGAAAAAAATTACTAATTTTAAGATAAGAATGTGATATTTTGTGAAGAAAGACTCGCTTTCGGGACCATAGGTTCTCTACCTTCGTGAGAAAAGAATATGAAGGAAGAATAATCGCCGCAGAAGGAGCCTTCAGTTCCTGAGAGATTCGCGCCTTTTTATTTTTCATCACACACTTCAATATACCTGGTCTGTTTATTGTTCACATATTTCCAATAACTTTATAACTTTGCTCCACTTCACTCTCTCATTACTTCTTTTTAAGCAATCCAAGCGATTAGGCCATCGTTCGTTTCCTTTTACTTTTTTCTTACAAATACTACCCAATTTCCTGCCTGTGTGTTTGGCGCAGGAAGAATGCCCAGACTGTCTACCCACTGTCTTGTAATGGCAATTATCCAAGGTTGGATTTAGCTGCTGTGGAAACCAAATACTCAATAGATGTGTGCCAGTGATCATAATACCTAATCAATGTACTGTCCTGAGTAAATTTAATCCTGATGGTAGTTGTGATAATGGATAAATCACTCAAACCACTTTTGCAGGAAAGTATTTTATTATGATAATGAATAGATAATATATTTTATTGGAGAATAAATTAATCATGGGCAAGATTGCACAGAAAATAACATAGCTCTTTTAATATACTGGTTTTTCTTAATTATTTTAGTGTTTATCAATAAAAAAACGACGTTCCTTAAATTTGGTTATACAGATTTTTTATACTTTCCTGTTTAGTTTATTAGCAAATAATTCTGAGTTAACATTGGCCAACATTAAGCATTACAAGCTCCAAAAGCCCTCAAGAGAGAATATTGAAACCAAGAGGAAATAATTCATGATTACACGAATAAAATACTGTAATAGTGTCATATAATGTAATCCTAATTATTTCCGTCCACATGGCAATAAGAAGAAAGGAGGTATGAATATCTTACTCTAAGTGATTAGTTTTTATGAATGTTTTCACTAAAAGAAATTTAAGCACTTGTCATGGAATTATTTCTACTCGTTGTAATGGAGATTTTGTTCATACATCATTCTCACCTATTTGCCAACTTGTTTTCTAACTCCTTTCTCTGAATCCTTAACTCGTTAAACATACGACGCAAAAATTTTAAATCGTGTTATCAAAATTAAACTGAATATTTCTCATATCAGCTAATTTAATGAATTGTTTATTTTAAGATATTTACCTCCCATTTACATAGTCATGAATATCTCAAATGGGACTTACCTTATAAGGCAGGATTTGAAATGCCGGCCCCTCAAATATATATTTACTGCAATGCTTCTACCTAGCACAGTCTCTAGTTTAGGCTCTAAAACAATTGAATCTTATGAATTTTTCTTAACTTTGCTCGTGATATGAAGCTTTGATTTCATATGATAAGTCAACTCTAAACTTCATCTACATAGGCTGTTAAAAGGCTATAAGTTATTTATATATCTGTGATACTTCGTTAAATAATGAAGGAATATCGCAGTACTGCCTAGAAGGCACTTCTTTCTTTGATAATGTTAGACAATTTTCCGAGTTTGTTTCCATTTAGTCTGTTCGATATAAACGTTAATTCTAAAAGAAAAAAAGTTTGTCTTGTTTTTCCAATTTCACATGGCTCAAATCAAAGTCTGCTGGTAAAATGGTTATTTGCACCGAATCTTACTTTTAAATTTTCAGATATACATAATTAACATCCATGTGAATTACTTATTCTCAGGTAATTTTCCATGAATACATATAATAGGGTTTGTTTGTATGATCCTATTTTGCAGGGATAAAAAGCAGTCTAATTTATTGGAATACACCTTCAGTTTTGGAGACTTGAAACAGAAGTCTGATCTATTTTATTTTTCAACTATTATTACGAACAGGTAGGTAATACAGATGCGGTTAAAACCTTTGAATGACTCGCTAATTTTAGGAAAGTAGATAACAGCAGATTCTTACGCATTTTATTTGCATATCAATATATCCTTTAAATAAGGGAGAATAAAGAGTAATAAGTTATATATTGTCCAAGTAATCAACACGAATGAGCAAAGTACAAAAGTGGCAAACGTAATGAATTGCTATGACAAAAAACAGCAATAAAACTAATAATCGAAGTTTAGTAGTGCTTCCAAAGTCCCTTGTAGGTAATAAGAGCATTTATTCTACGAGCCATACTCTCTCAAATGGTCCACCACCTGTGAGTTGGCTGTTGATGTTTTACGGCTTCTTGCTGGTCCAGCTCAAGGTTTTCCAGGTAATTCATATCAAAGAGACAGGTAGCCAGACAATTTATGTTATATTGCTGTACCTGAAGCACTATATGGTGAAAACAGACTTGTAACATTATACCAAGGTATATGACATTCCGATAAGTTCTTCAGAGGTCTCGAGCGAGACATAACATGTAATCAGATACGTATTACAAATCTAATTCTACTACACTACTAGATTCCTACCAACTCAGACATTACCTTGAGTAGAAGACAAGTGGAACTTGAACTATCCGAAAATACAACACGTCCCCACAGACGCATGGTTCAGTTATATTTAGCAAGTGCTCAAAGCAGTTGACGTCACTTCTGCTGAAAGTTATTCAGCGGCACTTGGCGAGCTTTACATGAGTTCAAGCCTGGGGCAGCATTCTGAAACTTGCTGGTACGACAGATGCGTGAACCTGTCCGAATTCAGTTCATTCATATTACAGCCGACGGCTGTTTTCTTACGATCTCGAATGCTCATGTGAAGCAAAGACTTGTCATTACATTCAAAATGACAATCGTTCAACACTTGTGCAACACCAGTATTTGATCCACTGAACCACCAGTTGATTTGTCGACTGCTGATACCATCCTCGTTTAGTGTGCGTATCAGGCTTCTTTGCATCATTGCATACTTACGTTTTTTCGCCATTATCATTTTATTATAAGATTTTTCGACATGGAATATCCTATTACTCAACAAATTTGATGTATTATAAGAAGATTATTTGACTCTAACTTAACGCATATAACACCAGGATTTCATTAAGTTCAATAACATCTCGATATTTTTTTTTTTAAACTTTAATTAAGCTTGTTCTTTTATTTTGCTTTCTAGATAGCTTGATTAAATGCAGGCGCACATGTAGCAACATACTCATAGAGATAATACCCCCCCAAATAACTAAAAATTCAGTAGGTTAGAAAACTTTTAGCCAACGCCAAAAATGTAAAGAAGTAATTCAAGCATGATTTATAGTACTTAAGCATAGATAATTTTGATTTTATTATTTCAACAACAAAATCTCGAGTGGCAGCCTCAAGAAGAACCTTTAAAATGTTTTGAGAAAATTAAACCTACTTTATAGGAAATTAAAATCCGCATGATACTTACTTATTTGTTTTATCTAGATTACTTTAATATTTAGTCTTTATACCTATTTCACATTAAATTTCCAATTAATTTTAAAATTGTCTTTATCACAGTTAAAATCCTAAACAACACAACATCCCATTACCTGTCATCCACACTGATTTAATTCAGACAACTTTGAGCGTTTCACTCAGGCAAGTGGCCTGCTGCTTTTGGTTCCTCCATTACGACTCTGATGCATGATTAATCGTGCCTTCTCTGTACTTGCTCCTTAGCCGTAGACGCCTTATGTTCATGATTAGTAACTTTAGGAATCTTAAAGATCAAGAATCAATCACCAATACTAGTATCTTAATATTCCCCTGAAACCGGAAACAATATAATCAACGCATCCTTCCCTTTTGCTATGTAATAAAATAGATTTAGTAGGTGAGAATGATTATTTATTTTGAATAGATTAATACAATGAGTCATAACCACAAAATGTTTACATTAGCCTTATTTTCATTCTAATCAAGGTAAGAATTTTCTTCAGTGGAATAATAGATAGAAGAAATAGTCTTCCTGAATCAAGTTTCAATTCACACAACATAAACACATTTAAGAATAATATTGAAAATTACATGGTAAATAACCCAACCCTTAATGATAATGAATAAAAGTATTATTTAAATAAAGTTCACATATATCAAATATTAATAAAAATTATATTAGGAAGTTTAGTAATATTGATTTCTATGTAATAAATACTGAATTCTAACAGATTTCTAAAATAATTAAAGGAAATCAGTAACATTCTACAGCTTTCATTTTATTTTTCATGATCCAATCATTGGTTTCTCTCAACGATCGTGGTCAGTGGGTGATTATTGGAGATGTGTACATCGCCGCTGTCATCGCCGTCGTTGAGTTATTCGGGATTAAGCAGTCTTCTCATCGTTATAGGTCTTTGAACCGTCATGGGTCGTCGTTTTGGGGCCTACGACTCGAATTCACTATAGTTATGTCTTTTTCACTGACATCATATCCTCATTGTGGTCGCACCTTCGCCATCGTCACATGCAAATTTAAAGAGGTCCCATCACTGTAAGACAATCTTAATATAATATCGCTATCGTGAGCCATCTCAGAATCGTCATTTTTCGATCCTGGTTTTTTATATTGTTTTTCAGTTTTTATTTATATATATATATATATATATATATATATATATATATATATATATATATATATCTGCAAATTCAATGGCCTTTTGTCTTTTTTACATAACTTGTTTCTTGTTTCTATCGTAATTTTATTTGTTCACACTCTTCATTACTCTTTATTTTGTCTGGATTGTTGTTTCTCCCGTTATTGTGTCGCTTAAGCAACTCTACTTATATAGGTAACAAAATTGTGTTATGATTGTTAGGTTAACGATTCTTGCCCTCAATGGAACTGCTACCAGTGTTTCTCAAAACACCCTTACTCACATTAATGCATTGGGAATTACTCGTTCCCTCTGCTAGACTAAACGTTGGTTCCGTTTAGCTCCTGCTCTCAGAAAACTTTTTTATTTTTACTTGAATCAAGCCCCCCTCCCCTTAGCCCTGATTCTTCTTCACCTGCCCCTTCACCCGTTTTCTCGGCGTCTCTCCTCTTTCAGAAGGCTCTCGAAGAAGGCTGGCTACATTCATGACCTGCTCGTTAACACTCGGGTCACTCTCCTTGGACTCACGGAAAATTGGCTTGCCCCTTCTGCTTGCTGTTTAAATCTCGCTACCCCTGATGGTTACGTCCACTCCCATACCTCCCGTAACTCTCGCAGTGGTGGAGTTGCTCTCATTTACAGTGCCTTCTTCCCTCTGAATAATCTGCCCTCTCCCCCTCTTCTTTTTTTTGAGGCGCTTATCAATTTCTCTGATTCCACCCCCTCTCTAACTATCTTAGTCCTCTACCGCCCCCTACCTCCTCCCTCGAGCTTTTTCTTGATGAATTTAGTAACCTCCTCGCTGGCTTTTCCCCCACTGTTTCTCTGCTAATCCTCGGTGATTTCAACCTTCCTGGACACAATCCTAATTTCAAATCCTTTTCTGAAATCCTTGATATCTTCTCCCTCACCCAATACGTTTCTTCCCCTACCCACTCTCATGGTAATATTTTAGACCTTGTAATCTCTGACTGTCTTATTTCCAACGTGACGACTACAAATTTTTCCAATGCTATATTTGATCACTTCCTTATCAACCTCAACTTCTTTATCGCATTCCATAAACCTTCCCAGCTCTCTCATAATCCTAAGCCTTTCCGTCAACTAGCCTCTATCGCTATTCTCTCCCTATCTAATGATGTGGCCGCCGAACTTCCTCCCATTGATGCTTCTGCCTCTTCTGAACAGATTCTCTCTTCTTTGGAGCAAACCCTTCTCACTTTTCTTGAGGCCCACTCTCCCCTTGTCACCCATTCGAACTCCCGTAGTCACCGTGCCCCTTGGTACTCTATGGAACTCCTCCGTGCTAGGCAGTCCATGCGTGCCCATGAAAGAGTCCTTAGAAAGGTTCGAAACCGTGGCACAACCCCCTTCTCGCTAGCGTTCCAACTTGCGACAGATCCTACGTGGCGAAATTAAAATCTCTTCGTGAAGCCTACTTATGTAATCTGCTTACTGATAATAGGAATGATCCCCGTACCGTCTCCCGCCTGCTCTCCCGTCTTACTTCCCCAGCCCAGGTCTTCCCACCCATTAGCTCTGCTACTTTCTCGAATTTCTTCGCAGATAAGGTCACTAACCTCCGTGCTTCACTCCCTCAGCCTTCTGTCCCAGCTCCTGCCAATCTCCCTGACTTCCCGCCTCAGCCGCTTATCGCTTTCCCTGCTGTGACCGCGTTGGAACTTACAGCCCTGCTTTCGCGTTCTAAAAAATCAGGCTTCCCAAAGTACATTTTCCGCCTAAACTGTTATGTAAAATTTTGCCTGCTATCCTCCCAACGCTACTTCACCTGTTCAAAACTTCACTTGCAACTGGTCTTGTTTCCTCTTCCTTCAAACGTGCCCACATCTGTCCGATTCCTTAAAAGCCTTAACTGAACCCCACTGACACTTCAAATTATCGCCCGATTTCGCAACTTCCTTTCCTCTCTAAAGTTCTGGAGAGAGTGGTTGCTTCACGCATCATCAGTAACATGGTGGCCTGTAACATTGATGAAACCTATCAATCTGGTTTCAAGTCAGGTCACTCTACAGATACCGCCCTTCTCAATATGTCCGATTGCTTACGAAGAGCCGCGGAGAGGGGTTGTTCCTCCATCCTCGTTCTACTCGACATCTCCTTTGCCTTCGATACTATTGACCATACCATCCTACTTGATCGTCTAAACTCTTTCCTCGGCATTTCAGGCACCGTGCTTGACTGGTTCCGCTCTTACTTCTCGTCTCGTACCCAATCCGTTGTGATTGACGACGTTTTATCCAAATCTACCCCTATTCGATTTAGGGTGCCACAAGGCTCTGTCCTTGGTCCTCTACTATTTCGTATCTACCTTCTCCCTCTTAGTTCCCTTCTCCGTAATCTCGGTCTATCCTTACACCTCTATGCTGATGACACTCAAATTTTCATTTCCTCATCCCCCACGTCTCTTGCCTACTGTATCACTGAACTCCTGGCTGCCTAATTCTCCATTTCTGACTGGCTCTCTACAAACTTCCTCAGGCTTAATCACTCCAAAACTGAAGTCCTCCTCGTCAGCACCCCTGCTCTTGTCAAAAATCTAAATCTCTCTTTCCCTTGCTTACTCTGAGCGGTAATACTATAATTTTCTCTGACTGCGTTAGGAATCTGGTTGTTGTTTTTGATGAGCATCTCTCATTTAAGCCTCATATCCACAATGTCGGCACAGCAAATCCTCTCTATGTTTCCATCGTAACTTCTTTCGCATTCGCTCTCACTTTGATCGCCAAAGTCTTGAGACTGCTGTTGATGCCTTCATCACCTCATGCCTTGACTACTGTAACTCTCTGCTTGTGAATCTGCCATCCTCCTCTCTTCGCCCCCTTCAACTTGTACAGAACTATGCCACCCGGCTTCTCCTCCGTTGCCCTCGCTTCTCTCCCTCAAAACCCTGGCTGCATGAACTGCACTGGCTCCCTGTCAGATCCCGTACTCACTTCAAGATACTTCTCGCAACATTTAAGGCCCTAAACAACAAGGCCCCGTCTTACCTATTTTCTCCCCTCTCGCCACGCTATGTCCCTCGGGCCCTTCGGTCATCACATGCACCTCTTTTGAATATTCCTCGTTCATCCCTCTGCTCAATGGGGGACTGCTCCTTCTCAATCTGCGCCCCTAAGTTGTGAAATGCTCTTCCTGCTGAAATCAGGTCTTCTCCCTCTCTTACCACATTTAAGCGTCCATTGAAAACCCATCTTTTCAGTATTGCCTTCTCCCCCTCTTGAATTTCCATTGAATTTCCATTTTCATCTCAGCCCAACGTGTGCTCTGGGAAGGCCTCAGGCCTTGAAGAGCGCATTACTAAAGACTTATTATTATTAATATAACTATTAATGTTGCAAGTATAAAAAAAATAACAACAAAAAGACTAAAATACAAGTCAAATCAAGCAGAGATCGCCAAAGTGATGCAGGGCAATCAAGTTGTCATGGATGGGGCTCAAGGACCTGGAGGGAACTTAGCGACCACTCCGGCCTTTGTTGTCTTGGCAATCTTGCGGTCATGATAAACAACTTTGAGGAGGAACTGCTTCTGTTGCTCGTCTTTGGTTCCAGCCCCGAATTTTAAGATCAGTGCCACTCATCTCTTTGCTGCACCATTGGCCACAAACGAGCCTCGGATGGTGGCTCGAGTTAGTGGATCTTGCAGAGCATGTTAAATGTTCTAGGCAGTGAAAATCGTACCAGTGAAGAGCCCAATAACCTCTAAAGTTTGCCTTGTCGCTAATTCAGAACCCGGTTAGGGAGAGTGAAGTTCTTCTTTTAAAGTATCTTGAGTGCTTTCGAGGTTGCTCAACTGCTTAGGTTCTTCACCATGGTCTCCCGTTCATCGGGAGACACTCATTCGCCGGAGAACGCTAGAGTCGCTCCTTTCTCTGAGAGGTAACTGAGGTGCCTTCAGAGGGCATTGTCTGCCGTTGACACGAGTACTCTATCCACAAACATATGGAGAGTCGCCAAGAAATCCAGGTCATTCTTTGCTGCATAGTACGTGACGGCTACCTCATTCCAGAATCTGAAGTTAACTAGAATGATAAAATGAAACAGTCGTCGGACTTCGCGTTTTTCTGACCTTGTCAGCTCCAAGTGTTGCGAAAACAATTCAATCCTGAGAATGTGAATAGCCTTTGCCATCCATCTCGCTTGATGGTAGGCTCTAGGGGTCCTGAATCAAAGCAGATCCACGCTCCATCCTCCCAGGTAGACCAGGTTACCCTGCCAAACCTCACTCTTTGTCACGATTGTAGGTGCTTCCCACTTGGCTTCCTTTTTAAGGTTTACCTCCTGGTTTGGAAGGTTACTGATGTTATGACGGGTCACGTGCTCCGCCTTGGCAGTGAGGTTTGCTTTCTCCCACACTTCGTGCAACTTGAAGGAGGTGCTCTTTGCCACCTCCGGGAGGGTCTTTATCTGCACTTGATGGTGGTGGAGGAAGACCAGGAGGACATCTAGCCTCAAGAGCAGGCGGGTTCCCAAGAAACCTGGATTCTGTGATTTCTGCAGAAGCCAAACAAGATTCTTGTGGAAGACATAATCTGATAAAAACGTCAACATGTCATTTAGAAGGGAAAGTTAATACCCTCACAATGAAACTCTCCTGGCTCCCACGGGATACCCCAGAAAAGAAAAAGTGTGTGAGATGTTAATATCGTTCGATTTCGATAAGATTTGCACGAAACACTTTATATAGGAAAGGTCCAAAGGCAACCCGTGCTGATAAAATTATTGCACTTCACCTAACATTAAACATCCGAATATATGTATGTATATATGCTATTTATTATACTTAGTTTTAATATATAATCGCAAGTTTCATAGCGTTTGGGTTTTTTGAGTTTAACATATGTTAATTCAGCTCAGTTAAACTACGTGGCTCGACGAATCATCTTTCAGTTTTTCACATGGTTAGATTTTTTACTTAAAATTTTATGTTCTCATATAATATTTAGTCTTTTTTTCTCAAGTGTTATTTTATCAAGTTCATAAATCATATTAAAGAATAAAAATCATATATTGTTAAAAAAAAATTTATATAGTTTAATTTTTCACTTTTACTGAAGTACTGAAAATATAAGGATAAAAAGAGCAAATAACGGATATGACTGCTGCTATTAATGACATGCACTGTTTCAACCAGCGGTCATTAGGTTGGATCGGCTCCAATGTTGCAAGGTCATTTAGAGTCATTAGTGCTAGTGTAATTGGTTTTTAAAAAGATAAATATTCTTAAATAAATTCCAATTTATTGTTTTTGAGCATGGGTTGATTCCTTTCTTCAAGAGCTACATTCACGTTGAATTAAAATTATTTTCGCCCTGATCCTTGCATTTTTATCTAATGTTAAATCTGAAGCAGAATTACGTCTTCAGTAACTAAAGAGTAAAAATTACAGATATGGATCTTACAGAGAGGAAGACAGATACACTTGCTGATTTATTATAGTTAGAGATCGGCAGTTTTTAATGCAGTTACTAGTCTACAATCTAGTAACATCTGACGTGTACAATATCTTCAAAGTGCCAGTATTTACAGAGGCATTAGACTTGTATGGCACCACTCAATTAAAACAGGACTTGAACAATGTTGTTAATGTTGCTACTTACTATTTAGTTACTAAGAAGTACTAACTACCAGGTCCCTCAAAGCATTGCAGGTTGTGTCGATGCCGCCAGCCAGAATTATAGATTCTTTCTACATCTCATACAAATGACTGATAGTTTCCAGTTTTTTCTACTATTTAAGAATATTTTACGTTCAATAACACAATTTGAACCTTATGAGCAGCATTCTTATCTAATTATATTGAATAATATACTGGTAAGAACTTGGCTCCCTTGGGAGCCTGTGGAAGATTTAAAATTGCACACATTATTAAAAATCAATTTATAAATAAAATATATTTAGAATTAATTTATTATGAAGCGGGACCTTTAGGATATATTTAATGACTATAGTATTTGCTAAGAAATAGAAAAATATTTATAAAACGGTCAAATTTTACCTAGATTCTTTCAATAATAACGTTAGATATGTATATATTATTTAATACATAGCAAAGGTGCATAATGTTGAAATATCTAAATAATTAACTCTAATTTGATAAATAATATCATTACTTGTTTGAATAGGAACCTTTTGCACACTCGATGCAGAAAAATGAAGTAATGTTGATGAAAGTTGCCACAAGGTTTTGTGGAGAAAAAGAAATGACATTCACAGAACCGAATATTGCAGAATATGAAATTAAAAGTGATCTGGATGACTACAGTGATCATCATAATGGGAAGCACAATATATATATGATCTCAGATCAAGATTACCATAATTAAAGATCAAATTAGTGCCCATCTCTGTCTGTGGAATCGTTCGCCTCCTGTCTTACACTCCTCTTCCACACCTGTCACGTTCAAGTGGTCTCTGAAAACCTAGTACTTCTGTCAAGCTTTTTTCTAGTTGATGGGGGGGGGGAGGTCTCTGCAAATGTTTTTAGCATCATCAAGGGTGCCATATAAAACCTTTATTATTAGCAATATTATTTTAACTTCGTCTCCCAATATTTTGCCAATGAAACATTTCTCACAAATGTTGCTATTCAAACATCCTCCGCCATAGCTTTAGGAGCAAACACAAAGAAGTTATTGAAAATAATTTTATTTAAAATGAAAGATTGATACTAAATTAATTTATTATTTTGTTTCTGGATAGATTTTCACAATTTAACATCAGCTTACAGTAACTTACCCTTACTAAATTAGTCTTTTAGTATCACCCCTCATTAATTTCTTACATTGAACATCTTCTTCTCATAAAATTTCGAAATTAAAGACCCCTCCCATCCCCCACTAAAGTCAAAGACGATTAACGGATCCTGTTATCTTCTATGTTTGTATAACCGAAGAATCATTAAATGCTTCCCAAATTGAAAGGTACCCCATGAATAAATGTCCTAAAATCCAGTAGTTAACGCTAGAGAAAAATCTTTGGTTAAAGAAGACAATAGTGTATGCCCTAAATTTAATGTTATTCTAATTTGACATAATGTACAATTTTCTTTTCAAGGTTAAAGTTTAAATATGGCTCTATAAAAGGTGGAGAATATCATATTTAGTCTTTTATATCACATTTGGTTTTTAATCCTTGTAGCATCTATAGAATTGTGTCTGAAAAAAATATTTTTGACTTAGAACAGATTTTTAAGGGATGGTAGATGAATTACTTATTTTTAAATACCATTTAACATACAATTACTGAAACGGATTCGTTATGCTTTAGGAGCCTCTATTATATTATTCTAAGTGCTTTTCTGACCTTATCTTTCGAGATCTCTTCGCACCTTACAAATTGCCATAAACCATCGAAAAGCTAAGCCGCTTATGCTACGTATTTACAGCTTCAAATTAACCTTTACGCAGGAGAACTTACGAAAGATTAAATAAAATTCAATCCCATGGAAGGGATTAAGGACCGAGGAGTTAACGGGTAGTATCACTTAAAGTTAATCGGAAATACCAGTGAAGGCGTATATCAGAGAGAGTTGGTAGGGATAGATCTGGGCAATATAAGATTTAACAAAAGTCTCGATATGTGGCAGTTCTAGTTGCTCCTGCAACTAAACTGCTGGCCTTTGAGCCTGGAGGATACACACTTCTAGATGTCAGTCACAACTAGAAAAGGATAGTAAATAATGCAACATGTAAGTGATGAGGGTTGGGGCAAGGATGTTAAGATCGGTAACCAAGCCGGGCAAAAAGAGAGCAAGCGAGATGCCCATGACCCGGATAAATGAAGAAAAGCCAGTTCAGAGCCTGCCAAATTATCCAAAACCAAGGATAATTGGTTGGATGGGGCTCGTAAAGTAGGGCAAAAAAGGTAATGTTTAAAAGTCTCAAAATAATAAATCCCAAATAATCAAAATATATTTTGTGAATTCGGGCAGCTAATGACAATGGCGCGCGTGCTTTTCTCGAATTTAAATAGCAATAGCAACGAGACGCAATCTTGAGAAAACTATGCAAAGTCCTGTAAAGAAAATGAGGAAGATAAAGTATCTAAAAACGTGTGGAATGTATACTTACTGTTGTGAATAATTTGTGTCCAAAGTCCAATATAAAAGAATATAACATCAATACATATATTTACCAGGATTTCATGTGAAGAGTTAAAGGCTCGCTGTACTATAATTTTATTCACTGAAATCACTGTAGGACTTAACTAAAGCCTCTAGGCAGCATAGTATTATGTAGTAGGTCTTCCTGGACTACTCTTGTGTTTTTTTCAGCTACACTTTGGTTCTAATCAGCTACTGATATTCTCTCTCTCTCAACCACGCACAACACATAATAGTCTATTATACCTTCTGAGAAACTAGGAGGACAGATGTTCGGGATGCTCTGGTCGAAGAAATTGTCTGACAGCCAAGACTTCGTCCTCCTACTGCCACACATGCCACCTTCCAATGGCTAATATTGGGCCTTTGGCAAAACTCTTCCAGACCCTCGATGTAGGCCCTACGAGAAGATAAAAGGAGGCACAGCGGATTTCTCGCTACCGATTACACCAACTATCATGATATGGACTGAAAACATGGTCCTCATTACTATCGGTGGTACTTTGTGGAGGGGGGCAGTGTAAACGAATGGTTGTGTTGCGAGTTTCCCATAAAAACATGGCAGGGATGAATTGGTGGTTCAGTTGGATCAAACGCATCATGGCACATTTTTCGTTCCATCTCTTTGCTCTTCTGCTACAGAAGGTGATCATTTCTCTCCTTATATGAGGAGGAGTGGTTGTCCTCAACCACTAATTTCCTGATGAGGATTTATTACACTCCCAAATAACTGTTATGAACTTTAATGACTTACCTGTTTGGGGCCAAAGAAGTCCTTGATCTCCGAGTGGTTCCTTTCGTATTGGAACGCTTAGAGTCAAGTTTTGCAGCCGCCAAACCATCGGACTCCCAGCCTTAATCATACAACTCTTTCCTAATCCTTTGCACCGCTCCCAGATTAACAGCCGAGCACTTGGAGACCTTCACATGGATCTAAGGGTGTTAATACCAAGGAGCATATCTTGCGAGGATTTAATTGATCCAAGGATTGCTTCGGTAACAGATGATGAACAACCTAGTCTACTATGATAGGAAGAAAAGAGAGCCAACGCCAGATCAGATACATGCGTGGAATTCAGAATCACCAAAGGAAAAATTTGTCCATCGCACCCTCTATATGTGTAGATCATCCTGAAGGAATTGAGGGCAGGCGGGCAGACGACAGTCAGGATGTTTCCTGACATTACCTTTCGGGGGAATGGAAGAAATTAAGAAGAGGGAGGGATGGCAGTGGAAAGAGAAGAGGGTGGCAATAACGCAGTCCGGTTACATACTGGATGAGGTGATTGTTAAATAGAGGAAGATCAGTCAGCTACTAGCCTGTGACATTAAAAGATTGTAAAAAAGGTGTAAAAATTGCAAAATCTAAATATCTAAACTGAATAAAGCCCAGTAAATCTCAAACTAGTTTGAGACTGTCGAGGCTCATTGGTGCCGTTAGAACGTCTTGCTCTTTTAGATACAGGAGGTAACAGTTTTTTCGAGGCGGGCTCTATTGGGGCTATAAAATGAGGCAAATCTTCACCATGAATGTTTAAGTAAAGCGCAGTGCGAGAGAGATAATCTTTGATTCAATTATTCGAGTCCAGGGGGTGAGAGAACATTTAGGTTTGGAAAAATGAATCCCGACGCACTACATTTGTACCACCCTTTATTTCGAGATGCAAGAATAGTCTTATTACCCTGCTAATGACTTCTAAGACGTAAATAGAGCTTTAATTTCAATGATACACTTAAATGAGTTAAATAATTCATAAGAAGGGTAGAAGGAAAGTCTCTGTATTTTCTATCATATCTTGGTAGTGCCAACCAATCCTTTTCTCACCATAAATGTCCTTCTCTTATCTATCTACTAGCTTATTTATTTTGCCAGTCCGAGGGTTAGATAGTTGGTATCGTATATGAATATAACCCTCTTTCAAGCTCATGCCTATTTCCAAAGTCTTCCATCTCTATTTTACCTTTTTCCACCTCCTATAACTCTCTAATCCTTTATTTTTCATACATGAATTCTATATCAGTTTTCAGACGTTCAACCACTTGTTTGGTAGCCATTGTTTTTATCTTTGCTTCAATATGAATAACACAAACAATAAAAATATTTTCCTTAGGTAAATACAGAACTGGGAGTATATAAAGCACTTTGATATAAAAACATTGTTCCAGTTAATGACTGAAGTCTAAGTGATTATTCTTATCTCACTAGACTATTGCGTCACGGAAAACAATAGAGTGAAGGTACTTTTTCAATTTGTAATAATCCAATTAATGTTGAGAATTCACCTAAGTCAAAGGACTTGTCCGTTGAAGCCTTATTTGAAGAGACTTATTCTAAAAATCCCATTTTTCTTTCTCATATCTCCGTTCTTCGCCCCCGCCAATAGCACTAACGCATGCAGAAACAATGATTGGCAATTGTTTATCCAAAATGAATATTTCATTTACTAGTTAACTTAAGAAGAAATGTTTTATCAGTCCCCTTTGTATTCAAGCCAATTAGATAAATATGTACCAATTAATTTAAAAATATATAAACAAGGGTTTAGGTGGAAATGGAGAAGCTACACTAAGAGATGAATCTGATTTGGCAAAGGATTTTCCTTCTTATTCAGCTATTGAAGAATACCAATCTGAGAGTCTCCGATCATGGCTAAACCTATCTTGAAGCTACATTTCCAAGATTATTACCGAAACTTCAAAAATAAAGATTCTTTTCTACCATTTGTCTCTCTCAATCTCTCGCATGAAAACCTATATAGCTCTTTCATCATATTTCTATAATCATAAATAAGGAGTAACAACAAGGAGTAACAAAAAGGAAAGAAGGTACCCTAGTAGACCTTACGGTCCATTCAAAGATGGTACCTTTGGACTAGCAATCGAGCGGGCACAAAGCTGCACAATTGTTTTGCGTCCCTAAACGGCCACTTTTCAAGACTTTGTCTAGTCTTGACTTGAACTGGTCAACAGATTCACTGTTGACAACTTCCACTGGAAGTGCGTTCCACATACCGCAGATACTGTAAGTGAAAAAAATTTCCACACAGATTGCGGTTGTAACGCTTCAGTTCAAGTTTGAAGCCGTGATTGCACGTTCTGTTCTCACTCAGTGTGAAAATATCCCGGTAGTCAACATTGTCGAACCCTCGAAGTATTTTGAAAACTTTTATGAGCTGACCACGCTGTCTACGGGTTTCCAGCGAGAACAGATCTAATTCCCTTAGTCTATCCTCATAACTTTTATGTCGGATAGAGGGAATCAGCTTGGTTGCCCTGGCTTGTACGCGTTCCAATCTCGCGATGTCCTTTCGCAATGAAGGACTTCAAAATTGTACGGCATACTCCAGGTGCGGTCGGACAACTGAGTTGTACAGGCACAGTACAATCTCCTGGTTCCGATAACCAAACTGCTGCTTAATATAGCCTAGCATCCTTTGGGCCTTTTTCTCCGCCTCAATGCACTGTTTCGAGAACTTGAGGTCACTAGTGATTGTTACATCCAAGTCCTTCTCATGTCGGTGGATTCCATAGCACTGCCCTTAAGGATATACTGAGATTGGGGGTTTCTGTGGCCGATATGCATCACTTTGCATTTCCCGGGGTAAAAGGCATTTGCCACGTGTCCGACCACTCCCCAATCTTCCCAAGATCTTCCTGAGGCAGGCAGTATTTCCATCCTTTGCAACGTTCATACCAAGCTTGGAATCGTCGGCAAATTTGGAAATCTTGGCAACCATGCCACCGTCCATGTCGTTGACGTAGATGATGAATAGTAGTGGTCCCAGGACAGAACCTTGAGACACCCCGCTAGTAACGGGCACCCACTCAGAAGACTGTCCATTCACCACCACCCGTTGCCGTCTGCCACTTAGCGAGTTCTCGATCCAGCCGGCTACCTTTGCGTCTATGCCAAGCGCTCGCACTTACCGGAGAAGGCGGCGGTGTGGTACCTTATCAAAGGCTTTCTGAAAGTCTAGGTAGACCACATCCACCGCCTTGTCCCGATCGTGCTCACTGAAAACGAAGTGGAAGAATTCCCCAAGGTTCGTCAGACATGACCGTTGCCTTCGGAAGCCGTGCTGGGAACTCCTCAGTAGCAGGTTTGAGTCTAAATACGACGTCACTTTGTCCACCATGATGCTTTCCATGAGTTTACCGACTATCGAAGTCAGACTGATAGGTTGGTAGTTCGACGGGTGGTTACGGTCTCCTTTCTCGAAGATAGGAGTCACCTCCGCCTCACGCCAGTCTCTAGGAACGCATTTGGTCTGGATTGACATGTTAAAGATAGCAGACAGATGTCGTGATACTTTATCGCACACTTCCTTCAACACTTTAGGTACAAACCCGTCTGGTCCAGGGGACTTATTCGTCTTTAGGTCAGCGATCTTTTTCTTTATTTCTCCTTCGGTGAAGTCCATTGCCTCCAGCTTTTCCCCCGAGTAGGAATCCGTCGGCTGGGGAATGGGACCACACTCTTCAGTAAACACTGAAGAGAAGTAGTCGTTGAGGAGGTTAGCATTTTCTGCATCTGAATGCTTTAATGTCCCCTCCTCATTCCTTAAAGGGCCAATCGTTCGACGGATTGGTTTACGGCTGTTCACATATCTAAAAAACTCCTTGGGATTCTCTTTACAGAGTCTAACCACTCGGAGTTCCTCAGACCGCTTAGCCGCCCTTATACTGGACTTCACTCTTCTAGCTAGCCTCCGGTATTCGTCAAAGTCACCCGAGATCTTCGATTGCCGGTACACATTTCTCTTCTCCCTAAGCAGTTAGCCAATTTCTTGATTAAACCACTTTGGTTGAACAGAGGACCGACGGGGGCATTTCAGAGGGATAAAACGCGATTGAAGACTCATGAATGTGGTTTTGAAACTGTTCCAAGAGTCTTCAACAGCATCGCACTCTTCTAGCCTCGCGTCAGTCAGTCCCGCGCGTAGACCTGCAAAGTCTGATCTTCTCAAATCCAGTTTCCTTGATTTACTAGTTGCAGGCTCTGCCTTGGGGACTTTGACTACAAATCTAATTAGTCGGTGGTCACTGCCACCGAGCTCTTCGCCAACAGAGAGGTCCTCAACGATGTCATCCTCAGAGGTGAAAACCAAGTCGAGGATATTGTCTCCTCTCGCTGGCTCTCTCACCCACTGAGTGAGGAACTCGTTGTTCGTGAACTCCAGGAGTAGTGCGTTCTCTCCACAGGGTTCTCCGGTTTTCCAGTCACCTTGTGTGTTGAAATCACCCATGACGATAGTTACACACTCTGTCTTCGACAAGTTCTCCTAGTAGCTGGTACAGATCTCTGTCCTTTTCAACGAGTTGGGCAGGAGGTTTATAAAGCACCAGGGTCCTGTATTTGGCAGAACCTATCTCTAGGTCAACACCTAGCAGTTCATGGTCGGATATGATGTTGCAATCCGTCGAGTTGAGAGTATCCTTGACATACAACATCACACGGCCACCCTCTCTGTCTGGCCTATCTTTCAGGAAGAGCTGGTAACCGGGAATCGTGAATTCACCTTTAAAATCTCGGCTTAAGGTTTTTATCCACGACTCCGTTATGTCCACCATCTCAGGTTCCTCTGTTACTACGAGGCCACGGAGCTCAAGAAACTTATTCCTGATTGACCTCGCATTGAACAGAAGAACTTTGAGGGAATCCCCTAGTGTAGGACTCCCTACGCTCTTCCGTTTCCCGGCTTCTCTGTTTTCGTGGTCACACCCTTTTTGACGACCTCCGAGAAGGTCGTTCCAGGAGTTACACGGGCATGCTGGCGCACGTCCGCTTTCGCTCTGTTTCGAACGCTCCTTTGGGTGCGTTCCACGACATCTTGAATTAGATTGGCGAGAAAGGCCTCCCCTTTAAAGGAGAGATGTACCGTGTCCCTTTGGTAGAGGTCGTCTTTATCGATAAAGGTACGATAGAGGTCCACGAAGAAGACTCCTTCTCCTGTGCAGAGATCCGCTAACCTTTTGTTGACTGCGACGTTTCTTTCGTGAGCGGTTCGGGATGGACCTCTTTTCGGAAGCATCCCAACCACCACACGTTTGCGGGTTTTAAGCCCTATGTCGTCCACGGCTCCCATGACTGTTTGGATGGTCTTACCACTGAGGCCAACCTTACCCCCTCTGAGGTAGAGGTCGTTGCCGCTCACCATCAGAGCAACAACAGAATTCTCAGAAATCTTAGCTTTCTCTGCCTCTAATCTGATGGTGTGGTTACCCCGTCCTGACATGCAGCTTACCTTTACGCTAGTGCGAAGGCGGGCCGCTAGCAGCGGCTGCAGATCCCGTGTTTGCGATTCACCAATGAGGGTGACCTTCGGACACTTGGTCTCTGAAGACGGGGTCTTCCCTTCTGGAAGAGGCCTCCCCTTTTCCTCTTTACTCTCCACATTCTTATCTTTCTTTTTCTTCTTCTTTTTCTGTTTTTCATCTATTTTGGGTTCTACTCTTGTTTCAACTATCTTCTTCTCCTTTTTTTCTTCATTTCTCCTTTCTTCTTTTTCTCCTTTTCTCTCGCCTCAGCTGGCTTAGCCTCAGATGATGCCGGAATGTCCGCTTCATTACCAAGGGATTTCGAAACGTCAGTGGGCGGCGCCTCTTCTAGGCATCGAACCTGAGCTACGTTAAGGGCTTTGAGCATCTCCAACTTTCCCTCAAGGACCTTAGCTCTCTCCTCTGAAGCTCTATAGAGGTCTTTTAATTTTTCCACCTCTCGCATCAATATGCAAGTAGTGCAGATACTTTCAGGGCTGCATTTTGAGTAGCAGCCCTCCGGAAAGTCAACGCACCACTTTTCTAACTGGCATATTGCACAGTTGTGTTTGAGACGAACGGGTCCTTTTTTGCCTGTCATTTTGAGCGCTTTCCCTCTCTCTGAAAACTCATGACCAATCAATGATAAAAAGAAGGGTTGGCAAGTGTGCCCCGCGTGAGTCGCTCCCACCTATCGATCGGAGAGGTTTCGGATCTTTCAGAAGGCACGATCCATGTGCTGCTGTTCGTCCGACCGAGTCGTCAAACCTCGGCGTGCCGTGGCTCCCAACCAAGCAGCACTGATGGTCCCCGAAGGGGCCATCGATTTCTTACCAGGTGAACAACAACGAAGCACGCCCCGTACTAAACTCCTACTAGTTCCCTTCACAACGGCCAGGATCTCGGAGTAGCGTTCAATGGATATCCCGCCACACCAAGGAACTCGACCCAAGGCTTTTTATTGGCCTGGCAACCAACATGGAAACAAAGGGCCGTCACCTCGGACCAATGCTACCAGAGGCACCCGTCAACGGGCACTGGGAACGGTCAATAATTACGCGCCAGGGAAGGGGTTAACGAGGCACTACCCTCATCACATTCATCGTGCCCCAACGCCTAGGACACCTCTAGTCCTAGTCTCTCGCAACTAGTGAGCGTCGATTGGCGTTGTTTATAGAGGTTCCAAAGCCCCTCTTCTGACGCATGAGGTAGCTGGCTTGTCCTTATAGGTATATAGAGGAAGAAAGGGAAAGAGTGACACGATAGGAGTAGGCTTTTTTTGTTTTTTTTCTTTTTGTATGAGTGGGAGATAGGATAAAAGTAAAAAAAGGAGAGGGATAGAGTAGAAAAAGGAAGGAATGACGCACTTAGTCTGGAACCTCGTTTCCGACCAAATCGACAAGGGAAGCCCTACCAGGGGTACCCAAAAGAGGTAACCCCGCCGACATAGCTCGAAAAGTCCAAGGTCCACACAAGCTCTCTTCCCGCGACAAAGGGGCGTCACCTCTCTCTCTCTCTATTTTTGTTATAAAAAAGAGAGAGAGAGGAATAGTGTGATAGAATTTCTTAATAAATGATAGATTGGTAATCATTGTTGTTATATATAATAGCAACATTAGTTAGGAAAAATGCACTGTAGGCAGGAGGGTATGAGGTTAGCTGAGCAAAAAATAGCCACATGAACTGCGATGGCAAAAGTGAAGGTTAAAATACAGAAGAGATACAGTTCGACTTATTGCTGTTAGATTGGTGGATGATGAGAGGCCCCCCTCCCATACGTACCACGTGAGGTGTGAAGGGGGCCCCACTTTGCTATGCCACCACATTGTAGCAACTTTTTGGAATACAAAATTTAATTAAAGTCCGCAAAATGATGCCTGGCATCTTGTCCTTTGATTGACCACTTCGCACAAAGAGGATTTGATGATCATCTCGCATTTTAGTCTTAAGTGAATCTTTAGGCTTTATTCAAGTGTTGATAGTTATTTACCATTAACTGAAACTTTAGGTAGCACTACAACTAACTTTAAATAGAGTCAAGTTACGTGTGGATGAAACATAAAAAACTGCTTCATTTTGCTTCTACTCAACAGTCTAGTAACTTTTCATCTTGGAGCGCTCGACATAACGAGTATACAGAAGGCTTATTACATCTTTCTGGAAAATATTTTTTCTTCAAAGAAATTTCCTGATGTTACACATTACTTTAATGCTACTTTGTCAGCCGCTGTTACTTCTCATAAGAAGGTTCGATCCCTTTCATAGGAAACATTTCGAGTCCGTGAGGAAGTTACTTAAATTTCGAAAGCATATGATTAGCTACCACACTTATTTTAGGAACTTGTTTAGTACATTATCATGGAATAATGAAAAATCTTTACAATGGCTGTATATATATGTGAAACAGAAGAGCAATTCCACGCTCATGTACAACGAAAGTACCCAAAATAAAAAATAATATCAAAGATGGATGTGAAGTATAAAAGCAAATATGTAGATAAGGTCTACTTCCGAAAAATTCCAACCTGTGCAAAAATAATGTAGACATTTATGTGACTACTCTAATAACATATATACTCGATTGCGAATAAATAAAAATAGACAAGAGAGACATGACTAAATTAATAAATCAAAGAGGTAAGATTTTAAATCGACAATTTCGTTATAAATAAGCCTTTTAATAACAAGACCTAGTTTGAAATGCCCAGGGGATATATTAAAATTTGGCGAGGAATTAATGAGTGAGCATTCAACAATATTTTTTTAAATAAAGTCACTAGATTTCTAAATAATTTTAACCAGATTTCAATTGATAGGGTAACTGTTTTCCGATAAATGGACAAAAAAAGCGATGCTGCATTGCCCACGGCTAATATTGTATTTATGTTGCGTCAAGCGTACACTTAATGATTTACAGGTTTTCTCAAAGATTTGCTTAGAGCAAACTGTACAATGAACAAAATAAACCCCCTGTATTCTATTGTTATTATTATGAATCAACATTTTATACATGGTAGACTGATATTTGACTATAACCGAAATATTTAACTCATTTAAAAGGCAGGGAAGCAAGCAAAAGGACTCAGAAAACGGTAAAACAAGGGAGTTTTTAAAATTGTATGCGGAAGGGAGGGATTTCCGTTCCATAAAAGGATTTTTATGCCAAATCTAGTCATTCTGCACGAAATTTATGAGGGCAGCAAAGATGGTACCAATTTCAAAGATCTTAGAAATCTCACGATCCAAGAATTCTGGGCTAATGACCCGTAACCCCCGGAGAAACATTGAAATAAATACAGACCATTTGACTTTATCATTATGACGTGAGCAAAAGTGAATATAAGAACAGGCGTTGGTAGGCTTACGACATACTGAAAATTTAAATCCAGATGGAGTCCTATGAATAAGTAGATCTAAGAACGGGAGGAAACCAAATTTAATAGAAGGAACCAGAAAATTAAGTTAAGTACGAAAACTATTGACATCCTTAGAAGAAGGCCACAAACCAATAAGATCATCTATATATCGGAACCAAAGCATTAATTATATATTAATAATTCCATGGATAAATGATATTCTCTGATTAAATATTGTTTCTTTTATACAAAAAGATATTGTGTAGGAATTTGCTATGCTGCCTTTGCCATGGCGGATGCCTACCTGAATTAAAGTATACATAAAGGTCAGTATGACAATTGCTGGTCAGCCCAGGAGCAAGAGAGGCTGGTGTCTTTGTAGAAAGGTGCCGGAAAGTATTATATTTTTGAGAGCAAACAAATTCCGGGATAGACTCTTCATCAACTCCAGGCAGACGTTACTTGCTCTCTGTGAAGGGTTTGTGGATATAGAGACCTATTAGAATGATTCCTTTCAAAATTGTGTGTGTGTGTGCGTGTGTGTGTGTGTTGTTATGCGTATGCATGCATTGTGTGGAGAAGACGGGAGAGGAAAGTAAGTTGCATTGTGATTGGTTGTATGTTTGATGAGAAGTGTAAGATGTACCCACCCATTTAGGTAGATAATCACAGCTCATCAACCAATTAGTATCCAGATCTCTACAAGCTCTGAAGTTTGTGCCCGTTTATGCCAGGATCGCACCCAGTCTCGCGATGTTAAAGATAAACACCCAAATCCGCTTGGCTACCAAAGGGTCTCCACTAGTTTCTATGTGACCTAGCGCCTGTGTGTTGGATACGAGGTTTATGTCAATCGATTACATTGTTATAATGTTACAGGAACTTCTCTGTTTACCTGAGAGGGCGTCACATTCACTAGTTCTATTGGTTAAATGATATGCAAGATAAGTAAAATTTCCTAGTGAATGATATTTGAAATAATGTTTAAGGACAGCGTAAGGGAAAAGGGTAAAATGCCATATAATAAGGTATAAAAGAGTAAATAAGTCGATATTTCGATGATATATCACTTGATAATTAGATATCCTTAATTCAATATTTATATAATTGTAATTCCTGCAATAACAATATTTCATAATGTAATTACATTAATCATTAATGTTTTATTTTTTAGTGTTTTCTGAAAAGTTTAATTTTATCTAATCGGATTTATAAATAGTAAGACGCTATATTGGATTTTACGAAACCTATATAATTTGTCAAACTGGCCATTATTAAGCGTAAGATTTTTTCAACTATCGACTATTTAAAGATTTAAAGATCTACTCCAGTTCCTATTTTGTCCATAAAATTACATTTAGATGAATTTTAGAAGAATTATCATTATATTTTCCACGCCTAACTGATTTCAACCCATATATTCTGCTACTAAATATTTGAAAATTTGTTAACTGTACCCTATTTTCTAAATTCCTTTATGACGCTTCTCTACTATTCAAAAATATTACTACGCGGAAATGTAATGCTGTGATATTTAATTAAGATTTCGATTCTAATGAAACTGCAGTTACAATATATAGCCTCATTATCGTGGCTTTCAATTTAAAGCGTACTGAAAGCTCTATCTCTCCTTGTCCTCTCTCTCCTCTCTCTTTCTTTCTCTCTCGATATATATATACATATATATGATGTATAGATAGATATATCTAAAATTATAAACGCATGAATTAGGTAGGGAAAAGATATATTTACATAGAAGGCAAACATACAATATTTGCAATGTAGTAATATTATAGCGGGCCACGAACCTACGCTCTAACTCCGATCGTTCCAACCAGCATCCTAAACTAAGTCGGACGTGAGAAATGGAGCGAGAAATGAGACGGATTGTATGTACAGTCCTTTATTTACTAAAAAATATATGGGGGTAATTATACTTGAAATCTTGATATATACAAATAAACAATCCTATCATCAAACAATATTATTTACAAAAAACGAGATGAACGAGCAAACAAACAAATAAACGATAAAGAAGAGTCCTAAAAACACGCCGAAAGAATATAAAAAAAGAAAAGGCCTAGCTAACATATTTCCCCGGGACAAAGGCCTGCTGGTTGCTACTCGTGTGGGCACAATTATTACGTACCTCTAAAAAGGCTGGCGCCTCTGAACAGGAAAATCAATTATATATACATATAATCATCTCCTATTCAGACACACATTCTTACACATTCTTACACATTCTTACATTCGCTCCACCACACCCCTCGTCACTCACAATACACTCTCAATCCTTACTCAGCCTACTTTTTATATTCAATTGCGCCCTTCTTAACCGATTCACACTCGCCTACTGGTCCCTGGCTACGCGTAGAGATCTGTTCGGGTTGTTCGTCAGTCGTCCTGTCAGTCTCCTTGTCACTATCGATCATGTGATCCAGCATACTCTTAGCCATCAATACTAGCTCTCCCCATCTCCTGACAGACTCTTTCATATTCTTTCGTTCAGAACCTTCACTCTCCATATCCTCATTCATCAGCTCCTCACTCACAGCTCTCATCCAACTCAAGGTACACTCTTGTGAAACAGATATCAGATATACCAGAAACCCTTTCAACTGGTTCCCATCAGAAGCCCGAAAAATTAGTCAACTCCTCCTCATCATCAAACTCACCTCTACTCTTACCATTCGTAAAACTAGAAAAATAAACTACACTAGGTTCATTCTCCCCAAACCGACTATTATTCATAATTTTCCCAAAACCAGAAAAATCAGCCACAAGGCAGCTCACTTACTTGTCGACTTACATCAGCCAAATCACCCACCTGCTTATGCAAACAATTAATCTCTACTCAGACATACTTTCATTCGTACTTGCATTCTTCCTTTCTCTCTTCTTTGCACGCTTTTTACTCATCGAGACCAAGACAAGCTCTTTCCCATAGAGATCCATATCAGAAACGGATGAAACACACGCTTCTTCATACACTCCCACAACTTAAACTTACCCATATGCCTATAATTATCATGCACAGCTTTCACCAGACCAATCATACCAACCAAGGACATCACAGGTACATACATATCATCCACATCCTTCATATGCCTCACAAAATATACAACATCCATAAAAATAACAAAATCCAATCCTTAGCATACCATTCAAAATCACTCAAACACTCAAATCAACACGCATCATCACACACCCCTTTAACTCACTGACCAAAGGACTCATCTTTTGGATCTAGAATATCCTCATCACTTAAAATCTCATTCTCACCATCCATGACCAATTCAATCATTACGAAAAGTTGACAACATTCTTCGCACACGCATTCAACTTTATCACCTCACATTCACCTTTCATAACACACTCCTTATCAGCATCCAAAGACAAATCATTCAATCTCATAAAGTCCACACCAAGGAAAAACAACACAGTATTTGCTCATCATTTAGAATCACAAATTCATGCTTCACATTCACACCACTGACCAAACTCACTCTCACACAAGCCTGTTTCCATGCCACTATAATTCCATCCGCCTATCCACCTATCCGTAATTTCACAGGCTCACATTCACAACATCTAAACTCATCGTACTTACTCAGAATTTTCTCGTTCACTAACGACACTTCACTACAGTATCAATCAAACCACAGAAGAACCTTTCATCAATTTTCAATCTCGTTTCCATTATATCAGGTCCTCCATGTTCGCAATACACAGAGAGGAACAACCAGACCAACATCCCACTGACATCCACACCGTCATCAACTCTCACATTATCACTCATCTTCATCCAAACAATCATTCTTCTCCACCATATACGAACCCTTTTCAATCACCCAATTGTAATGCACACCGCTCAAACAGAGCAGATGCACCACATAAGCATTCGAACCCTTCACTTTCTCATCCTTGTATACAAATTGACTCTCACTGCCAAATAGCACATAAATAATCACTCCATGCAAACGACTTATTACAATCAACGCTTCCTGAAACGGCGGGAACCCTGGCATACACATCGCTCTCAATTCTTTCATAAAGTTCCACACCCTCACCATACCAATACCTTCAGGCTTCCTACGTACTTCACTCATTACTTACTTCCTTAAGTCAGCCACACTATCGGTCACTCTCACATCTACTCCATCACTCATCAAATCTTGAAAACCATTCCATACGCTCTTAACCAAGGAATCACCACCACCCTTACCCTCCTTTACATTCATAATCCCTTTCGGCAAATATTCAGGATTACTCACTCCAAACACATTTTCATCATTCGTACCAGGATACCTTGTAATCAAATCAGCCTCTCCATTCCGTTCACCAGACACGTACTCAATCACATAGTCAAAATCACTCAAATCTTCCAAAGTCCTCGTAATCCTACTATCAGCCCATTACATACGTTGCAAATACACCATACAAAAACAGACGCAACACTTTATCGCAGCCCACTCTCACTCCACAGTTGAATAATTTTACTTTTTCGCATTCATAGCCGGACATTCAACCGATTCAAACGCTGCTCTTGCATCAGGAAATCTTCTATACAGTACCCACTTGCATGCATATACAATTCAAGCATCTTAGCATTCACACTATAGTCCGGGTATGCCAATTTAACATCTTCAGCCGCTGCCTCTTTCAGACTCTCATACGCTTCTTTCCTCTTATCATTCCACCTGATAATCGTAATACCTTTTTTTCCCATCCACTCAGTCAGAGGCATACTCACACCCGAGCAATGACATATAAGCTTTCGCTAAAACTCATTCAAACCCAGAAACGACTTCAGCTGCCAGACAGGCACCAGTTTCGGAAACATTCGCACCTTCCCAACATAGTTCGGCGACAATCGCAACCCATTCTCTCTCACCCTGTGCCCAAGGAACTCCACTTGTTTCGCAAACCATTCACACGTCGTTACTTTCACCTTCATACCCTCACTCTCCAACGTTCTCAACATATCATGTACCAATCTCATATATTCCTCAAAACTCTCAGCCATAATCAAAATATCATCTATAAATACATTCACATTCTTACTCGCAAACATACTCAACACAACATTCATTGCCCACTGGAAGGCACCGGGAACATTGGTCAACCCAAAGATGAGATTCCGGAACTGATAATGCCTTTTTATAGAGGAAAATTCAGTCACCGGCCGGCTCTCCTTAAAATTCTTTTAATAATACAGTACAAGATCCAGCTTTGTAAACAAATTCATCCCATGCATATTATACACACACTCAGATACTACACACATCGGAAACCTCTCTTTAACAGTCATTTCGTTCACCTTACGATATTCCACACACAGATGCAATCTTCCCTCCGGCTTACGTACAAGCAGAATGGAACTAACTATTCCATGCACTCTCACTTTCTTCAATCACCCCCAATCGTTCTATTCCACACACTGCTCCTCAATCTCATCGGCAACCGGACGCAGGAAATGTCTTGGCCGCTGATAGATTGAGGGCCCTCCTTCAGGATAATCTTAATCCAGATTGCCATTACTGAGGGCCCCATTTCGCTCAAATAGTATTCGATACTTATCCTCGTTTTCTTACTTAGTCAAACATTAATCCAATTTCACCATTTTTTTTCACTTCATCATACGTCCACTCACAAGTTTTTTCATTCATAACATTCACGCTGACATCCGTGCTATCATCCATACCTACCTGACTGATAGTGGAGAGGTGACTCAGCACATCGCCAACTTGTATCCTTCTCACCTGCTCTTTCACTCTCTGGTCTGCCTGCACACATACAAAAAGATCATTCATTCCCATCCAGTTATCAAACACACAAGCAACACCTTAAAACACGCATCTTTTCCATCCAATAGAAACCCATATCTAAACTTCGAACTTCATTCCACCTCTCTCTAACACTCATCTTTTCACCCTTCACCAGCCTAACACTCTCCATAGCAGTCACATCAATACCGGAAAACACACTCTTCTAAACACAACCATCTTTCCCTACATACAACTTATACACCCCATTTTTACAAATCTTGCTCTTAATCTGATCACACTCGCTGGATGCATAACCATACGGTTCAGTTTCATAAAATCATACCCCAAAGTCACACTATACTTATTACTCACCAAGTCAATCACAGAGAATTCACAGTCATTCATCATCATACCATGCATTCGAATAATTGTCCTTATCATTCCAATCACAGGTACTTTCATACCACCAATTCATACCAAACTACCTTTACACTCAGACAGGGGGGCTTAATCACTCAGCTTCTCATACACGTCCTTATATACCAAGCTCGTCTTGCACCCAGAATCCATCAAAGCCAAACACTCAATCCCGTTCAATTTAATCTTCACACTCAGATACTCATACTTCCTACCAGGCAGCACTTTAACTCTAGACAGACTTACCAACAAATTACTCGCACTCATGCACCCAGAGAATACTACACCAGGTACCCTCTTACAATTCAGTTTCCCTCTTCAGACTTTCCATTAACACCTTCTGCTCTCAGTCTATTCCAACACTTTTCACTCGAATGTCCTTCCATCGCACAATAACTACATACATTCCTCTGGTCACGACACATTCTCGCATAATGACCAGCCTTTCCGCAATTACCACACTCATACTTCATAATCCCCCTAGCAGTCGCTTCATCATTCCACTTTTGATAGTCTCTCTCCAAGTGTCCCCTCTCTTTACATTCAAAACATTCTTTCACACTTTCTCAAGAATCATATATCATATGCCCTTCTTACTACATTCAAAACACGCACCAGACGTGACCGACATTCCTCTAACATATGCCCCTTTCTTTCACACCTACGGCATTCGACGATCTTTTTCACACCATTTGACCTCTCATTCACTGGGACATAGTTCGGTTGCTCACTCATATAACCATCCACGCACTTACCATTCATCTGTTTCCTTCCATTTGCCCATACCCCATTTGTTTATCCAGTTTTCCGGCCCAGGAAGCTCGACATCACTCCAGCTGGCGCAGCCCTCAGGGCATCCCGATAGCTAACAAACTGCTGCGTTGAAATAAAGCTCCTTGGCTTCTTACCCCCAACATTTACACTATACCATGCATTCTCAGCCAAATCACTCTCTTCATCAAATCGCCCATCTTCAAGAAGATCTAACGCATCTTCCCACACCAACCGTTCACCTGTCAGTTTTATCCTCCCTTTTCTCTTCCTATTCAAGCATTCACTCACCTTTCGCAGGATTGTGTCCAGGAACTTCTTCAACAGTTGCTTACATTCATTCATATCATCATCACCGAACCTCTTTCCCCATATAGTCTTAAGCCTATACGCATAGATATTCATACTTTCACTCTTCCCCATGTGAGCCTTCTCAAATTCATTAACCCTTTTATATTTCACACTCTCTTTCATTCGTTTCACTTTCCCAATCAATCGCTTCTTCAATACTTCAAAACATGGCTCACCCACACTCTTGATCACGCAAAAAAACTCTAACAGCTTCCCTTCCAAGCACTCTCCTAATACAATTACCCAATATCCCTTATTTTCCTGGTACTTGAGCTTACAATACCGCTCAAATTCCCCGAAGAATTCATCCACACTCTTCCCACCATGCAACCTAACCTTATCAACCTTTGGCACTTCCCTTATCAAAATACCTTTCCACGCATTCACTGCAATCTTACTTGCACTGCTTTCACTCTCACTCATGCCAACTATACACTCACGCGCTTCTTGATCCAAATACAACGAGTCCATACTCTTCCCTCTCACCTTCCGATCCTTATCATTCCAACCATTCTTCCTTCCCTCTTAACTCTCACTCTCTTCAATTTACCTTCATTCCTACCGGTAACTCACAATCATCCTGTCCTCTCTAGACTCGCACATACTCCCATTGATCCAATTAGTGTTATTCCCTTCAGTCGAAGCAGGGGTCAGGATCGAGGGAACTGAAACCGTTCTTGGGGCCCGTCCTGACACCTTAATCATGTAATATAGGTTCAGCATCCTTTGCTCGACCTGCCTTTGTATTTCGTATATTTCTTTCATCATCCTGTCATTCTTTTAATTCATACCCACTATGTATATCACTCCTCAATCCCTCAATCACGCTCCTTAACATCGTACATTCCACCTCTTGTCTCACAGAAGCCATCTACTCAGGTTTGTGAGAAAGGACAGAAAAAGGAAAAATAAATATCACTACGTCCAATCTGATGATGGACTGTCATCCAATCCTAAAAATGCTTCCGGTTTCGAGATCACACGTCTCTATTCGGGCGCCAAATGTAGCGGGCCACGAACCTACACTCTAACCCCAATCGTTCTAACCCGCTTCCTACACTAAGTCGGACGTAAGAAATCGAGGAAGAACTGAAACGGATTGTATGTATTATCCTTAATTTACCGAAAAAATATGGGGGATAATTGTACTTGTAATCTCGATATATATATACAAAAAACAATACTCTTACCAAACAATATTGTATACAATAGACGAGATGAACGAACATACAAACAAATATATTATACAAAGTGGCCTTGCTCACCTGTTTCCACCGGGAGAAAAGTCCAGCCAGCTGTCACAAAGAGAATTAAATTTGAAGGAAGGGCATTTGTTTATGGATCAAAGACTGACCATCTTAAATGTTAGAGCTATGAGAAGTGATGAAACATTACGGCGATTACCTTTAATAATTTTAATTTAATTTAGAGATTATTTAGAAAAAATACTTTACTTATATTTATATCCCAACGTAAAAAAAAACAAATAGAAAGAGAAAAATTGAAAAAAATATGAACACCCCCAGTATGCTGATAATGAAAAAATTGAGGGGTGTGCATTGAAACGTCGAAAATGACTTTTTAATAAAATAATAATAAACTAAAACCGAATGCTAAATCGTAATTAATATAGTACTTGTTTTCCTACGATCCTTTTACATTGAGCGAATTTAAAATGGGTCTGTATTATTCAGCTGCGGACTAAAAATCGCGGATTGTGAAAAACGTGGGTATTGATTTGGATGAATCATTCCGCCCACACTCTTATCGTGGCCATCCCAGTGCTCACACTCTAGGTCAACCACTGATAATGTAGAAGAGGTTCGCGTCTCAATTTCCTTAGTATCGGTGTCGTTGTCCGAAAGTCGCAATTCAGCCTTTGGCCTTAAAGTACTAGTGGTTAGGTCATATCGGAATTTAGAATTAACGGTAAAATGGTCACATCATTTTTCAATGAGTCGTTTTGAATGCAATTGTTTCATATGTACCATTCAACTATCGATCGATGCTATCCAGAGAGGTCATTTGCCCCCCTGCCACATTCGATGGTTTTCTCCTTGTGGCTCGAGCTTTTTTTACACCAACACCCAAAAAAATTAAACCACCAAAATGAGAATGAAAATCGTGCTAACACTACCACTCACAGTGAAGAAAATGGGAATCTTAGCTGAAATAAATAGGAAAAAGATAATTAATGCAAGTCAAAGATATTTTTTTAATTAATCATGGGTAACAACAAGGAGTAACAACAAGGAAAGAAGGTACCCTAGGAGACCTTAAGGTCCATTCAAAGAGGGTACCATTGGACTTGCAATCGAGCGGGCACAAGGCTGCTTAATTGTTTTGCGTCCCTAAACGGCCACTTTTCAAGACCTTGTCTAGTCTTGCCTTAGACTGGTCAACAGATTCACTGTTGACAACTTCCACTGGAAGTGCGTTCCACTTACCGCAGATACTGTAAGTGAAAAAATTTCCACACAGATTGCGGTTGTAACGCTTCAGTTCAAGTTTGAAGCCGTGATTGCGCGTTCTGTTTTCACTCAGTGTGAAAATATCCCGGTAGTCAAAATTGTCGAACCCTCGAAGTATTTTGAAAACTTTGATGAGCTGACCACGCAGTCTACGGGTTTCCAGCGAGAACAGATCTCATTTCCTTAGTCTATCCTCATAACTTTTATGTCGGATAGAGGGAATCAGCTTGGTTGCCCTGGCTTTCACGCGTTCCAATCTCGCGATGTCCTTTCGCAATGAAGCACTCCAAAATTGTACGGCATACTCCAGGTGCGGTCGGACAAGTGAGTTGTACAGGCACAGTACAATCTCCTGGTTCCGATAACCAAACTGGCGCTTAATATAGCCTAGCATCCTTTGGGCCTTTTTCTCCGCCTCAATGCACTGTTTCGAGAACTTGAGGTCATTAGTGATTGTTACACCCAAGTCCTTCTTAGTGTCGGTGGATTCCATAGCAGTGCCCTTAAGGATATACTGAGATTGGGGGTTTCTGTGGCCGATATGCATCACTTTGCAGTTGCCCACGTTAAAAGGCATTTGCCACGTGTCCGACCACTCCCCAATCTTCCCAAGATCTTCCTGCAGGCGGGCAGTATTTCCATCCTTTGCAACGTTCATACCAAGCTTGGTATCATCGGCAAATTTGAAAATCTTGGCAACCATGTCACCGTCCATGTCGTTGACGTAGATGATGAATAGTAGTGGTCCCAGGATAGAACCTTGAGGCACCCCGCTAGTAACGGGCACCCACTCAGAAGACTGTCCATTTACCACCACCCGTTGCCGTCTGCCACTTAGCGAGTTCTCGATCCAGCCGGCTACCTTTGCGTCTATGCCAAGCGCTCGCACTTTCCGGAGAAGGCGGTGGTGTGGTACCTTATCAAAGGCTTTCTGAAAGTCTAGGTAGACCACATCCACCGCCTTGTCCCAATCGTGCTCACTGAAAACGAAGTGGAAGAATTCCACAAGGTTCGTCAGGCATGACCGTTGCCTTCGGAAGCCGTGCTGGGAACTCCTCAGTAGCAGGTTTGACTCTAAATACGACGTCACTTTGTCCACCATGATGCTTTCCATGAGTTTACCGACTATCGAAGTCAGACTGATAGGTCGGTAGTTCGACGGTTTGTTACGGTCTCCTTTCTTGAAGATAGGAGTCACCTCTGCCTCACGCCAGTCTCTAGGAACGCATCCGGTCCGGATTGACATGTTAAAGATAGCGCACAGATGTCGTGATACTTCATCGCACACTTCCTTCAACACTTTAGGTAGAAACCCGTCTGGTCCAGGGGACTTATTCGTCTTTAGGTCAGCGATCTTTTTCTTTATTTCTCCTTCGGTGAAGTCCATTGCCTCCAGCTTTTCCCCCGAGTAGAAATCCGTCGGCTGGAGAATGGGACCACACTCTTCAGTAAACACTGAAGAGAAGTAGTCGTTGAGGAGGTTGGCATTTTCTGCATCTGAATGCTTTAATGTCCCCTCCTCGTTCCTCAAAGGACCAATCGTTCGACGGATTGGTTTACGGCTGTTCACATATCCAAAAAACTCCTTGGGATTCTCTTTACAGAGTCTCGCCACTCGGAGTTCCTCAGACCACTTAGCCGCCCTTATGCTGGACTTCACTCTCCCGGCTAGCCTCCGGTATTCGTCAAAGTCACCCGAGATCTTCGATTGCCGGTACACATTTCTCTTCTCCCTAAGCAGTTGGCCGATTTCTCGATTAAACCACTTAGGTTGAACAGAAGACAGACGGGGGCATTTCAGAGGGATGAAACGCGATTGAAACTCATGAATGTGGTTTTGAAACTATTCCACGAGTCTTCAACGGCATCGCACACTTCTAGCCTCACATCAGTCAGTCCAGCTCGAAGGCTTGCAAAGTCTGCTCTTCTCAAGTCAAGTTTCTTTAATTGACTGGCAACAGACCTTACCTTCGGGATCTTGACGCTAAATCTAACTAGCTGGTGATCACTGCCACCGAGCTCTTCGCCTACAGAGATATCCTCAACGATATCATCCTCAGAGGTGAAGACCAAGTCGAGGATATTGTCTCCTCTCGTCGATTCTCTGACCCATTGAGTGAGGAACTCGTTGTTGGCGAACTCCAGGAGTAGCGCGCTTTCGCCACAGGCTGCTCTGGTTTCCCAGTCAACTTGGCTGTTGAAATCACCCATAACGATGCACACTCTGCCTTGAACCAGCTCACCCAGCAGCTGGTACAGTTCCCTGTCCTTCTCAACAGGTTGTGAAGGGGGTCTTTAAAGCAGCAGGGTCCTGTATTTGGCAGGACCGATCTCTAGGTCAACGCCTAGGAGCTCGTGGTCGGATATAACGTTGGAGTTCGTAGATTTGATTGTATCCTTGACATACAACATTACACCGCCACCCTCTCTGTCTGGCCTATCTTTGTGGAAGAGTTGGTAGCCAGGAACCGTGAATTCGCCTTCAAAGTCTCGGTTTGAGGTTTTTATCCACGATTCTGTTATGGCTACCATTTCGGGTTCTTCCGTCGCTACGAGGCCACGGAGCTCAGGAAACTTGTTCCTGATTGACCTTGCATTCAACAGAAGAACTTGCAGGGAGTACCCTAATGTAGGACTCCCTATACTCTTCCGTTTCCCGGCTTCTTGTTTGTCGTGTTGGAACCATTTTTGACAACCTCCGAGAAGGTTGTTTGGGGATTGACTCGGGCGTACTGGCGTACGTCCGCCTTCCCAATGGGCCGGACACTCCTTTGGGTGCGCTCCACGACATCCTGGATGAGGTTGGCTAGGAACGCCTTGCCCTTAAAGGAGAGGTGCACCCCGTCCCTTTGGTAGAGGTCTTTTCCACCATAGAACACGGCGTACGGGTCCACAAAAAAGACACCCTCAGCCGTACAGAGGTCTGCAAGGCGCCTGCTTAGCGACATGTTCCTCAAGTGGGCAGTCCGGCTTGGACACCACCTCGGGTACATCCCCACCACGACGCGTCTGCGGGTTTTCAGTCCACAGTCGCTGACAGCGCCCATAACTGTCCTCATAATTTCACCTGTAGGGCCTACCCTACCTCCTCTGAGGTAGAGGTCGTTGCCACTTACCATAAGGGCAACGACTGAAGTCTCTGAAATCTGAGACTTCTCGGCCTCAGCTCTTACCTGCTTATTCCCACAACCTGGGATGCAGCTCACCATAACGCTTGTGCGAAGGCGGGCCGCTAGCAGGGGCTTCAGACCCCGTGCTTGAGAATCACCAATAAGGGTGACTCTTGCACATTTGACTGCGGACGACTTAGTCTTTCCTTTCGGAGGCGACTTGCCGCTTTCCTCTTGTATCTCTAATTTTTTTTCTTCTTCTTCTTATTCTTCCTCTTATTCATCTTCTTGACTTCCTTTGCTATCTCTTCGTTTGTTTCCCGTTTCTCTTCTTCTGCTTCTACTTTCTCTTCTTATGTTTCCAGTTTCTTTTCTTCTCTTTCTACTTTCTCTTCTTCTCCTTTTACTTTCTCTTCTTCTCTTTCTACTTTCTCTTCTTCTATTTCTACTTTCTCTTCTTTCTTGTTTCTTTTCTTCTTTTTGGCTCGTTGAAGAAGCCCTTCAGCAGAAGAAATCAGCTGTTGGACGTCCGGAGCCTTCTTGCCTGAGCATCTGCATCTCTCTGTTTTTAAGAGTTGAACTTCCCTTTTAAGGAGGGAGTTCTCCTCTCTCAGTTGAGCGATGCTCTCACCCAGGCGCTTCTTGAGTTCGCAGAAGTCACAGACACTGACGCCATCTGTGAGTTTCTTGCAACTCCTTCCCCCGAAGTCTTCACTCCATCTATAGACTTTGCATATTTTGCAGGTTAGCTTTCGAAACGGAGGACCATTCTTCTTCACCATGTTACAAAAATCTCGGATTATACGCATTAAAAAAGGGGTTTTTGGTTGTGATTTTCTCTCGCACTAATCACATCCGCCTATTTCCAGGAGGTTTTCGGTCGTTCGGCGAACAGAAACCCTTTGATCAAGCACACCAACCCTAAGGTATCCCCTGGGCCGGACGTCCCCAATCGTGCGGCAGCTCCCAACTGAGCAGCACGAGAGCCCCAGTGAACTGGTTCTCTGATTTTTCGACAGGGGTGCTTGAGGTGTAACTGTCTTCCTACTAAGCCTTACTAATCAACTAAAAACGGCCAGACTTGAGGCAAATAGTAAAGCTAAGTGCCCAAGACTTCATCCGAGATCTTTAGCTGATCTGGCAACCAACAAGGCACAAAAGCTCTCTCTCCAAAGATCAGTTGAGCCTTTATTCACCAAGTAGCGGTCACAGGGAGCTGGTCAGGCAATTACACGTTAGGAGAAAGCTTTTAAGGGGTACCTAGCATTTCTCCATTAATCGTACCCCAAAACCCTAAGATCCCTTCAATCTCAGTCTCTTGTAACCTATGAGTGCTCCAAGGCGTTATTTAAGGAGGTTCCAAAGCCTCTCTTCTCACAGGGCATAAGGGAGCTGGTGAGGCCCTTATTAATAAACAACTTATGTGTAATAGAGATGAAGGTTGTTTTTTTTGTTATTCGGTTTTTGTTTCGATTTTTTGACAGTTGAAGAGAGTTGGTGAAACTTGGTACTAACAGAATCGAATAGGTTGGTAGGGGGATGCAAGGAGACGCATCAAAGAAGTGGTAGAGAAGTTTGACAACCCTTAATCTGGATCCTACTACAGCTACCTTACTGGCATGGGTGACCCTACCGGACTAAAAGTCCCCCAGCTTAGCTAGCTTAACTCAGGCAGATCACGCAAGCTCTCTCACCGACGACAAGGTGGCTGTGTTGAGAGAGAGGTGGCTGTGTTGAGAGAGTAAACAGGTCATAATTTTATTTTTAATGTTTGATGTTTTTATCTTTACAGGTATAGAAATGTCATTCACTGGAATTAAAATGACGTTTTGTGTGTTGGAGTATGCTCGAACACAGTCAAACAAGACTATACAGCGCGCATTTGTGAGACAGTTCTCTAAACAGTCATCAACAGCAATGCAGATTTGGACATGGATCCACAGATTCAAAGAGGAAGGGTGTCTGTGCAGGGCAAAAGGATCTGGACGACCAATAACACCGGACGTATGGTCAAGAAGGTTCACCAAAAACTTTTGCGAAGCCCTAAGAAGTCCATAAGAAGAACAAGTCTGGAAACTCACAATACTCCAAATTGAGGAAACGCTTGCTAATGAAACCCTACAAGCTGCAGCTAGTTCAGGCCATAACGGCAGATGAAAAACGAAAGCGAAAACAATTTTGGGTTGATATGCAAGAGAAACTTGAAGAAGACGAGTTCAAGGAACGTCTTGTTTTCAGTGATGAGGCCACATTTCATACGAAGGGCAAAGTCTATAAGCATAATGTTCGCATTTGGGGCGAAGAAAATCGCCCATGACACAGTTGAGCACGTGAGGGACTCCTCGAAAGTAAATGTGTTCTGCGCTATCTCCAAGAAGCATCTTCATGGCCCTTTTTTTGAGGAAAATGTGACCGGCCATGTTTATCTGCAAATGCTTCAAAATTGTCTGATGGATGAGCTCACTGCAAATGAACAAGAAAACTTAATTTTTCAACAGGCCGGGGCTCCATCTCACTGAAAGCTTACTATGAGAGCGTATTTCAATGCCAATCTGCGGGGGAGATGGATCAGGCGTGCTGGTGATAAAGACAATGTGATGTTGAAATAGCCGCCACGTTCACCTGACCTGGCACCTTGTTTTTTTTTCTCTAGGGCTATGTGAAGGGACTAGTCTATGTCCCCCCTCTTCCTGCACATCTAGAGGAACTCAAGCACAAAATCACTATCAAAATGGAGACTGTTACCAAAGACATCCTGCAGCGTGTTTGGGAGGAGCTGGAGTGTCGACTTGACGGGTCCCGTGTCTCGGGCGGTGCGCATATTGAACATTTATGAAATCATTTATAGGATCCATACACCTTTGATTTTCTCTTCCAAATTTGGAGGAATAACTTTTATGTCGCTTAACATTAATTCCGTTTAGTTTCATTTGCCTTGACTATGTAGTTTCTGTGATATTTACATCTCAAATGCATTTAACTTTTGAAACACCCGGTATATAAATTTAGGGGTGGTGCGAAACCCTCTAACTTAAATATACCACGCAGCCAAAATATTACCAGTGCTTGCTAATATTGGCAAAACCTATTCTACTATATTATATCAATTTAATTATTCTAATTTTTTAAGCCCAAATTAGAAGAAAAACTTAATAAAGAGTAAATTCGTATCTTCTATCTCTAAATAAAAACTTAAATGGGGCAGAATTTATACCAGCTAATGAAGCGGATTTATCTAGTATTACAAAGTTCAGAAGAGGAATATCCAAATTTTGAAGAGCATGAGAGATTTCACAGTGTCATAACATATTCAGGTCCATCTACAGCTGTTATTAGGGATCCATGTCCATCTACAGTAACCAAAATACTAGTTTGGTAGAACTAATAGACAACAGAAAGCTTATTGTGATAAAATGCATCCAATTGTTTATTAATTCTTTCTTGATGATGAAGTTATACATAGATTTGATCGAAAAAGAAACAAATCTACATTCACAGTTCCAAGTCAAGCAAATTTCAAACTTGAGAAACTGGAAATATGTAATACCCAAATGAATAAAAAAATTCCTTGGAATTCGAATTTTATTGACATGATTAGCAGCCAACTTACAAATGTCATGGAGTAAAAATGATTCAAGAAACTTTTTCAAGAAATCGCTTTGAATAGGCTTGCCAAAATAGCCCCTCTGAGCAGATTACTGACCAATAACTTTAAAAAGTTTACTCCTTGGGGAAAGGTTAATGACAACCGAACATAATCATAGTCATGCATTGGTAAGCACTGGCAAGAAAAGTCGTGGAGTTAATATTTAAAGGCCTGAAAGCGTGTTAGCCTATAATACCTCCAAGCAGGTCGTAACATCAGCAATCAATTTGCTGCTTATTACCTATCTCTAAGTAAACAGAAGATGTTATAAATGGGCCACATTCGTTATATTGTTTGTTACTTCGATCAGGAATGCCTATATGTTCTTTAATTTTTATTTGTGGACTTTCTTCCTATAGTTTTATTCATTAACTAATTGAAATAATTATATATATCACTGGGGAACAAATTTCAACTTTTTATTTATCGACTTAGATTATTGCCTATGTTAAACAATGTTGACTCTAAACAGCCCTTTTATGTAATATTTTGATTTAAATTGTTAATAAAAACAATTAAACCTACATTTTTAGAGTAGCAAATAATATTTTTGCCGGTTTAATATTACCAATTGGTTAAGACTTTGAGGATAATATTGCTAATTAAGTCTGCCTTATTATAATTTATTATCTTAATCTTATTCTCCGCTTTCTTACTTACTATATTTTCATTTTTCTATTATGATTATAAATCATAATTATAAATAACTTGGGCACTATTAATTCATTTAATATGAGAGCAATGAAAATATTTATGTCTGCAAGGATGAAAATTCCGTGGTTACTTTATATGGATCCTGTAATGATATAAGAAAAGGTAAGAAAGAGTGGTTCTTGAGTCACTTGGGTCGAGTTGTGTATGAAAAGAAAAATGGTTATCGGTTGAAAATTTTAGGAGATATGAATGGACGAAGGGTAACATGAGGATGATGGTATAACCGGAGAGAAGGCAAATGAAGAGACGGTGGTGTGGTACTGTGCTTATAAAACTAAGTCAAGCAAACACATTTTTTCAACACAATTATTACCAATAAACACAGCTTGGCTATCTATATGAAATGGGGAGATTAAGGGTAGGTTTAATGTTGATCTACTAAAAAAAAATATGCCGCAGGAGAGTTTTTGTTGTAAAAGATGCGGTTAATTTTATAAAGAGATATGAAAGAAAAGGGAAAAAAGTAATAAAAAAAGTAGAACGGAAGACAAAGAAAAATATGTATAAAATAGGAACAAGGATCTCTTTCACAACAAAAAGCTCTTCTGAAAGATAGTGAGGAGGATATGAAACGAGGATAAAAATCGCTGTGCTCACATCAATTAGATCAATGGCAGCCCAATTGAGAGCAATATGGTTGTCTAAATTAGATGGCCAAAATAATTTGATCAGGTGCTGAATCTGGAAATGCAAAATGATGCAAATGTGAACATGATTGTCTTCGTGCTTGTAATTTGTGTTTTGTTTCGGGATATGGTAGAATTAAACATGAAAGATATTGTTAGTGGTTCAAGAGGCCTACAAAATGGGAAGGCAGCTGGAGTTGAAAATATATTGACTGAGCTGCTAAAAGTTGTTAATTTGTAATGTAATTTGTCTAGTGGTTTTGTTGTCGGGTATTTGAAAGTAGATGAGACCAGTGAAAGTGTCACTTTAGATATGTAAATGCAGAAGGATGACAGAAGGATGACAACTATGAATAAACTTGGTTTAGGGGAGTGTAAATGAATATAATAAATTCAAATATGAAAATTTTGAAAATATAACGGAAAAAAATTAGTGAAGAGAATTATAAACCGCAGAGAAAACTGAAAAAATTGCAAATACTCCTTGTATCGAACCTAGTGTTCTATAAAAACCTGCTCCTACAGTAAATGAAATAGGCAAGAACAAAATAGCTTAAAACATCAACATAAATTAACCCTCTAGCAAAATATTTAGAATCGTTTCCAGTACCCTTCTACTTCTTCAAGGTTGAGTCCTGAAAGAAGTGTCATATATTGAAGCTTTCATTCTCGAGTTATCTTATTATCAATCGCTTAATAGATTCTACTCTTCTAGTTAACGGTTCCATTTTACATTTTCTAGATGCAGCAATCTGTGCACCTGCATGTGTGAGTAATTTTCCACCAAAGTGTTTTACAAAGTGGAATTTTATCTCATTGAACCCACCGTATTATGCATGATCTGCAAAATTAACAGAACCTCGGGTCTCATACTCTAATTTAAATAACCTTTACGCCTAAGTTAATTAAGGGGAAAATGACCTCATACAAATTTGTCTGCATATAAAAGCGAATAAAAAAAATAAAAATTCAGAAAAATGACAAACAAAGCTTCTCTTTGCTAGTGTTACCTTCTTTTATTTAAGACACTTGTTTTATTTCCGGTGATCAAGTAACACGCTGCCTCGGCGAAAAAAGCTCAGAGTTACTTTAACTGATACTTTCGGTTTCTTGAGAAACGAAATTATTAATCAACTCGTGCTCCGAGTTTTAATAAGCCCTGTCTACTCACTCTTTCCCAGACGAAAGAGGTATAAGATTAATAGTTTTGCCATATCTGCCTCGATTCTCGCGTTCCTTATTGAGTTTTAACTGCCAATCTTAATTATTAACTTCTGGTACATATATTGTGAAGGTCCTTATGTGTGGTAGTAGAATATTAAATTGAATTTTATTCTCGGTTTTCTCAAGGTGTTTTAACCCCACTCATGAAAATAGCTCTGTCATATTTATTCCATTCATTTATGAGAGGCGCATTAGGTAAATTGACTTCATTGCGAAATTTAAAATTATTTATGAAAGTTACAGGTTTTCCAAGTCCTTATTGATTTTACTATCCCTAGATGGCTGTGTCCCCCCTAAATATTTACCTTTCCAGTAACTTACTAAGTGAAAACCGTTTTCCATATTAAATTCTGAATTGCAAGCCCACGATCGTTATTTTAATTTTAGCAGTTAATGAGTGTGTATATTTACATACCACTCGTATTGGTTCTTTTCTTAGTTTTGTACCAAGTTGTTCTTTTTGACTTAAAATGGCAGCTCCTTTGATCAGTTATATCCTATCTAAACTAAGGATTTCATATTATGTTAATTGTTCTTTATTTCCTGCTTGCAGTTTCTTCTTTCTACATTTGATTAAAATGGCATAATAAGAGTGTATAAGATTCCTTTTGTATTTAGTTATTATAAAAATTACCTATGGACAAAAATCAAAGATCAATGTTAAAAATTTATTCATAAACCTTTGCTCGCGGAGATAATTTATTCTAGTCTTTTAAGTGGCCTTTGGCTTCACAGTTTTTTCTTTCAATACACCACTGCTAACACTTGAAAGAATAAGTTTTATTTCCCGCTGTACATTTGATTAGCATGTATGTTTCCGACGCCGTCTTTAACAACAAATTAATATGTATAGAAATGTAGGAATAAATTAATTTGGAATATTTTAGAACTGAAGAAATGAATTGCTACAGGAACGAACAAGCGAATATTTGAACACAAGAAAAAGAATTGTATGAGAAGAAAAAATGTGAAAAAAAGTAATCGCAAAAAAGGAAAGAATAGAATGCTATGAAAAATGTGCGAAGCGGAGATAATTAAAAAATATTATGTTAGTATAACAACAAAGACATTCAATATTACGAATATGAATTTCCTTACGGGATTTAGGTAAGTCAAGGTGTAATCAGATTCAGAGATTATGTGTGAGAGTAATGTGGTAGAATTAAATCACTATGAATTTATTTAACGCCTTTTGATTTTCACTTTTTTGCCTAAAAATATGTGCTCAAAACTTTAGTTTTATTACAATAATGAAATTTTTAATTAACCAGTAGGGTAAGAAATTTCCTGCGTTTTATTTTTATACTCTTGAAGAAGTCCTTGTAAAAAAGAAGAAACGTTTCAAATCTACTTTCATTTATGTTATATTGAAATGACGAAAAAAGAGAACAGGAAATCTAAAACATAACAACAAGGATAATAAAGTAATAAATAGAAGAAAAAGTTAATGGAACACACATAGTATTCTTGCTATAATCGAGAAAGCAAAATGGTGAATTTGATATAAAAATGAATTAAAGTAGAAATAATTCGAGCAAAGTTTCTTGGCTTCAATTTGGAGGTAGGAAGACATAGCTACTCGAGATAGCATGCAACGTGATTCGAAACAGTGTTAGCTGGAATAATGCTCAGAGCGAAGGTATAAATGGGATGGTGATCATAGTACAAGTCAATTCAACTAATTGGCATGTGAGAGTGATAAACAATGGTTAGAAATTTCTGTGGGAGATGTTAGTTTATTCTAATAACCTTTTTTAGTGGCCGAAAATGAAAGTAATCGGTAAATGTTAATAAAGTGTTTGGAGATATGTGTTCGGGTAAGGAAGATAGGAAGAAATGCAGAAAAAATTGCTTTTATTATAGTTCCGGATTAGGATGGGTTGAGATATTTGATTTTCTCCTTAGCATTCTGAGCAAGCGCAATTTTTAAAATAGCTATATATGATTTCTAAAAAAATGAACGATAAATAGATATAAAGAGGAGAAAATGGTTAGTAGAAACCTGAATGATAGTGAAGGCTAAGGATTAATTTAGGGAATATTCAAGATAAATGAATATATTTATCCTCAGTATATGGTTGGGAGACTGTAATTGAAAGACTAAGAGCAAAATCATGATCAATGAACACCTTTAAGATATAGGGATGTGACAGCGAATGGTATATTGATGAGAAACGTAGGAATCAATGGTCCATACGTGTATGTACATAGATAGATTGAGGAGGAATCTATGTGATGGACATTGTCTCCTAGAATATTTTGTAGTGGAAAAAGTACAAATGGCAAAAGACTTGTGGATTAGATATATAAGAGTGCGAGTAGAGGTGTATGAATGGTTTGCAGACTGTGCAAATGATCGATTAATTATATTAAATAGGCCTTAAAGGAATGAGTAGTATCAAAAGAAGGGGTAGATTTTAGATGTTTGATGTGGGGGAATGGTTGCAATGTGGTGTCTCAAGATATGTTTCTTAGAGCCTAAAAAGCGACTGAACATAACGCTATAGGCATAATAACAAATGCTCTCTTAGACCTAAGCACGAATAACTTCGCGAATATTTGTGATTAATCAGATATATTCATACATGATGAAGTTGGTTATTTGTGTAAAGTGAACTCACGCTGCGAATAATGTTGCATTAAAGTATTGATTGTAAAATATTATAATGTTTTTATAATATTGCTTGATTACAATTTAGACCTGTTCTTAATTAAACACCTACCCGCAAATTTGGAAGTATCACTAAAGGTTTAGAATTTTCTTATAATGTGTTGAAACATTTATTCACTACTTCATCGGCCCATTTTAACGATATCAAGAACTCAACTTTGAAGATAATGAATTACCAGCCAAATATAAAGGAAATTTAAGTCTATTAATCGATACCAGAATAAGATCAATTTGTGTATCAATTATAGAAATCTCTTGAAATACTGTATTAGTTTAGCTATTGGTGAATCTCTCAGTACTGGCCTAAATTTCTATGTCATTAGGAACAACCAACCCAATATTATGTTTCTTCTGGAATTTTAGATCTTTTATAATTAATATAAAAGTATCGATTCGGCATCTGTATTTTAAAGAATATACTTCGTTTTGAATTTTGTCCTCTTCGATTGAAGATTAGTAAACCAAGTCATCTTCCTTAAATTGCGATTCCATTTCCCACACTTCAACTAACGTTGCAACAGAAACTCATTGATTGATATTCGAGGATAAATAACTTAAGGCAAGGGGAAAATGTGTTAGAACTCCTTTATTATATCCCAAATATGATTGTTTCTTTGCCTTTCATCTATTTGGCTGTGCATAGGAAAGTTTCTAATCCTTGTCTTCTTCACTAATATAGAAAATAATAGATTATTCTATTATTTTATCTGTCCATTTTTTTCAACACCCTTGGATAACATTGGGGAACAAAGTATTTGGTGAATTGACAAAAGTACATTTTCCTACCTAATTCGAATATACTGAAATTAAATCTGAGATCAGATTCTCTCCAAATGCTACAGATTTTTCGTAATATCAATAACTAATATTATACAATAATTTTCATTTTATCACGCTTATCATCATGCCTTGAAGTAATTTTGAATAATCCTTTTGCGTTATTTATAGAAAAGCAGGTTTTTTGCACAAACATTATATTGCATATGAGAAGAAACTTAAATTACACACTAGGATTAAATTACTGTAATCAAATAGTGACTAAGTTATTAATATTCAATAAAAAAGACACACGGTTGTCTCTTTCAAGCAGAGAGAGAGAGAGAGGGCACACCTGGTCGACCCTTTTTAGTCCACGCTAACGACTAACGAAGTGCAAAATCACGAAGCCCCTAATGGGCTGGATGCGCGACTTCGCCGAAGCCTGAGATGTGGTTAAGAGCACGAAGGGTCCTGTCAGGGATTATCCTGCGACGGCGGGAATCAAGCAAAGTCCAGCTAGCCCGGAAAAGTTTCTGGCCACTAAAACCCTTCGTGCATGGAGAAAACCCCCTGCGTCTCACCCCAATGAAACGTCCGACGTCCCAGGAATCCGCAGGCATCTGGGATCTTCTCGTCCCTGTTAGTTCTGCTCGAAAACTTGCAGAACACGTCAAGTTCTGTGTATTCTCGTAGAACTTGGAAGAGTCAACATCATCAAAAGAATGAAGAAATGAAAGAGTAAAATTCTTTATCGCATCACCTAAAGAGCAAAAAAACTATGTATGGGAATAAATGGTGATCACGTCACACAAAAAGAGAAAAATAAAATCATATGCTTTGTGATCTCATCACCCCGATAAAACAGAAAACCAAGAGATAAATTATTACTTTTTCATTTTCACCTTTGGAAAATTAAATAATTTGTTCTCAGCTAGATAGTAGTATTCATTTTGCTTTTAAATTGTTCATTTCTACATTACTTTTTCTATTCACTAAGTTTGTTTAATTCCTTTTCGCGTCACTTTCTCACCAATATATCTTTAAGAAGTTTGAATGAATTATTTCTAATTACCTTGGATAAATCAATAATGATTTATCATATATATATGTGGACTTCAATATAACCTGCATACAAGATGTCCTTTTACCTAATCATATATATATATATATAATTGTCAATCAGTTTAAATAAAAGTAACAACATTAAACTCACTAATGCTATTCAAATTAATGTTTATACCACTTAAATGTCCTCAGTATCATGGATATTGATTGTCCTTTTTCATATATCGCTAGAAGTCCATTTTGTCAGTAGAAATTTAATGGTTATTATAGACTGCAAAAATGGTGAAAAATCTGAATATTTGACAATGGTTTTCTTATAATTTTTAGCCTTACAAATCAATGTGCAGTCTCTGATAACCACTACTTCTAGTATCTAAATTACTGTTCTTCACTTTGTTACTTACCATTCATTACTCTAACTTTGCCTATTTTATGATCATTGTCAAATATATTTTAAGTAAGATGTATGCTGGCTAATAATAATTCTTTTTTTGAGTTAAACGATGACCTTATTAATATAAATAAATTTCAAGAAGTTATTAACATATGGCGTTGTTCTCAGTTTGATGCTACGTGATTTCTCGTTGTGGATTGCCTTCAACATTGCAACGAATAATTACGTCAATACCTACATTTGTAGATTTGCTGGAGGGCCAGACTCAAATCTAGGCGTAACTATATGAATCAGGGAACAAATTTGGAGAATTATTATAAATTATCTGTGCTTAATTCTCTTCATGGATTTACAGTCACTTCCAAGTCGCTTTTAAAATTAGATATTAACATTTATTTTACATAAATCTCCTAACATTCCTTGCAGCTAAAACTAGTTTCCATACATCTGGATAAACATGTAACATCCATACACGAACAGTCCCAAAGATACTACTTATAAATAAAATACAATAGGAGCATTATTGACATAGATTTTAAAAAAACTCCGGTTTCTTGTCTCATTTGTTCATTAGCGTCCAATTCTTATTTTCTCTTGTACTATATGTATTTATAGTCAGCTACTCCAGGTTTCTGCATCTTTCTTTCTGTCTAAGAATTTTATTTGAAAGACATAAAATTAAATGGCATAGTCCTGTGGTGGTTGTATTATCACCCACAGATCCTGTAGTTGCTTTCTTTGTATATATATATATATATATATATATATATATATATATATATATATATATATACTAAACTCTTATTATACCTCAACAAACACTATTAGGTAAATAATCAAGCGAAAAGATTCAAAGGGAATTTTGTCAGCAGTAATCGTTTATTGATCAAATATATCCTTATAAAAAAATAAATCGGTCAGAGAAGAAATTAAGATTAGGACAGTTTTTAGGAGCTCCGAAGGAAATTCTATACAATCGAATATTGACTTAAGAGATTACTGAAAAGCTTTGGGAAGCAATCATTAATAGCTGTAGATAATTAAAACGCAGTCACATTTAAATGTGATGTCTGAATGTTAAAATAATTGAGAAATTTAATTTATTACAGAAAAAGAGATAAAACAAGATCTAAAAATAACTGCGAATGCTCCTCCCCTTTTCAATGTTTATTTTTAAAAGAACTGTAAATATAGCTCTCTCAGAGTTTTTAACTAAACTCGAAATACTATATATATGTTTTAGAAATTTATGACAATTAAATTAAATTAAATATTAAATTAAACATTGAGAATTTCATAGGAAAATGTGAGTTTTAAATACTTCGTTAACTTATCGTTCTCTATTATACCAGTGCTTTTTTACAAATTAATTTTAATTTAATTCTTGCCAAATAATTTCAAAAATTTCAAGCTATAATTCTATCCTTATTATCTCAAGAAAGTGTTTAGAATATAAATATTTTAGCGATATTTCATTTAGGATTGCTTTCCCACGTTTTAGTAGCATTAATACAACTTTTGAAAAACTCCTCAGTTAAACCATCTTCAAAAATCTTATAAACTTTAGTTATTAGGACTCAAGATTGCGCAAAGTATCTTGTGGAACGGCAAAGCACCATAACTTTGAGCGTGGAATGATAATCCTAAAAATTATCCCAAAAATTTAGAATACCGCTAAGTACCCTAATGGATGCTATCTAGATTAGTGAAGAGGTGGGAATAATAACGGAGGGAGAAAGAACGCGACAGCTCAGAAATACCTCAGAGTAACGTAACTTAATCGAAATACAATCTCTTCGAAACTGCTTTACCTCTACAAAGATTGTTACTCAGCAAATAAATAGTGCCGAGTGAGCAATCGAGCAGGCTTAGCGAAGCTGGACTTTTCGTTAAATCGATAGCTAAGAAACATAGATGAGACAATAAAATCGACAAAGCCCAGCAAATAAATTTGCAGCTCTTTTTCAGAATTTATTTGTAATTTATCAAATAAAGTAGAGCAGTCTGGAGAACGCTCAATTTCGCAACACCATGCTATCACATCCTGAACCCATCCTCTTTCTCAAACTTATATTATTCTTTGTTTCTAAATCACACACCATCAATATGCTGTACACTTATGTATAGATGTCAAAGGTTGATATTTTGATGAATACGAAATTTAATGATGTAATTTTCTAAATCTTTATCTTTTGTTTCTCATATTTATATTATAATTAATTTATAGTAAACTACTGTTTACTTTACTTCTCTTTATTCTATAATTTGTTTTACTTAAAAAAATTAAAGCCAGTATTTATATCCGATTTTGTAAAATTATTATATATTACTTACTATTGTGCGTCTTATAATGCGTACAATGCTATCTGACTTGGTAGTAAAAATAATATTAGCAAGTGAAAGAAAGAAAACAATAAAATTTTATGGTGCTTCACCCCAGTTTATTCTTCAAAATAAAGTACATCAAACTCTACAATAATCTTCGAGCGAATAGCCAGATTTCGAATCTTTCAACAACACCAATCAGCTGGTTTGGAATAATATACTTATGTAGGCAATTTCCTTCACTCCCTCAAAAGTGTTTAATAGTTGGTCCCGGAGTAAGTTTGTGCCATTGAGTGGAATAGGTCATAGTCACTCAGAGCAGTATCCTGACTGAATGGTCGATGTTGAAGAATCTCAACATCCTTCATTTGTTTTAACTTCTATTTAATCAACCTGAAAGTGTGTGGCTTTGCATTGTCTTAATGAAACAAAGCCTGACCTAGATTCATCATAACAGGATACGCATGCTTTAGTTTGTCGCAATTGAGGTCTATAGCTTGCAATAGAATTTAACGTTGATGGTTTAACGATGTGGAGCAAGCTCGAAATGCAGTACTTCACCGAAATTCCACCAGACTGAAATCATATCCTACTGGTTAAACTCATTCCGTTGTGGAACATTTCCCTGTTATTCACCACGTCAAACTCCTTTCTTCTGCCAATTGTGATTAACGAAGTACACTCACTTCTCATCTAGTGTGAGAATTTTCATCAAGAATCAGTTGTCCATTGAGTTATTGAGAAGTTGGCAGAAAATCTCTACTCTATGTGCAGCTTGTGTTTCGGTAAAGTCATATGGTTTAAATCAGGACTTCGTGAGAACATAATTGATATGATGCAATCGGTTCCAAAAGTCTGATGAGATCACATTCTAATAACTCTGAGAAGATCACGGCTGGCTGGCTGCCAGAGGTTTAACTTTCAATGTTACCACTAAGCCTCGCTGTCAAATGTTGATAGTCGCCCAGAACGCGGTTGATCGTCGAGGTTAATATACTGGGTTTGAAACGTTAGTACTAAATCGAGACCTTTCCCTAAAGTCTGTGCATCCTCTTTCAGTATCGCAAATTAAATTCACAGCATCTCTTATACGCATATAACAATAGCAAGTCAAAAGTTTAATTACATTTTCTTCGTAAACCATTTCTGTGAGTTGGAGCTTACTTACACAATGAGAAATAAAGAGCACAGTAGCAACAAACAACAGCTGCAAATGGAGGCTGGCAGTCGAATAAGTAAAGCTTACTTAATGTGGTCAAATGAGTTAGGCTAACATTATGTGGTCGAATAAGAAAGCCTAACCTTATCTGGTCAAATGAGTAAGGATAACCTTAAGTAGGAGAATGAGTAAGGCTAAGCTAATATGGTCGAAGCAGTAATTCTAATCTTATTTAGTCGAATGTGTAAGGCTAAGCTTATGTGGTCGAATGAGTACTGCTCAACTTAGTGGTAGAATGTGTAAGGCTAACCTTATGTGTTCAAATATATAAGGCAAAGCTCATGTTATCGAATAAGTAAGGCTAACCTTATGTGTTCAAATAAATAAGGCAAAGCTCATGTTGTCGAATAAGTAAGACTAAACTTATGTGGTCGAATAAGTAAGGCTAACTTCATGTGGTCAAATGAGAGAGGATACCCTTATCTGTTCAAAGGAGTAAGGCTAACTTTATTTATTAGAAAGAGTAAGGATAAAATTATGTGGTTGAAGGAGTGAGGTTAACTTTATGTGGTCAAATGAGTAATACTAACCTTATTTGATCGGATGATTAAGGCTAACCTTATATGGTTGAATGTCTAATGCTAACGTTATGTAGTCCAAAGATTGAGGCTAAAATTATGTGGTTGAAAGAATAATATATTCAAATGAGTAAGCCTAAACTTAGGTGGTCAAATAAGTAAGGCTATCCTTAGGTGATCGTGTGAGTAAGGCTAACCTTATGTGGTCGAATGACTAAGGCAAAACTTAAATGGTGAAATGGATAAGGCTACTCTTATGTACTCGAATGAGTAAGGGTAATCTTTAGTGGTCGAATGGGTATGGAAAACCTTATGTGCTCGAATGAGTAAGGGTTACCGTAAGTGGTAGAATTAGTAAGGTAAACCTTATGTGGTCGAAAGAGTAAGGCTAAACCTATGTGGGTGGATGACTAATCCTAACCTTATGTGGTCGAATGAGTACCGCAAACCTTATATTGTCGAATGAGTAAGACTAACCTTATGTGGTCGCTTGAGTAAAGCTAAATTTTTTAGTCGAACGAGTCTTGCTAAAATTATGTGGTCGAAAAAGTAAGGTTAACTTTATGTAGTCGCATAAGTAATGCTAAGTTTCGGTGTTCGAATGAATAAGGCTAAACTTATCTGGTCGAATGAGTAAGGCTAACCTTATGTAAGGAATGAGTAAGGCAAATCTTAAGTTATCGAATGAGTAATGCTAACCTTATGTGGTCGAATGATTAAGGCTAACCTCATGTGCTCAAATGAGTAAGGTATACCTAATGATGTTGAATGAGTAAGCCTAACCTTACTTGGTCAAAAGTCTAAGGCTATCATTATGTAGACGACTGACTAAAGCTAACTTTACCTGGTCGATTGAGTGAGGCAAATCTTCTGTAGTCGAATGAGTACTCCTTGCTAACCTTAGCTAGCGAATGAGTCAGGATAACCTAATGTTGTCAAATGAGTGGGGCAAACATTTTGGAGTCTAATGACTAAGGCTAAAATTATGTGGTCGATTGAGTAAGACTAACTGCTATAGTCGAATGAGTACGGCTAATCTTATGTTCTCTAATGGGTAAGGCTAACCTTATGTAGTCGAATGATTAAGGGTAATCTTATGTTGTCGTATTGGTAAGGCTAACCTTATGTGTTCAATTAAGTAAGGGTTGCCGTAAGTAATCAAATGAGTAAGGCTAACCTTATATGTTCGAATGAATACAGATAAGCTAATCTAATGTAGTCGAATGAGTAAGTCTATCCTTATTTTACTGAATGAGTAAGGCTAAACATATGTAAGCGAATGAGTAAGGGTAATATTTTGTGCTCGAATGGGTAAGACTAACCTTATGTACTCAAATGAGTAAGGTTAACGTAAGTGGTCGAATGAGTAAGGCTAATTTTAATTGGTCAAATGAATAAGGTTAACCTAATCTAATGTAGTCGAATGAGTAAGGCTAACTTTGTGTGTACAAAAGACTAATGCTGAACCTATGCGGGAGTTTGAATAATTCTAACCTATGTGGTCGATTTAGTAAGGCTAAATTTTGTAGTCTAGTGAGTAAGGCTAACCTTATGTGGTCGAATGAGTAAGGCTAACCATATATTGTCAAATGAGTAAGGCTAACCTTATGTGGTTCAATGAGTAAGATTAAATTTATGTGGGCCAATGAGTAAAGCTAACATTATGTGGTAGAATGAATAGGGCTAACTTATGTAGTCAAATGGTTAAGGCTTAAGTTCTGTGGTTGAATGGGTAAGGCTAATCTTATTTTTGCAAATATGTAAGGCTAATATTATGCGGTCGAATGAGTATGGCTAAAGTTATGTGGTGGAATGAGTAAGGTTAAATTTATCTGGCTGAATAAGTAAGGTTAACCTATAGGGTTTGACTTAGTAAGTCTAACCTCATGTGGTCGAATGATTAAGGCTAACCTTATGTGGTCGAGTAAGTAAGGTTAACCTAATCTAATGTATTCAAATGTGTAAGTCTAAACTTAGGTGGTCAAATGAGTAAGATAACCTTAGGTGGTCGAAAGGGTAAGGCTAAACTTATGTGGTCGATTGAGTAAGGCAAACTGAGGTGGTCGAAAGAGTAAAGCTAACCTTATGCTGTCAAATGAGTAATGCTAAACCTTATGTGGTTAAATAAGTAAGGCAAACCTTATATAGTCCAATGAGTCAGGCTAACCTCATATGCTCGAATCATTAAGGCTAACTTATCCAGTCGAATGACTAAAGCTAACCCGTAGTCGTATATTGGGTAAGGCTAAGGATTGGTAGTCGAAGCAGTAAGGGTAATCTTATGTGGTCAAATAGGTAAAGCTATCCCTAGGTGTTTAATTAAGTAAGGCTTAACCTAAGAGGTCGAATGAGTAAGGCTAAACTTATGTGGTCAAATATATAAAGTTAAGCTAATCCAATGTAGTCGCATGAGTATGGCTAATCTTTTGTGGCCGAATAAGGAAGGCATACCATATGTGGGCAAATGGGTAATGCTAACCTTATGTGGTCGAATAAGTAATGCTAACCTTTGTAGTCAATTGAATAAGGCTAACCTTATGTGGTCGCATGAATAACGCTAAGCTTATGTAGTCCAATGAGTAAGGCTAAACATTTGTGGTGGAATAAGGAAGGCTAACTTTATGTATTCGAAAGAATAAGCCTAAACTTATGTAGTCGAAAGTGTAAGGCTAACCTATGTAGTGGAATGGTAAAGGCCTAACCTATGTGGTCGAATTGGTAAGGTTACCATTATTTAGAGGAATGGGTAAGGATACTCTTATTGGCTCGAATTATAAAGCTAAATTTATGTCGTCGAATGAGTAATGTTAAATTTATGTAGTCGATTGAGTGTTGATACCTTATGTGGTTGAAGGAGTAACGTTAAGCTCATGTATTCCAATGAGTAAGGCTAAATTATGTGGTGGAATGTGTCATACTAACTTTATGTAGTCGAAAGAGTAAAGCTAGAATTATGTAGTCAAAAGATTAGGGTTAACTTTATGTAGTCGAATGAGTAAGGCTAACCTTATATTTTCGAATGAGCAAGGCTAAACTTATGTAGTCGAATGCGTAAAGCTACCCTTATATGGTCGAATGAGTAAGGTTAACTTATGTTGTCGAATAAGTAGGACTAACCTTATCGTATCGAAAGAGTATAGTTAACATTGTGTAGACGAATGTTTAAGTCTCATCTTATATAGTCGAATGAGTAAGCTTAACGTCCTCTCGAAAGAATGGGTCAGGCTAAGCTTATGTGTCCTAATTAGTAAGGCTAACCGTATCACTTGAATGAGTAAGCCTAAAATTATGTTGTTAAATGAGTAAGGTTAAATTTATGGTTCGATTAAATAAGACTAACCTTACGTATTCGAATGAGTAACCGTACCTTATGTGGTCGAATGAGTAAGACTAACATGATGTGGTGGGGAGAATAAGGCTAAACTTATGTGGTCGAATGACTACGGCTAACCTTATATTTTCGAATGAGTATGGCTAACCCTATGTAGTCAAAAGGTTATGGCTACCCTTCAGGTGAGAAAAAAATATTTTTTTAGAAATATTACCAGCGAGTCGCATTCTTTTTTATGCCTTTTACTTATCAGTGGTGACCGCCATATATGTATGTATGTAACCTGGTTTCGAACTACAGGAATTCTCAGGTATGACATCCATAGGAAAGTCAACTGGATTCTAGAACAAATCTGCTGCCAAGCCACACTTGATTTGTCTTACCTAGATTGTAAATTTGAGCCTAATCTTTTTACCTTGTGATGTTTTCTGTTTCAAAAAGAATTTTTCCCCTCAGGTATAAATCAGATCATAATTTATGAATGTACTTACTTTTTTTAAGTTTTATTAGTTTTTTATTTTTCTGTCCTTTACAGTAAATGTTCCTTTCTTCTTTTCCAAGTTTTTATAATTTTCTTTGAAAAAGCACACTTTTTGGTCACCTACTAAAAAACTTTTATCCTCTCATCAAGGTCGGTGAAGAGTGAAAAAAAGTTTTCCATATTGAAAACAAACGTAAATTGAATAAGGGAAATTAGATAGAGTATAAACGGATTAAGAAGAACGAAATTCAAATATAATAAAAGGGAGGACAAAGAATTTATTTCAACAACGAATAATAAAGTAAGGACTATCCTAAAGATTTCTTATAGTGCAGGTGTTTTCTAAAAGAGATCATAAGGTAAATAATTAGAGCAAATAAAAGTAATAAAAGTGATTAAAAAGTGAAATTTGTCTTAATATGACGAGAAAAGGACGAAGATGTTTTTTGCTATAGTAATATTTCTAATTTTGGGGGCATCTAGAATGGAAAAACAAAAACCCATTCAAAGACTCAGCCTAAGAGTAAAGTGCAAAAGCTTGAAAGAATGGGCATTCTCAATTAAATTTAAAAATAATGAAAGAATCTCTTAAATGAACTCTTGTAATAAAAACTCATTAAATTAAAAACATATACAAACCACATTAAAACGAATACCTAATAAACCTTAATCATTCTAATTTGCGAGGTGTTCGAAGCTGAAGGCATTAAATCTTTCCCAAAAGAGATTAACGCAAGTTTAGAATTGATTAAGTTTGAACTAAGAAAGGTTGAAAGAAGCCGGAATAAGAGAAAATGATTAACCCATCAGATTTGCAAAAGGAAATGACTTTTATACCGATAAAATGCACACTGGATGCTGCGATCTATATACTTCTCAACCCCAAATGGAGACTCTAAGCTTCACTCTATTTTATTACTGCTTGTGGCAAAACATATAGCACTTTCCTAATATTTCTTTACCACAGCAATGTATACTTATGCGCATATTGCCCATACACAAGCGCATATTGCACTTTGCACAGCGCAGTACAAGTGGTAATTCCACGGCATCGAAAATTCCACTCTCAATGGAGGAAAACGGTGCGGTAGATCGATTTTTCTTTCCGCACAAAAGTTCTGCTTCGGATGCGTAAAAGTCGCATCCGTATTCAATTTTGAAAAGATATAATGTATAAGTAGAAAAGTAAGGCAGTAGTATTATCAGCCATCCACGTTTGAACGTCTCGGAATTAAGAACGTCTATGTCGCGGTTTCAAGAGCCTCATAAGGCTGATAATATGAAGCATTGTTCGAAAATAAGAACAAAAGACGGTACGAATTTACCCTTTTGAAACAAGTCTCCTGTCATAAGAATTTCGGGTTGGGATGGAGCTATGGATGACGGCAGAAGTGCACCACTATAGCTTTGGCCAAGGAAACCCAAAATATGCGCGCTTGAGCATAGAGAAAAGTAGTTCAATTTCTGTTGGTGTCCAGGCATCTGGGCCTCGCCAGAAGAGATCGAAATTTCGTCCACGTATAGCGTATCGAGAATACCTTCAGGCAACACGGAGTGGATACCGTAAATTTTCAGGGCAAAGCTTGCGGCCAAAAGCCGCAAAAGTACCTATATATATATATATATATATATATATATATATATATATATATATATATATATATATAGAGAGAGAGAGAGAGAGAGAGAGTGAGACAATGTCTGGCCATTTCACGACAACATCCACTCTGGCGATCGCGAATCTAAAGGTTTCTCTGTTGTTCCTTCGGGCGGTCGGTGTGATGGTAACCGATTTACATTCCAATGAGTTTGTGAAAATTGTGAAGTACGTAAGTTCAGATTTTATGTTTTTAGAGGATAATACGTTTGTTAATTAAATCTTTCTTTACAAAAGTGTTGAAATAAATTAGAGCGCGCGAATTTGGTCTGTGATCTGGTTTTCTGTCGACGTTTGTTCCTGAACTTATAGATTATATCAGTCCATGTTTCAAATCAATTAAAGCCATTAATTGGGAGCTATTCGAGGAGTTTTTAAATATACTCTACGAGCAAGATGGTAGGAGCAAGAAGGTAAGAGCAAGATGCTGGAGCAAGATGGTAGGGTATCTTTGAATTTGGTGCTTCGGCTTACACGGTTTTGGTAAGAAGATTAACTTGGCTTTTTTCAACGCTTGGGGAAAGTATTCAATGTTAAGAGAGGCATTAAATATTTTCAGTGTGACCTTTAACCATTCTTTAGTGCAGTACTTAGGTGCGGCTCTGTTATGTCGCTTATACATGGTGCTTTTCTTTGAAGTACTACTTGACCATCCAATTCCATCGACTTGTTCTCATCCTATAATGTTAACCTGTAGTTCTTCCAATGTATGTAGGATCTTTTTTTTGCATTCCATATCATACTCAAAATTTTCGCTTGGTAAATGGAAAATATTTTTTCGCTTATCTTTAAAAGTGTTTTTTAATTTTGTCGTTCCGGTACAATTCCCTTTCTTGTAATTATTTTTCATTTGTTCTTTTTATTTTGTTCCTCGTAATCTTCTCTATTAATTCCAGAGTTTCATTTGACCTGTTTGGATGTCAATTTTGCTTATGATATCATTCCACACCATCTTTGATTTAACATTTAGCATTATTCCTACTTTCCTTCTGATAATTCTTACCATTAGATACTTTTCCATTGTGGTGCCTAGTTCAATAATCTCTCTCGTTAGAATCTGGATTGCTGCCGGTTTTTGTTCGATTTCATCGTCCCATCGTGACAAAGGTAAAGTGCTGTTGTTTTTAGAAGTTGGCGACTCTATTATATCGGTTGCTCGGTCGGTTTCTGTTTTGTTTTCTAGGATTTTGGTAATAAAATTGTAAATATTCGGTAGATTCTAAAGAAATTTGAAACGCGTATGTTGTTTTACATTCTATTTCAAATGATATTACTCACAAGGAACCCCCATGGTTATCCCGAGAATTATTTTGTTTTGGCCAAAACATCATAACTATTCAGCCGATTGTACGAAATTTGAAACCTTTATGTTGTTTTACATTCTATATTGAATAATATAATTGTCAAAGTCACCCTAAGGTTAGCCGTGGAATTATTTGGCAAAAACATCATAACTATTCCGCCGATTCTACTGGAATTGGAAACACTTATGTTGTTTTACATTTTCTTTCGAATAAAATAATTGCCAAAGTTCTTTTAAAGTTAGCACGGGAATTATTTGTTTGGGCAATAACATCATAGCTTATAGGCCGATTCTTACGAACTTTAAACCCTTTATGTTGTTTTATATTCTCTTTCGAATGATATAATTGCCAAATTCCTCCTAAGGTTAGCCCTGGAATTATATAAAATTTGGAGGTCGTAAGTTCATAAATTAAAATAAGTACGAGCACGTGACTTTTGGTTATCAGACCTTGTTTCGTTTATTTGTACTAAGTAAGGTACTACTTCATCTTTTTCTTGGTTGTTACTGATCCAATTTCTATCGTATTTTTATGTTTTTTTTCAATTGTTCAACTCTGTTTTACTAATTGTTTTTCTTTGTGGGATCTTGATTTGGATTAGAGATGTGGATATAGTAGTGACCAAATCTATAGAGACAGTATTTGAAAGATACGTTGATCTTTATATTTAGCACTACTCTATTCGAGTTCGAGTTTTGTTTTACTTAAATCAAGTTTTTCAGCGATTTTTCAAGTTGCTTTAATCGTTCTTCATTTTCCATCTGTGCTTATGCTTCCTCTATTGAGTGCTTTTTCTTAGTATTGATTTGGTGTCATGTTTATGTTGTTAATCTTGCTTATGGGTAGATTCTCCGAGAAACACATTTTAATATCGTCATTGTTTTTCGAGCATCATGTTTAATCAGGTTGGAGGAGATCCTAAGCAGCATTAACCAGAGTAAAAGTTATGATAGTATGTTCCCTTAAAAGTTTACCGTCGTTCATTTTGGCGTAAGTACCTTTCCTGGTCCTCCTGAAATTGCCGGGAATAGGTTTTTGTTTTTTTCCTGGTGCCAGCTATGTTTGTCTTCATTTATAACCACCATCTCCCACTATGATAGCGTTGACCGCCCGTTTCGCCCCTGGTGTCTCCCTCATCTTTCCGCCCCCTCCAAGTAGGGTAGAAAGAAGTCGCTTTGTCAAAATATATCCCTTCCCCATGAGGCCACCATAAATTACTCGACCCTTAAAGCAGAATTGTTGGCAGCGATTAATATGAATCCGGATTTTTATCGCGCTAAGTTCAGACAGTCAAGGATTTTGTCTGGTTAGACATATCGCCATTTTGGTTTCCTCTTTCAGAGAAGCCTACAATTATGGTTTCATTCTGCTCAGGACGGCGAGACTTTGTCATTGTATGATTTCGTCCTGCGGGATCATTTGATGATTACACTGCCATCTGAAATCCGTTCATTCAATAAAGATAGGGTAATGTCTAAGGTTAAGGAATGCTTGGAGAAGGCAGATATATACGTGTCTAACCATGGCCTGTACCTAAAGGACCCTAAGAAATCAGCTCCACCATCGCCTAAGAACAAAAATCCTTCCAAGTTCTCTCACCGGAATTCTTCCCAGTTTGTTAAGGTTAATGGTCCTACCAAACCCAAAGTTTCTCTTCAAGAACCGAAGGAAGTCAAACCCCTTGTTAATAATTTTCTTTGGTTCTATTGTGGTGGAGCGAATGTGAGTGTGTGTAAAAGGGCCATTCTCACACCCCTTTTCTAAGTACCCTCTCCCTCCTTCTGTAAGAATGTGTGTGTGAGTGGGAATGGGTTTTTTTTATTATATTTTCTTTAGTACATATGTATTTGATTTCATGTTGTATGTATAAGGTTATTTAACATCTCATGTTTTTTTTTATTAGCTACTAAATGTTAAAGATTTTATGAGACAGCATTAAAGTACCAGAATAGAAGAAAAAAAAAAACAACAAACAAAAACATTGCCTGCATTTTTGCAAGAGCGACGGTAACGAAAAATATTTTGAAGATATTTAAAGAAGTCTTCTAAGAGTACTTGAGTAGACCTTAAAGTCAACTGAGATCCGAGGTGGCAGGCACCATAAGCCCTGCACACCCAATTTTGTCACAAGAGTGACTACCAACAAGATTTTCCCCCGGGGAAGCCGGCAAATAATAAACCGTGGTACCACGTAAGAAAACTCCTCTTTTGTTGTCTCTTGTTTTGGTTGTCCCCTTTTGTATATGCACTCTTAATATATATATATTTTTTGATTGATTTGGTTCCAAGATAGGATTGATTAGTATATATATATATATATATATATATATAGGCTCATTGGGTGCATATTTACCCATATTTTTTGTAAATATTGTATTTTTTTCGTGTTAGTAAAGGACTGTACATACAATCCGTTTTATTCTCCTTCGATTTCTCACGTCCGGATTAGTGTAGGAAGCGGGTTGGATCGATTGGGGTTAGTCTAAATTTTTCGGCCCGCTACATTTGGCTAAAGAATAGGGACGTGAGACTTCGAAACCGGGAGCGTGACGGGATTGGATTGCAGTCCATACCCAATTAGCGTGGCAGGTAGTTTGGTTGTTTTTCACCTTTGTCTATCGCTGTTACTAACCTGGGAGGATGGCTTCTGTGGAACAGGGCCTCCATGATGAGATTGTGAGACTGAGGCTGGAATTGAGGCAGAAAGAGGAGGAATGTATGATGTTGAGGAACGTGATTGATGGATTGAAGAGTGATGTGATGAGTATGGATGAGAAGACAGACAAGATGAGGAAAGAAATGGACGAGAGACAGAAGCAGGTCGACCAACGGATGAAGGACTTGTATGACATGATGAAGGGGTCAGGACCGGCCCAAGGACCCTCGACCTTGACCCCTGCTCCGACTGAAGGGGATAAGACTAATGGGATCAATGGGAGTGTGTGCGAGTCTAGAGAGGATAGGGTGATTATGAGTGATACGAAGGACGGAGAATGGAAGAGAGTTGAATGCAAGAGAAGAAGGAAGAGTGGTGCAAAGGGGAAGGATAGGAAGGTAAGAGGCAAAAGTGTGGACTCATTGTACTCGGATGAAGGAGAGAGTGATGGTATGATTGATATGATTGAGAGTGAAGGCAGCTCAAGTGAGAGTGAAGTGAATGTGGGAAAGGGTATTTTGATAAGGGAAGTGCCAAAGATAGATAGATTTAGGTTACATGGTGGGAGAAGTGTGGAAGAATTCTTCGGGGAATTTGAGCGATATTGTAAGCTCAAGTCCCGGGAGAATAAGGGATACTGGATGAATGTTTTGGGGGAATGTTTGGAGGGAAAAGTATTGGAGTTTTTCCGCGTGATTACAAGTGTGGGGGAACCAAGGTACGATGTGGTGAAGAAGCGGATGATTGGACAGGTGAAACGAATGAAAGAGAGTGTGAAGTATAAAAGGGTAAATGAATTTGAGAAGGCTCGAATGGGGAAAAGTGAAAGTGTGAACATGTATGCACATAGGCTTGAGAGTATGGCAAGAAAGAGGTATGGTGATGATGATGTAAATGAATGTAAACCACTGATGAGGAAGTTTTTGGACACGATCCCGCGAAAGGTGAGTGAATGGCTGAGTGGAAAGAGAAAGGAGAGAATGAGACTGACAGGTGAACGGTTGATGTGGGAGGATGTGTTGGAGCTGTTGGAAGATGGACGATTTGATCATGAAAGCGATCTAGAAGAGGATGGATGGTACAGTGTGAACGTTGGGGGTAAGAAGCCCAGGAGCTTTCATCCACCCCAGCAGTATGTCAGCTACAGAGATGCCCTGAAGGCTGCACCAGCTGGAGTGATGTCGAACTTCCTGGGCCGGACAAATGGATGGGTAAATGGAGGGTGGTCGAATGGAAGTGGACAGATGAATTTCAAGCGTGGGAACGGATATATGAGAGAGAAACCGAGGTATGTCCCAGCAAACGAGAGATCAAATGGTGGGAGAAAGATTGTGGAATGTCATCGGTGTGGAAGGAAAGGTCATATGTTGGCAGAATGTAGGTGGACGTCTGGTGCATGTTTTGGTTGTGGTAAGAAAGAGCATATGATAAAGGATTGCCAGGAAAGTGTGAAAGAGTGCTTTGAGTGTAAAGAAATAGGCCATTTGAAGAAAGATTGTCCGAGGTTGAATGGTGGAGCAACTGCTGGGGGGAGTAAGAAGTATGCTTGTGGTAATTGTGGAAAGGCTGGTCATTATGCGAGGATGTGTCGTGACCAGAGGAATGTATGTAGCTATTGTGCGATGGAAGGACATTCAAGTGAAAAGTGTTGGATTAGACTGAGAGCGCAAGGTGTGAATGGAAAGTCTGAAGCGGGAAACTGAATGGTAAGAGGGTACCTGCTGAAGTATCCTCTGGGTGCATGAGTGTGAGTAATGTGTTGGTAAGTCTGTCTAGTGTGAAAGTGCTGTCTGATAGGAAGTATGAGTGTCTGAGTGTGAAGGTGGAGTTGAATGGAATTGAGTGTTTGGCTTTAATAGATTCTGGATGCAAGGCAAGCTTGGTGTATAAAAATGTGTATGACAAGTTTAGCGAGAAAGCCCTCCTGTCTGAGTGCAAGGGTAGTTTGGTAGGTATTGGAAATAGGAGAGGGCCTGTGATTGGAATGATAAGGTCAGCTGTTCGAATGCATGGTATGATGATGAATGAATGTGAATTTTCTGTGATTGATAAGGTGAGTAGTGAGTATGGTGTGATTTTGGGGTATGATTTTATGAAAATGAATCGTATGGTTGTGCATCCTGCGAGTGATCAGATTGAGAGAAAGATTGGTAAAAATGGGGTGTATAAGTTATATGTAGGGATAGATGGTAGTGTTTTGAGGAGTGTGTTTACTGGTATTGAGGTGACTGCTATGGAGAATGTAAGACTTGTGAAGGGTGAAAGGGTGGCGGTTAGAGTGAGTTGGAGTAAGGATGTTAGTTTAAATGTGGGTGAGAACACCGTGATGTTGGATGGAAAGTATGCATATTATAAGGTAAGGCGTGTTGCTTGTGTGTTTGATGGCTTGATGAGAATGAATGATCCTTTTGTATGTGTGCAGGTGGACCCCAGGGTGAAGGGACAGGTGAGGGGTATCCAAGTCGGAGATGTACTAGGACACCTCTCCACTGTCACTGAGGTAGGTATGGAAGATAGCACGGATATCAGGGTGAATATTGCGAATGAAAAGACATGTGAATGGATGTATAATGAGGTGAAGGACATGGTGAAATTGGATGGATGTTTGACTGAGTATGAAAGGGAGGATGTGTATCAATGATATTTGAACGAAAGGGAGCCCTCAGTAAGGGTGATCTGGATTTCGGGGTTGCAAAGCTCCCGGAATTCAAGATTGTCCTGAAGGAGGACTCCCCAATCTATCAGCGGCCGAGGCATTTCCTACGTCCGGTTGCTGATGAGATTGAGGAGCAGTGTTTGGAATTGGAGCAATTGGGAGTGATTGAAGAGAGTGAGAGTGCATGGAATAGTCCAATTGTGCCTGTACGTAAGCCGGATGGAAAATTGCGTCTGTGTGTGGATTATCGAAAGGTGAATGAAAGGACTGTGAAAGAAAGGTTTCCCATGTGTGTGGTATCTGAGTGTGTATATAGTATGCATGGGATGGAGTGGTTTACGAAGCTGGATCTGGTACGGGGGTATTACCAGATGCCTATTGCTGAGGAGAGCCGGCCGGTAACTGCCTTCTCTTTCACAAAGAGGCATTACCAGTGCCGGAACCTCAGCTTCGGGTTGGCTAATGCTCCCGGACCCTTCCAGCGGGCAATGAATGTTGTGTTGAGTAAGTTTGCGGGGTAGAATGTGATTGCATTTATAGATGATATTTTGATTATGACTGAGACTTTTGAGGAGCATATGAGATTGGTGAATGATGTGTTGAGAACATTGGAGAGTGTTGGTGTGAAGGTGAAAGTGGCGAAGTGTGAATGGTTTGCGAAAGAAGTGGAATTCCTTGGGCATATGGTGAGTGAGAATGGGTTGCGAAAATCACCGAAGTATGTTGAAAAGGTGCGAATGTTTCCTAAACCGGTGACTGTGAAGCAACTGAAGTCCTTTTTGGGTTTGATTGAGTTCCAGCGAAAGTTTATACGTGATTGTTCTGGTGTGAGTAAGCCTCTGACTGAGTGGATGGGCAAGAAAGGTAGTACGGTTGTCAAGTGGAATGATAAGATGAATGAGGCGTATGAGAGACTGAAAGAGGCAGCGGCTGAAGATGTTGAATTGGCGTACCCAGATTATAGTGTAAATGCTAAAATGCTTGAATTGTATACAGATGCGAGTGGGTATTGTATGGGAGGTTTTCTGATGCAAGAGCAGCGTTTGAATGGAAGAATGTCAGGCGAATAATTGGGTATGTATCCAAGGCTATGAATGTTGCAGAACGAAAGTATTCGACTGTGGAACGAGAGTTGGCTGCGATAAGATATTGTTTAAAAGTGTTGCGTCCGTTTTTGTATGGTGTGAGGTTTGTGATAAAAACAGATCATCAACCTCTTGTGTATCTGCAGCGTATGAAGTGGGCTGATAGTAGGATTGCAAGGACTTTGGAAGATTTGAGTGACTTTGACTATGTGATTGAGTATGTGCCTGGTGAACGGAATGAAGTGGCTGATTTGATGTCAAGGTATCCTGATACGAATGATGAAAATGTGTGTGGAGTGAGTGATCCTGAGTATTTGCCGAAAGGGATTATGAATGGAAAAGAGAGTAAGGGTGGTGGTGATTCCTTGTTTGAGAGTGTATGGAATGGTTTGCAAGATTTTAAGAGTGATGGAGTAGACGTGAGAGTGCCCGATAGTGTAGATGATTTAAGGAAGGAGGTAATGAATGAAGTGTGTAGGAAGCCTGAAAGCATTGGTATGGCAAAGGTGCGGAACTTCATGAAAGAATTGAGAGCGATGTGTTTGCAAGGGGTCCCGCCATTTCAGGAAGTGTTGATTGTAGTGAGTCGTTTGTATGGAGTGATTGTTTATGTGCACTTTGGTGGTGAGAGGCCGATTGTGTACAAGGATGAGAAGATGAAGGGTTTGAATCCTAATGTGGTACATCTGCAATGTTTGAGCGGTGTGCACTACAATTGGGTGATTGAAAAGTGTTCATATATAAGAGAGAAGAATGATTGTCTGGATGAAGATGAGCGTCGTGTGGTGAGTGATGATATGGGAGTTAATGACAGTGTGGATATAAGTGCTGATGTTGGTGTGCTTGTTCCTTCAGTGTATTGCGAACATGGTGGACCTGATATGATGGAAGTGAGAGTGAAAGTTGGTGAAAGGTTGTTCTGTGGTTTGATTGATACTGGAGCGCAGGTGTCTTTAGAGAATGAGAGGATTCTGAGTAAGTATGATGAGTTTAAATGTTGCAAGCATAAACCTGTGAAGTTATGGATAAGTGGATTAGGGAATGGCTTGATAGTGGCATGGGAACAGGTTAGTCTGAAAGAGAGTTTGGGTAATGGTGTGAATGTGAAGCATGACTTTGTGATTCTGAAAGGTGAGCAAATGCCTTGTTGTTTCTTGCTTGGTGTAGACTTTATGAGATTGAATGATTTATCTTTGGATGCTGATAAGGATTGTCTTATGAAAGGTGAATGTGAGGTGATGAGGTTGAATGAGTGTGCAAAGAATGTTGTCAAGTTTTGCGGTATGATTGAGTTGGTCATAAATTATGAGAATGAGATTTTAAGTGATGATGATATTCTAGAGATGCAAGAGATGTGTCCTCTTGTTAGTGAGTTGAAGAGGTGTGTAATGATGCGTGTTGATTTGAATGAATGGCCAGAGTGTTTAAGTGATTTTAAAAGGTATGCTAAGGATTTTGTTGTTTGTATGGATGTTGTATATTTTGTGAGGCATGGGAAAGGTGGTGATGATATGTATGTACCTGTGATGTCCTTAGTTGGTATGATTGGTCTGGTGAAGGTTGTGCATGATAATTATGGGCATATGGGTAAGTTTAAGCTGTGGGAGTGTATGAAGGAGCGTGTGTTCCATCCGTTTCTGAGAACTGTTGTGAATGATGTTGCAACTACGTGTGAAAGGTGTCAGAAGCGAAAGGTGCAAGGTGTGCAAGTGAAACCACCGATGTTGAAAGTTGATGCGAAAGAACCGTTTGAATTGGTAGTGATTGATTGTGTGTCTTTGCCGCGTACGAGTGCTGGGAATGTTGGTATGGTTGTTATGGTTGATCATAAAAGTAAGTTTGTGTATGCAGCGCCTGTGAGAGATAAAAGGAGTGTGACTGTTGCGCGTGTGGTTGAGCAGTTGTTTTTTCCTATGTGTGTATGGAAGCCTAGAAGATGTCTGAGTGATAATGGGCCTGAATTTGTAGGGGAAGTGTTTGAGCAAATGTTGAGAGAGAATGGTGTGGAGCATGTGAGAACAACTCCGTATGTACTGTCTTCAAATGGATTGGCTGAACGGACTATAAGAACCTTGTGTGAGATGTTGAGAATGATGAGTACGACAGTGAATGACTGGGATGTGTGTCTGGGGAAAGTGTTGTGGGCGTATAATTCAACTGTGCATAGTGCAACTGGAATGTCCCCATGTCAGTTTGTGATGAATTTTGAAAGGCGAGTGAAAGATAGGTTTCGTTTGAGTGAAAGTGAGCAGAGTGTATGGCGTGAAGCGCATGAAAGGTTCCGTTCATTTGAATTAGGTACAAAAGTATTGAAGGTGAAAGAAGTGAAGGGTAGGTTGAATGTATCAAAGATGAGTGAGAAGTTTGATGGACCTTATAGAGTTGTGAGAGTTTGGGAAAATGGGGTAACGTATGTTTTGGAGAGTTTGAATGACAGCATGACTGAGAGAGTGCGGACTCATCAGAGTCAGTTAAGGAGATGGAGAGAACCTCCTGACTACCTGGTGAGCCATCCAGTGTATGGACTGTGTAGAGAGAGAGGTAAAGTGCATGATGATGAGAATGAATGTGATAGTATGGATCTGTCTGGGAAAGAGCTAGTCTTAGTCTCGAGGAGTAGAAAGCGTACAAAGAAGGGTAAAAGGAAGAATGCAAGTACGAATGAAAGTAAGTCTGAGCAGAGTGTTTCTGGTATGGGGGATCTTGAAAGGGAGATTGAGTTTTTGCGTAAACAGGTGAGTGATTTGGCTGGTATAAGTAGACGAGTGAGTGAGCTGCCTGTGCCTGATTTTTCTGGTTTTGGGAACAGTATGAATGATAGTGTGTTTGGGCAGAACGAACCTAGTGTGGCTGATTTTTAGGGTTTTATGAATGGTAATAGTAGGGGTGAGTTTGATGTAGTGAATGATGAAGTGGCTGATTTTCAGGTTTCTCGTGGGAACCAGTCGAAGGGGTTTCTGGTATGCCTGTTGAGAATACAGGGGATGTGAGTGACCTGTCTGTTTCGCAAGAATGTACCTTGAGTTGGATGAGAGCTGTGAGTGAGGAGCTGATGAATGGGGGTATGAAGAGTGAGGGTTCTGAACGGAAGAGTATGAAAGAATTCTGTCGTGCGATGGGAGAACTGGTAATGAGGGCTAAGAGTATGGTTGATGAGATGATAAATAGTGACGATGAGACTGACAGGACGACTGACGAACAACCCCGACTAATTGCTACGCGTAGCCAGGGACCAGTAGAAGAGTGTGAATGGGTGCAGAAGGGTGCGATTGAGCACAAGTGGTACCGTGAAGAGTGATTGAAAGGGTTTAGTGAGTGGCTGGTCAAATGGCTTAAGGAAGGAGGGGTGTGGTGGAGCGAATGTGAGTGTGTGTAAAAGGGCCATTCTCCCACCCCTTTTCTAAGTACCCTCTCCCTCCTTCTGTAAGAATGTGTGTGAGTGGGAATGGGTTTTTTTTATTATATTTTCTTTTGTACATATGTATTTGATTTCATGTTGTATGTATAAGGTTATTTAACATCTCATGTTTTTTTTTATTAGCTACTAAATGTTAAAGATTTTATGAGACAGCGTTAAAGTACCAGAATAGAAGAAAAAAAAAACAACAAACAAAAACATTGCCTGCATTTTTGCAAGAGCGACGGTAACGAAAAATATTTTGAAGATATTGAAAGAAGTCTTCTAAGAGTACTTGAGTAGACCTTAAAGTCAACTGAGCTCCGAGGTGGCAGGCACCATGAGCCCTGCACACCCAATTTTGTTACAAGAGTGACTACCAACAAGATTTTCCCCCGGGGAAGCCGGCAAATAATTAACCGTGGTACCACGTAAGAAAACTCCTCTTTTGTTGTCTCTTGTTTTGGTTGTCCCCTTTTGTATATGCACTCTTAGTATATATATATTTTTTGATGGATTTGGTTCCAAGATAGGATTGATTAGTATATATATATATATATATATAGGCTCATTGGGTGCATATTTACCCATATTTTTTGTAAATATTGTATTTTTTTTCGTGTTAGTAAAGGACTGTACATACAATCCATTTCATTCTCCTTCGATTTCTCACGTCCGGATTAGTGTAGGAAGCGGGTTGGATCGATTGGGGTTAGTCTAAATTTTTCGGCCCGCTACACTATTACCCCCGGCGTGCTATCGTATGCTTCACATGTGGCGTGGCCGGGCACGTGAAGAGTAATTGCCCCCAAAATTCCCAGTTCCGATCGTCCCCAGTACAATAAGTATACCAAGTAAATGCTTTGCTTTCTCAGCTTCATCTATTCCTTGAGCTCCTGCTTTTGCCCCAGGTAATAGCCATCCGGGGCACCAAATCAACTTCCTCTTTAAAAAAAGCTCACCTGGTGGGTTTGAATTCAAAAAGGGTCCGGGAAATGGGTGCCGTATATCGAGCCTGGTGTGAAACACTGGGTGTATATGTATCGTCTTATCAGAGGAAATTCTCCCAACAGTAGGCCCCGATCAGAAGAAGGATGCGGTTGTCCATGATTACTTGGGACGCGTAACCGGTTCCATGTAGTTCGCTGCTTCCTAGCGTGCCAATACTTTAACGGATGGGTGGAGGCCTTTGCCGCCCCCATTAGGTTCTGCGATGTATTAGTCTGTCACAACCCTAGATTTCCCCGACTCTGGTTGCCCATCCCGTCCTTACGAAGTTCAGGCAATAAAAGACGTTAAGACCCCAGACTATCTGGAAAACCCCTTGCCTATGAATTCGCGCCCCTTCAGAACAAAGAATCTGCAAACGGGCAAAAGTAATGTCCTTTCTTCCAACCTTTTGTAAAAAGACCATAAAGGCGACCAAGGGAGGTTAGCTACCTTATTAAGAACGCCTTTTTTTCGCGCGCGTTCAGTAGAGGATGGTGCGAACATATGTGCCCTTCTTATCCCTTGCGCTCGCTTTCCGATGTCCTTAACATTGCCCATGATAGGCTGATGGATGGCCATTTTTGTCACAATAAAACGGCCCAATGGATCTTGAAGTATTTTTTCTGGCCCGGCACTGCCAGGGAGATAGCTAAATTTTGTAGATCCTGCGACATTTGTCAGAAGACAAGAGTCAAAGGACGAGTCACGCCGATTCCCCTGCAAAGGACACCCATTGTGCCTGAAAAATTCTTTAGGGTTGCCATCGATCAAATTGGCCAATACATCCTCCGTCAAGCGACGCTTATTCTCATATCCTATCCGTGGTGGACTTCGCAAGAAGGTTCCACAACGCGGATCCACTTAAAAGGAGACAGTATAACATGCGCCGAGGCATTAATCACCATCTTCTTATGGGTTGGCATCCCAAAACAAATTCTGTCTGATTGAGGCAGACAATTTACATATGAACTGATTGAATGTAGGAAAAACTTTTCTTAAATATACCCCATTTCATGACTCCATTTCACATTGCTGCTAAGGGGGCCTGTGAGAAGTTAAACAGCTCTCTAAAAACCGTCCTAAAGAAGCTATGTTACACTCAGCCTCAAGAGTGGCATAGTTTTCTTCCTGTCGCTCTATTTGCTTTCCGTAAGATCGCTCATAGGACCCTTTGGTTCGCGCTGTTCGAACTCATCTATGGTCGAAATGTTTGAGGTCCAATGAGCATCCTTAATGAATAGTTCTCCAACCCCCGCCTCGAAGAGGAAGTTAAAAACTCCTATTCTTATGTGCTATATTATATAAATCGCCTCGTGGTATGCGCCGAGATCGCATATAAAAATACAGATCTCAATTTAGACAAGTACCGAACGTATTTGGATGTGAAGGCGAAGGATCGGCGCCTTCGACCAGGTGACTAGGGTTTACTCCTCCTCCTGGCCCACTTGAACAATCTCCTCTCCCAATATAATGGTCCATTTCCTGTCTTGGAAGCCCAAAGACCTGTAAAAAAATTCAATTCAGACCCCTCAGGTAATAAATTTTATCACATTAACATGCTCAAGCGGTACTCCTGACGAGAATATATGAATAATATCGTCGCTGTTGATGAAAAGGAGGTATTAGGTGCCTCTTATCTCACGGAGCCCCTTTATTCAATACAAACAGTCTGTGTTGAACCAGAAAAAGAATTTCCTTTACCCGTTCACCCTGATTAGCATGAAGAATTCTCCCCCGAGTTTGATTTAGACCTCCATTTGGACCCCACACAAAAGATTCAACTGGCTACATTATTAGCCGAAGTCGCGAACGTGATTTGAAGAAACCCAGATATACAAGTCATTTAACACATAACATCACTCTGATCAACCAAGAACCCGTTCAAACCAAGGCTTACCATGTGCTCCTCCACCTCTGCCTTGCATTTAATGCAGAATTGTATAATCTTATGAAGATGGGAATAATCGAGTTTTTCATCTCTAAATACTGCTCTTCCATTGTAATGGTCAAGGAGCTTGAACAAACCTATCTGAAAATTGTATGGCTGACTACCTCAGACGAAATCCGATATAACGATTATTCCCTTTCCCTTAAAAATGTAATCACCTTCATATGTATATGTAACTCACTAAGAGTTTTTTTATCCTTTGTATAAATTGCCTGTATTTGTTTTATGTTTTCGTTATTTTTCTTGTGATAATCATTATGGTTTTTCTTTGGTGTGTTCGTTTTTATGTATGTACCTCTGTTAAGTTCCACACCATAATGTGTATTGATTTTATTGTCCTTATAGCCGAATTTAAGGCCTCACCAAATAGCATGTATCCGGGAGGTACCCAATTTCCTCTCTTCAGAATCTTCCATTTCGGTAAGGAATGGCCCAAAAATTTCCATCCCTGGCGCTTCTAAAAAAATTTGTCTTGGGAAAAGGAGGGATGTGGAAGTAGGAATTCGAACGCGCCGTGTAGCTTAATTTTATCACGCCCAAATTGGCACCAGCTATGTTTTTTCATTTATAACCACCGCCCCACCCCCTCTGAAAGCGTTGACCGCCCGTCTTCTGGCCGCTGGTGTCTCCTTCATCTCTCCTCCCCTCCAGGTATGGGTAGAAAGAAGGCATCAAAACAGCGCTTATTAAATCCCTTGTTTGAATTGTCTGATGCCATGCTATCCCTTGGGACTTCCCATACGAACTCCCCTATTTAAGACATAGTTTATAGTTCTCATCAGAGTGCGATTAGGAAGTCTAGTCACTCAGATCAAGTCCATCTGTATCTCAGCCGAACCGAGTTTCGTCGTCATGATCTCTTGAGCAGATCCTCTCCGTAATCCGCTATGTTCAGAGGAAGATTAACACTAATTTATTACGTCCCAGAAGACTGACCTGAGCTCCGCCTCTTCTCATCCGTCTTTGTGGATATTCTACGCCGTTCCGTTGACGAGTCTCTACTGTGGTCGCTCCCCCTCCCTCGGAAGTCGGAGTAATCTTAATTCCGTTGGAATTCCCTGAACGCTAAGACCTCGAGTTTGGTGTATGGAGACCTAGCCACTGGTCTTTCGCTCCCGTCAATCATCCCATGTAATCTAGAATCCTACCCTCGTAAGTCACCTCATTCTTTCAAGTACATTGAAGACCCATAATCGCATAATGAAAAGATTTAGCAATCTTACTCCTTTTATTTAAACCTTCGAATTAATTAATACTTCCCGGGCCCAGCTTCCATTAATTCCAGCCCGCTATAAATTTTATTGTCAATCTAACCTATGTTCTAATTTCCATCATTATTCTCTTCTCCATATTCAATTATTTATTTTGTATTGAAGATTATTTTTTGTGTAGGTGTTTCTTTAAATAATTCCTGATTTGAATCTGGCAAACGCGTTCCCCTTCTGAATAGCCAACCAGTAATTAAGTAGCACTCCTCATTTGGGAGCCATTGCCTTCTCTTTACTGCATACCTTTCTTCGTACAGGGCTGAGATTTACCGGTCGGATTCGAATACCTATGTATTCATATTAGACCGTGGGACATACTGTGTCGGTTCTCGACACATTTCTCCCAAAGCTTTTGCATTCTTCCCACCTGTGTTCTTGACTTGCACATTCCCAACAACTCTTTTCCTTGTAGGTGCACTATTTGGATGTTTGTTTTTACCGGGCGTAGCATGTAAAGCATACCTGAATAGAGAAGAATGTTTCGTGTTCTAACATATTGGGCGATATTTTGGGATATAAAGCAAGTAAGCTGTGTTCCGATACCTTTTGGCATTATTTTCGTCTTTGTAGACTCGTATATTGACCAAATCGCTCTTGTTCACTACATCTTTTCTCTAATGTCAATGGCCAAATTTTGTTCATATATGTGTTCTGTAAAGAAAAACATAGCTGGGACATAATGCAAGGCTCATATTGATATCCACTAACAAGTTTCCATTGCACAAGATAGACTCAAATAACATAAGGAGCATAAACTTTCATTTGGCAAATTTTGACAAGAATATTGAATAATTCTATATTAATCATTAGTAAAATCTTTTATTCCCTTAACTTCCATACATATAAAGCTATTTGATTAAAATATTATATCTAATAGGAAGTAATTCATAATAAGATTATTTCCGATGAATTAAAATTTGTTGTATTTATGGTAAAGAGTTTGCTAACGTAGATTTTAATGTATCGTATGTGGATATTTGTCCACCATGTATGGAAGCGAATCCATGTCAATAACTTGCATATTAAAGATTTTCATACCAAAAAACGTGAATTAGGTAAGTTAATTTACTTCATTTAATTGGCAAAAGGGCCATCTATTATATTCCTAACTAAATATACGACAAATATCTCATTTCACATCGAATCATTCCACCGAACTTAATGCAGCGTTAAAGTCTGACATCACTATTTAAAGTGCAGAGAAGCAAATATTTGAAGGCTTAAAAAATGTTTATTTAAACTATTTCAAACTCTAATTTTGGTATATCTATATTAGTAATTTGCAGGTTTTATTACATCTAATAATGCAAATCTCCAAATTTAAAAATATATTATTGCGCAACTAAAACAAATATAATGATGGAAATAAGTGTTTGCTCTTTGGAGCGGGACCAAGGGATGAAACGTCAAGGCCGTGTTGTTGGCCAAGATTAAGGGTATGAACGAAAATCTTTCAAGCGAAGCAGTCACAAACGCAGGTGCTAGGTTGCTGAGTCTTCTTGGGCCACGGTCGAAGCTGAAAGCGGCTACTTGTATTAAACAGCCATAATCTAGTTAATTATTTAATTTTTAAAATAAAGAAATTTTTAGTGAGAAATTAAATTTATATATATATATATATATATATATATATGCATAGTTTTTGGGTTAAATTTGTCGGGTTCCATAACAGGAAACTCCCTGCAATATCTCCAGCAAAAATTAAAAAATTTAAAAATACATAAATATCAACTAAATTAGGGCTGGGAGCTAACAATTTGACCCAAGGCCCCGCTCTCAGCTTCTTTTATATACAAGTTACTATATTCTGACTGTTTGTTCATCCTTTGAAAAAGTCCTCTTAAATAACGGCAAAAGCTCTCGGATATAACTTTCTTTTATCCTTCATATTTTATTTTACTTTTTTATAGAGTTCAAGAAAATTTTATTTTAGGAATTTCTTTATATTTTAGATTTTACCAGGAATACCAGGAAACTTATGTTTAGAGACGTTATAGTGCTGAACTTTTACCCATCTTGAGTTTTCTTGTGGAGATCTTGAGAGTCATTTCTAAAATTTTGCAATATCCAGCATCGTTCCTTTTATGGTGTAAAGGTATCCAGTACCTGCCGTTGAAAATAAGACCCAAACCATTATGCTACCTGCTCTATGCTTTACCGTTGGTAAGCTGTTTTTAGGCGGTATTATGTTCACGCCAAAAAGTTTATGGTTGTTATTGCTCAATAATCTTTTTCATCGAAACAAATAATTTTATTTTAAATAATGTTCTTCTTTGTGTAAGATCTGTGTAGCAAACGTTTTGCGAGCTTCGAAGTGCTTCTTCTCTAATAGTTAAACCTTATTGCCTGGCAATATCGAGCACTGTGTTGAACACAATTTGTGGAGTGATGTTGGTGCTGGTTGACGCCAGTTCCTCAACCAGTTCTTTCTTTGCCTTTTGGGGATCTTCATTCCCCAGTCTTACTTCTGCTTAATGTACTTCCTCCATTTTAGATTAATTTGCTGCACATTGTTTACAGGCATGAGACCAACACCAATAGAGAGTAAAATAAAATTGAGTAAACTGCGTCCTCAAAAATCAAGCTGTGCTTTGGAAGAGCAGACGGACAGATTGAGTTAGAAAATGAAGCAGTTTTCGGACCGTGATACATAAACTCATCCAAAACCTGAACACAAGGGGCTCAAAAAATCCGTGTAATCTACGATTGAGTCCCCAGGACGAAATCGAAGCTACGCCCCATACACTTGTGACTTTGGTCTTGATTGGGTCTCCTCGCCCGGGAAAGGTTCGGTGTCGGACGTGCCGATCTTGTTCTTGTGATTGCTGAAGTGGCAGCAGACTTGTCCGTCCCAGGAGCCCCGAATAGGAGAGGAATTCTATTCTCCTTTGAGTTTTCTTATTATGCTTTCTCTTCTTTGGAGTAGAATCCAGGGAGTGAACGCCCTTCCATCCTCTCATCCTAAAGGGTACCATGGAGTGAACGCCCTTCCATCCTCTTATCATAAAGGGTACCATGGAGTGAACCCTCTCCTTATCAGTCCCACCTCTCTGACGAGCCATACCGATAAATTTTTTCGTCTACTATTTTTCCTTTTCTTTGCCTCAATATTGTATATATAATTATTTTCAGTTATTCTATATATTAAAATATGATAAAAGTTTTATTTTATACAATTCTACATTTTAGTGATTGTACACATAGGCTTTTAATATCGTTTAAAAAAGGGGGCTGTACATGCTTCATGGGTCCCTTCACTGGGACTGGTGCCAAAATTCAGAAATTCTCGAAATTTGTCTCCGAATATTGGAGTTCAGCACAACACGTATCTTATTCTTTATTCTCGGAATGTTCGCATAAACCATAATTAATCGACTGAATGAATGGAATATGTGAATTTAATATTTATTTCAAGTTGTCTAGTTAAAGGTTTCTTATCAAAGTTTTGAAAAGGAAATAACTAACACAAATACTATGTAGGCAGTAGAAATACATAAAAATCTGTGCAGAGTCCTTTCTCCCTCAAATTTACAGTTATTATATTGAAAATTAAGATTTTAAATCCAACTTAATTAATTCGATTCCCATCTTCACAATATCTACTGGATTTTATAATCTTAGCTCTACTAAAAAAACTTTTCCACAGATTGTCATTTGTTTGCAACAAGTTGATTTAAACTGAGTCCAATACACAACCATTTGATTCAGTAGATAAAGATTATCCTCTGCTTAACTATCTTTAGCATTCCCTCGTATTAAGCAGAAAGATGAGTTAGAAAGCCTCGAAAGTGAGTTGTAGAATCGACATTGCTTTTTTAGTCAATGAAATAATACATTTTAATTCTATATACAGACATAGGAAGAGTGATGGTTGGCACTTTTCACCCATCACTTTTTAGTAACATTCATCTTCTTTAGAAAAATAGAAATAAAGGAAGATTTAGCTACTTTATTGACTAAATTTCAAAGCAGGCAAAATTGTACTCCAAAAATGAATAGTTTACATCTATTTTTTCTTCTTGCTGGCGAAACATTCTTTCCCTTTCTATTTCTAATATAGAATTTTTTCTGTACTTTACCTAAGTATTCGTTTATAGAAATAACCAGGAATAAATCGAAATGTGAAATTTCAGGGAGGTAATTTGGCCCTGAGTAATTCCCATCGTCAAGTTGCTTTTACATGTAGCACATCTCTCTTTAACCTAAATTAACTCTTCAATTCCATGCCTCTTCTATACCTAATGATATTGGTTTATATTAGTTTTACTCCCTCTTTTCCGCCAGTTTGCTTACATTTCCACATCCCTACACTCTCTTCTACCCTACATTAAGGGGAGTGCTGGCTACGATGCTCACAGGAAAACACCCAAATTTCCATATAGTACTGGAATTACTGTCTTGAGGATTCATTGATCTAAGGCAATTCGCCTGATGTTTCTGAATAATCTAATTCCTGTGTGTCTTTGTAGATCTGTTGGAGCCATTTTAGCTCTAAACCTCCCCTATCTCTTTTCCAAGACGACAAAGGCTTAAGCAAATGGAATGGAGTCCATTATACAAATGAAACTTTCGGACATCCTTCTTGGAAACTAATGTATTTCATCTCTCGATTATAGAATAAAGATAACGTATATATCGTATTTCTCTTAAATATTTGCGTATATTATGTTCAGTTTGAGGTAAATCGATTTAGTTATTAACAGGAAGGACGTGACTGGTTTAGGGACTGATAAAATAATGGCGGTCTTAACTGAGACATAGCCAATGAAATAAATAGGAAGAGATTGAAGAAGGACAAACATACATAGAACGAAAAACACTCAGTTAAAAATAAGGCATGCTGAATTCCGTACTCAAAGAAAACCGTAAATATGTAATCAATAATCTCAAATAAGGATATACAAAATCTTTGTCCCACCACATAGAAGATGGCTTAAACTGGCTTACCGGTGTGCATTTGCCCTGTTTAGACCGCGATTAATTATGCTCTCCCAAAAAGATTGGTTAAAGAACGTTCATTAAACTTAATAAACTGCGAAAGTTCGTGACTTAAATTTTATGGTTTGCTGCGACCATAATCAAATTCTTGTTCGGAAAATCTTTAAATCATTATTCTGGAGCCAAAGGTTTTTTCTTAAGTTGACATTGGTATCATTTCAGAGAGCTGTAGATATTTGGAGGCATTTAGTTTTTGTTAAAGCACCATTGTTGGCTCGTTATCTTAGTATCGATTCAAAACTATTCTAAGTAAATCCTAGTGGGAGTAATAATTGATTTCAGATAGTTAATTAACCATAAAAAGCGTTTTAAACATTTAGTAGATTGTCCAATTTCATTCTAAACTACAGGCTATCTAGCTGCGACTAAAATAGATATTCGTCTGCAAAAAGCTAAAAATTATTTTGAGAAGATTCCTCCCCTCTTTCACACCCCAGAAAACGATTTATCAGTAAATTTGACGATAACACTTCAAGATTTATGACCGTTTCCCTTCTAGAAGTATCCTAAACTTCCTACCATTGCTAAAAATAATAAAACGGCAAATAATAATATAGAACTCACAGATTTTTTATTTTTCCATTCCCCGCTAGATATTAATCACATTGAGGAACAAAAATAAGTTTTAAATAGTTGAGAATAAACCAACTCGGTAATCCTAGGAGGTTAATGTAATATATATAGCTACATATCTTCCTTCCTCAAATGAAGCTGAGAGGCGACTCGATCTTACATATACCATATAATGAAATGTTGGCCAAGCTACAAGTGTAGCCCCTTGCAGGATGATGTTTGAGAAGGATGAGAATCAATCTTAATCATTTGTTGAAGAAAAAAGGGACGATTTAACATAAATTTACAAAGAAGCTGATTTATGCACTAAAATTGAGGCAAATATTTAAGGGGTTAGCATTGGAGTAAAAACTTTTCTTCAAACTGTACCAAAGAAAATGAATAGATAAACTAAACCTTTTGTAAAAAAGACACCCCACAGCTATATCTTATAAAACTACATATCGTTTCTGATATACTGTATATGTGAATCTTCTTGTGCCCTGTATGTCCAATTATGAAGATTAATTATATCATTGAACTCAAATATAGCCTCAACTGATTAAGCCATTTTGTCCACAATTTGACTATTTTTTCTACTGTGGGCAAAACTAGCGTTCAGCTGTCCGGATCATCCCATCAAGGCAACCTAATAATTTGGTCATATAATATTTCCATTTTTTCATCTTCTTAATCCTGAGAACAATTACTTCTTTTTCTTGCATTTTCCTCTTTCACCAACACTTTGTCTAACCTTTTCCTTGTGATTGGTTGAACTTCTGTAATAATTCAGAATCACTGGTAGCATTAGTTGTTGTCGTTGGATACCCAGTCTATTTCTTGCACATTGTGGCATACTTCGAATTTCTTAATTATCCGTCACCCATTGATGATAGTGTACCAATGCCCCTCTTATTCATGGCTCAATTTAGGCTATATTTGGTTCCGTTTGACAATTTACTATTTAATTATGTGATGAGAGAGATGTTATTGGAGTATTTCAATATTAATCTGAAGGCATTTTGAAACGTTTACAGAGTTCCCAAATTTTCTAAATGTGTCCCTCTGCCGCTTAGTTGGCTCTATATATTTATTTCATTATTTAACATGGCTATAAAAAATTATTCCCTTTCACTACTCATTATTTTATGATTTCAATAGGTGTAAATAAATTCTAAACCTAATTTTGTGGTATTAAAAATATTATTACTCGTCAGCCTATTCGACGATTTATAAAACAAAGAAGTAATTTTTCAGTAGTAGTATTGAAGCACCCGTGCCTAGTCTACACACAAACACTCTCACACACAGCTCGACATACATATAGTAGCATACACAGAAATGACCAGCATTCTGGACCGGCAGCTGTCCCTATTCAAAGAACCTCCTCGAGTCTGTCTGACTAGGTCAGTGACGTTTTTAGGGAAATTCCGAATCTAAACACAGACACAAAACACTCTTTCTCACACACGACGCACACACACATGGTCGTCATATAATGTCCCATTGGAGATATCTCCTCCGACCCCCATGCCCACGTCCAGATTGGGTTGGTGTCATAATGGATGCCTCCTCACCCGTAAAAAATACTGGAGCCGGAACACCTGCCCCCTACCCCCAAGTAAATCAGGGCAGACATTGAGGCAAACTCTAATACGATAACTTGTCTCAATCGCGGTTTAAATAATCATGAATTGTCTAGTATTTGCATATGAGCGGAGTTGCTACATAACTCTTACTTTTCACTCTACTTTCGCATTTGTTTTTACTCTTTGGTGTATGTGTCTGTGTGTTACACGTTATATGCTGATCCTCTATCAACGCCGTGTAACACCTAATCTTAGTAACTATTTTTCAACCGAAGATGTGCGTGTAATAGAATATAAATTCAAACCAGTCTATTCATCCCTTTAAAACCAAAATTATGGTTGATTAACTTCCTGGGGGTTCAACTCACTTACGAAATGTCTTTCTGAAAACCTTTTACTCTCTCACTTCTTTCTCCCCATTATGTTCTTCCGCTCTGAAACCCACAAATCGTATGAGCATATGATAATTAGTCAGTAGCATCGATAAACCAATTTTTGCAAATCAATATCTACATTTCAGGTTTTGTATACTTGAGAAATATTTTTAAAAACCTCCTTTTTTAGCTCAAAGTTTATTTTGTTTTTATTTTCGAGCCAGAAAGATATACACCATCAGAATTGTTGGTTTGTTGTTATAAGTGCTTAAAAATACATTAGAGTTGAGTTTGAACTGAAAAATAATGACAAATAAGAAAGAATTTCAACTTTGATTATCTAATTGATACATACTATTTGTCAACTGATACATTAGAATCATGCTTTGTCTCAAACGATGTAGTGAAGTCACGCAATATTAGTAAGGCGCGAATGTAGCTATCTCTCTTTACTTTGTCATAAATTTTGCCAGAAGCTTCCGTCACCATTAGCATAAACCACTCCACACCTTGAGAATGGCATGGAATGTCAATAGAAAGTACTGCTCTACAAAATTTTGCAGGTCTGCATTAGAGAGATGCATTGTAAGTGGTGGCTCAAACCTGCACTCTTCTTCAAGGGGAAGTAGCTCTGTTAGGTTATTAGCTGTCTGATCTATTTTTGGTGTCCTGAAGTCACGTATCTCTTTTTCCTACACAGTAACATCCTGTAGCTCCTTTATTCTATCAATTGCTAATTTTCGGTTTTTGTCAGATCAACTTCTGCCAGCATTGCCAAAAGGACGTTATTAGGATTGGCCCAGTAGGAATTCCTTTGGCTTAATTGCTATGCTATGGCTTCCCTGGTGTTCTGGAGTATTTCCTGAAGATTGATCTGTTCCAGGTGTTTAGATCCCTCCCTTCATTTCGGAGAGAAGTTGATGAGAATCCAGATGGGCCCATGATGACACACGACAAACTCTGTGCGGACATACAAGTCATTGTTAGGTTTTTCTGCTGCCAAATATACTCGACATATTTTGCTGGCAGCAGCAGGTCTATTTGATGCAGAATAGTGATCTGCTTCCATAGCAATTGTTGTTATTGGTGTAATGTTTCCTGCTTTCGCAAAGACTTTCTTCCACCCCTAATCAGAAATCTGACAAAATAAGGTTTCTTTATCTAAGGATTCATCTAAAATTGTAGTTTAATTTTAACTATTGTCTTTTTTAGACTCTTTTATCTTTTCCGAATTCAATCTTGTCTGATTTTCCTTTTATTAATCATTTGACTTGTTTTTACATCCACTCATCCAATATTCTACGTGACGCCCAGTTCTTTGGTCAATAAGAAATTGATGCTCTCGAGATAGGACTTTCATTTTCTTTTCCAACTTGTAACTCAAGAGATCAGTGCACTGGCAGCCTGTTATTATTTCAAAACGTTGACTCAATAATGAAATACAACGACCCTAAAATGCCGTACAGCTTGATTCGAAAAAAGGCGGTGGTGAAAGCTGAAATTAAAAGATTCGTTACGTGGAAGTCAACTTCTACATCTTCATCCTTCTCCACTCCCGTTATGTACCATTTTCCAACTGCATACAATGAGTTCACAATATAATCGTAGTTTGTGATTTGCTCTATAACTTCAATGGCCGAACCACAAAGGACCTTTTGTAGTTCTGTGGTACTCTGAGCAAACTTTACCCAGAGGCGGTAAAGGATGAAAATATGAGCAGGATTGATCGGCTTTTTTTAAAGAAAATTATTGACTTCATATCCGTTGTACAATGAGTCAATATTTATAAAATCAGATTTTTAATCTAATATCTTACCTTAACGACGTGCCATATCCACATGGACTTCGTCAACCATGGAACGCAACCAGACTCTGTGTCTTGTTAGCTGCAACAACTCTCCAAGCTTGAAATGTCTCCCTGCAACTCTCGTCGTACTGTCTATAAATTGCCATCTCTTTGTCGTCATCTTGCCCTTCCTCCCTCCTCCCCAAAAGTGACCCATACGCCCTCCATCTTATTCATTCTCATCACATGTCCTAGAAATCTCCTTTGTCGTCTTATTATTGCTGTCATTATTCCCCTCCCCACTCCAATCTCTCTTAACACGTTCACATTAGTTCGTCTTGCTGTCCACAGAATCTATAAAATTTTGCTCCATAGCCGAATTTCAGCTGCGTTAAGCTTTTCTTGTATCTTCCTCTTCACCGTCCAATTCTCACATCCATAAAACAATGTTGAGCACAACAAGAATTTGGCTGCCCTCTTTATAATTCCCGGAGACAACTTTCTATTTGTCAGATAGGCCTTCAATATTGTGAATGCACTCTTTGCAGAGCCAATTCTCATTCTAATTTTCTGTTCACTTTTGCATTCTCCCGCTAGCAAACTCCCAAATACTACTCTGGGTGTATTCTTCTTAGATGCGACCAACACTTTGCTCTTGTCTACATGATCTTCAACCCCTTCTCCTCGCTTGCCCTCACCCTCACATCCTACAAATGTTGTACTTCTTTGCAAAGTCGACCACCAACACTGCGTCATTATCGTGCCTAATATGGTTCATATTGTAACCTTGTATGTTAACTCCTTCAAGCCCTTGCAGCTCCCCTAATATCATTTGCCCATATATGTTAACACATGAGGGTACATAACACATCGTGCTCTTCTCCTTATGTTCTGACTTTCTCTTTTCTTTTCCTGCACTCTAACTCCAGTTTTCTGATTTCAATATAAAATTCTTATTACTCTCATTTTGCCTCTATCGATGTCTAGCCCTTCCAGCATCATCATGAGTTCCGCCTGTCGTACTTTATTGAAAATCTTTTTATAGTCAATAAAACAGAGGAAGTAATTTCTTTTTTATTCAACCATTATACTCAAAATTGTTTCTATCTCAAAGATCGCCTTACTTGTTCCTTTGCCTTCCAAGAAGCCATATTGCTCCCAGGATACATGTTCTCTCACATTATTCTTTATTCTTCTCATTATAATCCTTAAAATTATCTTAGTTATTCGCTTCATTATACTTATCGTGAGGTGTTTACTACATTCCAGTGTTACGTTTATCTTTGGTAACGGTGTAAATATTGAATTGCGCATTTGTTTAGCTATTACACCCGCGTTATAAATCTGATTACCAAAACTCTAATATTATGTATTCCAAATTCTTCCGAAAACAGAACAGAGAACTTCAATATTCCTTCCTTTTCTTTCACAGGTGCAATGGCTTCTATTCACAAACAGTGGTGGTTGATTGGTCCCTCTTAGGAGAACATCACCGAGAGCCGATCCCCTTAAAGGGGCAAATGCTTCGAAAATTCTACTTCCACCACGGCATGGAAAAGATAACAAAGGCAGAGGCTACGAAGGAGACCGAGGAGAAGTCCTAGTGATTAGGGAAAAGGCAGGTCTTCCAACACCCACACTGCGTTACAGCAAAGCCAAGCTGCTCAAGTTAGTTAGAGCTTCAGAAAAGGAAAGGATAAATGAAAAGATCTTTCAAAGGGACCTTGATGAAGTGTTCGATGTGGTGCATAGAGATACCCTTGAGAAAACCACAAACGATGAAGACAGGGCCTCCTCACCAGCAAAAGAGAGGATTGATCGACTTCCTCCTTGACCGGAATCGACACTTTGTCAAACAGGCTCCAAGAGAAAAGCGGAACCGGGAAGTAGTGGAAAGGAAGCGGAAAGAGGCTGCAGAGATAAAGGAAAAGATCGCCGTAATAATTGTACCTTTAAGCCAGATGATCTAATCGTCTTCGTCCTCTCACAGGGAAACGGATGGAGGAGTTGCTGACTTCAATTACCTAAGTCCTCTTAAGAGGAAAGCTGGACGGAAGTCAGCCATGATCCGGGCAAAGGAAATGACCACCAAACTGGACCGCATCAATGTCTCAGATCCGGCTGCGATGGTAGTGATAGGAGCAATAGCTAAGTCAACCAGTCAGAACATCAACAATATCACGCTCTCTACGAGCTCTATTTGATGCCATAGGAGAAAGAACCGAAAGAAAGTGGCAGAGAAGATCGAACTTCTGTTACTTCACTGGGATGCCAAGAAGCTGCCTGATATCGCTAGTGGATGTGAACGCGTTGAGAGGATCGCCATTAACGTCACAGTTGGGGACAAGGTATACCTCTTAAAAGCAGCTAAGATCCTCTAAGGCTCTGGCCATAACATGGCGAAGGCTGTCCTGAAGGTTGTACCCGACGCTTGACTAGAGGTGTAGGAGAATCGTCCCCCCCCATCCCGTTCACTCATGGTGCAGTCACAAGGCGGTTACCGCAAAGACATCCACTCAGGCATCAGCGGGTCAAGTGCGTAACCGCAGCGTCGCACCGTTTGGCGCCATGAAAGACACTAACGGTTAAAATGCAAGATCTCCCCTTAGAAGAGTGAGATCCAATTTCACGTCAAATAAGAAATTGGAGACGTGTTTCTCCCAAGCTCGAAGGCTAACGAGGAGCCGATGTAAGACTGGGTGGGAAAAACCGTTGGGCATAGGAACTCTCCTAGGGCCGTTATCAAGCCCCTCATCCCCTTAACACTTCCCCAGTTGGGTGACAAGGTATAAATGAGGAACACTGAGAAAAATCGTGGTAGTATACGTCAATCTCTAGGTGACGAAGTACTCGGATTAAAACCGAGCTACCGAGACTAGAGAGGTAGATTACTTAGCTCGCCAGACCAAGAAGTACCCTGCAAGAGAGGCAGGGCTACCCACCTTAAGGGGCTAAGAAGAAGCTAATCCTCGAGCTAGTCCCTGGTTATCAAACCAAACGTTAAGTTAACTTTGTTAAGTTCAACTTACTCTCGTCAGAGAGATTCCTCATATCCTGGTGCATCTTAAACACCAGGGGTATTTTTTGTCCTTGAGGAATTAAGAAAAGGAGAAGGAAAAAGGCTCCCCCTCGAGCCCATTATTCGGTGGCCACACCAAACTCTTAAGTAAACTTGGTGAGGAACCAAGTTCAACTTATTCTCGTCAGAGAAATCCCCTTCCGTTATACTCGCCCTTGAAGAAGACTGGAAGTAAGAAGAAGCTCATCCTCGAGCTAGTTCCTGGTTACCGAACCAAACTTTAAGTAATTATTTTTGCCAGAGAAATCTCCCTCCGTTATCCTGTTCCTTGAAGAAGACCCTCCCCGTGTTCAGTCCTCGCCCATGAGGAATTAAGTAACGAAGAAGAAAAGCTCCCCCTCGAGCTCGTTACTCGGTGGTCACACCGCACTCCAAGTTAACTTGGTTTAAGAACCAAGTTCGACTCCCTCTCGCCAGAGAGACCACGACTACCTTGGAGCCGCATAAAGCACCGTAATTGTTCTCGTCCATGAAGACCCCCTTCCCGGAATACCATGTGGACCCCCCAGCTGTTACCCTCACCAAAAGGACATCCGTGATCTCGCCTATCTACATCTGGCCGGACGGCACGCGTCGTTAGTCAATAACATTTCTTAGGCATTTAAATTTCAGTAGAGTCCGTAAGCATAATTCCTATATTATTGTTGTGTTTAGAGAAATTAACCAATTTTTGAGTGTCAAACCAATTTAATTAATTTTTGTTTATAATAATATTCAGAGTATTGCTGTAGTTAATGTTTAAATGTTGTGTATTCAATGGTTAAAGTTAAAATATAAGTTTATTTTGGGATTGTTGTGCGTTTCTCTATATAATTACGTGTTTCCCACGGATCTATTTTTCAAGATATTCAGATATCAATATATTAGCACTCTTAGAACAAAAAGGGCGGGCATTCTACGACACATATTATAAAAGTGGTGTCAGGTTTGTAGGTTTTATATTAGAAAGAACCCAGCGGTGTCTAATTAAGAAAGAGCCAACCCGTAAAGGAATATCAGTTCAGGAATAAGAGAATAATTAGACGAGAGGAAAATTGTTAGAGTTAGGGTTGGTAACAATCTGAAGGCAATTGGTAGTCCAAGTGGTAAATTTGTTGTCGGAGTGGTACTTCAATCAACATAGTAATGGGATTAAGGGTAAGTTATGCTGAGCGCTACCTGGTGAGTGGTGTCATAATTACCTGAGAATAAAGAAAGGAAAAATCGACGGACCAACACAAAATGGATCTGGTCAAAAGATTTTACAGGCAAAGAGATGCATGACTACGTCATGGCAGAACTCAGAATAGATTGCGAAGAGGAAATAAATTTTTTGGATAGAGAAGAAGAACAAGAATTAATAAAGTTTGATAAAGAAACAGAGGATATAATAAGAGAGGATAAAAGAGAATGGGAATTAATGGAAATACGGATGAACCGGAAAAGTGAAGAATCCCGAATACAGCGGAAAATAGAAATAGAGGAAAGAAGATTCTCAAGCGGAAGTAAGATAAACGAAAGGATACGACAGTTGAAAAAAGAAGCAAAAGAATTCAGAATAAGAATAGAAATGGAAGATGAGGAAAAAAGACTAAAGATAAAACTGGAAGATGAAGCAAGAATAACCCGACGAGAAAACGAAATAGCGAAAGCAGAAAAAGGAGCCGAGGAGAGGAGAATGAAGAGGGAAAAAGAGTCGAAAGAGAGGAGAATAAAGATTGAAAAATAAATCGATGAAAGAAGAATACAGAGGGAAAAAGAACTTGCTCAAGCTGAAAGAGAAGAGAGAGAAGAAAAGGAAAGATTGCTCGCACTCGAAAGAGCACCTATCGAGAATCTGATAGAGGTCGAGAAAGTTGGAGCTCGGCCTGGCCCCAAGAAAGGCCCATCGAGGAAAACCCAGCCAAATGGAGTAACGATGGAAGAAGTAGAAAGTAGGGATGAGGTACCGGCAGGAGTACCTAAGTGAAAAACTACGAGGAGAACCCAGCCAAATGGGGTAATCAGGGAAAAAGAAGAAGGTAGGGTAGAGGTACAAGCAGGTGTACCTGAGGAACTACCTGCGAAGAGAATCGAGTCAAATGAGTTGACAAGGAAGAAGGAAAGAAGTGCTATTGCGATTCCACCAGGTAAGACTAGTAAAATGGTAGACGCGGATGAGTATCCCCTACCCCTAGTAGTCTCCTCTCGGAACGGAACGTTCACAGAGTTACCGCTAAGACACCAAGTCGTAGCTAGCGCCATGCCCATTAACGACCTCACAGGGAAAAGTTTTTTCGATCCCCAAAGATCGAACCCAGACACGATCTTCCCGTGTACCTGGTTAAAGAAGAGCTATTGGACCTCCTTTCCCATCAATTATGCCCCGCTACAACAGGCCGCTCTAGCCATAAGGTTCAGTTTAAAGGTAGTCAAGTACCATAATATGGGTAAGTCGAGTAGGTTGAAATACCACTACCATTTAGTAACTTACTGGGGTAGACTCAATAACCCGAACGGCCGTCTCAGGCGCGGTAAAGTATTGGTATTAGAGCACCATTTTAGTATTAGCTACATCAAAGGAGCCGATAAAGTACAGCTGCTCTATAGGCGGAGAAGAAATACCATTGAGGGTTATTTCAGTACCTAATGAGCGTGAAACCATGTTTTCATTTGTTGTTCGTGTTAATATTTATCGGTAGGATTTAAGTTCTCAAATACTTAGAAATGTAAGGAAGTAGCTTGTTTTGTTGTTTTTTTGGGGGTAATCGACGAATTAAAGTTTTGTTATTTTCATGTAAAATTGTATTGCGAGTAGGTCTAGTTCGAGACATTGCCTGTGTAAACGCAAGCGAGGGCGCTTATGTATAAGGAAACTTACGGTAAGAGAGGGCTTAAAGAAATACAACTTTGCTAATCTTGACAAGATTGAGTTAGTTGTTTTGAGCTCCCGGGAGTTCCCCCCCACATTAATTTCTTCGATGGGAGGGGTTTAGGGGAATCGTCACTCCCCCCCCCCCCCCCCCCGTTGACTCGTGGTGCAGTCAAAAGGCGGTTACCGCAAAGACATCCGCCCAAGGCATCGGCGGGTCAAGTGCGTAACCGCAGTGTCGCACCTTTCGGGGCAATGAAAGACCCTAAAGGTCAAAATGTAAGATCTCCCCCAGGAGAGTGAGATCCAATTTCAGGTCAAAACAGAAATTGGAGACGGGTTTCTTTCAAGCTCGAAGGCTAACGAGGAGCCAATGTAAGAATTGGTGGGTAAAACCGTTGGGCATAAGAACTCTCCTGGGGCCGTCCTCAAGCCACTCCCCCCCTTACCCCTCCCCCAGTGGGGTGACAAGGTATAAATGAGGAACACTGAGGAAAATCGTGGAAGTATACATCAGTCCCTAGGTAGCGAAGTCCTCGGATTAAAACCGAGCTACCGAGACTGGAGAGGTAGATTACTTGACTCGACAGACTAAGAAGTACCCTGCAAGAGAGGCAGAACTACCTACCTTAAGGGGCTAAGAAGCAGCTCATCCTCGAGCTAGTCACTAGTTATCAAAACAAACGTCAAGTTAACTTTGTTAAGTTCAACTTACTCTCGTCAGAGAGACTCCTCATATCCTGGTGCATCTTAAACACCAGGGGGATTTCTCGTCCTTGAAGAATTAAGAAAAGAAAACGGTAAAGGCTCCCCCTCGAGCCGGTTATTCGGTGGCCACACCAAACTCCTAAGTTAACTTGGTGAGGAACCAAGTTCAACTTATTCTCGTCAGAGAAATCCCCCTCCATTATAATCGCCCTTGAAGAAGACTGGAACTAAGAAGAAGCTCATCCTCGAGCTAGTTCCTGGTTACCAAACCGAACTTTAAGTAACTTTTTCAGGCCAGAGAAATCTCCCTCCGTTATCCTGTTCCTTGAAGAAGACCCTCCCCGAGTTCAGTCCTCGCTCATGAGGAGTTAAGTAACGACGGAGAAAAGCTCCCCCTTGAGCTCGCTACTCGGTGGTCACACAGTACTCCAAGTTAACTTGGTTTAAGAACCCAGTTCGACTCCCTCTCGCCAGAGAGACCACGACTACCTTGGTGCCGCATAAAGCACCGTAATTGTTCTTGTCCGTGAAGAACGCCCCCTTCCCCTTCGGAATACCGTGTGGATCCCCCAGCAACTACCCTCGCCAAAAGGACATCCGTAATCTCGCCGATCTACATCTGGCCAGACGGCACGCGTCGTGAGTAAATAACATTTCTGAGGCATTTAAATTCCAGAAGAGTCCGTAAGCCTAATTCTAATATTATTGTTGTGTTTAGAGAAATTAACCAATTTTTGAGGGTCAAGCCAATTTAATTAATTCTTGTTAATAATAATATTCAGAGTATTGCTGTAGTTAATGTTTAAATGTTGTGTATTCAATGGTTAAAGTTAAAATATAAGTTTATTTTGGGATTATTGTGCGTCTCTCTATATCCTTACATGTTTCCCACGGCTCTATTCTTTAAATTTTCAGATATTAATATATTAGACACCCTTAGCACTCCTAGAACAAAAAGGGCGGGCATTCTACGACAAGAGGCACGCATTCAAAGAATCGTGTTTGAAACTAAAGCCTCGAATTCAAGTCCCAATGAAGGAACTGCATCGAGATTAAGAAAGGTCTGGCTAGTAATCTCCTATGGTTTGCTGGCAGAAAGAACATCCTGGAAGTGATCCTTGGGGACGTTTTCAAACAATATTATTGACCCTCTTGCGGGCCTAACCTACCTTTCTTCTTCAGGTTCCGGAAGCAGTGGGACTTTCTGTACCAGAAATCTTGGACTCCGAATAAAAAAAGCAGGTCCTTTCGCAACTGTTTGTTGTTTTGTTTCAACTCTCAATGATGTCATTCTATTTGTTCTTCTCTGGGTGCGAAAGGAATTATATTAAAACTTCTTTTTTCATATTTGCTAACTTTTGGTTCTTGTTTTGTTTGTTTTTTGAAAATTTGTTGCTTCGTGGAGATCCCCTAAGCAATGTCCAATTACAATAAAGTTTGGCACGACTCCTTTACTTTTTTAGTGTAACCAAAAGAACATGTGTCCCAAAAGCGTATGCAACATGTGACATTTTGAACAGGTCTAATGGATATACAGATCATTAGGATCGATAATACAACTTTCACAATATCAAAATATTTCTTATTAAGGCCGTTGGTGAATTTTTGAGTAGACAGTATTTTTTCTCCCAGCATCGCAACATAAAGGTGATCATATGGGATATGGATTGTTCTTCATGTAGGAAGGATATAATATCCAAAAATCGATGTAATGGATTTTTACACCCTAGGTTGGTGTGTTGTATAATATAAATGGGTTGCATCGACTGCCGAAAATTGCACTATCCACAACAAATACACCATTCACTCTATTGGCAGAGAAACTAGTAACTTTCGCATGTCATCCTGGAATATTTTGCATAATGATTTAAAATTCACACACACAGAGAATGATAACCTTTTATTCGCTAACGAGAATTCGATACTTATATTTATTTCTGAACTTCACCATTTTGTTTTTTGATATTATAAAAGAATTATTAGAAATAAAAATACTAAAAAAACATAAGTCATTACCAAACTAGGATTAAATTTTTATTCAAATTCCCCCAAAATCCCATTCCTAGATTATAAGGTTAGTGATGATGATGATATGTACTACAAACCTTTTCAAGTTTTAAGATCAAAACCCCGTTTCTACAGTCCTATAGGCCTTAAGAAACGGATCAAATGACTGCCTGCGAGCTGCAACCTCTTTCTGTAAGGAGGAAAGGATAAGCCGGTTGTCCTGTAATGATAATTCTAGCTCGGGAAAATTCGTATGATCGCTTGGTGCATTTAACATTGTTAGTAATACGTTATCAGTGTGAAAAAAATGTAAATTCTGACAAGATTGGCATTAGTGACATTGTGGTAACTTTTACGCTTTAGCAAATATTACCTGGAAGATTAAAAAACATGTCCCCTCAATAATTGTTCAGCCAATAAAAATCATGCATGACTCGGCAAAGGCAATAATTTAAGTAAGTAAATGTGATAGGCGTGGAAGGAGATGGCAGGGTTATATGCGTTAAGTTACTTCCAAATTACACATTTTTATTAGAGAAGTTTAAGATAATTCAACAAAAGGCTCCGCACGAGAGATTTTTTCATATGAACTATTAAACTTTATGGTTTTGATATAAATTTTTTATTTAGAAAAAATAATTCCCATTTGTTTCGGCTTATTTTATTTCAAATTTGGATGTTTTATCGATTGCAACTTTATCACAATGAAAGTTGACCATCTCTAAAATCCTCATTTATCCCGATTTTTCAATTATTGTGGCGAATGGACACAACCTAAATTCTCTTGTTGTGGTTGAAACTAAAGGTTTACAGATTTATCTAGTGCCATTTTTGGTTCACGTTTAATTTCGTCGTTGGTTCATCATCATCCTTACTTCAGATCAACTTAATTTCGATGATTCAGGTTCAGGAGAGGAATAATTGATTAAAACCAGATATTATTAAATTTTAGGGTTTTGCTAAAAAAATTATTCCTTTCTTCAGTGTGAGAGTCTTCAATTTCGCGAACAGAAGACAATATTGTTATTGCTTATTAAGCTCCTTTGGGTCATCTGCGATAGAGGTTCCTTTCTTTGGGAATTTCTGTCTGTAGAATTTTATCTGAAAGTCAGCAGATCTTTAAGATTTCTCCAGTATCACTGGGAAGCCGAATCTCTTTCTAGCCTTGTGGATATGGCATTAGATTTCTAGACTCAAGGGAGGGTTTCGATATTCGCAAGCGCAGACACAGAATTTAAGTGGCTTCCCTAGCTAGCCACATTTTCCTCCATTCCAGGACCCTGGTGAGATAGAACTAGTTAACCATATAGCTCTCTTCGACTACTGAAACTTAACGACCATCCCCAAATACCACTCCACCACTCACACAGTAATAAGTTTCACGAACCTGGTTTTGATCAAAGGCACACAATAGCACGCAGTCACCTGCTTCGTTCTCTCGAACATAAGTACCAGCACCACTAATCATTGAGCCTACCAACTATTTTCCTTCTGATCTTTATGTGCATTTCATTGTCCGGGCCGGGAAACTCTTCTACGAAGCTAGGGTGTGAGTGCGAGTTTTAATTCCTACTACGCTCATAAATATTATTTATATTTTTCTTAAACACCATATAAATGTTTGTGTAATATATCTTTAGAAATATACTGGCTGTTACTAAATATGACCTGCTCTTTATAGAAGTTAAAATAAATCTGCTGGCTGATTGTATGGAGGCAAAATTTAATTAATTTCACCAAGGATTCGAAATGTTTTTGAAGGAAAGGCAGCGAACGCTCGGATGAGAGTCAGCAGCGTGTGACAATGTAGCATTGAAGTGAAGTGAAGCTGCAGGTCATTGGTTGAAAAGAAATTCTCTTTCAAAAAGATGGAGCAACCCTTCTGTATGCTGGGCATGTCTGAAAGCTCCTCGATGAAGCATTACCTGACTGTTGAGTAGGAACAAAATGAAGCTCTTTTTATGTTTCCTACACACCTGACTTGACTCTACTGAAGTTATGATAGTTGTGGTGCTACCTAAAGTTTCATTCAATTATTCATGACCCTCAATACAGAAATATATCCTAAGGAAGCGTTTAAGGTTAAAATGTGAGATGATCAGAAAAACTCTATCATTAGTTTTATGCGCAGTCGTCAATCAATGGACTCAGAAATGGATTCAAGATGCCAAAGATCATTTTGCTGACATTAATTGAATTTTGTATTCAAACTAGTTATTGCAATGCGGTAGTGTACTAAAGGAGAACCACCTTCACACCGCATGTGACACGCTACGAGGTCTCTCTTCATCCACCCTAAGCAAGTAACTGTACACAATTAATCGATCTAACAACCATAAAGTAATTGTATAAAATGGAGCTTTTTACCTTCACTTATTCAATCGTAGTCCATGTGGCTAAATCCTTAGCCAAATCACATTCCGATCTTAGCTTCTAAATTTCCTCTCCAACTTCTTGTGTAAATAGCTGAAAAATAAATTGCCTTGAATCCATAATGGAGTGCTAAAACCCTTTCTTCTTAAGTTAATTAGTAATTGTCTCTTCTGAATAAACAACGACTAATCCCCGTTTTTGCATGTGTTATTGCTATCGGATGAGGATAGGGAAGATATGAGTAGGAAAGTATAAGTTTTATATAATCAGTCTCGTCAAAGAATGACTAAACAGACAAGTCCTTTGATTTGAGGGAATTCACATTATTAATTGGATTAATAAACAAAAACAGGTACCTACACTATGTGGGTTTAAGCAAAATAGTAGAATGGTGAGATAAAGTAAAATCATTTTGACGTCAGTCACTGAAAATTACAAAGATTTTCAGTTCCAAGAACCTCTTTTGCTGTCAGCTCTTTTGGGACCTAAAGAAAATATTTTCATTCTTTGTGTCATTTCTATTGAAGCAAATCCAAGGTGGAAAAGGGTTAGAAAACCGGAGACTGGATGTCTAAAGAATGAAAGAAAATTTAGGGATGAAACATCAAATATTAGTTAGAGATATTCAATGCAAAAAGATAAAAACGAGAGTAAAGACTGCGGAAATAGGCATGGGCAAATTAAAATTATGGATACTAGCTGATAAATATATAGACACAAATACCACCTAATTAGCTGTAAATTATTTGTACCCTTCTCATCTATGTTAGAAAATGCTCTATGATAAAGGAAACAAAGCATATAGTGCAGTTTTCTTTTCTAATGTTGCTACGAAGTATTAATGCAGTGAATACTTATTTACTAATTGTTACTTAATTCTATCACAATATTTCTTCTTAATCATTATATAAGTATGATGATAGAGCTACATAGTCCTTGATAAAGAAGTTGGAAAGTGAACTATGCTATATTTATATATATATATATATATAATATATATGGCGTGGTATTGTAAGGGCCGGGTGGTGATGTAGGTAGGCTGGTCACGTACTTCAATAACTCCTTTATTACATTTTCTCTAAAAGTAGATTATTTTACATTATTTAATCTTTGATGATTTCTAGTGCTATGGGCAGCGTTTTAAGGATTGAATTAAATATCTCTAATCAAAATATATCTTTAATGACAACACAAAAACGTGAAATCTATAAAACAAAATATACATCTATGAATAAACGAGTCTATGTTAGAATTACTAATTCAAACCAAATGAATATAAAGTAATGGTTGGTCCCCAAGATTTCTTTAATACTGGACGATAATTGAAACAGAAAAATAATTGAATTTTTTTTAATTTAAAAATACCCACATGGGAATCCGGCTGAAGAATGACCTTGGCCTTGGATTTTATGTAGACGGGAAAATGGTTTGCGGTTAGGCACGTGTGTTTGCAGACGCCAGGCCGTTTCTCTGGCGAGGAGACGGACTTGGGACAGCAGGTGATTCTGGTGGGGGCGACGGATGGCATTAAGTACGTTTTCTTAGTCCAATGATTTAAGCAACAGGACCGTGAAGGTATGTTTTTTTACAATCTTTGGGTTAATCTTGAGATGCTTCGCAGTGACGAGCGATAAGCAAACAGTGAATCCTTTGAAGAATGGCGGGGTTTAAGGGAGTTCACTTTGGGTATTCCTCAATGGCAAGGGCTATCTCTGGTTTTTGTTGCAAACCTAGATAGGGTGTTTCTCTGACGAGAGATGTATGAAAGTGATCCTCAATACAAAAGGGGCTAATTTTTTGGTGTGACCACCAGGAACTGGCAGAGAAGGAAATTCTCCTCTGTTCCGTTCTTTGAATGCCGTTCTGACGCTGGACTTTATCGTGCCGATCTCCAACTCGAACTTCTTTCGTTTTTCTCCAGTTATCCGCCTATATACTTAACCGACCGATTGGTGGAGGGAAAGTGCGGGATGAAGGCTTATGAATTAAGCCTCGCTCCTCTAACGACGCTTCTCTGAGCGTCATTCACTTAGCCCCAAAGGCATCTTCTGGCTTTTTGTCACAGCTCCAATAATTTCGTCTATTACACGAAACTGGATCCCAAATCTTAGGGGAAATAGTGCCTGTTTAAACATTGTTATTGCACCTGGTCTCCTCCCCTTGGTATTGTTATGTTCGCTGGCACAGAAATCTGTTGATTCGTACTTCTCGTGGTTGAAGGAGGCGTTGTGGTGGCCAGCAAGTCGAGGGGAGAGAGGGGGCGGGGGTAATAAATCGGGTTACACCTCCTAGCGTAAGGACGTTCGGCTACCCGAAGGAGGCATCTGTTATTATGGTGGGTATCAATTTCCCTACAATATATATATATATATATATATATATATATATATATAATATATATATATATATATATATATATATATATATATATATATATATATATTATTTTTCATATTGAGATTATTAATAAAAATAACCAAATATTATTGCTAGAATAGCATAAATTTACATTTCAATTTAATCATTTCGTACATACTAATAATATGTTTTTATTTTCGTTCTATAATTACTCTAGTTTTTTTAATTAAGTTCCATAAGCAACCTTAACTTGCTAGTATTTTTCTTCATCTTACAGTGACCCTCTTAATAAATTACCTGCGCGTTTCTCTCAGGCTAAATTGGGTTTTATCTTCATTTGTTTTTATGTTTCACTCATGAGCTTCAACCTGAGCTGTTGGAACTTTCACGCAAGACACCTTGTAGCATTCTCTTTTGCGAGCCCTGTTCTCAAACATTTTTCTGTAGTTTCAGAAAAGCAATTATTTCTTTATGCTTTTTTGCGCTTCAGTAGATGGAACTACTCTTTTTCTTTGTTCTTAATTCATTTCACTCAGTTATTAGAATTAATTAATATTCAGCTCCCTCCGAAATTCTCCCTCCCATACAAACTCTTTATGTCTGACACTACTTATCTTTAATTTTCATGTGCCTGTGTTTTGAACGTCTATGAGTTGAAGAAATGTAAATATTACGTGTTTTTTGGCTAAAAATTTGAAAAAGTGTTAATAATAATCCATTCCTTATATTCCTGATATGATCGCTCTAAAATTACTAATTTTATTTAGTTGATCAAAACCTAATCTTGACATTCTTTAAGCGAATGTCATGGCCAAAGGTTTTGAGACAACTATATTTTTCCATATAGGAAAATGAATAGAACTAATCCAAAATTTGCTATTAGTTATAATACATTTATATAAAAAATTGAAGGGAAAATATAAAAATATTTCAAACCAAACCAATTTTATTAATAAATAGAGTAAATCGATAGCTACAGTCAATATTTATGATAATGTATCTTGTTCATTAGGTCTGCTTCAATTTGGCTTTACATGCTAGAGATAAAATATTTGATATTTTCACTGAAATTGCTCTATTTTCTTTAAAAAGTACCCGCAACTGCACACATTGGACGACTTATGTTGGTCAAAGTCTAGTTTTAATATCGCTCACGAATTTCCTCATGGGTTCAAAGAAGGCGAATTCGCGGGCCAAGATCCAAAAACTCCGATGTCATTTAAACCCAAAACTTCTTTATTTGGAAAAATAGAGTCATCATCTCCAAAATGATCTTTAAAGGTTGTAAAAAGATGGTGGTGAAGCATGTGTTGGTACAATTCTGATTTCATGGCGTTGTTCTTGAGCTTAATTGTCAGTGCTTCAGTTCCCTGAGTGGAGAGGCATCCTTAGCCCTAGAAACTTTTCGTATGCTTAACCTTGTGAACGAGAGAGGCCTGTTGAAAGCGCTCCCCTTACGAGAGATCTTCCAGAAAATTTAATCAAGCGTAGGAAAGCTTCATCAGATAATATCTCTTTCACCTAATATTTATCGGTATTTTAGAATTTCCTACAAAAATTGAGCCTATCTGTATGTTTTTTAGTGATGAGATCAGGTTTTTTTATAACCCTTCTTGTCTAAATCTCTTTACCTCATTGTGAAAGCTGAATTGTTTGCACCTGCTTCTTTCTAAGTGAGAGCAAACTTGGCCTTGGAGGCAATATGATCCCTGAGCTAGAGCAAAACCAAGAGGCGATCAAAGCGTTTATTTGAAACTATTTGTAGTCCAGGTGACTTCTTCACATGTCTCGTAGATTAGGTTAGATTTCCTGATCTCTGCTTGCTTCCTTTAACTAAGGAGGGAACGTGGCACGCCCGCGGCACACTCTGAGATTGGTCCTTGATCTAAATAATGAACTTTTGGTGAAACAAAATAATCTTTACTACTGTACTAACAAAAATAAAATAGGTGCTACAACATAGCAATACAAAGGGACTAAACGGGCAAATGGTTTATAAAAATCAGCTCCAGGTAGGAGCCATGAGAACGTGCAATCAAACGTACACGACCGACAAAAGGGAGACTACCATTCGGGTGGATCTGCCGCCTGAGGATTTCTGTACCAGAGAGAACGGTTAGGGGGGGAGGATGATGTGCGACGAGCTCGCTTCCTTTTCAACAGCACGGTTGGATTTGCACTTTGCGGATTAGTACTCGGCCTGTTTAAAGTTATGAAAGAGAATACAACCTGTCATCTAACAACCACTGCCGACTTCGAACGTAGGGATCGTGGGAGTATTTCGCTGCCGAGAATTTGAGTCGAATACAGCAGTGTGATTGTCATCATTTTACCCCTTTGATCCAATAGTAAATCTCAAGAGACTAAAACGTACCACCTACTACAACAGAACCATAGAGTGATTTTAGATTCAGGATAGGAATGCGTTTTTTCTTATTATTTTTCAAATGGTGAAATTTTTAAAAAACCTCCAATAATTTGAGTAAAAGAATAATTATTCTTATCATATTAATTTCAAGAACAAATCAGAAAGAGAAAAATATACATTAGTCTAAAAACCTTTCGAATAACTATACTCAGTATCGATTTATTTGTAATTAAGTTTACTACGACTCCAAAAGATTTTGTTATAGTAAAATTCTAACATATGAAAGATAGATTGTTCAAATGATGACGTTGTTGTGAAGAAGGTTAGTCATATAATCTTGGGAATTTGGGGCAAAGTAGTCAATGTTTTAATAAGCATTTGAAATTTTGTGGCAAAGTAGTCAATGTTTCAAGAAACATCTGGGAATTTTTGGCAAAGTAGTCAATGTTTTAAGAAACATTGACGAATTTGTGGCAAAGTAGTCAATGTTTTGAGAAGCATTGGGGAATTTGTGACAAAGTAGTCAATGTTTCAGAAAAAAATTAAGGAATTTGTGGCAAATTAGTTAATGTTTTAAGAAACATTAGGGAATTTGTGACAAAGTAGTCAATGTTTGAAGAAACTTTGTGAATTTGTGGCAAAGTAGTCAATGTTTTGAGAAACATTGGGGAATTTGTGACAAAGTATTCAATGTTTTAAGAAACATTGGGGACTTTGAGGCAAAGTAGCCAATGTTTTGAGAAACATTTGGGACTTTGTGGCAAAGTAGTCAATGTTTTAAGAAACATTTGGGAATTTGTGGCAAAGTAGTCAATGTTTTGAGAAACATTACTCAAAATATGTTTGTTTTCCAGTCGTGCAAAATTCGGAGGTGAATTCCCCAAATATGACATATTTTTGTAAAGTCTTGATTTTCCCTTTTAAGGTATAATTTAAGCTCGTTTAAACTTTGTCTTCTTTCTTTATTCGGAATCTTCACAATAATAGAGAAATCGCTTTGCTCCTTCGCAAGGCTCATCATCGCATTCTTTTATTTGGCCGAGTGAGAATCGAATTATTCAACGGTTAATTCCCTACCATAACAAAACCATTCCCTACCATAACAAAACCTTCACACTTGTGACCATTTATTATCCCTGAATCTCATTTGTATCTATGCTGCAACTAATATGTCGATGATTGCGTGTCTTCCTTGCCTCAACACAGGATCCACGGCTATCTACGTTCTACACATTCTAACTTCTTATAGCTTTACAGAAATTTCATTAACGACTTTCAGACTTCGTTGCTTTTTTTTCCAATTTTTAACTAGGAACGAACCGGGAAAACATCGCGTCTCTTAAAGTTAGTAGGTCGATTCGGCGGCTGGTCACCATTTTACTTTTCAACTAGGTTTTGGGGCAATAATACCGTCAGAATTTGGCTGATTTAAACTTCACTTTCAAATGATATAATTGCCAAGATCCTCCCGAGGTTAGTCAGATAATTCTTAAAAGAAAACTAACTATGGGTCTGATTGCTTGAGTCAGTGAAAGGTCATAAGATCCTAAGTCAAAAGAATTTAGAAAATTAGGTATCTTGACCTTGGTTTCATTGCTAATACTATTTGCTCTCAAATAAGGTGCCATTGTATGGCAGATTAAACATCACAACATCATATGTGTCATTGTAGGGCAGATTATAAATCAAAACTAATAGGTGCCATCCAATGGCAGATTAAACATCCCACTATAATAGATGCCATTGTATGGGAGATTAAACATCGCAAAACCATAGGTGCCATTCAATGGTAGATTAAACATCACAGCACCATAGATACCATTGTATTGGAGATTAAACATCACAACACCATAGGTGCGATTGTATGGTGGATTAGAAATCAAAACCCATAGGTGTCATTAAATGGCTTATTAAACTTCACAATACTATAGATACCATTGTATGGGAGATTAAACATCATAACACCATAGGTGACCTCGTATGCCAGATTATGAATCAAAACCCATAGATGCTATTGTATGGCATATTAAACATCACAATACCCTCGATGCCATTGTATGTCAGATTAAACATCTTAACATCATAGATGGAATTGTATGGGAGATTAAAAATCACACCATTGGATGCCATTGTATGGCAAATATTAAATCAAAACCAATAAGTACCATGGAATGGCAGGTAAACATCACAATCCCCTAGATGCCATTTTATGGGAGAATAAACATCACAACACCATAGGTGCCAGTGTATGGCAGATTAAACATCACAACACTATACTACTGTGTATCATAAATAATTCTATTGTTTCTCCATTTATTCGATCTGGACTATCCGTGTGAGGAAAGGAATAAGGGACAGGAGGATGAAGAAGGGAGAAAGAGATCAAAGATAAAATCATACTGTCCCCAAAACCTTGATTGGTCATTGAGATCAATATATTCGTTGCTGATAAACATATTTCTTTCTTTCTTTCTTTAAAACTTGAGCAGACTAGCCCCAGGGAAAAGATCAAAGGACTATAATCCAAAGGAGCCCCAGAGGGAGATTAGCATGCAAATAAAAATAAGATAGAGTCGAAAGCAGAGTCAAGATTAAATACGAGAAGAAGAACAAAACAGAGCCCCGGATATTAGGTGATGTCAGCAGAAAATAAGAATGAGTTAGCTCCTCTCTTAAATGTATGGAGATCAGTAGACTTCACAACAGTACTAGGCAAACCATTCCAAATCATGGTTACAGCCACAATATAACTCCTGGCAAACTGGTTATTACTATGCCTGATACTAGAAAATGTCACACTTGGCAGTGGCTGCCTGCCTTGTATTACGAGCAAAAACAGCTGATAAGGTAAAAACAAATGCAAAAGATGTTTATCACTGTTGTACATTTTAGGCAACAAGCATAAAGAACGCACTTTACACCTATGCCACAGGTAAACATTAATACTTGGTAAAATAAACTTGACCAAAGACATAACTAAATCCAGGAGCTTAAGATTACAATCTGCACCTGAGGGCCACACAGGAGTGCAGTACTTCAAACAGGGAAGAAGGATGGAATTAAAGCACCTATTTATAATACCTTTGTCTACAAGCATTATAATACATCTCCTCAATGTACAAACTTTCTGAGAAACAGAGGACGCAATATTACGAATGTGCTTCTCAAAACTCAATTTCTTGTCGAAAGTAACGGCTCAAACCTTAAAATAGTCACTAGTATTTAATACTGTTCCATCAATATGTTAATCAGGATGCATAGGCAAAAGTATTTTTCACCGACTAACTATCATATTCTGAGTCTTAGTAGGGTTTAGCCTCATGTCCGAAAGATTCCACCACATATAGAAACGTGCTAGCTCTCTATTCATGGAAGCTGCTACTACATTCCTAAGGCGGAGAAAAGGAACAACAGGCGAAAGTTTTACATCATCAGCATATGCAATCAGTTTGTTTTCCAAACCATGACACAGGTCACTTCTATAAATAATAAATAGCAAGGGACAAAGAACACTAGTCTGAGGGACACAAAAGATTACATTTCTAACACAACTTAACTGGCCATCAACGCCACCAATCCCGGATAAGCCTAACTTTATGGATAAGTGCTCTATAATTCACAAGATCAAACGATACACTTAAATCTAAACCTTCCATGCAAGCTGCTTCACCTTCATGAAAAGCAGTTTGTAAAGCTGTAGAGATGAATAAGAGTGCATCACTAGTTCCAAGTCCCTTACGAAACCGAAACTGTGACGTTGGTAGTAGATTTGTTATCTGCAGCATACCTACAAAGGCGCTTAGAGAGCAGTTTTTCAAATACTTTAGATAAGACCGGGGTAAGTAATGCCTCTATTCTAAAGCAGATGAGGATGGACTTGGTTTTTAGGTAATGCTGCAAAATTTCCCATCCTCTAGACTAAAGGAAAACTAGCAAAATTGTAGCATGCTTGAGAGCAATAAAATACGCAGCTTTTTGAAGAAAATGGCGAATATCCTATGAGGATCGATACCACCATGACTGTCAAGAATGAAAAACAAGGTTTTAACCTCACTAGATCTGAAGGCCATTGAATACAACTTAGGTTCTGAGGCAACAACAGCAACTCACCACACTACTTACTATCAGAGAGGTCAAGAAAAAGGTTAGTCTTAAGTTTAGGGCAGAAGAGAGCACTTCCTTCAGCATTTAGTTGTAGAGGCATACTAGTATCAACTCCAAAAAGTGATGACATAAGTTTAGGCACTACCACTTATGATCACTACTATTTGAGAGGAGGACCTCCTTTAATCTATCATAATAAGGTCTCTCAGCACTCATATAAAGAACCTGAGCACGTCTTCTAAGCTCAGTGAAATTATGCCACAAGAAGTCACATTTATTATTCCTCTATAAATAGTAAGCTTCTTGCTTTGCTTGATAGGTAAGTTTACATTTAAAATTAAAGCATAGCTTATTCTTAAGTCTAAACCTGATGAGTTTAAAAGGGATTCTCCTCACTATAATTGGGCTCAGATGGACATTTAAGCATTCGATAATATTCGGGCTTCTATAAAAATCACTTCAACTAAGTGTCATTAGGTCATGAAGAAGACCATTCCACTTGGCACGGGAGTTAAGGTAAACATTCCTAGACAAGTTAACATCTGAAACAACGTGATCCATATCAATATTAATCTTAATTGAACTCTGATCAGAAGAGCGCACTGAAGAATTCACTACTTAGCTAACAATACCTGTAACATCAGTAAACACAAGATCAAGATTAATGTGTGGGTTCATTAATCAGCTGCTCACAGCCAGAAATATTTGAAAAGATTTAAGCAGTTGCAGCCTGGTTATCTGTAGCAGTAACCGAGTTCAGTCACTCAGTATGGTCAGGCTTATAATCACCAACAAAAATAAAGCACGACTTATAGTGAGCATGTTAAACTGCTGCCATTTTGGTTAATAAAAAGTAATAAATACATAGATTCATCCAAATTCGCGTTCCTATAGGTAGAAGATACATAAAAATTCAAAAGTGTACCCGAGACATTAACTAGATTTGTTTCCTGACATCCACATTCATATAATGAACTAAGAGACGCAGTTAAACCCTTATTAAATGAGTGAGCCATTCCACGGCCTCTCAGGAAGGCATTACGCTTGAGCAAAGCAGGCTTTTGGAAACCTCGAATTTACAATTCAGAAATATGAAGCAAATCGGACACAAGCGTCTCAGAAAAAAGAGGATATCAAATTTATTAGCAGCTACCTTCAAGTCTTTTTTATTCTTATATAGTTGGTGGACATTGCTATATAATATTCATTTCCAGACTCGATTTTTCAGCCTAGAATTAAGTTCAATGTTGCCAGAAAGTAGCAACGGCAATATGTTCAATAAATTTTAATGAATATTTAAGGTCTTAAAAAAATAATTAACAAAAATAATATATACTAAGAGATTAGATAAATATTAACCTATGTAAGAGAAAAAGTATGGAAATAAACTGGTCAACTAGGAGGAGCCGCGACAACCAGCAAGGTCTAATACATTCCCAGGTTCATCAGGCAGTGGATGAAGGAGAGTAATGGTGGTATTTTACAAGTAATAATAGAGGAAATAAAGAAGATGAAGATTAGCCAACCTCTTGATAAACTACCAGGTACCATTTGCCTTTCTACTACGCCTGTCTAACACACGGTTCGAAAAAAACAAGAGGAAGAGCACGCTGGTATAATATTGAACTTCAGTGTACCCCGCAAGCAAAGAAACCCCAATCAAAAAAAGTGTAAGTCCCCGGTACAAAGGCTGTCGCACTATCCAAGACTGAGAACAGTGATTCGATTTTGGGCTAGACTTCTCCTAAAAGAGCTGCCTAACATGGTGAACGAATCTCGAACTACCGACCTATTAACTTAAACTCAATAGTAGGTAAACTCATGGAAAGTATCATGGTGCACAAAATGACGTCATATTTAGAGTCCAACTTATGATTGAGGAGTTACCAGCACGCGTTCCGAATGCAACGGTCAAGCTTAACGAATATTGTGGAATTCTACCACTTCGTTTTCAATGAGCACGACCGGGACAAGGCGGTGGGTGTTATCTACTTAGACTTTCAAAAAGACTTCGATAAGGTACCACAGCAACACCTCTTCCAGAAAGTGCGTGCGCTAGGCATAGACGGAATTGTTCCAAGTTGGAACAAGTAGGAAACGGCAACGGTGTGGTGTTGAATGGACAGGCTTCTGAGTTGGTGCCCGTTACTAGCGGTGTTCCGTAACGTTTTGTCCTGAAACCACTACTGTTCATCATCTACGTCAACGACATGGACGGTGACATGGTTGCCAAGATTTTTAAATTTGCTGATGACACCAATCTTGGTATGAACGTCGCAAAGGAACGAAATACTGCTCGCCTTTAAGATGATCTTCGGAAGATTAGGGAGTGGTCGGAAACGTGGCAAATGCCTTGTAACGTGAACAAATGCAAAGTGATGCAGATCGGCCACTGAAACCCCCAATCTCAGTATATCCTTAAGGACACTGCTCTGGAATCCATCGAGATTGAGAAGGACTTGGGTGTAACTATAACTAGTGATCTCATGTTCGGGAGGCAGTGTATTGAGGCGGAGAAGAAAGCCCAAAGGATGCTAGGTTATATATAGCACCAATTTGGATATCGGAACAACAAGATAGTATACTTTGTTTGTACAATTCACTTGTCCGACGGCACCTGGAGTATGTCGTACAATTTTGGAGTCCTTCGTTTCGAAAGGATATCGCGAGATTGGAACGCGTGCAAGCCAGGGCAACCAAACTGAATACCTCTATGAGACATAAAAGTTACAACGATAGATTAAGGAAATTAGTTCTGTTCTCGTTGGAGACCCGGAGACTGCTTGGTCAGCTTATCGAAGTGTTTAAAATACTTCGAGGCTTCGACAATGTAGACTACACTGATGTTTTCCAACTTAGTGAGGGCAGAACTTGAACTGAAGCGTTACCACCGTGATGTCTGTGGGAAATTTTTCATATACAGAACGAGTATTTATGGTAGCTGGAACGCACTTCCAGTGGAAGTTGTCAACAGCAATTCTGTTGAGCAGTTCAAGTCAAGACTGGACAAAGTGTTCAAAAGTGGCCGTTTGGGCACGTAAGCTGTCAAGCAGAAATGTGCCTGCTCGACTGCTAGTACAAGGGTACCCTCTCTGAATTGACCGTAAGGTCTTCTAGGGTACTTCCTATACTTGTAGCTCCTTGCACCAAAGGAGTCAGCGAGCAAAATACTAGTGTATTCAGTGTTGTCAGATGTGATGTGAAAGTTGGACATGTATAAGGGAAATGCCAGACTATCCAGAGCAGGTGTAGGCTAAGGAAAGGTCCGTAACTAGAGAGTGTCCCAACAACTTGCTGTTATGGCCAGCCTTAATAGGGACCTAATTCTCTCTAGTGGTAGTATCACAACGGGTGGCTGGTACCTTAGCCAACCTACTAGCTACTAACCTACTTATAGTTGAGTAATTGATCAAACTCCTTAACTCTTTAGATTGCTACGTCACGATGATATACCTTTGGATTATACTGGGGATTGTTCCTCTATATCATTCACTTTGACTAACTTTTCTATCTATTTCATTAATTAATTAGTCATAATCACTGATATAATTCTAAGGATTAGTGGCCACTCTAAATTAGATTACTTAAGTGACTAAAGTTTTCTATCGTAAGAATCTACATGAAAGGATGGGTATAATTGCTTAGCAAAATCTTTAGTCTCAAATTCCGGGGATAAAAAGGCGTAATATACCCCTTTCATGAGTATATCCAGACGAAAACAAAAGCTTGTAAATGTAACATATTAACTACCCTTACTGGAAAATTCCCCCCCCCCCCGCCATCATCTCAGTGGAAGAAATCTTATAGAAGTTATAATCGAGAATATAAACAACGTCTCCGCTATATCGTAATAAGCGCAGAGTAGAAACCAATTTTGCCGCAAATATCCGCATGACCGCATCCAGACCTGGTCTTGAAAAACGCAATTCATTGCTATTTCGACTCCAATGCTGCCTAAAATGTACCCTTACAAGCATTCTGCAAAATATACTTTTGTTGGTTTTGTCTTAATTAAAAGATACAAATACTCTGTTAAATTTTTCCTTGAAAGTTTAACATTTAAGGGAACGAGGAAACAATTTGCTTTAATAATTCTTAATAATTCTTCATTTTCTTATCTGTCCTTAGGGTCCCTTGTTGGTTCCTAGATTAAACAACAAGTTATTAGTTCCTTCCATACATTTTAATAATACATAGCTTTCTATTTTACTATACGTATCTACTTTTAAAAGCTTACTAGATAATAATAGTCTTTCAGAGAAAAGCAAGCTTCCTTTTATAGACAACTATATACGAAGTCTAAGGTTTTATTTAAACACGTGAATTTCACTTATCATAGCGTCAATTGGGAAAAAGGAAAATTTATTTCTACGTCGACTGATTGAATTCAATAAATGGTGGATTTATTTGATTCCCTTCCAAATTTTAATCTCTAAACAGGGATCTTCCTGCTTAACCAGGTCATTAGCTCTTTTCTCACCTCGCAGAAAGGGATCACCTTAGCATTATGAAGTAGTAACCCCTCTCTGTCAATATTTCTTACATGATTTTTGGTAATTCTCACCCTCGTATGCTATAATATTATTAGCATTTTGAGGGGTTGTTTTTGGTGTTTTCCTTACTCAATTTATTTAAATTAAAAACGAGTATCTTAGGTCAAACATTGTTTACGTTTGTATAGCTAAAGAATGAAGCAACCTGGTCTTTAACTAGTCCCGTAATTGCGATAAAAAACTTCTCTTTAAGATCTTCCCTTATTTTACTGAACTCTCAACGCGTAACCTACGTTATTACAACGAATCAGATTTCTTCGTTGGTTTTCGTTCATTTTTTTAGATAAAAATGGAAAATCCGAATGCGAAAATATAGATGAAAAAACATTTTTCTTTTGGGGTTATGGTAATTAAAATCTTGCCAGGGAAAAAACATTGGTGGTTTTATTTCTTGTGTGGTTTGACCGTAAGTGAATGTGGTCAGATTTTGTATAAACAGAGTTTAGATCCTTCTTCACCTGCTTCATATGAGATTAAATGTTGCCTTTCATGTGATTTTGCAATGAGCAAAATAAATAAGTCTCCCATGGTGCAAGTTGGTGTAAATAAGTGGGATGAGGAGAAAATCCGTAACCTAACTCATTCATTTTTCATGGGTCAAACGCACCTGGTTGCGGGGGTTATTGTCTTAAAAAATGTACCTTTGTGCCTCAGAGAGTAAATTTCTGGTTCATAATATGGCAAAGGATGGAATAAAAGATTACATTAAACTTGAAACTTAACTGAACTATGGATTTCCTGAAGAAACTCAACATTTACCGTCGTTTCATCACAAATGGTGCACAAAATTTAAATCTCTAAAATGCGATCGTAAATTTTAAGACTTGGAAAACAATCTATCTGGTCACTCGGATAGAGAAGAGAGAGAAGTATTTCGTGAGGTTTAAATCATTTTCGATTCTTACACGAGGTTATTCCGTGTGAACTCTTAGGGATTGTCTTTATTCACAACAAACGCATCAGACAATTGCGTGGCAGGTATTCATTGCATGCTGCTCCAAATATAAAAAAAGAATAAAAGTTTTCATATCATTCTTCTCCATATACAACAGCGTGCTTAAAGACCTTCCATAACCTCAATAGGTAAGTACCTAGCTATATTTCTCGAGATGTAAACATTTCTTCACCGTGTGGTAGCACAACTTTATCATATATACAGACCATTTTGCAATCATTTCCGCGAACATACCGGTTCTAAACAACATTCTTCATAAAATTATCACCAACTAGGTTAGATCTAGTAATTCAACAGTGATATTCTCTATGTAAAAGGGCATAGCAAAAACTTAGAAAAAGTGCTTTCTCTCATAAAAATCACCAAAACATAGTCACTTCAAAGATACGAAACCATCTCTAGAGTATATATCATAATTCTTGTCTGACAACTGTACTAATCTTACAAGCTCTATTCCATTTTAAACTTAGCCAATAATCAGCCAACATTAACAACAAGGAGCCACTCCAATTCTAAGACTACATCTTCTTTGATTGTCAAGTTTTTCAATCGAATTTAGACTATAACTTTACCAAACAACTTTATTCACTTTGCGCATTCACAAAACTTATAACATGGATAAACCACCTTTAAGAGAAAGGAATGAATTCATTGAAATAAGGGAGAATTTATTATAGTTACCAATTTCCCTGAAATTAGTTAATTCTCTATTTAGTTTGTTATCATATTAATTTTAATATCTAGGTAATAGCGTTGAATTAATTATTCACTATAATAAAACAAAAAATTCCAATCTCTTTTCTTGAAAGCCTCCAGCGAAAAGGGTGTCCAGGCCAGGTCCTCCAAATTCATTACGAGGTGTGAATGCGCTCGTTGATTTCGGAAGTGAATAAAGAAAAGTGAAATAAATCCTCATACCAAAATATTTGGTGTCCGTAGTAGCCACAACAAAACCCTGCGGTTAAATTTGGAAATCGAACTTCCCTATACGAATATAAACCTTCAATTCCACTATAATTATTTTTTACTTTGATCCATTTGTCTATCATACAAGTACAACATTTCCTTAAGAAAGTAATTACCTACGGCATAAATGCTCGCTTCGTCCATCTCGGAAGAAGGTGTTGGCTACACAATTCGTCTAAATTCTACAGAATACCTCTCGAACCAATTGTGGTCATGTTGGTCCCCATGATACGATGCAATATCATGGTGGAATATTACATCTTTATTGGGTTATGAAGTCAATAATAGATAAAAATAGACAGGATGTAGCCTAAACTAGCGCCTCTGAGTCAGGAGCGCGTTTGGCGAACCAGCAAACTCAACCTCCTCTGCTAAGTAAACAGAGCCAGCAACAGTATGGAACCACCAACATCAAGCAGGTTGTCTTGATAAAACTATAATGAATGTTGCTACTCCTCCATTATCCAATTAGTGACCTCAACTCTAATTACGGCAATGTGATTAGTGTTGCAGCAGTGGCGTTTTCTGTTCCCAATTCCCATAAGTTGGTATAGAACATCTCTATGACCTGGTTGATGTGCATGTAGTTCTCCATGCTTAGAACTTGGATTCGATTAGAACCAGTATTAATTCTATGTTACCGTTTAAAATTCTATCCAGTCTGTTACGTTGCAACTCGAATAATTCATTTACTTCGTCTCTCCCTGAACAGCTATCCTGTGTTTAGAATTACTCCCTTATTGTAGCTCAGAACTGGTATAGATGTAAGATTCTCTTTGACGTCACGCTATCGTGTTCTTGCACACCATTAAATGAAAAATTCTCTTATAATATATTTGAGCAATAGGACCATCTCCTTGACTGGACAAAGACTACGCGAGTCAATCCCTAATACAAAATCTGCTGTGGCGACCCGCACTAGGCGAGAGTTATTAGACCGACGACTCGGCTTTCTCCTTCAACACTTCACAACGGCTGATCGTCTTGGCCCACCTTGCCACCAGCCCAACTATGGAGGGCCAAGATGAGGAATGCACCCCCGCTTCCCACTCTAAGCATACTTTGTGCAAGTTTCTCCCTATGTCCAACTTATTCTTTTAAAAGGAATGAAGTGACATCATTGCCGACATCGACGGAAAACTAACTACTACATTTACACATATAAACTATAAGTAGTGTAACGAAAAAAAATGCTTGATTCGCAATTACTTCGACCCAATTCATTTAAATAATTTTGAAATGAATATTAATTTTAATAAATTTGCACAAAACATTGTACATAATAATCTAGAAAATTTTCAGACTATTTTCGAAATTTAATGAAAAGAAGAAGAGCTTATTATCAATTATCTCGCCTCATTAATTTAATATTCCATTTTAATATATGTAGATTTTTATGAGGTTTTATAAAATTTCTCTCATCTTTATGATATCACATGCATAAATTGGTATTCAAGCGTGTCTGACTTGGATTATTTGTAACCTATCAATTATCTGATCTCTAAGGGGAAAATATGCATTTAGATGAGTACTTTGCTCGTCCCTAAATAAGCTTATTTCTCCTTTTTTTCCAAAGTAGGTTGAATTCAAAGCTCTTAAATATTCACCAAAGTATGGTCGTTATCGGCAAAGATAATAAACAAATCCAGGAATCTTTTGCTGTTAAAAGATCGCTGTCATTTTAACTTTCCTCTCGTGAGCCAATTTATAATAATTTAGAAGATATAAGTTAAATCATATAAATTTGCAAAGTGAAGTCAAATTTGCGTATTAACAGGTGCAGTCCATATATTTATTTATAGCACTGGTTACGATAATAAAGATCCTACATCTAACTTTGGAAATTGGAAAGGATACACAATTCTTGCTTTGACATATTCCCCATTGATTCTCTGAGCTCTGATCCGTCTCTCTAAATTTAACCGTGGAAAATAATTACCAGCTGCCTAATTCACTATTTTAAGTGGCGAAGTCTGTTTGAAGTAGGGAGCCTGCTTCCTTTTATTTAATGCTACTATCTCAGAAAGAGCCAACCTCTGAGGAAGAAATATATCCCTAAATGGTTAGAAAATTTTTCAGACATAATATTGATTAGATAAGAGAACTTGAATGGCTTTGTCAACCATCTTGATCAGAGGTGGCTCAGTAGAATTAGGGTATTTTCCAATTTTTGCTATAGTGTTGACTGATAGTGTAGGGTCAGCATGGTCAACACTGAGTTTGGTTAAATATCAACCTCACAAGCTTTAACATTCGATGCAAGTCCAGCTTGCGCACTACTTTAGTTTTGACAATATTGTTGACATTATACGTGGCTTCTTATTTGGCCAACATTTTCTTATCAAATCCACTTTCTTTTACCTCAGCAAACAGGACCCTACTTTTCTTCATTATTCTTAAAAGAAAAAGATTAGGGACTCACCTTTGCCTCTTTTTTCACTTTGCCCATGAAAGCAAAGGCATAAATTCATTCTTTTCTCTCTGCACTTCTCCTAGAACTCATGCACGAGCTCTGTTGTCACCTTCTCCGGTGCTCTCTTAACGACGTTGTTCTTATCAATCATTTTATTTGCGTTGTCTATCTTGATCATTCTCAGAACAATCAGAGCTTTTATTGCTATTGTTGTAGGTAAACTTAGCCAATATTATACCCTACCATAACAAGGATAATGTTGGTAATCTCATTATAGGTTTTCTGTATCTAGTCAAAGTTATGGGCTCACAGTCAGTTTTTTGTAAGAAGCCCACATTTATTCCCCATCTCATCTCTCCGACCAATTCCCCTTATTCCCAGATTCGTCTCTAAAACAGCCAAAAACCTTTTAATTTTATACCTTGCTCCTTCTCAGTTTTTTAATTCTTTTCTATCCACTGCCGTTAGAATATACTCAATCATCTCGTTTGCTCTGGCCAATTAGAGGCTTCGATATGGTGAAATCCTTTATTCCTAACCTTGATGCCGTTTCTTTGATGTATTCTTGATATTTTCCCAAAATATGTTTTCTCTCTGCTTTAAGAACAGTTAATGTAGACTATGATCACAAAGCCTTCAACTCCTTACTACAAAGTTTTCTATCACTTGGAGTTTAAATTAAAAAAAAACAACTAGTCTATCTTCTAACAAACAACATGATAAGGACAGTAGCTTTACCCACTGAAAAATTGGACCAGGATAGATGTCCTTATCTATCATGTCCAAATTGTAGTCCTTCCTGCTTTTTTCCCTTTGCTACCTCATGTAGCTGTTAGACCTTAGGCTAACGCTTATAATTGCGAGTTCAGCTATCAATCACTCTTTCCCACGGCTAACAAATCTATCGAGATGAGAGCCTGATTCTGTCATTGCTCTGACTTGATTCAGTATCTTAAAGAGATTATACTGAAATTAAACAACAATAAAATACTTAAATATTTGCTAAAGGCAGGTAGTAAGAATTAAACAGATAAATATTACGGAAAACTAATGAAATATCCGTTGCATGTACTTATGCTGCCTCACGGGAAACTTGTCCCTAGAATTAAGGTACATATTTAGTTAAGAACAGAAAACTTTCTCTAAAAAAAGCTGTTGGAGTTTCTAGCTATTTATGCTCTATTTCGAAATTCTTTACCTCTATGCATTTTATTACAATTGGTGGATAACTAAATGTCAATTAAAATTAAGTGAATGGAAAAATATTTTCCTTTAAATATTTAGCTATCTTAGATAAATTATGAAAATGAGCAATGGTTCATTTCGGAAAATGTGGGCAGCCATAATAAAAATTGAGAAGACTTATTTGGAGGTAAGAAAATTAGCAAAATTTTTAAGAATTCAATAATAATTAATAGCAAATTGATCTAGTTTAGCGATAGGATTTTTTTTCGGATTATTTTTTTGTACACTCAAATATAATCTTTGAACAAACGGTATATTTTCCGTAAATGACCGGCCAACCACACGTAATTTTCAGATATTTATTGTTAAACAAGATCCTATAATTTGATTGAGACAAGCTCACAAAGCTTTGGAAAATGCTATTTTACGCAATTATGGTGTAGATAAATTGGCACTAGGTTTTCTTGCCCCAAGCCATTTATCAACCAGTCTGCCCCAACAAAATCTAGCTTCATAGCCAATCAGCATTCAGTAATTTTTATTGTCTCTGGTGCGCTCTTAATTGAAACTAAATCAGTTAATCGAATGGCTACCGATTTGCCAACTTGTGCCGGCTGTTCATTTATTTGAACGAATATATTATAAAGATCCCTGGAAAATATGATTTAGTTTGCGAAATATTAAAGATCATGGTATTTTACCTAGAACCAGTAAGTGTCCTAAATGTTGTAATTTGTGCACAATAAGGAAAGACAGAAAGAGTTTCATGTGTGATCCGAAAGTCAAACAGAAGAAAGAAAGTTAGGTTATGCTTTGTAATTACTGTATATTACATCTATTTTTGGAAGACAGTTCAGTGTCGTTCGGACAATCTGTCTGTATAGGATTGTGAGAATTGTGTTGTCCCAACCGGGGGTGGAGTGAGTTTTGGCATGGCTTTCGATGTAGTGTTTTGTATGTTAGGCTTAGGTCAAATGTTGTTATAGCGTGACACTTTGAAACTTAGGATTGCGGTTAAGTGAGAGAATTCGGTCGTGGAGCAAAATGTTTGAGTGATGGTTGGATTGTATTAGATTTGTAGTAAAGAGAGTGCTTTCGGTTTAGTGTTACCAGTTGTAGTTTAGTTGTAATTATCTGTTAAAATTTCTGGAAGATGTGCGTACCTTTTTTGATGAGAGGGTTATATAAGAAATCTGGAGAGATATTTATTCTAAATGTTTGAGAAATTGGCAGAGGTAAGTAGAAAATGAAAAGGTTGGAAGAGAGGATTGCCCCATGGTCGACACCGTTGGGAGCTTTTATCATGTTTGAATTGGTGAACAATTTTCAGTCGGTTAAAATACACACTAGGTGAGATTACACTTGCACAGACTCTGCATAGAAACTTTCCAGGGAGTTACGTGCAAGTCAGGTCCTCTATTACACGTGTAAGAACGCGTTGTGATGACTAGATTAAACAATTGAATGAATGGAACGATACCATCAATTAGGAGTTTGCCTTATATGGAATAACTTCAAGATCCATTTAATAAAGTTGTATCCTTTTTATATCTTAATAATACTTTTCACATAAACATGACGGATATAGTGCTTATCTCCCCTGCTTTAGCGAGAGCCAAGTTTTTAAACCTGTGTGTTAAGCAGGACCTGTTGTCTCTTAGCAAAAGGCTGTCCAATAGTCAATTCTCTAATATATATATATTTCAAGAGATATATTTCAAGCGTGAGGAAGTAAAAAAAACGTGCTTCTAGAGTATGCACTGCAATATCCCAAACTCTTTCAGAATCCATCGCTTCTCAACCAGCTGATGTTAATCTTAATCCCGCTGTTAAGCCTAAGATTGGTCATCGGGGAAAAAAGAGCAATCATTTCGCCCTATTCAAAGGTTTATTCTGTTCCAAGTTTCTTTCTTCCTTTCATCCTGATGAATTTTAAAAGCATTGTTAAAAAGATTAACGTTGTATTTCACTTAGTTTCCAGGTCAAAAGTTAGGTTATGTTGTGTATGTGAAACGTGGTTGAATTCAGATATTTCTAATGTATTAGTTAGTTTCCCGGGTCGCACATTCTTCAGGAATGATTCTCTCTCTACCATGAGGATTCATGTTCGGAATGATATTAAGGTTGGTCAATCTTTTTGTGATCATGCTAACACTGTTGGAGTGTATTTGCCTGATTTTAGTCGGCAATTTCAACTTACCATCAATTGACTGATCTTCTAATGTTCCTTGTACCAGTTGTCTTTTTAAAGGCGGAGTTCTTGACCTATTTACTTCTTCAGCTCTTATACAATAAGTAAAAATGCCAACCTTTCTCCGCTCTAATAACATTCTTTATTTTATTTTTACTACGCTAAAGAATAGAATATCTAATCTTTCAACATTTTTCCCCTTTCCAAGTTGCGACCACTTTCCTATTATCTTTTATAATTTATTCCGTTTTTATTCTAGGTTGTTTTTAAAGGAAGTCCTCGTAGTAATCTCAATTTAAATGTATTCAAAATTCTAACTTAAAAAATTGGCATCTTAGAGATATATATTGGGACCCTAAGTTTTTGGGGCTGAATATTGAAGAAAACTATTGATGTTTTTTATCTATACTTCATGAAAATTTCCAGAAATTCTTTCCTTTGAAGCCACCATTTAAGGTCAAGAAACCTCCCAGAACAAGATCTAGCCCTAATGCAATCAAGTAAAGTAAAAGGATGCACGTTCCACGTTTGGCAGATTATCTTCTTTAGGATTGAAGTTGTGGCATGCTTTTAGATGTTTGTCAGTAAAGTATGGCAGTATGGCCATTAATTACCAATAATTGTTCATTTCTTATGATAAGTCCAATGTTAAGCGCTTTCATTCTTATCTTCGTAGTAAGAAGGTTCAAAGGCCTACTATAGGACCATTTCTTAGTGATGATGGCTGGGCTGTTGAGCCAGTAAGTATTGCTAACTATTTTTGTGACTGTTATCTCAGCGGTATTTTACAAGTTCTAACTTACCAAACCCATTTCCCTTGCAATACTGTCATGGCAAATTATTGTTCAGTGCCGATAGTTTTGACATATTCAAAATTCAAGGGATGCTTTTTAAGTTCAGTATTCAACTAGTGCAGGCCCTGATGGTATTCTGTCAATATTTTTGAAGTAATGTGCCCCTTCCATTAGCTACCCTTTGTTACCTTTGTTCCGTAAATCAATTTTATCTATGATGGTTCCTTCTTTCTGTAAAGATAAAGATGTTATGCCATTGTTGAGGGAGGATCCTTTGAATTATAGGCCTAGTAGTTTTACCTCTGTATGTTGGAAAACGCTTGAAAAGGCTGTTTTGTCTCAACTTACAGATTACCTGGAGAACAATAACATGCGTTCGCCTTAACAGGTTGGCTTCCGTTCCGGCTGCTCAGTTTCTTATCAACTACTATACACTTACGATTACGTAACTTAAGCTTATGATAGGGACTTGGCAGTTGATATAATATTCTCAGATTTCCGCAAGGCCTTTCATGAACTGAATCATGTATTGTTATTCACAATGCTATGTTGCATTGGTGTGGAAGATTGTTTGCTTAGCTGGTTAAAGGACTGCTTTTTGGATAGGAAATTACATTTGTTGTTCATGGCATTCAGAGCGATCAATTAAATGTCACTAGTGGTGTTACCCAGGGGTCGGTGATTGGGCCTCTACTTTTCCAGGTTTATATTAATTTGGTAGTCTCTCAGTTAAGTTGCGAGTGTTGTCTTTTGCTGTGATTTTTAACTATATTTACCCTTTTCTTCAAATCTGATTACTTTTTATCTAAATCTGATTACTGCCCATGTACCATATTTTATTGCCGACCCACCCATTGGCGATGTTGACAATCATACAGAACTCGGTGTCCGAGTAGATGCTTCGCTAACTTCCACTTGCATGTAAGGGAAGTTGTAGAAAAGGCTGAAAGTATTTGCTATACTATTTTGAAAGGAACACTCTGTAGATCCCCCGATTTCATGAAGACTGTTTTTATTTCTCATGTCCATCCTGCAAGGTGATAAGCGTTTCAAATCGGGGGAAAAAAGGGATATCCGTCTACAACATTTTTCTATATTTTTTTTAGTAGAAGTAGATAAAACCTCGGAAATGATGGCGCTATCTTGTCATAAATTAGCAAATTGAATTAGCATAATAAGAGGAAGTCAAAATGGCATACAGAAGAAACAGTATTTTTTTCATTATAGAACAGCCTTCCCCCATTTCTATGAGGTTATATTTGCAAGAGTTTTCCTTTTCACATCTAAGCATAATGCCATTTTAATTATGGGACCATATGACAAGCTTGCTGTTTCAATCTTCGCGATCTACACTATTTGTGTTCGGATAAATTAAAGTTTATTAAGATTTTTTTAATATAAACTTATACACAAACAGGGGGAGTATCTTGTTTGCCGGAGTGAATTTACAATTGATCTACAGGAAGATGTCTTGGCAAGAACCTTGGTGTACTATTTTTTCTCAAGAAGTCGTCATTCATTAATATCGAAAAGCCCTGTTTGAAAATCGGCTGCTGAGAAAAAACTGGAAATAGAGAGGGCAAATTTGGAAAGCGAAACTACAACCGAAGCCCTGTCATCGGATCAGTGTGGATTTTAGTGGCGTGCGAACGTGAGTCAAAAAGAACTAATCTGGTTCTGGTAACCAATCGCACCAGTGAAACTCTGATTAGAGTAATTAAAGAGTGAGTTTTTTAAGGTATTTTTTCGTTTTTTTTGATTGAATGTATTTCTACTGTGAAAGTAATTGTATGGTGCAATCTTTTCCAGCCAGAAATTCACTACTTTCCAGTCATCATTATCACTTTAAAATACCATTTTCAGAACAAGGATATTGGTTATGGGTAGTAGGTTCTCTAAACAAGTTGTTTTTTTTTTTAATTCTACATATTGACGACAAAAATAGCCAATTAATCGTATTAAAAGACCAAATAAAACAACTTACCGCCGCTACCTTTCTACATCGTAGGAAGTAAAACAAAAACTAACTAAAATTAATCATAAATACAAACGTACGAGCGTAACTGATGCCGCCTCTTGGTATCCAAATATGGCGTCGTTAAAGAATTCGCGCATTGCAGAATCAGATTTAAATATTGACTTTTCCTGAATTTCTAACTGGTGATAGCCTTTTACCTCTTTCTCTGCGGATTACTCCTAGGACCCTATTAAAAAGATACGAAGAACCATTATAGGAATTATTAACCTAAAACACGTGCCCGCGTCTGATTCTCTATTACCAGCCTTAGTATTATCTACTGACTATGTAACCATCTTTTGGTAACATAAAAAATACCATTTAAATTTATTGTTAACACTAAACTTCTTGTAATTCATCGTTCTCGGCTTTGTAATTAAGAATTTTCCCATTTATTTTTTGTTAAGGCTATTATTTTATTATTCGAATTGAGTTCGCTTTTCGAGCTAACTTCCACAAATATTTATGCTTTAAACAAAAATAAAAAATAACATTATTGTTCTTGTAATTATCCCAAATTTTAATGCTTAATATTGTGGATATCAGCCCTTGAACTTTATTTTTAGAATGTTAATGTCGCAAATTTATGCGACATTCTAATTACCGAAGGATTTAGCTACGACGTGCGAACCTTCCCTTTTCCCTTTTACGATGGGACAAGAGGGAGAGGGTTCGGACAGCCCAACATTATATTGCTATACTCTGTATCATTCGGTTGTTGACACTCTAGTATTAAAAATTCATTCTATATCTGGTACATTGTACTCAGTTGAATCTATTGGTCCTACCCTTGTAGGTTAAATAGTCTGGATCCTATCTAAACACTTTTATTGGTGACTATCCGGGTGTTGTTAAAGTGTGTGAGGAGTAACTTTGTTTTGGGAGATTAAATTAACTGGAAATATAAACTTAGATCGATCCATCATAGAAACTCAATTCGAGTAATAAAATAAGAGTCTTAACAAAAAGAAAGGGAAAATTCTTCTTCACGAAGCCAAGAACGATGAATTATAGGAAGTTTAGTGTTAAGAATCGATTTTAATGATATTTTTCATGTGCAATTATAAGATTAAAGAAATGGAGCGCCTCTATCTACAGTACAGGCTTCTAATTTGGGGGCAAGAGGGTTGTGTAGTTGTGTAGTGGGAATAAAACATTCCTACATTGCTGCTCAGACCCGAGAATACTAAATAATAGATGAGTTTGTTTACAAACATGACGGGCAGGGGCATCGGGCTCTAAGTACTCATCTTATACAATCTATATTTTCTTTGGCTTTGACAAGGCTGTGGATTGTGGCAGTTTGTATTCCAAGATAGACCAGTTAAAGTAACATTTTACCAAAATATTATCTTTTATGAACTTATATTAAAAAAGAATTAGCAGAAAGATTTGAAAAAGGAAATCATGGAGGCCTCTATGCGTAATATTTCATTAGGCGTGGCATCTATATAAGAGAAAAATATTTGAAAGACGTAAACGAATTTAAACTTGCACGATTTATTCAATAATACAATTCATCTTAGGAATATTTCGAATTCACAAAAATTTGCATATTTTCTCAAACAATTAAGTGGAGACGCATCGCACCTAAGTGATGGGTTTACCATTTCTACGGATATTGAGACTACACTATTTTCATCACAACGCTATTAATGAGTAATTTTCAATCTGCCGTACGGGATCAAATAAATATGTCGCTTAACAATAAGAGTAAGTACTGGCAGCTGAATCTCTTACGAAGGGCTGGGAAGAAGATATTAAATTCTTACAACATAAATATGAGCAATTAAGAAGTGAAAAAATGTTTAGATGTTTAGATCTACAATTAAAACCAATTTTCCACGTTTAGTGTTACGTGGAAAAATTCAATTCAACATGGCAATACGGGGATCATCTCCTCTTCCCTTCTACAATGGTATTCATTGTCCAACAATCTCCATAAGGTATGAGTTTATACATGCCCGAAATATATTTCTCCTTCTGATAAATTTAATTAGACTAAAAGGTTCATATTATATACCAATTTTTTACGGTCAAATCACTACAGCAATGAATTGTAAATCTAAGTTTGGGTGTATGAAATGTCAAGAAAAACACCATAAAACTTTTTCTGTCCTCATGAGGATAAAACTAAATCTAATACATTTGATCCCCGTCAAGAAACAGAATATAAAGGAAAACATTATTCTTCAATTGTTTCTCCGCTATGAGCTTTCCAATATCCAAAGTAACGGTGCCAGAGTCTAAGAAACAAACCTATGTATTCGACTAAGGTTTTTAAAAAAACTTTTCATCATTAGAAATTTATCAAAACGGTTTCAACTAAAAGATTTTCGAAATATTACGATATCTATAATTGGGTTCAACAAACAATGCTTACCAAAGGTATACGACGAGGTATGTTGTAATGTAATAACTAATGCCTGGCTACTAAATTTGAAGGCTCTGGTAATCGTCATGGTCCTTGATGACCTTTATATATTCGGGTTAAGCGAACGATGTCAGTAATTACAGAGTTATAAGTGAAACTAGCCGACCCCATTTCAGGTGATTGGGTTTCAAATAAATCCCTTCTGATAGGTGGATAATTCTACCATAAATTTGTAAATGAAATAGTTCATAGGAAAGATAAAACATACTTAAATTCTAATGTTGGTGCTACATATTCCTGTCCCTCCTTTACCTCCCTCTAATACATCTTCTAATTTCATAACAGTGGGAATAGCCGAATTAAAGGCAAGCGTAAAAGACCTTAAGGAATTCTTTTAAACGATGGCTATATCATCTAAAGATGACATCTAGGTCATAAGCGATAGAAATTCGGTGTAGCTTATCCCTAAATCTTTCTCTTTCAGAGGAAAATGTTTACAAAGATTTCCAGGCCTCTGCGTAGATTGAAAATTGTACATTCATTGTGGGACTACCATGGAAAGCAATTTATCCTAATCTCACGATTAGGTCTGGCCTGGCAAAATCCCGTCATCTAAATATGGGAGCAAAATTGAGGAGGAATAACCCTTTACTTTTGCAGGTTTATAATGATATTTTCCAGGAGTAAATTAAAAAGAGATATATAGTGGAAGTGAGGTCAAATACTCCTAACAGACAGGGAGAAAAAATACTAATTTAGCACACCAAGTCGTGAGGAAATATACACCAACAACTTTGCTACGCCTAGTTTGGATTCCTCAGCAGGTAGCGTAATAATAAATGATTGTTTAAATCCTGGTCTTTCGTTGATTAACAAATTCTACCATATCCTTATTAGATTTAGGTAGTACTTATTTGCATGCATTGCAGATTTTGAGAATGTGTAACTTCAAGTAAAAACTCCGTCACAGCCAGATAGTCCGTTGATAACCCCTAGATCTAAAGTAGTTTTCTTTGGTTCATCTACCAGCCAATTTAGAGTGTATGCTTCTTTATTGGAGCTAATGCAGAAAAAATGGGTAAATATGTTTGTATTTTTATCTGTGGCGAAGCGCCCTGGCAGGGCGTCGCTTTTTTCAAAAGGAGTAAAGTTCAATTGTACCCATTTAGAGCCATGAAATGATCCATATGACCATGAAATAAAGGGTTATTCACCATGAAATTTCAAATCTGCCATCGGATTTGTCGTTAAGTTGTACCATCTCGTGGCAGAGGCCTCATTTAGTCATTCAAAGGCACTTGTAAGTTATTCGGACCATGGGAAACAATAAATGCAATAGCCATTTATTATCTTATTACAAAACGCCGAGGGCTCATTGTAGGGAGTTTCTAATAGAACTTTATTTCTAATATGTCTTAATTTCAATGACCTAGCATGTCAATTTTCTTCGAGAAGTCTCAGCCTCTCTCTATGAAGAGGTTATTGGTGTAACAAAGAAGCCAGTTTTAATTTAAGGGAATAGGAATCGAATTTTCACCGTTGAAATTGTCTTTTCAGGAAATAAGGTAATTTAGCCAAAGATCCATTAGAGATACTTGGTTTAGGCTCGGAAACTGTAAATGATTAATTAGAATTGCCTAATCGGCAAATTCCCTTGGCACCCCAATGTTAAAGGGAGGTATTACGAGCCATGGATGATATTTATGATCCATAAGGAAAATATGTGCCTCATGTTACGTCTAGAGTAATGAGAGTCCAAAAATCTATAACTATCCTTAAATTAGAACTAATGTCTGCCATACCTTTAGCTAGAATACTAAATGATTATTATCTGCCTATGATAAAAGTATTAAGTTATTGTTATGATGTAGACGGACACACAAATAGTTGTTCACTTGCTCGTGTTTGGTAATACATACTAAACTTACATTCAGGAAGAAATTAATGCGGGGGAACAAAGGAAGACACGTCATATCGAAATTAAATTCATGCTACCCACTTTATAAGGGTTAATCCAGCAAGCGCATACCAATTCATAGTGGGTAAAGGCTCCTTAATGGGCCTGATTCCATTATCTTACATCCTGCTACCCAACTTTTCTCAAACGCAATGAGTTATGATTAGCCCATTGAAATAAACACCTCCCTAGCGAAACCAATTAAAATAACCTTCTTAACTCTAAGGTTTTATTCTTCTGAACAAAGGTTAGGTGACTCCTAAATCTTCCCTAGCACAACCTCTCAGCCATAAAATCATCACAAAAGAGTAAAGTGATACTATGGACTTTTGACTTAAAGAGGGGAAGAAGAAGAAATACACAAAAGAATGCGAAGAGCTCGCCAATGCTTATAGAATTCCTGGCTCTAACCGGATTAAGCAGCTATCTATGTTTATGCAGGAAGCGTAGATAAATGCGATAGCCGTTTTTCACATTCTGATCTACCAAAAAGAGCAAAATATCCTGTTCTCATACCGGTCAATCATCGGTTTACGGAGCTACTATTACTTTAATTTAAGTATATTCATTAACATTCGAGCACCGACTGGCTTCTCATTATAGTAAAGCATAGATATAGGATACCCAAGGCACAAAAAATATTTAAGAAAATTAGAGGCAAATGCCTTGCGTGCATTAAGCTATCAAATCATCAGTATGCCATGGAAGATCCGCCTGCTTCACCAAAGGGACGGCCGTTAGGTAAAACGTCATTCTATACTATCGGAATGGAGTTTACTGGAGCCATCACAATTAGAAAAGTTAGAAATAATGAAAAGGTATACATTCTTCTATTTACATGTGCGAACAAGAGAGCTATTAGGTTTAAAGTGCGTTTAGAAGAAGGATAACAATCTTTCTTTCGCACATTCCGAAGATTCACAGCGAGGTTTTCAGCTCCATACAACATATATTCAGATAACGCTGCTACATTTTGAGCAGCATAAAAATACCTGAATGTTATGCATACGAACTATAAATTTACAGGAATAAAATGAATTTTCAATCCATTCAGGGCTCATTGGTACAAGGGATTTTGTAAAGCGCCTCATCGTTCTTACAAAAAAGCCTTTAAAATTTATAATAGGGAAAAAGATAATTTCCCAGCATGAGCTCTTGTCTCTTGTTACCGAGATAGAGAACTTCCTAACTAATTGACCCTGAGTTACATATCAGAAAAGCTTCACTCCCTAGACCTAATATATCTAGGAAAGTTTTTCCTACGTTATTGGAAGTTCCCTCTACAGGAAAAGCCCTAGGACGAATATCCTGAATTCTGGAGTCCCTTTGCCTTGGATAGAAGCTAAAAGCAGGTGGATAGGCTACATCAACGTGACTGATGCGATGAAATACGAATCTGGTAGCTCTCAGGAAGAAATAGACCAAGTGATCAACAGAGGATCTGTCTCGTCATGCCAGTGACGTGGTGCTGATGGCTGCCCTAAAGACTAATCCTGGCGCATTGCCCGTCCCATCAGGTGAATCTTTCATGAGTAGCTTCTGCATCCAATTGCGAATGTTACCCTTGCTGAACCTACTCCGAGTTCTCCGATTGAACTTTCGACTGTTCCCTCCGCAAGCCCGAATACTTATCCACTCGCGCACAGTTCGATCGAAGGATCTATTTCCGAACGTCCACATCCACTTTCGGATCTTCCTCCTGATGAATCTACTCCAAGTATTTTGAGTCTACTCGCGAATGTTCCACCCAAAAGATCTACTCCACTCCCTCAACATTCATTTGTGGATATTCTATCCACGAACCTGAAATGGTATCCACTTGCGGGTATGCCACTGAAGGATTTATTCTACGTTCTTCTAACCCAACGAAAGATGGTAGTCCAATTCCACTCACCGTTTGGCTTTAGAGGCACGAAGACTGATAAAGAAAATGATGCGGGGTCAAATTAATAAACTAGAAATCTAACTTAAGAGTTTTTTAGTCTATGTCGTAATAACTGCCTTTCCGGCAGTCGAAAATAATTTGTATTTAATTCAATTTTTACCTTTATTTAATTTATCTCTCCGTATTTCTTCCGTTTCTTCCCTCCCCAGGGTATTGCAACTCTACGCAACATTTCTTGATACGACGAACCAACTGTTACTTTTCCCTTTTAGGATGGGACAAAAATGAAAGTTTCGGAGGGCTTTCCATTCTATTGCTATTCTTTGTATCATTCAGTCTTTTACCCTCTACTGTTAACGACATATTCTATACCTTGAACATTATGATCAGTTAAAAGTATTCGTCCTAATCTTGTCGCTTAAGTAGTAGCGATCTCAAACCAAACACTTTTATTTGTGACTATCCCGGTGTTGTTAGATTGTGTGGGGACCAACTCCCATTTGGGAGATTGAATTAACTGGAAAGAAAAAGATAAATCAATCCAGCATTGAAAGATCGAAATATTATTTACAATATTTCGTGATCGAAATAATTGTTTATTATCTTTATGCTAATAAATTTCATGCAAACTTATTTTACCGATTCTTATTTTCGTAATCGTGAGAAATTAGATTTAATTTTAATACACTGTTTTTGAGGCTTTAATTTTAGGAAGTGTTTCAGATTAATTAATTATAAGTGGCATAATGTAGGTTTTAAAACCTAGGAGTGCAGTTAGTTGATGAACTGCAAGATCCTTATCTTCATATATTATATATTTACATTCATTTAAAATTAAACCCTTAAGAAAGAAACACAGGTTAGTTATGAAATTATATAATTATAATTTAAAAAATTATACCCCTCCCCACCGAGTTGTTCACTTTGATTATTTCAAATTGAATAATAACTTCATACTAGCAATTTACCTACTTTATCGATAACATTTACTGTCGTAGAATGCCCCCCCCTTTTTGTTGTATTCTAAGAGTGCTAAGAGTTTCTAATATATTGATATTATAAGAATATCTTAACGAACAGAGCCGTTACGAAACACGTAAGGATATATAAGAGAAACAAACATTTATTCCAAAATAAACTTATATTTTATCTTTAACCATTGAATACACAACATCTAAACATTAATTACAGCAATACTCTGAATATTATCCTAAACAAGAATTAATTAAATTAGTTTACCCACAAAAATTGGTAAAACGTTTTCTCTACACACAACAATAATATAAGAATTAGGCTTACGGACTCATGTGGAGTTTAAAGGCCACAGAAATGTTATTGACTCACGACGCGTTCCGACTTGCTGCATTTAGAGGGGCGCAATTACACGGTCGTTTTGGTGAAGGTAGCAGCTGGGGGGTCCACACGTTCTTCCCGGGGAGGGGCTTCAAGGACGAGAACAAATACGGTGCTTTATGCAAAACCTAAGCAGTCATGGTCTCTCTGGCGAGAGTGAGTCGAACTTGGTTCTTAAATCAAGCTAACTTGGAGTGTGGTGTGACCACCGAGTAACGAGCTCGAGGAGGAGCTTTTCTCCTTTGTTACTCTCCATCCGGCCCTACTTGTACATAAGGCCAGAGTTCCTGCCCGAAAGACGATAGACACGGACCGAGACATCTATCACGCGTGTTTCGGCTTCGTTCCCGACTGGAGTACTCACCGTTCATTTCTCAGCAAGGTTAAAGAAGAGGTGGAATTTGCAGCGTCCCGCTTGCTCGTCGACTTTATAAGCCTACGGTCAAATTAGGATTTACGTGAGTCTCCACATCATTGGCATTCACCCCCTTTCTTTGAAACAATCACGGAACATCCTCTTTCTGACTCTCGTCCCCGACGAGTCATCTCTATCGACTCCTCGTTTTTTACCCTGAGTCTCATCCTATTTATTGTCATTTATTTACTGTTGCTAATAATATTTTCCGTATATATATTAAAGTTATTTTTCTAAATTCAATTTCTCTAAACCTAGAACATATAACAATTAATTATTTATGCCAACTGCACTCGAATTTGATTATTTTACCCTCGCACTGGGATCTATATCCAAATTCCTGGCGTGCTCCCTTTCCGCGTCACCGCAAAGTCAATCCTTGGCTAGCATCGACGTTCGAGTCTACGAGAAACATTATATAATTTTGGTGTCAATGGGGGGTTATCCTAAGAGACAAGGCTGGTTTTGCAGTGCCACCGGAAATTCGGCCTTTGCGTCATCTCTGAGCTGCCGAAGGAGAGTTAAGGGCTCTTGTCCACAATCCGCCCATAGTAATACTACTGGTGAAGTTCTACCATATTAGTTGAGTTTTAGAGCAAATTGAAGGCGTTTTGCTTGGTTTATGATTATATTAGTACATAATCTTTGACAATAGATTTTAGGTTATTGATTCCTTGCAATGTAAACTAATGATACGGCTGTAGACCTTTTTGTTCTAATGCTGACAAAGTTGTTTTCAAGATAAGAATATAAATAAGTTCATGGAATTTGGACTAAGAAAGGCCGTTTTGTGAATTGTAATGAAAAAGAAAGTTTATGGTCAAAGGAATTATTTCAAAATTACTTCATTTAGATTCGAAATAAGCAGGTTTAATGTGTTAAAAAAAACTTTATACTTTCAGTACCAGTTATGCACCATTCCACCAGTACATAAGGGTTCTAAACTCAAAACATTTTTACGTTGTGGGCCGTATACGAATAGCTTAACTTCAGGGGATGAAGCCTCAGCCTTTTTAATATCACTAATTCTTTATTGCCTAGTAAATTAAAGGCTACATATTTAATTTTTCCTTATCATTCACAAATTATTTGCTATCTATTTGTTTACTCCACAAATTAGAAAGCATTTATCTATTTATTCTGATGAAATTTTAATAAATCTTCAGAGGAATACTGAAAAATTTCCATCTAATCTCATAATTTAATATCCTCAAAATGGTATTAATTACTCTCTGTCAATTTCTTTCTGTTTCTCGACCTCACATCGGCTTGAAGTCAATGGGGCCACATTAGATTAAATCCCTTAGTTTCATATAGAAATTTCAATGTTATAGCGAAGGAATAAAAAATTCATCATTATACATAACTTTTCTCCCGTAAATTGATATTGATGCATATGAGAGACACTTAGAAAAATTCCGATTGGCACCTCACGATGGATTGTATAGGTTGTGACACGTAAAATTTGGCGAGGCAGAGGCTGAGATGGATGGTAGCCTTGTTAAGTTAGAGGATGTCGTGGTTGAGCTACTGGTGGATTTACTAAGCTACTGGAATGGTTTGTTGAGCTAAGGAATGTCTTTTATAAGCTCCTGAATAGCTTTTTTAAACTACTGGCTGATTTTTGTTTGTTTTATTTGTGCAGTTGCCGGAAGGAATTGTGAATTTAAAGAATAGCTTTCTGAAGCTACGAGATTTCCTTGTTAAGCTAGGTCATGGTATTATTAGGCTAATGGAGTGGATTGTTAGTTGAAGGGATGACCATTTTAGGCAACGGGATAGCTTTGTTAATCTACGGGATAGCTATCTTGAGCTGGGTGATAGCTCTTTTTAAGCTACGTGATGGCTTTTTAATTTAGGTGAAGGCTTTTTTAACCTTGGGGATTGCTTTCTGAAGCTACGAGTTGGCTTTGTTAAGGTAAGGGATAGCATATTTGAGCTACAAATAGCTTTAATAAACTAATAGATGTTCTATTTTAATCTAAAAGATGGCTTTGTTAAGCTATATGATGACTTTTTTAAGATATGGGATGGATTTGTGAAGCTACGAAATGGCTTTTTGAACATACAAGTTGGCTTTGTGAAGCTAGTGTGGTAGGTTTATTAAGCTAGGTGAGCTACAATCTAGCCTTATAAAGCTACAAAATTGCTAATTTAAGCTACAATATTGATTCATTGAGCTAATCAATAGGTGTGTTAACTAAAGATGGCAAATATAGAGTTACAAAATAGCAATGTGAAGCTAAGCGAATTTTTTTTAAGGTACGGGATGGTTTGGCTAAGCTATGGGATGTCTTTGAAAGAATAAAAGATGGCGTTGTTGAACTATAGGATTGCTTTGTTAAGCTAAGAAATTGGTTTATTTAGGCTATATTTTGGCTTTGTAAAACTATGGGATGGAATTGTTAAGCTCTTGCATGGCTTTGTTAAGTGGGTAAAGGCCTTTACAAAGCTACCGAATTGCTCTGTTATTCTTCAGGAATAGCTTTGTTGAGCTACCAGATGGTATTGCTAAGCTTCCTGATGGATTTTCTAATCTAGAGAATACCTATTTTAGCTTTTAGATTCCTCTTTTTAGTACAATATTGCCTTTATAAACCAGATAATAGTTTTAGTATGCTTTGCAAAGTCTGTTAAGCGAGTGGGATGACTTAGCAAATATATCATTTGGCTATATTATGCTACATTAGGGCTTTGTTGAGTTACGGGATATGCAATATCAAGCTAGGAGATGTATTTTGTTAAGACAGGAAATGACTTTGTTAACTAGGCGATGGCATTGAAAACTTTATGGGATGGAATTGTGAAGCCAGAGGATATCTTTTGAAAGCTAGGGAATATTTTGTAGGTAGCCTTATAACTTGTCTCCAAGTTTTTTTGGACACAGAAGCCTTAAAATTATTTAAAACACTTTCCACTTTATACCATTTTGCAATCCTATACTTAGCAAATTGTAATTAAATTTACCATAACATGTTAAACTACATACATATTCTATGTCTACTCATTTTAAATTTATCTTTTCAGGTATATAAAGATCATTCCGTGGAGAACAACGCATTTATTTATGCTAAAGTATGTTCCAACATAGTCTAACAAGACTGGGGAGCCTGAATTTGGAAGTGAATTCAATAAAATGCAGCAAAAGCAATGCTGATTTTTTCATAGCACGAAAATAACCGGAAGTATATCTGTGCAGGGATGAAAGATACGAATGACCACCAGCATCAGTAGAAATAGTCAAAAGGGTTCAACAAACACCCATGAATCCCGAAGGAGTCCATAGTAAGAACAAGCCTTGATGACCATATTCCTCCAGCGAGAAAATAGCTTTCCCAAGGAACCGTTTGCGAAGCTAGTCGAGGCTTTAAATTCTGATGACTAGCAAACGCGCAAGCAATTCTTTGTGTAGATAATAGAGAAACTTGTATCTAAAACTTGAATCAAATAAGTTCGGGGAATGTCTTGTTTTTATTCATAAGGCTGTACGTTTTACCTGCAGCAAAGTTAACAAGTATTTATCACGAAATATTCCCCATGCCACACTTAGTATGAAAAGGACTAACGCAAAGCGAATGCGTTCTGACCCATCTCCAAGCATTATCCTAATGGCCATATCTTATATGAAAGAATTGAGAAAATATTCATGGAATCCAAATACTTTTGGTCCACATACCACATAGGCTGTTCAGTTTAATATTTTTACAAGCCAAACTGACTTATCTAAGGCCACGTTAGCCTATTATTTCCAATTTTGCATCATAAATAACTTTGGAAGTAAATTTCTTCTTCTAGAATTTTCTTCTTTTTTGGACGAAGTTGCACAAAGACGCACGAGTTAATCCCTACCGACTATTGAATGTGTAAAGAAAGCTGTGGCCTATGATAATCATTGCTCACTCTCAGCAGCCCTTTTTATGTGATATTTTAATATAATTTGCTAATAAAAACGATTTTCCATACATTTATAGAGTAGATAATAATAACCGTTTCCAGTTTAAATAGATATCAAATCTTATTCCTCGCTATCTTTTGGTTAGTTAATTTACATTTCTCAATGCTAGCGATCATGATTATATTTACCGTATGCAGTAAAATAATCCTTTCTTATGAAAGCAACGAAAACATTGATATTTGCAAAGTTCAAATTGCGTGGTCGTTTCTTATGAATCCTGTAATAATTGAAGAAAGCTAACAAAAAGTGTTTTAAAATGTGTAATTTTATCTCTTTGCAGCCAAAGTATTATGTATAATCTGCAAACTTACAGAATCTCGAGTCTCATACTTAAATTAATTTACCTTTACACCTAAATTAATCATTAGAGAAAATGACCTTATAGAACATTCGCTGCATATAAAAGCTAATCAAGAAAATAAACAGTCGGCGAAATGGCAAACAAAGCTTCTCTTTGCCTTTGGTGGCTCGTTTATTAAATACACTCTTTTTATCTTCGGTGAGCAAGTAACACGCCACCTCGCCCTAAAATCTCCGTGTTTCTCTAAGTGATGCTTTCGGTTTCTCGAGAAGCGAAATGATTAATAAAGTCGTGCTCGGAGTTTTAATTAATCGTGTATACTCACTCGTTAAAGGCAAAAGATGTTTGAGATAAATAGTTAAACCATAATTGCTTAGATTCTCGTGGTCGTTGGTGACATTTTATTTACAATCATAATTATTAAATTCCAGTTTATTGTGATTAAGGTTCTTTTATGTGGTTTAAGCCTATTAATTATAATTTTATTCTAAGTTCTGCCAAAGTGATTGAGGTCTACTCATGAAAACCAATTGATCTGATAGATTCATTCTACTCATTTATGAGAGCCATGTTAGGTACTTTTACTTCATTGCGAAATTTGAACAGATTTAGAAAGTTATACGACTTTCAGGTCCATATCGATTTAGTTATTCCTTCCTTTAGTATACTAGTTCCAAAACTCTTTTCCCTGTTAGATTTAAAATTTAAAGCCCATCGTTGGTATTTTCATTTTAGCAGTTGACTATGTATATTTACACACAACTCGATTTTTTTAGTCTTTCTTTTTCCCACTCTCTTGATTTTCTTTCACTCACGTCGTATGTACAAACGGGTTACTTGAATTATAATATCACTTTGGTACTAAATAAATGTCAGGCAAAACCACCTATGAGAAATCAGGAAATTATGTCCCCAGATGGGGTCTAATTTTTATTCAGTGTTGAAGTAGTGATTTTAAATATCAGACATACGCCCCAAAGAGTAATTCTTTACTAAAAATTGCAGTTACTTTTATCAAATTTATTTTTTATAAACTAAGGATTTCCTATTATTTTAATTGTTTATGATTTATATGCTCTCAGTTTCCTCTTTCTACATTTTATGTACATAGAAAAATAAGATTGACCTCGATTCCTCTTCCTATTTACTTATTATAAATAAATTCTCTGTCGAGAAAAATCAATGATTTATTTTAAAAGTTTCTTAATAAAAATTGGCTCGTTTAAACATTTTATTTTATTCCTTTCAATGACCGTTAACTTAAGAGGTTATTGTCTCAATACACCACTTTGGTAAGAATAAATGTAAAAGGGTCTTGTTTATCTTTGTCAGGCAAAATCAACTATGAGAAATCAAGAAATTAATAAATAAGAAGTTTCATTTCCGGCTATAGATTGACGCAGCATTTAATATAAGTTTCCGACCCACTCCTTAACAACAAATTAATATACACATGTACGAATGAATTATTAGGAAGATTTTTGAACCAAGAAAATGAATTGCTACAATAACGAGCTAATATTTGATCACAAGAACAAAAAGGTGGTAGAAGATAAAATGGGCTTAAAAGGATTAAAGTCATCAGAAATGAGAAAAAAATAGAATGCGATAAATAATTAGGCGAGGTGGAATTTATTGCAAAAACAATTATGTTGGTATAATAATAAAGACATTCAAAATCCGAAAATGAATTTCCTTAGGGGATTTATTTCAAGTCAGAGTGAAATCGGATTCAAGGATGATGTGGGAATTTAAATTGTATCGGAAAAAATAAACATGATGCATTACTATTGCCTGGAAAGTGACATGGTAGAATTAGATTGTTAAAAATAAATTTAAAAGGTATGTTTTTACACTTTATTGACCAAAATTAAATCTCCAAAAGCTTACTTAAAAAAAAAAGAATTTTTTTAATTACCCAACAATAAAAGAGATTCTGTGCGTTTTCGTTTCTATCCTACTTAAAGATAAAACAGTGGAATCTGCATTCATTGTTATAATGAAATGGCCAAAACAAAGAGAAGAGGAAATAGAAAACATAGCGATGATAATCAAGGAATAAATGAAAGAAAAAGTTAAACAAACTATCTTTTATATGCATTAAAGGAATACACAGCTTATATAATAAATAAAGCAGAAATAATTCGAGCGCGGTATCTCGGCTTCAGTTTGGTGGTAGGAAGACATTGCTGCTCGAGGTAGCCTGCAATGGGTTTCGAAAAGTGTTAGCTCAAATTATTATAAAAGAGAAACTGATATGAGAAATGTTTTTATTGGAGTGGAGGGAAAGAAGATTAAATGGGCTGGTGATGACAGGATGTACAAGTAGAAGCAACTAGTTGGCAGGTGAGATTGATCAAGAATCGGGGAAAAATGGCTGTTGTAGTTGTTCGTGTATTCAGCTAACCTGTTTTTCGTGCTAGAGAATGAAAGTAATCGGAAAATGTTAATAAAAGGGTTGAGGATAAGTGGTTGGTTGAAGAGGGGTGGAAGATTGGAAGTAAATCGTAAAAATGTGATTTTATTCTATTTTAGGGTTAGGATGAGAACCGAAATTCGATTTCCTCGGTAGCATTCTGAGCAAGGGCAATGTTTAAAAATGCTATAGACGATCTATCAAAATCTTATCGATAAATACATCTAAGGTTAAAAAAAATCTTGAATAGAAACCCAATGTTTAGTGATGCTAAGGCACTATTTATGGAATATGCAGGAAACTTTAGGATAATATAATAATTCCGACCTCACTGTATGATTGAGAGACTATGTTATTGAAAGAATCTGAAGGATACTGATCAAAATCAGCATAAATGTACACTTTGTAGATACTGTAAAGGGTCAGAATCGTATATTGAAGAGAAACGAAACAATCAGAGGTATATCAGTAGGGTGAGAAGAATTCTATTGGATGGATATTGTATCCTAGAATATGTTGTAGTGGGACAAGCAGAGATGGGAATTTATTTGAAGATTAAATATATTTGATTAAAGGGGCAGATGTGTGATGGGTTTGAAGACGGTTCAAAATATGAAGTAATGTTATGAGACAGTTCCTTTAGGAAATAGTAGTAACAAAAGAACATGTAGATGTTAAATGTTAATGTGGGGGAAGAGTTGGAAAGTGGTGTGACTGATGTGTTTCTTCGACCCTGTAAAACGATTGGACAATCGAATTCGGAGGTATCTCTGAGGTCTTAGAATTTTCTGTTAAGGTGTGGAAACATTTATGAGCTGCAGCATAGGCCCATGTTTAAGCTATTAAGATCTCAACTTTGAGGGTAAAAATTCCTGCAAAACTATGATGGTAAAGATATCAGATATTTTAATGCGTAAGGTAAAACTATCCATTAGTCATTTCCTTTTTACAGTAGTTTAAGAGATTATTTTTTGAACGAAATATAATTCATTTCGAATCATATCGCAGTCCCTCTGTGCCAAATTGCTATGATTACTCAAACAAACGCAACGATATACTAAGCACTATTAACTTTTTAATTTAGTTAAGTAGGAGGGAAACCCACGACAAATCACTCTTTAATTCTGGGTTGAGCTTTTCATATATAATGTTTCCAAGATTCGAAATGTAATTGGGCATTTATGTGAATTAAAAACTTAGAAATCTTCTATAGAGATATCTCTTTTACATTTAATTCCGTGATCTTTGATTGCCGAATTTTCCTTAGTTTGAATTAATTCGCTTTGTAATCAGGAGTGATTTAAATCGTTTTGGCAAGTTCGAGACGAAATTTTTAAAGTTATCTTCACTGATATTCTTCCATTTTCACACGGGTAAGCAGCTACAAATTTCAGGGGTATTTTAGCGCTTAAAAACATATATAAGGGCAAATCTTGCGAATTCTCGGGGCATAGGCCTAAGGGTTTGATGTTATTTTCACATAAGAAATGTATATCACATGTTCTCTGTGACATATTGCGCCATCATGCTGATGAATATAAAGTGTGTTTCAAAAAGAACGCTCGAGCTTTGTCAGGCGATAGTGGCCATGTTTTTAAAGCGACATCTGGTACCTCACTTTGAACTGTTCAGTACTTCATGGCGAGTCAGGATATAGGGTTATAGCCATGAACAGCCTGTGCAAATCATAAAATGTTATTATCAAATTCAGTGCTCCGTTCGACAAACGTTCCGCGCATTACGTGATTTCTATTCTCGACAAAATCGACCTGCCGATTGTGTCGACTCTTGGTGGCCAAATTCGAGGCGAAAGGGTCGATCAACAATCGCCAACACCCGTACTTCACCGAAACGCAAGGTCTACTGAAAACATCGCTGCCGTAAAAGGAGAATGTACGGGAAAATCCGAGGCAGTCAATTTCTCGTTGCTCACAAGAACTTGGCCTTTCTGCGACTTCAGTTTGGCGAATTATGCGTAGGAACTTAGGTCTGTACCCATACAAAATCCAACTTACCCAAGAACTTAATGTTAACGACCATATACAACGCCGTGTATCGCTAATGGGGCTCTAGAATAGTTGGAAGTTGCCCCAAATGGATTTGTGAACAAGCAAAATTGTCGAATTTATGACGAAAACGATCCACATGAGATACACCAGCACCAATTGCATCCCCCAAAAGTCACTGTTTGGTGCGAACTTTCGGCTAACGAAATCATCGGTCTGTATTTCTTTGAGAACGAAGATGGGATTGCCATATCCTTCAAAGGCTAGACTTAAAGATCAAGGATAAGCAACTTCTTTAGGTCTCAAATGAATTATATGCCTGATATTGATACTGACGAAACGTCGTTCCAACAGGACGGCGCTAAATGCCACACTGCGCACGCCACGATAGACATTTTGCACCAGCGAGTTCAGGGCAGGGTCATCTCGCGCTGCAGGGACCTCCACTGGCCACCGAGATCATGCGAATTAACGCTATTACTACATTCTTTGGGGCTACCTTAAATCGCAGGTCTATGCGAATAATCCGCAAACAGTTGTTGTCCTCAAACTCAAAGTAAACATATCGAACAACATCCAGCAAATTCAGCCCGATTTTTGCGACAAAGTCATCGAAAATTGGCATCTCGAATACGTTCCACCAAGCGAAGCCGCGACGGATATTTGAACAACGTCATATTCCACAGTTAATGCCATACAATTTACCTTCAAATATAAAATAAATTGAGTGCATATATCACACACAAATTGTTTTATTTACATTTAAAAATCCAACGACCTTATTGGAAGACCCTTTATATATATCTTCTCCAAATTGGTTCTTGACCTTTGAGAAAAGCTAGAAGGTGAAGCAGGTTTTGGTCCTTTTGGAATTCATAGCAGTGTTCGTTAGAAAATAGTCAACTCTTAAGTTTCCTTTGATGATGTTCAGCCCTAGACATCGAGATTGTTCGTATGCTTCACCGTGTGCATGATTTAGTAATGCTAAAAGCTTTTTCCTTTTTTCCTCTTAACGAGAGATCTTCCAGAAACTCCTGACAAGCGAAAAGGAGCGTTACCTACGAATATCTCTTAGCCATATTCTTCAACAGTCCATATTTATATGTTTTCTAAAAGTAGCTCCTGTTTTAAGCTTATTTTTGGAAATATGGGTTTTTTTCGAATCCTGTGACGACTTGAATTCTTGGTGAAAATGCCTCTGCCTGACTATGTTCGATGAAGCTTTTTTCGAATTGTGACCCAGCTTGCTACTCTAGGCCTCCAAATCTGTAAGAAGGGATCTTAGTAGGAAGCAATCAAGGGGGTAAATTGAAGTTCTTAAGGCACCATGTGACTTTTTATTTATTAATTATCATACATTGGTGTTACTTTGTGCAATACACTTGCCAAATAACTTTTTGGATTTCAGTATATTTTGGTGCAGAGCAACTATCGTAGAACGCGTATATTTTTACATATCCCTTCGGAAATTTAAAGAGATTCCCCAATATTTATTTTTAATTAATTGGGAAACATAACAATTATTTTATATCATTCACTTAAGCTTACTATTCAGCATTTTACATTTTTAACCCAGAACCAAAGTTACAAGAACAGAAATTCATCTCCTACCGGAATAGGACCAGAGCGAGATTTTGGATTCTTCATATTTTTAAAACTTTAACTCTATAATAAATCATGAATAAATAAATATTACAATACATATTTCTATCCACAGTTTTTAGCAAAAGTTGTGATTTCAAGTTAAAGTTATAATTTTTATCCAGGTGTCATTGAAACGTCTGTTTCAATGTATCTAGGTTTGTCAAGATGGAATTGTAAAGAATCGAGATCTCTGTTATCCTGCACGAGGGCCACAACATCTCCGACTTTGCCAAGTGGCTGAACGTCAGCTGTATAACAGCCCACAGAGGCTTGAAACGGATAAGCCCCAAAAGATATAGCTCGTTCAAGCAGCCATCAAGTTGTCAAAGATTTGGCCTCAAAGGTGATCGAAGAACCAAATAATAGTGCTCGCAAAGAATAAGAACATCTCTTTGACCACAATGCCCAGGGCCATCAAGGAGGTGTGCAGCAAAGATTTGACGAATGTGTAAAGGCTTCCGCTGAAAATTAGGAAGTTTGCTACGCGTTCCAGACCAAGCACCCAGCTTCCTTGATGATGCTAGGTGAAGTGGCTTTGAATGGAGAGAAGATAACCCCGATGTGCTCTCCGGCCGGTTTCAGGCTCGTCGTGGCCGATTACAGGGAAATATTCTCAACAAAGGCCGGCCTGTAATGAAAAAATTCACAAATAAAGAGGATTTTGTCTTTCAGCAGGGCAACGCACAGGCCACTGAAGTTATTCCTCTCAATCCCATAGACTCCAGCGTGTGGGCTTTTGACAATTCAAGGTCTGTAAAGTCCGACACAGCAGCGTTGATGTGCCGAAGTCCTCTCTCAACAGCGTCTGGGCCACTATGTTGAAGAACTCCAACGACAACGTGTGGATAACATATATCAATTGCCAGAAGCCTCCACTTATGCCAGAGGGGTGCCATCTTGATCTATTTTTATAGGTTAAAACAATAAAAACGTGTCTAATTGCATCAAATCTATCATTGTAACCTTTCTGATAACCATTGCACAAAGTTTAACAGAACTTTTCTAATAACCGTTTTTTTTAAATAATAAAAAAATATATATTAGTCTCAGAAAATTTGCCCTGTTATATATATATATAAGGTGTCCCATAAAAAAGTTAACCGTACTTTGAATTAGTATAACTCAAAAGATCTTGGAGATTTTTCGGTTCTGTAAAAGTGCTTCATTTCCCACTATTTATCTATCGAACCAGAAATTTCATTAAATTCCATTTTATGATATTAATACACTAATGGGTTTAGTGGTGGCTATCAAAAATATATTTGCGTATGGAAGTAACTAATGAAACAAAGCGCTTGGAATTCTAGGCCACCGTGCACTTTTAAGAGAATCATTGGGAGCTTAAGTAGCCTAGGTCATGGGGCGATTCTTCACGCAAAGCCTAGGCCATTTTACAGTAGTTTTCATCCTAAGCTGTGGTATGGTCTCGTCATTATCGTTTACTACGAAAATCAAAGCGTTTGTGTGTTAAGGTTTACTTCCATAGAACCGTTTTAATCATACAGTTAACAAAAGATCAACGCGTATTTGTAGGCACAAACTTTACTAAGACAGGCAGCATTAAACAATTACAAAATTCATTTGAACAACGCTTTACAGGTAGGCACCCACCAAGCAAGCCCACAATTTGGATAAATGTTCACAAATGCCAACATGAAGGAACATGCTCAAATCTAAATAAAAGTCGTTTGGGTCGTATGAGAAACAAAGAACAACAGAAAAGATCGAACATGTTCAGATAACACTTATTCAAAGTCTACATGTATTAGTCTAAAAGAATGGGTTACAATTGTCAAAGTCATGATTTAACCGCATTATTAATTAAGACTCAAAATGGCATCCCTATAAGATGCATGCGAGACATCAGCTTCTTGAAATGATTTTGCTCGTCGTAGACAATTTGTTGAATGGTTTCTCCATAAACCTGCTTGTTTCTTGGAAAACATTGTGATTTGTGACGAGGCAGCCTTTTTCATGAATCCAAATGTAAAAAGCCAAACCATTCGCCAATATGCAGTATTGAACCACCCCCCAGTATTCAAATTTGACAGAGGTATTTGTCTGCACAAAGTGTTTCTGTGGATTGGAATATGCGGGAATAGTTATATTGTCAGGCCATTGTTTTACAAGAATAAATTGAATGGTGCTGCCTACCTGCGCATGATCAACGAAAGGTTCTTCTCGTAAATCCGCCAGATTTACGCAATCAATTCAATAAAATTTAGTGGGTTCAGGATGAAGCACCAGCTCATAGACAGCTTGCTGTAAGAACAAAAGTAACTTAACACCAGGAGATTATTTCTTATGCTTATATCTAAAGAATAAAATGTATTCTACTCCACCATAAAGCATCAACCAGTTAAGAGATATTATCACACGTGTAGTCAATAGACTTAACGAAAATCACAGGTTGAACAAAAAAGTTGTTTAATTAATACGGTCAAAGGTGCAACTGTGCTTGGAAAGAAATGTAGAACATGGGAAAAGAAAGGGAGCTTATAAAATTAAAAAATGAATTTGTATTACACGTAAGAAGAGGTGTTTTTGTTAAAAAAAAAATTAAATATTTTTGTTTAATTTAAACTTCGAAGTTTCATTATTTCACTTCCTCGCGCAAACAGAATTTTGATAGCCTCCTCTAAACCAATTAGTGTATCAAATTTGTTTTGTTTTGCAGCACTCAAAAATCTCTAATAGGTTTGGAGTTATACTAATTTAAAATACGGCTAACTTTTTTCTAGGACACATTGTATATATAAATATATATATATATATATATATATATATATATATATATATATATATATATATATATATATATATATATATATATTAATATATATATATAAACTTTTCACTTGGCGTCTTTAAAATAGTTTAAACTATTTGACTCTTTCTTTCCCCGATTAGTTAATAAACGATACACTTCAGAGTTAATTTAAAAACTTAAAAATGTTAAATTAGTTTTGATCTTATGATTAAATCTTTAGTAATTTTTAAAATTGATTCTTCATTGTCTCAGTTTTGTTGGCTTCTGTAAAACCTATATATGATAATCTTAAATTACGATTTTTTATCTTTTTTCGCGCAGAAATCGTTATCACTTCACCCAAAAGAGAAAGAACTAAGAGTATCAATCGTATTCACATCCCTTAAAGAGAAAAGAAATCAAAGAGTTTAATTTCTTATCACATGACTAAACGAGAGAAGAAAACTGAGGGTATATAAGAATGAGGGGATGGTAGTGCAATGATTAGACCTCGTTAAGACTCGAGATTGAGTTTAGTTTCTTTTGCGCCAAATACTTCTTTTCCACGACCAAAACATTTGTCTTTGATGTCACTCAGGTTTGCTTCAGCTTTACAGGTCACAAGGGCTTCACTTTCTTCCAAACCTCTGCTTAATAAGTGAGAGAAATGTAAGAATAATAATAATTATCCTTTGCCATTGGTTAAAAGTTATACCTTAATATGCGATTGGATGATATAAGTATCGATAGACATAGGAACAAAGGGATTAATTCGATTCAAACGTAACTGGATTGTTTCTTGGCACTAGTAAAGACCAAAAAACACGGTTCTTCAAGAAAGCTGAAGCCAATCACGTAAACTTACCTTGTTGATGGATTCAGGCGATGAGCCAAATAACTTACAACACACCTACACACGTCCGTTTCCAATTAGCACCTCCTCTTAGTAAAAAAAATAGCATTTACACCAATAGAATGCAGAGTGGAAGATAAACTCCCACTTGAAGTTCTTTGAACTTTACTCAATTTTATTAGAGCCAGAGGCAATGCATATATCACTTTCTTAATTTTTCATAATGGAAAATAGTTGCATAAATACTTTAAATTTTCATGTGAAGAAAAATTCAATGATACGATTTTATTGAACCAATTCCGGTGATTGTATTATTAAGGGAAAATAAGATTCAAGCATTGAGTTTGAGTTATTGCATGCAATCTATAGATATAAGAGAATGTCTTGAAAGTCTTTACACATTCCAGAATATTCAAAGTTAATGAAGTGATTGGAACTCCTTTTTAGGAAAGAAAATATGTATTTTAACGGTATAGAACTTAGATAAATGCTTCTTCTGCCTAATTTTGTATATGCGGGTATAACTCTTTGTTAGTTATTTAAAGTTGTAAGACTTATATCATTCGAAAGTAAATATGAAACAACATACGGGTTTCAATTTTCCTTAGAATCGGCCGTGTGACGCTCTTTGGGGAAAAGAAACCTACTGCTGTGCAGTAAGAAAAGAGAGTAGTGCCAATCAGTCAGCACTTTTCCATCTAAGGATGATAGGTCAATGCTGCCGACAATTTGCACCGTTTGTTAATATGATTATAATCAAGAGTGACAGAATCCATTCACTACTTTACTTACTTCTTGCCAAGTTATCTATTTTGTCAGGAATTTTGAAACTCTAATTCTTATTTGCAAAACTTAGATCAATTATTCATATTTTATCTTTGTGGCTCTTCGAGATTCAGTCAAAAGGGAAGCATTTCGCCCTTTTTACGGTCACTACTTTTTGTTTACATTTGCTTTCAGGAGAGTTTAAAGCACCTCACTTCTCTTAAATATCGAGTTGAATTTTCGCATTTCAGATCCTTGTTTTTCTAAACCCTTTATTCGTTATCAGATTTTTTGTAATTCCTAATTACATACTAAAGGTTTTTAATTTTAAATAAACCTAATTGGTAAAATATTTCTCTACCATCCCTATCAATATAAAGAATTATTTCTCATTAACATTTAAATAATAGACCAATATTTCTATCAAAGGGAATCATTATTGATTGAAGTCTTTTATATGAATAAGCGCTAAAATTCCTTAATCCAGTGAAAGGAAATATATGTACATGTTTTGAGACATTTTACAATACTTGAATAAGAAATTGTGAGAGGGAATTGCGAGACACAAAACTATCCAGATACAAGTCTCATACAAAGAGACAATTTAGAATTATTTACTTGCATAGCTCGAAAGGCATTCAATTTTCGAGGGCAGTTCCTTGCGTACATCTGTTTACCTCTATATTTCTTTGATGGAGCACGGATCGGGCCCGTTTCCTATTGCCTGTCTGAGGAAGAGAAAAAAGAACTATTCATCTTAATAAAAGGAATACCATACGAGAAAATAACCTGACATGGAATAATAATTACCAGATCGTCACTTAAAGTTTTCTTTTAAATTCAAAATTGAGGCAACGGTGAAAATTCATTTATTACATATTCTTAATCTTTACTTCTTTTCTAAACATAAAATATGTATTGGAAAAATAATTAAACCGCTCCTCCATAAGATTATACTAAGAAAGTATGCATCAATCTATGCTGCATATATAAAGATGAAAGAGAACATTAAGGTGGAAAGGCAGAAATTCCAAGAAACACCTTAAATTCAGTCCTGGATAGATGAAAATTTTAATAAAAAGAGTTTCACTTACCATATAATAAGATATTTATCTAAGATTATTACACAATGTAACCTCGTTTTAACTATATAAGTCAAATTACCGTTTAGGGTTTTAGACGTTATTCACGCACATTCTCTATACAGAAGAACAATTGTAAAAATAGGGCAGTAAAAATAAAGTACCTAACAATTTGAATGTTAAACATTCGTTTTATGTTAGTATTGCAAGAATTGTTGGAAATAAGAGAATTAAAGTTGTAATTTGATGACACTTTCTTATACATAGCGGAATCTCCACAACCACCTATTTAAGTAGTTGATTTGTAGAAAACTGTCAATTGCACCTTCCTTATACTATATTTAGACACATAAGTCAGGAAGCGTAGAAGATAAACCATAGAAATAGACGTCGAAATCCGTAAATTTTATTCAAGACAGGTTTCGGTACGAAGGAATGCGGAAATTGCTACATGAAGAAAACTTTCATTGATAATACTTTAGGACGACCAAAGGTTATGTTCCTTTTTGCAGTAATAATACAAGAATGTACCTGAGAATATAATTGCGTGCATAAACTAGGTATAAATAGACATACAAAGGTCACTTCTGTATAGAAAGAACTATCAGATAAATAACCTTTATCCATTGAAGTAAATCCTAATTAATCTTGACTCTTGGAAAAAATCTTACCATAATCACATTTATTTTCAAAATATTTTTAACATCTTGGAAATTTTCTTATCTGAGATATAAAGAATGACCGTGATATGTTAATTGATTAAACAGACTTTTTATATAGGCTTTATAATTACAGGAATACATGTGCTCATTCAGTTGGCAGGGGTATGTAGACATATATAAAGTTGCAACTAGTTCAAGTGAGTTAGAATTGGGAATGCCATGAGGGCTTCAGTTATTTAAAAGAGAGAAGCAACAAACATTTTCTCGTAAATAAAATATTATTGTTAAAGATTATATTTGAAGAGGATTGAGTAAGTAATATGTTAAAAAGATTCTTTAGTAATTTTAACTGTTATTATTTAGGATATAAATAGAGGATGCATAATTACATTCTCTATAATATAACCTTTGCTCATTTTAATGATTAATTGAAATCATTTATCAATAATTAATACGTAAAATAGTTTTCTTACACACATTAAAATTGCTGAATGAGAAGAATAAATCAACTATTTAAACAGGCATTCATTTCTTTACTGCTTGTAAGCTTTATATCTTTTATCACCATATTATATTAAATATTCTGAAATATTCTACTAAAGTTGGAGAGTTTTCCAGAATGTGGAGTTGAATTCAGTTTACATTATCTTGATCCTGATGTTCTATCGCTACTCGGTACGAGAGAGTCTTATTATGATAAATTATATATACTTTGAAGAATACCCGTACTTCCTTATTTATTAGAGTGGTATGCGAAATCTAAATTATTTTAAATGATAAACAATTTTAGGCTAAAGATTATTTTATTGTTCTTCTCACATAAGTATTAGGATTTTTAGTTCTTTCTATTTTAATTATTAATTACGTTTGCTCAGGTTAAGGAAAATTTGGTTTGACTAGGCAGTGAACTCTAGTCTCCTAAACTTCTCGCAGTCTAAACTAACTAACATCTAAAATACTAAACTTTAATTAGACGATAGGAGAAAAGGACGCATAATGTTCAACTGATAAGAGTTTTTTCTCTATTATGAGACTAATTGTTTATTCTGAACCCAATATGTTATAGGTTTATCAAATTAATTCCACTCATAAGTTTGTTCTTCTTATTTAAATTAAGGAAAACCTGACAGCACTAGCGACAATGATTGGATTCCTTCAATTTAATTTCACAGAAAGAAATATATATATATATATATATATATATATATATATATATATATATATATATATATATATATATATATATATATATATATATATATATAAGTAAAACATAGTCTACGGAATGTTAATCTCGAATTTTCATATTTAAAATTTCAAACTGTTAACGATTCAAATATTATTAAGAGAAATTAATGCCTGAATTAATTTTGAAACATTTTATATCTTTCACATAAATGACATTTTTTATTGACAAAAGTAATTTTATTCCCTTGTATTTTAAAACTTTTAATTCTCGTCAATCAGCATCTAATATTCAATTGATATAAAAGCTAATATAATTTCTAAAAACGCTAAACTTTGACTTTATCAAAGCAAACTTTCAGTAAATCAAATCTCTAGCATAAAATTCCATCTAATTATTTAACATACTCGTAAGTTTCAAAATTCTTGAAGAGGTTTATCCAGAAAACACTTATTTGTTTTAAAGAGCTCGTAGGAAAATCAAATAAATGACTAGTATTTTCAAAAGAAATGGTTTATTCTTAGGTTAGTACAAGTTTGTGTTACATGTGGTAAGGTAAAGCAAAAAGCGATTAAACACAAATAATAAAATTAGAAGAAATAATAGATATATAATCTTTATCAATTACAATATACATTATTCTAATAAAAGATTAAACCAGCGATGCAAAGATAGGCACAGTTTTTGTATATGGTACGACCAGACATCAAGCTAGAAATTAATAAGAATAAACACTTGGAGGGCCAACATATCCGTATTATACTGGTAGAAGAAACCAAGTGTAGTATTTTGTGTAATTCATTATCAGCAAGTTGTTTTCAAAAAGTATTATACATTTGATGATTTGTTATACAACCTAATAACCAAAAAATGAGAAAATCAGGTAATTATATTTGATTCTTAGGAACTAATTTAGAAATAGAAAATTGAAAAGTCACGAAATTGATATAATTTCCTTTAATATCAAATATTAATTTATTATGTCGTATAAATTGTTTTCAACCTTTTCTATTGTAATAATCTCATTAAAATACATTTTTTGTTTTATTTGAATTTGCTGGTTTCCACTGTATGGTTTCTTAACCCAATTATCTAGTTTCATTCCTCTGCTCTTTGCTTTCATCCGAATGCGTATTGAGTTAGACTGCCTTTCTATTTTCGCGCTCCCCATATAGGACACTTATCTCTCTTATCTCAAGAAAATTTGAAGATTCGCTAATTCTGGCCCAACATTCATCCAAACTATAACGACTAAAGAAAGAATACATGTTGCGTCCCAATTTAGGAATAAAAGTAATACCACTGTCACAGTGGTCCATTTAAATTTACACTTTTATATATATATATATATATATATATATATATATATATATATATATATATATATATATATATGTGAACGAAAGAAACCACTTGTTTGAGGGAGTTAAAGGTTAAACCTTTGGCCTATGACCGTGTATAATTTCTTGATGACTAATTCTTATCCATTTTGACAGTAATTCTTTTTATAATGAATCTCGAATCATAGTGAGGAATACATGTTGGTCAACCTTTTAAGATTTTGAAAATCTTTATTACTTGGCTGCGTAAACGTCTATTTGCAACACATAATAAATAAAAGAAACCAGAGGGAGAGGTGACGCCCCCTTGTCGCGGGAAGAGAGCTTGTGTGGACCTTTGACTTTTCGAGCTATGTCAGCGGGGGTACCTCTCCTCAGTACCCCTGGCAGGGCTTCCCTTGTCGATTTGGTCGGAAACGAGGTTCCAGACTAAGTGCGTCATCTTTTCTTTTTTCTACTCTATCCTTCTCTTTTTTTTACTTTTATCTTACTTCCCACTTATACAAAAAGAAAAAAAACAACAAAAAAAAGCCTACTCCTATCATGTCACTCTTTCCCTTTTTTCCCTCTATCTACATATAAGGACCTGGCAGCTACCTCACGCGTCAGAAGAGAGGCTTTGGAACCTCTATAAACAACGCCAATCGACGCTCACTGGTTGCGAGAGACTAGGACTAGAGGGGTCCTAGGCGTTGGGGCACGATGAATGGGATGAGGGTAGTGCACCGTTAACCCCTTCTCTGGCGCGTAATTATTGACCGTTCCCAGTGCCCGTTGGCGGGTGCCTCTGGTAGCATCGGTCCGAGGTGACGGCCCTTTGTTCCCAGGTTGGTTGCCAGGCCAATAAAAAGCCTTGGGTCGAGTCTCTTGGTGGGGCGGGATATCCATTGAACGCTGCTCCGAGATCCTGGCCGTTGTGAAGGAAACTAGTAGGAGTTTAGTAAGGGGCGTGCTTCGTTGTTGTTCACTTGGTGAGAAATAGATGGCCCCTTCGGGGACCGTCTGTGCTGCTTGGTTGGGAGCCATGGCACGCCGAGGCTTGACGACTCGGTCGGACGAACAGCAGCACATGGAGCGTGCCTTCTGAAAGATCCAAAACGTCTCCGATCGATAGGCGGGAGCGACTCACGCGGGGAGAACTCACCAACCCCCTTTTTCTATTGATTGGTCACAAAGTTTTGAAAGAGAGAAAGTGTTTAAAATGACAGGGAAAAAAGGTCCAGCTGCACTTAAATATACATGTGCGATATGCCAGAAGGACAAGTGGTGCGTGGACTTCCCGGAAGGATGTTTTTCGAAATGCCACCCGGGAAGTATATGCACCGACTGCATCCTTAAAGGAGAGATCCGAGAGGCAGTAGCATGCTGCAATGAACTCAAGGATCTCTTCACAACCTCTGAAGAAAAATCTAGGGCGCTGGAAAATAAAATACAGACCCTAGAAACGCAGCACGCGCTTCAGATTCGGCGTCTCGAGGAAAAAATCCTAGAGCTAGCCTCTAAACTAGAGGCCCAGTCGGCTCAAGCTCGAGACGAAAGTCCCACTGACTTGGGTGGTTCCGCCGATGCGACTCCAGCCCAAGGAGGTGAAACTGCATTGGCAGCCCCACTTCTGCCATGCGGAGCCAATGAGAATAAGAAAAAGAAAAAGAAGAAAAAGGACCTTAATGCTGCTCACCCCAGTGTAGAGGATTCGAGCGTTACTGGTGCGCAAGGGAAAGTGAAAAGAAAAGAAGAGTAAAGAGAAACGGAAGAAGAGAAAACAAATAAAGACAAGAAAAATAAGATGAAGAAGAAAAAAAAAGAAAAATGTAGAGATACAAGAGGAAAGCGGCAAGTCGCTTCCGAGGGGGAAGAATAAGTCGCCTGCTGACAAATGTGCAAGAGTCACCCTTATTGGTGATTCTCAAGCACGGGGCCTGCAGTCCCTGCTAGCGGCCCGCCTTCACACTAGTGTGAAGGTAAGCTGCCTGCCAGGATGTGGTAACCACCACATCAGAGTAGAGGCTGAGAAATCACAGATTTCTGAGAGCTCAGTCGTTGCTCTGATGGTCAGTGGAAACGACCTCTACCTGAGAGGAGGTAGGGTAGGCCCTACAGATAAAATCCTCCACACGGTCATGGGTGCCGTGGACGACTGTGGGCTGAAAACCCGCAAGCGTGTGGTAGTCGCGATGCTCCCGAGGAGAGGTCCAACACGGACCGCTCACTCGATGAATGAGGCTTCAAACCGGCGCCTGGCAGATTTGTGTACGGCAGAGGGGGTCTTTTTTGTGGACCCGTATCGCACCTTTTATGGTATAAATGATCTCTACCAAAGGGATGGGGTACATCTTTCCTTTAAAGGAAAGGCCTTTCTGTCGAACATGATCCAGGATGTCGTAGAGAGGACCGAAAGGAGTATCCGGCCCAGAGTGAGGGCGGACGTACGCCAGTACTCCCGTGTCACTCCAGAAACGACCTTCTCAGAGGTCGCAAAAAGGGGTGCCTCGCCAACAAACAAGCCGGGAAACGGAAGAGCGTAGGGAGCCCTACAGTCGGGGACTCCCTGAAAGTTCTTCTATTTAATGCGAGGTCAATCAGGAACAAGTTTCCTGAGCTCCGTGGCCTCGTAGCGACGAAAGAACCCGAAATGGTAGCCATAACAGAATCGTGGATAAAAACGTCAAACCGAGACTTTGAAGGCGAATTCACGGTTCCTGGCTACCAACTCTTCCACAAAGATAGGCCAGACAGAGAGGGTGGCGGTGTAATGTTGTATGTCAAGGATACAATCAAATCTTCGAACTCCAACATTATATCCGATCACGAGCTCCTAGGCGTTGACCTAGAGATAGGTCCTGTCAGATACAGGACCCTGGTGCTTTACAGACCCCCTTCCCAACCCGTTGAGAAGGACAGGGAACTGTACCTGCTGCTGGGTGAGCTTGTTCAAGGCAGAGTGTGCATCGTTATGGGCGACTTCAACAGACAGGTTGACTGGGAAACCAGAGCAGCCTGTGGCGAGAGCGCGCTACTCCTGGAGTTCGCCAACAACGAGTTCCTCACTCAATGGGTCAGAGAACCGACGAGAGGAGACAATATCCTCGACTTGGTCTTCACCTCTGAGGATGATATCGTTGAGGATGTCTTTGTAGGCGAAGAGCTCGGTGGCAGTGATCACCAGCTAGTTAGATTTACCGTCAAGATCCCGAAGGTAAGGTCTGTTGCCAGTCAATCAAAGAAACTTGACTTAAAAAGAGCAGACTTTGCAAGCCTTCGAGCTGGGCTGACTGATGTAAGGCTAGCGGTATGCGAAGAGGTTGAGGATTCGTGGAAAAATTTCAAAAATAAATTCATGAGTCTTCAATCAAGTTGCATCCCTCTGAAATGCCTCCGTCGGTCTTCTGTTCAACCAAAGTGGTTTAATCGAGAAATCGGCCAACTGCTTAGGGAGAAGAGAAATGCGTACCGGCGATCGAAGATCTCGGGTGCCTTTGACGAGTACCGGAGGCTAGCCAGGAGAGTGAAGTCCAGCATAAGGGCGGCTAAGCGTACTGAGGAACTCCAAGTGGCGAGACTCTGCAAGGAGAATCCCAAGGAGTTCTTCGGCTATGTAAATAGCCGTAAACCAATCCATCGTAGGATTGGGCCCTTAGTGGACGAGGAGGGTGCATTAACTCAGTCAGATGCAGAAAATGCTAACCTTCTCAATGACTACTTCTCCTCAGTGTTTACTAAAGAGTGTGGTCCCATCCCCCAGCCCACGGATTCCTACTCGGGGGAAAAGCTGGAGGCAATGGACTTCACCGAAGGAGAAATAAAAAAAAAGATCGCTGACCTAAAGACGAATAAGTCCCCTGGACCGGACGGGTTTCTACCCAAGGTGTTGAAGGAAGTGTGCGATAAAGTATCACGACATCTGTGCGCTATCTTTAACATGTCAATCCGGACCGCATGCGTTCCTAGAGACTGGCGTGAGGCGGAGGTGACTCCGATCTTCAAGAAAGAAGCCCCCAGCCATCCGTCAAACTACCGACCTATCAGTTTGACTTCGATAGTCGGTAAACTCATGGAAAGCATGATGGTGGAGAAAATAACGTCGTATTTAGAGTCAAACCTGCTACTGAGGAGTTCCCAGCACGGCTTTCGAAGGCAACGGTCATGCCTGACGAACCTTGTGGAATTCTTCCACTTTGTGTTCAGTGAGCACGATCGGGACAAGGCGGTGGATGTGGTTTACTTAGACTTTCAGAAAGCCTTTGATAAGGTACCACACCGCCGCCTTCTCCGGAAAGTGCGAGCGCTGGGCATAGACGGAAAAGTAGCCGGATGGATCGAGAACTGGCTAAGTGGCAGACGGCAACGGGTGGTGGTGAATGGACAGGCTTTTGAGTGGGTGCCCGTTACTAGCGGAGTGCCTCATGGTTCTGTCCTGGGACCACTACTATTCATCATCTACGTCAACGACATGGACGGTGACATGGTTGCCAAGATTTCCAAATTTGCCGACGATACCAAGCTTGGTAAGAACGTTGCAAAGGATGGAAATACGGCCCGCCTGCAGGAAGATCTTTGGAAGATTGGGGAGTGGTCGGACACGTGGCAAATGCCTTTCAACGTGAACAAATGCAAAGTAATGCATATCGGCCACAGAAATTTCAAATCTCATTATATCCTCAAGGGCACTGCTCTTGAATCGAGTGACACTGAGAAGGACTTGGGTGTAACAATCACTAGCGACCTCAAGTTCTCGAAACAGTGCATCGAGGCAGAGAAGAAAGCCCAAAGGATGTTAGGCTACATAAAGCGCCAGTTTGGATACCGTAACAGGGAGATAGTACTTTGTCTGTACAACTCCCTGGTTCGGCCGCACCTGGAGTATGCCGTACAATTTTGGAACGCGTACAAGCTAGAGCAACCAAACTGATTCCCTCTATCCGACATAAAAGTTATGAGGATAGACTAAGGGAATTAGATCTGTTCTCGTTGGAAACCCGTAGACTGCGTGGTCAGCTCATCGAAGTTTTCAAAATACTTCGAGGGTTCGACAATGTTGACTACCGGGATATTTTCACACTGAGTGAGAACAGAACGCACAATCACGGCTTCAAACTTGAACTGAAGCGTTACAACCGCAATCTGTGTGGAAATATTTTCACTTACAGTATCTGCGGTATGTGGAACGCACTTCCAGTGGAAGTTGTCAACAGTGAATCTGTTGACCAGTTCAAGTCAAGACTAGACAAAGTCTTGAAAAGTGGCCGTTTAGGGACGCAAAACAATTGAGCAGCCATGTGTCCGCTCGATTGCTAGTCCAAAGGTACCCTCTTTGAATGGACCGTAAGGTCTCCTAGGGTACCTTCTTTCCTTGTAACTACTACTTCATGTGCTTTGTGCTAAATTCGGGTATCAGTTTAATCGTCCGGCTTGGAAACTCATTTTAACCTTTCAGCATCTTTGCTAAGGCCTGTAGACCAGAAGTAATCCACCTTCTATAAATGTGGTCGAACTAAAAAATTAAAGTGATTAACACTTGTCTCTAGACCAGTGGTCGACACTGTTTTGCACCCGCCCACTTACCCAAAGGTTCTATCCCAAAGCGACCGCCTACTATCAGCAGCGTGATATACATTTTAATTTCTGTGAAGGAGGGAAAGAAACATCTAATTAAATATTTATTCCAAACTCCTTTTAATATATTAGCAAGCAAGATCATAACATTTGTCTAACCTTAATTCACAAAAAGAACACAATTATTTTCACAATAATATGAACAGAGGATTCAACAACTTTCCAGACCAGCTAAATAGTTGACCTTCTCTTCTTAAAAAACATAAATATATGAAATATGGGTTTACGGATAAAAGATAACATAAGAAAACCCTTAAAAAAATTTGCTTTTTATAACTAACCTTTGTAAATATACATAGATTCTCTTTTCAGATAGAGCAATGTCAAAATGTGTGCTAGTAATATCACATAATAGTATAACAGAAACTATCCAAAATATTTCTAGGAGTAATAGATGAGATAAAATGCTATCAACTGAATCATGTGTACTATATTATTGTTTATACTTTGGTAATTGTAGAGAGATGAATTGAGCTCAGTGAGTATATATTAAAGCAATGGATCATTACATTGCTAAGACCCTGATTTGGAATGAGTGATATAGAGGGTCAACAAATTTAATTTTAATTTATTAAAGACTCCGATTCTAATTCAAATTAAATCTAGTAATTAATTAAAGCTCATTTCCTAAAGTTCTGGAAAAAATAAATAATTATCCACGAAGCAGTCGTTGTTACACATCTTACTGCCAGGAGAATTTGTGTTTGAAGTTTGTTCACCCTAAAATGATTAAATTTCAGGCAAACAGATTTTGACATTCTCTACATAATTAAGAGGAATTGCAATATAAGAGGTGGACAAAGAGGTTTCCCTGTCAATTTGTCGCACGGCAAATTGAATGGAAACTTTGCACGCTCTTTTTTCGTAATTGATTCTAGCAAAGTAAATATAAGGAAGGAACGTCACCTATCACTCTAATATAAAGTTAAACAGATGTAGTAGTATTTTTTATAGAATAGGTTATACTACATATTGGAAGGGATTTCACTAAACTCAATTTATATGTATATATATTTTATATATATATATATATATATATATATATATATATATATATATATATATATATATATATATATATATATATTTAATATATAGTCTATGAAAGTTGTTCAAACATTACTTGCGAAATTCGTGCTGCCATGAAGAACTTTTGGCTTCATTTTCAAAATAAATTCCCGCTATTAATTCGTTGTCAAGTTTATTCTTCACTGATTTTTTCACTGGGCTGTTTTCTTCGACATAACCTTCTTTTTTGCTATAATTTCTGCCTTAATGTGATTTACTCTTTCCTTTTTAATGTTCATTGAACCAATGCTATCAATGAAGGAGGTAGTCTTTATTTAGTTGCTTTCATTGATGAAAACCAAAAGGTTGCCTTCTATTTCATACACATATTTTATTCACAAGTCCAATATTTAATGTGTTTTCTTTGACCTGATGCACTGAGTTCAAGCCCTAAATCGATTGTCTGAGTAATCGTGGCATGAAATAAGTTTCATTCCTCTCAACAGTGAAGTTATACTAAGTTTGATAATACTGCAATTTTAAAACTGGAATTCTTAGAAGGGACGTTTAGCTTATTTAATTGTTAATGGAGGATCAGCTTTTTGGACCAAATAATATACTAAATATTTAAAAGAGATCAAATGGCAATAAACCATTGTATCGCTTGGTTTAAAACTTTATTCAAAGAAAGAGTTAGACTCTTTTATAGAATAGCAAAATGATGTAAATTTATATCGAGTACAAAATATAATATGGTAAAATTAGATTGTAGCAAGCATGTGTTATCACATGATGTAATTAAAATTGTAAATAAGTTATAGCAGCAATGTAATTTATATAAACTACAGTAGTTCAAATCTACAAAAGAAAATTAAGAAGCATTAAATTCTGTAATTTGTAACCTCTGATTACGCAGGAAATAAAAAGCCAAGTTTAAAATTATCGTTGGTATTAAATTTTTAATTAATCTAAAACTTGCTCAAATTTTCTAACTTACCAATGAAGCGATTTGTAGATTTATTAATTTCTCTTCGAGAGTTAGATAATAATTTCAAGTAAATACATTTTTTACTTTTTTTTCCGAAATATATATTAAGAACGAAGCAAATTTCTTCACACTTTCAATTCAACAAAGCATTAAATTTGTTGTTATTCAAAGACGACTTAGCGGATCTTTTTAAATGTTTTATCCCCTTCTAACAAATATATTGGATTAAGTCTAGATTTTGTTTATTTTCAACAGATGGTCTGACAGGAAGTCAAAGGTAAAGAAGTATGCCAAATCTCTATATACGAGATTTTAAAAGCGCTTGTGATGGATGTAGGAAATTTCATATCATGTTAAATTTATAATTGATTTCTTAATAGAAAAAAGCAATAATAATCTAATGTTCTTGCTCTTCTAATAGGATCGTTTAGCTTTTCAAAATAAATCTCTCAGTAAAGAAGGATTTTTAGGCAATCCGAGAAATTTTCTTTTATCTGGCTAAGATAAAATTAAGATGCTTCGATCACCTGGCATATAGAAATTGATTGTAGAATAAAGTTTTGGAATTAAAAAAGCATTACTTCTTTGTCTTGGATTACTCTTGGTTAAATCAGGTTAAAAGATGAGTATAATGAATAAGTTTACTGAAAGGTGATAAATTCATTTCATATATAAATGACAAGTGTAAAAGGGAATATATTGATAAAAAATAACGAGGACTTATGAAGGATATGGATATTTTCGATGGAAAAAACATTAATTACATTTAAATTTCTTGTATGCCTGACCAATGTTAAAATAACTTAATATAATTGAAATTTTTAAATAACAAAATACATTTAATAATATGTTAATAAAACACAGCCCAAGGAAAGATAATAAGGTAATATATATTACACCTTGTTTAGATTGTAATTTATTTTATGTAGGTTAACTTTTAAAAATATCTGAAAGAATTACGCAACATCAAAATTTAGTATTTAAGGGATATTCAAATGGTGTTTTGGCCGTCCACAGGCTTAAGATGGATCACCAGATTAACTGATCAAAGCAGATACCATAGTTCATATAAATGATTTTATTAGCAGAAATATCTTTGAATCTTTCCTAATCTCCCCGGTTTGTTTTCCTTAGATCCATTCCTATCTTTCTTTCTAAAATCAGACTTATTAGGGAGCAGAAAATAATTTGACCTCATAAGGAAAACTGCGCTTTGTAGAAATACCGTGTGTCTCTATTTTATAAACCATTGTAAGGTTGAAAATGTTAAGACAACGGAAGTACTAACTTACATCTAACTTTCTTACCCCTACGTGGTATATACAAATATTTATACTTATTCACGTGTTACCCTTTCGTGACTATTACTCATCAATTACATATTTCTCGAAATAAAAGAATACTAAATATAACTCCAGGAAAAAGGTTTGACTAACTAAGAATAGTAAGAGTATTAAGAATTTATTTCTATTTAAGATAAAATGATATGAGCGGATTCTTGCCTAAAACAGCAGCAATACGGGCTAGGATGTTCAGATAGTTGCTTATATTTCATACATTTTCAATCATACCTCTCATACCGAGAGGAATTATAAAAAGCAAATAAAACTAAGTGCCAAATATTTATACAGGCAGAGTTAGAAGTCATATTTTATCTCTACCTTTCTTCCGAAGAAAATAAATGATTTAAAGTATTTCCCAGCCAAAAGCCGCAATTGAAACCAGGATCATATCGGAAACCCCGGCTCATAAAGTAGTACAAAACCAAGTCCATAATCGATAACTTAAAAGATCGGCGTCTTTGGAATTTCTTATCCTGACTCTCGCTGAGCAACATTTTTCTTAAGTCACGCAATGTGTAGAGTTGTGTAGCTCAAATGACAGGAGTAAAATTTCAAATTTTTCTGATCCTTTCTCCACGCCACTGCCCTTTCTTGTGTTGCATTCCCTCCTTGTTTGCGAAATTTCATCACCATACAATGATATTTAAAGATCGCATCACTTTTGAGCCACGAGTGTTGGTTTCTCAGGAAGTCTATTAATTCCTTGTCATGTGCCCGTTTTCAAAGTAAGTGGGATATGCTATCATTGTACCTATTCCATCACGTCGTGGAAAACAAAACGGTGTCGAACGGCTGGAACTTGGCATGTGGTGAGGTCCCAATCGTATGGAAGAGGGCAAGGATCCAGAGACAGCGAGTAGATGCTTGTGTTAGGAAACTTCGATGAATCCACGACGAATAACAACCACTTAACTAATACCGAACTTATAGGAGAGAGTCAGATCGTATCAAGATATTCCTGAATGACCTTCAGGATCTCTTAGATGTAGCCACAAGTGATGCCCTCCAGAACGTGACCAACGAAGAAGACAAGGAGTTCTCAAACATGCAGCGTAAGGACAGCTTCTTGTGCAGCATAGCAGGGATTGACGCCAAGAAATCTAGAGTCGAGGCTTGGCGTGGGAAAATAAATGACCAAGCTGGGATACGACGAAAGAGAGGCTAAAGTTCAAGGGCCCGATGCTGTCCTCAGTACCAGCTCTACATCTTCAGATGAGTGACAGGCTGAACACGAGCACCGACAGTCAGCTTTAGCCTATACATCTGGTGCTCCTATGAGAAGGTCAAAGGACATCTTCAAATCTCCTGTAGTCGTCGGTGCCTTGGAGCCAGAAAATCTCCCAGATCAGGTTGCGGCGTTTTTCACTGGCGCTGTTGCACAAGACTCGGGCTACGATATATCTGATCTGCCGTTGTCACGAAGTTTGATACGGCGGTCGCGTTGTAATATATGCCAAATCCAAGACGAAGAAGCGCGGAAGATCTTTCAAGCAGCTGGTCTCCTTTTTCTTCATTAGGACAAGAAAATAATGCAGGAGATGTGAGGAAAGAGAGCGGAGAGGGGTTCGATTCTAACAACTGGTAAATAAAAAGTTGTTGGGTGTTTCAAGTGCTGCCCGAGGTACTGGGAAAGTTGGCAATGTTGGCGTCTCACCATTATGTGTTCGAAATTGTTCGTTCTGACCTCCTTCGATTCGTCTTTGGGTACCTTAGAGGCCCGGAAGTTGCCCTTTTCAAGCATTCTTACAAAGAGTTAACGACCTTCAACCAGCAAGAGTACACGGTGGCTGAGGATACCCTCAGCCAATCTTTATCATTTTCTCCATTTATTCAAATAGGAAATTATCCTAAGTTCAAATTATGGATAATTGTATATATTAGGGGCAAGTGAGTAATTTAAATTTTTAAATGGAATTCTAAAAGAATCTAACTAATCCAATAGAAAGTATTTTTCAGACCAATAATCTTTTTAATGCTTTTCTTATATAAGGCCGATAAGTACCGCTAACTTGAAATGCGGGCAATGATTGGGTTACCAAATTAAAAGACTAAATTAGCCAAAGTTGAGGTTACAATTTGATAGCGCGAAACTTCAATCCCATTTGACAAAATGTTAGAAGATTCTGCGGGTTGTTCGCTTCCTCTCGCGAATTTGGGAGCTATTTTATCAAAAACGCTAACAAAAGTAAACTGTGCTTGTTTAGAGTGCTGTACTGACTTTAACTAGTTATACTTCGGTTAGGTGGTATTTGTGGGTATGTTTGTTTTATTTTAAGGAATCCCTCGAAGATCATCAGGATACTAAGGAAGAACTAAGTTGATACTCCATTATAATATCCAAGGTAGGCGCGTAGCGCCTACCTTGTAACTTCAATAGCAATAAAATCGTGGACAATTCCGTTCAGTAAAGTAAATTAACCTTTATCCGCTTTTGGTGATTCGAGAGAGTAACGCCTCCATCGCAATCAAAATCACACCAAAAGTATAATCGTTTTATCGGTAGCAGTACCAAAACTAAACCTGTTTAAATAATCTGAAACCCTTAACCTTCTAAAAATATAGTTAATTTATCGTCTTACCAAAATGTGATATTAATCATATCCGGAAGAAAATTGCAGTTCTTTAATTATATACCTATGGTCTATAGTGTGGCATCTCCCTATGAATTTTTCCTAGCCTAAACCTTTTCTCATCCTTAAAACACGTAGTTGAGAAGCGGCAGGAATAAACTTGGACAAACAACCTCGTCTAGGAAATGGAACTCCATTATAAAGGATCGTCTCCTATATTTATAGTGGCCAAGACGATAGAGAGAATTCATTAAGTTATATTTAGCAGCGGCAAATATTACCACCATGGCTTGTAAAATACCCATGTTCAAGTACTAATAACTCAGGAAATGGTACGAGTCTGATAAAACAAATAGAAACATACGATTCAGATACTCGTATAGAATAGAAAGATAGTAAAGTTTCTGCACAAACTCTTAAAATTTTAATCTGTAGTAAACCATTTAGACCCCCAAACTTTAGCCTTTTGCTACCTATATTCAAGAAATCTTTGTGTTGTAGATTTTTTTCCTTAGCCATAGAAAAACCAAAGGAAGCAGAAGCTAAACCTGAGTTTTCAAATATCTGTTAATGTTATTTAATTATATAATTTATTACTATTGCCTTTTTAGAATTTCGATTAGAGAAAAGATTATCATTTCTCTCCCGCTTCTAATAAACAGTCTCTTCACACATTTTTTTCGCATCTTATATTTTCTTAATACACATTTTGTATGTCCAAAATTTCACTAACATTGTCAGTTAAAACGTTCATGATACTACCGGAGTATGAGTGTATTAAATAGGAAGTCATATTTCCTATCGTGTAGATTAGTTTTTGCGGGAGGATCAAGAATATTCTAAGGATATTGTGTAGCGCAAGGATGTTTATCATTATTATCGTCCATCGTTAGCAACAACACCCAATCTTTACAGTGTATTCATAATAGGGGATTTTCCATATACTTCTAGCTTATTTAAATTCTCTTAATTAATTCACTATATTTGTGTCATGCATCACAATAAGAGCGAAGAGCATAAAATAACACTCGTTGCAGATAGAAAATAACAACCACAATCAATTTTTATTTCTTATTAGAGATATAATCTGCCTTGAGCTAACTCCTGTTGGATTAAATTAACACTTACTCGTAATAGTGAATTAGGTACATATTGCGAGTATGGGCGGATGCGATTCTGCTTATTTTGAGGATCTACTTATTGTTGGGGACGGCTCGTCAGGGAGATGGGCCTACGATGATCCTGAGATTTCAAACATTTTTTTTGGGGGGGGGGCTGGAGGGCACAACCCCTCAGTATATATTCAGAACACGCCATAAACTTCATCCACATAGATTTCAGCTCATAAAAAGTAGTTAGGAAAAATAGTCCAAAATAAGCTAGAAATGGGATCTAGCCATACTCTACACAATTACCGAAAATCGTAGAAAATAATGAATCGTCTCTTATAGGAGATGAGCAGCTTGGGCTCATTTTCTCACAATTCTTTGGATTGATATGAGCTGCATTGGCGTCTCATCCCACAATTCTTAGAAATGAAATTAACGTCTTGGACCTTTCTTCCAACAAATCTTAGGAATAAAATGAGCAGCTTTGGCGTTTCTTCCCTCAATTTTTAGTAATGATAAAAGCAGCTTCCTATCTCTTTCTATAATTCTTAGGAATGATCTAGGCAGCTTTGGTATCTCTTTGCACAATTCTCAGAAAGGATATGAGAAGCTTTATCGTCACTTCCCACAATTCTTAGGAATGTTATGAGCAGATTTGGCGTCTCTACCCACAATACTTTGGAATGATCAGCGCAACCACGTTTCGTCTTTCCACAATTCTTAAGAATGATATCGTTCTTTCTTACGACAGCTTTAAATTAATTGCCACACCATTAAAAAAAAACGTATGTTTTATTTATTTGATGAATTTTCAGAATTAGCTATTTAAGATTAATAAATGGTTGACTCATCTCCAATGATTACTTCGAGGCATTTGCAATAATTCACTACTACACACAAGTGAATATATTTAAAAAGAAATATTTGGTTTGTTAGAGAAACAATCCAAAAGAACAACAAATCATTTCTTATTTTTAGTTCCTATTAAGTTTTGTAACACCCTACGAAATATATTACACAACGAATTACCTACTGGTAAATTGTCGGCTGGATTTTAATCAATTATTTATCTTACCTCCTATTGGAATACTAAGTTCAGTTTGCACTTTTTTGCATCTTCAGTCCCTTTAAGTTTTAGTGTATCATTTTTCACGTACGTTAATATCATTCTTTAATTCGAAAGCAAATAAGAATTTAATTTTAGGCAGAAATAATTAATTCTTAAAACACTTCATTGTATCCCATTGCGAAACGTTCCTATGTTCATTGTGCATCAGACGATCTCAAGCAGTATGAGTCCAAATAAAGTTATGAAAGGAAAAATAGAAATTATCAGCCATACAATTATCTATTTTCTTATTATTTGAATTCACCCGATGTTGGGGTGAAATTTGAGTTATTTGAGCCTTTAGATTTTGTGGTTTCAAAGTTTTAATGCAGTAATGATTGAGTAAAAGATTCTAATTAACATATCAAAGAGCCCAAAAAGACTATTTCAATTGGTCTTTTTCAAATTTCACTGTTGCCATAACAGACACGAATTCATTTTAACCCATCTGTACCTCGCAGGGGGAAACGAAACCGTGTCTCTGATATCAACATATAAATATTTATAGGAAAATACCCGAATCACATTTTTAATTAGTAGTAAACTATTTGACAAACAATGTCCTCTTTGTATTGCCATTATCATATTTTTTATTAAATTGCAAGATATCAAATTAATTTTTTACAAGTAAGAAAAATCCTCCTTAAAATACAAAATATACAGTTATTCACCTAATTGGCTTTTAAAGCTATTTAAAATTCTCGCCCTTGGTCTAAGAAATCAGTAGATACCGCTTAAAATAACTCATCTGCTTTAGTTGAAATATCTAGTTTGATATTTTTCCCTCTCACCTCATTTATATCAGAGTAAACTTTGACAATTACGTGGTGGTGGAGTTAACTAATTGGACTCCTAATATACAAGATTGATTGAAGATAGAGAAGAATGAACAACTTCCCAACCTGATCGTTTATTTGCCTTCAGTGGGTGGACCGTATGAAGGGGAAGCAGGAGGAAACCCATTCGATTCCACGGTGAATGACATTTTCGTTCAAAATCTTTATGAAAACTTTGTTACTCTTAAGCTACAAGAAATAGATTTACATGCCGTATGACAGTTTTCAAACGCTATCCAAACCCTTTATTTTAAATGCCTAAATAAAAAAAAAGAATTCTTTATCTTCACCGTAAGATTTCTCCTTGAGTTAAATGTAAAATTGAGGTTAACGCGCTTGGAAACGTTCTTCTATTTTCATCTAGATAGTGGTTAAATCACGCTTAAATATTTTCAAACATCTATATTTCTCTGACTTCATGTGACGCTTATAGTTGTCCTTAAACTTCTGATTCTACCAATCTTCATTCTTATCTCTCTACAAATAAAAAAGATTCTGGATTTCTTTTTAACGATCTCCTCTCGTCATCTGCGTCCACATCTGGATCTCGTTCGATAAGCTCGCACTGCGTAGCTCTTTAAAATGTATTCGAAAATTTGGAACTGCGCATCACCGCGCACTCAAAGGGAGGGAAAAAATAAACTTTTGCATCAAGTTCTGAACGAAATTTACCTACCTTTCATTGGCAAGATTTATCATGTTAACTTTAGCATTGAATGCAAATTTGTGAATGAATTGAAGAGGTGAGGATAGTTGGTAGTGTGGTCGGATTGTATCTTCCTTTAAATAGTTAGAGCACTTTAAGTTAATTCAAATTTGGATTTTTAATGTTTCTTTTATTCATCTATTCGACTCATGCAAAGCTTCAACTGAGTGTAAATTTGTCTCTTAAAAACAGTCGCCTAAAAACGTTTCTATTGTGCTTGATATTTCGCTCATAAAATATTGTGGTATCAATATTTAAACGTTTTAACTAACTTTGTTTGAGAAGAAAATTATTAGAGTCATCTAAATTAAAAATAATACCTAGTTTATTGGAGTCATCTAATATTAAAAATAATACCTAGATTTTTTTAGTCATAAGAAAGGAAAATTTTATGCATATCTTTTTAAAGTAAAAATTGCTTACTTGCATAGCTCGAAAGGCATTGAATTTTCGAGGACAGTTTCTTGCGTACATCTGTTTACCTCTATATTTCTTTGATGGAGCACGGATCGGGCCCGTATCCTATTGCCTGTCTGAAGGAAAAGAAAGAAGAACTATTCATCTAAATAAAAGGAATACCATACGAGAAAACAACCTGACATGAAATAATAATTACCAGATCGTCACTTAAAATTTTCTTTTAAATTCGAAATTAAGGCAACGCTGAAAATGCACTTATTACATATTCTGAATCTTTACTTCTTTTCTAAACATAAAATATGTATTGGGAAAATAATTAAACTGCTCCTCCATAGGATTATACTATGAAAGTATGCATCAATCTCTGCTGCATATAGAAAGATGAAAGAGAACATTGAGGTGAAAGGGCAGAACTTCCAAGAAACTCCTAAAATTCAGTCCTTGATAGATGAAAATTTGAACAAAAAAAGTTTCACTTAACATATAATAAGATATTTATCTAAGATTATTATAAATATAAGCTCGTTTTAACTATATATTCCAAATTACCGTTCATGGTTTTAGACGTAATTCACGCACATTCTCTATACAGAAGAACAATTGTAAAAATAGGGCAGTAAAAATAAAGTACCTAACAATTTGAATGTTAAATATTCGTTTTATGTTAGTAATGCAGTTATTGTTGGAAATAAGAGAATTAAAGTTGTAATTTGGTGACACTTTTTTATACGTAGCGGAATCTCAACAACCGCCTATTTAAGTAGTTGATTCGTAGAAAACTGTCAATTACACCTTGCTCATACTATATTTAGACACATACGTCAGGAAGCGTAGAAGATAAACCATAGAAATGGACGTCGAAATCCGTAAATTTTATTCAAGACATTTTTCGGTACGAAGGAATGCGGAAATTGCCCCATGAAGAAAACTTTCTTTGATAATGCTTTAGGACGACCAATGTTATGTTCCTTTTTGCAGTAATAATACAAGAATGTGCCTGAGAATATAATTGCGTGCATAAACTAGGTATAAATAGATATACAAAGGTCACTTGTGTATAGAAAGATCTATCAGATAAATAACATATATCCAGTGAAGTAAATCATAATTAATCTTGACTCTTGGAAAGAATCTTACCATAATCAATTTTATTTTCAATGTATTTTTAAAATCTTGGAAATTTTCTTATCCGAGATATAAAGAATGACCGTGATATGTTAATTGATTTAACAGACTTTTTATATAGGCTTTATAATTACAAGAATACATGTGCTTATTCAGCTGGCAGGGGTATGTAGACATATATTAAGTTGCAACTAGTTCAAGTGAGTTAGAATTACGAATGCCATGAGGGATTCTAGTTATTTAAAAGAGAGAAGCAACAAACATTTTCTCGTAAATGAAATATCATTGTCAAAGATAATATTTGAAGAGGTTTGAGTAAGTAATATGTTAAAAAGATTCTTTAGTATTTTTAACTGTTATTATTTAGGATATAAATAGAGGATGCAAAATTACATTCTCTATATTATAACCTTTGCTTATTTTAATGATTAATTGAAATCATTTATGAATAATTAATAGTTAAATTAGCTTTCTTACACAGATTAAAATTGCTGAGTGAGAAGAATAAATCAACTGTTTAAACAGACATTTATTTCCTTACTGCTTTTAAGCTTTATATCTTTTATCACCATATTATATTAAATATTCTGAAATATTCTACTAAAGTTGGAGAGTTTTCCAGAATGTGCAGTTGGATTCAGTTCACATTATCTTCATCCTGATGTACTATCGCTACCCTGTTCGAGGGAGTCTTATTATGATAAATTATATATACTTTAAAGAATACCCGTATTTCTTTATTTATTAAAGTGGTAAGCGAAATCTAAAGATTTTCAAATGATAAACAAATTTTAGGCTAAAGAGTATTTTATTGTTCTTCTCACATAAGTATTGTGATTTTTAGTTCTTTCTATTTTAATTATTAATTACGTTTGCTCAGGTTAAGGAAAATTTGGTTTGACTAAGCAGTGAACTCTTGTCTCTTAAACTTGTCGCAGTGTAAACTAACAAACATCTAAAATACTAAACTTTAATTAGACGATAGGAGAAAAAGACGCATAATGTTTAACTGATAAAAGTTTATTCTCTATCATCAGACTAATTGTTTATTCTAAACCCAATATGTTATAGGTTTATCAAATTGATTCCACTCATAAGTTTGTTGTTCGTATTTAAACTAACGAAAACCTGACAGAACAAGCGACACTGATTAGATTCCCTTAAATTCAATTCACAGATATAATTAAATATATATATATATATATATATATATATATATATATATATATATATATATATTTATATATATATATATAAATATATATATATATATATATATATATATATATATATATATATATATATATATATATATATAAGTAAAACATAGTCTACGGAATGTTAATCTCGAATTTTCATATTTAAAATTTCAAACTGTTAACGATTCAAATATTATTAAGAGAAATTAATGCCTGAATTAATTTTGAAACATTTTATATCTTTCACATAAATGACATTTTTTATTGACAAAAGTAATTTTATTCCCTTGTATTTTAAAACTTTTAATTCTCGTCAATTAGCATCTAATATTCAATTGATATAAAAGCTAATATAATTTCTAAAAACGCTAAACTTTGACTTTATCAAAGCAAACTTTCAGTAAATCAAATCTCTAGCATAAAATTCCATCTAATTATTTAACATACTCGTAAGTTTCAAAATTCTTGAAGAGGTTTATCCAGAAAACACTTATTTGTTAAAAGAGCTTGTAGGAAAATCAAATAAATGAATAGTATCTTCAAAAGAAACCGTTTATTCTAAGGTTAGTACAAGTTTGTGTTGCATGTGGTAAGGTAAAGCAAAAAGCGATTAAACACAAATAATAAAATTAGGAGAAATAATGGATATATAATCTTGATCAATTACAATATAAATTATTCTAATAAAAGATTAAACCAGTGATGCAAAGATAGACACAGTTTTTTATGTGCTACGACCAGACTTCAAGCTAGAAATTTATAAGAATAAACACATGGAGTGCCAACATATCCGTATTATAATGGTAGAATAAACCAATGTAGTATTTTGTGTAATTCATTATCAGCAAATTGTTTGCAAAAAGTATTATGCATTTGGTGATTTGTTATACAACCTAATAAGCAAAAAATGAGAAAATTAGGTAAACATAGTTGATTCTTAGGAACTAATTTAGAAATAGCAAATTAAAAAGGCACAAAATTGATATAATTTCCTTTAATATCAAATATTAATTTATTATGTCATATAAATTGTTTTCAACATTAGATATTTTAATAATCTCATTTTCATACAATCTTTGTTATATTTGAATTTGCTGGTTTCCCTGGAATGGTTTCTCAACCCGATTATCTAGTTTCATTCTTCTGCTCTTTGCTTTCATCCAAATACGTACTGAGTTCGACTGCCTTTTTATTTTCGGTCTCTCCATATCGGACACTTATCTCTCTTATTTCAAGACAATTTGAAGATTGGCTAATTCTAGCCCAACATTCATCCAAACTATAACGACTAAAGCGAGACTACACTCTGCGTCCCTATTTAGGAAGAAAATTAATACCACTGTCACAGTGGTTCATTTAAATTTGCACTTATATATATATATATATATATATATATATATATATATATATATATATATATATTTATATATATATATATGAACGGAAACAAAAGAAACCACTCGTTTGAGTGAGTTAAAGGTTAAATTTTTGGCCTATGACCGCGTGTGATTCCTTGATGACTAATTCTTCTCCATTTTGACAGTAATTCTTTTTATAATGCATCTCGAATAATAGCGAGGAATACATGTTGGTCAACCTTTTAAGATTTTAAAAATCTTTATTACTTGGCTGCGTAAACGTCTATTTGCAACACATACTAAATTTATGCTGCCAACTAGTATTTCATATGCTTTGTGCTAAATTTGGGTATCAGTTTACTCGTCCAGCTTTGTACTCATTTTAAACTTTCAGCATCTTTGCTAAGGCCTGAGGACCAGAATTAATCCACCTACTATAAATGTGGTCGAACTAATAAATTATAGTAATTAACACTTGTCTCTAGACCAGTGGTTCACACTCTTTTGCCCACGCCCACTTACCCAAATGTTTTATCCCATAACGACCGCCTAATATCAGCATTTTGATATACATTTTAATTTCTGTGAAGGAAGAAAGAAACATCTAATAAACATTTATTCAAAAGTCCTGTTAATATATTAGCAAGCTAGATCCTAACATTGGTCTAATCTAAATTCACAAAAAGTTCACGATTATTTTCACAATAATATGAACAGAAGATTTAACAGCTTTCCAGACCAGCTAAATAGTTGACCTTTTCTTCATAAAAAACATAAATATATAAAATATGGGTTAACGGATAAAAGATAACATAAGAAAACCTAAGAAAAATTTCGTTCTTAGAACGAACCTTTGTAAATATAGATTCTATCTTCAGATCGAGCAATGTCAAAAGGTGTGCTAGTAATATCACATATTAGTAGTAACAACCTATCCAGAATTTGTCTACGAGTAATAGTTGAGATAATATGCTATCAACTGAATCATGTGTACTGTATTATTTTCATAATTTGGTAATTGTAGAGAGAAGAATTGAGCTTAGTGAGTATATATTAAAGCATTGGATCATTACATTGCTAAGACCCTGATTGGGAATAGGTGATATAGAGGGTCAACAAACTTAATTTTTATTTATTAAAGACTCCGAATCTAATTCAAATTAAATCTCGTAATTAATTAAAGCTCATTTCCTAAAGTTCTGGAAAAAATAAATAATTATCCGCGAAGCAGTTGTTGTTACACATCTGACCACCAGGAGAATTTTTGTTTGAAGTTTCTTCACCGTAAAATGATTAAATTTCTGTCAAACAGATTTTGACATTCTCTATATAATTAAGAGGAATGGCAATATATGAGCTGGACAAAGAGGTTTCCCTGTCAATTTGTCGCATGGCAAATTAAATGGAAACTTTGCACGCTCTTTTTTCTTAAGTGCTTCTAGCAAAGTGTATATAAGGAAGAAACGTCACCTATCACTCTATATCAAGTTAAACAAATATAGTAGTATTTTTCATATACCTCAACATAATAGGTTATACTACATATTGGAACAGATTTCACTAAATTCAATTTATATATATAAATATATATATATATATATATATATATATATATATATATATATAATATAGTCTACGAAAGTTGGTCTAACTTTACTTGCGAAATTCGTGCTGCAATGAAGAAATTTGGCTTCATTTTCGAGATATATTCCCGTTATTATTTCATTGTCAAGTTTATTCTTCACTGATTTCTTCACTGGTCTGTTTTCTTTGACACAACTTCCTTTCATGCTAGGATTTCTGCCTTAATGTGATTTACTGTTTCTTTTTAAGGTTCATTGAACCAATGCTATCAATAAAGGAGGTAGTCTTCATTTCGTTGCTTACATTGATGAAAACCAAAAGGTTGCCTTCTATTTCATACACATATTTTATTTACAAGTCCAATATTTAATGTGTTTTCTTTTAACCTGATACACTGAATTCAGGCCCTAAATCGATTGTCTGACTAATCGTGCATGAAATATGTTTCATTCTTCTCAACAGTGAAGTTATACTAAGTTCGATAATACTGCAATTTTATACCTGAAATTCTTACAGGGGACGTTAGCTTATTTAATTGTTAATGGAGTATCAGCTTTTCGGACCAAATAATATACTAAATATTTAAAAGAGATCAAATGACAATGAACCATCTCATCGCTTGGTTTAAAACTTCATTCAAAGAAAGAGTTATACTCGTTTATTTAATTCACGGAGAAGAACTGGTCATAAAAAGTGATTAAAAGTTATTGAATAGCAAAATGGTGTAAATTTATATCGAGTACAAAATATAATGTGGTAAAAGTAGATTGTAGATAGCATGTGTTATCACATGATGTAATTAAAATTGTAAATAAGTTATAGCACCAATGTAATTTATATAAACTACAGTAGTTCAAATCTACAATTGAAAATTAGGAAGCATTAAATTCTGTAATTTTTAACCTTCGATTACGCAGGAAATATAAAGCAAAGTTTAAAATTATTGTTGGTATTAAATTTTTAATTTATCTAAAACTTGCTCAAATTTCCTAAATAACCAATGAAGCGATTTGTAGATTTATTAATTTCTCTTCGAGAGTTAGATAATAATTTCAAGTACATACATTTTTTACTCTATTTTCCGAAATATATATTGAGAACAAAGCAAATTTCTTTACACTTCCGTTTCACAAAGCATTGTTTCCTGTTCAATTTTTTAAAGTAGCCTAGAACTAGGCTGTTTGTTTACGGCGACTAATGCCTAAGTCGGCAGTCGCCAGATAGCCCCTTAAATAAGAAAAGAAAAAAGAAGTTTCACAAAGCATTAATTTTGTTGTCATTCAAAGACGACTTAGCGGATCTTTTTAAATGTTTTATCCCATTCTAACAAATATATTGGATTAAGTCTAGATTTTGTTCATTTTCAACAGATGGCCTGACAGGAAGTCAAAGGTAAAGAAGTATGCCAAATCTCTATATACAAGATTTTAAAAGCGCTTGTGATGGATGTAGGAAATTTCATATCATGTTAAATTTATAATTGATTTCTTAATAGAGGAAAGCAATAATAATCTAATGTTCTTGCGCTTTTAATAGGATCGTTTAGCTTTTCAAAATAAATCTCTCAGTAAAGAAGGAATTTTAGGCAATCAGAGAAATTTTCTTTTATCTGGCTAAGATAAAATTAAGATGCTTCGATCACCTGGCATATAGAAATTGATTGTAGAATAAAGTTTTTGAATTAAAAAAGCATTACTTCTTTGTCTTGGATTACTCTTGGTTAAATCAGGTTAAAAGATGAGTATAAGGAATAAGTTTACTCAAAAGTGATAAATTCATTCCATATATAAATGACAAGTGTAAAAGGGAATATATTGATAGAAAATAAAGAGTACTTATGAAGGATATGGATATTTTCGATGGAAAAAACATCAATTACATTTAAATTTCTTGTATGCCTGACCAATGTTAAAATAATCTAATATAATTGAAATTTTTAAATAATAAAATACATTTAAAAATATGGTAATAAAACACAGCCCAAGGAACGATAATAAGGTAATATATATTACACCTTGTTTAGATTGTAATTTATTTTATGTAGGTTAACTTTTAAAAATATCTGAAAGAATTAAGCAACATCAAAATGCAGTATCTAGTGTTTTGGACGTCCACAGTCTTAAGACGGATCACCAGATTAACTGATCAAAGCAGATACCATAGTTCATATAAATGATTTCATTAGCATAAATATCTTTGAATCTTTCCTAATCTCCCCGGTTTGTTTTCCTTAGATCCATTCCTATCTTTCTTTCTAAAATCAGACTTATTAAAGAGCATAAAATAATTTGACCTCATAGGGAAATCTGCGCTTTGTAGAAATACCGTGTCTCTCTATTTTATAAACCATTGTAAGGTTGAAAATGTTAAGACAACAGAGTACTAACTTACATCTAACTTTCTTATCCCTACATGGTATATACAATTATTTATACTTATTCACGTGTTACCTCTCGTGACTATAACCCATCATTTACATATTTCTTGAAATAAAAGAATACTAAATATAACTCCGGGAAAAAGGTTTGACTAAATAAGAATAGTAAGAGTATTAAGAATTTCTTTCTATTTAAGATAAAATGATATGAAGCGGAAACAGCAGCAGTACGGGCTAGGATGGCCAGATACTTGCTTATATTTCATATATTTTCAATCATACCTATCATACCAATAGGAATTATAAAAAAAGCAAATAAAACTAAGTGCCAAATATTTATACAGCCAGTGTTAGAAGTCCTATTTTATCTCTACCTTTCTTCCGAAGAAAATAAATGATGAAAAGTATTTCCCAGCCAAAAACGGCAATTGAAACCACGATCATATCGGAAACCCCGGTTCATAAAGTAATACAAATCCAAGTCCATAATCGATAACTTGAAAGATCGGTGTCTTTGGAATTTTTTATCCTGACTCTCTCCGAGTATCGTTTTTCGTAAGTCACGCAATGTGTAGAGTTGGGTTGCTCAAATGACGGGAGTAAAATTCTAAATTGTGCTTATCCTTTCTCCGCGCCACTGCCCTTTCTTGTGTTGGATTCCTTCCTTGTTTGCGAAATTTCATCACCATACAATGATATTTAAAGATCGCCCCACTTTTGAGCCACGAGTGTTGGTTTCTCAAGGAAATCTATTAATTTCCTGTCATGTGCCCGTTTTCAAAGTAAACGGGATATGCTATCGTTGTACCTTTTCCATCACTTCGTGGAAAAGAAAACCGTGTCGAACGGCTGGAACTTGGCATGTGATGAGGTGCTCATCGTATGGGAGAGGGCAAGGATCCGGAGACAGCGAGTAGATACTTGTGTCAGGAAACTTCGATGAATCCACGACGAATAACAATCACTCAAATAATACCGGACTCTTTGGCGAGAGTCAGACCGTATCAAGATATTCCTGAATGACCTTTAGGATCTCTTAGATTTTGCTACAAGTGATGCCCTCCAGACCATGACTAACAAATAAGACAAGGAGTTCCTCAACATGGAGCGTGAGGACAGCTTCTTGTGCAGCATAGCAGGGATCGACGCCAATAAATCTTGAGTCGAGGCCAGGCGTGGGAAAATAAATTACCAAGCTGGGATACGACGAAAGAGAGGATAAATTCAAGGGCCCGGTGCTGTCTTTAGTACCAGCTCTACATCTTTAGATGAGTTACAGGCTGAAAACGACCACCGACAGTCAGCTTCAGCCTATACATCTGGTGCTCCCCAAAAAATGTCAAAGGACATTTTAAAATCTCCTGAAGTAGTCGGTGCCTTGGATCCAGTAAATCTCCCAGATCAGGGTGCGGCGTTTGTGACTGGCGCTGTTGCACAAGACTCGGGCTACAATATATCTGATCTGCCGTTGTCACGAAGTTCGATACGGTGGTCGCGTCGTCATACATGTCAAATCCAAGACGAAGAAGCGCGGAAGATCTTTCAAGCAGCTGGTCTCCTTTTCCTACATTAGGACGGGAAAATACTGCAGGAGATGGGAGGAAAGAGAGCGGAGAGGGTTGCGATTCTAACACCTGGTCAATAATTAGTTGCTGTGTGTTCCAAGTGATGCCCGACGTACTGGGAAAGCTCAGGCCTCACCGTGTCTAGAATTGCTCTAGCCTTGAAAATTCACGATGAAGTAGTCAGATTGGTCCTCGATACAACTGCACGCAACACTTGCCACTACAATAGAGCGTGAGTCCTATCGAGGAAAGTCTTGAAGGGAGTTGGCGATGTTGGCGTGCCACCATCATGTGTTCGAAATTGTTCGTTCTGACCTCCTTCGATTCGTCGTCGGGCACCTTAGAGGTCCGGAAGTTGCCCTTTTTAAGCGTTCTCAAAAAGAGTTAACGACCTTTAACCAGCAAGAGTACACGGTGGCTGAGGATAACCACAGCCAATCTCTATCATTTTCCTCCGTTTATTCAAATAGGAAATTACCTTAAGTTCAAATGTATGGGTAATTGTCTCTATTAGGGGCAAGTGAGTAATTTAAATTTTTAAATGGAATTTAAAAAGAAGATAACAAATCCAAAAGAAAGTATTTTTCAGACCAATAAGCTTTTTAATACTTTTCTTATATAAGGCCGATAAGTACCACTAACTTAAAATGCGGGCAATAATTGGGTGACCAAATTAAAAGAATAAATTAGTCAAAATTGAGGTTACAATTTGATAGCGCAAAACTTCAACCCCATTTAACAACATGTTAGAAGATTCTGCGGGTTGTTCGGTTCCTCTCGCGAATTTAGGAGCTATTTTATCAAAGACGCTAACAAAAGTAAACTGTGCTTGTTTGGAGTCCTGTACTTCGGTTAGGTGGTATTTGTTGGTATGTTTGTTTTATTTTATGGAATCCCTCAAAGATCATCAGGCTATTAAGGAAGAACTATGTTGATACTCCGTTACAATATCCAAAAACCTCCATTGGTCACCTCTATCTCCGTGTAGGGGCTACCTTGACACTTCAATAGCAATAATTTTGTCGACAATTCCCTTGGGTAAAGTAAATTATCCTTTATCCGCTTTTGGTGATTCGAGAGAGTAACGAATCCATCGTAATCGAAATCACACAAAAGGTAGAATCGTTATATCGGTAGCAGTACCAAAACTAAACCTGTTTCAATAATCTGAAACCCCTAACCTTCTAAAAATGTAATTAATTTATCGTCTTACCAAAATGTGATAGTAATCATATTCGGAAGAAATTTGCAGTTCTTTAATTAGATACTTATGGTCTATAGTGTGGCATCGCCCTATAAATTTATCCTATCCTAAACCTCTTCTCATCCTTAAAACACGTAGTTGAGAAGCGGTAGGAATAAACTTGGACAAACAACCTCGTCTAGGAAATAGAACTTGATTGGAAAGGATCGTTTCCTATATTTATAGTGGCCAAAACGATATAGAGAATTCATTAAGTTATATTTAGCAGCGGCAAATATTACCACCATAGCTTGTAAAATACCCATGTTCAAGTACTAATAACTCGATAAATGGTGTGAGTCTGATAAAACAAATAGAAACATATGATTCATATAGTCTTATAGAATAGAAAGATAGTAAATTTTCTGCACAAACTCTTGAGATTTTAATCTGTAGTAAACCATTTAGACCCCCAAACTTTAGCCTTTTGCTACCTATATTCAAGAAATCTTTGTGTTGTAGATTTTTTTCCTTAGCCATAGAAAAACCAAAGGAAGCAGAAGCTAAACCTGAGTTTTCAAATATCTGTTAATGTTATTTAATTATATAATTTATTACTATTGCCTTTTTAGAATTTCGATTAGAGAAAAGATTATCATTTCTCTCCCGCTTATAATAAATACTCTCTTCACACATTTTTTCGCATCTTATATTTTCTTAATACACATTTTGTATGTCCAAAATTTCGCAAACATTGTGAGTTAAAACGTTCATGATACTACCTGAGTATGAGTGTATAAAATAGGAAATCATATTTCCTAACGTGTAGATTAGTTTTTGCAAGGTGATCAAGAATATTCTAAGGATATTGTGAAGCGCAAGGATGTTTATTATTATCGTCCATCGTTAGCAACAACACCCAATCTTTACACTGTATTCGAAATAGGGGATTTTCCATATACTTCTAGCTTATTCAAATTCTCTTAATTAATTCACTATATTTCTGTCATGCATCACAATAAGAGAGAAGTGAATAAAATTACACTCGTTGCAGATAGAAAATAACGACAACAATCAATTTTCATTTCCCTTTACAGATATAATCTGCCTTGAGTTAACTCCTGTTGGATTAAACTAACACTTACTCGTAATAGTGAATTGGTAAATATTGCGAGTATGGGCGGCTTCGATTCTGCTTATTTTGAAGGGCGACTTATTGTTGGGGACGGCTCGTCAGGGGGATGGGCCTACGATGAGCAAACATTTTTTGGGGGGGGCTGGAGGGCACAACCCCTCAGTATATATTCGGAAATCACCATAAACTTCGTCCACATAGATTTCAGCTCAGAAAAAGTAGTTAGGAAAAATAGCCCAAAATAAGCTAGGAATGGGATCTGGCCATACTCTACACAATTACCGCGAATTGTAGAAAATAATGAATCATCTCTTATAGGAGATGAGCAGCTTGGGCTCATTTCTCAAAATTCTTGGGATTGATATGAACTGCATCGTCGTCTTATCCCACAATCCTTAGGAATGAAATTAACGTTCTGGACCTCTCTTCCAACAAATCTTAGGAATAAAATGAGCAGCTTTGGCGTTTCTTCCCTCAATTCTTAGTAATGATAAAAGCAGCTTCCTATCTCTTCCTATAATTCTTAGGATTGATCTAGGCAGCTTTGGTATCTCTTTGCACAATTCTCAGAAAGGATATGAGAAGCTTTATCGTCACTTCCCACAATTCTAAGGAATGTTATGAGCAGATTTTGCGTCTCTTCCCACAATACTTTGCAATGATCAGCGCAACTACGATTTGTCTTTCCACAATTCTTAAGAATGATATCGTTCTTTCCTACGACAGCTTTATATAAATCTCCACACCATTAAAAAAAGACGTATGTTTTATTTATTTGATGAATTTTTAGAGTTAGCTATTTAAGATTAATAAATGGTTGACTCATCTCCAATGATTACTTCTAGGCATTTGCAATAATTCACTACTACACACAAGTAAATATATTTAAAAAGAAATATTTTGTTTGTAACAAAAACCCCTCATAATGACAACGAATCATTTATTATTGTTAGTTCCTATTAAGTTTTGTAACACCCTACGAAATATATTACACAACGAATTACCTACTGATAGATTGTCGGCTGGATTTTAATCAATTATTTATTTTATCTCCTATTCACATATTAAGTTCAGTTTGCACTTTTTTGCATCTTCAAATCCTTTAAGTTTTAGTGTATCATTTTTCATGTAAGTTAGTTGTCATTCTTTTATTCGAAAACCACTAAGAACTTAATTTTCTGTAGAAATAATTCGTTCTTAAAACATTTCATTTTATCCCAGCACGAAACGTTCCTATGTTCATTGTGCATCAGCCGATCTTAGGCAGTATAAGTCCAAATAAAATATATGAAAGGAAAAAATAGAAATTATCAGCTCTACAATTATTTATTTTCTTATTATTTGAATTTGCCTGATGTTGGGGTGTAATTTGAATTTATTGGAGCCTTTAGTTTTTTGTGGTTTCAAAGTTTCTAATTAACATATCAAAGAGCCCCAAAAGACTATTTCAATTGGTCTATTTCAAATTTCACTGTTGCCATCACAGACACGAATTCATTTTTACCCATCTGTATCTAGGAGGGGGAAACGAAACTGTGTCTCTGATATCAACATATAAATATGTATAGGAAAATATCCGAGTCACATTTTTTAATTAGTAGTAAACTATTTGACAAACAATGGCCTCTTTTTTTGCAATTATCATATTTTTATTAAATTGCTAGATATCAAATTAATTTTTTACAAGTCAAAATTCCACCTTAAAATACAAAAATATACAGTTATTCACCTAATTTGCTTTTAGAGCTATTTACAATTCTCGACCTTGGTTTTATTCGACTCTACCCCCATTCGCTTTGGAGTGCCACAAGCCAAGGTCCTTGGTCTTCTGCTATTTCGTATCTACCTTTTCCCTCTTAGTTCCCTATCTCCGTAATCTCCGTCTATCCTTCCACCTATATGCCAATGACACTCAAATCTTCGTTTCCTCATCCCCCACGTCTTTCGCCTACTCTATCACTGACCTCCTGGCTGCCTACTCCTCTATTTCTGAAAGCTCTCTACCAACTTACTCTGGCATAATCACTCCAAAACTGAGGTCCTCCTCGTCGGCCTCCCTACTATTGTCAAGAAATCTAAATTTCTTTTTCCCTTGCTTACTCTGGGCGGTAATACTATCATTTTCTCTGAGTGTGTTAGGAATCTGGGTGTTGCTTTTGATGAGCATCTCTCATTTAAGCCTCATATCTGCAATGTCAGCAAATCCTCTCTATGTTTCTTTCGTAACTTCTCTCGCATTCGTTCTCACTTTGATCGCCGAAGTCTTGAGACTGCTGTTCATGCCTTCATCACCTCACGCCTTAACTACTGTAACTCACTGCTTATGAATCTGCCATCCTCCTCTCTCCACCCCCTTCAACTTGTACAGAACTATGCCACCCAGCTTCTCCTCCGTCGCCCTCGCTTCTCTCCCTCGAAACCCTTGCGGCATGAACTGCACTGGCTCCCTGTCAGATCCCGTACTCACATCAAGTTACTTCTCTTCACATTTAAGGCCCTAAACAACAAGGCCCCGTCTTACCTCTGTTCTGCCCTCTAGCCACACCATGTCCCTCGGGCCTTTCGGCCATCACATGCACCTCTTTCGAATATTGCTCGTTCATCCCTCTGCTCAATTGGGGACTGCTCCTTCTCAATCTGCGCCCCTAAGTTGTGGAATGCTCTTCCTGCTGAAATCAGGTCTTTTCCCTCTCTTACCACATTTAAGCGTCTCCTGAAAACGCATCTTTTCAGTATTGCCTTCTCCCTCTCTTGAATTTCCATTGAATTTCCATTCTCATCTCAGCAAAACTTGCGCTTTGGGAAGGCCTCAGGCCTTGAAGAGCGCATTACAAAAGACCAATTATTATTATTAATATTATTTAAGCAAGCAGTGGATACTGCCTAAAATAACTCATCTGCTTTAGATGAAATATCTAGTTTGATATTTTCCCCTCTCACCTCACTTATATGAAAGTAAACTTTAACAATTACGCGGTGGTGTAGTGAACTAATTGGTCTCATAAGATTCAATATTGGTTGTAGATAAAGAAGAAGGAACAACTTCCCAACCTAATCGGTTTATTTTCTTCAATGGTTAGACCATATGGAGAAGAAGGAGGAGAAGAACTATTCGGTTTCACAGTGAATGACATTTTCGTTCAAAATCTATATGAAAACCTTGTTACCCTTAAGCTACAAGAAGTAGATTTACATGCCCTATGACAGTATTCAAGCGCTATCCAAACACTTTTTTTTGAAATACCTAAATGAAGAAAAAAAATTATTTATCTTCACCGTAAGATTTCTCCTTGAGTAATATGTTAAATTGGGGTTAACGCACTTGGAAATGTTTTTTTATTTTCATCTGGATAGTGGTTGAATAACGCTGAAATATTCAGAAACATTTATATTTCTATGACCTCGTGTGACGCTTAAAGTTGACCTTAAAATTTTGATTCTATCAATCTTCATTCTCATCTATTAGAAAAATTTGAACTGCGCATCGCCGCGCACTCAAAGGGAGGCAATAAATCAACTTTTGCATCAAATTTCTGAACGAACTTTACCTTACTTGCATTGGCAATATTTTGCATGTTAACTTTAGCATCGAATGCAAAGTTTGTGAATGAATTGAAGAGGTGAAGAAAGTTTGTGGTTTGGTCCGACGGTATTTTCCATTAAATGGTTAGACCCCTTAAAGTTAATTTAAATTTGGATTGTCAATGTTTCTCTTATTCATCTATTTGACTCATGTAAAGTTGCAACTGAGTTTAAACTTCGGTCTTAAAAACAGTCGCCTAAAAACGTTTCTATTGTGCTTGATATTTCGCTCATAAAATATTGTGGTATCAAAATTTAAACGTTTTAACTATCTTGGTTTGAGAAGAAAAATAATACCTAGTTTATTGGAGTCATCTAATATTAAAAATAATACTTAGATTTTTTAGCCATAAGAAAGGCAAAGTTTATGCATTTTTTTAAAGTAAAAATTAAAAAATGTAAAACAAACAAAAAAAATAAAACATGTAATTTTTCAGATATTTCACTGGTTCTTGACAATATAAATATAGGAGACGATCATTTGCAGTGGATTCACATCTCCCTGACGAGGTGGTTAGTCAAAGTTTACTCCTGCCGCTTCTCAACTACTTATTTTAAGGATGAAAAGAGGTTTAGTTCAGGATAAATTTTTATGCAGATGCGACATTATACAGCATAGGCATATAATTGCCTAAGCGTCTTCATTATTTTAACCTGATGAAACCAGATATCCTATCATGATCCAATAAAATATGGTTCACATCCAAATTTAGAAATTCATGTTCGTAGGATTTGCTATCTGTGGCCAAAGGTAATCTTGTGGCGAAATTAAGCCCAGCTTAAAATATTTAAAGCAAACAGAATATATGATGATAGAAAACGGAAAAGGATAAATAAATTGACAAACTATGAGTAAGTAAATAAATTATTAAAGTAATTTTTTTAATTAAAAAATTGTCTACGTTTAATTAAATATGAATCCAGTAAAAGAAGAAATGTTAAATAAACTGAAATATGTAAGATAAAAAATAAAATTAGCCAGAAAATATAAAGAAATAAATTTCTATTGTAAAAACTATAAAAGAACAAAGGAAAAAAAAACCAAAGAAATAAAATAAACCTTTTCAAATGTCCACAAAGAAGAACTGAAGACAAAGGGCGGAAACTCGAAGAATACTCTCCGCATAGCAATTGTATCATAGGATGCAGACAATAAACGGAAGGAATACAATCCAACTATTCATCGGCTTACAAAAGAAATAAAACCATAATGCTTGAAGTACTTTATTATCACCCTTTTAAATTCACGGGATCTGGCAGATTACTTTTTACTCCTTTGAAAACCCTGGAACCGAATTGACATATAATTGTTTATCATATCTGTGGAGATGAACAGTATTACCAATTTTGTTTGTTGCATAAAAAATAATAAATTAATTTATCGTCGTTTTTAAGCACTATAATTGAAATAGTTATGTAAACTGGGAAGAATTCAGCTTCTTATGATCAAAATTTTCTTCCCTCCTCTTCAGTAGATTACTGAGAAGCGACTAATTAAATGTTTCAATTAAGTGTTTTATCTTTCTAATGTAAAAAAGTCTGTTGAAAAATGTATTGCCTTCTAGAGTGAAATAAATAGGAGTTGAATTGTGATGTTATTGTTTGAAGCTAATGTTTTTAGGAATTCAAAATTATTACTATTGTTAAATGCTAAAATTATTTTGGAAAATTCACATTCTATAGCTCTTAGGTTTATTTTGTGTAATAAATTGCCTAAAATACTAGTAGGTATAGTAATGGGTAACATTTCCAAATAAATGCAAAATATGACTAAAACTATGTATGATAGATAATATTATCAGCTTCGAAAAGAAAATTTTGTATTGTCCAGTTGCAGAACATAGAAGTATAAGGTGATATTCTTTAATAATCAGTTAACCAGTCCTTTAATAAGGTAGTATATATATTTCTGATAATGCTTCCCGTTGATCAAATGAGATGCAGGGATATAAGGAAGAATATCTACCTGGTACATATATATCAAAGTTAATTTTTATACTTAAAACTTCTGAGAAAAATCTGTTTCATCTTAATGAGGTTTGAAAGATGTTGTGATATTTCCTAACAAATTGTAGTATAATTTTGAACTACAATATGTTTTCAGTGGCTTTTATTTGGTTTGTCTATTATTTTTTTATACTATACCTTTGAACTAGAAAAGATGTTATTCGGATTTTAGATTTTATTTTATTTTTCCTAGAGTTTGATATTTTATAGTAGAAAATGATTCTTGCCTTTCAACCCTGTGCTAGCTGAAAAAAATGAATTACTAAACATTTCAGAATACATTCGTTATAATAATTGTTGTTTTTCTTACTCTCTGTTTCTTTAAGCAAATAATTTAATTTATGAAGTTACTCATTTTCTTTTGATATATATATATATATATAAATATATATATATATATATATATATATATATATATATATATATATATATATATATATATATAATACTGGTAGGTTCAGGTATGTTGCAATTGTACCATTTTGAAACACTAACACAAATTTTTTAACAAGATTTGTCGTGGTCCCTTATATAATATCTTACCGAATATATTTCTTCTTATTTAGGAATCTTTAGTTTTGCTCTGTGTCATTTATAATGTATCAACTTGTTTTCTGTTATTTATTACTTTAGAGCAATACTTATCAATACAATTTTTAATAAATTAGAAATAAATTTCAATAAGCATTAAAGTTTTTTATACTCTTGTTTAGATTTAGCGGAATCTTGTTTTTAGAACACTTATTAGCAACTTAAACTCCAATGACAATTATCGAACACTAAGATTTCCTTTTTCTTATTTCGCTTAGCAGATAAAAAAAATTTATTACACATTTATTTCCTTGATTCATAAACTGACCACCGAATTTACCATTGAGGATGATAAATATTCTTTTTGATGTTAAAAGAAATGTGTTTTCTCCTTCTAATATAAAATTATTTCTTCGGGGAATTATATATTTATACCTTAAAATCGAAAAGTTGATTGTAAGTTTTTTAGTTAAAGTTTTAACAATTGTTCGCATCCAAACAATAGACTAAGACCTTTTTATTAATTTCTACTTTCAAAGTAGAATATTTACCATTAGCATCTATATAAATGGTATATATAAATATTCATCTAAGTAGAAATCATTTTGCTTAAATCCTTTAGAAGCAGAGACAATATGTACTAGTCATTCTAAAACTCTAAATATTAGAACAAAATGGACTCTAGTTCTATTAAGAGGAGTAAATTGTGAATTTCTAATGTACACGAGTTAGATGATAGAATTTTATATTACTCCATAATATCTACAATATTTCTTCAGATCCTGGAGTAAATTGAAGACTGACTCAAAGTAGGTATTGGCGCAACAGTTAAGGGAATAGTTGGACAAAGTAAGTAGACCACAAATATTTATAAAAAATAGCTAGATAAGAGAAAAAACGATTAATTGAACATTATACCTGGTTTTTAAGCCTCTTTACTGCTGATTTTTGGGCCGCGAGTCGACCCGGCGCTGCAGATATTTTTTTCTGCCGAGAGTTTTTACATTTTACTTTAACTAATTTTTTCTCGAGTTTTGTGATTTATTTTTCAACATAATTAAATGTATGACCAAAAATATGTCTAGGTTTGATAAATAAATTTTTTTAAAAATCAACTTTAGAATACACCTTTATTTTAAAAATCCTTCCTAGTATGATTGTCTTCAAAATATTGAATTGGGCTAAAACATACTTTGCATTCTTTGCACATGAATTCACCTAGTTTGTGCTGCTTTCATGTTGTGCACACAACCTATTTTCTTCTCTTATGTCACCTACCATTAGAATATCAGGTTTTTTTTTAAAGGTCTGCCGTGCGAATAACTCCCGCAGTAATAGATCCAAACTCTTCAGAAAATATTTGCAATGAGCTTCAATTTAATTGAAGTAATGAAACACTTCCTTGTAAACGTTTATGAATGACATAAGCCTTTAGAACTGAGAAATCAAAAACTCTCAAGTAGATTTTTTTGTAATACTTTTTCAGGTATCGTCTGCTACAATTTCGAGTAGATAAGAAATGTTGCTTTTGTCTTGCCAACATAAAAGCATCAATTTATTCGTATAGGCTGCAACTATTTCTCCATTTTTAAATTTTGCACTTGTGACTTCCTTTGGTAATCCTTTTCTTCCTTTGAGAACTGTACCAATTACGTCCATTTTCCCAATAACTAAATAATCAAACAAAGCCACACTAGATTAATAATTATCAATATCTAAGTTTCAAGAGCTTTTCAACTTTATACACCCAATTTCCACAATCAGTAAAATCTGAAAAATTAAGAAATCTTACGATGGCTAAAAATCTGTCTCTTTTTTTCCAAAAGCCAAAAATAGGGGTTTTTAATTAGGGGATCTTTTGACAAATAAGCCTAAAAGGATGGTTTTTGAATGATAGCGATCAATAAAAAATTCTTTCAATCAATCTTAGCTTTTCAATGGAGATATCAGTTCAACTCTGCATTCTCCTCCTCTTTGTCAAAGAGAAACTTCTTTTGGCCTGATCAATACATTTTGCTGCATATTTTCTCGTTTCATCGCATATAAATGTTATAATTTCACCATGAATGACAGATTTATATATTTGTGAGATGTCATCTGCACCTATTTCAGCACTAATTTTTAAAGGATCATTTGCTAAAATACCGAACATAGAGTGAACTACTCCAGTCTTGGTTCACTTAGTATTTGATGCAATGTCACTTTCAGCCTCAATTTCAACATCATTGTCTGAATCAAGATCATTACTTTCACTTTCTGATTCTGAATCAGTCAGATGTAAAGTGAAAAAGTCACTATAAAAATCATATAATAAATGTGTCATAAACTTCTGAATTACGTTTAGCCAATTTTAGGGGCCACAACCAAAACGATACTTCACTTCAGATGTTACAACTTTGAACTAGAAACTGAATAATAATAGCCTATCAAATTGGCAACAATTCTAGCTATAACGTCACCTATTCTGACCAATACCATTTAGGATGATGTAGAGAATAGCAAAACGAAGGACACATCAATATTTAGCGACTATCGTAAGGAAATACTCCCCAGAAATTCCAAATCACCATTTGGTGATTCGCGCGAGAAGATGATAAATTCGGATCGCACCATATGGTGATTAACGCAACTAAAGAGCTAAAACTAATTATACTAAAACCCAGAATCGGCTGAATAATTTACAGCTCTTCTGACATTTTCAGGAATAATCCGCACAGCCAAAACTTTCATACATTTGTTTGTGTTCCCTTATTTCTTCAACCAGCCTCGAGTCAAGAGATATTACTTACAATAAATTTATTGCAATTATATGTGTCAATGGATAACTAAACCTAACCAAAAGAACATAATATACCATACGTTTAACCTAAACCCTTTCTATAAAATAAATAATTAAATACAAGAATCCAGATATTATTGAATTGGACAGAAACAAAGTATGTAAATTCTTCTCAAAATTGGTTGTACACATTTAATATTAATTATTTGATCTAATAACAATTTCCCTTTGTTTTAATATCACCTTTAACACTTATATCTACCCAAGTTATTTAGGTACTAGCTATTTTTCATACTAGCCTTGATGCCTGCACTGGTATTTTTCGTCGAACTATTAGAGTACGATCGCTTCTTTCTAACTAGGTCTTCAGAACTAGTCTGTTTTTCTCAAATCCATTTCAAATATCGGTTTTCTGGGTTTAACTGAAGGTAAGTAAGTCAATCAAACAATCTAGTACAGATTTAGAGAGTGTGTCGTGTTCAAAGCGTCCCACATTAGTTGCACATATGAAAGAACTTTATTTTATGGAAACATTTTTGAAAATAATTTTGGAAGACGGCTTCCCTGCCGTATTCATCCCCTCCAAACTATGTAAAATGTAAAAGACTTCTTATTTCCTTGGGGGAAAGTTTATTATAATTAGGAATTTAATTAGGCGAATTTCAGGAGTAATAATAATGAAATGCATCAATCAAAAGTTAAATATCGAGAAGAAATAGGATACGCAACCGCCTCAGGGTTGAATGAAGGGCTTAAGAAATTTATTCTTGGCAGCCTAAGAATAAATAATTATCATCAGCAAAGGCGCTCAGACCCAATTCTTTTAACGCCCTTTGATCCTTTTCATTTTTGCATATTGATATAAATAGTTATCACTTTCTTCTTTTTTTTTACAAATTTATTGACAAGAATCAAGTTGTTATGTCAAAGTTATTCATATACTAATGCCTTTCAAAACTGTTAAAAATTTAACAATTTAACATGTCTCATTTAGTCAATGGAGACATAATTCCATAAATTCCAGAGGAAATGTGGATTTGCTGAACTAGTACCATTAACGTTGAGCGAAATACTTAATTTCTCTAATTAATATTATTAACGACTATCTATCTTAGTATGAATCGCTCTATCAATCACTTCAGCAAGACCCTAAATATCGATCTCTGAGTCGACCACAGTCTCTATCACGAGATCCTCAACGGAAAAATCTATTTTATTAATGAAATATAGGAAGAAAACGAGGACTGAACCCCTTCAATTCTAATTATATGGGTGGGAAAGGGAATTTCTATTGATTAAATTACCTGTTATTATTCATATATATTCCACTTAATTGAGTATCTTTTTTGATTATGCTTTTATGATTTTTTGAACAAAATAAATTAAAATTGGAATTAATCACGGAAATATTATGACTCATTCATTTGACTTTTGTGAAATCAATTCCTCTAATATTACATAAATGTGACTATATAACTACATAATAAAATCCACACAGTACATAGTGTTCACAAAGTCAAAGATCTATCATAAAATTAAACGCCATGTTATGTTTGCAAGATATTTACGATCTTGTTTTTATGGGAACGGAAACTGGTTTCAAGGCAATAGATTTTAGGTTTACTTAATGGTCTTCTAATATAAAAAGGAGCCAATGAACAGAAATCGCAGTGAAATTTACAATCACTAGGGGAATTTTAAAACACCCAGAATTTCATTGCTATATATATATAAACATTACTTAAGCGCTCTATTATAATACATTTATGACCTAAAAATTTAAATTTGATTAAGCTATTTGATATTTTCAATTATTTAAAAGAGTTATTCCAAATACATTAAAGGTTTCTGATTCTATATAAATTTGTTTATAACATCTACCTAATTTTTAGCCTCACTTAATTCGATATTAAATCTACTCTAATTAGAATCAGATCTTTTGATCCTCCTTTAGATTCCTTTTTAAAGGGTGTGAAATAATTAAAGGTGGAACAGAAATTTTATATTCCTTTGATTTCGGTTCGAAACAACGAGTATTAAATTACCCAAATAAAAAGTCGACAAAATAATTTCTTGAAACATCTGAATAAATTATGATTATTTATGTATTTGGCCCAGTTTCTTTAGAAATATTTAGGTTGAGGAAATGGATCCAATATTTTTTGTTAATTCACACTTTAGTTGGATTAGGAACGGAAAATAACTCTCTCCCTCGCTCTTCCCTCAAATATTCTCTCCCTGTACCTTTTTGTACTTCTCCAGCCTCTCATCCTCTCTCTACTTCCATCACCCATTTTCCCCTCTCCTTTCTTTCTTTCAGACGGTCTCTCACACTCTATTTATACTCCATTTACCTCTCCTTCCTAGTCAAATGCTCATTTACAGACTCATTATTCAACTTTACTCTTTCGCTCTCTCTCTTATACGCACTCTCATAATATCTCTTTGACACAATATCTCTTCCTTTTCCTCTCTCACTTCCCCACCACTATCGCACCCCATTTCTTTTTCTCTTTCCTTCTGTATTTCTCTTTTTCGGAAAATAGATTCTTCTTCTTTTGTGATCCTATTATTTGTGGCAAATCGCCGTAACTCTTGTGCCAGCATCCATAATCAAGTACTTTTCTTACAAGAAACTTTAAAGTTGTTGTTAACTGGTAGACCTAATAACTAATTTTCCAGTCTTCCAAACATTAATTGCAGCAATTTGTTCATTTTGAATCTAAATAAGACTTGGAATTACAGCTCGATTTAAATTAACCGCGATTTTAAATTCTTCCGAGGAAATATTGAAAACGGAATTTTGCTGATAATGCAATTGGAAATAACAGGCAACTGTTCAATTTTGCTGATAATGCAATTGGAAATAACAGGGAACTGTTCAATTTTGCTGAAAATGCAATTGGAAATAACAGGTAACTGTTCAATTTTGCTGATAATGCAATTGGAAATAACAGGTAACTGTTCAATTTTGCTGATAATGCAATTGGAAATAACAGTAGACTGTTCAAAAAAGATTAAATAAGGCGTCCTAAAATGAACAAAGAAGAAGAAAACTAATTATGGAATGCTGATTTCGTATCTCTTTATCCCTTCTCTTAAAAGGATTGGAGGTGAAGAGCCCTCTTCTCTCTGGTGATTGCTCTCAAAGGTATGGTTTGCTAAATCATGTAGACTGCTTCTTTCCATACTAACAAATACGTTATCTCCATGGTTAATCATTTATTTAACAAACTTATGCCCCCGTAACAAGGCTATCATTAAGAGATTGTTTCAGGAGAAGTTTCCTAGAAACTGGGTGAGAGTGAATATAAATTTTGCTAGTTAAATAAAATAACGCGACACAACAAATATATAGGGTTCCTAACCTTTTTGATCAACTCTATAATCCGAAAAAGTAGTACATAATCATTAATGAATAAGCTTTTGGAAGGAATGTCTGTTATTCTTCTTAGTGGGTTTAAATTCGTGCATGAAATTTCATGTACTAACTATAAAAAATTCATTCGTGCAACCTGTCGACACATACTATAGGGAACCATACTTACTCTCATTTCTATTATTATTCTTCCAATTTTGGTCATTCATTTTCATTTTTAACATCTACCCTGTTCCTTATATATCCCTGAGAGAAGATCTCATTGCTGGGTTTTATGTGAATTATATATACCTATTAATTTCGTATCACGTGCCCTAATTTTTTGTTATTATTAATATCAATATTGGTGCTGTATTTTATAATTATTTGTGTTGCCGATGCAAAGCCTTCACTATCATCAATTATATATATAATAAATTCCAATGTATATATAGATATCGTCGGCACCAAAAGTATTAACGTGTTAGCTTTTTCTCCCCCCAAAAAATAACGAGTACTTACCAGCCCCTAATAAATTGAGAGGAGTCGTCTCTTATTCAGACATCTCTACCAGCATCTAGGAACAGATTTAGCAATTATTTGGAGCGTGTGGGGGCCAACTTGTTCTAGATTACCTGAATCTCCTTTAGGAGCTCTGCCATAGTTGCGGTATTACGTCATCGTAGCCCTCGTCTAATGAGTCCACAAAAATTCTCAATGGGGTTTAAGTCTAGTCCTTTATGTAGTCCAATCCCTCTAACTTAAACAATTCCTTGATAAATTTTGCTGTGTGTGCAGGAGAACCGTACAGCATGAACGCATTACTCTTGCTTGTATCAAGGCAATCTTACAGATGGTCGCACATCAGTTCCAATTACCGTCTTTTGTTCACTGTAATATTCATAAGCGACACCACTAACTTTCTCTTGCCATGGTATCCAAAGACACCCATACCATGGCGTTGTCAGGGTACTTGGCCGTACGTGTGGTGATCCAGGCTTGTACCTGGCTGTAACCTTAACTTGCCCTCTCAGTTCCTAGTAATGTTAAATGTAGCCTCATCCCTCCACAATACTTTCGTGGTGCACAAAATATGTGCACACACAAACTCATAAAGTCGTAATGTTTACACTCAGCCACTGTAAATAAATTTATGTATGTGAAACGAAACAAAAATAAACTCCAATTAAACATTGTAACATGTAACAGGATATCTTAGAACCGAACCCATTTTGATTTCCCGAAAAAAATAAAGTCGCGGTGAAAAGGTTAACTGGGAATAGGACTAATTATTCTGTGGTTAAGGTTTGGAATTATAAACACCAGAGAAAAGAAACTGGAACCATAAAATGGGTTAGCTCGATCGTAACGACACTCGGTGAGCTTTAAATTACAACCACAATATTATATGTTTATTTTTGTTAAGGAAGACGAAAAGAAAGCGTTTGACAAGATATCACCGTTTCAGTATATTTTCTAACGAGAGAAAATGTTTTCTAAAGTATTGAATTTGTATATATATATATATCTGTATGTTTGAAAATGTGTTCTAGGATAAAACGAGCATTCGAGAGAAATTATTTCGAGGAGCAGTTTGACATATCGCTCGCGAGTCATACCAATCAAGTCAATTACTCCACATTACGATAAGCATTTACTTAACTGATCTTACATCAAGACGAGTCTTATTCATTCATCGTATCAAACCACGAACATTTAGAAAGTTGTATTTAAGCTTCATCAAGGATAAGCACGTGAAATCGATAATCAATCTAACGCGAACTCCTCCTCTATTTGCTACCCAAAGCCACTAAATAAATAGAAATGCAGTCATCTTGTTTTCATCACCATTTTCCTCGAAGGCAAAATCATTTCAGAATTTATGCGCATCGCTCAGCCAAAAATATTCATCATTATCTTTTAGAGTCAGGTAATAAGCACTCTTGGAACGGTTTTGTCTTGCCCAAATCCGGTTTAACAATCGACCTTTCGCAACAACCTTATGGGGAGCGCAATAACAAAGAGGATCACAAAGCAAGGTGAAATATAATTATATCTGGTGAACAACGAAGAGATCCTTTCATCCTCCAAACCACCCCTATACTTTCTTCCACTTCTCAACGTCCCACTTCAGACAATTTTTACAAATTTTCACACATTTCTTCTTATCTCTCTCCTTCAAAATGAGTTTACGTCTTGCTTATAGTCAAGGTCGTCTTTGAGGCAGCGTTGGATAGTCCTAAATGACATATTTTGTGGGAGATGCGGGATCTTCTCTTTCATTTAATTTGCTGGTTTCTAGGTTCAGTTTACACCTGTAGCTAAAGCACCTTAAGACGCCTCTTAAAAGTCTTCCTAGCCAGCCCAGTCATCCTGGCTCGGAGTTGTGTGTCACCACCTACCAGAGCTTTACATTCTTTCGTCCATATTTGTAAACTCCGCACTGCTATGCCAGTCTGGATTGAGATATCTTTATTGCACTTTCCTTCAGCATAGAGTGATGATATCGCTGCAATTTGCTTCTTTGTCAACTTTGAACCTCGTGGCATTATCCCTTAATGCACAAAAACCTACTCTAATCAAGGCAGGGAATACACATTGATGGTGTCGCGAAAAACGCTTGATCCACTTAACAGGAAACTTGGCGGTAACCGCCACTATTTTCTTTTGTGGAGGAATTAATCTTCACCCACTCTGCTTCCTGCTCTTGCGCTAATTAGTACCATTGTAGTTCTTTTAGGTGGTTACAGACGGTTGTTGATAATTCATCATAGGTATTGGCGCAGCAGTTTGGCGTCGAATGTAAATTGGGAATCTGCAACATTTTTATTAGTCATGCTTAATTTCTTCATAATTAAAATATCTATTTTGCTATTACTCGATTGGGATTGAATAGAAATTGCTCAGCCTTGAATGGATTATTTCTTTCTAGGAATCTTCAGCTTTCGCTTCAATAATATTATGCTAATAATTTACATATAAAATAATTTTTTAAATTATTTCAGGTCTTGAAGTCAATCTCTGGAAACACAAAGGCAGAAGGGAGAAATACAGCCTAGAGCTATCATCGAATTCAAAGTGCAAGAGCAACGAAGTCGTATCAGGAAGAAAGATAGTAGAATTTTTAAAATGGAAATTTCAAATTAGCTCCAAGACTGGAGTGCATGACAAATTTGGGTGAAAAGTGGTTTTCAGATTTTTTAAAGTGGTAGCCCTAAAAAATTTATAATATGAAGTGTGAATTTATATATTTTCCTTTTAATGTATGACTCGCACAAACTGTTTGGGTATTTATAAATGTAGATATTAATTTTTTTTACCATTCTCGTGATTCTGAGGGAAAAACGATAAAATATGGTCAAGTAAAACAAGGAAACCAAAGGTTAAAAACTTGAAGATCAATTAAACACTAAAATGCATCTAAGAAGACTACAAAATAACAGCTTTTAATTGCGGCTTTTAGTGGTATTTCACTAAATATCAATTAGTAATTATTTCTGAGTAAATATTTTATTACAAAGTCAATTGGAACATAGAAATAAACTTTTTACATGCTGCCTGAGGGCTATTAAGTATTATCTAAACGAGGAGAAGCGGATTATCATCCAGTCAATTATTGCCGATTGGAGAGTTAATACCAAACTTGCGTCATTTAATGTTGTACGACCAATTAGTTCGTGAATATTGATGGATAATTGTTGATTAGTTAAATTTTAATTTGAGTTCAATACAATCTCAGATTGTTTTACCGCTGCTCGATTAATAACAGTGGTGGTAAAATTGAGTTTTTATTGCTATATTATAATTTATCTTTCCATTATATTTATGCTCTGATAAATACTATAAACGCAAAGAAGAGGAAAATAGCAATTATGTGAGCTAATGGTATCATTTGTGTAGATGAGATTACTGACAATTTATTCGGAACTACTCGGGAAATAATAAATAAAGATATTAATATAGTTCTATATTTGAAATATTATTAAAAATTAAACACTACCATTTCAAGAGAGGAATGCCGTGAGACATATAGACATATAGAAATTTTAATTGAATATTGCTATCAACTGGCAGTTTCTTTTGGGGGGGGAGAGATATTCGAAACCAGTGAGTTCCCTCTCATTAGTTTTAATCCAACATCTTTTTTACTACAGAAAGTATAATCATGTTTGCGAAAGTTAAGTACAGGCAATGGTATCATTAGAAACCATAAATAAACGCATTAATAACCATAAGAAGTCAGTAAAAAAGAATTAAGGTCCACAAATATTACAAATAATGAGAATATCGCTAATGCCACCTCTGTCGTTAAAATCAATAGAATCCCAGACGATTAAGAAAGAGCATCAAAATGCATAAAGTACACTAGAATAGGAATAATGGCGTACTAATAATGAGCATTATAAACCATTATGGGTTTAGTAACCGCCAGCTCGACCCTCCCTTAAAAATACGACTTTCACTGTGGAAACACAATTTTTGGCAAAACCTTTTAAAACTGAAATCACGAATAATAAAAGCCAAAACTTTGGTTTTAAAAGCCACAAGTAGTTTTTACAGCGAAGTTCAATGGAGCTTGAAGGCCTTTATCGTTTTTAATATGGTTACAGCAAGGTCTACATTTTAGGTTGGAGAGATGAATCAAATATTTAATGGAGGGTTTGGACAATTCAAGCGCCAAGTAACTCAAGAATGACCACAAACCTGCATTAAAAATATTTGTTTTTATTACAAACTTCATTGTTTTACGATATTAAGAAGACATATGGTTCACTTTATAGCGCATTGTTGGATCCGAGCCATTCGCCGGGCCATAAATCCTGCCGTTTATCTATCATGGTGGCATCGCTTCCGGTAAAACGGTGATGTTAGTTAAATGGAAGATTGTTGATATATAAATACGATTATTAGTATTATTACAATTAGTGTAGTGAAATGGAAGTTCAATTCAGGTTTCTTTATATTATCTGACCCATTTAAGCGTTTAGGAGGTGCAGGAGAAACCTGGGCGAGATAACATTTAGATGATTGCCTTTTCTCCCTGCCTCAGTCTCTACAGGACACATTATGGCCATATATCTTCTACAGATTTTCATTTCTTCATTTTCAATACTTTCGGTATATTTCGGTCTCTTCTTAAGTATACTGTATACACATTTTGGCTGCGATGCTTTCGTTGGTTTCGGTCGTTGCTTTTAAGTAAGTGGCATCCAATTTATTATTTGGTCACGTTCCGAAAGTAACATGATGGCACATCAATTTCATATGGAACACTACTGCTAGTATATATAGTAAATATTTACTTTATTTAGTATATAGTAAAGAGAAGATAGCCATTGTGAATGGTGTTGGACCATTGAAAAATTGATCATTTTTCCTATGAGGTTTTATAAAACGAATTCTATTTACTTGGAAATTTCAGGCACGTTTTAAACGTCTCCCTAATTGTGCCACTTTCCTCTGATCCGATTAAAAAAGGGAAGAAAAAAAGTAGCCTTACTCACTGTTCCTCCTCATAATCTGTTTACATTTAATTGTTTTCTTTTTCCCGGATTCACAGCTTTATCTACGTAACCCCTTTAAATCACAACAGCTCTAAAGGTTTGCGACTTGAATTTACAAGATGTTTTCATGTAAAATTATAAAGAATGGCCTTTACTTTAGCCTCTATTTATAGGTGGGCAGATAACCTGCTAACAATGAAAAAAATCCTAGTGTGATTAGATGAGATGAAATGGGTAGCAGCTACAAAGAACAAGAAGCCGTAAAACGAATCTATCTATCCAGGTGCAACGAAGATTCTTAAAATCACAAAATTTATCTCCTCACAATATTTCTTCTGCCAATAATGTCTTTGTTGATTTCGCCAATTGTCAGTTATATCACAGGCAATTTTCGCTACACGCTACATTTCAGACCAGAAACAATAGCACATATAGCAAATGATATTTTTCCGACAAAAATTCGTTACGGAGACGCACATCTATAAATTATAATAATACTAAAACGTTACAGGTGACATGACAGATATCCTTAATTCAATGTTTCGTTTAAAATAGCAAACTGGTATCTTCAGCAACAAATAGACCTCTAAATAGATTGGGACACAAATGGCTATAACACCTTGTTAGAAATACAAATTTACATACCTGTAGTTAAGACTTTCTCTACTTTGTGGTGGAATTCTACCCATCTTATTTCTCTGACAAATAATAAAACATCAGCAAGGTATTATACCTTTACTTGAATATTAGAGTCTAGGATGTGTGCTTCCGAACTATTACGTAATATTTTGCGCTGCAAGCAAACGTCAATGTGGCAGTTCTTGAACAGATGTGGTTCCCTCTGCATGTGTCACTATACGTCTCCTCTCATGTAAGTATTTTTTTTAAAATAATTGTTTATTGTACTTTCCCTGTTTTCATAGATCCCTTTTACTACTACTAATATAGGATTTCTCTCTAAACTGTCAATATTAGCCTATATGGTCGTTGATTTGGGGGGTGTAATAACACCCACTGGGAGGCTAATGTCATGATTTTGCAGCATAATCATAAGGCATACTAATGCGTGCTTTCTCACTCTCTCTCACTCCCTCTCTCACTCTCTCTCACTCACTTCCCTACTTTCTCACTCACTCTTTCAATCTAAATATAAACACATATATATATTATACTGTTTTCTCAAGATATACACTCCATGCGATGCCAGGAAAACGACACCAAGAATTTGTTGGGGTCAGTCAAGGATATCTTCAGCTTTTGGATTTTGATAATTGTGATGAAGATGGTCCTGAATCTTGTCAGGAGCCTTCACTTGTTCGAATAATAGATCCTCTTTTTCCGGACGAGGAGGCAAACCAAAGCTGTTTTGAGACAAAAACTAATGACATAAAATGAACAAAAACATACCCACCTGTGCCGCTCGTGGATATAATACCATCAGATAAGCAATGGGGAAAAATTCTACTCCACTATAATGATATGGCTCTACCTTTGGAGTTATTCCAAGATGTATGCAACCTTGACGACTTGATCTATAGAGTTTTGGTCACACAAAGCATTTTCTAGATGCAGCAGAATGGAGAGCCTTCATGGCGTCGACATCATGATGACTTATCATGTTTTACCGGAGCTGCATGATTATTTTTACAATGATAGGGATTTTCGTGTAGAAAACATGACCGAAACGCTGAGGAAAGAGAGATTGTACGCTATTAGAAGGGCCTTGCACGTTGACGATAATGCAAAAGCCCCGGATCGGCAGGACTATGACAGCTCATGGAAGGTTCGTCTAATTATCAAACAATTTAATACTTCCTTCCAGAATGACGAAATTTAAAGGTCACAATATCATGAAACAATACATGAAAAATAAGCAAATCATGACGGGATTTAAACATTGGTGCCGCAATGATGTAAAAACGGGTTATCTCCTTGAAATAAACATATGCGTTGGAAAGAAAACAGCTAACACAGAAGTTGGTTTGTCGGAAGGTATTTTCATTCAGTTAACAAAATCATTTTCAAATTTAGGCTGCAGGCTGTTATTTGACAACTTTTATACCTTGCTAGGATTAGTGTATAAATTAATGAAAGAGCATCATATCTATTCATGTGGAACGGTGAGAGAGAATCGCAAGGGAATCCCCAAAATCTAAGGTCGCACAAGGAAATGAAGAAAGGATATATTGATGCACGTTATTGTGATGGAATGTCCATGGTGAAATAAATTGATACAAATCCTGGCATGATGCTATCTACAATTGATTCTAGTGCTTCTACAAATACAATCTCCATGCATGATGCTATCTATAATTGATTCTGGTGCTTCGACGAATACTGTCTCCATCAAACGCTAACAAAAAGGCCAAGCTAGGCGAGTAGAAATCTAGGTTCCAGTAATGGTACAACGCTACAATAATAGCTTCATGATAGGAACTTATCTGCTGGATCAGAAACCCACAGTTTATGGGCTCGACCGTAAAAGTCAAGCAAAGTACTATTGTAGACCATTCTGGGACTAAATACTCGTAGACATGGGGATTGTGAATTCCTTCATTGTTTACCAGAAACTAGTTTAAAAAATAGCGCGTAACAAAGAAAATAAGATGTCAAAAACCAACAAAGATTTTCGATGAGCAGTTGCAATCGGTATAATTGGAAATTTTCTTCCATGAAGTGAGAGCCTCCACTTTCTTAACAATTTAGAAGTCGAGAAAACCATGGACGTTGCAGACAATGTTACATGAACGATAAAACAGTTAATGAAGGATTCATGAAGTGTTTGGACTGCAATGTGTATCTCTGTCTAAACAAAAGCCGTAATTGTTGGGAAGCATATAATGGTAGTCCAGGATGGGTACATTTTCTTTTTTTGTCATTTGGGGAATCATTTATTACAAGCAAATTTATTTTAAGTGTTTTGATAAATAAAGCACATTTTTGGATCATAGCCGTTTTTCAATCATCTGCTTGCTCTATAACGAGGGAGTTACAATTAAATCATAGGGAGAAAGAGTGATTGAGGCCGATATTTACTTGTACTAACCAGCTTACAAAGGCTTCGTTAGGCTCGGGATGGTAAAAAATAATCTACCAAACTTCTACTTCATCTCCGACACTACTTAGGATTCTGATGTTTCCCTCCCAATGAGTGAGACCACCCAAATTTTCATCCCCCAAGTAATCATGTAAATTATGATGGCCAAACTTACTAAAACATAAGACGCGCATAGATATAGGATATCTATCGAAGCAACAAAAATTATTGAAAAAATAAGTAAATATAATTTTCGTAAGGGAAAGCATTAAGGGCGGTTAATGAAATTTATAAAGCACGACTAACTTTATCTATTATATACAATGTATTGGTCAGAAAAGCAAAATTGTGAAACAAGACTTTATAAGGAGACATTAATAAAATACATATGAATAGATTAGTTCTTCAAAATATCTCATAAAAAACAAATCCTCATTTTTTCACGAATATGTATATGCTAGGTTTATTTTCTAACCGTTTAAGGCTACTTCGTCATTCTTTACCAAAAAAAATTGTGTTTCCACAGTGAAAGTCGTATTTTTAAGGGAATTCAAAATCTTCATCATGTGGGAAAACAAATAAATCCTTCGAGATCTTCTTGAAAGCATTGTTGCCCTACATATACGTAGACTTGTGTAGAGAAAGATCTTTTTACCTCATAAAGTACCTATAGATTAATTTATTACCATATGCGCAAATGAAGTTTTCTAGTAATTCCATTAATCGTGGTCATTATTCATCTCGCCCCGAGATATTAACGAAACGTGCAGCGGGAAAAATGCTATAGCTGTATGTGAGAAACGATAGACTATTATTTGAGAGCTGCAGAAATATCCAAAAACAAGTGGAACCAAAGTTTGCAACGATTCAATAGTTAGAACGCTGCGTCATTATGATCTCTTTGCTTGTACTCCCCCAAAGACTCTACTTATTAAGAAATTTCAATCTATACCTAGCTTGGCGTTTGCAAATCACCATCTAATAAACTGGCTAAGTACTAGGAAGAAAACTTTAGTTTAGTTTGAACGAAAACTGAACCTTTTCGTCGAAGTTCAACCTTCAGACTTTGATTAAAAGATTTTGAAGCTTATGCGGAAAAGAATAGAATCCCTACAGTCAAATTCGGTGATGGATGTTATGCAGTTGTTTTTGCTCATCAGTAATTGGAAGAATGGAACTAGTCGAATCAAGAATGATCGGCGTAATGTAGAAGGAAATCTGAGAAAGAAATTTGTTTTCTCGCTTTAGCTCTCGGAACTTGAAACCACGATAGATATTTTACAATGACAATGACCACTAGTATACAACAAAATAAGTTAAGAACTGGTTGCATAAAGATCAAATTAATCTTGTCTCATGGCCAAGTCAATCTCGAAAATATATCTGTGGAGGGAAGTGAAATTCATTGTCCAGAGTCGAGATCGGCCGCCCTCATCTAGCTCCTAGAAAACATGTTTTGAAGAATAGAACAAATCCCCCCTAAGCAGGTATAGAAATATCGTTCAAGATTACTCAATTCACCTCTAACGAACTATTGACCATGATGATAAAAAGGTGTCGCTAACTTTTATGTTTTTGAATTTCACTATTGTCCTTATAATTTTTCTGGTTCGCTACTTTGTTTCTCTCATCCTTATATTTTATTACATAAAGTTCCAAGTGCGTTGTAAATTTCATTTATATGCGTTAATTAAAAGTGTGTATATTCGAATTTCTAACAATCTGTTCAAATCTAAGATCAAAGTTTGTTCTTATCTTCTTATGATTAAAAGATTTAGGGGTGACAAAAGATATTTATTCCAATAGAAGTCACTAATCTGACCAAGTTAACCCTTATTTTCGTGATATCGAGCGTAGTCAAATGGTAAACCACCTAATGCTTAGAAGCAGTTAACTATTCTGTGCTTCCACTTCGTTCACAGTAAATTTAAAGTGTTTCTATATAATCTTATTCAGTTTAATGACGAAGCGAATTTGACCTCTGAATATTATTTTCCTGTTGAATGTGTGACAATTTGCTCTACGAGAAGTTTGATCCCTTTGAATTGATACAGGTTCTTTAAATCTCTCTTTTGCTTGGCCATTTAGAAAGAGTATGATTTTTATACAAGCCTTTGTCACATCAGTTCCTTTATTGCTAGACCCCCTTTTTGATTGACTTTTATTTATTACCAACTGCAAAATGTTGGAGAAGTTACTTTTGAATATCTGGTTTTCAAAAGAATTAGTTCCAGAAATGTTTAGGCCTTTTATAGTAAGCGATGTTATTCATCATTCTTTATCATCAGTAAAGCATTAAATCATTGTATTTCTTGCAATTTATTCCATATATTATCCCCAAACTCTATTTGGTCATTCTTTCTAAATAAAAATTTTAGGGTTGATCACATCAGTTTTATTTTTCCCCATTTATTTAAATTTATCCATACTATCCTACACGAATGAATCCTTTCCTCAGAATCAATACTGCCATCTAAAGCCAAAAACTCTTTTCACATCTATACACGCGTTCATATACTTGAAATCAATTTAATTCTACAAAAAATTTATAATTACTTGGTAACAAAACTCAAAATTGCTAAAAATGGGAGCTTTAAGCACGTTTCATTTTAACAGCTTTTGTTACTTACTCTCAAATAAATAAAATTAACCAACTGTTGCATGTTTCTTAGTAGCCTCTTTAAATTAGTGGTCTATAACTAAGACAGTAAAAGAAAATAAGCACATATTTCTGAACTCAACTCGACTGAAAAAAAGGTGCCGCTAACGATGCAAAAAGTAGCAAAATCTAGGTCGATTTTCTGTCCTAATTGGCAGGAGGAAAGTTTCCAATCTTTGCCTAAACTTCCTCTTTAACACTTGTGGACCTGGATCGATAACATTACTAATACATAAAGTGTACAGACCGGTAAAACCAAAAGACCTTTTAGGAAAAATGCCGGAATTTGAATTTTTGATCAATAATAACATTACAAACTTAAATGTCCATTTATCTCCATTCCTGGGTGGCTTTCAATATGGAATTAAAGGTTGATTCATGATTAATTATCCAAATAAGCAGTTTCCTACCAATAATTTTAATAACAAAAACTAATAGATTTCAAGGTTTGATTTAGAACCGAAAATGAAAAGAAAGGAATAATGGAGTGGCAATGTAATTGAAGAGAAACTAAAAAGAAAAATAGGAAAAGAAACATGCAAACATTCAATCGCTAAATGCAATGAAAAATTCCCTAAGAGTAGTTAAATTGTTACTGATCCTTTGACTGTCAATCGAGTACCGAGGGCATTAAAATCAATCATAGCTGTAGCATCTAATTAGAAGGAAAATAAAGAATCTACTTTCAAAAAACGCTCTAGATTTTCGTAGAAACTCCACTTTTGAGTAATACATGTGAAAAGATAGTAAAATGATGCTTAAAATAATTAAATTATTATAATAATATCTGATAAACGTGATATTTACGGTTCGAAACGATATTTTGTGCCAATCTCTTTTAGCCTTTTGCTTGTGAAAGGGAGAACCGCAAAAATGACCTGACCGTTGCCAACTCTGTGTTAATGAGTCGGTCCTGCATAACAGACACCACCGAGAAATGGAAGGGATTCAATCTTTGAATTTATGCGTAAAGAGCATTCCTGTTCACTCCAGCCTATTAAAGAATGTTGGTTGGTAGGTGCTGAAAGTATTAATAGAGAAAACATTATTACTTGTAAATATTATTGAGTGACACGGTTCGAAATAAACAAACGCCATTACAGAGATGTTGTCATTTTTGCTTAGGTTTGATTCAATCCGAAATTATCGTATATTTCCAAAGAAAAAAATGCTAAAACTTTATAAACTGTTTATTATAAACATTTTTGTATGTTTTAATTGAAATAAAAAAAAATCTGGTATAAACACTACGATATTTTCCGTCATTAGAAATCAAAGCGGAAAGGGCTAAGGTTGAGGCGCAAGAAATTAGGAGTTGTTTGTTGCCTTGACGTTTAATGAGGGGATAATTTGCTGTAATTTTCTCCCTGTATGAAAGGACATCAGTAAATGGTAGGGGGCCTGGGCGGATTTGGAAGAAGACTACCCAAGCAACTAATCAGACGATTCATTGGTTGGTAACCTGAAATAGGTAGGTACCCATCATAAAAGGAAAAGCTTAGTGGAAGGGAGTGGTTCGAAGTCTTTTCTCCAATTGATCGTAACCTTAAAATAAGAAAGTTTTCTTTCTACCTAAGCCCAATTTCAAAATTCCTAGCCATTTTGTTTATAGATTAATCTTTCAATTTAACTTAGATTGTACCTTCTTTTCGCATCATCCAATGAGGAAAATCAAATTCTTTTGTTGACTTTTTTTAAATTCGGAAACTATAATAAACCTTGAACCAAATAATCGCTGCAATATGCAATTTTACATCACAAGTCTTGAAGTATATGATGAAAGATGTCCCATATAATACCCTAAACTAATCTAATATTGCCTCATTAATAATTTACTGGCATTAAGAAGCCTAACCGATTCCCACCTTTTGCCTCCTCACTCAAATTTAAGTGGTTTTTGTGGTCGATCTTAAGTTTTCTTTGACGAAGTTTCTAACACATTAAATAGCCATTGTTTTGATTCTAAGGATTTTATTTCTCATTCATAAAATATTGCTGGCTTAGGGGCTGTTTATTAAAAAACCTTCGTTATAGCAAGAATAATATTATTCTTTTAACTAAGTTTAACCATAGATCTTACCTATCTCTTACCTTAAAAACCATGAATCCATCTTGGTTTTGAGTGATTTAATTTTTTTGACGTAAATCCAAATATTATCATTTAATACTACTCACATTTATATAATAGCTTTAAAGTTAATTCGCAATTATTAAGCGGATATATATTTTCCATAAAATTTGAATGATTCTCTGATAAAACACACTCTCTGAAAATCAAATTTACATACCTATATTCAACGCGCCTCAATGGAATTTGCAAAACACGTAGGATATAATGAAACTAATACAATGCAACCATCAGTAAATCAAAATGATGAGCAGAAAAAAAGTTATAATGACAATACTGAAACTTGTCAACGCCAAAAATTATAACACCTTTATATAAACATGCTGTAGTACTTGGCTGAATAACCTTGGTTTTCAACTACAGCTTTCAAACACTTAAGTAGTCTCCTAAGATCTTTCTATAGGTGCTTGGGCAGATAATGTTCCATTCCTCCCAATATACTTTCTTAAAATCAGATAAGTTACGCGGATCTCTTTTTGGTACATGATATTCATTCTTTCCACAAATTTTAGATTGGCTTCCTGTATGTTTGGGTCAATTATCTTGTTGAAATGCCCATCCTGGTTTCAGATTAAGAGAGCCAATGCTAAATCAGAAAATTCTTTACCAAATTCGCATGTACCCACTCTATCTATTCTCTCAATCCCAGATGAGCACAAAAAAACATACGATGATTGGTCGAGCACTGATTTTAATCCTTTGAGATCGTATACTTTAGCGAGTAAATTGCACACATTGTTTTTCCTAAATCTTGCTGATTGAATTTCAACCCAATTTCATTTTTTTTCCAAAGGCAAGCGAGCTTTGCATTGAGTTTTCTTATGAAGAAAAAAGGTTATAAAGACCCACCTTTTTACTTAAGGTCTCCTTGCCATATTCATTTCTACTTATATCCAGATCTTTTGGCAACTCTCTAAGTGTAGTCTGAGGATTATCACATACTGACGTAACACGTTTTCAAAGGCAAGCGAGCTTTGCATTGAGTTTTCTTATGAAGAAAAAAGGTTATAAAGACCCACCTTTTTACTTAAGGTCTCCTTGCCATATTCATTTCTACTTATATCCAGATCTTTTTGCAACTCTAAGTGTAGTCTGAGGATTATCACATACTGACGTAACACGTTTTCAGGCTGAGCGTTCAGTTAACATCTACAGTCGACCTGAACGATCCAAAGAATGAATTGAAATAGAAGATTTCCAGTTGCTTATTATGATACTAAATAAATTTAGAGGTAATTTAAACTATAGTCAGATCTTTTCCTACTAAATGGGACTATTATAAAAGGCTACAATGCGTTCAGGAAGATCTTGACTAATTTTTTGTTTTTTCCATGATGAGGATTTTGAATATACGATTATCTTTAGAGGAATGAGGCAGTAGCCTTTCACGATGGCAACAGAAACATGACATTTTGTTTAGAATATTCTAATTTTGAATGTGTCATATTTCAGATATAACCTACTTATCCATAACACTAAATTTTATGAATATTTATAAGCAGTTTGAATTTGTGAGTCGCCTAGGCATATTGGAAGCTTTTATCCATGTTCTTTCTTAGAGTTCAGAAAAAATAAATAGGATTATCAATTTTTTTCAATTTAACCCCGAAAATTCTGAATGTTAATGTTCACATAAGATATTGAAATTAGGGCACGGCTGTTTTTTGGTATTTTTTGTATATTAAAGCAAATTAGATAGGAAAAAAAGAGCTCTAAAAATTCTTTTTTTCCGTGTATTAAATTAATTCCGATCAAAGCTTTTCTAAGTGGAACTTATTTAGAAATATCTTCAGGAAACCTTTTACTACTTTTTTAGGGCCAAACTCTCTCGCTAGATCCGCCTAGGCTGTAGGCTACGGACCAAAAGTTTGCCTGTATAGCGCTTGCTTCTACTGTAAGGATGAGTGGCGAAGCCGTTCTTCTCGTATTTATTTATATGGTCGTAATGTAACTTTAGCGTCGTCAAACATCACTTTTGTCCTTTTTCCGTGCACTATTTTGTTCTTCTGCTCGTTACCTTGTATTGATTACATAAAAATCCCTGCGCCTTGTAATTTTTATTACCCATCAAAAATCATTTAAGATGCCTTTTTTTTCTCGATGGAAGCCACCGATTTTAACGTGGAATCCATACAGCGGAAATCTAGAGGGGATGGCTGGATTTCAGGACCCTAGTCGATACAGAATTGGATTTTTGAACTCAATGCAGGGGGTGATCCCAGCGGGCGCGGACACAAAGATTAGAGTCACGTTATATTATAGTCTCCTCTTTGGCGGATACGCTGGTTCTCAGCCCTACAAGGTTACTAGCTCACAACACCTCTACCATTTTCATCGTGTTTTCTTAATCCAATATGATCTGGAACACTATTGGTAACGTACTAGAGTGCCCTACATGGAAACTCACATCCAAATCTAGGAGGACGTAACTGGTTGCCCACCATGCATGACGTCTCTGGTTACAATAAGTTTAATTTTACTGGTACCTTCAAAAACAGACCGAGTAACCCCAAAATCTCTAATATTTATGTGTATTTCTTTATTTAGGACGAAATGACACCAAGAAATGACTTCAAACTTATCCTCGAGATCCTAAAACCGCGTTATGGCTAAGTCATTTTGAAAGTCATACTCCTGGTCTTTCCTTGAGCTGAAAACATAAATTATTCGTCGCTACCAAAATTAACCACTAAACCAATTCGTGAACTTAAAGATTTTAAGCTCCAATAGTCATATTTTAATTTGAAAAAAATTCACTGTCTACCGTCATATATTACTTGAAAAAAGAATATTCCTTAGGTTTATTTATAACAAAATTAGCTCTTGATACCTTAAGGAAAACAATAATAATAAGGAAATAATATTTACCTTGGATGACTAAGGTTTTTCGGGGCAATTATTAGAGCAGTTCCTTGTGAGACTATTGACTTCAGGAGAGAATATTCTGCTTGGAACTCCAAATTGCCATTGAAATCACTTTGATATAATGAATATTTTTTACTTAAGGCAGCTTGATTAATTAATTAGTGAGAAAAATTGTCTCCATTAGTAAATGTTTTGCGACTTGGCCATAGTTTACTTGATTTAAAATAAAACACTGCTCAGCTTAATAACTGGGTAGCTCTATGGGACTGATTTTATTCTTCCCACACTCCTCTCTTCTTTGAGTCCGGCAAAATAGATCTTAAAAATACGGAAAGTCACTTTTGATCGGCTCATGTGAATGGACGTCATCGACCCGCAAGCAATTCAAGAGTACATATAATTAGGGCATTTTCTAGCCTTTTTTTTAAATTTGAAGATTTGGAGTATAAGTTAATTATTTGATGGTATCGTCTCTATTAAATGATTCTATAAGTAAACATTAAAACATTTATTTAACTTTACATTGTATGTGAGCACGTCTATCAGAAGGAATATGTATTTCTTTGTTATTTTGCTTTTGTATTTGGCCACCATTATTATCGTTATACCAAATTCTGTCCAAGAATGGATTACTGGTATTTTCAGCAAAACGTGATGAAGCCTTATTCACACCTAGTAAATAAAGTAATTTCAACAGTTCATGTGGCACTTAAGCACGATTTTCTACCTTGAAAAGTCCATGCATCAATACAGCTTGAAATGGCCGCAATATTATTACATTTATCTGTAATCAGTTTGCAGCAAACTATAAACAAATTATGCAACTCTAACAAGCAATTTTTAGATGATTTCTACATACCATACTAATTACTTGACAAAAATATAAATTTAAATTTCTCAAGGCAAGCTATATTATTGTAACTACTAATAACCTTAAAATATATTAGCAAGAAATCTCTTATGTGTACTCAAACAACTTTGCCGCTTTTAGGTTCCAGTAAATTTTTGGGTTTCGTCTTTCCTGCAATTTGGTATGTAAAACTCTCTCTCGAGTAACACCTGCCATAGAAACCTAATTGTCACGTATAAGCGTAAAGTGCACTATGAACGTGATTTCGTTCAAATATTGACGTTAGCAGAGCTTTTATCTTTCAGTAACCTTGTACTCCTGTCATCCGTAAAATGAATTACTTTTCCACTTATATTCCAAATGTTTCTAACCCTTTATTTTTTTAACTTTTTGGAACACTTAGACCCAACACCTAATGAAATATTATCAAAACGTCGTAATGTATCATTATTAAGTTTTTGTTTGTGGATAATACTAAAGGGTCTGCTAAAGATTCCTAAAATTTATTAATTTTGGGTGGACGATAATTAAAGGCAGACTGTAAAATGGTCGAAGCATCTTCCATTAACGCATACCTTTTGTTATTAATTTACCATATTTATTAATGGTAAAATTTCCCGTTTTATATTGTTCCTTCAGTGCTTCTAAAATTATGCTGAATCAATAATTTAATCTAATGTTAAATTGGCTGTATTCTAATGAATAACTAATACTATTAAATATATAATATATAACAGAGTATTAATTATTATAATATTTAAATACCATAAACCACAATAATATACCATGAAATATAAAGGTACGAGTTATAATACCTGATCTATTTTTCAGAATTTTGCTGTAGTAGTAGAGGTAATATTTTGTAACATTTTTTAACAAAGTTTGTTAAACTAAACTTTGTACATGTTTCTGATTCTATTGCGAAGGATTGTACTCTTCGAATGGAATTTATTTTTAGAACGATTCATCTATTTTCCCTTTTAGTGTATTTTTAGATCTCTTAAATTTATTAGACAGGTTTTTTTTCTCACAGAAGCCAACTGAATTTTTGAAAAATATATAATTGATTAAAATTTATTCATACCTTTTGTGTTATGTTTGAGAGAAATGTATAGAGTTAATATAGATATAAAGTGGGGGCTTATTTAGTCTTAAATGTTTTTAAAACCAATTTACTTAATGTAATGGTATCATACAAATTTAATATGGATGTATAGAGTAACTTAAATGTAATAATCTAATTGTAAATATTATATGTATAAATATCTATATATATACAGTAACAGGACCTAAGTATTTTCACAACTCTCTTTGTGATGAATTTTGAAAGGTTCGTGATGTGGTTTACGGTAAAGAGTACAGATAGTTCAGAAAACATATATTTAACAAAATATTTAAGCAGAACATACAAAAATATATTGACAACCAGAAAATCAACTAAACAGAAAGATGTATGGGACAAAAGTATTTTGCCAAAATTAACATCATGTTAAATCATTGTTAGTTTACCGCACAATTTGAGTATCTTAATTTAAACACGTCTTATAAAGCTGCCAGAAACTTCTGGAAGCACAGGTAATGTAAAGAAACTACGATCGATACAATCATTACCTCTCCAGAGTTTGTTGAAGGTGGATGCTCAGTGAATACAATGCCGAAAGTAAAAGAAATACCCAAAGCTATTCGAAAGCAAATACTTGGACTTCGTAATGAAGGATTAACCTATAGGCAAATTGCTAAACGTGTTAAGGATCATTATTCAACTGTTAGGGGAATAGTTGGGAAGCATCGAGAGACTGGGGCAATCTCCAACCAGCCAGGTGTTGGAGCTCGTCGCAAAATAACAGGCTGCTCTCGACGCTATATGCTGCCTAACGTGACGAATGTGCCCATGAATACACGTCCAAACCTACAGAATGAACTGGAGTTACAAGGAGTTTACGTTAGTTGTAAAACGGTTTATAGAGAATTGCATCGAAGTGGTCTACATGACTTCACTCCACGAAGAACTCCCCTATTTACAGCAAAACATGTGAAGAATCGTTTAACCATCGCCAAAGACCATATTGACAAAGGAATTGAGATTTTGGACCGAGTTGTATGTTCCGTCTAAAATAAATTTGAACTTTTCAGCCGAAACGATGATCGTATGTTTTGAGGAAGCCAGGGACTGCCTATGATCCCAACAACACCATCCCTACCGTCAAGCATGAAGGAGGCAACATCATGCTGTGGGGCTGTTTTACTGTCAATGGTGTACAGGACCTCCACATCATTGATGAAAAAATGGATAATTCCATTTAAAGGCAGATACTGGAGCAGAAGCTGCCTCCGAGCGCAAAAATACTCTACGGGCGACATTAACGAAAGAATAGTTCGCAAATAAGAAAAGTGGTGTCCTTTCGTGGCCTAGCCAATCGCCTGACCTCAATCCCATTGAAAATTTGCGGCGATTATTCAAAACTGCCCTGCACAAAAGCAGCCCAAAGAACCCTTTTGATTTAACGATTATCTGCATGCAAAAATGGAAGAAGATACCACAAACGTATTGTAAAATGTTAGTTTCCAGTTACAATAATCGTCTCCATGCTGTTATTGAAAAGAAAGGTCACGCCACTAAAGACTTGTTTTTGGTTTTTGCCAAATACTTGTGTCCCATACATATTTTTGTTTAGTTGATTTTCTGTTTGTCAATATATTTTTGTGTGTTCTGCTTAAATATTCTGTTAAATATATGTTGTTTGAACTACCTGTACACTTTACCTCAAACCAGATCTCGAACCTTTCAAAATACATCACAAAGAGGGTTGTGTAAATACTTAGGTCCAATCACTGTATATATATATATATATATATATATATAAATATATATATATATATATATATATATATATATACTACAGGCTTTAACATTCCAGCAAAATGATAAGGACATAGTTTTGTCTTAATTATCAAACCATTCGATTGTTAATTGAAAAAAATTTTTTACAGGTTCATAGAAGAGAAACGAAAATACTATGAAGATTTTCATTTGTTTCATCAATGAATGAATCTTCTTCAGCTAATTGCACAGTATCTTCTAAACTGGAGCTGCTGCTTTGTTGCTAATTGAAATAAAGTTAATATTTCTGTTGTTTTTTTTATTTGGTGGATATTTACTTATTTGTTAAAACATATTATTCCTTTTCCACTTGCATTTCAGTGTCAATCTGCTTTTCATTTCATTTAGGAAAACCGTACTCCACTTATTATTGGTTTAGGCATAAGTAAACGGTTAGTTAGCACAGATATTTGCCTAGAATTTATATTTAACAATTATTAGTTTAATAAGGTTAAAATGTTCAAGATAGTTTAATAGGTTATAAAATATACTGCTTAAACTAATTTTTAGATATTATGAGGTTGCTAGTATTTACCAAGTTTGTAAATAACCAAAAAATTAACATATAATACATAATTTTTATATTTTCTATATTCTTGATTTAATTCTAATAGCACTAATTAAGAAACAAACATTAAGTTATTTTCTATTTAAACAAAAGTGTCCAGTGCATTTATATATATATTTCTTATAAATAATATAAAGAATACCAAATCAATGATGCATCATCCAAAAGGAGATATATAGGTTATGCGTTTTATAGAAAATGGCTTATTGGAGAGATATAAAATAGAAATTAAGACTAAAATTAACTTCATGAAGAATTCTTGGTGCATGAAGTTGCGCCAAACAAGTTCTCCTCTCTGGCAACTGATGATACATGTTGATTCTGAACGAAGAATTTATTGAGTGAGTTGAGTACTTCGAAATTGAGTGCATGATTGCAATCACATATTCATTCGACCCAAAAGTAGCACCAAAATTCCCTTCTAGCATAAAGTGATTTTACAGATAGAGTACAACATTAACTGAAGGCAATTTTTTAAAAAGTGCCAAAAGGTATATTATGTCTAACATAGTATATTGAACAGACCAAGTATGTACATAAAGTATACAAAATAATTTATTTATTTTAAGAAAGAAAAAGGACAGTACACCATAATATATCAAACTTTGTATATTGAGCAGACTAAGAAAATTATTTATGCATTTTAAGAAAAAAAGAGTTAAAAGGAAAGAAGGTACCCTAGGAGACCTTCCGGTTTATTGAAAGAGGGTACCTTTGGACTAGCAATCGAGCGGGCACATGGCTGCTGAATTATTTTGCGTCCCTAACGTCCACTTTTCAAGACTTTGTCTAGTCTTGACTTGAACTGGTGAACAGATTCACTGTTGACAACTTCCACTTGAAGTGCGTTTCACATACCGCAGATACTGTAAGTGAAAAAATTTCCACACAGATTGCGGTTGTAACGCTTCAGTTCAAGTTTGAAGCCGTGATTGCGCGTTCTGTTCTCACTCAGTGTGAAAATATCGTGGTAGTCAACATTTTCGAACCCTCGAAGTATTTTGAAAACTTCGATGAGCTGACCATGCAGTCTACGGGTTTCAAGCGACAACAGATTTAATTCTCTTAGTCTATCCTAATAACCTTTATGTCGGATAGAGGGAATCAGCTTGGTTGCCCTGGCTTGTGCGCGTTCCAACCTTGCGATGTCCTTTCGAAACGATAGGCTCCAAAATTGTATGGCATACTCCAGGTGCGGCCGAACGAGGGAGTTGAACAGACAAAGTACTGTTTCCTTGTTACGGTATCCAAACTGGCGCTTTATGTAGCCTAACATCCTCTGGGCTTTCTTCTCTGCCTCGATGCACTGTTACGAGAACTTGAAGTCACTAGTGATAGTTACACCCAAGTCCTTCTCAGTGTCACTCGATTCAAGGAAGAGGACGGTCACCTTCTTAGAGATTTTTAACTTGCATTGAATTTGGAAGTCCCCCCTTGAATATGGTTCCAGTCCTGTCAGCTTTTTTAGGAAATCGTCCTTATTCGTTGTTAAAAAATGAAAGCAGGTTAAAACAAGAAATATTTTCTCGATTAAATGAACACAATTTTCTCAGCTTCAGTATGAAGTGTATTCCGAATTTCGGCGATTATATGACTTCTACCAAGAGTTATTCGCCTCGCAAGGTTGGGGGCTGGTGTTAAATGGGTAATCCATCTTCGACAACGGAAATGTAATATGGGTAATCCATCTGCTACAACAGAAAGATAGAAAAGGAGTAGAGCACCCTCTCGACCGAAGGGGCCGAGAGAAACTATCGATTCGTCCTTTGCCCGCCTCTAAATCTCCTACTATCTTATCCACGCCTAAAAAGACACGGCAGAGGGCGAGAAAGGTTGTTAAAATTTCTAAAAAAGAACCAAAAAGTTAATTATGAAAGAAGGATAATATTTGATGATTAGCCATATCAGGAAATAGTTTAATTCATAACTCGAAATTAACAACAAAAATGGTTGTTAATTACATGTGTTATTCTGGTCACAAATTCCTATACTTGCGCATTGAAACCATAAAGTTCCTGGGCTATTATTATTTGCAAATAATTTATCGTGTGAAGTTAGCCATTATTTTTAGTTTATTTTCTGAATTAAATCATAATTCGAAATTAACAACAAAAATGGTTGTTAATTCAGTTATATTCATCTTTATTTCTTCTATTTTATGACAGCAATCGCCTACGTTGTTTATTTAAAAGCTAGTCGTACTCTTTCTCTTTAAATCCGCTTTAGAGACCAGAGTGTAACTGAAAAGATAACGAGACATTTAGATGCATTAAGGTCAACATAATAAAAGAAATTACAAGACGTTTTGACGTGTAGTGTTTTTGGAAATTTACAAAGCGATTTAAAGTGAGTTTCTTCTGCAATTTTAACATAATTATGTAAGGTAAAACAGATTAGGAATATGAGGTTGTTATTATTATAAAAATTGTTTTTCAATCAATATTGAACGGAAAATTAAAGTATATAGATTCATTGATTATAAATATGATTTTAAGTTGTTGTACATTTCTTATCATGTGTTTCTTCATAAAGAATAGTTTGCTGTAAGTTAAAGAAAGTGGGTTATATTTGGTGATTGGAATAAACAAGAGATTTTTCAAGGGTAATTAAAAACTACATTAGAATTTGTTGGGCGAAGTAGAAAAATGATGAAATTGATTAGGGAAAACTATCCCAACATTCACTTACTGACTTATTCGAAGTTCTTTTAACCTTCCAAAATGGCAAAGATTTCCATGAATGTCTCGAAATTACATCGGGTCCTTTTTAATAATACTATCCGGAGAAGGAAAAAAAAAAAGCTGTAAAATAAATCATTCCATGTAAATTTGGTGAAATCGTAGCAACAAACGACATCTACTGTCTGGATGTATAGGTTGGGGCAATAAGACCTTTCACACTTGAACGGGCAATGTTATGGAAATCAGGGTCTTATTGACGCATCCAGTTGGTGAACTCTAAATGGTTCTGCACACTGTCGGATGCCCGAGTCCGTATTTTTATTTTCGCCGAATGCTTCTTTTCAATATCAGAATTATAAAAGAGAATAAAATGTAGAAGTCAATTCGGAACCAAGCATCAATTTCTGTTAATGGTTTTGATATAATTATTCTCCTAAACCACAAACATTTCTGGTTTTCAATCAGGACAAAACGCATTGGCTGGACTTTTTTGCTCCGAGATGCAAATCGAAACTGCAAGAAGAAAGGATTAAAATGAAAGAGAAATGCACTTTTCCTAGTTTTTGATCGACTGTTGGCTTTGCATCATAAAAAAGGATGCTTTCCAAATTAATTGAATCATTACTGACTCAATATTCATTTTTTTTACCCCGCTAACTCTGATATCACAAGTGAATTATCATGCTAGCTGAGTGGATACGGCGTCGGTCTCCCAACCTCACGGTACCGGGTTCGATCCCGAATCCCGCCGTGAGCGGACACAAACGTCAGCGACGTAGAATTCTGGCTACGCGCTCTGCTCATCCCTTTATTCGTGAGGGTCGATATTACTCCTCTTACCGCACACACAGCTTTATTTCCTCTCCCGTCTTCACATCATAACTGACACACACTCTCTCTTCCAAGGAATCCTGCTGATGTGTAGCTATATCCCTATGAGTCTGACGCATAAAAGTTCCCTCTCCCTCGAGGTGAGGAAGGCTTCCACTTGAACGCTGTTGGGTGTCAAAACATAATACTTCCTGGTACCTCTCCCCAAAAGTGGACCGACTCATGATTCCTTCGGGCTGACCAGCGATTGTCATACTGACCTGTATGTCGATTTCATTATCCGGTCGGGGATCCTGCTGGATCAAGGAAGGATTGGCGTTGACTACCTAACTAACTTCCGAGTTGATAATACTCATTCTGATGAGTTCAAAACTTGTTTGATCAGATTTTGCAACCATTCAAATACGACCGATATGAGAATGTCTCATTCCAATTATTTGGACGGAACAACTTCACTATCAATGGCCGCTTCGGATTTGGTGATTTCTGCATAGTAACGGAAATTAATAGTATAGCAACTGCGCCTTTTCTACCTTCTCTACCTATTTATAAACGGTGAGAAAAATTACTGATTATTAGAGCCGTAAAATTACAAATCAATTATATTTATTTATAAATTTCCTTCATTTTATGCTTCTCCTTATTTGTCCACTGAATAAAAAAGAAGTTTGATTCACCAATTTTCATTGTACTTACAGTTAAACTCTCTCCCTCTCATTTCTTTCTATTTTTTTGCCTCTCTATCTCTCTCTTTCGCTCTGTCTATGAATGCCTTTTATTCTGACGTAAGACAAAACGAGTAGAAAATAACAAAAGCGCCAAAAAAAACTTGAAAACCAATTTTGGAAAAATAATGAGCCTACGTTGACTTCAAAGGGTTTGTTTGAAGTTTCCTCTGATGGGAAAAAGTGGTGTAAAAATAGGCCTTTTCTTTGTCGAAGAATATGTAGTAGTTCCTAAGGGAGTGAATCTTGGATAATAGAAATAGAGATTGGTATTATAAAGTATTAATTGTTCGCTAAAATAAATACTTCGTGAGTAGAATATATAAAGGAAAGAAAAGCGATAGGATGTTCCTTGAGGGACGGAAGAGCTAATGAATTGCCCGAGGAAAAACGGTTTGTGATTAATGCTTGGACTCAATTATCATAAAGGCTTATTTTATTGAGTAAATTCGTTAGCAAAAAATAAACGACCAAATCTCCCTTGAAATTTTTATCAAACAATGTCCGTGAATGAACTTGAGAGGTAAAAGTAATGGAAAATCTTTCATAGCTCGAGTTTACCCAAAGCACCTGCACCAAAATGGCAAGTTTATCTCCTGAATTGAACTAAATTCTCCAAGTTACTCAGGGCTCGGTGTGAGAATGTCATATTTGGTTCATAAAAAATTGGCAAAAGCCAGGACCTACATTTATTTACCATCTAATTGAAATAATAGGCACTGATATTATTTTTACCTATTCACCGAAATTAAACATTTAAAAAGCCTAGCAGCGGAAAAAAACATTAATGCTCTTTTCAGTACCCCAAAAATATACTCTTATAAACAATAGGGAGAAAGCAGTAGATTCTCAAAGAGAGTGAAACAAATTAAATGCGATATACACTGAAGCACCCAATCTTCTAGCTTATTTTTACATATGTCTAGTGAGACCATGAATTTGATTTTAAAAATGCAAATATAATTTAGTATTCTAACATTTATATACATCGTCCTCAGATCAAACTCGTGTCCCAGCATTAGTTTGTACCTGCATATGACTTAAGAAATCCAGTATATTGTGTAGAGCTGCGAGCAGAAGTCACAGGGGAATGCAGTTGGATTACGAGGTTTTTCTATTTCTACTTTATTTTTTCTTAGGTTATCCTCTTCATGTTGCCTTCTGTTCTTCTCTAAAGCCTTAACAACAGGGAGTAATTCCACTCGCCGAGGAACTTATTTGGGCGATCGTGGCTGAGTGACGGCCACGCGCAGGCACTTGGCCAGTATAGATTCCTCCGTGGCTGAAAACATCGAGACATGCAGTTTCGGCGAGGCTGGTTGCATTGAACTACCGGTTTCTCGGTTTATCAAGGCCCCCGTTTGTCGCACCTGCCAACTGGGCGCTGCCCTCCTCCGCCTAAGCCAAAGAGAGGAATCTTATTTGGCCCATATCTGCCTGGTTAGGCTTGTGGTCTTGCTGTTCATTGTGTCTAGTCTGTAACCTCATCTACCACATTACCACATTACCATCTCAACCCCATGCCTGACCTCTCAAAGGCTTCTAACTAGGAACGCGATGCGTCATCTCTACCTGGCCTTGCTCGCAGCTAAGGCCAGAATTCCCGCTCGACAGACGATAAACACGAACAGGCATCTATCATTCGGGTATCGACTTCGTTCTTGTCTGGAGTACTCCCTCGCTAATTTCTTAGCGAAGTTAAAGAAGAAGGAATTTTGCAAATGTAACTTTGCAGCGCCCAGGTTATTCTTCGTATCCAAACCTCCAGTCAATTAGGCTTTACGTGAGTCTCCCCATCATTTGCGCTCTCCCCTCCCGTTTTCCCTAGAAGCCATCACCGTACATCCTCTCTCTAACTCTCGTACCTGTCGAATTATTTGTATTCCCCCCGCATTTGCTACTCGGATGTCACTTTATTTATCGTATTTTAGTTACTTGTGCTATTAATATTTTCTTTTTATATTGTAAAGTTATTTTTCTACCATCAGTTTCTCTAATCCCAGAATCTCTAATAATTAATTATTTAGGCCAACTGCACTCGGTTTTGGTATTTAACCCTTTCACTGGGATCTTGATCTTAATTTTCTGGCGTCCGCTCTATTGGGTCACCCTATGACAATATTAAAGTTTAAACATTGTATTATGAGGCCATTACATATATAGGTGTTTCTTCTATTCATTTAATGAGGGATCATTAAAACATTTATTCAAAGAAAAGATTTAAATAAATATAATTTATTACTATTTTATAAACATTACCCATTTGTCACCCACGGCAACTCTGCCATACAAACACTAAACGCGGTAAATTTAAGGAGCATGTCAGTGTCGAAAGTATCAGGAAACCTCGCTTCGAACCTTACCTCACAGTAAATAGCGCAAAACAATATTATTTTGGCAAAATATAGAGTATATGACTGCATTTCACAAGAATCTATATATCTATAATAACGCGAGAAATGACAAAACATGGTTTCAACTTTAATTAATTAATTGTCAAATTGGTGATGTAATAATGCATTACAGGAAAATAAATGGCACTATTACATTTTTTATAATAATGTTGTTAGTATTAATTGATCTAAATATTTATAAGTTTAACGTTTGGGTTCCTATAAAGAAAAAACCTCCCACAACTCCAACCATTCTTTTATTATAATATATATATATATATATATATATATATTATATATATATATATATATATATACATATATATTTGAAAGGGCTACTGCTTTTAAGAAGGGCGATGAATATTTATTCTTTTTGTGAGGGTTACTCCTTGAGCAGGGGAGTAAATTTAAGGCAAAGAATACCATTTAAGAATAATGAAAAGTTATTCTGAGTGATTTAGATTTAATTATTAAAGTCTTCTCTCCATGACAACAGATGTATTGGAGCGACTTAAATATATTAGGTAAATATTTTAGGGTTTGTACTTTGATCAAATACATGACGATTGGATTTTCCGTTAAGTTTTTAGATGTGTTACTTTATAGAATGGGCCTCGGCTTCAAATATAAATTGTATCGCAAAACATCGAACCCAAATCTTTTCTTTCATGTCTATTCCAATCAACATAACAATATCAAACGTAGTATTTCCACTTCCAATGTTTTTATGTTGCCAAAGGAATGCTTTCCCTGAACTCATGCATGAATATATTTCTAATATTAAAATAAGGGACAAGATTTGGATATCCAAATTCGTTGGCTCAAAATCTGTTCGTATAGCTAAGCTATGTTGAATTTATTATATATATATATATATATATATATATATATATATATATTATATATATATATATATATATATATATATATAATATATATATATTGTGCGTAAGTAAATGGATGAGAAATGTGAAAACTCAAATGAAATGTAGCTAATTTGTATTTATAAATATAAAATATACAAGAATGAAGGCGTGGAAATAAAAATGAACCCATAGAAAGACGAAGAAGAGAAATAGGAAAACTTTTTGAGAAAGAGACCCGTTCAACTTGTAAGATGTATCTATCCAAAGCATTAAATCTTACACCACCAAACAACCATAAAATAGAAGTTTCACCACATCGATTGAAGATAACTTGAGATTTTAGTCTCTACAAATGCAATAACTTCATCATTTCAAATCTCATAAAATGTGAGATTTTTTCTAAAGTTTGCAACAATCCAGATATTCTTGACCTTCTTCTTTTCTATATATGCTGTAATTTATATATGTTGAAAGGCTTATTTATGCATCTATTTCAAGTCCAGCTTACTTGGATACTTTAACTAATCTCATCTTCTAGTCCTCGACCGTTATACACTCTCTCAAGTTTAACTGACCTTACCTTTTCCAAATACTTTAAAGAATTTGACCCTAAATGATATCTTCCTTTTTATAAATAATAAAATCATTCTTAGGTCTCTCCCTCAAAGTTTACTGCCCTGCAATTATTTCCGAGAATTTTTCTCCATCCAAGCTTATTTATTCCTTTTAATCAATAATATATCATTCTGAAAACTCCATCCCACAAAAGTTATCTCCCCTTCGTAATACGATAGGGTATTTTTTTATTTTAGTAATTTAATCAACATTTCCTGCAGTACTTTGACCACTTAATTATATTAATTATTTTATTCTAAAAATCAAATATGATAGATTCCTTTTTACAGAATATTTTTAATTTTATTTTTTCAATCTTTCTTCCTTTTTGTTTCCCAATTTGTTGTCACCGTTATTCGAGGACCAAAAGTGGATTATTACCTTATTGAAAACAGAATTGGGAATATTGAGGTTTATTGAGTTCAAAATAGATTTATTGCAGGAATTGGTTAACAGGAAATTTGTTTTTTCGAATCATCCAAGGTTATAAAATGCCATAGAAATTGAATATGAATTTATTTATTAAATATTCCACTAAAATAAGTTTGCGGTTTCTGTAAAGAAAGTGCCCTAAGATTTGGTTCCAATATGCAAAAATGAAAACAAGAGAAGCAAAATTATCTCGTACATTACACTAACCAACAATGATTTTACTACTTGAGTATTAGCTTGCGATTTATACTAAATCGTGCATGCCGATTCCGAAACTGTAATCAAAATTGTTCTAGCACGTATGGTTCCTGAGTTACACACATACTCTTCAGTTACACATATGGGCAGTGTTGCTTCGGCTACCGTAGTGAGAGGATGTGTTGTGTGTCTTTGGTTCCAGCGTTAAGCTCCTGCTTTAGCAAGCTGTCAAATTATAGTAGTGCTGTTGAAACGGTATGTACATACAGTGGTTAATTGCATTTTTTTAGATTTATCTCACAATTAATTTTTAAATAAAATAAGATTATGCATAAGTATATTAAAGGATATATACAAGCTAAGTTGAAATTATGAATCGGCGAGGATGTATGAATACCCCAGACAACCTTTATTATATCTGTGGTAGATATACTCCAAGCAACCAGTGGAAAATTTAGCTAAAAGTGTGAAAACTGCATACACTTCTTATTTTGGTTGTAGAGTTGGTGACAGAGACAAGCCCTAGGCGCCTCAGAAATCCTGTACTGTGTGTTATACGGCGCTCACACAGTGGTTAAATGGCAAACAGAAAGGTATGCCTTTGCTGTACCAATGATGTGGCCTGAGCCAACAAATCATGTTTTTGATTTCTACTTTTGTATGACAAATATTGCGGAATTCTTAAATAAGAACAACTCGAAAATTGTATATCCATATTGTAAGTCAGCTATAAAACAAGTACCCCATAATATGGAGATGCAAATCCCAGTTTCTTCATCAGCTAGGCAGTTAAAGAAGATGATTCATCGCCTGAAGAGGAGGATAACAATGATGATAAAATATATGAGGATGATGCTAAGGAAAAGAAGATGCGGTTTATAAATCAAGATAGATGGAATGATTTGATAAGGCGTTTGTCATTGTCAAAGGAGAACGCAGAACCGTTTGGTTCCAGAATACAGCAATGGAACCTTCTAGAGCACGGTGCAAAAATATCTACTTTCCGTAAATGTCATGAGGCCTCAGCTGCCTTCTATAAAAAAAGATGGTGCTTGTTTCTGTATTGATGTTAATGGCTTTATGAATCAGCTAGGCAACGAGCATTTACCTGATGAATGAAGATTATTCATCAAACCAAGCACTGCTAGCCTCAAAGCAGTGTTGCTACACAATGGTAAAAAAATATCTTCAATTCCTTTTGCCTTATTGTTGGGATAATAGAGACATATGACTAAATGAAATTTATTTTGGAGGGTGTTCATTAATCGCATAATAAGTGGAATATCTGTGGTACTAAATTTAATTAAGTAGCAAAGACAAATTTAAATTTGTTCGCTAGTTTTATGATAGAAAAGCTGATAAAGATGGCAACAAAGTATTCTTAAAAGCCATTGATTTACTAAACATGGTTTAAAATTATCTAAAATATTTGAAAAGGACTTAATTTAGTCCCTTCCTGTAAAAAAAGGGAGTGGTCTAAAAGGGATAAAATCTTCCAGGGTGATTTATAATGAAAAATACTTTACTGAAATCTGATAGTAAAACTATTGAAGAAACGAAATTGTGTGGTCATTCGCTCATGGCTTGAGAGCTGTATGAATGCTAGTATATGTAATATATATATAAGATCAGGGAGTGTTCTCTAAGTCTTTGTTGAAACATCATTTAATTTCATTGGTCAATAATTAATTTATGCATGTAACAACATGAGGGTATTTATCAAAACAACTTTTAGAAAGAGCTTCGTAAAGAATAAGGAAGAATGCGGGAGTAAATGACATCGCAGTGAAGTTATATTTTTCAAGGAAGGACACTTAGACGGAGTTAGGTTAGCAAGAACTAAATCATCTATTGCGCCAGCACACTTTTATTACATCGCATGCTATATCTTACGAATATGCTCATAATCCAAATCGATTTTTTATCAAAAATTTGACATCATAAGGAAAATATTAAGAGCCGTTTTCTCCAGTCTCATAGAACCTTTAAATAACTGAGAACGCCATGCCCTAACATATCAATCACTTAGTAAACGATTATTCGCTACACTATTAATTTATATACATCATTTTAATTCATATTGCGTATTAAACTAAGAATAAACGGTGATTTGTTTGCCCTCCAGTATTGCGTACTTGCTATAGGTACAGCAAAAGCTTAACACTCGTGTTCGAAGTAGACATTCCGCCTTACTGCCTTTTAGGCAGATTCACAATTGTACCAGTTCTTAGATGCCTCATACAACTATTTTTAAATACCTGCATATATTGGTGCTAAATGCAATCAGGTCCTAAATTCCAAATTCTTCACTGCCCTGCTTTGCTCACCTTTTGAGAAAACCAGGAAATTTAGAAAAAATGTTGACTTAGTCAATTAATTTTTCTTCAAAGAATGGTGAAATCAACTTATTTTTATTGACACCAAATTCCCTTAACGGAATATTTAACACCATGAATTTCAGGGAATTTTCCTATGTATTATTTCATACGGGGGGTTATTATAGCTTTCTTTCCATTCTATTTATTCGTATTTGATTTACCAAATTCCATTGTTCGAAGTAGACTATCTCCGTCCCTCCTCTTTTTCTATTTTTTTCTCTGTGTCTATCATTGCTTTGTAAGAGGTAAGGCGATACGAGTTGAAAATAACAAAAGCACGAAAGAAAACTTGAATAAAAATTCCCTCAAAAATAATAGGCTACGTAAAACTTCCAAGTGTTTGTTTACATTTTCCTGTTTAGGGAATAACGAGTAGAAGTAAAACTTCTCCGTTTGAAGCATATATTGCTTGAGGGAGAAAATCTGTTATAATAAAAATAGAGCTTGGTATTATAAAGTATTAATTTTTCCTTAATTAAATACCTCATGATTAGAGTATATAAATGAAGAAAAAGTATTCGATGTCCCTTGAGAGAGAGAAAGAGCGTAGTTAATGAATTATCCGAGGAGAAACGGGTTTAAGTAATACTATAGCTAGATGAACGTAAAGTATTAGAATTATTTATTAAATTTGTTTAGAAAAAGTATACAACGAATCCCCCTTAAAAAGATTTATCAAAAGATCCTTAAAAAATAATTAGGAGATAAAATGAAAGGAAAATTGTTTGAAAGGAGCTTAGTTCAATTTTATCTCATGAATCCGCCTAAGTTCAACAAGTAAATCAGCAGTCGTCGTTAGAATATTAGATTTAGGTCATAAGAAATTGTTATAAAGCCAGAACGAACTTTTTTCAATTTAAATCGAAAAATAAGCTATTAATTTTTATATTACTTTTTCATATTTTTACATATATCTAGGGAGACATACGAGTATAGCATCTTTTTGCTAAGCTATATGAATTGATTGGTTAACCTGCATATTGATTATTGAGGATTATAGAAGCAGCCTAAAAAAGCTTGAGCACCTACAACTAATTATTCTGAAGCTTCTTTTGACTTATTGCGTTGAAGTTCTCCCCATTGATCCCTTCATGAGAAAATTCCGATTATCCCAACTAAGAGTTGCGCAGTTTTAGATTCTCTGCAGGAGGGATGTTGACATTCTACTGTTCGTCTTCTTCTCTATTCGATTGTACGGAACCAAATTTAAGAATGTTGTTGCAGGTTTACGAGTAAAGGACTAAATTCCTCTTATTCGTGAGACAAAGTTTGAAAGTTCAACAAACTTCATTTTTGCACTAAGCAGACGAGGAGCTTTTAAATATCAGTTTTTGTTCATGTTTTCATTTTAATTAATATTCATGCTATGTTGAATGTGCTTTTTACAGTTCATAGGACGCTATTTTGGAAATTAAAGACTGAAGCTGTTGGTTTGGAGTAAAGCGTCCTTGGCAGAATGGCTTGACATAATACCTGTGTAAAAGTTCCTTTCTAGGAATAATAGGGACATTTCGCTAAATTTTCTTGACGAAATTACTAACAATAAGGCCAGTATTTGCCAGATGCAATTCATCTTAACAAAGTAGGAAGTGCAAAGGTACGTACCCTCTCCTTTTCTATCAATGAAGAGCGAGCCATAGGGCAAAGTTGATCAGTACCTTGTAGCCACAATTTTTGGTTTCAGCTGCCCTTGATAAACTAATCTATGCCAATGCTCAAATATATTTAAGACAACTCGGTGAAATTTAGATTACTTTCTATTCACTTTCTTTTACTAAGAAATTCTTTATATAAAAAGTATTGGCTGCCATGCTGTAGTGTGAATATTAAGATAGTCCTGTTATACACGGTATTTCCACCTTATTAGGCCCCCCTTTGCTAAATTTAAATTTAATTAGAGCGAGATTGTAAGACTGTACGTTGGTGCAAAATGACATTGTCCATTTTTTTAGGTCACTCTTAACAAGTAAAGGAAGTAAGTGAACCAAGAGTAAGTAAATTTTATCCAAGTAAAGAATCGAAGTGGTCCAAAATTGAAATCAGAAAATTAATCATAATATAAATAAAGACCTTTTCCCTAGAATCATATGAAAAAGTATCTATATCCGAATGCAAAGAACTTAAATGTAACATGTGAAAACTTATCACATATGTAAAAACAAATTATGTAAAGTTCCTTTCGAAAGAATGTAAAATGTGACCAATAGTCCATTGAAAAGTAGGAGCGAGACCTAACAAGCGATCGAAAAGTTATGCCTGAAATCTCTCTCAAACATTTTGCATTATTAACCTAATAATGAGTTTATTAAACCCCAGAAAATATTTAATTGCTCGATATAATCACATCAACCAACAAAAGTCCCATTCCAAGAAGTGCGATCTTCATTGCCAAGAAAGTAGAACAAAAGTGTGGTTAAAATTAATTGAGACACCTCAAGAATTTTTAATTTTTCTACACACCCCAGTAATAGGTGATTCTTTAATGATCAATCAGTTATTCTAAGTGACTATGATGTTCCAGGCGTTTAATTGGCTAATTGCTAAACCAAAATATTTTTACAAATCGTAACACTTGGGAAACCTCCGTTTCCAAGGACAACGAACAAAACAAAGGCTGCAATGAGTGCAGTCATTATTAGGCTAGCTCGTGGGATGGACGTTAATTCTAGGAAGAGAAAAAAGGTCTAATCACTGCGAAAAGATGCTGGTATATCAATTCAGGAGATAGCCAGTAAGCTGTGGCTGACAAACTTGACCCTGGGTGAAATTATCAAGGAGAATGAAGTCGCCAGTAATCCAGAATCGGAAAGACCTTGACGATGTGGCGCAAAAGGAAAAGAAATACATACGATGACAAAATATTGCTACGAAATAGTGGAAAAGTCCCGCGAAAGACCAGCCAAGACGTGATTTATTGTCAGCTGGTATCCACCTGAATTTGTCAACTATTCGCCTGAGGCTTATTCAAGCCAACAGAACTTGCACGAATACCCCTCACGAAGTCTCTGCTTACCACTGGTATGAATGTGAGCGATTAACTTGGGTCAAGAAATTCTAAGAATTAACCAAAGAAGACTGAAAAATGGTGATATTCTCTGACGAGAGCAAATTCGATGTTTATGGGATCCATGAGGAGAATTGCAGGAGAACTAAGAAGAGCGAAGCACATCCAAACAGCCCCTAAACATCCCCCAAAGAAGATTTTTTTGGATACTTTCACGGAAAATTGACCCCATCGAATGGTACCAGCGAAAAGAATGATGAGTTTCGACAAGCATCAAGCAACCTTAAAGAAGCATCTACTCCCGACAGCTCAAGAACGCTTTCCAAACGGTCGTGTCATCTTCCAGGCAGGACAAGGCCCCATGCCACGTATGCAAAATCGGAGGTTTTCTCCGAGTCGAGAAGATCAAGGTATTGGAATGGCTTGGAAATTCACTAGACCTTAATCCAATTGAGCACATGTCGAAGGACTGCTCGACAATGGAAAAACTCATCTGTCTTGTTACACAGGCCTGAAACTAGGTGAATCCTGCCAAATCTGATTGCTTACGTTATGAGATCAAAGGGAGGACAAATTTCATATTAACTGTAAACATTAAGATGATAGCATGCTATGATTTTGAGTATAATACATGAATATTGAAATTTGACGTTATTCTACGACTTTCCCAATTAAAATATACAGCACTAAAATTTAAACTGAAATCATCGATTTAATAAACTACCTCTATAATGCCTCAAAGAGAAATCAGCCGAACATCTTAACATCTTTGGAAAAATTTAAACAAGATCACGGAATTTATGAAATTAATCGTGTTTTATTCTTCTTTGAGAGTTTTCATAAAATATTTAAAGTTTATGGCGCAAAACCAACAGTAGGCGTAATTTAATTGGATTGGTTACGAAATATTTCAATAAAATTCCAATTTGGAGCCAAACTAAAAAGATCTCAAATCTGTGGTAACTTTCAATAATGGGTGAAAGACTCGTTCAATCCGGGAATGAGAGATGAGTAATTAACGCGACTAAATTGGCTGGGAGGGCACAAACTAGTCAAATCTGACAAGGTGCTCTACTTGACATTACTTTATTTTATTTTCAATATGATATAATTATATAGACAATAAATCTGTAGATGTGTAAAATAGGGGGGTAAATATTTTATGTTTGACTGACAAAAATGTAAACAACAGTAGTGACAAAAATGTTAACAACAACAAAAAAACTCGTTGGGTGCTCAATTGAATGGCATATGGTACTTAATACGGACAATTGCAGTCTCTTACCTATGGAGACAAACAATGAAAGTTTTATCTAAGCAAGTTAACGAATATCCTTGATTAGGTTGAACACTAAACACTGTGTCTATAATAAAGATTTAATGTTTTTCAAGGGGGAGACTTTCAAATCATTTAAATTATTAGGCTTTATCCAAGAAAGATTTTCATAGAAGGGGGAAAGAGTTCTTTATTTCACTGTACAAATCATTTGTAACAACGAATTTTTAATATTCGGCGAAATTCTGATTTCTTCACTTTTGAAATCAAAGAAATTTCTTAGCTGGCGTCATTTCACGGAACTAAAATGGAATCCGGGTTGTAACCATCACCATATATATAAAGACAGGTTTTAGTTAGTCAATTTCGAGCCACTGGGGTTACTTGGATCGAGGATTAAACTAATACTAGTTGTTAAGAATATAAACGGTTTTAGCTCTAAGATCTTCTAAGTTTTGTGTATAATTAATAAATAAATTTGGATATAGAAAAATGGATTCTAGCTACATATAAAAGACGTTGTTAAATAAACATTGCTGATTTTTTCAATCAATCGCCTCAATATACTGTATAATGTACAATGCTATTACCATCAAATTTTAAAGAGCTTAGATCGATTTGTAAGTTAGAATTTAAAATGCTGACGGTGAGTAGACTTATAGCGGTGTTATGTTAAGTTAAAAGAATGTGACACCACCGACGATTCTAGTGGTGGACTCATAATTTTTGTTGCACAAAAAAGGGCTTCTTGTTCTTCGTCCTTCGAGGGGTCCCGAAGTCACAAAGTGTACCTGCTTGGAAAGGGAGCACTCCATAAGTGGTGACAAGGCCTACTTCTTTGGGCTTACTTAACCTTCAGGCTAGACCTAACGACTGATGGACGAGAGAAGGAAGTGACGCGAATAATGGCAATATAGCAAGTAAGCTCTACTGACGGACGAGATATCTGTTCTCGATTCTCTCGCTCTGACCTTCTGACCTCCTTCCGTGTATTTATTTTAATATATATAAGCCTCCCGTCTCCAAGGGCCTGACCTTTTTCACTTGACCGGGACGGGGGCGGAGCCAACGATCAGGAATGTATGTCAGCTCCTTAGTTAGGCAGAGCTGAAAGAGTTATGTGAAACTATTTAACTTACATATTTTTGAAGTTGTGGGCTTATTTCGTACTTGAGAGATCGCTTGCTTTTGGCAGTCCTTTCAAAATTTTAACCGTTAAAAGCTTATAGGGCCCTGTATTTGTTCAGCTCTATGAACAAATACTCTTATCTCTCATTGATACCTTTTTGACTGGTAGCTGTTTCCCTGCGTGACCATATTACTGTGTGTACGCGTAAGACTGGGGATTCGCTTGCTCTATAAATATTTCCTTAATAAATATACAATTGTTTATATATATATTATTTCTCTCTAATTTTCTTTGGTTCTCTATCTATTACATGGCATAATATTTCATTAATTCAAGCGAGTACACATTTTCAGAATTCTATTCATCCAATGAGCGCACATTTGTGGGGGTTCCTCGTTGGAACTAGCTAACCTGCATTTTGGGTGACACGGGCCTACTTTTTTGAAATTTAAGTGCCACAGACTTTCCTGTCTTTGCAAACCTTCATAAACTAATAAAGAGACCAATCACGCCGTTGTCACCCAAGAATAGGTAGGATTTGATTGTCTGTCAATAATAATAATTCTCGTATTTCTTTGACTTATTGAAGTACCGGGCCTCCCCCCTCCATCCTTGGCCACTCCAAGAGCACCAAGGGGGGCGGGGAAAGTCTCGGAAGGGCTGTTCTTTGTGTCCCCCACCTTTCTTTTCATTTCATTTCAATTCACTTATTGCTCCCCAACCGAGCAATTTTAACATTTTATACTGATGTAAGGATATTGCTTTCTCGATAAAATGATTAATTGAAACAAGAGAATAATTATATAAACCTTATCAAAGATTACGATAATATAATCTTTACATGTTATAAAATAATTAAAAAATAAACAATGTAATTAAAAACTAGTTAAGAGAGTCATGATTAAATTAGTATAAATGAATTGCTTCCCAAATGAACAAATCTCTTTACTTAAACCAATTTTTAGCTCATAAAAATTGTACATAGATGTTAAGCCATATGCTAATGTTATTCAACCATTGCGTACACTTCGCCTTCAACTCACCACTGAATGAGTTAATGAATAGGTAGACCAAGTCAGCGGCCCTACTTCTTTGTTAAAGGCGCCCCTCGGGCGAATATCCCTAGGGCATAGATCGGCGTATTAAAAAATGGCAGTCTACTATAAAGCTACTTTAAAATGCTAACTAAAAACTACAAACAATCATACATACAGAGGCAAAACCAAACACATAAAACCAACAAGAAACCAACTAATCACAGAAAAACCGGAGTCAAGCCCCGCTGTCGATGGGTGAGGGGTGGAGCCGTCGCCTCGACACCGGAAGATAACGAACCCAATTTCTCTTTGGTTCTCTATTGTTGAGAAGAGTAATTTTTCGTTCGTGGTTTTTGACATAGTAAAATTGGATGACAACACGTTCCATAATCACGTTCTTTTTCCGCCTGTGAAGCGCCTAATCAAAATTGGGCTGAAAAAATGGAACTGTTCCAAATTCGCCGAATTTGCGGATGGATTTGCTTGAAATGCGAAAACAAAAATTACAATGTCAATATTTAAGTTAAAGAATTGAATACATTTTATATATGCTGGAATGATAAAATTCTAACAAGAAAAAGAAAAACAAATAGACACATGGGAAGTAGGAATAAGTTTGGTTATAATAGAGAGTGATTTGCAGCTGTTGGTTAAGTAAACACTCTCACATTTTCTCTTATTAACAAAGTCTACAGTTCTGAAAGAGTTCTCTACACAAATAGATCCAAAACATTATGACCAAAACGATGAAGCAAATGTCACACATTGTTTAAGTTGTCCTTCATTAGTTCAAATGGCTAGCTATAAACTTGCCTAGGTTTTACTAGTTTGAAATACCCCAAGGCAATATTAGCTTAAAAAAGGCTAAGGTAATTCTAGTTTTAATCAGGCCAAGGCACTTCTAGCGTTAAAAGGCATAAGTATTACTAGTGGTTTTAGGCCAAGACATTGCTAGAATAAAACAGGACTATGTAGTACTAGTTGAAACAAGTTCTGCTAACCAAAGGTCGCGTGCTCTCACCTATACTGATTTAGGACCAAACGACCTTATAATTTGATCAACCAGCATCCGTAAATGCAGCCTCGCCTTCCTATATTTGATCTCCTTTGAACATTTTATAAGCATCAATATTAATTTTACCAATACATTCACTTTTTTCAGTATTCATTCAACTTGCAGTTTGGAAATTTCCGTCAAGCATTATTAACATACGAACCAAACATTAAATTTATTAAATTTATCTGACTAAGTGCGTCCATTTGTGTTTGGTTTTAAGAAAAAGATAAAATTTCTAATTGGCCATTTTATTTCCCTAATTTGCTCTTCACCCATTTTACGATTACTTGTTCATGTCTCCTTCCCACCTATTCGAGTATCCACTGCCACAGTGTTATCTGCCTTGCCTTAAGCTCTATTCCCTGAATACTCTTGACTCCTCAACGGCCAATGCAAATATCAGACACTTGAAATAAGCGAACACTTCCGCCTAGAAAAGGGGCGGAGCCCTGAATTTCTTACCAGTATTTCTTTACATTTGCTCCCAATTTTTGGCAAAACTTTTTGACGCATTTATTAATATAACTCGATTTTGAATACCTCTTTAGGGGAAAATTCTAATAGGTTACGATATAATTAAACAAATACAATCGACGTAGTATCAACCAATGCACTTCTTTTTCATCTACAATTGTTAACTTTTTTAAGCTTCCCCCAATAAACGATAAATCATATATCGATAAATTATTGATGCTTTCTATTCCGCTACATAGAAAATCAATCTCATTTGTGTAACATTAATTATTTATTATTGATTTACAACTGCTAGTAAGTCTGCTATTAAGGTAGTATCATCTTTGTTTTTAATTTTAGACAAAGAATCCTACGCTTATCATGGTGTTTCCCCGTTAAGAAGTTTAATTCATGCAGTTTGTGCAAGAAAAAGACTAACATAAGAAAGAGATTTTTCCTTTATCACAGATAAAAAGTTTTAAGTTATATCCCACCTAATTCCAAATGTAGGATCCAGCAAATTTAAAATTATTTTCTCGTCTTGGGGACTCTTAAAATTTAAAAGAATTGCACTATTTCGATTTGAAAGCTAAACAGCGACAGCATCGTTTTCCTTCCCGTTAATTCAGATTAATTTCTTGTTTAACGAACACTTGCATCGATTTTACACTTGGTAATAACCATGGTGTAGGCAAAATCCTTAGCGCTAGTATACTATTGAATTATTGGTTTACGGCATAGGTGCTACTTTGTCCTCGAATGTATAGTAGGATTATTACTTAGTATATGTAAGGCATATAATAATTTTCAAATTATTTTAACTTATATTTAATCAATTCCATTTTTAATCAAGATATATTAGAAAACAAACGCTTATAATATCCTTAAGACAATAAGAAGATTCATTTGAATAGCAACTTGATACCTACTTTTAAAGATACCACCAGAAAGAAAAGTAGAGAAATAAGAAGGAGCTTTTGCTTATAATCTTATGTTTGGTGCAGAAACCCATAAATCAGAAATAGGAACCATACTGCGGCGATCCAGAAAATGTCTGCCTTGATTGAGTGATGATATATATTTACATTAGTGTGTCTCCAATACAGGATTGGATGCTTTTAAAAAAAGATCTTCTCTATCTACTAATAACTAATGATCTATTTACATGGAAATACCATTTATCTGTTCGTTGGTTTTCAACCTTTTTATGATAGTGGCGGCCGAATTCCTATCTAGATGCAGCCATGCCAACCTAATCTACAATAATTTACGTATAAATACTTAATTACCTGAAAATTCTTCAAAATTAACCACGATTGACATTTTAATTAATTTAACTGAAATAAGACAATTTTTTAAAATAAATAAATCTTTCCTTAAAAAGTTTAATTGAAATTCTGAGCCTGATGAGTATCACCTAATTTCTGTAATATTGTGAAATATAATTGACAATGCAACTCTCATTTCTTCATTCACTCTCTGCGATCTTTCTCATTTTCACGTTGCACCAGACCGACAAGCTAAGCTAGTTTCAAAATAGTCTCAAGTGTAGTTGAATATTTTGATGTTTGAAATAGATATTTTGGGTCATTTTATGAATTTATAAATTTTAAAAATGATTCATTGGTCGCAGCCGCACAACCATGGTTGAAAACCTTTAATTTGTACATCATTGAAATTTCCTTCTAACTTCAGCACTTTCTTCACAAATTTTTTTTTAACTATTCGCTTGAAACTCACCTTTTTGATTGTTTGCTTTATTAAATTAAAAATACTGCAAATATAATCATTTAACGGAAATATTTAAACTGGAATAACAATTATTAAATATCAGTTCCCTTGGTTATGGAATCACACTACACCCCTGGAGTTTTATTTCAACCAACCGGGAATGATCACCAGTGGAGGGGTGAGGAGAGCGATTGTGTGTAGGGCCCGCGCGATCGGCTTCCAGTGAGTGATGTTCTTCCTTCTTGGATCCTGCAAAAGCTCTCCAAGACGAGAGGATGCTCAGAGTCATGGACTCGTATAGTGACGCTCACTCACAGGTTGCTGAATAGTGGATACCTTTAAAAGATAAATGTTAATTGTAAACCATAAAAAACTATAAAAGAAAGGCGCGATTTTTATATGTTAAACTGTAACCCAAGTCATTAACGCATTACTTCATTGGATTATTACCACAGCTGCTTACAAGACATCACCATACAAGTGGGCTTAGTTTTAAGTCTTAATTTATTATATTAATGCATCAAACATCCCCTTACCCTCTTATAAGAGGTTCTCCGACCAGAAAATTAAATGTACATCAAGATCAGAATGACAATCGCTAACTAGCTCGTGGGCAAAAAATTGAGAACATTGTCATGATTTTTATGCAAACCAGCAAGCATGAAATCTTTCTTAGCGAATGGCATAGGTCCCCGTTCAGTCTCAAGGGAGTATGGATATAAAACAAGATCATGGATTGAAGAGTGATGTGTGGTGTGTGCAAAGAGGGAAGGAGGAATGAACAGTCAGATATGTCTTAATTGGCTACATATCTGATAACATAATTACCTGCCGGATTCACACGATTTCCTTACCGTCCAGTATCACCTGGGCTCGAACCCGGTGATGGGTCACGCAAATCTACGGGTTCATTCACTAAGCCAGCAAAAGCGCATTTGGAGACGCATCAAACCATCACTTGGGTCGATGCTGAAATAAAAATAAGAAATGAAGAAGAATGAAAACGATAGCACGATAATGAATAAATGAATATATAATGTGAATAAAAAATCAAAGATGCAAAGAAGAGAGATCAAAAGAAGACAAATTTTAACCAATTCCTGAAAAGATCTTAAAAAAATCATGTATATATCCATATTTCTCTTACAACATAAATAACAGATGAAGAAAAACTTCCACAAATCACTTTATTCACTGCTTTAATTCACTTCGCATTAATTTGTTATTGAACACAATTTTATTTATTCCAAATTTTAATCCCCAAACAATTTCAGAGGAAATGCCTCTTCAATACGGCGATTTCATTCTGTGAACGGAAGAAGAAGAGAGACAAATAAGAGGCCCTAAACTGATAACACATAATAAATAAATAAATAGAACCAGCAATAAAATTCCTTCTACGTATATCCTGCGGGTGTAATGAAAGGGAAGGAAGAGATACGAGCTCGGCCACACTAGAACGCATTTCATATCCTCTGAACTTTCCACAAACAGGAACAAAAGATTCCAATTTTTTGCCTTATTTGACCTTTCCTGTGTCAAGGCTCGATGAGGTCTTGAAGTTGAGAGTGGTTTCAGGAATACTCTCGGAACGAGGACCGTCGCGGCACTTCAAATAAACCCTCTATTTATTTGATCATTTTTCACAGCCACTCATAACTATCCTCGAGGGTGGTTAGACAGTTAGGGGAGAGTAATAAACATACACATGTTTTACATTGTTATAATTAATAATGGAAATATAGTTTACGATAGACAGTTGTGGAAACATAAAAATCAATACCCCATTTTAACACAGAATTTCTCTGGTCAAGACAAATCAACGCGGCTGTGTTTAATTTTGGGTGCTTTATCACCCTCTTCTCCCAGTTTAATAACGCTGTCCCGCTTCCAGAGGGCAGCCATCCCCCCCCACTTGAAGTTGAAGAGATTGGCTCTCATTTCTCGTTCGCTTCGTCAATGCCCAAGATTATCAAGTTTGATGTTGCTTACGCCGCGTCTGATATCCCTTGGGAATCTCTCTTAATTTCTTCGTCTCTTCGAGGCCTAAGATTATCAAGGTTCATATATGCTTAAGCCGCTTCCGGCATCCCTTTTAGAAGCCATGTTGCGCGAAGCCCTCTCTCACCCATTGCTGTGGCTCCTATATAAGGTGAGGTCTGCAAGTCCTCAGCAGATAGAGATAACCCAAGCTTCTTGCCATCCAGATCTTAGTGTCTGTCTCGCGTGAACTGATCCCCTCGCTCTTGTGAGTGCCGTCAGCAGATCATCTTCGTGTAATCCGCCCTGATCAGAGGAAGATTACGGAAACCAGTTTTTAACCCGAAAGATTGTCCTGGGTTTCTCTTGTCTCACCACATTGATTGAGACCTCCTACTATCTGCAGATGAATCTTGATTTCATGATTACTTCTCTCTGGAGCCGAGGTAATCTCAGCCCCTTTCGGAGTCTCTCTGGATGCGTTCGCATCGAGACCCCATCGACAAAGACCTGGCCATTTGTCTTCCACATCTCCAGTTCATCCTCCAGAACCAACCAGAAATCCTTTCATTTTAAGTTCCACCTCTTCGTTCCCAGTCATAAGAAGAATTCCTCATTTAGTGTAACGCCAAAGAGTTGATAAATCTTTCATTTAATCCAACTTATTGGATCACTTATATATTTTCCCAGACCTAGGTTCCTTAATTTTTGCCTGTCATTATATTTTTGTCGTACTTATTATTATTTATATTTCCATATTTCTATGTGCCCTTGTTCTTATTAATTAATTGTATTAAAGTTATTTTTTGTAGAGGTGTTTATCTTTCTAATAACCCTTGAGACAAACCCGGCAAAGGGATTCCCTTTTAAAGAGCCAACCTCTAATATTGCACTTTAAGTAAAAGGTCCTTCCTTTGTATCCGATTTATTTGTACCCGAGCGCAGCTCTGATAGTGGCTGTCTTGCATACAGTAGAGTGTACCTTTAGAGACTACTGGGATTACACGCCTTCGTCCTTAGACAACTGAGTTTTACGGAATTAATAAATTCTACATAAAATAATAGATTTTTGTATATGTGTCATTACTTATTTAATTATTATTATTTTATTGTCTTACGGAATTAAAAACATCAACTTATACCATTTTTGTCCATTTTTATTTTATCAAATTTAAGCGAACAAACCATTAAAAATGTTATGCTCTTCCACTACCTGATTTATTATCTTTTTTATCTACCAGCATATTTGAACTATTCTTTTGTTGCGAAGAAAATAAATTGAGATAATAATGACTTGTAAGTTTAATAGCAAAAGGTGCATGTTACAACTAAAAAAAGAACACATTTTGGGATACGGAGGAAGGTATGGTCTAAGGTTGAGCCTAAGATTTTAGTTTGACAAACCACATTTCCTGTTTGCAAATTGAAGCCAAGATGGGAACAAGCTCTAGACATCAATGAGTGAATGGTAGTTAGTATAAATTCAGGCTTGAGCTTTTATTTCCCAACCAAGCATCTTCAAAAGAGGGTGGAGTCATTTAAATTTTGAAGGGGGTACCAAACATGATATCCTTTTAGCTTACATTTTCTGCCTATCATGAAAGAAGTTGATTTGCGATAGTGAACAGCAGAGAATGAATTTATGTAAGGTAGATGAGGGAAGATATAGAGCAGCCTTTATGGGCCCCAATGCATCATCATCGTCCATTCCATGCTAGGATAGGAGCAGAAGGGCCATCTCAGGCTGACATCTTCCATGTTCTCCCCTTTTACTTTTCAGTGATTCAAGCAGCCTTGGGTAGACAATATCTACTTAAGTAGAAATTATTTGGAAAAAAAATTAACGATAAAGGAAAAATTGACAGAAACATGTAGGAGATTTTTTTAGGTTGAACTTTTTGGTCTTCCCGTGCGACAAGTGTATAGCCTTTATATCAATCACCCTTTCTAAAGATTGTATGGATCTATAGTTGAATTTTTTTCAATAATTTGTTTATTGATCTTTTTGTTAGCACACATTTAATAACGTGATTGCCTATAAGAGAGTTGCCATGAAGCCTGGATGATCTGCTTTTTTACAATATTCTATTTATTTCCGTATTTCAGCATTCTAGACTCACCCCTGGGAATCTGTGTCCCTAGGATGGATTTAATTTTATTCTATTTCCACCTTGAGTGGTTTCTTATCTGATACCATTCACACCTGCTACAAAGTTAAGAAGCATCGTACACACTGGATGGGAAATTAGTGGAGATTTTAGTGTTGTCAAAACTCTGAAAGTAAGAAAGGTAGCGTTTCAAATTCCTAGGGTATCAGTCCGTTAAGAATGAAAATGTTATAATAGCCGAAATTGATGGGTGTGTTATTGTAAAATGTTGGTAGCAATGGAGCTTGGGAAAGTCTGATCAATAGATATATAGTTAGTCAAAGTTATGATAAAAGTTTTCATGTTAACTTTGTTGAAGAAATGATGAATTATCTATGTCGTGGAAACTATATACAAGACATGGGCTTAACGTATCAGTTCTTTAAAGTTAATAAGATGTCGAAACTCAAGATCTTGTAGATAAAGAGAATGACCTCTTCTTGTGACATACAAGAGTTTGTTAACCACCGAAATTCACAGAGAAGGGGCTTGCTGGAGAAAACTTTACCATCCTGAGTAGAAAAGGAGTGGCACCCGTTTTAAAATGTTGAATGGGTCAAAGAGTAGAATAATCGGTCAAAGTTTAGAAGCATCGGATAAAAAGTCTAAGCATTGGTCAAAGATTTCAAGCATGGGCCAAAGCGTCGAAGAAAGGGTCATATAGACGAATAATGGCTCACAGATTGGGAGGTTGGGTCATAAAGGGGAAGAATGTGTCGAAGAGTAGAAAAATGAGTCTAAAGTGGACGAATGGGCAAAAAATTCAAGCATAGGTATAAGAGTGGAAGCTTTGGATCCAGCAAAGAGTCAGCGCTTTATATGAGGATAGGCTATGGATAATCAAGGATGGAAATAGAAAAAAGTCCAGAAGTTAATTATTAGGAGACACAAGAGGAGCCGTTTCGCCTTCATGCTTAGAGAAGAAGATTGAGCTTCGCAAGCAGACCTTCGCTTTGTGGCGAAAGTCCTGTCTCTTTTTGGTCTAAACATTTGTAAATAGTCTCCGGTAAATATCTCCCAATAATTTACTCTCGATCTATTTATGTTCAAGATGAATGATTATTTTTTAGGCATAATTTCCCCAAAAAAGGTCTTATCTGAAGTTAGTTAGTCCTCAACGACAAACCTTTCTTGATCCAGGAGGATCCCCGACCGGATAATGAAATTTACATAAAGGTCAATATGACAATCGATGGTTTTCCCAAGGGCATTAAAAGCCGATACTCTTTGAGAAGAGGTGCTAGGAAGTATTATGTTTTTGACATCAAACAGCGTTTAGGGGAAACCTTCGTCACCCCAGCAGAGGGACCTCTTCCGCGTCAGAGGTATGTAGATATAGATACCCATCGGCAGGAACCCTTGGAACAGAGAGTGTGTGTGTGTTGTGATGAGAAGACGGGAGATGAAAGAAAGCAGTGTCTTGATTGACTATGGGTGGGGTGAGAAGTGTAAGATCTACCCACCCGAATACAGGTGTGAGCACAGCGCGTCCACCAATCGGTAGCTAGATCTCTCCGTGCGTTGACGTTTGTGTCTGCTCATTCCAGGATTCGGGATCGAATCCTGTACCGCGATGTTCGGAGACCCTCTCCGTATTCACTCGGCTCTCATGAGCTCTTTTTAACTTTTTAAGAAAAACAAAAATACAATCCCTAAGATTTTTATTTGTTCATTTAAATAAGTTCTACTATTTTCATTTTGCTTTGTTAAGTTTTAGGGGTAGGTAACTCTATCCTTATGATAACGATTAAAATTATAATCCCTTTGAGAAATACCTTCGATAAAACTTTCGCATTTACAAAAAAAAAGCAGCCATGTCATAATTTTAAGAAATTTTCTAAACTTCAATATTTGTTATTCACTTTTTAATTCATAAACATTCGATAATGACATTTATTTCTGAACTTCACTATTTTTTTTAGAAACTTTAGCGGAACTTAGAAAAATCAACCTATACCAAGCTCATAAGCAAAAGATCCAGTCTTTTCGTATATTCAATGCTTTTTTCCAAGTTATTTCTCAGAGTTTATTTATAGATCGAGAAATTAGAGAGTATGGCTGTTGTTTCGGAAATTCAGAGAGTTTATTAAAGTTTTTATAAGAGTTGATTTAAAGTTTAAAAACACATCGCTTAGGGCTGTTTTCTTGTATAGTTGAAGCTTTTAGCCGTTATTTCTAGGAGTTACTATTTTTGACACCTTATAGCAGTTTAGTGAGTGAATATAGGAATGAAAAAAATTATAAATCGCGAAATTGATAGAATAATTTAAAATTAAGGCCTTTAAGTAGCTTTTTAGTATATAAATGAAAATCTAGAGGAATTAAAGAGGGTGAGGAGTGTTTTTCCGGTATATTAAATGAATTGAGGTAAAAGTTTTTTCTTAAAATTAAAGGAGTGGTGAAGTCACACCTCTTGTTTCATATGATTTTATATGGGACTATCGAATGTTTAAAACAATTGTTATTAGGTTTTAGTTCTCTTTACTATAATAAGGTCCCCATTATTCTTCTTTTGGCTTTCGTTTTCGAGATCTCTTCTATTAATATTTTTTAACTACCTTTCCTCAGGCAGATGAACGGCTGGCGGAAGACGCTAAGCAACCTTTATCATGCACGGGAATCAAGGGATGGGATTATTCCTGTTATATTTATTTTGGCAGGTTTGGGAGGCGAATAAGAGGAAAATAAATCAAATAAAATCTAAGGAAAATAAAAAAGTTAAAGCTAATTATCATTTATTAGATAAAACATTAAAATGTCTGTACATTTGAGCGAGTAAGTCTTTTCCTTTATTTTATTGCCTCCATTAAAACTAGAGGATATCGTAGTCCATGAGAGAGCGAGTGGCTCTACATTATTTTTTAATCCTTCTTTTTGCCTTAGTCTAAAGTGACTCTATTTGGTTAATGTGTGCACCAGTTTCAGGATCTTTAAAGTAATACAAGTAGTTAACAGTCAAAGGTTTATACCACACCTGCGTCAAAGATTGATTTCCATTGCATGCTCGCCACTTTAGATATAATAGTCTTACCAGGCAATACACATTCTTTAATTATATATAATAATGTTTCCGCCGATCTATCAGGAACTTCATAAATGAAACACTCGCGCATTTCTCTGCAAATCCCTTCCAAAACCCATTGCACGGGTAGAACCATCCTGACGTTGTTCTTTCTTCTTGAGAATAAGGATTCATCTATTTCTACTCTTCATCCATCTTCACCGGTTTTTATAGGATTTTGGATTAACAAATTTGCGCATAATTTAGGGAGAGAGTTCTTCCAGTCCATATTAATATTGCATGAAATTTGTAGTTATTCTTTAAAAAATACAGTAGTTTTTAAGTTGGTACATCATGCATGAATGGAAAAGATCATGTTTCCATAGGTATTCTTAACTCTCCTAACTATGTATCTCTTCTCAATCTGGATTTGCTTTTACACACTTGTTTGTGATAGCGCCAAGCAGCTGGTTAAAGGAATAACGAAACTCTGAATGTTGTGTGCATTTTTCAAAATGCACACTTGGTCCATATTTTGCTCCTTTGTAGCAAGTTTGTAAGTTGTCATTTTTAAAGAGTGAAAACAATGTTAGTCCTTTTAAACAAACCAAAGGACACAGTAACACTAAAGGTGTCACAGGTTACTCACTCGAGTAACCGGCTGTGCAGCCATTTGGCTGAGGAGACGAAGGCGCTACAATCAAGATGTCCTTGATTTTACTTTGCTCTCAGAAATAGAGAAAGCGATCTAGGTTTGTCTAAGAATTATGATTATCGTTCTTGTTTCGTTTTCATCCACTGCACAACATGTTCCTCATTAGCCCCACATTTATTCATATTTTCTTTACAAAACCATCTGGCCTCTTGTTCAAGTGTTATTGACAAAACAATTTTGAACTCTCTGATGAGATCGTCAGCGGAGAAATGCTTAACTTTTAAAAGATAATATTAACAGGGATTTTCAAAACTTTTACAGTAATCACGTTGGCAACAGAAAAGGGTATGGTATAAGCGAAAAGGAAACATTTAACATAAGGCTAATTTATTCCAAATTAATGAAAGCGCTAAAATCAACTAAAGAGTAGCGAAAAATATGTCACTGATTCGCCAGAGAATGTCTATTCGTAGGATAAAAAAATATTAGTTGCTGTCAAGAAATTGCGAAGTTGGTTAATTGGCGATTCGGTCACAAATGGCTGGTTAATTTAACTTACATGACTCCGTTTTGGATCTTTTTTACCTTGCAGCCCGAATAATTTATGATTCCTGGTATGTACTCATTGTGAAGAAGATCATAACGGTGTTCCGGTAGCTAACCACTCCTGCAACATCATGACGGCATCCATTATTTTGCAGAAGAGAATAATGATATCACCCTCACAAGAAGTAACCATGGTTTTACAGCTATAACAAACGAAGTGATGCGATTATTCCAATGCTTCAAAGGTACCTTTCGGGCTCTGTGAATAATTTAGATTACAAAATGGCCTTCTAACTGTGAAAGTTCTCTAATCCTCTTTGGTAACTATTACATTAAGATAAAAATGCTTCAATTAAAGGAAAGAGTCACCCGCATGCTTCAGTGTGACAGAGTACAGGAGGCAAAAATATTCGAAAGCAATAATTTTAGTAAATGCCTGTTGAGGAGCATTCATTAGTCGTGACCCCTTACGTATCGGCTTAGGCAGAACTATCAGCCCTACTGTTCGATATTTACACCGTACTCAATAAGTAGTTACCTAGCTCTGTGCCAAAAAGTGTTAAGAAGAGTTTCATGCCTCACTTTCTCATTAGCGACGGCTCAATTTGACGAGGAAGCAAGGATCCTTGTTGACGACAGTTCGATACCCTGAAGCCGGGTGTATAAGTGCGTTCTGCTATTGGCCTGTTATAAATAAGTGAAGTGCGGAAAGCACCTTTAACAATCGGAAGCAAGAGTCGTGGATCAAATTTACTATTTAAAATAGGCTATTAGGTGAATAGAACAAAAATGCGCCTACATTTCAAGTTTGTAGAGTTAAAAGGAGCTGTAGAAAGTTATAGGTTAGCTCTATCGGCACCCAACTTACTGAACGGTCAAGATCAGTGAATTTTTATGACACTTAAACAAAAGGCCCTAAAGCTGCGAATATACGTTTAATTTGGATGTTCCGCTCAATATCATTACCAGTGCTAGTTAACCACGATTATGTTTCAGGACACTAAAACCGTGCCTTCCTACTTAAATAGAGACACCGATCAGTGCATGTTGGACTCGGTGATGTTGCTGTAGAAACCTCAGAAATCTCAATAGAGGAACAGGGATCAACCAGTAAAAGATTAAGTAAATAGACTTTCATTAACCCGAGAAAGGTTATAAAGTGTAATGTAGGATAAGAAAACAAAATGTCATTTCTAAACATTTCTTTGGAAAAGTTGCTTTAAATGATAAAATCAATTATAAGCATGGGTAGCCTTACAAGGGAAAAAAGTGACAACAAGTTCAGAGGATGGTTACTTAAAATGGTGAAAATTCATTAGAAATCTGTTCTTAGAGGAGGTATGTCAAAGTTGGGCATGGAAAACGAGTATCCACTGATTGAGCTCTTGCTTTCACTACCTCGAAGTTTAGAAGTCAGCTCACAAAATTACCTTGACCCAATAGGGTGAACGGTACTTTCTTCTCTGTTTCCATAGTTTAATCTCTAATAATATTAAACGAGAATTGAGATAAAAGAGAAAATGGATTTTTTTATATTACTTGATTGAATATGACTACTATCGTCAATTTTAAAAAAAATCGTTAACTCCATTTTCTCATTAGGCACTGAATATAACTGTATTAATAAAATTCTATCTGAAAACTTCATTTTATTAAATTTATATTGCTCCCGACTGAATTTAATGCATCACTTTTTTTTTTATAATATCAATATATCACATCAAAGATTTCATGATATTGAGATTGACAATTTGCAAAGCAAGTTATTAATAATGACAGAGAATGCTGATCCAGCAGTGGTGTCTCTATTTCTAAATTAATATCTAGATTCTATCTTTAATAGGACTAAATTAATAGATTCGACATAGGCATATGTATAAGTTTTCTTTCATTTCCTTAAAAGCTCTATCTGAATAAGGATTGCGTGATTCTGTGACAGCCTCTCTCCTTAATTAGTCTAAAATCTTTCTTTAGTAATTATATGCCTTCTTCTCAAAATAATAGGTTTAAACGATTAACTGAAGAGGTTGATTGCTTAATAGTTCTAAATTTGTGCTTCTTTTGTGAGAGAACTCATTTCGTTTTGTTCAAAACCACCTATTCGATAGCAAACACGCAAATATGCCAGTCGCTATATTATATTTGCATTATTAATACATAGAATGAAATAGATAGAGATCAGATTCTATCATTGCATTTGTGTAAAATGACTTTACACTCTCGTTCATTGCTGCCATTATTACATTTATTTAAAGGATTGTTTGGTTGTTTTTTGGCCCTCTATTACAAACATAATTTTCCTTGAATATCACTAACTTATTTAGGCTATATATCTTTTTCTATTACACTAATTAATTTTGTTAATTTATGACATTCATACCTAATATAGGCTTTTAAACATATTTATAAATCTCCTATAAACGAAACTTGATTCATGAATATTCTAACACTTTTGTCATCATTTTTTACTCAACCCAATTATCTGTAAGGACGATTTAAATTTAAATTTTATTTTCTCATCCCAATACATAAATTCTTTGTTAGACTTTGAGTTTTCCTGGCAAGAAATTTAAAACAAATTGTTTTAAGTTAGATATAATAATAGGTATATTTTAAGAATGATTGGATTGTGTTAGAGTATGATAGCAGAGGGGAACTGAATGAATGAAGATAAAAATATAGATTAAAATAACTCTTCCAGTATACTCATTACAAAATTGAATGTATATTCATCCTAAAAATGATGCCGATTTTACCTTAAAAATTCAGTAAGAATTTTCCCTTATACTTCATATATAATTTACTACAGATATCGTTTAATAGAACTAAGCAGTTTTGATCAAGTATTCTAATTTAAGTCAAAATTTAGCTATTTATACAAACCGATGGGAAGAAAAATTGTTTTCAATTATAAGAGGCAGCGGTTTAATTTAGTTCTAAACTTTTGTGGGGCTTCTAAATCTATATTTCTTTACTTATAAGTCGTTTTTACCAAACTTTATCTTAGATTCTTTAATATTTCCCCTAAGTTATCAACTATCCTAATTAGAAGCTAGGAATCTAACATTTTATTCAGTCAATAAGTAGCAGATGGCATAAAGGCAAAGATGAGTTTAATAGGCATCTACCTTAATTTCCATTGATTTTAGATAGGTTTCTATGAACAAACCTCACTTCGAATTATATTTATTTATTAAAGAATTAATTTCACAAAATGATGCCTGCGACGTGCAGCTTAACCTCTTTGAATCTTCCTTCGATATAATACGAATACATCGCTTACGGCATGGTTTGCTTTATCAATACAGGTTATCTTTCCCTTGTAACTGTCTGCCTATTTTTCTTCCATTCGACGTAGAAAACTGCCACAATTGGTTTATATAGCTTTCTTTATTTGACCTTTGACTAATCTTATTTCACCTTTTATCACTATAGGTGCAATATAACTAGGGTTTCAACGGTCCCTGCCACACTCCGCGACTCGTCAAATTTCGGATTCTCCAGTTGTGTCATTCGGACAGCTTTTCCTTTTGATAGAAAACCATTGTTTGTGTTTTTCAGGATATTTTACTCAGCGTGATAGTTTTGACTAAATTGTTAATTAGAAGAATGAGCTTTAGAAAAGAAATCGACTAATATAAATAGTGCAGTAATTTTTTTTAACAATAATCGAAACAAACGGGCAATATCTGCCCAAACATTATTTGATTGAAAGAGTGCAATAGGTACAGAAAGACAGTGTGAAAAAAGATAGAAAACTAATTAAATTCTTTTAGTACAAAGTAAAATGGTATAAAACTTTGCTTAAGGGGACAGGAGAGAAATTATTCCATCTTATTTGTCAGGATTTATTTCTCTTGAAAAAAATTTCATACCAAGTTTTTGAAAGTTGTTAGGAAATTATTTCTATTCATTATTCTTAAAAATTAACTATTTTAATTCCTTTGAATTTCATATCACTTAATTTAAACGAAGTAATTAAAAGATATATTTTTGGTCGAAAGTTTTGTGAAATTAAGAATTTCAGAAAATAATTAGTTTGGATCTGACTTCGACCGTGATCGTTTCCATTTTATAATTCACATCGATATGTAAATGGCGTAAATACCCTAAATCGCTCCGAATGAGCACAGCTTTAATAACTTTGAGGGGATAGAGTGAACGATAGGCACCTGTAGAACATATAACTCGACTGAACCAAACCCAGGTCCAGCACAAATGATGACTGCTAATTAGGGTACGAAATAACGAGATGTAAAGACGCAATCGGGGGACTTTTCTTAAGGAAGCGGAGAAGCGGAATTCTAGTGATCAAATTAAAGAAAAAAAATCAAAGGAGCTGAATCAGGCAGAATGTAGTGAAAGTTTGCGGAAAATTTATAGCTGCAGATCCTCCTGCAGGGGCCGGCACGGCACACTATAAGAGGTGGGGCTGAGAGAGGACACAAGACTCCAGGTATCGCCTCACAACCTAATGAAGAAAAGGCGAACGCTAATTCTCAAGGAACCAAGAGGAAAACATAACTATAAAAGTATTGTAATAAAGAGCCTGGGCTCATACAGTAACGAACAAATGTAGAGAACTAATGAAAAATACTTATACCTTTGGGAAAAAAGTTAATCAAATGAATATGAATTCGAAAAAAGGATGCGTAAAATACTAACTAAAAGTTCGTGTAGCAAGAGAGAGAAAACAATAAATTTATCTCCTAAAGAATTGTGAAAAAATTTAATAATGAATATTTACCTCATTTTTTAGAATGACTTAAGCACTTTTTTGACCGTAGTACTTCGCTAATTTGTCGCATATTTTGGGCCTCATTGTATTAGAATCTTCTTCAAAACTCTAGAAGAGATCTTCGAAATTGGCCCCCTTTCCGTGCCATATTCTTCTCAATGAGTATCTTCTTGAGGTCATACGCCAACTCACTTTTATCACTTGGGTATTCTCAACATCCAATAACTACTCAAACAAATTTTCTGTGTTGCAAGAAGCAATGCCTGCAATAAACTGGCTCATGTTCTCCAGATGTTGGTAGAGATAGGTTTTTATGTTTATGAACCTGCTTGTTTTTTACAGACAAGTTTACTTTGTTGAGACTTTAACGGAAGATGGGAACCAACTTTTGAGAACATACCGCACTTAATTAGAAAGTTGCGACCTCCAAATTTTACCCTCCTTTTGCTGCATATTTGTTTGACTCTCACCCTCAATTTACATGGAATTAAACCAGTATTTTTAAGAAAATGTGATTCTGGTCTTTTGTTTTCTAGTTTTTGTGGTAATGTTTGTACGACCTGTAATACTTAAATGCAGTCAGTATATGAAATGAATTCCCTTAATAAAACCTTCTCCTTTAAAGTTTTCCTTAAAGACGTGAGTGAGTAAACCAATAAATGTTAACTTCTTGAAGTGAAAAGAAACAGAGATAACAACCATGTGGCACCCAATAAATAGGGGTTGTTAAAGACGAGTAGGTATCAAATAAAAAATAAAACAAGAGAATAAATATAAAACTGGAATTAAGATGTAAATGCTTGCAAAATAATAGGTAACGTTCTTCTGAACATACGATGGGCCGTCAATAAGTTTTGTAAATCGGTTGGGCAAAACAAAGGAAGGGGAATGGCTGTTTGTGGGGATGTTAGGACAGGTTATGACAAGTCAGGACCTGCAGCCGCACGCTCCTGCCTTGTCTATTTAAGAAGCAGTAGCTGATCGCGGATTGTCACTCACAGATTTCTAAACAATGGAGAAGGTTGAGCACCGCTCATTGATCAAATATTTTACCAAGGAAGGCAAGAATGCAAAAGAGATCCATGAACGCATGGTTGCAGTGCACACCCACACCGCCCCTTCCTATGCAACCATTGCTCGCTGGAATAGGGAGTTCCACCATGGACGTGAGTCCCTTAAAGATGACCCCCGTCCAGAACGCCCCTCAGACGTGACCAACAAGGACAATGTGGCCCTTGTGGAGAGGATAATCCTCGAAAATGGATGGGTCAAGGTCGAAGAAATTGAGCGAGAACTTGGAATATCACATGGAAGTGTTAGTAACATCATCCACGACAATTTGGGTCCATAGAAACCTCACGCCCCTTTATTGACTTCAACGTCGTCAAAGTCCACAAGGCCAGAGTTGCACGAGCTGCCCTGCGCGAGTGCAGATTCTTCGAGAACCTCAACCATCACCCCTACAGTCCAGATCTGGCCCCTATCGACTACTTTTTATCCTGCCAGCTGAATGCTGCACTGCATGGATGCTGGTTTGGGGACGATGATGATGTCCAGCTCGCGGTCCAGGAGTGGGTTGAACAGCAGTCGGGAGATTTCTGGTTGTCGTGAATTCGAATCCTCAGGGACCAGTAGCGCAAGTGCATGAAGTCGAAGGTATTCATATTAAAATATAATAAAACACTTTCCCTTATATCTCGTTTACTTATATCCGAATTGCAAAACTTATTGACTGCCCTTCGCACGTTAAATAGCTATCTATTAGGAAGAAAGAAGTTTTGCATTCAATTCAAAGCAGAAATCGGGTGTAAACTTCGAACTCACATAAATGTCAAACTTAACAGACAGGATTAAAAACTTGGGCCCTCAACGCGTATTGAATAGATACCAGTGAATTGACTATCGTCAAAACGTTAACGATTGAACCTACTTTAGAAAATAATCAATTTGTTTATGTCGAATTTTGTAAAACTTAAATCTGATTGGGATCCTTTTTCTAACGTTTGCATTTTACGGGTTTGGAGGGTAAAAAATAAGTATTTCCTTATCAAAAGATGCTTTTATCAACCGCCGTTCATTCTTTGACAGCTTGGGAATTTATTTCATCTTAATTGCCTCTATTGCATTAAATAATAGAAATTTCCATTTTTATTATATAAAATCTCATATTCAAATAGTTCCATTAGCCTTTTTGCCGCCTTAGTCGTTTCCAATTTTATTTTCTATTTTTCTTATTCCGAAAGAGTTGTGATTTTAAAATGTAATTTTTCCTTCTTTAAAACTGGGACGCTAAAAAATGATTTCATTTGAACGGATCATCTGTTGATGTCCATTTTTTGGATTACACTTCATTTTCCCAATGTTATTTTCCATCTAATTTTAACGAATCAAAAAATTAACATCTCTATTTTCACTTCCTTGCCTATTAACGTGTGCAAAGTTCTTTCGATTGACGTTTCACTTACCTACTTTCGTAAAGTTTGAAAATTTTTACTTCATTTAGAGGTTCAATTTTAAATATTATTTTCTGATTATTTAGCTTTTGAAGTATATTAAAATCGGTCTCCTTTGAGACCGAAAAAGGTAAGGGTGGAGATTTGTGTAGACACCAAAATTTCAAGCATATAGTAATTAAAGAAAGCCTCAAATTTAACCCTTTGTTAGTACCGTGGGGTGTTTGTACTCCCAACTATTACATTTTTAATGATACGTGAATTCAAAATACCATGAAGATTTGTTAATTTATTTGGTAAAGCCATGTATGATTATACATTTAATTATATTTCATTATGAATACATAATACATCAGAAAGTAAATATATTGAAACCATAATAAAAAAACTAATAAATCCACACTTATTCCCACAGATGCTCTTACAAAGCCATAAACTAAAGCCATATATATATATATATATATATATATATATATATATATATATATATATATATATATTCAACAAAGCCTACAGGAAAAATTAATACGATGATTCCAAGTACTTTCGAACTTTATTTCGAGTTCTTTATCAAAGAATAAAAAAAGTATTGAAAATTGTAATATTTATAAGGATGATAGAGAGGAGGGGAAATGCCCACAATAAAGTAAAAAAACAATTAATATGAAATGGAAACTTTGTTGCATTTATTGCTTACTCATGCGATACTTTTTGAGTTTAAAACACAGACACATACATATATATATATATATATATATATATATATATATATATATATATATATATATATATATATATATTTATATGCAACTATAGATCTTGCTTTAGACAAAAATTCTCATCAGATAAAACTGTACATTGGGACTTAATGCAACTAACTAGTTACCTGCTCTGTTCTTTTCATCAATGATTACCACAATTGGTGCACAATGTTTTCACCTTAAGATTGTGTGACAAGGGACAGACTGCACATCTCTTTGTGGTGTGTGTTCCTGCAGGGCGTTAAGATGATACTAAGAGGTTTTTAATTCCTCCCAAGAGATCCTTCTTCAGACGTATCTTATACATTCTTAAGACATTGGAATTTGAGTTTTTGATCTTCAGAAGAGTATAGAATATATGACAATGACGGCATTTACTTGAATTTTCATGCATAGCTGCTATCCAGTCGAATATATCAACGCCTACTTTAGTTGCATCGTTGAATGTAATAATTAAAGTTTTATCACCAGAATTTGGGTACATTTAATCATCATACTGATTACTGCTGGAAAAAGCAACATTTTTTCTATCTTAATCTGAAAATGTAAATTTGACTATGAAAGCAAACATAAGGTCATAATGACATCTTTTCTTTGACTGTAAGAATTCTTTTTGAATTGCACGCCTTTTTGTTCGAAATGTGCCCACTGCACTCAAATTATGGATATCAAGTAGCATTTAGACTAGTGAGAAAGTAGTATACCAGTTCTTAAACGTAACATTATTACCTGATAATTAGATCTCTATCGCAAGCCGAAAGATATGAAGGGGAATAATTTTTCAAACATTTATCCACAAACATCTCAAAGTGGTCTTTATTCGGGGCAAGCTTATCCACTTTCCTTCTTCCATGACAGGTTACTTTGCTATCAAATCTCCTGCAGCTCTATTATTTAACAGGAACTACTCTTCTCTTTTATCCAAATTGATTTGTTCTTATAGAACCTCACAAATCTGATCTAAAACCGCGAATTATTCATGTTTTTTGGAATTTCTTTTATGCGTTCATGGATTAAGAGATAACTGAAGCGATGTAATGAAATTATCAATCTGAATACATCAACACCAATGCCATTGACTTTCCAAATATGAGCAAGGTTCAAACTCTTACTTTGATAAAGTCTAGTTAATATTAGTAAGCCAAGAAATGCTTTCATTTTAACACATTCACTATCACTCGCCTTGTCGCCTGAGCACAATTCAGTCTTTTAATCCTGAGAAACTCGATAGTCGCCTCAACCGATAAATCTTATATTTTCTGAGCGATAGCAAAGCTGTAGAAATCAGTATTATATCAGGCATTTACGGTTGGAACATTTAGGCTTTGTCTCTCCTGAATCCGTTATGAAGACGATTCAGAAATAATGGACTGCGTACTATACTACTTCACCACGTTTGTTTTTCGTTTCCTTGTGACTGTCTCTGTTTTGCTTGTGGTAGATTTTCAGTCCTTTTCAAAGTTATCTCCTGGATCACTTGGCAGGCCAGCTTCAGACAGCAATTCCCGTATCCTTTCGCTCTATTTTTCGCAGTCAGACATTTTGAATAATTTAGGGAAATAAACCAATCAAAATAAATCACAAATAATAAGGGCACACGAATTGAATTTCATTTGGAATGCAATCAATGCCAATAAATATTGCCTCGGTGGTCAATTTCATTATAAACCTTCACTAAAGCAAATACGCTATATATTCTGATTAAAGACATACTCATATTAGATTTCCTCTGAAAGTAAACAATCTAAATAAATAGTTATGAATCTTGCGCAAATACCTATTTAATACTGTGGGAGATTTAAATAACATACGAAAAGTAATGACGTCTATCTGTCATGATAGTTGCCGTAGAACTGTACTAATTTGTGACCGTGCTTAACACAGAGTTTCATGAACTACTGAGGAGAAAACAGATATTATTTGAGTGCTTTTATGTATAAGAATTAGGAAATTAAAAAGATGAGGGTTTCCAGATACCCCAGGCTACTGACAAACAATGTATTAGAAAGCGAGTATTTACGTTTACAGCAAGATAATTTGCTTCCTTAGTGGACCTTTGAGAAGAAAGTTAAGTTCTTCCCCTTTCTTTGCGAAAAAAGATTATTCCCTATTTGTTTTATCTAGCTGTATACATTCTGCCCATTTTCAGTAATTTACAGCCTAACTTACTTAGTCACCAAGTTTCCAATGTGTCTTTCCATTACTAAGTTTAATAAATTAAAATATCAAAAAGAAGCTGTGTATCTCTATAGTAATATGGATACTGATAATTCTGTAAAATGTAGTTGATCTTGTTTGCCTTTCTTCGTTCCTATAAAACATGTATATGGTAGGTTCAATCGTGTTATCCTTGCTGTTATATTTTTCTTTACTCTTCGATCTGTGGATTTCACATGTCTTAATTCCTACTTATACCACTTAATTATTGCCACTGCCTTTTCTAGATATATTTATGTTAGATGCAGAGGCAAAATTAAATTAATTTTAAACAAGTAACAAACAAGCCGGACACGAAAAGAAAACACTCCTGTTTACTCACTTATTTGAAGTCGAAAAGAATTTTCGAATTTTCCAAGATTTTGAGTCCTTTAGAGGCGCAATTCCTTATTAGACGGGGCCACCAAAAATAGGTAAGGGAAAATTTGATTTGATCATCGGCATGAATATTCTCTATTGGCTTCCGAGGGATTTTTCACACGAAAGTATCGATGAAAGATTTTATCTGCTCGAAATTTTTGTTAATATAATTCCACCTCAATATTTATAAAAAGGTTTGATTAACCATAAATTTATTTATTCTTTGACCTAATTTAGGCGGACATTTGTCTTCTTCGTCAGTATTGTTTTGCTTTTTTTGTTTCAACCAAATTAACTAATATTTTGAAAAAACCTTCTAGACGAGTGTCGATATGACTGTTTAATATTTATGTTATTTATCAAGGTTTTAAGTGTTTTAAATACTTGAAAAAACAATATTTACGATATGTACATTGGCTTTTTCCTGCCAATCTTCATTTTTTCCCTCATCTTATTAGTCTCTTCCTGTCAATCAATTTTTATTTTTCCTGCATTCTTTCCTCCTTCTCTCCTTGTTTATTATTTTTTGATTATGTCTGAGCAAGGAGAGATCGCTTGTGCAAAGGTTCTTTGAGAACTCTCAGTATTATACTCTCCAGACTATTTCCACCTCACTATTTTATTCATAAAAGTCTTTGTAAATTATTTGGACAGCCTCTCTCCCTAATTCTCGAACTTTAGTTGATCTATTAATGATAATTATAGCAAAGGAACTAATATAAGAGGTTGAAAAAGAGAAGAAGAAGGAGAACATAGGACACATTTGTTTACACCATTGAAAAATTCTTTCAGGTGTCTCTCATAAAATATAAACTCTACAGTCATGGTCAAAAGTTTGGAGGGTTTAATTCTTCATGGAAGACAATCAATCGTACTATTTAAACGTTGCTTTATATTTTATTAGGTGTGCATCACAATTTGAAGGTGAAATATACGGATATTTAGAGCCTAAAACAATTTATAAATAAATACAGAATTAAATATTTACAATAATGTCTCTTGTTCCTCAGGTGTGCCTTAATTCTTTTTGTCATGCTGGAGACAAAATTTCTGATGATATTTTAACTGATATTGCTACATTTTTTTCATAAGAATACGTAACTCCTCACAATTGGATGGCATCACTTTATCAACGACTAGATTGATTATCGCCCAATATTCTCTATTGGGTTCAGTTTTGGTAAACTCCCTAAACAAAGTCCACAAATGCTTGATGTTATTATAAGCCAAGAGCTTTCTTATTTCATCACTATATTTCCTTAAAAAAGGAGCCAAAAGATAAGGTTCTTCTTCGTGACATAAGGCTTTTGTTCACCAAATTTCTCGACAACAGACCTTTGTCGAAATGTCTCTGCCTATCTTTGCCCGCTGAACTGTTTAAACCCGCTTTTTTCCAATCCTGAGCAAATTTGCACTAGAGAAAACCCAATCTTTGAACAGAATGTTACCCAAAGGCAATATTGGCGATCATTTTAAGCTTTTTGGTCGTTCAGAACATCAACTACAAAGCCAATCATTATTATTTCCATACTATTTGGGCGATAGGTTGTGTAGTATTTCGTCCATGCATTCTTCAACCTAAGCATAAGCTTGGCATTCCAACTACAAGCGTATCTATTACAATTAATATCATTTTACCGCAAAGTCAGTCATATATATCTCTAATAGTCTTTTTTGATCGATTCCTATGTGTCCATACCAGCTTAGATGACTCTAAATAACATCTTGATTTACACCTTTCAAACACAATGAATAGTTCGTACACCTCATCCATCAATATGTCTAACACTCATGAATTACATCTTTTTTCCTCGCGTATTGTTTTATTTCTCTTAGACCTGTATGAGTTTAGCAGGTTAGCTCTTTAGTAGCAGGTTCTTATATTATACAAACTTGCCTTATTAGAGTTTTCGAATGTAGGAGCTCCCAATTATTTTGGCAGTTTTCATAAAAACAAACTTTTTTTTACTCCAGCTAATAACTCACTGTCTATTTAAGCTACATACATAAGTTAGCTTCAAAATCTAAGGAAGAAATTTCCCCAATCTAAATGTCCATGTGAAAACTCGTTTAATTTACATAAAATCTGCTATAAATAGTCTTTGAAATTTTCCAAAGTATGCTTCTAGCTACAGCCAAAACAAAACAATAATCTACTAGACAATTCCCTGAATATCATTGTAAAATAAAGGATTTTTCTTGAGGAGACGATAAAGTGATGTTTAATGACATTTTACACCAAGATCACGAAAATGATTCCATTTCCACAAAATGACTCTTGTCTTTCTGGAATTGTCATCTTAAGTGAGATTGGAATGTGGTGCCCCATTGTAAGGTGAAAGAGAATCAGCAATGAAACCTCACAAATGAGTGTCATATAAATCCTATGAAGTCTTGAGATGGACACGCAAATATTTATGTACATGCGATTAATCCCTTAAACGTGCATAACATTTTGTCATGTAAATAATATATGAATTCGGTATTCTTATAAAGGCAGATATACAAAAGTGAATTCAAGGTGGATAGGGATCAAAATGAAGCCTCACAACTGATTATCATGTCAATCCTATGAAGGCTTGAAATCTGCCCGCACATAATTGTGCCCAGGCAATTAACCCACTAAAATTACGTAATGTTTTATCATGTAGATGAGAGTATGTAGCATTTGGTCATCTAAATGGTAATAGATTGCCTTTTGTCATGTAAATAGTAACAAGTAGTATTTGGTGATGTAAATGGTTATAAATATATGTCATTTGGTCATGGAAATAATAATATGTACTGTTCTTGTAAGGGCTATAGGCAAAACTGAATTCAAGATGCTTTCACACGGATCTGAGCTAAGGCGATTAAACACTCACACGGATATACTCTTTCACTCGTACATGCGGTCACACCCAGAAAAGACGTTTCTCGCACTATCTTTTCTGGGAGGCGCCGAAACAGCTATGTACACATGTTTATCAAAACTCACCAAGCTGAAAAACAGTAAAGTCGGGCGGACCCCATTCGGTATACTAATTGTATTGCCCCACTAAAGAGAAATACTTACTCTCTGCTTTAAGAATTCAGCCTCCCTAGGGTGACCAGTAGTTTCCTTGAAAAGCGAACCTATTTCTTTAATAACTCGTGCAATTGAAGGACTAAAGATCCCAATAGTTTAGATGGCTATTCGCTCAAACAGAGCTGTCTCAGTCAGGGCAAAATACTTTATTCTTTTGTAATCTTCTGCAGCTGTTGCAGCTGAAGCTACAGAAAATGCTGACTTGTTAATAATATGCTCAGAATAGGTATTGACGTATGTGACGTCATAACACAGTAAGTTATTCTTGTAATTTATGATATACTATATATTGTTATTTAAATGTTTGATATTTAAGCAAAATTTGGTTTAAACTAGCTAAAGGTTAGATTAGAACTAACTAGAGATTAGCGAAATTAAATTAGGAGCTTCGGTTCTTGTAGGCCAAAGTTCTTGCAAGAAATTAATTTTTCCACCTCAGGCTAAAATCTTTATGTAAAATGTAGTTAACTTGTTTGTTAAAAAAGCCTATTTTTACTGTCAAATAACACATTGAAAATGACATTTACTTCTTTTCAGAAATAAGAATTAAACTACAAAATACAAACTTATTCATTTAGAGTAAACTATAAGTATTGTATATAACTATATTAGTTATATTTTTGAAGCCCACAATAATTAATAAAGGATTAAGAGTAAATTCTAGCGTATTGGACTATTTTACTGTTATTGCTGATGATAAATATTATGTTAGTAAATGTATTTTTGAAGATACTGGTGAACGGATTTCAACTTCTGGAGCAGAAATTAGTAGACCTTGAAGCAAAAAGGGAAATATTTAAAAAAAACATATAATTTGGGGCGTTACGTAAATCGTAATCATCCTGAAGTTTCTAAGATTGTAGAAAAGAATGGAAGGAGGCAATTGTTAAAGGCATCAGCCAATACTTCTGCTCTTTCATCAAATTAGGTAAAGTCAACACTGTTAAGAAGAGGTTGCTAAATATTTCACCTTCCAAAGTGAATGTTGTCCTAATAATAGATCAGTTAAAAAATAATATAATAGAAGTATTTGTAAAGAATTCCCTCCTCTTTCTGTCTTTTGTAGGCTATTTTATGTTTACTAAGACGTATGACGCAAATATTCAAAATTAGTTTAGGTAGAAGTAGTATTAGATCGTTGGTATTTAAAAAAGCAAAGGATTAAAAATTTGCTCTTTAAAGTCAAGTAAAGGACGTTTTTACTTTTAAAAATGGATGTTGCTCACGTTTAAGAACATTTTTTGCAATAAATGTCAGATTTATTGATGAAAGTAATAATATAAGGATACATACATTGCCAGTAAGAGATACTCATGCCAATATACAAGTGAGTACCATTATAAGCTTTTGAATGATGTTTGCAAAAGTATAAAATAGAAAATGATGATGTATTGTGCATTGTAAATGCTACTGCCTCAAATACGATCAGTACCATTAAAAAGTTAAATAAAAGCTGAGAAAGAGAAAAAGAATGTGAAATAGAAGTAGTTTGTTCTGACCTAAAACATCAAGAAATGCAGCCTGAGTAGAATCTTATTTTTTAAATAGTACTGCAGAAGAACTTCCAATCCTCTTAGGAATCTATCATATGCGTTGTGCTGTACACATTATACAGCTTTACATTCATAGTGACTTCGCACATAAAAATGCAGTCACTCATTTAACCATGATAAGTCAAGTTGCAGTAGCCTCAAGAAAGTAAAAAAAATGAAGAAATAATTAAACAACGTAGTGGAAAGGTAACAATTTTAGATCCGGCTACCAGCTGGAGTAGCACATATATGATGATAGAGCGCTTAATGGAATTGAAAACTTTTTTATTGACATGGTGAACCAGGAAATTACAATACCAGAAGCAATGAGGGATTCAGTGATACAAGAGGGAAAGTCCCTCCAATGACCTGTGGTGTTTTGTAATAAGATGCTAAATGGGTATTGCATTGATGGTTTCCCAAGGTTTAAATCACTTACAAGTGCCTTTGAATAGCTAAATGGCTAAATGATGTTTAGGCCACTAGAGGGCGCCATTCTTATTTCATGGCAGATTTTAAATCAGCAGAGTCAATAACCACATACCTAAAGTTAAAGCATATAGAGAAAGGACGAATGTGGCCATCGTGCATCCTTTATTAAACTCTTTTTTTTTACCGCTGCGGCGTTGTAGGGGATGAGTATGGGAAGCGTAGGGGGAGATATGTGGAAATACTTTTGCATACTAATGATCAACTTAAATGGAAAGAGACGTAGAGCAATTAGGAGTACACCTTCCTTTCTCGTAGAAGAAAATTACGTCTTTGCTTCGATGAATCTATTGCCCTTGAGGTCAACCAATTTGTCAAAGTGAGCGAGAAAATGGCCTTCTAGGTTGATATATGAATAAGTGATTCAATTATGTTTCATGTAAAAATGTTCTAACCTTAATCTATGTTTTAGCCATTTTATGCACTAATTTTCGATTGAAATAACGTTGTCTGCCTGTAATTGGAGCAGGTGAGCTGACTTCTCCGAGAATCCACCAAAAACTGCGCAAGGTGGTTTTTCCTCTATTCGCAGCTCCGATCTGAAATTATAAGGGGGAAGCGGTTTAGTTGCCCAAATGGAAGAGGGAAAAATGAAATTTACTAACTTGACTATAACTCTGTTTTGTAGCCTACAGTATTCAATACTATCGCTGTTGAGACAAGATGATAGACAGTCGCTGCAGGAGCGCTGATGAGTGTGTCTCTTTTGGGTTTCCCTTGCTGTTTCTGCTAAATATTCTAATAATTATAATTAAGAATAAAAGGCAATAAATTTCACCAAATTATTCTATTTCATATTGCAAGGGGAAGGGTTAACTGGAGCTACTACGTGGGAGGAGAATTCCACGAGGGAAATCGGCCATATTTATGCGAGTTTGAGGGGGTTTATGGAAATTAGGGAGGCCAAATCTGCTGTTTCTTGGGTGGGAGGCGCTGCAAATAAATACCGGATTGGATCGTCGCTAATGGAAATGTTGAAGGAGAGAGCAAGGGGCCTCATTGAATTCAGCATAACCTTTGGTTGCTCGTTGGATAGTTTCTCCTTCGTCAAGATTTACGATAGAACTTTACATATGCGCATTTAAGGCTGCTGATTGCCTCATCTTGTAGCCAGAGGTAATATGGGGAAATCGTAAGCGATTACTACGATTGTCCCTGGGAATTATGAGATCGTATCCAATTATTTCTCATTTTCCCTCTCAGCCTTCTCTGTGTATCTTAAAGTTTGTTTCGCAGTGTCTGATTCATAAGTTAAATTGACTCTCACTGTTTCATTGCTCAGGGTCGGTTAATTCAATTGACTTGGAAGTAAGTAGATTCTTGTAGAACCATCGATAACCCTCATACAATGGGATTATCTTTTGTCTGACTTTAACGTGGAAAGTACAATCAACCAGCAAAGAAAAAGTATATAAAGCAAAACAGTCATCAGTGGATCTGACACAATTTTAGCAACCGAAGGCATTGCTAAGATTAAGAATTATATGCCAATTAGACCAATGAAAGCAGAGAAGGTCCTTGGGAATTTGAAGGGTCTTGAAAGTATACTATAACCCTGGAAGATTCAAAGAAAAAGATTAGATTTTCTGTTTTATTAAAAAATACAGTTAGTACTTAATTAATGATATTAATAGAAGGAATTTATTATTGAGATTTAATTTACTATTATTCCTACTGAATATATCCTTTCATATTAAGATTGTGAAACCTTAATTAAAAGAATTTATAACTTTGATTGATATTTGGTTCATTAAATTTTGTATTAATTAGAACTCGTTATTTCCAAACTGCTGCTATAATTTCTTTCCGCAGCATCTCGAAATATCCTTGATCGATAACTACCCCATTGAATACCAAGGTCAACCGAACTAAGTCGCGTGCTCTCAATTATTTCAATAAGTTTAAAAAATATATAAGTAATATTTATTTAACAAACTCTTATCAATTAACAAACATATCATCTAACCTTAAGCCGTTAATAGTAACATGATTATTATCCGACCGATGGACCAACCTAATAAATTCTAGCGTCGCTTGCACGAGACTAAATATGGTCAAACCAATCCCTAGATCATAGGCCAACCAGGCCTGGTGAATTAACATGTTTATCTCCATAAAAGTTAGGATTTTAAAGAAACTAGTACTTTCTGGGGTAACGTTTTAGCCATTTTACTTAAAGGTATCTTCATCGGATCCGCCGATATTGTTGGCACGCTCTACGTCTTTTTGTCCATTGACTGAAAGGAATCACAGAGGTTAATTTTATGATTCAAATCATATTCAATCATGATTTCTTGTGAAAAGCGTTGAAAAGTAGCTTTTCGTTTGTGACGATTTGAAAATCGGGTGAACAACGAATTTGCTGATCCCACTTTCAAGGCAATATCAACACTGTACTCACTTCTCCTTTGCTAAGCGCTATTTACCATATTTAAGAATAAATTACTTTTCTAAAGGAATCGTTCCTTATATTCATAAGCATCTTGCTTATAGTGATCGAAAATTCTTCTTAAAATATGAAGTTCTACAAAGTGTTTTTCATGGAATTTATCTCCTCTGACTTCGAATCCAGAACTTTACAGAATTTTTCAAGTATTTATTGTTTGGTACCGAAGAAATATGGCCACAACTAATGCTTGTGTTTCTATAAGGTGACGTCTTTTCTTGTTTTGAAAAGAAAAAGAGAGATTGTACCATGCGGATCGAAGTCAGACTGAAAAATGCGTGGAGGTTGCTGTAATTTTCGAGAAATATAGAAATACAAAGGGTACAAATGAAAAATATTAAAAATATTAATGCGAATATTAAAAATATTGCGGGTTTATTGATTAGCTGTATAATTAATGTATGTATGGTGGCCAGGACAAATGCAAATGGCATTGGCCTCGAGGATGAAAAACAGGCATTATGTATATCAGTGTATGGAAAAATAAGTATATATGAAGATGTTGCCGTTGATTTGAAAGGTAGGAAACAGAAAATTATACATAAATTAGCTAAAATGATCTCGAAATATAAAAAAGCCTATTGGCGATTGTGTTATTCAATGCATCTGATGGTTTCTGAAAAAAGAACAATACATAAAGACTTGGAGAATGGTTACATAGTGTATTCGAATGAGGAAAATGTGGATAAGAGTAAAATTTTGATTGAAGAGGGAAGAACGAAGGAAAGAAGCGGGGTTTAAAGCTGAGATGTGAAAATTAGCTTTATTTATCTTTACTTACAGAAATAAACTCAAATGCTATTTTGTTTCTTTGATTCGTTACATAGAAACTTATTTGAAGCCTATCAATCTGGTACTTAATGGTTATGAGATTGGGGGGGTGGTCAAAATTTACAGATGAATTAAATCTTTGGTGTGTCAAGCAAAAAGATTGCAAGGAAATATGTGTAAAAGACTGGAGAAAATAAAAGAAGTAAAAACATGGAAAGCACACAGCTGCATTTCCTCCAACAGGCATTGAGGCAGCGAGGGCACGAGAATTTGCGATCGTAGGATCATGCAAATATCATCTGAAGCGCATGATTTTCATGCCAAAACTGACATTTACAAGCGAGAGTTAGTAATATGAAATAGAAATAAGAGGCTAGAAAGCAAATACGTATAGAACTAAGTAGCACTGTGAAAACCTATCTAACTCCCACCTAAGCAAAAAAGCACTGAGTGTTAACCCTACATCCAGAAATTGAACAAGGATGATTGCATAAAAGCCGTCAGTCCAGAACTCTAACTGATAATAGTTTTGTCAATAAGATAAAAATAGGCAAGCGGACTCAAATCCCTCTTCGTCCAGGAACAGAAGCTTATTATATTTGGATATTGTATTTTGATGCCACATGATAAATAAATCAAGCTACCACACTCTACCTGGATCAAATTATCTATTCTATGTGAAAATAGATCTTAATTATACTCTTTGTTACTAAAATAATTAAAAAATACACCCCTACTTGAGGAGGAGTTAAAAAATACACCTCTGATTGAGGAGTCGTTAGAAAGACTCCTGCAGGGGATTAAGCGACTGTTGTAGAAGATGAATTGTATTGATGTATAGTTAGAGAAACGGATGAAAAAGCGTAAATATTAGAGGTAAGAGGGCAAGTAATTGTTTTTCCAATGAAAGAATTGATGGAAAGACACGTAACATGGTTACTAGGTTGGTTACAAAGATTATATAACCGAAAATTAAAAGTTAAAAATCGAATAAAAAAATATTTGCCTACGAATTTGTACAGAATTAACAAGTGAAACGCAGTGGGGAAGAGCTCACTGATACTAGACCTCTGCTGTCGTTCAGTATTGCTGGCTGTAAATTTTAAACTGCTAGGCGCAATTTCGAATGGTTAAGACACCCTGTTTCCTGAGTTGCAGTGAATGTGGTTAGAATTCCTAAACATTTAAACTAATCAAATTACATTATTATTTCTTTTTAAAAAATGTTCAGAATGCATTTTGTCTTCTAATGAGTCCTAAATGTTCTAAAGTATATATTTATATTCATACATATATACCTATATAGTAAGGTGAAGTAAATATTAAGATACATTTCATTATGTTATATATTATATATATCAGCCTTTCAAAATGAATGATAATCTTAAAATTGCTGTATTTTGAAGAGTAAACCAAAGAAAATGAAAGGATGTGATGCTAAGGAGGATGTTATGTTTTATTTGAGATAAGACCAAATAAGGGTGAAAAGAAGTAAATATTTGCCACTCACTTAACGTCAACTCTGTAGTTGTTGTGGTCGTAGAATAAGTGTTAAAATATGTACTTTCGTCTTTTTATTTATTTTGCTGTTAAAATGTCAAATAGCTTTGAAGAATGTAAGTATTTTCTCTCTTAAATGTAATAAAAAATTGCTAATAAATATTAAACTATGATACGCCAAAATTTAGCAGGAAATAATTGAAACTTTTATTTAGAGGGTCAATATACATATTTGGCTTACCTCACTGTATAATATATATATATATATATATATATATATATATAGAGAGAGAGAGAAAAAAAAAATCGGCGTTTGCCTGGTTTCAATACACATAATCAAATTAATGTTAATTATCTCTGCAAAACATGAGGTTTGTGCTAAATTTCGAAAATTTTTTTTTACAAAGTGGTTTGAGAGGAATCAATATATATATATATATATATATATATATATATATATATATATATATATATATATATATATATTTAGATATATCATAGAAGTCTAACAGAACGTTGAGACTATATATTATACGCATATTTAGATATATCTAATATCTATCTTTCGTGAAAATTTCAAGTGAATAAAATAAATTTTTTGTAAGTTTTGGGAAAATAAACTAACTATCTTTCAAATTACAGCAGCCAGTTTTAAAGCAGCTGGGGCTCCTACAGTCTCAAGAGAATAAAGATTTGAGGATCGGTTAAATTTTATGCCCTGTGAGAAAAGACAAAAAGCGTTTCTATACATATAAATAATACAAGAAATAGTCATTTGTGGGCACATACTTTCATTAAAATGGCCTTTGGTAAAATTATATTCACTTAGAAATCAAAAGTCATTCAGTAAGAGCAGGATAGGTTGGTCTCGATAGAATTCAGATTAAGAACCAGGACTGATTACTGATTTTACAGCTTTTGGATAAACATCGCTCGCTTCTGGGAATGAATTGTTGTAAGACGTCAATACCGTTAATTCGCCATCCAGTATGAAGGAACACTTAGTAGCGAATTGTATAACATGAACATTGAGCAGACTGGTTCAAAATAGGCCTTGGCTAACTTCTACCCACAGTCTTAACCGGTTACAGTGGACGAGAAGACACAAGAGGTTGACCGAGTGAACTTGAAACCGCTCTATCTGCCAGTATGTGAATAGTGCCCGGCGTCTTTGTGTTCATCGTAGATATATTCAAGGAAAACTTTGTGCAGTTTCTGCTTCAACTTGGAAAAGGCTCTGTGATGTATTGGTGGGTGTTTTATTTATGCGGATATGGGACCTTTCTCACATACTCTTAACAAAAAAAATACTGTTATATGCTTACTGCCACATTTATATAAATTAAAATATATGTACATGTTTTTGCGAAAGATTCTCTCACTTGAGAATGAACAAGACATAAAATTTATGCTGACATACAAGATTCTGTTGCATTTCTAAGGATCTTCTTCAATCTTTTGGTCTTATTACTTTTCTCTCGTGTAATCGAAAGACTTAATAAGGTATTTAGTTCTTCTAATTAATTATCAGAACTACTCGATTCACAAATCAATGAATAAAGTTTACCCCAAATAAATGGCTATTGTTTTAGCCAGGCCACAGAAGAGAATAATGAGTCTCGTACTTCATATTGCAAATTCATATGGTTCAGTTCTAATTACTCAATCTTTATATCTTTAATCAAAGAATACAAAAATATGTTTTCGAGTTAATTAATTATAATAAACACAACCGGCTCATCAGTTTATGTCGATCGTAAAATGGTTATCTTTCAACATTGTAAAAGAGATAACATAAATAACATCATTGATGTGCCTTTGGGACATCAATCTCGAGGACAATCATTGTATTCAGAAGAATTGTAAGAAGAGAAGGATTATAATTAATAAATCCCTACAGATTGAAACAAAATTAGATTTATTTCTACTCTCATCAAAGTCCTCATGAATTTTAAGAAGCATATAAATAGATTTCAAGTTTCTAAAATAATATCCAATTAATTCTTTCTCTGCGAAGAAGAGGAGCATCAATAACTCGCTATGAATTTCTACTCACAAATATTTGCAAAGTTTTTTAGATTTTACTGCTTTCTTAAATACTATTTCATAGTTCATCTGAAATATTATGTAATCATAAAGAAATAAAAAAACGACGAATTTTAACCCACCAAACGAAATATTTTTTTACTGACAGACTAATGACAAGCCCTTCATTTTTGGGGGCAAATGCTTTTTACTTTTATTGCAAGATTAAAGCTCTTTACAGGTGAGTAATTCCAACAGGCATAAATACAGGGTAGCAACCTAAAATAATAAATTCAGATGAAGTTCATTCAGAGTATTCAGAAGAAGTTGATTCAGAGTACTCATAAAAAGTTCATTCAGAGTACTCATAAAAAGTTCATTCAGAGTATATGGAGAGTAAATAAAGATCAAATGTGCAACAAATCTCAAGGGTATTCCAATATCATTCATTTAAAATTGTTTCTACTAACTCAATAGTATTTACCAAATTAAAGGTATCATTTACACCTATACTATCAACAAGAATTATTTCTTCATATTTATCTCAATTATATTAGCGAGATAATGAAAGAAGACCTGTGTTTCGATGGTATAAGATGGAAGAAGTAACAGAAAAAATGTTCCTCAACAGAATACATAGATCACTGTTGTGTGTCGAAATTTATCGCCAATATGCCTTTATCCCCATACAACTCCACGGAAATATACGCTACAATAACATTGGCACAATCATACTTGTCAAAACTGCTCGCCGTAATATGAATGAATAGATGGGTAAATCATATTTCATAAATATTCACAGAATACACGACTGTAAATAGTATAATTTTTTCCCTTTACGACGTTAAAAAAAGGATTTTGACAGACACGTGCCATAGACTAATTTTTTTCTCACATTTATATGGCAGTTTTTCTTAACAAATTTTGCTGTGGCGAATTCAAATTTCAGGTCAGAAAATAAAAACAAAAAATAACCGAGATAGGTATAGAAAAATAAAAGGAGAATGATATAAAAGAAAATGAAAATAAGTTAAAATATTCAGAATAAATGGGAAAAGGGAAAATTCCAACGAAAGGAAAGGAGAAGGAAATTTCTGTGATAAATACGTCAAAATGAGACCTCAGAATTTCTCACTCATATCCACGAAGTGAGTGACTCAATCCTGATTTTGCTTTCCTTGTAAAGACACCCCTTTTCTAGGCCCCCTTTCGATCCCTTAGTGTCCATTTCCATCCCTTTCAGTCTTTTTCTGTCCTTTTCCGTTCCTTTCCACCCCTTTCGGTCCCCTTCCTTCCCTTTCGGTCCATTTCCATCCCTTCCGTCCATTTTGGTCCTTTGCGTCCTTTTCCGTCACTTTTCGTACCTTTCAAAGCCTTTTCGTCTCTTTATTCTCTTTCCGTCGCTTTCCATCCCTTGCTGTCCATTTCCGTCCCTTTTGGTCCCTTTCCGTCCTATTTGGTCGCTTTCCGTCACTTTCCGCCCCTTTCACTCTCTTTCCGTCCCTTACCGTCCCTTTCCGTCCATTTCAGTCTCTTTCTGTCCCTACCTTTCCGTCCCTTTTGCGTCCCTTCGGTCCCTTCCGGCCCCTTTCGGCCCAGTGAAAGACCGAGTAAATCGAACCTAGCACAAATCTTAACAGTACAGTGGGTAGCAGAAGGAGGTTAAACGAGCAGAGAGGGAGGGGTCAACCTCCACATCTACACCCTCTGCCGCGCAAGCGAACAACAATATTATTCCAATCATCCCTCCCCACTCTTGTTCCTAGCCCCTCAGGACCCTCTACAGTTTTCTCTAATGATTGTTTACTATAGTAAAAAAGAGAGTAAAATAACGAAAAAAATATAGCAGAGAATTGATGAAATCACCTGGTAATAAATACCATAACAAAATCCATCGCTTTCGAAATATGGTAGCATTTTGTCTATGCTTTATGTAGATTAAGAAGTGAAGAGGAAAGTGTGAATTCAAATACTTCTTTTACTGAAAACTAAAGCCGTAGAATCAAACTATAACCATTCATGATCTAGTGATCCCATGGATCTCCTAAAAAGGGAATAAAAATCAAAAAATATTGAGGGACGAAGTCAACCAATCTTTTTCAATGGGATGATTCATTGCTTATAGGAATTATCATAATAAGAGGACTCTTTTTAGGTCGAGGCAATACAGTGAAAAAAAGGCATCTAAATTAGCAACGTCCTCAAAAGCACCTAATGAGTGAATCAAGGGAAATTGTTTCGTTTTGTGGCCTGAATCTAATAATTCCAAGAATTTCCGTTCCTTCTTTCATTCCTGCCTCAAATAAGTTCGATTTGATTGCGAGAAAAGAGAAAGGCAGCTTGTGTCTACAACCTGCTTCTTCTCACCCAAATAGTCGGTGAGCTAACCAAACAAGCAAATAGATGTAATTAAGAAGAATGAGAGAGAAAGATAGATGGAAAAGGAGAGGGATGGTAAAGGAATACAAAGGAAAGAGCATGCAACAACAGTCCATTCGAAACTTACGAATCTGCATGCATCCAAAATCTAAGCTACGAGTATGTTTACAAAACTTCGCCGCCTTGATCGGTCATGTTTGCTTATCTGATGGAGGGCGAAAACAGAAAATATTACTACCTTTGAAACCTATTCATTCTTGGGTTTGATTCAAAGTGTTTGTCTATTTGATTTTAAAAGAATCATTTTTTGTGCATTCAATAGGTTGACAATTTATTTTTGACTCTAGCGAGTTAACGATTTACCTCGAAATTTAATAATCCTTTCCACTTGACTAATTAGATGAGGCGATTATGAATTAGTTATTAACGTTCATACTAACTATGCCTGTGAAGAATTTAATTACTTGCTTTAGGCTACATCTTATTCTACGATACCTTAGTTGGAAGATATTTAATTTCTTAAGACAATTCTTGTATGGATCATTTGTACCTGCCGTGAAGCGCCAGTTCTAGGCGTCGCTTTTTTTCGAAGGGAGTAAAGTTCAATTGTACACATTTAGAGCCATGAAATGACAAATATGACCATGGGACATATGGTTATTCACCCTCATCATGAGATCGTCACCCTTCTTCTTGAAAATGGCAGCTCCCTTATTGTTGGATCGCTGGCTTCCATCCTCATACTTCCCAAACGAGTTTAATGCTTTGCAGCGCGTGGGAATTTTTCTCATGTAATTCTCTTGCCTTTTAATCTGCAATAGATCCCCAGGCGAAAGAGAATCACATTTAAGGTCCTTCTACCTATATATAAATCATTAAGTTCTGTAATTCCTTCCTACGTCGTCTACTCACTAACCTTATCCAATCCCCCCAAAACTATGTTTGAGGTTATGCTCACCTAATTATTGTTCCTCGAGATCGTCTATGTTGCATGGGTTATAGTGTTTTCTCTGCATTGCCCTGAGAATGTAGGAAGATCTGTCTATTGCTCTCTGCTCACTCCCATTCCATAATGTCTTCAAGAGTTTCTTGAAAATTCTAATTCTTCTTTGACTTTTTATACGGAGAGAGTGCTGCTCTGTAATTGCTCCTGACCTTAAAGAAGGCCCCCCAAATCATTATTTTACTTATAGGTTAGTATGTTACCCCATCTCATAGATTTATTCTATAATTTTTATTTAAAAGCTTCGAGAAAAGTAATATATATTACTAGTTCCTTAATGGTACGTATATATTACTTCTGCATAAAATCTCTATCTTTTCCACAAAATAAAATTACCACAGAGGATTTCTTAATGTGGTTCGCAAAATAGACATTATGTATAGTAGTAGTAAAAAGTCTGAGAATCTATGGATAGAAGAAGTGCTGAAGTTTAGAAAACAGAGGGTAAATACAAAAATGAGAAACACCATAGGTCCATAACTAGGAGATGGAGCTTTAAAACTTATTATACTAGAAAACATTCGTGTAAGCGAAGCAAGGAATTAAATATAATAGGATTTGTCGTAGAATGGACTCTCGAAGTTATACCATATATAACTATTCGTTGAGGGAACTTATTTAATTATCTTTAGAGTGCGTGGATGTCTGGGTTGACCGAAATAATGTATCTTCGATATGCTTAAGAAGTGGAACTGAGCTCAGGGATAATAATATTGCTATCATTAATAAAATAGAGTTTTATTAATAAAAACTATCAAAAACACACAAAACGGAAAATATTGACATAAACAGAGAATGTAAAGGGTCGTGGGGAATCTAGCTAATCCGAGGATTAAGAGAGATTCAAAAAGGTAAAACAAATATAAAGTTAAAGGGATGGGATGGTTTGCTCAACCATTTAAAACACAGGATAGGGTTGACAAAAGGGTTAAATACTCAAAGGTAACGTTCAGCTTACGTGAATACACTTGTTGTGCAGAGGAAGGCGACGTGAAGGAATTTTCGGTCCACTGGCGAGTTTCAGCTGAAGGGGAGGGAATTAAATAATCCTGAAGTGGCGTCTTGGGAATGAGAACCGTTTCTTGACGAACGGGCTTGAAGAACAATTGCTGTTCTACGTTGTTCTCTTCACAACAACAGGGGGGTAAGAACCGTCTCTTGTCTACGGGCTCGAGAACAATGGCTGTTCTAATGTTGTTCTCCTATGAACAACAAGGGGGAAGGGTGAGAACCGTTTCTTGGCGAACGGGCTGGAAGAACAATGGTTGTTCTACGTTGTTCTCTTCTGAACAACAGGCGGGGGTTAGAACCGTTTCTTGTCAACGGGCTTAAAAGAACAATGTCTGTTCTAACGTTGTTCTCTTTCTGAAACACTGGGGAAGCCTAGTGGACTTGGCGTCACGAAGGCTCGAACCTTGGCACTCAAGGGATATTGTACTTCTTCTAGACAAGTGATGGTGGATCTCGAGGTCAAGGGCACTTTAGTGCACAAGGTGAGACTGGACCGTAGTGATGTCTCACGAAGAAAATCTGGATCTCTTATCTGATCTTAGTGGTAAAGTTTCCATATAAATATGCCGGACATCCCCTTGGCGTGGGGGACAATAAGGTGGAGGCTTTTAGGAAATGCTCAGCCAAGCCTGAGAACAATACCTTATCTGCCCATAAGCCTAACTCAATCTGGCGAGATCGGGGCATGGGGCGACGGGGGAAGATAAACCTCCTTGTTTAAACATTGACTCAGGTGGCTGCGATAAGGCGCCAGGCTTCAAATCGAAGATGCACGTGAGTAGCATCGTGGTTTTAAATAACATGTGATAGTGGTTGAAATTGAGTGGCCTCAACCCGTTCTATCACACCCCTCCATTCCGGGGGAAGTTGTCACTTCGAAAAAAAAGAGAGAAGGGACAACGATAGAGCTCCGTTGTGGGGAACTCGTTTTCTTGTACCAATCCTACCTTCATGCACCTAACTAGTATTACCTTAATACATTAGATTTTTTACGATCTTTTAATTATAGGGGAAAATAACCTTTAATACAAACTTAATAAAAAAAGGGGCATGGAACAATTAAATGATATAAAATTAGTACATATGGGACAAAATAATTTATACCTAATTTAATGGGTACAAATTTGTATACATACAAAAAAATAGACATTGAGCGTTACAAAATTCAGACATATACAATAACTAATTATATTACAATAGAATCTAATTTAAGTCGTACAAAAGGGGTATATACATACATGAAGATCCTCATCCTACGAATACAATTACTCTACGCTATTCGGTAACCCATTCTTACTGAGTGCATCAGCGACCTGGTTATCGTAACCTTTTATATAATTTATTTTAAATTGATACTCTTGCAAGAGTAAACTCCAGCGCATAATTCGGCCATTGGAGTGTCGCACATTCCTAATATAGGCTAACGGAAGGTGGTCGGTTCCTATCTGAAATTCTTTTCCTATCAAGTATATTTTAAAGTTGTCTATAACCCAGATAATTGATAGAGCTTCCTTCTCTATAGTGGCATATCTCTTTTTGCGTGGTAATAATTGGCAAAGAGCATTTGCAACTGGATGACTCGTTCCGTCATCCTCGTATTGAAGAAGTACACCTCCAATGCCCTCGTTGCTCGCGTCGGTCTTAATCCCAAAGGATTTTTCTGGGTTGGGCAACTTTAAAATGGGGGTAGAAATGAGCTTACTCTTGAGCTGATTAAAATGGGAAACAGCAACATCATTCCAAAGTAGACGATCGGGGGAATTCTTTTTTAAAAGGGAGCTGAGGGGCGCCAAAATTGCAGCGAAATTCGGAACAAATTGCCGATAGTAAGAAGCTGGTCCTAGAAACGATCTTAATTGCTTCTTTGTAATCGGGAGGAGCATGTCGGCGATGGCCTTAATCTTGTCCTTTTGGGGACGCAACTGGCTTTGTCCTATTTTCAAACCCAAGTATTTTATGGTTTTGTGGGCAAAATGGCATTTGCTGGGGCCAATGGTGAGGCCATTTTCGCGCAGTCACTCGAAGAGAGCTAATAGGGTGGTTAAATGGTGACTCCATTCGCCAGTAGTGACGTAGACATTATCGAAGTAAAAGGATACGTTCGGATACAAGCAGTGACGAGGCCAAAAGAAAGGCTCTTGAATTGCATAAGGCCTTTCTCCGTTGCAAAGGCGGTATATGCTTTCACCTCAGGTTGGAGGGGGATTTGATAAAACGCCTTGCACAAATCGAGTTCTGAGATGAACTTGGCATTTTCAAAAAGGTGGAGGTTTTGGTCTACCAACGGGATGGGCTCGGCGTCGAACACAGTTACCGAATTTAACTTCCGGAAGTCGATGCACATCCGATAAGAGCCATCAGGTTTCTTGACCATGACGATTGGGGAACAATAACTAGAGGTGGAAGGTTCTATTTTGTCTAAAATAATTAAATTATCAACTTCGGCGTTAAAGGCTTGGCGTAAATGAATTGGCATGGGATAAGGTTTTGAACGGACGGGTTTTAAGGTTGTTAATTTGATATTATGCTCGAAACTAGTAGCACACCCAGGCTTCTCTGAAATAACGTCGTCGAACTGACATAATATTTCTTGTAGCTGACTCTTCTGATGTGGTGTCAGCTGCGCGTCGATATCCAGGTCAGAGGGTTCAAAAGGCTCGCCTGGTAGGGAAGGAAGAGAGTAATCTGCATCAGGTTGGATGCACACTGTCTTTATTACATCAAGGGACTCCGCGGGTAATCCTCTTCAAGCGCCGATGTTTCGTCCATTGCTACGAAGGTATCTCCGCGTATGGGGTAACTTTTCAATAAGTTGACGTGATAGAGCTTATCGCCTGCTGGGGTACCAATAAAGTGATCTACTGGTCCTCGTACCTCGCGGCTCGAGTTCGGACCTTTCCATTGGCTCAGTAATTTATTACTGGCTGTGGGAAGGAGCAGGAGTACTTCATCACCGGGCTTAAATTTACGATCTTCGGACCTGACATCAAAATAGGTTTTGTATTTCTCCAAATTGACATCGGCATTTTCATAGGCGATGTTTGCGCATTTCTCGAGCCTCTAGCGTAGGTCCAAGACATACGCGTAAGATAACTGGAGTTTTCGATCTAGTTGGGGCTTGATTAACAACTCTTTTAAAATACTGAGTGGCCCGCGTACATTACGTCCATAGAGGAGCTCGAACGGGGCGAAGCCTAATGTATGGTGGGGAATTTCCCGATAGGCAAATAGGGCGACCGGGAGATATTGGTGCCATTCGCGGGGCTGCTTGGCACAGAGCTTCTTAATAATGGATTTTAAATTTCCATTTAATTTCTCGCACATCCCGTTTGTCTGTGGCCGGAAGGGGGGTGGTAAAAAGGGGCTTTACCATGAGCAGCTTCCCTACGTACTCCATCAACTCAGAGGTGAATTGTCACCCTCTATCGGAGAGTATTTCCTTGGGGACGCCTACCCTTGAAAAGATGGAAATGAGGGCCTCGGCGCAAGAAATACTGTCGATTCGGCGAAGGGGGACAGCCTCGGTTAAACGGGTAGCAAAGTCTACCAAGGTGAAAATGTAGCTGTGCCCTTCGCTCAAAGGGGGGTGGATAGGGCCAACCAGGTCAATGGCCACTCTGGAGAAGGGTTCAGTAATGACTGGTCCCCTTTGTAAGGGAGCAGGTTTGACCCGCCCCTTAGCGGACGTCGTCTGACACACATAGCACGATCGACAATGCTTTAAGATGTCAGCTGCAGCACCCGGCCAATAAAAATATTAAAAAATGCGCTGGCCCGTTTTGGTGTGACTAAAATTACCGGAAAAAATGCTGTCATGAGCCACTTTGAGCACTATAGGGACATGGGATCTTGGAAGGCATAGGACAGTAGTAACAGCGTTATTACTGTCCTCGGCGGATCGATAAAGTAAGCCACCTTGCTCCAGATACTTGATGACTTTGGGTCCATGGACAGTCTCCTTGTCCTGGTTTTGGGCCTTATCCTATAAGGGTGTTAGTGCTTCACACTCCTTTTGTGCCGTCCTAAAGTCCTGGTTAAGGATCTCCGAGAATTCGGACGGTATCGGAGTTTTGAGGGGGACGGACTCCTGGGCTTCCTTCTTAGCTCGACCTCGAGTAAGGGCGGCCTGGGACACATGGTCAGAGCTTACTTGAGGGCTCTGTCCTATAAGTAGAGAACAGAATTTTATGGGTGCTGAAATGACTTCAGTTCAGCCATCATAATATTGAGACTGCAGGTAACATCTAACGACGGGGAATCGGTTCGCCCGCCCAAGGTAGTCATGAACCACCTTATATTTTTCGTGGTTAGGGTCCACTGGGGGGAGGAGTTCGTCGGACACGATGAAACACGTACATCCTGTGTCCCTGACGAGAGTCGATACTCGGCAGCCGTTCACGCTGCCCTCTTCAAATTTAAAAGTTCCCGGTGAACTTTTAGCAAAAATAAAATTTACCTGGTGGCCTGACGGAGGGGGAGAAGTTGCTGCTTGGGTCTGCACCACCAGGGAAGCCAGGGTGGCATTAATCTGGTGAACTTGGTGGGGTGGTACGCTTTTAAGCCTAGAATTTGGGGGGCAATTCCAGCTCATGTGGTTTTCTACACCACAGGTGAAGCATATGATTGGTCGCTTCGGGAAGAGAGATGGAGGAGAAATCTTAAAGGGAGGTTTGTAGTCCCGTTGTTGGTTTTGGGGAAAGAAGTTTTGGGGTTTTACGGGGCTCGGAAACTTCATCAGCTTTCCTGTGAAAGGGCGCGAATCCTTCCTTTTTTCCTGGTTTGGGGGATGGTGAGAAGTTCGATTCTCCTTGCGGTATAAATTATGGCTTGCGGGATAGACATCCGCTTCTTCGGTACATTATTTAGAGGGCTGGCACCGACGATCCTTGAGAAACGCGTGGATCTCTGTCTGGAGAGACGCCAAAAATTGATCCCGCAACACGAAGTCTGTTAAGGACTCGTAGTTAGGATCAACCTTTGAGGATTCTAACCAGAATTTGAAATTCCCCTGAAGAATGTATCAGAATTGACGGAACGTCTTTCCGGGTTTAATACGACCTTCTCGAAATTCTTGGCGGTAGAAATCGGGAGTCATATTATGAGCGTCTAATAACTCAGCTTTTAAGGTGCTGTAGTTAATTGTACATTCAGATGGTAAATATATGAAAAATTTGGCGCAATTTACAATTTAACAAGGGAAGTAATCTGGCTACACCTTCAGCCTCCAGATCCATGTTATTGACTTCGAGGATCTTTTCGAAGTGGGCTAAAAATGCTCCGAAATCCGCTCCATCCCTGAAATTAGGGAGCTTTAGTGGGAGATTGGGGGGGGGGCTTCTGAACGTGAAATGGCTGACTGTATTTCTGCTTCAACACGAGCTAATTCAATCTGATAGTGAAGCTCAGCTTGTCTTTTCCGTTCCTCTCTTCTATTTCTTCTCGTTGGATTTCTCTTTCTTCTCGTTGGATTTCTCTTTCTCTTTCTTCTCGTTGAATTTCTCTTTCTCTTTCTTCTCGTTGGATTTCTCTTTCTCTTTCTTTTTCTTTTTCTTTTTCTTCTCGCTCTTTTCTTCACTTCTCTTGAACGTACTCAATTAGTTCTTCTCCGGAAAGTCCCAAGGATTTTCCTTCGCTTTATAGATTTCGAACTGAGTCATCTTTGCACTTGGGGGCGCAATAGTCAACCAACTAAAATTCCTTGCAACAAGAATTATGCCTTCTAGAGAATTAGCCTACCTAAATATGCGCACTGACCTATTCGTACTTGGTTTCTCGATCTAAATAACCACTGACTAAAATCACACAAAAAAAATACAAACAAATTATTATAACAGTTCCTTGAGCTACTGTTAAAACAAAAGGGAACTACTATACTCTATTACTATAACGAATAACACTATGCTTTACTCGACTGAGACTAGTATTTGCAAAGATATAGCGTTAAACCTTACACACTTGACACCGAATTTAAATAGTATATATATATATATATATATATATATATATATATATATATATATATATATATATATATATATATATCGTAGAATTGACTCTCGACGATATACCATATATAACTATTCGTTGAGGGAACTTATTTAATTAACTTTAGAGTGCGTGGATGTCTGGATTATACGATATTATGTATCTCCGATATGCTTAAGAAGTGAAACTAAGCTCAAGTATAATAATATTCTTATCATTAATAAAATAGAGTTTTATTAATAAAAACTATCAACAACACATAAAACTGAAAATATTGACATAAACAGAGAATGAAAAGGGGCGTGAGGAAACTAGCTAATCCGAGGATTAAGAGAGATTTAAAAAAGTAAAACAAATATAAAGTTAAAGGGATGGGAGGGTTCGCTAAACAATTTAAAACACTGGATAGGTTTGAAAAAAGGGGTTAAATACTCAAAGGTAACGTTCAGCTTACGTAAATACACTTGTTGTGCAGAGGAAGGCGACGTGAAGGAATTTTCGGTCCGCTGGCGAGTTGCAGCCGAAGGGGGGGGGGGGAATTCAATGATCCTGACGTGTCGTCTTGGGAATGAGAAACGTTTCTTGACGAACGGGCTTGAAGAACAATTGCTGTTCTACGTTGTTCTCTTCTGAACAACAGGGGGGTGAGAACCGTCTCTTGTCTACGGGCTCGAGACCAATGGTTGTTCAAATGTTGTTCTCTTATGAACAACAAGGGGTAAGGGTGAGAACCATTTCTTGGCGAACGGGCTTGAAGAACAATGGCTGTTCTACGTTGTTCTCTTTTGAACGACAGGGGGGGGGGGGTGAGAACCGTTTCTTGTTAACGGGCTCAAAAGAACAATGGCTGTTCTAACGTTGTTCTCTTTCTGAACAACAGGGGAAGCCTAGTGGACTTGGCGTCACGAAGGCTCGAACCTTGGCCTTCAAGGGATATTGTCCTTCTTCTGTGCAAGTGATGGTTGATCTCAAGGTCGAGGGCCCTTTGGTGCACAAGGTGAGACTGGACAGTACAGTGGCGGCAACAAAAAAGTGACATGTGACAATTCGGGGAAAATGAAACAGAAAAATGTAACTTACATATTTTATTATGAATATTTCATGAAAGTTAATACTTGGTCATGTTGCCCTTGCACTTGATGACCATCCTAAGTCGATTGGGCATTTATTCGGCCAGGTTTGCAAAGTAGGTGGGGTCGACCGTAACCCAGATCTTCTTCAGTGATTCTATCAGGTCCTTGATGCTGCCGGGTGTCGTCTCTTGAACTTTGGTTTCCATGAGATTCCAAGAATTCTAAATAAGATATAGGTCTGGGGAATTACCAGGCCACTCCAAAACACTAATATTATTATCATTGAAGAACTTTTTTTACTAACTGGGTCCTGTGAGCAGGGGCGCCATCATGCATGAAAAATTCAAACTGATGAATTTCCTAAAATGGCAGCATGTGCTGCCTCAAAACTTCGAGATAGTTAGTCCCCCTCATGGTTAAATTTTTGGGAAGGAAGTACAGACCTCCTCTGCCCTTGTTTCCACTAAAGGCACCCCACACTATCAGGGTGCTTCACAGTTTTCACGGTATATTTTGGGTCATACCGAGACACATTGCTGGGACGACGCACGATCTTTGACTCTCCTCTGACCAGTCTAAAGGTGCTCTCATCACTGAACATGACCTTCTTGCAATGGGCAGCTGTCCAATGTTTATAGGTCTTGCAAAAATTGAGTCTTTTCATCTTCATAGCCTTGGTAAGAAGTGGCTTCTTGGCAGCGCGGCGAGCCGGTAGGCCTAAGTCCTTCTGTACGCGATGACGGATGTTCCTGAGGGCGACGTTCTGGAGAAGGTCTGGGTGTTTTTTCTTGATTAAAGCGGAGGTTACAGAAGGGTCTGACATCACTTCACTCCTTAGGATATTATCAGTCCTTGGAGATGTCTTCCTAGCTGCAAAAGTGCCCTCCTTCCTCTTTGGTATGGTACCTGGTGGCAATAACTCAGCTGCCCGTTTTAGGCGATAAATCGTATTTCTTGAGGTTCCTAAATCTGCTGCTACATCAATAAAAGACTTTCCCTGCTCTAATAGGGTCAAGGCACAGCTTTTCTCTGTCATAGAAAGCTTTTACTGCCCCATTGTATCCATTTGCACAGAAGTTATAGCAAGGGAAGTAATGAGGCACTTCGTTGACAAGGATTAATAAAAATATTTTGGAACAATTTTTGTTGACATGAGAAATTTGGGGTAAGCTAATCTTGACATGGTAAAATTAGAGGGCACGAATTTTATCATATTTCCATGAATTTCGAAGGATATTGGGGTCCTTTGGGCAAACTAGAGCTAATAGGATTTTTAGACACATACAAAACACGATGCGAATTGTATATGATTTATTCATCCCCTTCAAAACAGCGAAAGAGGGAATTTGCTGACCTTTTGGCCCAAAATTATTTTATGGTCAAATAGCCAGGGATCCCCAAAATTTGATATTACACCAACACGGACAATTTGATATGATGCGGATAAAGAGCTGGAATTGTTTGCAATAACACAAAATATTTGTAGTGGCAATGTTTACAGGGCCAGTGTTTAGTATTGGCGAGTGGTAATAAAAGAAGGTCGCCAAAGGACAGCTGAAATAATGTAGACATTGAAAGCTTCCGCTTTTTATCGATAATCCTTAACTTGTGAAGATAGATACATGCCTTTTATTGGTATGGGTAAATATCCACGCTGAAGAAATTGGATCGATGGTATTAATTAATTTAGGGTTGGTGATCCTGAGTACAAATCCGAATTCATACCATCAAAGTTTTGTTGATAACTCGCAAACTACTAATGATAAACAAGTAGTTTAAATGATGTGTCCAATCTTGAGTAATTAGATGATATCTCTTAGTTATTGTCTGATGCAGGTATAGGATAGTTTATGTAGATATATTGTACTCTAAAACTAGAGGCCCTTCCACAGCAAATAAACTTTTACCAGTATTATCGTTTTTTTTGTAAACTCACTAATGAACACACTTAGAATATTTTTTTGGGACTGAGCTGTAAACTTTTCAGGATTAGCAGAGATTTACTGCCCATGCCATTGATGCAATTCTAATGTGAATTGCATCATAAAATTGGTAAATAGGGCAATAATAGGAGGAGAATTTAGGAAATCGAAGGAGAGAATTTTCCTCATCCTCGTTTTCCCACAATTTGTAGGCAGCCTGTATCAACAGCAGTAACAAAATCATAACTCTACGGGATCCAAACCAACACTGACTAACACCAACATTGCTCTGTGTCTCACAGAAGCTAATCAGGCGTTTGGGTTCGCGGAATGAGCGGTAAGGAGCCTCTATCCGGAAAATTAGCCCCTTATGACATATAGCGTTGAATCAAAATTTTCGAACACATGGAATTTTTCTTACTCCTTGTGCATGTGTAGCAATATATGTTGTTGTATATTTGAACGCATTTTTTTCATAAATTTTAAAGAAAAAATAAAATATAAGCTAACATAACTTTCTTTGGAAATGGATAAAATTCTGATATCCGAATGCGATCTTTAGATTGGGTCCCATGGCTTCCCCCACTATCAATCTACTTCTCTTTTTCTTTTCTCCTCCATTCTTAGCTCAAAGGGTAAGGATGGCTCAGCTATCCCCAAACTACTCTAACCCGGAAGTAACATAAAACTCAATCCTGGTACACCCAGCTACTCTCACAGCTGGATACACCTTCGAGATTCTGTCCCAGACAGAGCAGAAGAATACACCACCATTTGGAATGCAACATATGCACACTCATACTGCCTACCGCAAAATTACACAAACTAACATCATGAATATGTTACAACTCAACATAAACTCTATCAAACCAAATATTACAGAGCTACAAAAACTTCCTTACGAACACAACATACTGAGACCACTCATCCATAAAACAAAACTAACACTACACCAAAGAATCTTACCTTTTCACCACTATAAAACGCTTCGACCATAAACGACACCCATAAAACAGTCATAATTCCAGTTCACATATCTATACTATTCACTAACACCACCTCATACAGCAAAATTCTCCTCAACAACAATAGACCAAAAATTACAATAGATCAAGATTAACATCCAAGGCTCTTAATAAAACATTATAAACCTCTATACCTTCACCTATAAATTATTACCCTCAAAATAATGGCTAGGTATAAAATCGATCAGCCAATCAAAAACCTTCCATCTTCGCTGACTTCCATGGACACAACCCATCCTGATTTACAGGAGAAAATAGACGCACTCAGATAGCAAATAAGTTGCCTACTCTACCCAACCTAAAAAACACATACAAACCAACTCTTGAAAACACCCTCCCCACTCCACAATAGCCAAAGTAGCAACTCTCAAAAATAATCCTCTAATCATTTCATCTCCCCACTGGAACAAATTGGAAAACAAGAGTTGATCTCCCCTCAGACCAACTTCGCATCATCAAAACATTCCAATCCACCCTTTCAGATCAGTTCTAATCGAAAAACACATTAAGAAAACTATAAGAAAACAAACTAGTAAAGTAAACTACAGAAACTTTTGCTAAACAACTATTAGTAGTTGGACAAAGCACTTCACCATATCACAAACTTAATCACCCAAGCGCAAGAAAATTTCTTTTCAAAGGGCTAAGAAAATCTTTCAAAACCGATCTTCACACACGAAATAGAAGACTTTATAAACAAACACTTTATAACAAACCTCAGCAAACACAAAACAAGAATTCCACAGATCAAAATGTTACACTTACACCACAAAATTAATCTAAAAATATAATCTGAAACCTCCGAGCAATAAGACAAACTCGCACTACTGTGGATAACTGCAACGAAAACTAAAAACATTACCCACAACCACCACTATCACACACGAGCCACCAAGGAGATTAAATAAACTAATTACAATACAGATATAACACTACAAAACCTTTATTAAACACTATTCCATCACTTGCTCCCTCTTCCAATTATGCTAAAGAGAGAAATCGATGTCAAAATGAAAAACAGAGAGAGCATAAGAAAGGCTAGAGCCCCTCACCACAGATACTCTTTTCCAAGCCCTCAAATCACATAAAAACTCCAAACTCTCCACCCTCGACAACATCTGTGCTGCTCAATTGCACGGTGTAGTAAACCAAACAAGGAACCTCACAATGATCACCCCGTTGACCCTATGAGATCTTGAACAGAGAAATAATATGCCATGTTGTAACAATGAACTAATGTAGAACAAAGCACATACTCTAAAATAATATTAAATTGAAATTGAATATGTAGAAATGCAAAATAGAATATGTTTTAGGGATGCACTCAAAATCCTTGGTTTGTCACGCGAATGTACAAACATACGAACATAAGGGGAAAGATGTGAGCCAAACCTATGGGGAAAGATAACGCAGGCAGGGAAAAAAGCTGAATACACATAGAACGGAATCGGATATGACTAGCCAGAATTTACATGAACCTGTGAAAAGACGAAATCAATCTTGCAATGAATGTTTGCTGGATAAGCTCGGTCAGATGTCCAAATACAAATACTCTTTCAGTTCACACATGCCTACACCGAACATGCACACATCCTTTTACTCCGCCTAGGAGTCTTAGTACAGAACACACGCACCGATAAGCTCCGCGACCTGGATTACCCGAATGAACCAATTTGAGTCAGACCAAACTCGACTGAAAGGCCAACTTTACCACCTTAGACGGCAACCCTACACCGGCAACCCATCGTCAACACAAAACGGAAGAGCAACCCTATACATCTGCAATATGCCCCTTAAACACCTTGACAACTGGCTAAATCTCCGTCTCACACAAGTATTCCACTACATTTTGCAAAAAAAATAGAATCAATTTTAATAAGATTAAAGCCTACACTATACCAATACTCGAGCCAAGCCAACTCACAACAAACTCTACTCATACCGCCCCATTACTAAGGTTTGCACTTCCCAAAATACTTTAAAAACTAATACACATAAAAATAATTACAAATAACCCCTTATCACCCACTTAATCACGATATCCTCACATAATACTTATTCGTAGCGTTTAAAAGTGTCCCCTAACTCACAGTCAGCGGAGCCGTAGATATAAATAAACCTTCGACACTAATAAAACAGATAGTCCTCCAAAATCCTGAACACCACCTCAGCAACAGCGACAAAAAAGGGCTAACAAATAAAATGTTCCGCTGACTAAGCCAACTCACACAAATCACGCACTTGGCTGCTTCAGAATGATCAATTTTATTGGTCTCCTTTTTCTATTGTGAACTTAATAAAAGGTAATGAGTAATTCATTGCGAAGTTGATTATTGCTTGGTTATGTTTTATGAGCCATACGAGAATATGATAGAGGCACCATAGACCTTTTTGTGGTAGAAGGAAAGAAGGTATAAATCCGAAGAGGATTTCCGTTTGCCATAACAAATTTTAGTTCAGAATAATTTAGGATGCACGATCTAATTAAATATATTGTGAGTTTTGTGCTGAGTTGAGAGTCATGCTTTTCTCATTCACATTTAAGTTAAATTGACTTCACCATCTTAAACAAACAGACCAGACGTCAAAGCTAACAAGAATACAAGTCAGTGGGTAATTTAGAAATTTTTCAAAGAGGTTTTCTTTGTGAAGAGGAGGTTTTGCCTACTAAAGGGAAAAGTATATTTACTACATATTTAGAGAATCTATCTTATAGAGCTAACTGAGCTAATAATGGGTCTCATGGGTTTATAAGTTTTTGCCAGACCGTACGTTTGTGGAAGTGAACAAGTGGTTGGTAAACAGTAAGCAAATAGTTCTTTGTTATTAGCAAATAGATTTTTAATGTTTAGTTTAATATAATGATTTATTATCATCTTCTAATTGGTTTTTAACGATCTTTTATAAGAATCATTATCCTGTAATAGGGTATTTATTTCTAATAAGACATAAGACATGGACATTGGTTTTAAGAGACTGTGCTATTATTTTTATTGTTAACGCTGTTTTTTTGTCTTGTTGCGCCTTGAGGATGTTTGAAGAAACAAAAGCGCTCTGGAAAAACGAATATTCAAACACGCCAAAAGTTGTTTTGTTATAACTATACAAGTATTAAATAAATTAAAACCTATACAAAAGTTATTATGAGAATAACATATTTTGAAATGAACTAACCAAATTTCAAGTAAAAAACACCTAAACCAACATTATTCAGATTGGGTAAGGAGAAGGCATTGACACTTAAGAAGTAATATATATTAGATTACTAATTGAATTAATAGTCAAGAATATTCTAGAAACTTATAAAAATAGAGTAGGGAAGGTTTGACGTTCGGAACTTTGTTAGTCAACCATTGATTTTATTCTTATGTAGCAAGATTGTCACCATGGCAAAAATGTAGGAGTCTTCTATTGAATATAAGAATGAAACGCTAAACAAAAATATCATTGTTTGAGATACCGAGATATGTATATACGTTTAATACTGATATTTTGTACTAAAAGATGGTACTAGGGAATAAACTTCATAGGCCTGACGCTCCTCATAAAATCGCAGCCAGACCTTCTAAGGAAAGTATTAAAAGAGCTATGGTGAATCCTATGAATAAAGATAACGAAAATCTATGAGGAATTAGATTGCTACTGAGACTTCATTATCGAAACTAAGAATAATAAAGGTGCTTTAATGCAGTAATCTGATATCTCAACAACCGAGTAAAATCCCGAACACGCATATAAAATTACTGATATAGGCGTCTATATTCAGAGTCTATAACATGTAGAATAGCCTATAGGATTCTATACTAGTGTTATGCGCATATGAAACAAAAATTTAATTCTTTGGGAGGAATTCAGCTCGTCATTTATAGATACAAGGTGTAAATCAAAAGAATACCATCCATACGGTAAAGATGGAAAAAATTTCGGAGACCTTTGAAGTTCAAGTTACATGACATAGTCACTGAACTTTCGCGGTATCGAGAAGAGTTGAGCAAAGGAGGTAAGCAGTTTGACTAATTTTCTATATATATATATGTTTAAATTGTGGAGAAAAGGTTGGAATTCAAACAGAAGGACCTAAATGATTAAACTCCAGCTTTTTTTATATATTTGAATCGTAATCAGAATTATTCAAAAGAATACGGCAGATATCTGAACCAAAGTGAAACTCAAAAATGTACCCAAAAATATGTGCAAGAGAAAAATAAGTTGGAAACGGAAAAATTCTCAAATTCTATCCAGCCACAGTCAAGTATAAATGGGGATTTGCACCTATGAATCAACAATTTTAATCCTTTCTTTACTATTCAAAAAAGCAATGAATTAACATTTGCAACCAAACAAATTTTGGAGTTATGATAAATTACTATGCACCTAAACAAATCAACGAATCATAACCAAAACGAAACTACTTAGTGCAGAAAATGATTTAGTAAACTCTCCTCACATCTTTTATGCACTTAGAAAAATACACATTTGTCATTTTGCTTGTTCCTTTTCCGTGTTTATTTCCCTTTTGGAGTTATTGGCCTTCAACGACGCTATTAAGAAGTACCTAACAATTTCAGCCAACGGCCAGGACTCTTAAAATGGCCGAAATAAAGCAAGCATCAAATTATTCGACCACATGATACATATGCAAGAAACACGCATACACGAATTCTTGCATTGATATAAAGCTAATATATGTACACTGGATAAATAAATACAAATGCTGAGAATTAATATAAAACATTGTGAATTATTTCAATTAGCTAGGACAAATCCTTCCATTACTAAGCTCATTTGAACCTACAGCTCTATAAAAGAATGGCTGTCTGCCAACTTTCTCAAACTTAATCGCGATTAAACGTAAGTTCTCCTTGTTGGTACCGCTTCTATGGTGGATAAATGTGAAGCTCTGTTCCCCTCTCGTAACCTTGGGGAAACCTATGTCGCTTTCTCCGATACCTTCAGTAATCTTAGTGTTATTTAGACGAGCAACTCGCATTTAAACCGCACATACATCGTATCTTTAAGTGTTCCCTCGGTTTCGCACATACATCGTATCTGTAAGTCTTTCCTCGGTTTCTTCCGCAACTTTTCACGTGTTCGATCCCATTTTGATCGACAAAGCCTTGAGACTCCTTTTTTTGACTCCGGCACCTCACGCTTAGACTATGTACTGCAATTCACTTCTAGTGATTCTCCCTTCTTCGTCACTTCGCCTCTGTTACAGGAATACACTAGTTACCTATTCGCTTCCGTATCCACTATAAAAATATTCTCATCACCTACAAGGCCCTAAGCCTCGAGGCTCTACCTTTTCTTTCGTCTTCCCTCTCCCGTCGTCGAACTCCTCAGGCACTCTGGTCTAACCTCACTTCCAGCCTGAACACTCCTCGTTCTGTCCTCTGCTTGATCGGAGACCGTTCCTTCTCAGTTTGTGCTCCTAGACTCTGGAATGATCTTCCTGCCGAAGTCCGATCCTCTCCCTCCCTTGCTACTTTTAAACGTGTCCTGAAGACTAGTCTCTTCAGAATTGCATTCTCTCCTTTGTAAACTATCTCTACACTCGCTACACAACTTGCGCTCTGGGCGGGCTAACAGCCCCGAAGAGCGCATTATAAATACTTATTATTATTATTATTAGGATTTGTTGCAATGATTTTTTTATATTTTTTTCCTCAAGAACATGAAACTATGCCGCATCCAGTGTGTTGTTGGACCGAGATTTGTTTCATGTTGTCCCAAGGATAATGATATCCAAACATTCACGATTTAATCCTTTATAACTCATCACCATTTCCTCTTATAATTAATATTATCTTTTTCTTCCAATTTACTCTGAAGGCAAATTTCTTGATAATACGTTTTTAACTGAGATCAAACTTAGTTTATTTTCTTATATAAACATAAGGTAAGACATTGTATTAGATTTAAATACAACATACAAACAAAAATTACATAAATTAGCTAGAAAATTCCCTAGTAATTAATCGAACGCAATCATCTTTAATTTCCAAAATATAACATCGCTTTTTTAGTCGATGAAATTTATCATGACTATAAATTCATTACTTTAATTCTTATATTTATTCAAATCACGTGTATTCTGTAATTAATCAGTAGACAATCTGTATTGGCAATTATGGGATTACAATTATATATAACATTAAAAAGAGATTACAGAATGGCACAGTGTAAATTCATCGTACAAATAACGAGATTTTAAAAGCTCCATACATAAGGGAAAGTTAACTTCAAAATTCATTCAATTCAATTCAAATATGATGAAAATTTCTTATCCCCGGCGCTGTACAACACCTTCCCACTGCAAAATTATTATCATCAATAACGGAAGGGAAATATGAAATTTTATGAATCTTTTCGATGGGTTTTTATGAATAAAAGATTATTAAAGAAACACAGACTGAAAAAGACAGAGATGGAAATAGGACAAAAGGAATAATAAAAGAAAGTGTGGAACAAGTTTCCAAAACAAGATAAATTAAAAAAAAGAAGGGTTTTTAAAGGGAGAAACCAAAATGGCCTGATTGGACGACCAGAGGCAATTCAAGACAAAGAGTAAAGGCCTTCAAATATCCAAATTAGAGCACGATTTTATATTACTCTGGTCTGCGTCAAAAATGTACAATTGGTTTTCTGTATTGTTTCTTAATAAAAATGACCTAAATTCGAATTTAACATCCTCTTTTCTCTATCAGGTCCAGTTTTTGCGATACAGAGAGTGATAATAACTTTATAGTTTATACATGTCCTATATTACATAAAAAAAACAATAGTTTTTGCACTACTGTATTCGCAGTAAATTTTGTGTACACTTTAAGTGGTAGGTTAATAAGTTTATATTTTTGCAGGTTTGAAATTGCCCAGCATTATAATACTAATAATAGTAGTTGAGTTAAAAAGGAAAAGAAAATGTAAGAATAGCTCCGACACATATTGCTATGTTTGCGGCAAGGGACTTTTTCCGAGCAGCAATTTACAATCTCTCCTTTAATTCAATCATTTTATTTTGCAGATTTTGGAGTAAAGCTAGGAGATCAAGATAAAAGTTTTACACCACATATCTGCCACAAGGGATGCTACATAAGTTTAAGACGCTGGAGTCTGGGCGAACAGAAGTCTCTCTCATTTGTTCTCCCATAGTGTGGACAGATGGCAAGGACCACACTATGGACTGCTATTTTTGTATGGCAAATCTTAAAGGTTCGCATTGTATCAAGTATTTAAGCTATCTGTATTATACTGGCTCTTAAAAATGTCATTATTATGCAAAGACTTAGCATAAAATTAAAAACTAACATAGTTCACTTCAGCATGAATATATCCTTTACTAAACATTTATATACTATCTGCAACTCCAAATCAATTCCTTTATGTAATATGCAATTATAATTTTCACAGGTATAAATAAGAATAATAAATATAGTGTGGCATATCCGGATGTTCCTTCTGCCATTAATCCCCTTTCCCATGGACCAGGAATTCCTATACCTTCTCTCTCTGAATATATAGAGGTTCATAAAGAGATTAATATGGAAGTTGATCAAGATTATGACACATCTGAGTCTTATCAGGTTTTCACACATGATATGGTCACACGACTATTTATTTAAGTTCAGTTAAATGACCTGTTTAGAGATTTGGGGCTTTCCAAGGACGATGCACAACTTGTTGGCCCTCGACTTCGAGAAAGTAATCTGCAAGCATAAAAGAACAACTTTTTGCTACAGAAACAGAGAACAAGAGCTTATGTAGAAGCTTTTTTTACAGCTTTCTTCCAGGTCTTTAGTATACTGTGCCAATATTTAAGGACTTGTTAAGGCCCTTGGAATTATCAGGTTTTCACACATTATATGGTCACACGACAATTTATTTAAGTTCAGTTAAATGACCTGTTTAGAGATTTGGGGCTTTCCAAGGACCATGCACAACTTGTTGGCCCTCGACTTCGAAAAAGTAATCTGCAAGCATAAAAGAACAACTTTTTGCTACAGAAACAAAGAACAAGAGTTTAGAAGCTTTTTTTACAGCTTTCTTCCAGGTCTTTAGTATACTGTGCCAATATTTAAGGACTTGTTGAGGCCCTTGGAATTCCCTTCAATCCAATAAAATGGAGACTTTTCATAGATTTCTCCAGTAGAAGTTTAAAAGCTGTGTTACTGAATATTGGTAACAAGAGAGCTTCCGTTCCTATAAGCCATTCAATCCAACTTAGTGAAAGTTATGAAAATATGATAAAATTGTTGGATGCAATATATTACTCTATCCACAATTGGAGGATATGTGGTCACTTAAAGGTAAGATCATTTAACACTTGACATCTCTAAGCTCTTTTAAATTGACAATTTTATTTTTAATTGTTAATACTTGTATACACCTTTTGTTCAACTTACACTTTACACGAATGCAAATCTGGAAATCATGAGTCAGTTTTTAGTTCAAATTTTTTGTTGAAGTGTGTGCCGATAGGTTGATGCATCCTTTTGGGTTAATGGTGAATTTATCCTAATTAAAACGGTATACAACATAACTCAAAAAACTCAAAATAAGATGTACATATATCCAATCAGTTCCAATACAATGATTTAGTGCATCAGCATACAGGATTTTTCAGTACATATTCTTATTCTTATTGTTTAAAAAATATTACTTTGAATTTGTTTTTAGAAATATTAAACTTTGAATTTTTATATCCTGCTAAATTTATTTTTAGGTAGCATATCTTATACTTGGGATGCAAACAGGCTACACAAAGCATCCCTGTTTCCTATGTTTATGGGACAGTCTTGCAGTGTGCACTATGAGAAGAAGGTTTGGCCTCCACGAGAAGCATTTAGAATTTGATCAAACAATGTGTTAACTGAACCATTATTGCTTCTTCATAAAATATTACTACCTCCACTGCAAATAAAGCTTGGCATAATCAAAAGTTATGTCAAAACCCTAAATAAAGAAAGCCAAGCTTTCAAAATTCTTCTCCAAATATTTTCACAAATCAGTGACGCTAAGCTCCATGCGGCAATTTTTGATGGACCCAGATCATGAACTTTATGAGAGATCAACAGTTTGAGGCATCAAGAAAGGACATAGATAAATATGGCTGAAAAGCTTTCAAATCTCTTGTTATCAATTTGCTAGGCAATAAAATAAGCCCTAGTCAATCAGCTTATAACAATTCTCAGACATTTGGGAGCTCGAATGTCTATAAAGATACACTTTTTGTAGTTCTATCTGGCTAATTTGCCTGAAAACTGTTTTTATGATGTAACAATAATAATGAATTATTAGAGAGAGAAAGGTGTTTAAAAAAAAAATCAGGAAAAATTAAGTAATCTCAATGAAAATGGTGTATGCTGTAGTGAAAAAATCTGACCTGATTGAACAAAAGTACATTCATTTTTGAGTTCAGGAGGTTTGATTCATTAAGAAACTACAAAGAAATCCTGAGGAATATAAAATATTTTTTCAAACTCTGGCCTGTGTTATCTAATAAAAAAAATTGAGGAGAAAATACTACGATCATTTAATGTATGTTATGTAAGTAACAACGTATAGTCTCTATCTCTCTTGACCTCCTATGTTTCAATAAAGAAGGACACCATCCTTTCAACCAATCTTTAACTTAAGGTTTAGTGCCAACTGATCTTAATTAAATGAAGGTAGCTTGTTTTCATCTTTAAGATTCCTAAAAACAACCCAAACAACTTAATGCTCCTATATTCGATAAACCAGCCGAGTCAACCATTAGGGATAAAATCGTTAACTTATAAATTCAGAAATTAAAAAAAAGTATCAGCATTGATTTCTATGCAAGCGTTATTGTCTTAATAATCTTCTAAATTCATTTAATACTCTCTTAAATTTACAGGCTGACTACAAAGCTGTTGAAATGATTTATTTTGATTTTCCAAAAACTTTGACGCCTTCCCTCATAAATGACTACATAGGCATAAAACTTAGGTCTCATCGAATAAAAGAAGACCTTTTGAAGTGGATAGACGACTAGCTCAATTACCGTCGAACTAGATGTATGCCACATCATCATTTCAAGTTGGGAGCCATGAGTAATGATGTCCCTCAGGGCCTCGTCTTAGATCCGCTACTCATTATATTTTAATTTAATGATCTATATGATGATCTGATTAACAAAATATCTAAATTCGCAGATGATACTAAGTTAACTAGTAGTGTATTTCCCTACACGCTCACAATATATTTTGACCACTTCCGGCAATAAAATCTAAATTTTCCCTTACTAACCTCAATATTAGCACCTAATTTTTTCAAAGAGTTCTAATTTACTTTTTTACTCGAATCGCCGTGAAAAAGAAACGAAAAACAAATACGAAAAAATGTGGAAAAGAATCATACAATCATAAAAGAATTAAATGGCTTAAATCACTGAAAAAAATGATGATAGAATCAAAGAAATAAAAGCGAATCACCTCTTTGGCGAGATAACTATAGTGAGAGAGAGCTCAGATCTTTTTAATTATTTATAAAAAGGACTAAATCAGTTAGGGGAAAAATTCTCTGAAATACGTAATTAGTGAAGTTAGAGTCATTAAAACTTGTAGAGGGTAGATCAGTTGAGGAAACTAAATGTTATAATTAGGGAATCAAATTCATTTGTACTTAAAATAAGATACAGAAATAAGCCTTTTTATAGGTATAATTAATGCATAAATAATAAATAGAAAACTTGAATGATATACATCAATTTAGAAGAGATACATGTAAATTTTGCATAGATAGGAACGAGAATGTAGAAAAATGATCCATAAACAGGAAATAAATGAGCAAAAAATGTGTAGAACTTGGAAAGAGAGAGCATTAAAGTTGTGATTTAAGAGGTCAAGAGGGTCTCTTTCGTTGCAAACAGGACAAAAGAACTTCCTTTTTATGAGATTCGAAAGGATGAATGTATTGTATCTGTGGACACTAAAATCTCAAGTTGTCTTCAATCGATGTGGTGAAACATCTTATTTATGGCTGTTTCGTAGCGTAGGACTTAATGCTTTGGAAAGATATATTTCACAACTTGAATGGTCTCCTTTTTCTAAGTTTTATTATTTTTCTTTTACCTCATCTTCTGAAATAAAATAGGTACATTCCACCATTTCATGTTATTTTTTACGCCTCTTAACCATTTATATAGGCATATATATATATATATATATATATATATATATATATATATATATATATATATATATATATATATAAATATATATATATATATATATATATATATATATATATATATATATATTTATATATAAATAAAGGAAAAAAATTGAGGGCTTAATTCTAGCAGTTTTCGACCCAACGAGTAGCATAATAATGTTTTTTGCCTTTATTATAAATATTATAAATTTATGCGTAGATGAATTCAATGGAGGCAATCATAAGAACACTTAAAAACATGGTGGTGAAAATACAATGTTTGACATTGTTTTAGTGGTTGGATTAAATTTGAACGAAAAACCTTGTGTTCTTTGTTTTGCGATAGTTTTTTTCTATGAAACTGAGGTAGATTCTAGGAATTAACACGCCCCAAAACAGAACGCAAAATCCAATCGTCATTTATCTAATCAAAATACAATAAAACATATTATTTACCTAATATAACTTAAACCTGCCAATATTTCTACTCCAATTTAGAGAAAAAGAATTTTTCAAAAAAGGAGAAAGCACTCGGAATAATGTTCATTTTCCTTAGAAGTATTCATTTCGTATTGTTTTTTTTTATTCACGTTCTAAGGGACTTACTGTACCAAAAAGAGCACAAATTCATAGCCCTTCTCATACGACTAGCCCTTTCATCCATATATATATATATGTAGGGAAATCGTCACTCCCCCCCCCCCCCTCGCCTTCCCGTTCACTCTCGGTGCAGTTCCAAGGCGGTTACCGCAAAGACATCCACCCAGGCATCGGCGAGTCAAAAGCGTAACCGAAGCGTGGCACAACTTGGTGTCATGAAAGACCCTAAAGGTCAAAATGTAAGATCTCCCCCAGGAGAGTGAGATCCAGTTTCATGTCAAATAAGAAATTGGAGATGTGTTTCTCCCAAGCTCGAAGGCTAACAAGGAGCCGATGTTTGACTTCGTGGGAAAAACTGTTGGCCAAAAGAACTCTCCTGGGGCCGTCCTCAAGCCCCTTCTCTCCCTTCCTACTCCCCCAGTGGGGTGCGAGGTATAAATGAGGAACTCTGAGGAAAATCGAGGTAGTATACGTCAGTCTCTAGGTGACGAAGTCTTCGAATCAAACCGAACTACCAAGACTGGAGAGGTAGTGTACTTGGCTCGCCACACCAAGAAGTACCCTGCAAGATGATAAGTTAACTTTGTTAAGTTCAACTTATTCTCTCCAGAGAGACTCCTCATATCCTGGTGCACCTTAAACACCAGGGATATTCCTCGTCCTTGAGAAATTAAGAAAAGAAGAAGGAAAAGGCTCCCCTCTTGGGCCTGTTACTCGGTGGCCACACCGAACTTTGAGTAACCTATTCTTGCAAGAGAAGCCCCCCTCCGTTATCCTCGCATTTGAAGAAGACCCTCCCTGAGTTCAGTCCTCGTCCATAAGGAAATAAGTAACGAAGGAGAAAAGCTCCTCCTAGAGCGCGTTACTCGGTGGTCACACCACACTCCAAGTTAACTTGATTTAAGAACCACGTTCGACTCACTCGAGCCAGAGAGACCACAACTGCCTAGGTGTTGCATGAAGCGCCATATTTGTTCTCGTCCTTGAAGACCTCCATCCCGGAAGAAAGTGTGGTTTCTCCAGCTGGTACCCTCGCCAAAACGACCGTGTAATTTCGCCCATCTACATCTCGACAGACGGCACGCGTCGTGAGTCAATAATATTTTTGAGGACTTTAAACTCCAGATGAGTCCTTAAGCCTAAATCTTATATTATTGTCGTGTGTAAAGAAATTAACCAAATTTTTGAGGGGTAAATTAATTTAATTAATTCTTGTTTATGATATATTCCGAGTATCGCCGTAGTTAATGTTTAAATGTTGTGTATTCAATTAATGAAGTTAAAATATAAGTTTATTTTAGAAGTATTTTGCGTTTTTCTTATATATCTTACGTCTTTCGGAACGGCTCTGTTCGTTAAGATATTCAGATATCAATATATATTAGACACCTTTTAGCACTCTTAGAATAGAACAAAAAGGGGGGGAATTCTACGACAATATATATACAAAGGAAACTACCGGGTTGGTGTAGGAATGTTGATTTTACCATATGAGAAACAAAACTGATAAATTTATAAATATTTAAATAAATTCATAATAACAAGTTTATTATAAGGAATTTAATGTTCCCATCAATTTTTAATGTAATGCCTTATTCAATAACGACTTCAATAATTAATTGAAAATTACGGTTGAAATCATGTTTTATAAACTCCTACCTAATCCTAAATATATAACTCAGGAAATTCTGATCGGCATAACATATTTTGCTGAAATCGATAGTCCCTTACTCTATATTTTAACAAAAAAATATCGTGTTGCGCATTTTATTTCAACTTAGGGTAAAATGCCAAGTTTCATGGTAGCTAAGTTTATGAAAGTTAATTACGATCCACCCTCAAACATCTATATATGGATTTTATGGAAACTACTCTGCTCCCCATCACTATTGATTTTTCCCTTGTTTGGTTCCGATATCTAGACGATATTATTTGTTTGTGTCCTTCTTCTAAGGATGTCAATGGTTCTTTTACTGAACTAAATTCTTTGGTTCCCTCTATTAAATTTACCTTTGAACTTAAACTAAATAGTGTCCTCCCGTTCCTAGATCTACATATTCAAGGGACTGCATCTGAATTATTCTTATTCTTATTCTTATTATTCTTCTAATACGGCTTACACATTTTTTGAACTAGACCTCCCAAGCCATGGGCGAATAATGACAATTTTGTATTTTTCAATACAGCTTTTCACGATGGAATTTCACTAATATATTTTTAACTTAAATCATTTCACGTTTTTCGGGATTTGACTCCCATAATCTCTCTTAAATTTTTATCCCATTTGTACTAAGTAGATGTAACACTTGCAGTCAAAAGACGAGCATTAATCAACAAAACAAGAGTTTTCTTTCATCAATTAACGCGCGAAAACTTATCTCAAGTGATTCCAAAGCAAATACTTAATAATTTCATTGGAAACTAAACAGACTTACTCTAAGTTCTCCGGACTTATCCACATCAGAGTGTTGTCTTTTAGGTAGTTTAGCGATTCAGCAGAATAGAATGAAGGTATCAAAAGAGAGTAGGTCGAAGAAACCTAGATAAATTTGTTAAAGTAAATTCCAACGTTTTTCATCAATTTGGTATCGGAAAGTTAGTATAAAGATCGATAATACGGATAGAATCCGGTGGCCAATATTTCACTTTTAAAAATATAATAAAAATACCTACTTAATTATAAATAAATTCAGAGAGTTTTTATATTTTAATCTATAAAATAATGATTAAAGATGCTGCAGTACTTCAGAAAGGAAATAATATAACTGAAGTTAAACCTTCAAGAATTACTTAAGATTAACTTGAGCCCTTTCTCCAGAATTTTAACTAAGAAACTTCATTTTTTATAAAACTACGCCAGAAGGGTTCGTTAATGACATTCAGAACAGATATTGTTCACAGAGTTAACCTTATCAATGGTTCGAGTTTGAAGCAATGTACTTTTATCAAGGTATGTCTCATTACCTTTTCGATCTCATTCTTTTACATAGTCATATATTTCTTCGCCTTCTTCTTTTGTATTCGTTTTTACACATAGAAACACAATCTTAGGCACTTTATTTTCATAAACAAAAAAAGATTTTATTAGCATCTCTAATAACTAATTTCAACGTTAACTTACAATGGAAAATTTTAACCTTGGAAGATTGGAAAAAGCAAATTTTCTTTTTAACAAATCCCGTAAGAAAATCAATTTGAGGCAACATTAAACTTAATATTACCAATTATTTTTTCAATAAGTTAATAATCAAATTTTGTTCCTCGAATCCATGTGTCAAAGAATCGTGAAACAAATAGAAAAAGAAAATTAGAAAAAGAAATTTGAAAGATTATCTCAAAAAAAAAAATCTATCAAATTTGCTTTTTCGAATCAAAATTTTAATAAAATTACAGTTGTCAAATCACTGACAGAATTTTTCAAATCAAAGAAATAAACAAAATCTCCTCTTGTCTTACATATAGGAATAAAAATTTAAAGAGGGGAGTCTTCAGAATAAATTTATTATTCGTAAAAGCAATAAATCGGAAATAAAGGTTGAGGTTACCGCCCGTAACATCTTAGAGATTGTAAATCTGTCGAGGAACCAGAAGATGAGATTATTTACGCCATCCAAGTCATTTGGTCTTGAAATCGATGTAGAAATAAGCTTCTTAGCAGATCTAATTGTGAAATTGAAAGCGCCTAAAATAGGCATAAATAGCAGAATTTAAAAAAAGAGAAAATAAAAATATGCACAAATAAGAAATAATAAAACGTGAATAAATACGACATAGAAATCAAGTTATCATCAATAAATGTAGTAAAACAACTTATATAAGGCTGTTTTGTAACGTAGGATTTAATGCTTAGAAACATAAATTTATCAATTTAAACATAAAAAATATGACTATTCTCTAGCAGTTTTTGAACCTGCGACTAGGAGAACAAAGATTTTGTCCTATATTATTATTATTGGAAAATTTATTGCTGATAATTTGAGAGATATATAAATTTGTATATTTACCACGCGTTTAACTATTCCATATTTATTATTTGAATTCCAAATTAATTTTCTATTTCTTTCATAGTACCCGTTTGAACTTGCGAAAGTGTTCCTAAAAATCTATTTTTATTCAGAAATGTTTTGTTCTCTGCGAAAGCATACTCAACTGAAAGCAAACTTTTAACTGTGATCAAAGTGGTGCTCCCTGCCTCAGTGTGCATAGTTCGTATCACTTCCCTGCATGGAGTTATCCTAAAAAGGTAATAAAAACATTACTGCAAGGAAAGATTATTCCGTTTTCTCTTTCAATATGGTTTAATTAATTAATTTTTATAATTTTCTCGCGCTACTTTGAGAGATATATACATTTATATATTTACCACGCGTTTAACTATTCCTCATTTATTCTTAGAATTCCCAATTAATTTTATATTTCTTTCATAGTCACCGTTCGAGCTTGCGAAAGTGTTCCTTAACAACTATTCTATTCATAGGATTTTTGTTTTCTGCGTAGCATAGTGCACTAAATGCATACTTATAACTGTGATCAAAGAGGTCTTCACTGCCTCATTGTGAACGGTTCGAATTGCTTCCCTGCACGGATTTTTTCGACAAAAGGTAATAAAAATATTACTGCAAGGAAACATTATTTCGTTTACTCTTTCTATGTGGTTTAATGGATTCATTTCCATCATTCTCTCGGGCTACTTTGAGTTATATATATATATATATATATATATATATATATATATATATATATATGTATAAGTGTAGTTGGATAGCAGTCTTTCTTGAATGCCAATTTTGTTGAAAACCATTGTGTATTTTGCCTTAATAAATTTCCTTTAGCAACTATCTTTTCTTCTAACTATCTTTTTTATTCCATCTTGTAGATGGTGGATTACTTGTCCAGTATTTATCCCTTTTTCAAATTACTGCGTTCGGTAAAAAAACAAACTAAAATGCTAAGCTTTCGATCTTATTCGATCATCTTCCAAGCCTCATGAAATTTCTTGCCTTCTTTACCGATGTACTGAGTGGGGTGAGGATCTGGCAAAAAGTAAAGTAAAAGAAAACGATTTTCAATGAGTATTTATTTGCCTTGGTTGAACGTAACGTTGGAGGAAATAAGCCACTTTTGTGCGTGAAATTTCAAAAAAAGTTTAATTTACGATTCCAGCTTGTCGCTTAACTGTTGATGGCCGGCTTATCTTCATATATTTATATGGATTCAAAGATGTTAAGCTTAGCTTTCTTAACCTTTTTCTATTAATAATGGTGTTATGAACCATCATATTAACCTAATGAAAGATATGCTGGTTGATAACATCATTATTTAGAGAAAAGAGCTTAATAAAGCGAACATCATTTCTTCTAACATTACGTTTAACCAAGGCGAATAAATACCCCTTAAAAATCGTTTTCTTTCACTTTACTTTCTGCCAGATCCTCACTCCACTCAGTACATCGGTAAAGGTGGCAAGAATTTCAATAACGCCCTGAAGATGATCAAAAAGATTGAAAGAGGAGAAATTTAGTTTGTTTTTTACGAAACCAATTCATTAAAAAAAGAGATGAATAATGGACAAGTCATCCACCATCTGCAAGATGGACTAAAAAAAGTTAGAATTAAAGAAAGTTGCCAAAGGAAAATAAATAAGGGAAAATACACAACGGACTTTAATAGAATTTGCATATATATATATATATATATATATATATATATATATATATATATATATATATATATATATATATATATATATATATATATATATATAATATATATATATATATATATATATAAATATATATATATATATATATATATATATATATATATATATATATATATATATATATATATATATATATATATATATAAATATATATATATATATATATAATATATATATATATATATATATATATATATATATATATATATATATATATAAATATATATATAAAAATATCTCAGAGAGATTGCCTTCTGTCTGCAGTGGAATCTCCGCATCACCTGGTTTGCGATATACGTGACGCCACGGTTTTGACAAGCCAGTGGATGTGGAGATTATCTTTTTCTGGGTTCCTGGACATGTAGGAATTGCAGGGAGTAAGCGCGCTGACGAGGGCGCCAAAGAGTCCGCGAGGACTCTGCGACTTGACCAGCATTTCGCTCTTCTTCACAAGGACTACACGGCGCCAATACGGGCAGATCTTCGGGCTGCTTGGCAAAGGAGATGGGAGAAGGTGGAAGGGAACATAAAGTTGCGTGCCATTGCGCCGCCACTGTTCCCATGGACCTGCCCCCCCAATGCTGCGAAGGATTCAGGTTGCTTTCTGTGGTCTCCGAATTAGACACATCCGGGGGAGGCACCGCCATTTGATGGAGCGCTCGCTGACACCCTACTGTAAAGACTGCGTTGTTTCCCAGACTATTCGGAACATTATTGTTGAATCTCCCAGTCTGGGCTATCTCCACGCACGTTAACTGTCCCGGTACTGGGATGTTCGATGTCGGTACCGCTTTTCCCTTGCAATTGGGACTAGTTCGTGCAAATGGACTGGGGAACTTATAGACTTTTGCAGGGAGACTGGCCTTCTCCCATTTAGTTAAGTAGTTGTTTTTTTTTAATTTTTAGTAGGTCGCACCTTCCTTGCTTCCTGCTGATTGGCTTTTTTGTTTGTTTTATTGTAGCACCCTCTTTTAAAGATGCCTAATATTAGGCAATGTTGAGTAAGGCGACTAAGGCTTACCAAGGCAGTCGCCAGGTGAGTTCCTAAATTTGAAAAAAAAATTTATGTGTGCCGTCTTTGCTCTCTTTGATCCTTGTTTTCTTCCAATGTCCCATTCTCTTACCTTTAAAAATACTCCTCTGTCTTGTCTCATTACTAATTCGCGTCAAATATATATGTTTATGTAAATATATATATATATATATATATATATATATATATATATATATATATATATATATATATATATATATATAAACATATATATATATATATATATATATATATATATATATATATATATACCCTATTATATATATTCACTATATATTAATAAATAAATAAATTATAACCAATTCTCAGGAAAGTAAAGCTTAATTTTGGTTTTTCTGTTTGAGACATAAATAATTTAAAATTTTAAACTGTAGTATCAATTCAAATTCCTGTTAAAAAAATTAAATCCTGAACATATTTCAAAATATTACAAAGTTTTATGAGACGAGGGGTGGTCAATAAGTTTTGCGAATCAGTAAGGTAAAACAAGGAAGGGGGCTGGCTGTTTAAGAAGCTGTTAGGACAAATTATGACAAATCAGGACCTGCAGACGCACGCTCCTGCCTTGTCTATTTAAGAATCAGTAGCTGATGGCAGATCGTCAGTTACAAATCTTTTAACAATGGAGAAGGTTGAGCACCGCGCAGTGATCAAATTTTTAACCAAGGAAGTTAAGAATGCAAAAGAGATCCATGAACACATGGTTGCAGTGTACACCCACACCGCCCCTTCCTATGCAACCATTGCTCGCTGAAATAGGGATTTCTGCCATGGTCGTGAGTTCCTTGAATATGATCCCCGTCCAGGACGTCCGTCAGACGTGACCAACGAGGAAAATGTTGCCACTTTAGAGAGGATGATCTTCGATAATCGACCTGTGAAGGTCGTAGAAATCAAGTGAGAACTTGAATTATCACATGGAAGTGTTATCAACATCATCCACGACAATTTGACCATGACCAAGGTCTCTCTCCGTTGGGTCCCCAGAAACCTCACGCCCCATGATCGACTTCAACGTCGTTAAAGTTCGTGGAGCTGCTGCTCCTGTACAACCAATACGTCACTGAATTAGAGTCACGCATAGTTACAGGTGATGAAACGTGGGTCCGTCACTGGGATCCCGAGACCAAGCTCAAAATCATGGCCTGGAAGCACAGAAGCTCTACGCCCCCTATCAATTTCCGGACCGAACCCTCAGCTGGGAAGATCATGACCACCATCTTCTAGGCTTCTGAGAAAGTGTTGATGTTGGACTATACGCCTCGTGGAAGGACCATCACAGGCTAACATTTGTCCGAAGAATGGCTAGGTTGAAGAAGTGGATCCGTCAGAAGCGGCGTAGCAAGTTGACAGGCGGTGTCCTGCTCCTCCATGGCAATGCCTCTGTCCACAAGACCAGAGTTACACAAGCTTCCCTGCGCGAGTGCGGATTCGAGGAGCTCAACCATCCCCTCTACACTCCAGATCTGGCCCCTAACGACTTCATTTTATTCCGCCAGCTCAAGGCTGCACTGCGTGGACGCCGGTTTGGGGGATGATGAAGATGTCCAGCTCACCGTCCAGGAGTGGATTGAACAGCAGTCGGGAGATTTCTGGTTGTTGGGAATTTGAAGCCTCAGGGACAAGTGGCGCAAGTGAATTGAAGTCGAGGGTAGTTATCTTGAAAAATAATAAAACACTTTTCCTCATATCTCGTTTCCTTATATCCGAATTGCCAAACTTATTGCCCTCTCCTCGTATAAATTACATTTTCTTATTGAGAATATCTAATAGTAACCTCTTGTAGAACTTTCATTGCATATTCTGTAGCAATTATTATGAAAGTTAATATAAAAAACTAGACACGTTGTAATTGGCCAAACTTTATATTATCAAAGTTGAAGTAAATCAAAGTTCCTGAAGGCAATTAACCCCAATTATTTATTGCAAGTTTTGAAAATTCTTGATGGAGTTTTCCAAACCAAATGAAAATAAAATTTAAATTTAATTGCACTCATCGTTTTTTCCCACTAAATTTAGTATTTTCTGTCAAATTTCATAAGTGTTGTTTGCAAAAAAATTTATACAATTGATGAGATATTTTACAGGCCAATAAGCAATAAAATAATAAATAGGGCAATATGGAAACAAGGTAAACGCTAATGTTTTTTTGCAAATCAATTAAATAAAGGCAACTTACAAAGCAGTAAAATAGATTTATTTTATTTTGATATTAAAAAAATCATGATGAAGGAGTATTTTAATTTCTTAAATTATTATTTAATATACTATGATCGATTTACAAAAGAAAGGTGTCAGATATGTCGTTTCTAACAATATTTATAAAAATTCCTTCCTTTTCTACTTGGAGTTAAATTTCGACGATAGATTTATTATCTCTTAAAGAATTGTATTAATTTTAATTTATGTTATTAATCTCATTGTCTATTGTTCTTTTGGGAATTTGTATTCATTGCTTCTAGTTTTGTATCTCAACCAACCTATCGTGTTTCATACCTAAGTTATTTGCGTTCCTACAAGTTTGTACAGAGCTCGAGTGCCTTTCAATTTTTGACTGCCCTTATAAGCTACTTATCACCATGCCAATTTCATAACAGATATACCTTCTCAAGATGGGCTAAATGTTGCGTCCCCAATTAAGGAGTAAATTAATACAATGGGCAAAAATTTCAATTCAAATTCACAACTATGAAGAGTGTTCCATTAAAACGGATCGCAGTTAGCAAGAAATATACATTGCAGCAAAATATATATTGAGTTTTTCGGCCTCTTTCAACACTACTTTCAATCGTCAATATATTGATGATTGAAATTAGTGTTGAAAGAGGCCGAAAAACTCAATATATAGTATTCTGCAATGTATATTTACTGCTAACTGCGATCCGTCTTAATGGAACAGCTTTTATATATATAGTGATCAATGTATACAAAGGTGGTGCGCACTCTTATACTCGTTCTTTCATACACTTAAGCATAACCTAACGATCATGGAAGCTTCATTCATCTCCTGTTTAACTCCGTCGGCGCTAGACCCTTGAAGTCTAGCGCAAAGAATTCTGCTTTTCAACATCGTTCAAACTTTTTCCCTTGATCTTTCTGTCAATTTCCTTGGATAAAGTACCTTGCTCTCTCTTTCACTCCTTTCTTTCGATCTCTTTTCCTACTCATTCTCTATCTCTATCTCTCGCACTCTCTCCCTCGAGTCGCGTTCAACTTCTCTAAAGATATAAACAATTGGCAGAACACTCATGTGATTAGATCAGCATTACTCGGCGTTCGATCACATCATTTCGTTTAACATTTATTTCCTCCACTCAAGAAAGGATCTAGGCTCACTAACTTTAGCCCTTCATCTTACAAAACTTGATCTTCGGAAAGAAAGTTATATTTTTATTCAAGTCGTTTATAAAATTCCAAATACGAACTTATTTGGTCGGCCATCCTCAAGAAAAAATACACTTCTCTTGCTTCATATATAAAGAAAGAGCAAGAGAGATGGGGAGGAGAGGGTTTATAAATATATATATATATATATATATATATATATATATATATATCGATGAAGAAGTTGTTACTTAGGAACCGAAATTCATAGGTGAAATATCCATGTGATCACTCTAAACATTTATTTGCCGGATGTTTCAGTCATTAGCAATGACCACCTTCAGAGGATTGAAATCTAATAGGAATACAAGAAATTTTAAGAATTAGATGACAAAATTGCAAAAATAGAACACACAATTCAATATTAGTTACAATATGAAAAATAAGTAAAACTTAACAAGAGAGGTAACAGAAATGCAACCAGAATGATAAGCAAGTAGATATCCAAGAAAGGAAAATTTAAAATTTGAAACTAAATTAAACGAAAAATATGAATAATTAACATGTTAATTATTCATATTTATTGTTTAATGTAGTTTCAAATTTTGAAATTTTCATTTCACTCAGTTAAACTAATATTTATTGATTGCTTTACCCCTTGCGATCAACTGTTTTTAACATATTTTTCAATATCATATATCCGTAAATTAACTTATATACATATATATATATATATATATATATATATATATATATATATATATATATATATATATATATATATATATATTAATATATATATATATATATATATATATATATATATATATATATAAATATATATATATAATTCACACCATCTCCTCTCCATCTCTCTTGCTCACTCTTTATATATATATATACGAGGGGCGGTCAATAAGTTTTGCAATTAGGATATAAGGAAACGAGATATGAGGAAAGTGTTTTATTATTTTTCAATATAACTACCCTCGACTTCAATGCACTTGCGCCACTTGTCCATGAGGCTTCGAATTCCCGACAACCTGAAATCTCCCGACTGCTGTTCAATCCAATCCTGGACGGCGAGCTGGACATCTTCATCGTCCCTAAACCGGCGTCCACGCAGTGCAGCCCTGAGCTGGCGGAATAAAAAGTAGTCGCTAGGGGCCAGATCTGGACTGTAGGGGATATAGTTGAGCTCCTTGAATCCGCACTCGCGCAGGGCAGCTTGTGCAACTCTGGCCTTGTCGACTTTGATGACGTTGAAGAGGATTATGGAGCGTGAGGTTTCTATTGACCCAACGGGCAGAGACCTTGGTCATGGCCAAATATTCGTGGGTGATGTTGAATACACTTCCATGTGATATTCTAAATTCTTGCTTGATTTCTTTGACCTCCACCCGTCGATTTTCGAGGATCATCCTCTCCACACTGGCCCCATTGTCCTCGTTTGTCACGTCTGATGGGCGTCCTGGACGAGGGTCCTCTTTACGGGACTCACAACCATGGTGAAACTCCCTATTCCTGCAAGTAATGATTGCATAGGAAGGGGCGGTGTCAGTGTACACTGCAACTAGTCGTTCATGGATCTATTTTGCATTCTTGCCTTTCTTGGTCAAAAATTTGATCAATGCACGGTGTTCAACCTTCTTCATTGTTGAAAAATTTGTGACTGACGATTTGCGATCAGATACTGCTTCTTAAATAGACGAGGTAGGAGCGTATGGCTGCATGTCCGGACTTCTTATAACTTGCCTTAAAACCCCCTTTTTCTGTTTTGCATTATCTATTCGCAAACTTATTGACCACCCCTCGTATGTGATTATGAAAAAATTAAATTGAATGGTGCGCTATGTATATAGAATAATTCGATACCTCCCACTTTTTAAAGCCCCGTATAAATACTTAGTCCTGATATTATAGAATAATATTCCTCGTGCTCCTTCTTTTATATTACATTTGACGTAAATAATAATTGTCCAGTCTGTTTTTAAATATATTGGCCGACGTAATTTCCCCTACTAGTTTGGTGTATGCTATTGCATATTTGGGTAATTTTATATGCAAAGATTTTGTACTATGCCAATGAAAACTGCTTGTTGATTAATTCTTATCCATTTTGTGGGTTATTCACTCTATAATCCATCTCGAATAATAACGAATTTAACTTAGAAATCTTGTAAGATTTTTATAACCTCTATCAGATGGCTGCCAATGCTTCTACTTGCAATGGATATTAACTTTACGAAGTAAATTCTTTTTTCATATGGGTTAGTCGCCTTTGAAGTGATTAGTTCTAGACTCATTCATTCACTCTGTCTTTTAACTGCACGAGTCAAATATTTACCTCTCCTGAACTAACACCTAATCCCATGATAACTCTGCTGCCAAACTCTAGCCTTATTTTGGACTAAATTACCAGACATTCTTTCGCCTTTGCTGTGACAAACGACTATATAGCCATTAAACCGAACAAATTGAACATTGATTCGTCCGATTTAAACTTGGATCTTCAAAGGAACATCCCAACATCTATATTTGATTTCAATTTTTACAGGGTTCAGACAAATGATACATAAACGTGTATCACCTCGTTTATTATGGCCAGCACTACTTTGGTATGTCAGGCTTGAAATAGCATAGTTAACCTACATAATATTTATGCATCTTTCACTGTTGTCAATCATACCATATAAGTTAGAAGAAACAATTAAATTTGTCACTAGGTAAAACCGTTTGTAGTTGATAGGTTTGAAACTATTATCTTAACATTAGTTCAAAGAATTAGATAGATATTTTCTTTGGGTTCATGATTTAGAAACAAATACACTCAGCTATATGAGAGCCGTGGGAAAAAAGTCCTCTTTAGTATTCATCATTCAATGCAACCCATTTTTCATAGGACAAGGGAAAGTGAATAAGTTTTCCGAATCGGTAGGACAAAACAAAGGAATGGGGATAGCTGTTTGTGGGGGTGATATGACAGGTTAGGACAAGTCAGGACCTGCAGCCGCACGCTCCTGCCACGTCTATTTAAGAAGCAGTAGTTGATCGCAGATCGCCAGTCAAAATTTTTCAACAATGGAGAAGGTTGAGCATCGCGCACTGATCGACTTTTGACCAAGGAAGGCAAGAATACAAAGGACATCCATGAACGCCTGGTTGCAGTGTACACCGACACCGCCCCTTCCTAGGCTACCATTGCTTGCTGTAATACGGAGTTCCGCCATGGTCATGAGACCCTTGAAGATGACCCTCGTCCAGGACACGCGTAAGACGTGACCAACGAGGACAATGTGGCTCGTGTGGAGAGGATGATCCTCGAAAATCGACGGTTGAAGGTCGCCGAAATCGAGCGAGAACTTAGAATATCACATGGAAGTGTTATCAACATCATCAAGGACAATTTGGCCCTGACCAAGGTCTCTGCGCTTTAGGTCCCTAGAAACCTCACGCCCCATGGTCCATTTCAACGTCGTCAAAGTCCACAAGGCCAGAATTGCACAAGCTGCCCTGCACGAGTGCGGATTGGAGGAGCTCAACCATCCCTCCTACAGTACAGATCTGGCCCCTAGCGACTACTTTTTATTCAGCCAGCTCAAGGCTGCACTACGGGGACGCCGGTTTAGGGACATGAAAATGTCCAGCTCGCCGCCTAAGAGTGGATTAAACAGCAGTCGGTAGATTTCTGGTTGTCCGGAATTCAAAACCACAGGGACAAGTAGCGCAAATGCATTCGAGGGTAGTTATATTGAAAAATAATAAAACACTTTTCCTCATATCTTGTTTCCTTATATCTGAATTGCAAAACTTATTGACCACCCCTCGTATCATAAATGTAACATTTTCGAAAATAATCAGCGCTATATATCCTTCCTAAACCTTTCATTTTTAACTTTTATTTCATTAGAAAAACAGCGTTCTAAAATAATTTATCAAGAATCCCGAATATAACTTTTTTTGACGCATAAGACTGTTCAAAAATCAAAATAACTGATGTTGTTTTTAAGGAAATATAAACATTCATTATTCTATATTTGTATGCATTAGGCTATGCATTAGGGTTGTTCCCCGTAACGGAGAAACCAGTTCTCATCCACAAAAGTCTCACGTGGCTACAGTAACCCTTTTGACACAGGATTCAGCCACTGAATCCTCTACAAGATACCTTTCAGCATCACCAGTTACCCAGGATAGGGGATCCTTGGACACACCGCATCATATTGACCATATCAGTGAATCTGACCCTGATATGTCGCCTACTATTGGATGAAGAACAAAATTGGAATCCGATCGCCAGCCAGTTTCAGCTCCTGCCTCTTTGGATCCGGAAGCACATAGGTTGTTGCGCCGACCGACCAATACAGCACCCAACTGGGTAGAAGGACCATTCAAAAAATTTTTCAATACAATGATTAAAAAAAAGTTGTATCAAAGAGAGTAAATTTTTACAAATGGAATAGATATTGAGTTTGAAAAAAGAGGAAAATTATACAAAAATAACGATAAAAATTACGAGGATAGTAGGCAGAGAGGCGAGGATGTTGATTCGTAAAGACGAGCTGAAAAACTGCCATGCTGCGCCGAGGTGATACCTCCCTTTATACCCAGAGGGAGAATAACGTTTTATTAGGTAAAAGGTGCAAAATTAAGTTGTAAAAGTTTTGGATGCAGCATTGGCAAGGTTTCGCGAGGATATAATGAAGATGACATTGTCTGCCGCTCTTCTGCAGACAGAAGAGAAGAATTTTCTTTATTCGTTTGAAAAGGCGCAGAGGATGGCATCTGGGAGCTTTCGAGGGGCAAAATTCCAAATGGCGCCCAGGGAGTGTTGGGAGCCAAGATCAAAGGAGGAGAGGGCGAACGATTTCTTTTCAAAAATGTTGAGGTGGTCTACATATACGAGGGGCGGTCAATAAGTTTTTCATTTCGGATATAAGTAAACGAGATATGATGAAAAGTCTTTTATTATTTTTCAATATAACTACCCTCGACTTGGATGCACTTACGCCATTTTTCCCTCATGCTCTGAATTTCCAACAACCATAAATCTCCCGACTGCTATTCAATGCACTCCTGGACGGCGAGCTGGACATATTCATCGTCCCCAAACCGGCGTCCACGCAGTACAGCCTTGAGCTGGCGAAATAAAAAGTAGTCTCTAGGGGCAAGTTCCGGACTGTAGGGGGGATGGTTGAGTTTAACGAATCCGCAATCGCGCAGGGCAGCTTGTCCTGGATGATGTTGATAACACTTCCATGTGATATTCCAAGTTATCGCTCGATTTCGGCGACCTTCAGCCGTCGATTTTCGAGGATCATCCTCTTCTCACGGGCCTCATTATCCTCGTTGGTCACGTCTGACGGGCCTTCTGGACGGATGTCCTCTTCAAGGGACCCATGACCATGGCGGAACTCCCTATTACAGCAAGCAATGGTTGCATAGGAAGGGGCGGTGTCGGTGTACACCGCAACCATGCGTTCATGGATCTCTTTTGCATTCTTGCCTTCCTTGGTCAAAAATTTGATCACTTCGCGGTGCTTAACCTTCTCCATTGTTGAAAAATTTTTATTAAGTACCTTGTCGATAGTAGGTAATTAGAAGGCGGGAGAAAGAAAGTAGGTGGAGATCTGTCACATATCATAAACCAGAAAAATTGTGCCGTTTGGCTTAGTAACTGGAAACAGGCGGTGAGCAGCACGTATGTTGTTGGGTTTGTCCAGGATACCCACTTACACTACACGAGTTTATTGGCATAAAAAAGTATTCGCGTGTCGCAGGCAGTCCAAAGGCGGTAGTGGCCTTTTTGTAAACATATTTAGGAGAGGGAGTGTTGGTGAACTCCCCTTGGAATTGTACGTCAATATCGGCATTCCAATTTGTAGGCGTTTGTTCAGGTTCTTGAGGGTCCAGCTGTTATCGTTGGCATCTTTGTCGTCTCGTTGTCCTTGCTCTCTTTGTTGTTCGTTGTTTTGTTCATTATTCTAGTTGGTCGGGCGCCTTATGTCAGGCGGACCACTCATAATGTGCAGTGGGACACTCCCGTCTTCTGATGGGTGATTGGAAACACTGGGGATAGAAGAGGAGCTTGCTGCTTCCCTGTTGAGAACCGTAGGGATGGCTAAGCCGGGTCTAGAAGGATGGATGATGAGGGTAATTGAAAAACCTTTCTAGTTGATAGGTTTACAGCAATTATCTTAACATTAGATAAAAGCATTAGAAAAATATTTTCATGGGTTCATGATTTAAAACAAATACTTGTAGCTACATAAGAGCCGTGGGACCAAACTTCACACTAGTATTTATTATTCAACGCAATTGATTTATTATATCATCATAAATGTATCATTTTATAAAATTAGTGCGAGTTTACAATATTCGAAAATACTCAGCGCTATATGTTTTTCTTAAACGTTTCATTTTTACCTTTTATTTTAGTAGAAAAACAGCGTTCTGAAATAATACATCAAGAAACTGGAATATAACTTCCTCTGGTGCATAAGACTGTTCGAAAATCAAAATAACTGACGTTGATTTTAAGGAATTATAAACATTCTCTATTCTTTATATGTATGCATTACTTTCTAATTACAGTGGTCAATGCACATTTTTCATCAGAGACATTACTATACTTTTCTAAATGTATTTTCCATGCTGAATCCGAATCTGCCTTCGTGTTTGGCCTAGCACGTACCGTTTTTTATGATGTGCCAAAAATTAAAAATGGCCGCCTGTGATTCTTAAATGTAGTATGTTACTGGTATTGCTCTATTGCATGCATCATTATTGTACTGCTAAAATGAGCAAAGAAGATGCTTAGTGAGGTCTTTCTGGTTAAAGGGGTATCGATATGAATTCATTTACATTTGTAACCCGCATGCATAGTTTGCGCAATTATTTACAATTCTGTTTCATTCTTTCAGGTTCCTCATGTGATGTGCATCTTATAAGCTGCTCCTTCTGCTTGATCATACAAGGCTTCCAAATATCTCCACAAAGCAGTACCAATACCTCGAGAGTGAAAAAAATCATCCAGCTAAATTCTGCTATGTATGTGGGCATTTAACAACAAAATCCCAGCAGCGTAATATCAAAAATAATATAAAGAATATGTGCAAACTCTACTTTGGTTGTCTTTAGGTGACCAAGATAAAGCATGAGCACAAAAGAAATTTGTACTTTCTGCTTTAATGGATTACTTGACTAGATTAAGAAAAAGAAAGTTCCAAAGCCCTTCGCTGTTCCTATGATTTGGAGAGAGCTCAGAGATCATCTCGAAGATTGCTATTTCTGCAGTGTGACCGAAAAAGGGTTTTCTGCAAAGAACGCGGACCAATTTGTTCATCCAACCATGGATCCTGTGTGCAGACCAGTTTCACATTATGTATCTTTGCTAATTCCAGTTCCACCTCATGATAGCCTCGTTCCTGATGATATAAGTGATGATAGCAGTACTGAAGTTGCATGCACATTAGATGCGGATGTTGAATATGAGGATGCTAACTCTGAGCCAAAGTCATTTACCCAGGAAGATTCGAATGATCTTGTGAGAGATCTGTCACTCTTAAAGGATAAAGAAGAACTTCTTGCACCTCGACTACAGGAAAAATTCTTACTCGAGAAAAATGTTCATGTGAGTTAATATAGAAGGCGTATTCGTGATTTAACTTCATTCTTCACAGTTAATGGTCCCCTCTGCTTTATTGATGCTTCTAAAACAAGTCTCAAAGTTGTCCTCTTGCATAATCGCAATGTAAAGCCATTCATTCCTATTAGCTATTCTGTGCACCTTAATGAGAGATGACAATATGGATATTCTTCTTAAAGCCATAAACTATTAAGACCATCAGGGGTACATCTCTGGTGATCTAAAAGTCTTATGCATGCTCTTGGGTATGCAAGGAGAATTCACCAAGTAATGTTGCTTCCTTAGCCTGTAGGATAGGCTTGCCACTGCAAAACATTATGACAAGCGTGACTGGCCACCTCGATCGACATATGAGCTTGGAATTAGCAGTGTTCAGTCTGTGCCCCTGGTAGAGCTTCAGAAAATATATCTGCCATCTTCATTGAAACTATGTCTAATGAAAAACTTCGTGAAAGCAATGGCTAAGGACACTTCTCAGGGATCCAATATCTGGGCCAAAAATTCCACAACTGAGCGCGGCAAAAATTATAGAAGGCATATTTGTGGGCCCACAAATCAGAAAAGTTTTAGCAGACCCTGACTTCGAGAAGACCCTTACTCCTTTTGAACTTAATGCATTGCTAGTCTTCAATTGGTTATGTGCAAACTTTTCGGGCATCAACAAGTCACGTGCATACAGAGATGGCGTGGAAAACCTTCTTCAATCTTATAAATAAATGGGATGCCGTATGTCAATTAAAATCCGCTTTCTGTATTTGCACTTAGACTTTTCATAGAAAATCTTAGAGCCGTAAGTGATTAGCAAGGTGAACGTTTCCATTAACATATCACTACCATGGAAACTCGCTATCAATGATTTTTGAATGAGAGCATGATGGGAGATCATTGTTTGATGTTGTATCGTGATAATCCTTTGAAAATATTCAACCGCAAATACCATGCACAGCGTTTATCAATTCGTATTTTGACTTATTAGCCCTTCAATCATTGTTTACTATTCTTATACATGTTATATAAGTAACATTAACTTTATGATGCTTGTAGACAAACAAAACATGGCTATTTCTATTTATCAGATATTTACGCAAAAGAGAATGGTAAATTATAGAGTTTGTATATATTAAATGCATAATTTTTTATCAACTTAACTTCTTAACGCACATGGTAATATACAGACGGCAATTTTTTGCAACCAATGACGCTATGCAACCATATATCACCAGTTTCAGCAAATTAATCAGAGTAAAACGCTACATTCTATCAGCGACGGCGGTCATATTGCATTTTTGAATATCTAGAAAACCTGATTTACTAAAGAAAAACTAATGTCAGGTTTGAGATCAGCGAGAAAAATGCCATGAGAAATGTTTGCTCAAATTTGTTGCCAGTTATGTAAAAATTTATAATTAAAGTATATTCCACAAACCACTATATCAAATCAGGTAAAATTTTACAAGTTATTTTATAGCCCTTTTCAGAGCGTGGTTTGATATCTGAAGTTGGGTGTGCGAATTAGTAAACAAATAGCATCCTTCTTTTTTCTTAACGCTGATATTTATCATCTCACGGTATATCGAACACTGCCCTGCATTGCACATTTATATAGAAAACAACCTGGGAAATTTCCTCAAGTTTCCCTGGCCGCCCTCGTACGATCAATAGTTATGTGTCAAACCAGGATTTATGTCATAGGGGAACAGACGAGGATAAATTAATATAGGATTTACGTGTTAGGCGTTATACTGTAAATCTTATCGATGGGATAAATCGTGAAAAACATTGCAGAAACGGAAGAAAATATTTGAATTTGTGGGGGCCGCCACAGTTTCCCAACTACCTGGTGTAATGTCTTGAAACGCGTAGGAAAATATACGAAGGCCATGATTTCCTTTTAGTTAAAGACTATTCTTAAGAGCAATTGAATTTATTGGGCGGAGAAATATGTCAAACAAGGACTTGAAAGTGTTCTTTTCAGTGATAACTGTAGAATGATAATAGAGGGACCTGCTACGTGGAGGAATAAATGATATGAGAGAGAGGCATGTTTTCATTAAATGGATCTTTTATAGTCTTCCATGTCGACACATTACAGCAAAAGACTATTTTGACCTCTTAAATTCCCGTCCACGTCTTATAGAAGAAAGAGTTAGGCCATGGTCAAAAATGAATGACAATGTTACTCCTATTTGGACAAGTTTTCGAGGGAAACCGAATCACAATCAGGACAAAAATCGCCACATAATGGACTGTCAAGCATGGTACCCAGATGAGGTTATCATCGAGGTCTTTTCTTGCATCCACAAACGGCAAATATCCATACATGGGCGGGAACATTTGTCTAATGAAGACTTTTGAGGTAATTTATCTTAATTTATCACAAATCGCACCACATCAATCCAAAGTCTGTTTTTTAAATCTAAGCCATGAAAAAATTGCGCAAAGTTTCTTTGATGTATTTCAGTTACTATAAACTGTTAATTTGATAATGGTAATACATTTTATAAATGAGTTATAATATATATCAAAAAACGTGATTTACATATATTTCTGAAACGCATTCGATAGAGGAAATAAATAAACAGAATTTTTTCTAGGAATTTACCTAAGAAATATAAATGTAAACCAAAAAAAGCCCCGCATGTCAGAAGCAATAAAAAAAATTATTGGAATAAAGGAAGTGTGTTGAGAGCAATTGGAAGTACAGATGCTCAAACAAAAGATTATTTCTAGTCCAATAGAAGGAATATAAGATTTAAAATATACGTGAGTGCGAAGTTTTCTACTCAATAACAGAAAATTATGAATCAAAGTCCACATCTTCTGTAATTATAAAAGAGAATATTCTGATGGTACGGGAATAAATTTGCTCAAACAATTATTATGAAATGTTGGTTAATTGTCAAATTGCTTTAATTTTCATAGCAAACTTTACCTAGATTTTTCATCTTACAGCTCATTTTCTAAAACTTTATTTCGCTGGGGAAAGAAATATACATAATATAATCTTAGTTTTGATTGTTTATGGAACGTTAGCATCTGATTGGACATTTGTATGTAATTTTAAGACTCAAATTACCCTTATTTTAAAAATGGATTTTTTAATCGAAATCTGAGATAAATATGAATATAAAGATATCTTAACTCTATCAAAGATTTACATGATCAGTAGACAGCAGATTGTTAAAATTATTCAGAAGGGTTCCATTATTCAGGAGCTCTTGAATACTTCCTTTCATCAGCGGGAATAACCCCACCCGACCTGTAGGATACCCTTGATTGGTATAGGTCTACAAGAGCACAATTTAGAATGAAGAAGCTCTGAGTGGAGCCCGACATTGGGTGGCTTTCAACAAACAGGATGTCCGGCGAACCTCTGCATTCTCTCATAGTCAAAGATCGTCCTGATTATCTCTTGCCATCATCAATTCTGTGTGAGGCTAAGCTGTTGGGATAGGCCTAGTGTAAGCCCCTATCCACATTAATCCACTCACTGCGCAAGCATAGCTTCACTCATCTTTTGTCTTTAAATTTTTATTATATCTCATCTCTCTTTTTCACTCATCTCTCTCACTCACTCTTTCATTCCATTATCCCCTTCACTGGAATCGTCTTCGTATTTGAAGGAGAGCTATAAGCCCGCAAAAATCGTATAACGGGCTTTTTGAAGATGGGTGAAAAATTAATAAATATTTTTTTTCCTTAGTGGACAAATGACTTAGGTATTTTATCAAAGTCATTTATAACAATTTTATTATATCAAAAATAAAATGGTGAAGTTCAGAAATAAATATAGGTATCGAAATTTTTTAAATTTTTTAAAACCCAAAGAATTACAAATGGTAAAGTTCAGAAAATTTATTTTTATATATCTTCTATAACTATAGTTTAGCAACGTGATATTTTAAAAGGCGGGACATTTAGTTTAGATTTCCTTTTTAAAATTAATATAATTGGTGAAGTTCAGAAAATTTATGAAAATTTAACCATTTCTGCTTTTGTTCTTAGATTCAACTTTTAAACTTAGTAGCGAAGCGCAAGCTCCTCCACGTAGTGGGGAGGGGCGAAGATTTCTGTTCCAATTATAAGCTTTAATCTAATTCGTTTCTTCTAAATCAACCAGGCATTGGCTTCGCTACTAAGATTAAAATTTAAACTCTGAAAGAAAGCAGAGATGGTTAAATTTTTATAAATTTTCTGAGGGCGCCATTTGTAATTTTCGATACTTCTATTTATTTATGAACTTCATCATTTTCTTTTTGGATATTATAAAAGAATTATTAGAAATAACTTTGATAAAAAACTTAAGTCATAACACAATTAAGATGCAAGTATTATTCAAATACTCCCAAAAGTCCCCTTCTTAAATTTTAGAGTTAGTGATGATAAGAGCAATAATAATATTAAAAATAATACCTAGAAATTTTTGATTCCCAAATAAAGCCAATTCTTGGCATGAAATCGTTTATAAAGAAAAAATTAATAAAATTAAAAATAATAAATTAAACAAGAGCTATTATATTTCACATATTTCAATCATTTGAATTCCTTTGTATTCAAAGAAAAAATCATTAATGAGCCTCTATTTAAAAGATTGATTCTTATATACTTAAGAATTTTAATAGGCTATTATTAAAGCATTTCTTAATCTGAACAGGTCACAAATCTTTAAATATCGTTTGCGTTTAATTTTTTCATCATTTTTAATTTATTGCTCAGAAAATCTTAAATAAAATAAGCGATTCAATTTTTCTCTTTCTACTAGTTATTGCCGTTTATTATTGATCTATACCATATATAAATTCCTATGGCATACTACATGGAATCAAATGGATATGAAATCTTTCCTAGTTTCTAGGAGCCTCACCTTTTATCTATGAAAATGGAATTGATTCTTCATTTGGTTCTGGACAATATTAAATAGATATAAAATAATCCTGTGCAATTGCTTTCCATTTTGCATTATTAGAGGGCGAGGTTTGTCTTATTTTGCCTGCTTCTACGGCTAAACCAAATGTGTCAAAGATTAATGGAGACTTTGGAAAGGAATAAGTTCTATGGAGACCCCACACCATATAAAATAAACTTTGAAATATCTGAGCAACTTCCTTGCTGATACGATGACATCTGGCTTCCTATCCTGCTGCAAAACTATAGTTCAAGACCAACCTACTTATGAATTCTCCGTAGTAGTTGATATTAGTAGCCACAGGTCATTTTGGGGCGAAATTCTGTGTAAGACAAGCTCTTGCCCAGAAACACATTTAACAATATGACTTTTATATGCACTTACTATATGTACTTAAAAGGTGAAAAGTATTTAAAACAAACCGAAATTATAAAGATAGGAAATAAATAAGATAAATAAAGTGCTGAAATACTTTTCAATAAATAAATTATTAAAAGAGAAGGAAGTAATGTTGTTAATAGCTAAAATACAGTCTATGTTGGATTATATGCCAAGTGAATGAAGATATGATAAATCAACTAAAACATATTATGTAGATAACAATGAAATTAACCAGAAACTATAATAAAATAATCTTGTATTGTCAAAACCACAAAATAATAAAAGAAAAGGAAACCAAAGAAAAAAAGCAGAAGCCGTTTGGGAACCTATACAAAGAAGAACTGAAAACCAAAGGCGGAAAATCGATGAATATTCTCCGCACATAAATTGTATAGTATGGATTAACACAATGAAAAGGACGCAATACAAGCCAATTATTCATCCCCTCACAAAAGAAAGAAAACGATAATGCTTCAAATACTTTATTATCCGCTTTCCTACCATCATAAAGCTATAATGAGCACTGAGTCAAGAAGTCGATAGCAAAGGCACAAGCTTATTTAGCAGTCTGAAGGGAGATTGGGCTGAGTTGGGATGAAGAGGTAAGTTAAAATTTTAAATTTAAGAAGATAAGAAATATGCGTAAATTTTAAAGTAAAAATTTAAAGCAAAATTTTTGCCAGCCAAATTAACCTTTTATTAGAAAAGACGACTAGAAATTCATTAACTCTATTTATAATTTGTAATTAGGAAGAACTTAAAGGAAATATGAGTTCTGGAATAATGAAATTTTGAAGTGTTAACTAATAACTATCGATCATACTACTCACTTACGCAAAAAAGTCTTAATAGATGTTAGAAAATAACAGCAATATAAACATTAGCTTTTATACAATACCTTTTTAATTCAGTGAACTTTGCAGATTACTATCTTCTATCTGAAAGACTCTGCATCGTAATTAAAATAGTAATTGTTCATTGGATATGGAATGAAAAGAATTACCAGTTAGGTTACTGACATAAAATAGATTCAATAAATTCATCGTCATTTTTAAACTTCTCCTTTCCAATAATAGCAAAGTAAAAGTTCCGAATAATTCAACTTGTTCTGATCAAGGATTTAATTGCCTTCTGTGCACAAACTTGTTTTGACACTACTAATAAATTATTTCGATTAAGAAGTGCTTCATTCTTTCTAAGGAAAGAAATTCAGGTGTAAAATTTATTTATTACCAAAGTGAAATAAAGGCCCGATTGAGTTTCGATCTAATTCTTTCAACCACAAATTTTTAGGAGCTAAGAATAAATAGTGTTTATAAATGCTATATATTTTCAGAAAACTCACTCTCAATAGCTAGATGGTTTGTTTTCTAGGATTAATTAGTCCAATTGTATATCATAGAGGCTAGGATGATATTCTTTACTAATAATTAAACACTCCTGATAGTTTTAATTTTATAGGATAAATATCGCTGATATTGTTCTCTAATGATATTGCCTTTAGCAACTGAAACATATAGATCTAAGGAATAATTTTTGCCATGTACATTTTTACCAAAGTTATATAATGAAAAGTGCTGAGAGAAACTTCTCTCATCTCTATGTGGTTAGGTGATTTTGATAAATTATCTACCATTCTTTTATATGATTTTGAACTTCAATGCTACGTTTTTCGATATGCTCTTGTGTATCTATTTACATTATAACTTGGCATAAGCCTCATAGATTTTGACCTTATATTTTAGGCATGTGCGTGTCTAGACTCTGGCGACTCTATATCTCACTATGGCAGTCAGTTGGTCCCCGTTTTTCTTTTTTTGTGTACTAACTGTAACTATTCGGACAATTCTTAAGAAATATAAATCCCTTATGTCCATTTACATTCTCCTCTGATTGATATAATTATCAAGGTCCTCCGAAAGTTAGCCACGGAATTATTTTCTTTTGGCAATAACGTCGTAACTATAAGGGCGATTCTTACGAAACATGGAATACTTCTTTTGTTTTACATTCTGTTTCGAATGAAAAAATCGATAAACTCCTCCCAAGATTAGTGGATAGACAACAAGCTCGTTTGCCGTTAAAAAAGTGGTCTAATCCATGTTGTTAGTTTAAGATGGTCCCCCGATGGGTAGTGGCCTCTATCAGTCTTCCGTCTTCGATCAGCGAATCATTATAATTTAAAGTAAACTATCTGAAAGATGATATGAAATATAACATATCTAAATTCACATATGATAAGAAGTTAGCTCATAGTTTAATTTATTGATTCGATTGTGAAAATTTACCACGGGATCTAAAGAAATCACTCTAATGGTCAGAGAAGCAGAAAATGAAGTTTATTGTTTGTAAGTGTAAATTCATGCATTTAGGTTATCGAAACTTGATTAATGAATCAAATAACTAAGTAGGAATAATTTGCCCTTAGGTCGATTAAGAGCATAACTAAGAAGTTATAATTGTATGGTTCTTAATAATCAAAACATTACATTGAGCAACCCAAAGTGCAAAATACTTCTTGTGTATATAGCTATAAACATTACTTTTAAATGTATAGAAATCGCCCTGTCCCTATTTACAGGCTTATTCGGATCCTTTTTGTAATCAAAGGTACATTTTGGTCCCCATATTTGCATACAAATATCCAAACTTTAGAGAGAATTGAGCTTAGAGGGACAAAAATGATTCCTGAGTTTCGACATAAATCATAGGAAGCGATTTTAAAATTCTTAAAATTGTTTTCTTTGGAAAATAGGCGACGCCGTGAAAAATTCATCGAGTTCTCAAAACTATTAATGTTTATACATAATTTGAGTTTGAATCACGTTTTGTGTATGGTAATTGAGCCAACGCTAGAAATGATAGATAAAAATTGGTAATAGGCATTTCGACCCAGTAAATGTTCAAACTCTTGTACATCTAAATTTCTAAGATGAGGAATCATTTGCCAACTGAAGTGGTGCGAAGTTTCTCTCTGAATCCTTTTAGAATAGACTTGACAAGTACTTTTTTAATATCGAGTTATAGATTAGATGAGTTTAACTTGAAATCATAGAACACTTTGGGCTCGCCCCAGAGTGGAAGACCTGGTCTTCACTGGTCTCGTTTTCGTAAATTCTGTAATAAAGAAAATTATGCAATGATAATTTGGCTTAAATTTGACATATAAAGGAGCCAAACTTGGCCGGTTTAAAAAGGAAATTTTAATAGAAATTGAGCAATTTCAAAATGATTAAAACAGGGCTATAGCCATTAACTAAAGTTCTAAACCGGTAGGTGCCTGAACTTGGGGAAGTTAAAAAATATACACATCTAGAATTGAAAAGAAATGTTCTGACAAACAGAGACATGATCAGTTTTAACGCGTATATGTTTTAATTTTGGCTCTCTGAGTCACTTCGTATAACATAACACTGGTCTGCGTCAAAAATTTACCTTAGGTTTTCTATAGTGTTTCTTAATAAAATTGACCTCCTAGATCCGAATCTTTGATCCATTTTTCTCTATCACCTCCAGTTTTTGCGATACAGGGGGTGATAATAATTTTATAGTTTATACATTTCCTATATTACATCAAATTTCAATAGTTTTTGCACTACTCTATTCGCAGTAAATTTTGTGTACATTTTAAGTAATTATGCAAATAGGTTTATATTTGGTAGGTTAAAAATTGCTTAGCATTATAATAATAAGAATAATAATAATAGTGGTTGAGTTAAAAATGAAGAGAAAATGTAAGAATAGCTCCGACAGATTTGGCTATGTTTGCGGCAAAGTGACTTTTCCCGAGCAGCAAAGTACAATCTCTCCTGTAATTAAATCTTTGTATCATGCATATTTTGGAGTAAGGCTAAGGGATCAAGATAAAAGTTTTGCACCACATATCTGCCGCAAGATGTGCTAGATAAGTTTAAGACGCTGGAGTCAGGGCGAACAGAAGTCCCTCTCTTTTGGTGTTCCCATGGTGTGGAGAGATGGCAAGGACCAGACTACGGACTGCTATTTTTGTATGACAAATCTTAAGGGTGAGCATTGTATCAAGTATTTAAGCTTTCTGTATTATACTGCCTCCTGAAAATATCATTATTATGCAAAGACTTAGCATAAAATTAAAAACTAACATAGTTCACTTCAGCATAAACATATCCTTTACTAAACATTTATGTACTATCTGCAACTCCAAATCAATTCCTTTATGTAATATGCAATTATATTTTCCACAGGTATAAATAAGAAGAATAAACATAGTGTGACATATCCGGATCTTCCTGTTGCCCTCAAACCCCTGCCCCATGGCCTAGGAATTCCTATACCTTCTCCCCCTGAACATATAGAGGTACATGAAGATAATAATATGAAAGTTGACTAAGATTATGACACATCTGAGTCTTATCAGGTTTCCACACATGATATGGTCGCCAGACCATTCACCCAAGTTCAGTTAAATGACCTGACCAGGGATTTGGGGGTTTCAAAGGCGAATACACAACTTCTTGGCTCTCGACCTCGTGAAAGTAATCTTCTCGCTTAAGATACAACATTTAGGGGGGTACAGAAATAGAGAACAAGAGTTTCAAAGCTATTTTTTACAGCATTCTTCCAGCTCTTTAGTATACTGCGTCAATATTAAAGGACTTGTTGAGGCCCCTGTAATTTCCTACAACCCATTAGAATGGAGACTGTTCATAGATTCCTCCAGTAGAAGTTCAAAAGCTGTGTTACTGAATATTGGTAACAAGATAGCTTTCGTTCCTATAGGCCATTCAATCCAACTTACTGAAGTTATGAAAATATGAAAAAATTGCTGGATGCAATACATTACTCTAGCTATAAGTGCAGGATATGTGGTGACTTAAAGGTAAGATCATTTTACACTTGGCATTTCTTAGCTTTTGGATGTTGACATTTTCATTTTTAATTGTTAATACTTGTATACACCTTTTGGTCAACTTACATTTTACAAGAATGCAAATCTGGAAATCATGAGTCATTTTTGAGTTATATTTTTTGTTGAAGTGTGTCCCTATAGGTTAATGCATCCTATTGAGTTAATGGGGAACTTATCCTAATTGAGAAGGTATACAACACAACTCAATAAACTTAAAATAAGATGTACATATATCCAATTAGTTCCAATACGATGATTTAATGCATCGGCATACAGGATTTTTCAGTACATATTCATATTCTTATTGTTTTAAGAAATATTACTTTGAATTTGTTTTTAGAAATATTACACTGAATTTACATACCGTGCTAAATTTTTTTCAGGTAGTGTCTCTTACGCTTGGGACGCAAACAGGCTACACGAAGCATCCCTGTTTCCTATGTTTATGGGACAGTCGTGCAGATAGTATGCACTATGAGAAGAAGGTTTGGCCTCCACGAGAAGCATTTAGAATTAGATCAAACAATGTGATAGCTGAACCTTTAGTGCCTCCTCAAAAAATACTCCTCCCTCCACTGCATATAAAGCTTGGCATAATGAAAAATTATGTCAAAACCCTTAATAAAGTAGGCCAAGCTTTTAAATTTCTTCTTCCAAAATTTCCTCAAATCAGTGACGCTAAGCTCCATGGGGGAATTTTTGATGGACTTCAAATCAGGAACTTGATCAGCAATTTGATGCATCAATGAAGTACATAGAAAAAGATGCCTGCAAAGCTTTCAAAGGTCTAATTAACAATTTTCTAGGCAATAAAACAAGCCTAGAAGAATATGTTGCCCTGGTCAATCAGCTCTTAACAAGTCTCAAACATTTGGGAGCTCAAATATCTATAAAGATACACTTTTTACAGTCCCATCTGGATTATTTTCCCGACAACTGCAGGGATTACAGTAAAGAACATGGGCAAAGATTCCACCAGGACATAAAACAATTGAATCCAGGTACCAGTGTAAATGGAACGGAAACATGCTTGCTGACTTCTGTTGGTGTTTGAAGCGTGATGCACCAGATGACAGGCACAAACGAAAATCGTCAAGGGCGTCTGTTCTTCGAAATTATAATTATTTTCTTTATTATGTTGCATTCTTTTATTTTTTGTTTATTAAAAGAATTATAGTTTACATGCATGTTTTTCTGTTTATATGATATAACAGTAATAATGCATTATTAGATAAAGAAAGGTTTTTTTTTTAAAAATTCAGAAAAAATGAGGTAATCTCAATGAAAATGGTGTATGCTGTACTGAGAAAATTTGACCTGATTGAACAAATATACATTCATTTTTGAGCTCAGGAGGTTGGATTCATTAAGAAACCACAAAGAAATCCTGGGGAACCTAAAAAAATTTTTCAAACGCAGGCCTGTGTAATAGTTCAAATTATTGCAAAAACACTATTTTGGTTTCCCAAATCAAAATATTCTATCTAAAATTGTGTAAAGATAGGGAAAGAGAAATTGTGGGAAATATATTATATTGAATAGATGATCTGAGAGCATTGGAGCCCAAAGAATACGCCCTCCTCTAAATATTAGCCGTAGGATTGGTGGCCATGGCTCCCCTGATATGCGCTTTGTGGGAGCATTTGGCCAGAGTAAGGACCTACGTTGCCTTGAATTCCATGGGGTATACAAACTAAAACCAGGTTGGTTCAAGCAATAATCTCTTTCCACTAACTATCCGCCACCATCACACAACTACGTGTATGAATAAGTAGCCATACATCCATACGCATGCGTCTATTTATCCAAAAATATTTTGTGTAAATTTCTGCCATCTCAAATTGCGAAAATATTTTTCATATAAAATGCATTTTGGGTTTCGAGGAATTACTTTTTAGTTGATTTTGACTTTCGAAGAAAAACGTGCAGAGTTTGCTTGAAATTAATAACAACTCAAAGTTTTGACCAGATTGGAAAGAACAAAATTGTCTTTTTGATGGTTTCGAGTCATCAACTGTGAAAATCTGATATTAGAAAAAAAAGAAGATCGACTCCGGAGTGAGATAAAGAGATAAACAAGTCTGGGAAAGCCTTGAATAAAATGGTGATTCCTCGCCAACATCTCGCTCCACATCTATTTACTTACATCGCAAATGATACAACTGTCACTCAAGAACTACTTTACAGGTTCCTGCCTTCGGACCTTAATTCTGTTTAGGGGACCAGTTCATCTAAGAGGAGAGGATATAGATATTTACTCTGTAGGGATTCAAGATTGAGGAGAATTGGTATACAAATCATTACCAAATTTTTATTCCAAATTAAGTTTATTCAATCGTTTTTTCTTTATCTTGTCAACTTTACTCTTTTCAATGGTCCTTCCTTATATAAACTATATAACTAGGTAAGTGACAACCTTTACTCTCTTCCTGATTTACTCACAGATCTCAGCTGTAATTAAGAAACCCTAATTTTTACTCACCTTTCCAGCGATCCCTTCTAGGATTTAAAAACAGGGAATAGTTTTTTTTACTCAAAGATCTCTTTCATGATTCTAAATAAATGCATACACACGCTTGCCTTTACTATCAGCCGTAAAACAAAGCTTTTAATCAATTCAAATATTAGTCAATGGAAATTTTCCACGATAATCTTGAATGCCTACCATATTAATCTCCATATATTCAGTCTCGTGGTAAAGGAAAGACCGAATGATGGATGGAGTTCGTAGGTATATGTTGTTTACGTACTTCAAAACTCCTGGAATATATTTTAGCGCTAAGAGTGCTATATATTTAATTAGTTTTATTAGATTATTTCTTCTTTAATCTTTGAGAGTTCCAAGTGCTTCGCTTAGCGTTTCGAGGATTAAAAAAAATATTTTTTTTAAATATTAAACTTTAATTAAAACAAAAAAACATAGACCAACAAAAATTGACACGTTAAATGCACAGAAATTAATTTAAGTGAGGCTTTCTAAAATGACATACTTGAAATTATAGTGATGGTTGACCCATAGCTCACTTTAATATAAAAAATGCAAACCGACTTTACAGAAACGGATCCCGAGGTTTAAATACCTTTATAGCTTCCTACTAGAATCGGGTTTGAGGCTGCTCTTGAACTCAATCGTTACGTCATCTTAGGAATGTTGTTGCCTGGATGACGCGTGCCGCTTGTCCAGATGTGTTCTTACGGGCAAAATAGCTTTTAACCCACCAAGGCCTTTGGCGCGTGTGGCAGATGAAGAGACTCACGCCGTCGGTAGGAAACGATCTCCCCCACGAGGCCGTGAAAGAATGTTTATTTCTTCTCTTCGGATTACTCTTGGGAATAATTCCTACTGGCTAGCGATGAGAAAATGCGGGAATCCTTTGACTGAAGAGAGTGCTGCAGGGAGTTCACTTTGGGTGTTTCTCAAGGTCGAGGACTATCTCTGTGTTTTGGGATTCACCAGGCTACAGAGTTTTCTCTGACAAAAGGAAGTTGAACTTGATTCTTAAATCAAGGTAACTTAAAGTTCAGGGTGACCACCAAGACTGTCTCTGTGCTTTGGGCTACACCAGGATAAGGGTTTTTTTCTGACAAGAGTAAGTTGAACTTGATTAAGTTAACTTAAGGTTTGGTGTGATCACCAGGAACTAGTTCCAGATGAGCTTCTTCTTAGTTCCTCCTCTTGGTAGCCCGGCCTCTTGCTGGGGACTTCGTCGCCTTGCTGACTAATGTAATCCACAACGTTTTTCCAAAGATATTTTCTTTTCATACGTCACCACCCCACTGGACTACGGGTACGAAGGGGGGGGGGATTTGTGGAAAGGACTCATGACGGTTCCTCCTCCAAGGGTTTTTCTGAAAGCGTCGTATCTCTGGTCCTGAGGGACCTTTTGGCTCTTAGGGGAAATCATGCTGTTTTAAGCTTTCAGCATCTCATCAAGACGAAGAGCGAGAAGGAGGTGGTTAAGAGTTTGGGCTTCGGCGTCTACACTGCCAGGATATTGTGTTAAACGACCAGCGGCTCACTTAGGAGGGTGGGGACTATCTATTCCCACTCAGTCTGATATTTCTCCGAATGGTCATTTCACCCCTTAGGCAACTCCTCTTCTATAGTTAAAATCCCTGTTTTCTCCAATCATTTGCTTTCTTCGTTAACTCAACGAGACCTTTGTTGGAAATATTCCTGCGTTCGTTTAAAAAATACGACTTTCGTTGCCCAAAGAAATCCTTTCCGCTGTTATTATTCGCATATAGTCCTTTCATTCGGCTCATCGGATAAAATAACTTTATAACGATGTCGTCCCTTCCCACAGACTTCTTAAGAAAGCTTATTTCCCCAAGTTTTTTCCCAGAAATTATCTCGTTGTTTATCCATAAAAAAATTAATTATTACCCAATGTAATCAAATGAAGTTCTAGCTACAATAGAGAAAATCGTAATTACTTTAAATATATGGTATATACTTACATGTTTACATAAGGAAATACTTATTTAAATTTTATATTATGATGCACAATTCGGCTTTTTACTTTCGAATTTCATTAATCTATTTTTAATTATAAATCATCTTGGACCATCTTAGACATTTTAGGCCTTTCTATATTTAATGAAAAGGGACTTAAGCTAACTCAGTTTAGACTCTTTTAGGTAATTCTAAACGAGGATTAGGAATTCTATACCATCTAAACATATTTTGTTGCCATCTTAGAAAAATTTTCTATCATTATTTCACAGGTTTTAGACTATTTTGTCGATTTATTAATTATTGTTTTTTTTTTTTCGGTCAGAAAACGAGAAACGAGCCTCAAAGATTACTCCCATTCTGAGCAAGCAGTGGAATTTGATCAAGATCATTTAAGAATTACGGCAGAAGAATTCCGATTGGAACTTTTGAGCAATTGTCTGGAAATCTCCATTCCACTCATGCCACCCTGCATCGTCATTTAAACGCGATTGGGACAAAAGATTCCTCAGAACAATCACAAGTACACTTGCAGGGAAGAGACAACTTCTGTTATCTCTCTGTCGAATAAATATTGCAGCGTTTTAACAAGGATTTTTTAGGAAACAAAAAGTGTGAAAGTGAAATAATAGCGAAAGTTCTAGAAAAAGAATAAGGTAGTTCTATACAAAATTACAATCTCCTAACCGAAACAGGAGCCTCACCCACATAAGATGCTCATGTGCTTATTTTGATATATTACTCTCATAATCCACTTAGAAATTCGCAACCTAATAAGATTTAAACCTCTTCATTTGTAATTAGTACTTAGAGCACTTTAAGTAAAAAGCACATCATTATTCTCTAGAAGAATAATGACCTTTCTCAAGGCAATGTGCGACCTCATATCTTAGGTGATTTCATAAAAATACTTCATTCCTATTGAGAACTAATGAGACTTCCTTCATCTTTTCCCAACTGATCCCCGTCAGAGTGCTATCCTTCAAGGTGTTTAGCGAATCACCTGAAGAGAATAAAGATATCAAAACCCTTTGCGGGCGAACAAACCTAAAGAACTTTGTTTAGTCAGAGGCAAGTGATTTTGATAAAATTGTTAATAATCGAATGTTAGTATAAATATAGATAATACTGATAGAATCCGTTGGAGATTTTTTCACTTGATAAATAAATAAATACTTATTTACATGAATCTAAATAAATTAAGGGAGATGTTTTATTTTTACAAAAAAGATAATCCTAAAATTGATAAAAAATGAGACATTACTTATTGAATGACGTAAAATAACTCAATTAAAACGACTAAAAATAAGTTATAAATCCTATGAGGCTTTTTCCAGAACGTAGACTAAGAAACTTCTCTTTTTTAACACTTTTCAAGACTATCGATGCTAAAAATGAATACTAAAGCGATTAAGTTTCGTTAATAATATTCAGAATAGAGATTAGTCACGAACTTAACATAATCAATCTTACGAGTTTAAAGTGATGTACGTTTATCAAGGCCTTTCCCATTATTTTATCGATGTATCTTTATAAATAAACGTCATTTCTTTGCTTTTCTTCTTTTGTTTTAGTTTTAACACATTGGTACCCAATATTGGGCCACTTTCTTTTCCTAAACCACCCAAAAATATTTTTACCTCTTCCTCCAATAAGATCTATAATTTTGCGCTATTAACCTCAATATTTCCAACTATTTTTTGAATAAGTTAATAATGCACTTTATTCATCGAATCTCTGCGAAAAAAAAAAATCGAAACTTTTAATAAAATTATTAAAGTGCTTAAATCACTGTTGATAGAAAAAGATAAATAAAAAAGAATCCCCTCTTGTCTTTTAAAGGCGAAATAACTTTTGGAGAACAGAAATCAGAATTATTTCATTATTTGTATAAAGGAATAAATCAGTTAGGGTGTCAATTCTTTCAAATAATTGGTGAAATTTCGGTCGATAAAACTTGGAAAGGGTACATCGGTCGACAAACTGAAGTATTTGACTACTTAAGTCATTCAAATCATTTTGACTTGAAATATGATACAGAAAGAAGCATTTAAATAGATATAAATTAAAGCATAAATAAAAATAGGAAGCTTGAAAAATATAAATAAATATGGAATGGAAACACAAAAAATGTGCATATAAGAAATAGAAAGCAGGCAAAGGGTCCAAAAATAGGAAATAAAAAACGCGAAAAATGTGCATAGGTAGGAAAAAGAAAGCATTAAAGTTGTGCTATAAGAGGTCAGGCCAGTCTTTATTGTTGCAAAATATACAAAAGATCTCCTATTTTATTTGATTCAAAACAGAGAATTTATTTCATTTGTAGACACTGAAATCTCAAGTTGTCTCTATTCGATGCAGGAAAACATCTTATTTATGGCTGTTTCACAACGTAAGATTTAATGGTTTGTAAAGATATATTTCACGATTTGAACGGTGTCATTTCCTAGAAAGTTTTCCTATTTCTCCTTTCCTTATTCTATGAATTCTTTTTAATTATCTCTCAGCCTTTTTGCCTGTATATGTTATTTTCATCAAAGGAAAACAGGTACATTCCATTTCTATTTTTCACGCATCTTAGTCATTTATATAAGCACATAGGCACAAACACACACACATATGTATATATATATATATATATATAAGGCTGAAAAATTTTTTTAGCTTGTCTTTAGCAGTTTTCGAAGCAACGGGTGTGATAATGAAGTTTTTGCTCAATATTATAAATATTATGAATTTATGATTACATGAATTCAGTGGAGACAATCCCATGGGCACCTTAAAATATTGACATGACAATCCAATGTTTGACATTGTTATGGTAGTTGAAATAACTATGAAAGTAAAACCTTGGGTTTGTTGATTTGCTATAGACGTTTTATTTGAAACCTTGGTCGATTCTAGGAATTAACAAATGTAAAAAATTACCCAAAAATGTATATACCAAATATACCTCGACCTGTCAATATCTCTACTATTATTGATAGAAGGGGTATTTTCTAAAATAGGGTAAAGCGCTCAGAATCATTTTCCTTTTCCTTAGGGTTATTTGTTTCGGCGTTTTATCACTCACGTTCTATATATATATATATATATATATATATATATATATATATATATATATATATATATATATATATATATATAAGAAAGGACTATGTTTTGTGTAGGTTTTTATCTATAATTTACAAAACGGTTAAATTTATAAGTATTTAAATAAATTCAGAATAACAAGTTTATTATAAGAATTTTAATGGTGCCATTAAGTTTTCATGTGATGCTTTATTCAATAACGAATTTGGCAATTAAAGGAAACTTGCGGTTGAAATCATGTTTTGTAAATTCCTACGTAATCCTAAATATAAGATTGGTCAGGAGATTTTTCTCGTGGAAAATATTTGGGGTAAATCGGCAGTCCCTTACCCTATCTATATTTTACACAAATAATATCGTATTGCACTTATTACTTCAAGTTACGGTAAACTACCTAGTTTCTTGTTAGTTAAGTTTAAAAAAGTTGATTATGATCCACCGTCCGACAGCACAGAATTATAGCAACAACTTAACCCTCTTTGGCTTACGAATCAAGAACATATCAAGGAAATGTGTGAACTCAGGGAGTTAAGATTTGTATTCAACAACAAACAAATGTTTGCTGCTAATAAAAACTAAAACTCCTTTTAGTATCTTGAACACCTAACTAGTTGAGAAACAGCTAGAAATAGTAGGCTAAATTAATTTATTTGTTGTTCTTACCATGGTAATGACACAGGCATAAATAAAGATATTCTTTTGCGTCAACGCCAAAGATCTATGACTCTCTCTTCTCAAATTTTCGATCATAAATAGAGCACTTATTTAACTGCCTTAGAATGAGAAGCTACTTTTGAGCAATGAATAATTCGAACATTCAGAAAGTGCTTCTTAACTGTTGCTCGATTACCTCTGAGAAAAAGGGCTACAAAGTGCACTGTTTAACATTTCGAAACACCGTGCAATTTTGATAGCCTATTGTACCTAAAGTTATTTTGTTTGTTTAATAAATATTTTCTTGTCCAGAATAGAATCATTAATCCTAGAAGAGTTAGCCCTCAGTCAGGTTAATGCTAGTACTATAGGGTCTTTCAATAAGGTCGCTCGATATTTAAATGTAAATCAAAAAAGTTGTGTGTGATATATTCACTCAATTTATTTTAAATTTGGAATTACATTTTATTGCATTAGGTGTGGATTTTGACGTCGTTCAAATGTCCGCCGCGTCTTCGCTTTGTTGAACGTATTCGGGAGGCCCAATTTTCGATGACTTTGTCGCATAAATCTGGCTGATTTTGCTGGGTGGTGTTCGTCATGTTGATTTTGGGGACATTAACTAATGGTCAATTATTTGCATAGGCCTGCGATTTAAGTTAGCCACAAAGAAAGTAGTCTAATGGTGTTAAATCGCATGATCTTGGTGGCCAGTTGACGTCATCGCTGCGTGAGATGACCCTGCCCTTTAATCACTGGTGCAAAATGTCTTTTGTGAGGTGCCTAGTGTGGCACGTAGCGCCGTCCTGTTTGAACCACATGTCACCAGTATCTATATCAGGCATATAATTCAGGTGATGCCACAAGAAGTTGCTTATCATCGATTTGTAGGTCTCGCCGTTGATGGTTATGGTAATCCCATCTTCGTTCTCAAAAAAATACGGACCGATGATTCCGTTAGACGAAAATCCCCATCAAACATTGACTTTGTTGGGATGCAATTGATGCTAGTGTATCTCATGTTGATTGTTTTCGTCGCAAATCCGACAATTGTGCTTGTTCACAAATCCATTCATTTAAAAATGGGCCTCGTCGCCGTGGCAAGGATAGAAATCAGCTAATGCGCGGAACGTTTGTCGAGCCGAGCACTTCTTCTGATAATAATATTTAATGACTTGCACACGCTGTTCAACGCTATAACCTTCTAGTGTGAATTGCCAAGTACTACTGAATAGTTCACAGTGAGGTTACCAGATGTCACTTTAACAACATGTCCACTATCTCCTGACAAAGCTCGTGCGTCTTTGTTTAAAGCCACTTTATATAATCAGGTTTACCACACTCAACTCGTTTATGAATGAAGGCTTTTTGTTTAATAGAAGAAAAATACACAACGAAAGCTAAAATAATTAAAATATTTTATATTCTTTCGGTAATGATAAAAAATTATTCATATCAATGCTGTTGTATCTAGTAAAAAAAGCCGCTGTATGAGTTGTGCCCTTCTTGGTTAGTCCAAACTAGCGGCAAAATGTAAAACGCAACATCCTTCGAATATAAATGGAAATACGTTATTAATTAACAGATCCTATTAAAATTTCCGAAACATATCAGAAATTAAAAAGAAAACTTGCTTGAAACATTACACGTAAATAATTAAGATACCCATAAGCTTGCTGGTTTGTGTCTAATGCAGTGAGTTGTTTATTTCCTTTAATCATTGTCATTTACATCTTTGCTTTCAATAAATTGTCTGTAGTAACTGTGTGGATGCGGGAATTAGAGCGATAAACGTCTATTCAAAGCTTCAACTTCCTCTTTTATTTTCTAGAAGAAAAGATTTACCATCAGCGAATGGCCTTTCATAGTTTTCGATAAAAGACGTCGCAATTTATTTTTGGGAATTTACTTTTCAAGGAGATAAACTGAAGCAACTGAATGATATAAATACTTCTGCTAATCAGTCATGATCTGTATTATAATGAATCAATTTTACAAATATTCTCTGTTTATCTTCTAATTATTTGTTGTTTTCTTTTTTCAGAATGTGTTTCTTACCACACTCACAGTCTCATACCCTATAGTATTGTTCCAGCATTCAAAGAAGGTGGATGTGCTGTGGAAATTTACATATTGACGAGAAAGGTAGGTGATCTTTCTCTTCAACACTTTTTACACTTATAATAAATATTCATTGAACAAGCTATTAATATTCACCTGAAGCACTTTATATTAATTTTATTTTCCTACTAAATGATATCAATACTTCTGCTAAGCTGTCATTCTCTGTATTATAATGATGAATTTATGAATATATTTTCTGTTTATCTTCTAATTGTGTGTTGTTTTCTTCTTTCAGCTACCTTGTAATTGTGTGAATTTGATATACAACTTCTGCTATATCTCTGTGCCATGAACTTTTCCTCATAGAAGCGCCGTATAAATGGTATGGTTAGAAAGGCACATCACCTAAATTTTGGATGCAAGATTGGTGACAAGGAAAAGAACCGGGCACATCACATATGCTTCAACATTGTGCTACTAACCTTTGCCAATGGTTGAGGAAGACGCTGAATGAAATGCATGTTTTTGTGGAAAGGAAATGGCAGGAGCTAAGAGCCCATACCAAAAATTGGTATTTCTGCATGGTTCCTCCAGTACAAGAGTGCTTTTCAAAGAAGAAATAAAGGGTTCATTGAATATCGAAACATTCCATCATCTATTCACACAGTTCCACAGGGAGAAGGTGTACTTAATCCTGATGCACCAACATCGGTATACTTGGAGTCAGATGAAGAAAGTGGTGAGGAGAAAGCAGAGAAGAATGACAGTCCTGGGTTACAGAGTGACCCAAATCTTTATGATCCACACTCCTCTAGGTCACATCTCAAAACAAAAGAGGAATTCCATGATCTTGTCAGGGATCTGCAACTAGCCAAGAATAAAGCAGAGCTGATAGGCGCTCGTCTTCAACAGTGGAGTAGCAGCTGAGGTGAATATTTCAAAATTACCTAATCATCAACAGCAGTCAACGATTTCCTCTTAATGGAAGGTGATTTAGTGACCTGCAAAACTATCAATGGTCTGAAGGAAGCAATTGGAATCTAATACGAACGCAGACACTGGATGCTGTTCCTCTATTCATCAAATACGCCTCTGAATGGTACCTTGCTGAACCACAACAATAGGAAACCATCAGTATATGTTGGTTATGCACCACATATGAAAGAAACATATGAGAATATAAAGCAAATGCTGCAATACATTAAATATGATATCCAGCAAAGGAAGCTCTGCGGTGACAGAAAGGTTTTTGCTCTTATAAGGGTCTAGCAGGGTAGATTCTCCAAGTACTGCTACTTTTTGTTTGAATCGGACATTCGTGCAAGAGGTTTCCACTATATAAGGGTAGACTGGCCACCTCGTCAACCATTAGAGACTGGGATGAAAAATGTTCAACATCCATATCGTACTGAACCAAACAAAATTTTGCTACCTCCACTACAGATAAAAAAGTTGCTCAATAAAATCTTTCTAAAACCTATGGACAAATATGGACAGGGATTCATGTATTTAGCATCACAATACCCCTCACTGATCGACGCTAAAGAAAGTAGGTAGTTTCAATTGGTCTTCAGATTCGAGAGATTTTCAAAGATGGTTACTTTGAATCAGACCTTCATTGGAAGGAGAAAGCTGCTTTGGAAGCCTTCAAGTATGTGACGAATGGATTGTTCAGAAACAGAGGGGAAGAAAACTATGAATATTGAGTGAAAAACCACATTAAGGTTTAAAATAACATAGTATGCAACATGCCACTTAAAATCTACTTTTCAGACTCACATTTAGACTTTTACCAGTGAATTGTGTGGAGGTTAGTGAGGAACATGGTCTATTTTTCACCAAGATATTTCAACGATAGAAAGAGTACTAGGGTAAATTGAGCACAACAAAGCTTGTAAACTTTCGCTGGGAATTGGCAAGATATGATTCTTTAGCCCACTGCAAGCGTCAAGCAAAAGGGAGAGAGCGGACATGGATTAGCATTTGAAACATAATGACACATAATGTACGTTATAATAGAATAATAAAATATTATATCCTGAGTATCTTTAAACCTCTAGCTAATAAGCCTTTTCAACGTGATATTTGGATTCAGTGCATGAAAATACATAAAAATTAACTAGTTAATAATATTTAATAAGCGCACAACTTTTTAAAAATTGTTGACCAGTGCTACCAAATGTAACAAGTTGGTTTAACAGAACCAGTAGAGGAAAAAAATTAATAACTATAGCGAAATTATTATTGTAGACGAGTAACATGTAATATTATATTACGAAAATAATATATTCCTGTGTTGCCGCATGATTATATACCAATGTATTATAGAAAAATCTATTGTTACTGGCTCTTGGCCTAAACTGATAAGGTTCTTTTAAAACTATAGATATAAGATCTTATCTTAGGTGTCATTATTTGACAATTCATTATTTAATATTTTGCTATAATTAAACTCGATACCAAGTAAATAAATTTTATATCATGAACAGGACTTGCATTTCATAATTTGTTAAAGTTCTAAGTATAATAAAAGCCAGCCCTCTCCCTCTAATTCCCAACATCGGGGACAGGGGATCTCACAAACTACTTTGAACGCTAAAAAAACAAATGTAATTGTGAATACTCTGCTCGTGCACCTCTTTATTGCTAGTGTACATATACTATTTTCCCACATAAAAAAGTCCGCCTCCGAGGCTCAAAACCGCCGTATCCATGCAGAAAACAATAATTAATCGACAGAGCTTTACGAGTTACTTTCTTATCGCTCTGTCCCTCTAAAAAGTTTGGTCACTTAGAATTTACAGCCTACTTTCTGAAAGGATAGTCCATATCCGTTTGGGATACCCACTGTGCCAACTGCTTGCTACCTTGTAGCTACCACTTTTCCTCCCCAGCCCGAATTACCTTATTGTGTTCCAGTATCCTCTGAACAAAAAGACCTCTTTTCCCGTATACTCATTCTTTCCAAGTCTTTACCGCAAATTATTCCATGGTCCAATAACTATAGTGTGCACTACCGCCCTAAATGACTATAGGAAATATATTCTGCTATATAGCTTCCACGAAATTTCACTATCCATAGTTTCACTACTCTCTTTTCGGATTACACTTAAAATTAGATAGAAAAATAATATCAAAGTTTCTCGCTGTGCTTTCCTCTTAAATCCATGTTATTTTCAATAAATCATTATCGTCTAAAATAGTACTGACTGGGTTCCCATTACGCAATACCTCACCTGTAGGCTACTCCTAAATTTCGGAACTCCGATGCCTCTTAAAATTCCCTGGTTTTTAGTACTGCGAGTGAATTCCTAGTACTCAATCCATTCATATTGGTTAGGATCAAACTAGATTGGCAGAGATGCGTTTTAGCGTTGGCAAAGTGACAATTCGTTCTCAACGTCTGTTTATCATATATCTTCATCTTTTGATCAGTCATTTCATTTCTATGGAAATGACATGCAATCTTATACCTACCCTTTTCTCGAAACTTGTTTGTTGAAACTATGAGAAACATTGTCCGCTTATATTACTACGAAATAATGGTTCTTGGAAAATTTCTAAAGCAGATCTATCCCTTAGCAAACACTTGATCCTGCTAGGTACTATTGTGAACTTTGAAAACTTCTAAGCGATTGACCCTGAACCTTTGCTTGCTGCTTCCTTCTTCTCATTTTCTAAAACAGGAAAGTTTTCCGGTCTTACAACAAATACCCAAGTAGTTCTCAAATTCAAACGTTTTTATTTCCTCTTTCTGCTTTATTTATAATCAATTCGATAGATTAAATTTCGAAAATGCCCTTCTTGTCTTCATCAAGTCTCTTTTTGACTACGGCAGCTGCCTTCAAATTGGATAACTGACTTTCATTCTTAGACGTCCCAAACTGACTCACAGCTTCGCAACTCATGTGCGTTTCTGCAGTGAAACTCCTTTTCTATACGATTCTCAATGGGCACCTAGGCAAAATAGAATGAATCAACTTTAAGGTACTTCTCCTTAATAGTAATTCTTTCAATTCTGCAGCTCCATCAATTAGCTAACTCAATGAACTTATTCCAGTCCAACAGAACCTGATTGTTCTTCGTAATCGTCTGTGTTGCGTGGGTGTTCGTGGTTTCTCTGTATGTACCCTGAGAATTTGGAATGATCTGTCTATTTTTCCTAGCTCACCCCTATCTCGAGATACCTACCATTGCGAAACTCTACATCTTATCTCTACTTTTTTTATTGATAGAATGGCAGCCTGTGATTGCAAATGACTTTGATGAAGGACATAAATATCATCATTGTCAGCTCAATATTTTTCCTATAAGCTAGCATGTACCCTATGTCATAGATTTAATCTATAACTTTTTTTGTAAAGCTATCAGAAGGCGCAGATATATTATTTGTTTTAAGGGGTACATACCTAGAAATCCTTCGCAAAATCTCAAGGGTTTCATCAAAACAAAAGTACGTCAGAGGCTTTCTCCAAATGATTCCTAGAAATACCCATTATGACGCAGGTAATATGAAGCCTGTAGAATTCACTTGGTTTAAAGGCTTCTGTGTTAGAGAAGCGCTTATATCTAAAGGTAGACACTAATTTCTAAAATGAGCATCACCAGAGCAGAGGGGCGAAGAATTGAAGCTTCAAAACTCATAAGACTTGAAAACATTGAAGAGGCACAAAGAGTTAAATAAAATTCAGGTAATAGCTCTTTTGCCATCATTCAGCTTTTGTTCCTCTTTGTTGCACTATATTTTTACAAAGGCTGCTTTTGGAGACCAGCAAGACGGTTTTATTTCTTAAAGATGAAAGAAGTGAAGAAAGAAGTGGTGGGAAAAACGGATGACAATGAGAGAAGGGAAATGTTTATTCCCATATAAAGGTTAATTTAATGGTCAGATTTATAGATTACTGTAATTCTCCAATTACATGTGGAATTTTGAGGCTTCCGCTATTCGTGAGCTAAGTAATTTGGGGGAAGCTAATCCTGACATGGTTAAGTTGGGTAACAATAATTTAACAAATTCCGCTTTTTTGTCGATATTCCTTAACTAGTAAAGATATACAAATAACTAATATTGCCACGGGTAAATACAAAGGGGAAAGGATTTATAAGTATGGCATTAATGAATTTTTCGATCGCTGATTAGCTAAAAATCACAATTCATTCCCTAATAATTTTGCTGAAAACTCCTAACTACATACTAATGATAAACATAATGGTTTAAATTTATTTGTATTTGCAACCTCAGATCAAGTTCCAACGAAAAAGAAACCAAAATGAATATATGGTTTGTTATCGCTGCGATATTATCACAACAAAAATCAAAACGAAAAGCTATTATACAGCGATATTAGGCAAACATCTTTTGCTGTACTGTTTACGAGATTCTGAGCATATAGAGACAAGAATTAATGCAAGATATCTAAGACACCTTTATTTTGCTGAAGGCGACTTATATGCCTCAGACACCTTGTTGGCCCTGATATTGGCATGGAAGGGAAAATCATTTGAGGGATCTTCTAAACTTCCAATTTTTTGTAAAAAAGATTCATAACGATCCCAATTAACTGGGTTCAATATTATATAAATCGACATTTAGTTTATTGATTAAAAACGTCATCATAAGATGAAGAATTTGTTCAGCTGTCGTTGCTTATGAAAATAATTTAAATCTATCAAATCTTCTACAGCGGAACCTTTTACTACATATCACATTAGAGTTCATAGCTCTCCCTATTTCCTTAACCACATAAAAAAAAAAGGATAGAAGTTTTGTGCTCTAAAAACGAGTGATTCCTCTATGGGGATAGGGAGAAAATGCAGCTGATATATTTTTTCCTCCTTTTCCCACATTTTAGATATTAATTTTTTAATGTAATAAATTATAGTTAAAACTATAAAGATGCCCCATCTCGACATCTGTTTACTTTGGATTCTGTCCAAATCATAATTTCATCAGTCGCATTTGGTGCCATTTCGCTTTTCAACTTTATGCTATCGAGCAAAGTTCTTTTATATAATTCAAAAATTACATATTAATTTTTATTATTCATCTGTTGGTTTTCTTAATGCCATTATAATATTCAATGTATTTAAAGGTTTCATGCACTCGATTGTTAATTCAGTATAGCTAAAAATCAAAACAAGGGCTGCTGACCAAAATCTCATGCTCTCACTTGTATGGATTTATGACCTTACGACCTATGAAACCTTTAATTGTTCCCGGACTAACTTAGGAAGAATCTAGGCAATTTTATCATTCAAAGAAGAATGTAAAACAACATAAATGTTTCAAGATTCGTTAGAATTAGTCTAATAGTTTTGATATTATTGCTAAATAATTCTCTGGTTTAGCTTGGGAAGATTTGGCAATTATATTATTCCAAATAAAATGTAAAACAACACAAGGCTTTCAAATTTCGTAAGAATTGGCTGAAGAGTTATGTTGTTATTATAAAAAAAATATAATTCCCAGGCTAACCTCGGGAGAACCTTGCGAATTTCATATCATTCGAAAGAAAATGTAAAACAAGATAAATGTTTCAAATTTCGTTAAAATCCGCCGAATAGTTACAATAAAATTACTAAAACATATAAAACATAACAAGGACCAACAGACCGACGGACCACCTAACATTGTAAGATATAGAGTCGCACGCGACCAAGCACACGAGAGTAAAAATATCGCTATAATGGCATCAAAAACAAAGTCTATATATTCTGCATAATATTTGCATTACCAAATATCTATGAATGTTATTTCTTCAGTTATTAACATCACTAAATATTTGATTTCTGTTGTTTTCGATATCTCTAAACTGGTTATTTCTGCAGCTAGAGACATCACTAAATTATTTAATTCTGCAGATATCGCCAGAGCAAAACATTGTTTTTTCCCGTAGTCCTCGATATTGTTATATGACTTTTCCTGCATTTCTCGAAATTGCAAAATTGTTTACTTCTGAAGTTCTTCACATCGTTAAATTGATTATTCCTGCAGTTTTAGACATAATTAACTGTTCATTTCTGCGAAGAGCGAAAAGTTCAATGAGATTGAAGCATCGCGCAGGATTTAGCAGAATAAATACACGTGGTCGTCATGTAATTCAGTAGTATATATTAGATCGACGTAACTTCAAATGCATGCGTTTATTTCTTCGAATTTCCCATATTTAGTTGTTAATTTTATTTGGTGCATAGTGGCAAAGTTAAACTTTTGTCTTTCCATTAAAGTTTCGCCCTCTTCTGCGACATGTCAGCTCGCAATTCCTGGATGGTGAGTTTTCCCTGATCTTACAACCTTTATTACTCTCACAAGTTTCTTGCTACACCTTAAAATTCTGCTTAAAGTAACTGTTGTGTAGAATTAAAAACCCACTTGCATTTAATTATAAAAATCTTCTTGTTTTCCCATTCTCTAATGCTTTTGCTGTTCCTACGTCCTTTGAAATATTTGGATATTTTGATCATATTAGAGTAGGAGACAACTTTATACAAGATGCTACTTCAAAGCAATAATAAAAATAAAAGGGGAGGAGGGTTATTCTGCTGATAGTTCAGTTTAACCTAATTGCTACTTTAGCAAAGTAGAAAATCATCAACTAACAGGTCATAGCACGTCAAACACAATTTAAGGAGAGATGAATGGAATGCTGCTTTCTCTTATCCGTTAGCTGGAAATGATCATCATTTCAAAGGTTGAATGCTCGTTCATTACTTCTTCTAATTTTACATATTATTTCCCCAGGCTATTTTTATTGATTGCCTCATGCAAAATCTTTTTTTTAAATTAAAAAGGCCATTATAACAAATAGATCTTTCTTAATTTTCTTATTTTGGTCATATTGAATAACGTATATATATTTGTGAAAATTGTATTCATATTTTATGTGACGTCTGCGATGCATTTTGAGTTTGTCTTTCTCACTCGCTTTGGTAATTTGGCTGATATTTATTTATTTAATTTTAAGCTTCGTGTACGTGCTGTTAATTCCTCTTCTTGGTAATATAGTTCTCACTTAATATATTCTGTCACCTTATTCCCACCCTCTGTGATTTCGCCTTCTCTTTTGGCATTTGTAGGAAGAACTTTTATATATATATATATATATATGTAAAGATCCTCGTTAAAACCCTTCCACCTTTCCTTGAGGCTGAACTGAAAAAAGTTGGGAAGTAGTAAGAATTCGCTTTTTATTTTTCTTTGAGTGAATTTGTGAATAAGTCCCCGAAGTTCATAGAAAATTTAGGTTGTGATTTTGAGGAAGGTTTTAGTAAATAAAGGTTATTTTCTCCATTATTATATTACACTGATGAGATAAGGACCGTATCATTTTTAGCGATAAAATGGATAAATGTTACAAGAAATGGACTTATATATAATAGATTATGCGGTTCCCTTCCCTACTAAAAAAAAAGGAAGCATGTAAGCGAACTACATCCCATTAGTGCAGTGGATGTGGACAGGTCAAAGGTTTGAAACTTCCGGCCCACCGGTAGTGGGCAGAGGTTAAGATTCGTTCGCATGGCGATTATAAACATGAGGGGAATCAGTTAAGCGTGCAATATTACTTGACTGCGTCCTCTTGCACTTGGACCTATGTAGGTCGTAAGAAATGAATTGTATCCAATTCAATTCGTGCTTGATGTTGGTTTTCTTCTTTAACGAGTGAAAGGTTGTAAAACGCTGACTCTTTCTTTTTCCAATACCACGTTTCCATGCCTGTTTAAGAGTGTGCAATACTTGCCCTTAAGGCTGGATGCAAAGGGCCCATTTTTGAAAGTCTCATTCTTTTCAGCAGTCTGTCTATGGTAAGGTCATTAAATCATGATTTTCTGTCCGAAGGATCTTAATTAGTGTCTTCTTGTGACACGTAAACAGAGTTTTTATCGCTTCCATTCGATATAAAGACAAGAGTAAAAAGAATGTGCAAGATAAATACAGCATTTTTTTGTTTATATCGTGTAGTCCTGTTAATTACCTTTATTTTTTTATATCGGGAACTTTACGAGCCTAGTGTGATCATAAGGCTTGTGTAATCCAGTATCCTGAACAGAGCCTGTGATGTGCATGAACGTAACATATGCCTTAAGTATATGTTAAGGACTGTAATCTATACACGCAAGTGGATGGAGTAGCGTTTAAACAGTTGGACTGTGTCTAAGCCCCTAACCTCGAAGAATTGGGGATCTAGGACGACTTTCTTCTTAGGAATCACAGTATGCAAGAAATTTCCTTAGGTAGAAGGAACAAGAAACCTCTAATTCACTCATCCTATCATGCTAACATCATAAAGTATTTCGTGATGGAGAGGAAAAATAACAGCGCTCTCTTCCAACACTTGTGAATTCTTTTCAATTCTCTCTCTTCCGAGTAGCTCATGACGGTATCTTCGTCAGACCACAGACCTGGGAGGTGCTAAAGGATGAGGTGTTTGAGGAGCAGTTAACCTTGAATTCTGAAATCATGGGGATCATTTAAGACAGTCTGAAACGCATTCTTTGGAAACACACGGGTACTATATTACCAAGTGTCCGTCAAGAAGATTTTGCAGGATTTTCAAGATATGCGGTAGCCAAATTTCTCAAGATTCACTCTCTCCACTCCCACCTCAAAGTCTTCCTCCAAAACCTCAGAGCAGTAAATGATGAGAGAGAAAAAATCCACTAAGATATTATTATGATGGAAAGCACCACATTAGGTAAGTACAACTTTAGCGTGATGGAGGACACATGCTCAGTGCTACTGCTAGACACATCGGGAGGAAATGTACACATTGAATCTCTCTAGTACTCTATAATTGCCATATGAAATTAACACATATAAATATGTATATTATAAAAAGAACGAGATAAGGGAAAGAAAATGTAGTGGCAATTGTGCAAAGATTTATCAAAATTTGAATTACACAGCAAAATTACTCAAAAAAACAACAAATAACTTGTTTGCTCGAGAATTTGGGGGCAAACCAGTTTACTTCATTTATATAAAACAAATAAGGAATTGAATTTAAATTTATGGGATACATATATTTTAAAATCAACAACTTTACTTAAAATTTTAAGCTCCAATGAATAAAAACCAGGAAAAATTGCTAAGGTACATTATAAAATTAGTAAGAGAAAATGCATAGAAAATAAATCTAGAAAATGTATATTAGTTAGTGTTTAATTGACGTTACATGTTGTAGGTAAAACTGACAAATAGATTGCTTTTTTATCAGTAGCACATGATAGAGGTGGTGTCAAATTGGTGGCTCTAATTGTGTGAAATGCAATCAATAGTATTGGAACCCTGTCCCTCCTAATAATATAATTCCACATGTAATTTAAATGATGGATAGAATTGAAAACCCATTATATTCAATTAGTTAGGTAAAGGGAATTAATGGAGGTATATGGTGAGAAAAAGTGGAAAAAAATTATCCAGAGCTTAAATATTTTGAGATGAGTATGAATAAAAATTTAGAAGAGTAGTTTAATGTGAAAGCCTAACAGCGCGTAGAGTGATTGCTAATCTTTTGTGAGACATGGTTTGGTTTATGATAATGTGGAGATGGACTTTACCGCTTTTTCAATCCTAACTATTTTTGAAAAGATCATTGAGGGAAATGTCAGATGTAGGGTGGGTATATGAATCTAGCACAGGTTTTTAGAATCAGAATGATATTATGTGTTATTTCAGGGCAAAGAGAAACTATAGAAAAGCAGGTTTATTGAATGTAAAATTTTGTGGAAACGAATACTAGTGTTTGGAATATTGAGTGGTAAGACAAATTAGGATTTTATGAAGCAATCGCTAAAGCGCTTGATTTTATATATACAAAGGTAAGGTCGTTTTCGCAATTTCTATAGTCCAAATTTTCTTCTCTATTCCGTGAATTGAACGCATCTAAATGATTCTTTTGAGGTGGCGTTAATGGTGATGAGTTGAAAAGTTAAATTTGAGAAAAAGTTCCTAGGAGTATTCTTTATCTAATTCGCGAATCAAAGTATCTCCTTTTACAACTAACATAGAATGTGGGATGCTGATAAACAAACTGACAATTTGTATTTGTATACAACCAAAAACAATCACTTTGAGAAGCCCAGATTTTTAATAAAGCAAACCATCATTCGCTTTCAAATTCTTCGGTAAATTTTGGTCGAAGACGAAATTCTCTGCACTCCTCATGAATCCCTTTGAAAAAGACGGGGTAGAGGAGTACAAATAATTAAATTGAAAAATTTTATGGAGAAGACAATTATATTCAATACTAGTGATATAACGCAAATATTTAAACGCTTTACATAATTATGGCCATGCGGCAATTCATCATAAAAAGGTTTAAGTGTGTGAAAAATGATGCATCTAGAGGCTAAAAAATGTTTTTTTTACGAAATAGGAAACAGAGTAGGAAAAGTGAATCAAAGTTTGGAATAATTAGTCGTGTTAAAAAATTATAAAGACAATTAAAGTAAAAAATAATTCATCGCCTTAAAGTGCTGAGACAGATCATAAATACGAGTACCATTGTATCCCTTTATAAAATATAATGAAATAGTCATCGAAATTATTTTAATTTAATATTTAAAGTAATAATAAATCACGTTTCATAATTATAATAATAATGGCAGGTTAAATAATATATGTAATTCTACCATGTAATTTAAAAATAATTGACTCGTAAAATCAGTTTATTTAAAATATGTACAATAAAATGCTAATTTTCGTATCGAATCTGAGATTTTGATTAGCGCAAATTGACGATTCGAAGAGAATTCAAAACCCAATCAGAGGGAACGAGAGCAATGAGAGTTAATTGAAGTCGATGGCACAATTTTAACATTAAAATCATTTGAACTCAAATTTTCAGCACAAATATTTGCAAAACATTCAAACCCGAATGAAGTTTGGGTGACTTAGATTAGCCTAATTTCACTAGCTGTCATTTTCAGGCTTCAAATAGGTCCTGTGAGTGAAAATGAAATTAAAATAGGAACAGAATTATTATTACTGACAAACCCTAGGGCAACACTAATGATGTTCCTCCTTTGAAAAGATAATGCACAAAGAGCGGTTTCATCCTGTTGTGCCATCTCCATACGGTTATAGAGTCCTTCCTGACCTAGTGTGAGTGACTGTTTGTGCGTCGGTGGCGTGTGGATATAAGAACTCATTATCTTTGTTCTTGAAACGAATATTGATGTGTTGTGCTTTAAAAGAGTGGAAATATGAGTATACTCTTATATTTAGAGTGTTTATGTGGATGATGAATCACGCTTACTTCACCCGCGCCCCAAAATTAGAGGGCAGCCCTTAATCGACTAGGTTCTTACAATTCCCCTATATTTGTGTCCTCCCGTCAATGAAATCACCCACTTTCTTGCTCTGGTTAACGAGAGGTCCACGAATTCACTCGACCAATATCCAAGATTTTTAATCATATGGTGTTCATGCCACTTTTTGGTCTCTTTTTAATGAACGCGCAATCATCCCTCAATTTTCAATCGTTACCACTGTTTGCACAAAGTCTTCCTTATTTGAAAGTTATCCATTAAAAGCCGAGGGTAAAATTTTGAATTAATTTACAAGAGAAATTCAGGTAAGAAAAGGAAAATCTATGGCGAGTCACCTAAAGAATAAAGAGCCCGCCACTTATGACTCTCTTCGTAGGTATGGGATTCCAGCAACAACCTTCTCAAGTCGCAGTCTCCAGAACTCCAGATCTCCCTCTGATTTCAGCTTAAGACCCTACTCATCATAAGAAGCGGAATGTCGTCACTCGCAAGAAGACAACTGCAGACTAGCACAGTTTTAGGAAACTTGGTCGTCATTATACGTCGAACCTTTTCTCATGGATTATAGGCAGGCCGGTTGTTGTTCTGGGTGTTGTGAGACTGATTCTGGCCCAGGTTTTTTATCTAAAAATAACCAAATCATCTCGGGCTCAACATAATGCTGTACCTTGTTTACGAGCGTATTTGCCTTTATAAAACTGTTCTAATTCGCCTTGACTGTCAGAATTTTTTCCTTCTGAGTACGAGTGGTATCAAACGTCTTCATTCAGGCCAGTTTCAGGTCAGTGCCTCGACGATCCACCTCCCTTGCCACAAAACCCTGATTACCTCGCTCAGGTTCTTCATCATCTTGTAAGGCAGTTGTTATATGAATTCTTGTGTGCGGACGCCGTTAGAACAACCTTTTGTTTTCTTTATGCTGGACACTGCTTTATACTCTCCGGTGCTTCAGACCTTCTTGCGCTCTAATCCATTTACTATGTTAAAAGAGAATTGAGCACAATTTATTTCGCTATCAAATTGTATAAAAAACGCAATTTTTTATGCTCCGTAACAATTCTGCAGAGAAATGAATGACGGGTGTTTCTTGCAAAATGTGATGAAGTAAGATTCCAACCTTGTAACCTCGTAATTTCCACAGATAATATGGCCTTTAACACAATTTCTAAGCTTACAAGGGTCATTTGCTTTAATATAGCTTAAAAATACTAGTAACATTACTAAATTTATCTATAATCAACTTGCAGCAAATTTTATACAATTTTTACAATTGTAACAAGCAATTTTTAAAAGATTTTTTCAAACCACATTAATTTATTGATAACCTTATAAATACATTTATTTAATAACCTCACCACAATATCAGTAATCTTATCTTATGTGTACTTGCATCATTTACTAAATTAAATTTACACCAATTAATTGTTTTTTGAAATATTTTAAGTAATATTTCTTCTTTGAAGTCAGGAATCATTTGCTGGAAGAGAAGGACCGTTGCTCATGAGCTGCGATCTGTTAGTTTCACTTCGTCCAACTGGCAAGTTACACGCCGATGGTGGATTCTTTAATATGGGTTGATCGTAAAGAGAGTTTATATAATTATGGCTCTCGAGTTGATTCTGAGTTCGTATATTAAAGTTCCCATAAGTCTTTGCATGTAGATGTTTCTAGACTAATGGATATTTGTTATCAGAACATATCCTATTACTGGAGAGAGATGTATTGAAGCAGACCTGTCCGATTTTTTTCACTCCGCTAATATTTGTTTATTATTATTTTGTTCTTTGTGATATTTGGTCCATTTGCTCCATTTACTTGACACCAATTATCTCAAAATAGAACTTTTTTTTAGTTATTTTATTATTTAGCTACGTCCCTCCTGCATATAAGTGTGCCCCATCCCTTTCGTAACACTTGCCATATAATGGGAATTGTCACGTCTAAGTCTAATCTCTACCTTGAACGTGATCTATTTAAAATAATGTTTTTAAGCGAGTTTTATCTTTTCCGTCAGCCTCTACTAACCTCCTCCCTAAAGGGAGTACTTTTCCCATTAAAATTTCAAATGGTTACTTTCTATTTTTTGCCCTTTAAGTTTTTGGAACCATTGTAGCGACTACTTAATGAACTCTTATCAGAAAGAGATAATGGATCGATTTTAAGGTATTGTTTTTTGATACTGTTAAAAGATCTCTTGATGATTTCTCAATTTGAAATTATGTTGAGTGCACACGAATTTAAAGGAAACTGTACAATAATTAAAAAGAATTCGTGTACACCTGAAGTTTGATCGATTGTGTACACGGGAATCTAGAGAAAATGAGCAGGAAGTTTTTAATAACTGATACGATAAAAGGTTAAAGACTCATCTTTTAATTTATGGTATTAATTTACCCTAAATTTTAAAGACAAAATCTGCATTTTTCCTTTGATAGGATAATGCTTTTTTATATGCTGCCTTCAGTTCTTCTAAAATTATCTCAAACCTGTAATATAACGAATGTTAATTAGGATCCAATCTAATAAAGAACTAATAGTTTTATCCACAATACATAGTAGAGTATTAATTATTATAATATTTAATTACTTTAATGTATAATATAAAAGTACTATTTATAATACTCAACGCATTTAGTGGAATTTTGATGTAGTACATTGTAATCTTATTTTAACCAAGTTTGGTTAGGTTATTTTAACCAAGTTTGACAAACTACCCCTTTGTACCTTTTGGTAATTTCACTCCTCAAAAGTAATTGCTAGTTTACACGACACTTTCATTACCTTTTTAGTTTATTTTAGCTTTATGCAATTTACTATGCAGAGATTTTTTGTTTTATCGTCATATTCATAGCAATTGGTAAAAAATTATTTATACTTCTTGAGTTAAGATTTAAAGAAATTTATAGAGTTTTGGCCGGTACTTATTAAGGCAATACACGAATTTAGATAAATCTGTTTGCACATCGGTTTCGGCGTCTCCCAGAATTTTGGTGCGGCCCGAAATGTTAAGAAAAATATAGCGTGAGAAGTGCCTTTCTGTGTGTGACATCGTGTATGCGAGTGTATAGGTATGTGAGTAAGTAAGCGTGTGAGCGCATAAGCATGTGAAACCTTTTCTAATTTATTTTTTCCTATAGCTCTTGAAGAACAGTATATATTATTATTTACATGACCAAACGTTATATAATATTACTAACATAACAAAATTTTCTTAACTATTATTGGTGCTACAAAATTTTATACACTTTTAGTAGATTAATTGTATTTGCATAAGTATGTGCTTGCACTTTGAAGACTTCATATGAATCCCATCACACTTATTTGTGACGCTTCATTTTTTATCCTAAACCACCTTGACATGGGACACTCCAGAGTTAAAATATATGTATGTAGTCTTGAATATGTAAAATACCAAGGTAAATGTATGAGAATAATATATATTCTATTTCCCAGGTGCTTTAACATTCCAGCAAACTGATTAGGGCACAACTTCCTTATGTTTTTAATTTATATATAAATATTATAATTTAAAGTGAAAAAATCTTTCTTTCTGCAATTTAGAAGAGAAGAGAACGAACTATAAAATATCTAATTTGTTTCGTCATGCCAGGAATATTCTTTAGCTAGTTGAAAATTATCTTCTAAAGAGGACCTGTTTTTGCTAAGTGTAGCAAAGTTAATTTTTTTATAGGTTTTCTGTTGAGGGAAATTTACTTATTTTATTCGACCAATTTGTCTTCTTCCCCAAATTCATTTTATAGAAGTTTAAATAAGTAAACAACTTAATTGGTTAGTTAATAAACTACTTGAAATAATTGTGAAAAATTATACTGTTGCTAGTATTTCGTAAGCATGTAAATAACAAATAATAGAACATTTAAAACAAAATATTAAATTGATTTATACCATATTTAATTTTATTAGGCATAAATTAGGAACAATCATTAGGAGATTTTATATTTAAATAAATGGTTAAATGCATTTAAATCTCTTATGTATTCTCATAGTTAATATAAAATATATCAAATCAATAACGCGTCATTCTAAACAAGATAAGTAAGGTTTTTTATAGAAAAGTGTTTATCGAAGAAATCACAAATAAAGATTACGACCTTAAAATTACATTCATGCACAGACCAGATGCATGAAGTTCCAAAAAACAGATTCTCTTTTTTCTTCACTGAAGACGACATGTTGAGTATTGATGAAGATAATTTTGACTGCCTTAAGTGACCTCAAATTTAACGTAGTATCGCAATCACATATTCAGTTGACACCAAAATAGCAACAAAATTCCCTTACAATTAATGCGACTCTACAGCTATAGTACAACTTAACAAAAGACAATTTGTAAAAAGTGATGGAAAGTAAAGTATATCTAACCTTGTATTTTGAACAAAACAAGTAAAACATACTAAATAATTTAAGAATTTTAAGAAAGAAAAGTAGAATAACTTGTATTTATTTGTTTTTAATTTCCATTTACTTTGTGAGTCTCACATTTGACCATTAAGATGGGAGTAAATCTTTTAATATTGCTTCTATGTAAAATATTTAGCTAACCAGTTAAATAGAGCTAAGAATCTTCCTTTGAATGGCATTTTGTTCAACCATGTAGGTAAATTAGAGTCTGGGATACGAGTCTTTATAATGTGCGGAGGCTCCCTGAAACCACCCAAACTGGGAAGTCCAGAAATTTCTTCTAATTACGAGATTGAAAAACGGATTTCAGCCTCAGTGGTTTCATCTCGAATTCTACCAAAAAATAAATATTAATAAAAACCGGATGGATGTCGTTCCAGTCCTGTCGGCATTTTTTGAAAATTTTCCTAATTCTTGGTTAAAAAATGAAGCCAAGGTTAAAACAAAAATTATTTTCTCGATTTTAAATGAACACAATTTGCTCAGCTTCAGTTTTGAGATGACGTCCTAATTTCGGCCATTTTATGACCTTTACTATGACTTATTTACATCGTTTGGTGCGGCGCTGGTTTAAAATGAGTAATCCATCTGGTATACCTAAAACATGAAAGAGTAGTAGCACACCCTCCCGACGCATGTGCCCCGAGATAAACTGTCGGGTTGTCCTTTGCACCGCTTTTAAATCTCCGACTATCTCTTCCACGCCTGGATAGATCCAACAAACGGTGAAAGAGGGTTTTAATCTTTCTTAAACAAATAAACTAAAAACGTTAAGTAGGAATGAAGTATATTGTTTGATGATTAGCCCAAGCAGGAAATAGTATAATTTATATTCCAAAAGTAACAACAAAAATGGTTCTTTTGTTAAATCTAGTCCTTATTTTATGCAAAGGATTTCCTGCGGCAATTATAGCATCTATTTGCTATCGTTTTTTTCATTAAGTCAAGCATAATTAACTATTTTTTACTTATTTCATTTAGTTCAGGTCATTAATCGCCTGCATCGATTAGGTGAGCGATAACCCTATTATTTATCTTTAAACCCAGTGAGTCAAAATTCCTGTTTCATGGATTTTGACGACGGTGCTCATCCTGGTGCAGAGAACATTCAAAATCGATTGATTTAATTTCCATTCATGCTGGAATTTCTCTTCCCTATACTGCACAAAGTGTAACATAAAAGGTAGAGAGATTTAAATACCGTGAGGTCAACCCCCCAAAATACACCCCATTTTACACGACTAGCATTTTTCCATATTTCCAAAGCAATTTAAAATGAGTTTCTTTTTCTTTTTTACTTCAAGTAAGTACTTTACGTAAATGAGGTTAGGATTTTGAGCTTATTATTATGTTAAAGATTTGTTTTTCAATTAATATTTGACCTATAATTAAAGGCTTAAAATTTATTGATTGTATAACAGAAAATACTTTGCTGCACATATTTAATCATACGTATCTTTATGACGAATCGTTTGCACAAATTCAGATTTCTCATTCTTTGAGATCTGATTTGATATAACCAAATAAACAATGCTTTGGTATTTTTATCACTGGAATACCCAATAGCTTTTAGCAAAGATAATAAAAAAATAACATTTTAGTATTTGCGGAATGATGTAGCAAATTGATTAAATTGATGTGTGCAAACGATTCGGACATACAATGACTGACTTGATTCGACGATCTTTTAACCTTCCAAAATGGAAAAGATTTCCACCAATGTCTTAAAAGTACATAAGGCCATTTTTAATCATACTGTACATCAAACTAATTCCTTTAAATGCCTCTTTTTTTCTTTGTTGAAATCAAAAGTAACAAGAACAATCCTCTCTACGGGTATACAGGTTGCGGAGTAATATTTCTCCACCTTGTAGGTAAACTCATAATGGTTCACTCACCTTCGGAGAAAGTAGCCCAGAAATATATTTTCTGCCAAATGCTCTTTTTAAACATTTAATTAAAATAGGAAATAGAAGTTAGACCTTTACGTCCTACCTAGGAATCAATTTCTTCATTGGTTTTGAAATAACTACTCTCCCAACCCAAAAACTCTTCTGTTTTCAATCAGGACAAATCGCGTTGTCAAAACTCTTTAACTCCAGATGAAAATCGAGAGTGCAAAAAGGCAAATGTTAAGTGAACTTGGAATACATTATTTATAAATCCTTATCCAATTTTCGTTTTACATTAATATAAATAAATATTTTTTTTCAAATTAAATGAGTTCAAATCTCCTAATTTACTGAGAGCTAAAGTAATTTAATTTGAATTCCAAACAATGAAATAGGACCGATGTAATAATGTGTCAATCCAATAACTTTGAACGAACAAGCCAAGTATGAATGTGTATTTCTAAAAATGAGAGTTCTTCTTAATAGGGTAAATTAATAGGATGGTAACTATGCCTTTACAAACTACACAACATATCCATAAATCTTAAAAAGAACTATTCATAAAGTTTAGTGCAACTAAATCTACTCATGCACCTAAAATAAGATATTGAGATTACAATGGTCAACACACATTTTTTTTCAGAGACCTTATCATACTTCTTTTAGGCATTTTCCATGCTGAATCCAGATCTGCCTTTGGTTTTGCTCTAGCACGTAACGTTTTTATGATATCTCAAAAATTTAAAATGGCCGGCTGAGATTATAAAATGTAGTATATCACTGGTATTGCACTATTGCATGCATCATTATTGTACTGCTAAGGTGATAAAACAAGATGCCTTGTGAGTTCTTGCTGGTTAAAGGCGTAGAGAGAAGAATTCACTTCCATTTAACCCGCATGCATATTTTGCGCAAATATTTATAATTCTGTTTTATGCTTTCAGGTTCCTCATGTGATGCATATCTTCTAAGCTGCTCCTTCTGGGTTGATCATAATACGCTTCCAAATATTTCCACAAAGCAGTAACAGTGCCTCGAGAATGCAAAAGTAGTCCAGATAAATTAAACTATGTATGTAGGCATTCTACAACAAAATCTCAGCAGCGTAATATCACAAATTATATAAAGAAAATTTACAAACTCGTTTGCCCTCTGGGTGACTAGGATAAGGCATTGGCACCACACCAAATTTGTACTTCCTGCTCTAATTGTTTACTTGAATAGATTAACAAAAAAAATGCTTCAATGCCCTTCTCTGTTCCTATGATATTGAGAGAACCCAGAGATCATCTCGAAAATTGCTGTTTTTGACGTGACCAAAAAAGAGTTTTCTGCAAATCAAGCACCTAGTTGTTCATCCAACCATGGATTCGGCGTGTAGACTAGTTCCACATGATGTATCTTGCCAATTCCAGCTCAACCTGATGATGGCCTCGTACTTGATCATATCAGTGATGATAGCAATACTGAAGCTGCATGCACATTAGATGCGGATGTTGAATATGAGGAAGCTATCTCTGAGCCAAAGTTATTTACTCAGGGAGATTTGAATGATCTTGTGAGAGATCTGTCACTGTCAAAAGCAGAACTTCTAGCATCTCGACTATAGGAAAAATTTTTACTCGAGAAAAATGTGAATGTGAGTTACATTAGAAAACGTAATCGTAATTTAACTTCATTCTTCACAGTTAATGGACCTCTCTGCTACTGCCATGATATAAATGGATTTTTCGAAGCCTTGTCACAGACATATGAGGCGCCTGATTAGCCTCTCTTTATTGATGCTTCTAAGGACAGTCTGAAAGTTGTTCTCGTGCACAATGGCAATGTTGAGCCTTCCATTTATATTGGCAATTTTCTCCACCTTAAGGAGAAATATGACGATATCGATAATCTTCTTAAAGCCATAAACTACCAAGCCCATCAGTGGTGCATCTGTGATGATCTAATATTCACAGGAATGCTAGAGGGTATGCAAGGAAATTCACAAAGTACTGTTGCTTCCTCTGCCTGTGGGATAGCTGTGCCACTGGAATAAGCAGTGTTCAGTCTGTCCCCCTGGTAAAGCCTCAGAAAATATATCTACCTGCCACCTCTTCATTTGAAACTAGGTCTAATGAAAAATTTCGTGCAAGCAATGGCTAAGGACAATTCTCAGGGATTCCAATATCTGTGCAAAAATTTTTCTCCACTGAGCGCGACAAAAGTAAAATAAGGAATATTTGTGGGACCACAAATCAGGGAGGTTTAGCAAACCCTGACTTCGGGAAGACCCTCATTCCTTTTGAACCAAATGCATGGCTAGCCTTCAAGTCATTATGTGCAAACTTTCTGGCCATCTTCAATACACCTGCATACAGAGATGGCGTGAAAAACCTTTTTCAATCTTATAAAGAAATGGGATGCCGTATGTCACTTAAAATCCATTTCCTGCATTCGCACCTAGACTCTTTCCCAGAAGAATTTGGAGCCATAAGTCAAGATCAAGGTGCACGTTTCCAACAGAATATCAAGACCCTGGAAACTCGCTATCAAGAATTTTGGAATGAGAGCATGATGCGAGATCATTTTTGGATCTTGTATCGCGATAATCCTGAGAAAAATTTCAAACACAAATTCCATGCACAACCTTTATGAATTCGAGTTTTAACTTATTTTCCCCTCAATCATTGTTTACCATTCTTATACATGCAATATAAGTACCATTAACTTTATGATGCCTGTTGAATAAACAAAACAGCTATTTATCTTGATCATATGTTTACGCCTAAAGAGAATAATAAATTTCGAGTTTCTATATGTTAAATGCATCAGTTTTGTGTCAGTTTAACTTCTCAATGCACATGGAGATATACAAAAGGCAATTCATTTCTAGCAATGGTGCTATGACACCATATATCACCAGTTTCCTCAAAGAAATCCGAGTAAAACGCTACATTCTATTAGTGACGGCGGATATATTGCATTTTCCAATATTTTGAAAATCTAATGTGCTAAAGAAACACTAAAGTCAGATTTTAAATCAGCGAGAAAGATGTCATGAGGCAGGATTGCTCATGTCTCTGATGATTAAAAAAGGATTAAATTTGTTTGCCAGTGTAATTGAACGTAGTTTTCAAAATTAACATTATTAATTATGCCAATAAATTCTTGACACCAAACCTATTGAAGGCATAACATCACAAACTAGATCTTTCTTAATTGAGGAAGATTCAAAGTTCAAATGTCAATGTGCATTCCTATTATTTTTCTTATTTCCTCTTCTGTCACCGACTTTGGTGTGTGACAATTTACGTTAGTCTGAAAGGTTTTTATGGGTTATGATTTGGAGCTTGCAGATGAGGCAATGCATGCTGTCGGAGAAGTGGTCTTAGTGTCTTCTACCGAAATTACGTATCAGACTATGCTACTTCTTTTGTCACACACATTTTGCTGAAAATGTTAGAGAACGCTTTTGCTGGTCTTGGAAAAATAATTATCTTGCCATCGGATCCGAACTTAGATTTGAAACTGAACTGGACCTTGTTTAATTGGTCCTCAACTCATGAAACTGTATCATTTTTAAAGCAAGAAGATTCTTTTATTTTCGGACCTATAAAATTCACTTGACCACTGATGTGGAGTGATGATTGCCTTACTTCAGGCGAATTGACATATTCTGCATGGGAATACTGATAGTCAAACGTTCACTAATCTCTCAAGAGACTTCTGCAGACGTAGATTCTACCTATGTTATTTTTAACCAATTTTGGAAACCTTAGGATTTCTAAGGCAAAATCTATTCAACAGGTTTTGATAGAAATACATAAATTATGAGGGATTTCGACGTTACTGTATGTCTTACCATTTCTGGTTTATATCTCAGCAAAAATGTTCATCTACTTTAAAAAGGATACACTGATGAGACCGTAAAGTGAAAAATAAAAACAAAGTAGCAAAGGTAAACAGAGATTTATTACCCCTAACACTATAATTTCAAACTTAGTTAAACCATACAAACTTTCTCAAAGAAGCAACCAGTTAGAAATTATTAAACTAAGATTTTATTCGAATAAACTTTCGACCGAAATTCCTGATGTGCCCTTTTATACTGGCTTAATGAGTACTAAGGTCTGGAGCAGATGCATGAAACGTTGCTAGTTTGATATTACCTACTGTAGATATTATTTTCTGCCTTTAATATCAGAGTATTTAGAAGCATTTTCATCTCATTTAGCGATCCGTTTGGAAATGGCTCACAGGCATTTAAATTAATTCAGAGGAAGAAATATTCACGCATTTTAAGTGGTGTCCTTCAAACAGTTCATCTGAAAAAAAAATATGAATTTGGTAGCATAAAAGAGGCCTAGGAAACGATATCTTGGAATATGCCTAGGCGTTACTAGAGATAAAAAAGAAAAGGGATTTTTAAGTTCTAGTAATCTCTAGAAAATTAATTAACTCTAATGAGCATTATATGTAACCTCTCAAACGAAATTCATTTTTTGAAAAAAGATAAAAGAATGATGAGAAGCGATGTTAAGACCATTGGTTTTTTTTACATTGATCAATTAATATCAGTGTTATATACTCTTAGAATATCACTTAAAAGTGATAGTTTAAGTCTCTTTATGTGTGATACAGAAAATCATAATAATTCTGAAAGAGAAACTATTCTTCCTCTGAAAGTTCTCTGCGGAAAAAGCATTGCGCAATATGGCCCCATTTCTTCACCTTTAATACAGAACCTCGGATTTGAATTAACAATTTTATTCCAATGCTTTCTTTAACCTTTTTGCCATAATGAGGCGTTGGAACTTCAGCGATTTTAAATTCCTTGCTAATCACGTAACATCCACATTTTAGCCATTCGAAGAATAATTGCTCTGTTCATTTTTTACATAGTTTCTCAAATATTGATAAATTTTAATTTATTTTAATAATTAAGGCATTTCTTGATTAAACTCTTTATACTTGAAGGTCTCTTTTGACCTCCCAAATTCTCATCATATTTTATGCTTAAACCGAAAGGGTTTTTCTTTTAATTCAACGATTAAGGTTTAAAGTTATTCTCTTGGTTTATTAAGTTATCAAGTTTAACCCAGGCATTCCACACAGAATTTAATTCTCTCATTTTTCAAAATCTCGGAAGAAATTTATTTTTCACCATACAGGGTAAAATAGGGCGTCGGCATCTGACGTCACTCCTCCCACTGAGCAGGTCAAGGCACTTTTTGAGATAATTTACCTAACAAAATATCACCATGAGAATCATTAGTGTCCACGCATGCGCCTTGTGTGGGTCTGCAGAGGAGGGGCGTCGGGAAGTATTTCTTTTGTTTCGCACCAACCCAGAATCAGGAGGAACTTGTGAGCCTCTAGGATGGAAGAGGGCCCGTTATCTGTCGGTGCAACTCAAAATCGGAAGGAATCCTTGAAACAGAAGAAAATAATTTGTGGCTCTTGTGTCGTAAAAATGGGGGAGGACAGACATCGGTGCTGTATTTGGTTGTGTTTTAGTGTGAGATTATCTGAAGTATATTCCTTGTTCTCGTGCGAATAAGAACAAGGAGCCCGCTAATTGGCAGTTAAGCCTTCTCCCTACGCTGTCGCTTGTGTCCGATCGTACAATCGATTAAACCCGAAACCTCAATGTTAGAATACTAAAGCCGTATCCTTAGGCTCGCAATCTACATAATTAAGTAAAGGTTGCATAATAATGAATATATAAGGAAGTACCGAAAATTATTAGGAAGATATGAACCACTCACACATAAATACCATGGTTGCGTGAAAGATGGAAGGAGCTTAAGTTAAAGTATGTTAACATCCGCCTACATTCTTTATTTAAGCGCTTCAATTCTGCAATAAATTATCATTTATAAACATGAGCTAATCAGAAAGATAATTGTTAGGCATCTCCAATCCTGGGAAATTCGAGGACCTGCAATAAAGAGAGACGAAATTGCTACGAGATGACCCGAGATTAACAATCAAATAAACAAGGTAATTATAAAACATGTAGTAACCGGATTCTATTCTTCTCCTCCGAAGAGTTAGATTATATCAGTTGTTTCTCATTTTATGCTCTCTCTTTCATGGCTCATTTTACGATAATCACCGATAAAAACCAAAATGTTTTCTTAGCTCTTTATGCCACTATGTGATGAATTCGTCACATGGCAAAGAAAAGCTTATAACTAAACACATAGCATGTGAGGTGTCTAGCAAGAGAGTGTGATGAATAGGACATATGCTTTGTTTAGGTCCTCACAAGGGTTGTATCATATTTGCCTGCCGTTTGCAATTCACTATTTACCCCTTAATAAAACGATTAATGAATCTAAGATGTTTTTAATTTTTGAAAATTAATTCAGGTCATAAAGTTTTAGGCTTAGTTTAATCCAAACAAGTGTAAAAGAATTACTCCAACATCCACCTTTCCCCCATCCCAATTACAATTTACTCATCAAACTCTATTACGACCCAAATTTAACTATATATTTGAAAAAACTGATATTCCCTATTTCTTATATTTATAAAGGTTAATATTAGATTAATATACAAAAATGTTACATTTATTGCTTAATAACATTTTCGATAGAATTTTATATACCTAGAACAGTTCCACTTTATTGGATGTGGATCGTAAAACACGATGTTGCGAAATTTACGGTCTCAGAAATATATAAGATAGTAGCATAGAAATATCTATCTATCTATGTATATATATATATATATATATATATATATATATATATATACAAATATAGATATAGATATAATTATATATATATATAAGGCGATGATCTACAAAGGAGGGGTTCTAATGAGAGCGGGCACAAGCGCCGCGGTGCGTATAGATAGAGTCACAAACTGGTAAACCTTCTGTGCTTCCCCCCACAGGGTGTGGTAGGTCTAAAATTACTCTTCATAAACATAGCAAATCATAACACTTTCATCTTTCATCTCTAGTCTTCTGAGCACCTAAATACATAAAAACAACTCTCATCAGAGCAACAAAAGAGCAATCCCGCTTCTTGATGCTTCAATATGGCAATCAAGCGCTTTGCACTGATTTAAACGTTTTTCTTTCTTCTTCCCTGATATGAATCGACCTCTTCTCATAACATAATACTTCTATCAAATATTTTAATGCACAACACTTCTGATCCTGGAGCTTGTAACTCATTTTCAAGGGCACTAATCGATTTTCTGGACTTTTCTTTAATTTGTTCCTCTACTTTTTGTTCACCTTCTTGGGTTTTGACTTCTCACCAGTGATTTCATTCTAATCCTTATGTGCATTTCATTATCAGGCTAAAGGCTCTCGTCATGTTGTTTGATACGTTTTTCTACACACCTTAAGTCAGAACACACTAGTCCCCCAAACCCCAACTTTTATCGATGATATTTTGTAGTGTGAATTATTATCGCTATCATGAAGCATATGTGATTACAGCTCATCTCTCTTTGCACACAGATTCCGGAGACAGCCTGAATAGACAGTGATATGTTATTAATTAGGGCTTATCTGTAGGTAAGGGGAAGAAACACATTTTCGCTATGTAACATGATAATTTATTCAATTATTTTCCGGGCTTCTGTGTTAAATATTCTTAATTATCAGGGACTTAAGTTATTGAAGTGTGTTTTTCCTCCTCGCCCTCCACGCCTCAACCTAATGAAATAAAGAAATTGTAACAGTCAGAGTGGTATATCAGTGACCTCTTCACACCCCTTGAAGTATAAATCTTGTATGTTTTTTTTAGTTAATTTTATCAAATGTTCCTGTGATCAGATTTATATGTGTACTGACCTGTGCAGTAGATATAGTTAGAATTTACCGACTGTTACATCTTTCCTACGCTAAATAAGCTCTTCTAATGTTATCCAGAATGCCCTAAAAAAAATAATAAGTGTCAGTGTTCAAATTTTTTATGCAGCTTTTCCTTCTTTTTCTGCAGATTAAACAATACAATGTTCAAAAAGCGCACCTACTCCGACGCCTTTCTTTAAAATGGCTTTTTGAATTTACCCTTGGTGGAGAAGATCGGTTACAAAGTGTGGTATGTCACAAGGTGTTGACAAATGAGAGCCCCAAGCCAACAAACCTGTCAGTTCACCTCCAGAAGTGCCATCCAAATCTTCAAAATAGGGATCAGGCTTATTTTCAGCGCATGGCTGTAGCACTGAAGAAGATTCAGTTCGATTCATCTGGAATCCAAGCCCAAAAGCTTCAAGATGCGGTCGAAGCATCCTACCTTGTTGCTTATAAAGTTTTCAAACAACAGAAATGCCACACCATTGCCGAGAATCCGTTTATGTCTTGTGCATACGAGATGCTAAGAAGGGTATGTGGGGAGGATCAAGCGCAGAAACTGAGTGCCATATACCTATCAGACAACACAATTCGCCGATGAGTCGAAGACAGGGAATTAGATATCTTGTCCTAAGTTTCATCAGAAATCAATGAAAGATCATATAGAAAATTTTGATTGCAATTTGATGAATTGTGTGATGTAGCCAGTTGTAGTGTTCTCCTTGGGTTTGTCTGTTATGTCCACCAGGACAAGATTAAAAAAAAGGACAAATTATGCGAGAATCTGCTGACAACCACGAAGGGAGAAGATGTCTTCTATATCAGCAACAGTTTCTTTACCAAGAATGGATTGGACAGGAACTGCGTTTAACAGGTAAGGAGAAATATTTATATAGTCTAAATTAGAATAAATACAATGAATTACATGGCATGTAGCCATATACAGTTTTATTTATTTTAAAAATAGCTGTAGTTTTTCTAATATTTTGTACATTATTCACAAAAATTCTCGTGCCTGTCGTACTGAAACCTCAAAGTACCAAAATATATTAAAATAAATTAAAGCCATATAATTATAACGCAAAAGATAAGTAACCATGACTAACTGACACAATCACACATTCTATAATAGTTTTACTTTTTAATCCAGATCTCTGTCGATGATGGGTGGTCATCATGGATTACAGGGCCTCATAAAAGCTGTGAATCCAGAAATTTATGTCGATCATTACATCATTCATCGGTACTCTCGGTACTTTGAATAACCTTCTAGGATGTTTCTACAGCTGCCTGGAATGAATTTGTTCCATTTCTCCAAATATATTTTCCCTGGAATCCAATAACTTACCTGGATCACATTTAGGGACCATGAATTTCAGCTCCTTCAACACATTTATTTTCTATGGGATTTGGTTCAGAAGATTAGTTTCGTCATTTGAAAATAGGAATTTTATTTGTAAACAGCCGAATCTTAGTTTACTTTACTTTTAGAATGTGGTCATTGTGGTTTTGAAACTGTCTATCCGGGTTTCAAAGTAAGAGAGACAAATCTAAATAAGAAATTCGTTTCCAAATTCTACTGTACATTTGGTCACTCATTCCTATTTCGAATAGTTTGCATTCTTCCAACCACCGATGATCAGAAACAACTCCATACCATCATTAATTTAACAGCGAATTTTACTCTAGGAATTGTATTGTTTGGCAGGTATGCTGCACAATTCTTTGATTCAAAAGCTGTAGATTTAACTTCAAGGGAAAGGTTATATTTTAGGTTCATCAGCAGAAATTATTTCTTTCATGAACATTGCCATTTTATTTGAATGATCATTTACAAGCACCAAGCCAGGTATAGAGTGAGTTTTCTTAAGAGTATGGTCTTTACCGAGTGCGAGCAAAGAGATCATAACGACGCAGCGTTATAACTATTGTATTTTTCTATAGCTTTCTGCACCTCTCCAAGAGTAGTCTGTCATTTAACACATAAAGTTCTAACATTTTCCGAGCTCTACGTTCCGTTACGATCTCAGGGCGACTTGAATTATGAAAAGGATAAATTGAGTTATTAGAGTTTAAGTTAGGTATTATGGTAATAAATGAATTTAGGGGTACTCGAAGCTGTAAAAGACCATTGAGGACCAAAGGATACGCATAGGAAGGGCTACATTGCTTTCGCGAAGATCTCGACTGATTTATTTGTTTACCCAAATGATGAAATTGACTGTACGAGTATCTTGTACGGCATAGGGCAGTAACTTTAGAAAATAAGAAAAGATGCCTATCTTCAAGATATTTGTAAACAAAGGAGTATTCATTTATATAAGATATTTTAAATAATTAGCCTTTTAATATGCATTTTTAGGAACGTGTTTTAAACTTTTGGGGGCTCAAAGTTAAATTTTGTTCTTATAAATTTTTCTGTTCAAGATTTTGCTCTTCTGATCACTATATTTTATATATTACATAAAGTTCATCGTGCTTTAAATATTTCATTAACTTGCCTTAACTACCATTAAGTTAATTTACATTGTTAACTTTCTGTTGTAAACATTTGCTGCCCATTGTATTTAAAGTCCTTTATTTGGAAGAAAATAGGAGTTTACTGTTTTAGGGTTAACATTGAATTAAAGAATATTTGTCCTGTCACCTATAAATTATAAGTATTTGTGGAAGAATAAAGGGAAAGGAAAGAACTTCCCCTTCTGACTTTCCCAGTTCGCTGTTGACCGCTCTAAATTTGTCTGCTTTATATACTGCGAAAATTAGAAAGTGGAAAGACCATTAAGGGGGCGTTGCGAGTTCCCGCTATGGACCCTTATCGCGCGATCCCAGGCATTTAATTAAGTCTGTTAGCGATGAAGCTCTCTTCTCGTCTAGATAATTTCTGACTATATATGCGACAATTCGGAGTTCATAAGTAGATTGTTTATAAAGCCTCCATCCAATACGTTAGCCATTAACGTCTTCGTTATTTAATAGGGAATCGTCTACTTTCTCGTCCAGAGAAAAATTGAGTGATTTTCGAAAAACCAAGGAAGAGCTAGTCGTCACACAGTGTTGTTCGTTGGGATCGTTTTAGGCGCGCCTTAACCATTCTCACCACTTTTTGGGATTTTAAGGAACGGAAAAGCCATCTCCGATACATCCTCCGTTTACCACTTAAGGATAAGTGGCCTTCATCTTTAATTTCCCGAAAATGGATTGAGCGTCTCGTGAGACGCCCTCAAGTTCAAGGTCTAACATTCTTCCCTGTTCCTACTTACCTCACATCAAGGTAAAAGGGATTTAACCCCTGAATCGTCACGCTCTACCCACCTTTACCGCGTTGAACCTCAAGGATCCCTATTGCTCTAGAACTTGCATAATTGTAAGATCATTACCCATCTTTACCGCGTTGAACCTCAAGGATTCCCTTTCCTCTTGCACTTGCATAATTGTAAAATCATTACTTAATTAATTATGCCTATGTTCAAACATAATTAATAGTGTTAATCATCTTAGCCGTGAACCGTCAATATCTAATTGCATTGTCATTAAATTCGCCCTATTTTTGTATATAATCTTTAGTCCTATTAAAGTATATTTTTGTAGCCGTGTTTGAATATTTCTTGGCCTAGCAATTTTGTATTTAAAGCACTCTTAAAGCCATGCCCAGGTGGAGCCTTAATTTGGGTCTGCCAGTAGGCCAGTGTGCGTATATAGCCCACACCTGGTCATAACACGACATATTTATATATAAAGATATATATATATATATATATATATATATATATATATATATATATATACATATATTTATATATAAAACTGGCGTCTGATTTTGGGGTTTGTAAAAGATTCCACCCTCCCCTGATCTTTTGTTATTTCTTAAAGATCATTATTTCCATTCTATATAGTTGCAAGTGTCAAGAATATTTACGCAAAAATAATAGGAAAATTTATTTTAATTGGCAATTAGATTTTTTTGTTGAGCGTATTTACGTGTATCAAGATACCACTAACTAAACGGCAAGAATAGCCGCAAAATTTGTGTTTTGCTGTGGTAAAATTACCAGAAGACTCAGTCCTAAGTTAGGTTCCCTAGTTAGTTTTTTTTCTTTTTCTCGTGTGCATAATTAATTGGAACCTATAGTAAGTTTGTTGGGGGTAATTTTTAATTACAAGTAGTTAAGATTCATTAGGAAGGGCCTCACTTGTTCTGGTAGGCTTTCTAGTGTGCCAAAAGAGGAACGCAGCATATACAAGATGTCTTCGTTCGATCGTTTTCATAAGCAAGGACAGATCCTAGGACTATCAGGAAAGGAGTCACTCGCTTACGTTCAAGATAAACAACTAAACAAACGAGCAGAAAAGAAAGAAAGAGCACAGAGAGAAGCAGAAGGAAGATAGAGAGAAGAAAGTCAGAGAGAAGAAGAAGAAGAAAGAGAGAACAAATACGACAGCAAGAGAGAGAAATAAGCCCTGATCATGTCGAAATGACGTAACCATCAGCCACAAGCACCCGTGTTAAAACTCCCCATGTATCAAGAAAGAAAAGATTTTTGTTCTGATCTGACCCACTTTAAAAAAATTTGGAAGTCAACAATTGTGATTTAGAATCAGACGGAGTTACCGTCTACTCGCCCTCATAAATACTCATCTGCGTGAAATCTTTATTTCTCTCCTCTCGGAAGCAACTTTGGATTATTCAACCCTAAAAGCAGAGCTCCTCTCTGCTATTAATATGAATCCGGAGTTCTATGGTGTTAGATTCTGCTTAGCTAGGATACAGCCGGGACAAACGTTTAGGCCATTCGGGTTCACCCTTCGCTAGACTCCTTACAAGTGGCTAAGGTTTATGAGTCTATAGTTGACTTTATTTTAAGGGATCAACTCGTGGCTACCTTTCCCTGAGAAGTGAAGGCCTTCCTAACTGATAGACGAGCTTCTTCGATAAAAGTATGTGTCTAGGAAGCCGACCTTCACGCTCTCAGCCACAACCTGTATCTCAAGAAGATCAAGAAAGGTCACACCCCGTCCCCCAATCCTAGGTTTGGGCCTAATCATTTCCAGGCTAAGAATAACGGTAGCTTAAACAACCGCGGCATGAACAAAAAGACGTAAAGCCTCATACATTCCCTTCTGTGCCGTCTCACTACCCGCGTAAACCCATTGTATGCTTTATGTATGGCCCCCCTGGTGACCTTAGTTATAACTGCGCCCAGAACTTGCATCTAAGGACCAGCCCTAATCACCTGGTTCACCAGGTAACCGCTTCTCTTATCCCTAACTATTCTGCCTCGTTATCGCAGTCGCCACCTGCTCTCTCTCACTCGGAACCACAAGTAAATTTCCTGTTTATTAACAGCTTCCCCGGTGGGCTCAAGTTTGAGACCGGCCCGATAAATGGGTGCCCAATGTCAACTCATGTAGGAGACACGGGTTGCTAGTCTCGGACAAGCTGTTGATCCCAGTAGGTTCGCAGCAGAAGAGGTTAGGGATCGTTCACGACATTTTAGGTCTTGCCAATCAATAAGTTCCCTTTGGTAAACTGCTACATAGGATGGGCCCATGTAGTCACCGCCTCGATAAAGTTTTACTCTGTTTTTATCGGACAGACCGCGCAGCTCTCCCCAAATACCATCGCGCAACCAGTGATTACCAAGTCCCAAGCTGCGAACGATACCGTTACCCGGGTAGCTTTCACGTGCTCATCAACACCGGAGGTCGAGTTATCCAGTAATGATTAGTTTGCTGAAGCTCAAAAGAATTGCCCTTCTTTGCAACCCTTTGAAGTCGAGAAAAAGTTAGCCCGAAACAATTCAAGGAAATATAAGGATTGACTACTTGGAAAAAGATTCGTTGGTACATCGATATTTTTGTACAACCAGATAACGCGCCAGTCACTAACATGTGTGTAGCCAGGATGTATATACATCATGTTCTGCAGATGGCTCACTATGGCTTAATAGCTGGAAATTTCAGCCATAATCTGACGACCAGCGCGTCTTCAAATATTTTTTTAAGCCAGGCGCTGCCAAAGAAATATCCGACTTTTGCAAGTCGTGTGACATCTGTCAAAAGGTAACCTCCAAAGGTCTTCTTGCCCCCGCTTCCCTTCAGAAGACCCCAATCGTGTCTGAACACTACTTCAGGGTTGCAATTGATTTGATAGGCCCTCTTCGTCCCCTGTCTAGTGAGGAACATTCTTATATTTTGACCCTCGTAAATTGTGCCACTCGTTTCCCCGATACGGTCCCCTTGACGACCATTGGTAGTATTTCGTGTGCAGAAGCGTTGTTTTCTATTTTTTTCGAGTAGAAATCCCGAAAGAGAACCCATCGGACAGAGGGCGTCAATTCACTTCAGCTGCTTGGAATGAATTTGTTCCATTTCTTCAAATATATTTTCTTGGAATCCAATAACTTACCCGGATCACTTTTAGAGATCATAAATTTAAGCTCCCTTAACACATTTATTTTCCATGAGATTTGGTTCAAGGGATTAATTTCGTCATTTTCAAATATGAATTCTATTTGTAGACCGCCGAAACTTAGTTTGTTTTGCTTCTAGAATATTGTCATTGTGTGTTGGAATGTCCCTCCGGGTTTCAAGTTAAGAGAGACAAAGCTAGAGAACAAATTCGTTTCCAAATTCCACTGTACATTTGGTCACTCATTCGACTACCTTGCATTCTTACAACCACGGATGATCAGAAACAACTCCATAACATTATTTATTAAAAGAAGTATCCTATTCCCATATATTTTAAGGAATGTGTTTAAACTTTTGGGGTCTCAAATTAAAATTTTGTCCTTATAAAGTTTTTATTTTCAACATTTTGCTTTTCTGCTCATTATATTTCATATATTACATAAAGGTCTTCGTGCTTTAAATATTTCATTAACCTGCCTTAACTATTATTATGTTAATTGGCATTGCTAACTTTCTGTTGTAAACCTTTGCTGCCCACTTTATTTAAAGTCTTTTAATTGCGAGAAAATACGAGTTTACTGATTTAGGGGTAACATTGAATCAAAAAATATCTGTCCTGTTACATATAAATTATTAGTATTTCTGGAAGAATAAGGGAGACAGAAAAGAACCCCCTCCTCTGACTTCTCCAGTTCTCCGTTGACCACTCTAAATTCGTCTGCCCTATATACTGCGAGAATAAGAACAATGGAAATACCATTAGGAGGGAATTGCGACCTCCGCTATGGACCCTCATCGCGACTCAAGGCAATTCAGGAAGCCATTTGGCGATGAAGCTCTCTCCCAGTCTAGATAGATTCGAAGTATAAATTCGACACTTCGAGGTTCAGAGGCAGATTGCTTCTAAAGCCTCCGTCCAGTATATTAGCCGTTAACGTCATTGTTATTCGATAGGGAATCGTCTATATTCTCGTCCAGAAAATAATTGCGTGATTTTCGAACAGCCAAGGAAGAGCTAGTCGTCACTCAGTGTTGTTCGTGGATATAGTTTTAGACGCGCTTCAACCCTTCTCACCACGTCTTCGGAATTTAAGGATCGGAAAAGCCATTCACGAAGCATCCGAAGTTGGATTGAGCGTCTTGTTTGACGCCCATAAGTTTTAGGTCGAACTTACCTCCCTGGTCCTTCTCACCGCACTTTAAGGTAAAGGGAATTTAGAATCCATTTCCTACGCTCCTCCTACCTTTACGCGTCCATCTCAAGGATCTCCTTTGATCTAGTTCTGGCATAATTGTGAGATCCTTTCTTAATTAATTATCCCTTGGTTTAAACTTAATTGATACTGTTAATCATCTTAGCTGTGATCCGTAAATATTTACTTGCACTGCCATTTAACTTTCCCTATATGTATATGTAATCTTTAGTCCTATTAAAGTAAATTTTGGGCCGTGTTTGAATATGTCCTGGCCTAGCAACTGTGTATTTAAAGCATTCTTAAAGCCATCCCCACGTGGAGCCTTACCTTCCGTCGGTCAGTAGTCATGTGTGCGTATACAACGTACAGCCGGTCATACCACAAAAGTATTATTAGAATTTAAAGATGTGCATCTCCGGAACAAATTTTTATCGGGAAACTCATTCGTTATATATGCTATTGTTTCTGGCTTGAAATGTAGCGTCTAGGGGAAATTCCCTGTCAGATGAATGACACCTGGCGAAATCAACAGAAAGTTTATTGGCAGGAGAAATATTGCGAGGGGAAAAGTTTGTGATATTAGTTATTTTTGTCAGTCACATAGATATATTCTGACGGTCAATAATCTTTCCTGATAAATTTTTGACTTCGAATAATAGCCTAAATCACCTTTGTTTGAGTATTTGACTATCACTGGGTTTTTCTCTTCTCAACACCACATAATATTAAAAGTCACTAGATTAGCATCAATATGTCACGTTTAATTTATTAACTTCAACAATCCTGCTCGCTTTGGAGTATGGTGCGGGTATATTAGAGATTCACTCATTCCTGGCCACATTTCCGAACTAGAAAGGGTCGTTTCTTTGGCTTCTAGTTCTTTGTAGGTTCTCCACATTTAACTTCATCTAAACCCACTTAAAAATTCTTTCATGTTGTAGCAAAATATCTATACATATGTGAATAGAGACCAAAATCTAGGCTATCTCATATAAATTTACTCAAAACGAATTTGGAAATTTAAGTCGCAAACCTTTCGAGAAATTGTGATTTATAGCGGCTACGCAGATAAAGCTGTGATTCTGGGAAACGGAAATAAATAAATGTAAAGACACTTTAGGGAGGGACAGAGAGAGAATCTACTTTTTTTTCAACCCTTTCATTGGATCAGGGGAAAATCGGAGAATCAGAGAGTCGTTAGTCCTGTGGTCCCAAATTTATAACTAAATAAATTGCTTTTATATAAACCTCAAATGAAGAATTATATCTTTTTGACAATCCAACTCCATCCACAGTGGCTATATGTTCTTTTAATATACTGAAGAAAATAAATATTCACTAAATAAACTTTTAGTACCGTTCTATATAAATTTATGTGGCATTAGATTACTTGCAAACGTGACAAAATGATAAATTTGATGACACTTACTTAAAAGTAACAAATAAAACCAACGAAGGCGCGGCAAAGTAGTGTATACAGTGTATTTAGGAAGAGATCAAGATATAACGAATTTATAGAAAATGGACGAAATGAAAATGTATGGAAGATATATTTTGCTGCAAATCGACCTGTGTGATTTGAGACAGGAAAAGAAGGCAATCATCTAAATGACATCTACAGCAGGGTACCATGCTTCCCTTCACCCCCTGATGGGATCAGACAATATAAAGGATAATTGAACTTCCGCTTCACTACACTAATTCTAATAATACCTATAGTGGTATTTAAATACCAATAAGCTTTTATTCAGCTACCATCACTGTTTTGCGGAATATAATTTCGCCATGATATCAGAAAGGCGGGATTTATGCCCCCGCGAAACGCGTGGATCCGAGAATGCTCTATAAAGTGACCTATTTCGCTCCTAATCCTCCTAAAAAAATGAAGTTTGTAGTCAGGGAATAAAAAGTACATTTTTAATCGAAACTTGTGTTAATTCTTGATTTACATTGGCTATCTCAAAGCACTAGGGGCCGAATTACTATAATCCTATATTTTAATGGTCAATTCGTCTCTCCATTTAAAATATAGAACTTGCTGAAACCATATTAAGAACGATAAATGCCTTCAAGCTCCATTGAAATTCACTGTAAAAATGACTTGTGGCTTCTAAAAACAAATATTTGAGTTTTAATTTATTCGCAATTTCAGATTTAAGAGGTTTGGCCAAAAATTAGGTTTCCATATTGCCTATCGCATTTTAAATGGAGGGTCTTGCTGACGGTTAATAAAAACCGCGATGTATTTATAATGATTATTTTTAGTACGTATCTTTCCTAATCTATATTTCTTTCTTTATTTAAAGGATCATTTTCTATCGTCTGTGATTTTATTGGTTTTTACCGCTGAGGTTCATAGAAGAAGGCGCTATCGATATTGTCACAAATGGTCATAATCATAGTCCTAAATTATTTTTTCTGGCTTCATATGGTTATTCATGCGTTTAGTCAAGATTTATAATTTTATCCTTTTCTGAGCATAGTTTTAAGAGTAAAAAACGTATAATTAGAATTAGAATGTTCTATTACCAAGTCTAAATGTGTTCATTTTGAAGAATATTTTGAAATATATGTAGAAATATATAATAATATATTTACGTATTATTTCCTGAGTATTGCCGACTTATTTGTAAGATATCAGATCTTCACTAATCCTAACATTAGCTCATATAAGTGACATTTTGCTCTCATTTGCATTCTTAGTATTCATCAGAGATCCATATAACTAAAAAATAAATAATTAAAAGAGCAATAAAAACTAAATTTCGCTACGAACGTCGGCAAACCAATTTGAGATCTTATTGAACGCATATTAATATTTACTTTAGCAACCATTATCCTTCAATATACAAGAAATAATTTATAGTACTAAATTCCTGAAACAACTTTGGTGGTTAACTTTCCAATTGGTAACAAAAAATGGAAGAGAATCCGTTTGTCCTGGTTTAGATAATATAAAATGGTTCTCAATCAAGAATTAGGAAACTTATTTCTATGTTAAAAGCACGCAACTGTTGCGTCCTTGGAATTAATTACTATGCAATTTATCGAAATGTTTATAAATGGCACAATTAAAAGTTGTTTTGTTTAAATCTTCTGATATCCATTTTAACACTGAAATGATATGTGGCTTTTCTGGAAATTGGGTTCCATGTTTTCCTCGGCTGTTTTCAATGTCTTTGCCTTCAGGATTATGGGGAGAGTAAAATAAATTAAGAAATTCTATAAAAATATAGATTTCTTTATGGATAACACTTTTGAAAATAAGAAGAACACTTACACTTAATCTTGTCAAGCTCTTGGTGTTATTGAACTAATTGGTAATTTTTATGATTTTACCTACACTAACTTTCTTGCGATACGGCGTCGTTGCTCTTGTACTTTAAAGTCCAGGATAAATGTAAGCTATGATTCTCCCTCATGTCATTTTCTTTCCAGAGTTTGACTTTAAAACATTAAAATAAAGTTTGGAGTTATTTTAGCCTATGAATTATTAGCATAATATCATTGAAATGGAAGGTGAGGATTCCTAGCGAGAAATGAGAGCCTTAAGGATAAACAGTTTCTATTCGATCCAAACTTCATTGTTTCTCAATTTTTAAGTACTAGCGACAATTAAATCATCCAAACAAAGTAATTTTCACTCACTTTACAACTGTTTCTACGAAAAGTTTCTGAAACTATCTGGTAAAGATAGCTTTTTTCGTACGGTGGTATAAGTTTATAAGTACATAAATAAACAGACAGAAAGAATATCAACTATTAGGTAGAGAAGCATCGTACGCGATTTATAAAACTATACCACTGAGTGAAATTGCGAAAGAGAAGAAGGCTCTTATCCTATAATCACTTCACTAGCAATATGCAGTTAGGCAAAGTGTAAAAAAAGCAATAATAAAAAATACGAGTAAAAAAATTTGAAGACAAAGGATAAAGCCTTACGAAATAGGCTTACAATAATTAGTTATATTTGAACTTGTTCACTTAAGGTGACCTAATCCACACTTTTTGATTAATTCCCTATTATTTCCATCGATATTATCAACACGAATTCTCTATCCTTATTCCTTCTGAAAAGATTGAAATCGCGGTAAATCCAGCCTCCAGTTGTTAATCCAAGTCTTATTCAAACTAATAATCAACAAAATACTCCATTTAATGTTCTTGAAGACTCTAAAATAAGTTATTACTTTATTCACTTAATCACAATTTCAAATTTCTTGTAATAAAAGTCCTTGATTATGGAGGCGAGCGCAAGAGTTACGAGGAGTTACCCACAAATGGTAGTATCACAAAAGAATTTCTTTTTACCGAGGAGAAGCTATTTTCAGAAAAGAGGAAGAGAGGGAAATTTATATTATCTATATCTATATATAATATAGATATAGATAGATAAGTGAAAGAGAGTGGGAAAGTAAAAAGAGTGATACAACTCTTTGATTTTTTTATAATTTCTTAGTCTGTGGATTAGGAGTTTTTCTAATTGTTTACAAATGAAAACCAAGAGTGAAATTGGCCTATAACTGTTTATGTCCTTTTTGTTTTTTCCAGGTTTTAACAGGAAAATTATTTTGGCCCGTTTAAACTGGACGTGGAAATAACCAGTATTAAGCTCCAGTGGGGCCTCGTTGATGTTCCGGAGAGCGTTCAGTACGTGCATTATCGTAATGCCGGTGATTCCTCGTGCGTTTTTTTTTAATTCCTTGAGGGCAGCCTCATACTCCTCATGGGTGAAGGGTATCCCTTTCTCTTGAGTGACACGGGTTCGATCTATATAATGGTGCGGCTTGAGCTCATTATCTAGCTCCGTACTTCTTGTGAGTACATCCTCACCGTATCTCTCAGTAAAGTTCTCATTTTCCTCCCCGTTTATTTGAAATCCAATGCGCCAATACTCTTTGAAGCTACGTTCGATTTCAAGGTCGTCTGTGATTTCGATGCCGTTAACTTTGGTGGTGAGTCTATTCTTAGGTTGAGTGGATTTCAACCTTTTTCATTGGCTCTTAAATTTCTTGTGATCCCTTTCTGTATCGACCTCAGCTATAATATTGTACGATTTTTCGCCTAGTTTGTCCCCGATAAGTTGCTTAATTTCATTTGTTATTTCTCTTAATTCCCTGTATTTATGTGTTATTTTCCTACTTATTTATTTTGTTGCTGAGAGTCTCCAGTTGCTGCATTTTGTCTAGTATATTTATTTCCCACCGTGGAGTCGGGAGTACTTTATATTCCGTCCAGGGAACAGTTATGCGGTCGGCTTCCACGGTCTTTGTTACTAAGTGATTAAGCTGTTCGTCGATGTTCTCAAGCGTAGCACTTTCCATCTGGCCTAACTGTGTGTTCGGAAGATATTCCCTATATGCTGCTCAGTTCTCTTTGGCTAAGCATCTACATCTGAGAAATTTTACTTTGATTGAAGACATTGAAATTGCCCTTATCATGCTTATATGATCGGACGGGATATATGGGCCTGGAGTAGTCACCTGATTACGGGACAAGTTGTTATTCGTCAGTAAAATTTAAGATATAGTTGAAGACCTTCGTGTATTATAGGTGGTATAATCGGGGTCTTCTCTTTGTACAATGTCCCTACCGATTAGAAGACTTTGCCATGTACCAGCACCGTTGTACACTGTGGTATATCCATCTTCTTTGCAACGGACGTTTAAATCGCCTATTAATATGGTTGATGACGTATAAAGTTGGCAATTGTTAGGTATGGGTGCCTTTATGGTTGGTATCTAACTGCCCCTACAATATCATCGTATTTCATGCTAATCTTGATAGCTAAGTAAGACTCATCTAGGTCTTGTATTTCCTTGAATCTAATTCCTTCTCTGATCGAGATGGCCACTCCGTCATACATTTGCCTCGAATGGTTTACCAGTAGAACTACAAAATTGTAGATTTTTATCCGTTTTTTATCTCCATCCAGACCATGCTCAGATATTAGTACGATCTTATTATCTCGTTGTATATATCACTTTTAGTACACCCCCGCCCCTTCCTACTTATGTTCCTCTTTCTCTATTATACATTTTTGGTTCACTCTTTAACCTTACAATGAACGGCAGTGGTATCGTTCGTTTGTTTTTTTTCTTTATTTCCTTTATTTGGCCTCGCTTTCCTCGAGTACTTTTTGATAGTGAAAGAAATCGTTGAAAAATTCCGAAGATAAATAAAGTGGATCTTAAGTGTCCTTGAAAGGTCGAAGCTAAGAGCCATAAAGAGAAACAAAACAAATTCGCTTCGCAAAAGTGAAATAAATTGGGAACAACCTCAGGCAATTCTCGTTTCCCTCTTTCGCTGCCTAATTTTACGTACAGTCACGTGGATAATATCAGGCCAGTTGTAAGGCTCCTATCGCTTTCTAAGAAAATTACAAAAGCTAAGTAAATTTAATCGATTATATAGTTACCCATTTGTTCAACAACCTTTATCCATTTGGTGTGGTTTAAAAAAATTACATAAACTTTCCTAATGAGAGATAAATGTGAACTAGTTTTAGCCTAGTTAGATTATCATAACTATGTTTAACTAGTTCCAAAATTTTCGATACGGTACAAAAAATCACCTTTTTCCTGTAATAGGGTAGTCAAGTCCTAGTTAATTGCTTAACTAGGCTATCAACTCTTCATTTGCTTCTCATTCGAGAAAGGTGCCTTGTTAGATCAATTATTTCGCATAGCATTCTTTATTTGTTTCATAGTATTTGTTTCGTTTTTAACTAATATAATGTGGAAAAGTTGTAGAAGAAGGCAATTATATAATTAATATATTTTTTTTTTTAAGTATTCAAAGTGAAAGGAATATTTCAGAAGTTTGTTTTTTACTGATCAATTGGAAGATTGCAAGAATTGAAAAGTAAATATATTGAAATGGCTACACTAAAGGTAAAGAAATTATTTAAACACAAAGAAATTACGAAACTAAATATGCAAAAGATATGGAAACACCTCAGTCGATTCACAACTGGCCTCACCAATTTATAGAAACAGGAACGGTGCCACATAAACAGAGGAGAACTGAATGGCCAAGAATATCTGATGAAGATATTGAGCGTCTCCGTCGGTTATTTCTTTTTAGTCCATCTACAGTCATGACCAAAAGGTTTGAGACTAATTTATGTTGTATTTTTTCATTGGTTTTTGATATTCACGTGATAATATTAATTATTGTAATATTTAAATTATTGCAGCTTTATTAAAAAGTCAGAAGTCCAAATATAATCAGAAAAACAGTGCATTCCTTCGCTGATTAAGAAATCCCGGTCTGGTCCTGTTCTTGTAGTATAGGAGTTTCAGTCCCTCGAGCTCAGCTCTTCGATCAAAAGTGTACAATGATGACAAATATGGGTTAAATTAATGATATTGTTAAATCATAATATATTTCGTGATATTCTTTTGTTAAACCATCGTTGTAATCTTTTTCAATTATAGAAATACTTATTTACGATGAAAGGCGCGCAAGAACATTGTTTTTATGCACCAAAGTGGCTTGAAATGCACACAGGTGGCAGCAGGAAACACTGTCTTTAGAATAACTATGGACTTTAAAAAGACTTGCTACCCTCCTTTAAGACTTCTTCTGGAGGGCCAAGAGCTTCAAGTGAACGCCGAGATCACCTCCTGTTAAGACGCCAGCTCAATATTAGGATTGCCTTCAGTGCCCAACTTGTTCGCGATTGGAAAAAAACAAGAGTGGAAGCTGCCTTGCGCACAGTGAGGTGGGGAACTTCCGAATATGTCTTAAGTTGTAATGTGCTGCCAGGAAGTCTCACGTCATCAAGAAGAAACTTACGGAAACGCTTCACTTTTATAGCAAATATAAAGAATGGGCGGATAAAGACTGGGTCAAAGTAATATCCTCTAAGGAAGCTCCCTTCCCCATGCTATACATTCTCTGCTAGGCTAGGCTAGATTAGTCTAGGCTAAGTCATACTATTCAAGGCTATATTATGCTAGGTACTCTAGTGTTGGTGGTACAGCAAAACGGTCTTAACAAAAAGATCTTTCAACAATTGGTATCTTTTCCGTACTCCCCTTCAAAGAGATTAAAAAAAAGTGGTAGATCACCCCACCCTAATATATAACCCAGAGAAAAATAAGAAAGAATGATACACAACCGATTTCGTCTCCTCCATTTTTTTAACAAAAATGAATCCAACATAGATTAAGAAAGAGAAACATAGACAGATAGCAAACGGATTAAAGGAATATAAGCATTTATCCATTATAGAAAATCAACTTATAAGTTGCCATGAATGATAGGAAGGGAATATTTGAAGCAAGGGCGCGAGGGAAAGTTATCTTTCTTTTAGAATTCAACTAAAGTTGTAATTAACACAAAAATATTTGATTCATTTCCTCAAAACTAAATTCTTCCAAATCTGATCAAATAAAATGAGCTAAAAATCTCAATAAACTTAATATTTCCTGATTTTTCAAGAAATTCTTTCGTCGTGTTTTTTTTAAGGAAATTTATTTCTCACATGAATATGAAAGGTTTCGTCAACCATGTTTATGCCACATTATTTAAAAAGGAAGAAAAGGGAGGTTCCAAAGATTCGACTATATTTAGAAAGGATTTAATTTCGAATAATGTGAGGCTTATCAATAGATGTAAAGAACTATATATAGAGTTAGAAACCTTCAGGATATTTAAAATCTTTCTTATTATAGATTTTAATAATTGAAAACTTTAAAGAGATTAAAAAAATTGAAATGTTTAGAGCAAAAATATATTAAAAGAATTCCTTAAGTAATATTGAGATATTGCAATACAATTACGTCTTATTGGCTATTTTTATAATGGAAGATCATTAAGCGGCCCTACCTTAGATAAAATATAATCTTTCCTCATAACAACTTTCAGTTTCTAGTAAAATAAGATCGTAAATATCTCTTAAACATAATCCTTCTCTGATTTTTTTAACACTGTACTATGTGCCTATTAATGTATCCTTATATACATAAATTTATGTAAAATTAGAGGAATTTATGTTAAATGAATAAGTGCTAAATGCAAATTAAATTTTTCTGTTAACTAAATCGTGAAAATTTAATCATGTAAGATAGTCAATAAAGTGGAATATATATGAATGAAAAGACATGTAATTTGTTCAATAGAAAGTCCTGTTTCCTTCCATATAATTTAAATTGAAAGGATTCAGGCTTCGTTTCCTTCTTATATTTCATTAATAAAAGATATTTTTTCTTTGATGATCTCCTGATAGATACTGTGGTCGATAGTTAGGTTCTTGGAGATGTGATTAATAGAGCGACGCACCTCAGGATAGATAGTCATTAATACTATTAATTAAGGGGAATTAATTTTTTTGCTGGATTACGGGTGAGAATCCGTTTTTAAAATTAGTTACGAAAAGTTTCCTCAAAACAAATCTCTTTCATTTGCCTTTCTGATGTGCTTATTATCTCATCGTTGCCTGTATTTAAATAGTAACCAAGTCTATCTCTTCAACAAATTAATATACGATATTTCCTACGGCAATGCCCTTGAGATGATACAAATCAGAAGGTATCAAAAGAGTATTGAAGCGTATGGAAGTGCTTAACTACTGTAATTCCAATGATTCCAAAAGCGATGCCGTCATGAGTTTCACACCCCTGCTGAGTTACTCAAGGCGGTAAGGTTGTGAATTTTGTTCCAGACTAATCGTGACTAAGAGTAAATAGCCCAACCGTGGACTGACCAGACATGAGCCATATAAGATTCCTATATCTGGCCGGAGGAAGGAGCGACAAAGGTAGCCCTCGATAGTCTAAGAACCCGGTAGCCAGATGCAACCAGCCTCGCTGAAACCAAATGTGTCAATGTTTTGCGCCGCAGTAGACGCGTTAGTGGCCAAGTGCGCGCGCGTGGCTGTCGCGCATCCACGATCGCCTATAACAAATTCCATAACGACTTGTATTTGTGTCTGGAGCCTACGACGAAAACGAAGACGAAACCCTCAAACCTACATATATTATAAATGTCTTGGTAGAAAGAGACTAGTTCTTATGAGGTAGTTAGACAAAATATATTGTATTTTAATAGTTCTACGAAAGAAACCAGGTGAGGCATAAAAGTTTGTCCAAATACCTAGTACCTAAATAGATGTTTTAATATAAGTAGTAATAGTGAAATTGAAAGCAGGTAAATATTTATTAGATAAAGAAATACTATTTAATGTATACACCCAAACTTTTAGGCGAATTAATTTGGTTCTGTAGAATTCAAAAATTTCTTTATTTCTACATTTATTTACGTATTTTATATGAAGAGTTTAGGTTAAGCGTATAGTATATCATATAATCTTATTTCGGATAGGTGAGCTATTTGCACATATAATTACCAATAATTTTGAAGAAGTTATAACTCTTGGCGCGAGATTAGTTGTTTACAATTGTTGGGGACAAACGAATATAGGAAATTTTTGCTGTGAGAATTTGACGGGAAAATGAGACTAAAGATTTAAAATATTTTGCCACTTCTGGCTTATCAGTATAATTTATTTTAAACAACGATATATATTACATCGCAGTAACCGTTTTTTCTCATCCCTAGGTATTTTGGAAAAATATTCATGGATTATTTTCTTTGTTCACCTTTCAACTCGCTGTTTTAGCAATACATATGTTGGGTCGTGCTTCAACTTACTGCACAATCAAATAAATTAATTATGAAATTAAGTTCTAATCAAAAATAGTAGCATTCAACTCGGGTTCATAGAGAAGTCCTTTTTCTTCTAATGTGTTGTATCTAAGTATGATTAATACATATTATCTCCGCTTTAATAGTTTTGAGCAAAATGAGCTCTAATTAGATCAATTTTATCTTATCTCATCTATACCAAGGCAAATGGTATATATTTCTACTCTTAAACGACTAATTATTAAATATAGCTTAGTCTTAGTCAAATGGGAAGAATCTTTAGACAATTTACCTAAAATAAATGACTATTAATTATTCGATTTTAAAGTATCAGAAACTGAATGACTGCATGGACCAGAGGTTCTCACTCACAGCTCTTAAATAACTACAAGAAAAAATTGCGAAAAATTGGAAAGAATTTTCGAAGAAAAGTTACAAAGAAAAAGATTTCAAAATTGGCGACAATTTTATTGCAACATAAACTAGCACACAAAAATTGGATTCTCTGCAGACTGAATTTGTTTAAACATTAAAAAGAATAATTTACCATTCCCAAGGGAAAATTCTAATCTTACTTTATTAATTAAAGCAATGTTTAAGAGAAATATTTTGATTCGAGAAAGAGAAATTAAAAATGGAAAATCTTAGTGTTTGTCCAATTGTTATTAAGTTTAAAGTTGCAAATAAATGTCTTAAAAACTAAATTACAATAAAACTGCTTAGGTGTAGCAAAAACTTCTAATCCTTAGTGAATTTTATTGGAATTATTTTAAAAATTACATTGATAAGAATAGTTTTAATTTCATAAATAACAGAAAAAAACAATTTCCTACATTATGGTAGACATATAGGAAAACGAAAGATTAGCAAAGATTGAGAAAAACAGTCCTCAAATTATTTTCCTGATACTGAAAAAGAATAAAAGAATCCGGATTGTGTATTTTCTTTTTTCAATAGCCCAATAAACCATTCACGGGGAAGTTCATTGAAGGAACACCATATGGGCATACACTTAAGAGGTTATCAAGATCAAGCTTTGCATCTTGAAATTTCTCTCTAATAATGTTCAAAGTATCAATACCGCGAGCTCTATCTTCGAGAGTGATTAGAGATAGCAGTTCTTTAATCCAATGAAAATCCCACTTTATAGAACGGATAATCATTAAGACCTGAGCTGAATAAGTAATTTCATTTGATTCATCCGACGCGATGGAATAAAGTAATTCCACTTTAAATATTGCATTAAGTTGTGCCTTTAATTTCCAAGCTAATGCATGTTCGCGGTTTATTATTGTTTTTTTCTAGCTGCTTGAATTTATTTATTCTTGTGTACCTTTTCAGGATCTAATCAACTCACAACTTCTAGGATTGACTCCTTTATAAACTCAATACCACTAACTGCTTTCCATAATTTTTCTAGTAAAAGAGCTCTTTTAAAGGTATCTTCATTGTCATCATTCTTACTTTAAAAAAGTATCAAAAATATTTGTTGCCTAAGCTTTTTTCTACCTTCAATTTACAAAACGTAACATTCCAATCTTCCTCTTTTAGTTTAAAATATTTATGATTTGATTGTGTTTGGTAATGAATCTTAGCATTATATTTTTCCAGACATACATTATAGTATAAGATAATAAACAAAATATTTTATCTATATTGGGCAAAGGAAAGTATCGCAAGCACCTATCTTCAGTAAATTCTCTTCATTCTTCGTTTAGTATTTCTTTTTCTTTGGAGTCATATTTTTGGTAGTACAGGTCCAATAAATGTCAATTGAGGTTATTTAAGGAAAGAAGCTTAAAATGATGATTCAAAGTTCTTAACGATTTTCAGGACTTTTTTTAAAATATTAAAATCAGATTAATCCTTAAAAAGTGAATTTAACAAAAGTACCACAAATCAGAACTACATAAAGGAGAAAAATCACTTGGAACCTACACAAAATTTGGGATGTCAAATCATATTGCCAATCAGGGCTGCCAAAGAGCGCGGAAAATGCTAAGTTGATTGTGTCTAATTAAGATAAAGTTCATTTTTAGAATATGTCTTTCCTTTTTTGTGCATAAAATATATATCAATACTTTTTAAAACAAAATAAAACTAAATGTAAAACTAAAGAATATTTAAAAAGTGTGTCAAAAATCTTTAAAAATCGTCAGTTTTAGAAAGCTTTGTTTAAAAATAAAAAAGAGGATCCGATTTTACTACAATTATCTTCGTTAAGAGAAAAGAATCACCATTCGTGTGAAAAGAGAGCGGTAAAAGTTATATTTTACGTTTAATTTTTAGCAAGTACAGTTGTATTAAATACTTATATATTACTTATTTCTGCTAGATGATTAAAATATTATCTTCATAAAATAGAAAAACAAAACAAATTCTATAAAAATGTATGTTGGATTAAAATGCCTCAAATGGTCTCCTTTGAAACATGTAATGGCGGAATACGGCCATTACAGGTTTTTGCTTTAATAGATAGGGAGAAATATCATTTCGTCCTCCTATAATTAACAAAGTACGAATAGTAATACAGGATATATGCATCCATTGTTTGCATTTATCCAAGTTATTTGAAGTGAAAAGATCCCAGAATTTTCGGGGGTTACATTTATAATGCGATATTACCAGCCCCTATTTGTCTTTCCTTCTCTAAAGAGAAAATCTATATTTAGAGAGGTTGGGTCTAAAGAGGAAATATTAATCACCCAATAAAAAGAGTAGAAACTCTGAGGCGAGTAAATGAAAAGATTAATTTGAAGTATTTGTGGGTAATTTTGTGTGTTTATTTTTTATGTTAGGATTTAACAGTTCACTCATATTTGATGTACATATTTTCAATATAAGAAGCATATACGCCCTCAAATTTTAGAAAGCAAAGTGAGATTAGAAGTTTGAATACCCAACCAGTGAAGACTTTTAAATTATTAATATATATTGATACTTAGTAACGACTATAGTAATAAATATTTCATTATAATATATTTCTTATCTAAAGGGAAATTATATAGAGCAATAGTATAATATTTAGACCCCAAAAATTTAAATAACGACACAAAAAATAATATATAATATTCATGTAATGTGAATCTATCGGTATTAATATTTGCAAAAGGTATCTCATATTTTCCTTTAAAGTTGCATTGATTTTCACTAAAAAGTTTTGTCATTTCATCTAACAATTTTTTCAATACTAAATTAAAGAAAAAACTAGGGGTGGAGGAAGCTCAAAGATTTATAATAGACATTTTGAAAGATTCGAATAACCTAAATGAAAATGTAGATAAAATATATCAATCTGTAATCGAAGCTAACACTTGGAACCCGGAGAAATTGAAAAGAATTCTGCGGTGGTAATTTCAGCCGACTTCAAAGTATACAAGAAATGCTTGAAACCCAATTAAAAGGAAATCCAATGCTACAATAGATAGTACCGATTTTTTGTAATAGTTCTTGAGACATAATCATTAGTCTACCCCTAAATGGGGTAGACTTCCCATCGCCGAGCAGAGCCTTAGCAAAGATGTGTGTATGTTAGAATGAGTACAAAGCATGGCGCTTAATCCTCTCAATAAAAAATAGCTGCGTAAAGTTAATATCCCTTCCAAGTAGCTGCTCACGCGTCCATCTGAGAGAGGTTCTTAAAATCTTAAACGTTTTCTAACATAAATTAATCGATATTATTCGAGTTGGATTATAAAGCGAAAAACCGTGAAAATGGATAAGAATTGGTCAACAAGGAGTCTTCATTTGCATAGCACAACAACGTTATCTTTAAACTTACTAAAATGTGAAATAGCATACCCAGAACTGGTAGTGGAAATTACTTCGGTCAATATATTTAAAAATAGACTAGAGGATAATTATTTACATAAAATCTAACATACAAGAAGGAACACGAGGAATATCCTTCTATAATATCAGGTCTGAGTACTTATATATACATAATCATACTTATATATAAAGAGAGAGCGAAAGAGCTGGCTAGGAGAGGGTGTAAATTATACATATATAATTTACATCCTCTTCTCTACATCTCTTTTGCTCTCTATTTATATATATATAATTGTGAACTTAAATGGAAACTGTGCCTATGGTATAACTTTACTCTTTCAATAACACAAATTAAAATAAAAACAATCCTATAAGAAATAATAAATTAACGGCGAAAAGTAATTGACAGGTAGAGAAGGAAGGAATTTTGAAAAATAGTGTTAGAAACGAAATATCTGACAGCATTCTATTGCAAATAGATCATAATATGTATATTAAATAATTTAACAAATAAAAATACTACTTTTCTTGAGAATTTTAATATTAAAAGAAATTATATTTATTTTTCTGCTATTCAAGTTGCTATATTTGATTTCATTTCCAAGAACCATTATCGTTAACCTGGTTTCCACATTGCCCTTTTTATGATTACATTGCTTATTATAGTGTAAAACAACTCATTAAATCTATTTTCTTTTTTGCAAACAACATGTTGACAATAATTTATAAAAAAATACTAAATTTAGTGGAAAAAAGATGAGCGTATTTAAGCTTCATTTCTTTTGGCTAATATTATACAGAAATATTGTCACTCACGCGCCAAGTATTTTATATTTCTAGCCTCATGACTGATTTGAGCTGTTAAGAAACTGTCTCTATTTCTGCATTCTTGTTTAGAGATCGCTTGATTGATCTTTTAATTAAATAATGAACATCGCAATTTCTACCTATATGCACTATATCTATCATTTCTCTCAATTTTACTATATGTGCTTAATCTCTTTGTGCCTTACTTTAATGCTTCTGTGACGCAAATTTGAACTATTCTAAATATAGAAAGTTTAATGTTCTAGTTACTTCTCTTTTATTCTGTTATCCTGCAGAATTCATTCTCTTTTTCCACCAAAGTTTTTATTTTTTTAACTTCTTCAAGAATTTTTAAAACTTGGAATAAATAATTAGTGATTATTTCATTTAAGAAATTTTATTTACTTCAACTTTTCGAATATAAAGTTTGGCTTATTTACTACCTGTCTTATTTTTTATTTCAATTCATTAATTCTCACTACAGAATGGGCCTGAAAGTTCTACGAGTTGTTAAAATTAGATATTCACAAAAAAGGTCATTTCTATCATAGAATTATGAAATATTTAAAATCTGTTCAGTATTTTATCTTTTTAAAAGGAATTTTAATTATTTAGGTATCAAACAGCAAGATTAAAATTTGACGTTTTTATTTCAGTAGAAATGGTTTCCATTTTATATATATATATATGTACATATATATATATATATATATATATATATATATATTTATATATATATATATTCCCTCAGGATATGACACTGCTGCTACAGGCCCGTTGCAGGAAGGCATTATGCATGAGCATAAGTGCCATCTCTTGTTTGACATCGCTGACTTAGAGCATCACACTACTTCGTAACAGCCCATCTCCCAGACGGAGCGATTATATGCTACACTGCACAGCATAAAACGTCCTTCACCCGAGAAATGTTTAATAGTACTACAACCATCATTTTCCGGGAGAGTGATTAACTACAAATGTGTACTGGTGAAGACATCACTCTAGGGATACGGAAACTACCAAAACAATCAAGCCTCAGCCCGAAACGAGTTAACCCACCACGTTTCAACTAATAAAGATATTCCACTCTCCAGCATTGTTCGCCTCCTTTCGGTTTTTGGTAAATAAAGTGTTTCAAAAGGTTAAAAAGCTGCAGCGCGACTTTAACTGAAGAGTCATTATTGTCGATTTTAACAAATCTAGTATACAACATGGCCTCCTGTACGATATATATATATATATATATATATATATGCTCAATTAAAAATTTTAGGATTCCACCATTCGGCGTCAAAAGATCCTTTCTTCAAACAAAGAGGAAGATTGACTTTGGTATTTTGTGCTCTACACCTCTTAACTACACCATATTTCCTTACCTTGCTAAGAAACATGTTGTTGTGAGGGCAACAGAGCTGTCAGTTTTTCCTTATTTTCAAAACAGAAAACAGGATTACGAGTGGAATTAATTTGAGAAACATTTTGAACTTTGGAGGTAGAATTAATCAATAGAGGATAATAGAAAAAAACTTTATTCGCCATTACTTTAATGGTTCTATTCTCCTATCGTGTAATTAATGTTTGGTATTTAACTTGTTATTAAGTTTTAATTGCGCATAAGTTAGGATACTACAGTTGAATGCCTACAAAGACTAAAATATTTTGTAACCTGATTAAAAGGAAATTAATTGTAATTTAGTAATAATTAAATATCGTAATTGTCGAGAAGGCCCACAAATTTCACTTATTCCTAAAACTGCTATTCCCACTTTAATAAATCAGAACATACGAGTATTGAAATTATATATAAATTATCATGACAAAAGTCTTAGCGAGTACCAATATTATATACAGGTGAAGAGAATCAAATTTGATTCTAACTTTACCTTCTAGTAACCTATTCGACCATAATCAAATACTTCACTCGTATATTAAAAAAATCGTAAAAGCTGAAATGAAGCTGAATATCAACATCATATTTTGTCCACAGTTACAATCAGTAATGAACTGAATCTCTGTTCAAGGAGTTGATCTATTCTCTGCCTCCAGCATTTTCGATTTATGTAAGTCTGACTATTTTAGGGATTAATTACTGATAGGTATTTTAATTAATCCTTATAAAGAGCGCTAGTTTATTATATAGAGATTGCAATCATTATTTATTAATTTAAATATATATCCAAGATCATAATGGTTAATTATAGTAACTAATCTTTTTTAAATATTATTTACTTAATCATCTTCATGATTAATCTGTATAATTGTGCAGGAAATAATATTTTCCTAAAAAGAAAATGTCTATTGCTGCTCTATTATAAATAGGAAAATGACTTCTTCGAAATCTCAACCCTAAGTCTCTTGAAATGCTAGCAACTTGATTTATGTCTACATTTTCCTATCCGAGGAAATAGCACATCTATTTTGGGGATTATAAACATTATGTTAAAAAAATTATGTTAATATTTTTTAACATATTAATGAAAATCTTTAGATCCCGTATCAAAATATTTTCCAGATGTTAAAAATATATTTAAATTAAAAGTGATTATGGTAAGCTTTTTTCCATGTGTGAAGATTATTTATGAATGACTTCGCTGAATAATTAGTGTTTATCTGAACGATCTCTATATACAGAATTGATATTTGTAACCTAGTTATACCGATTTTACAGCGCACAGGTAAACTATTTTCTCCCACACTTTCTCGTATTATTAATTCACAAAAAAATCATGACATTGAGAATTCCTAAGGTAGTAACAAAGCCAATATGCTTTTTGTAGCATTTCCACATAACTTAGTACCGAAAAATGTCCGAGACGAAATTTATGTATTTCGACATCCATTTTTTCAGTTTATCATCTACGCTCTGTGAGTCAAGTGTCTACGAGTTGCCAAGGGTAAGCGCATTTCATACCAGAAGAAATACGATGGAAGTTTTCTACAAATTCTCTACTAAATTAGGTTGTTGGGGAGATTCCCTTACGTATAACAAAGTTTTACCAAATTACAACTTTAGGTAACTAATTTCCAACGCCAACTCCATTACAATTTTTAAAACAATTATTAAACATCATTTATTATTTATAGAAAATGTGTGTTAATTATGACTGAAGCCAAGGGTAATTTCGAATATTTAGTTAATAACAAGGAACTATTGGTAATAGGCTTTGATATTTATCTAATTTTAAGGTAAGTGTAACTCTCTCCAAATTTTTATGTAACCAGGAATGAATATAAAGCGTTTCATGATATTTCTGACCCTTCTATTCCTTTGCATATCTTTGATCTCGAATTATGCAGCAAAGATTAATGCATACTTTTTCAGTCTAATAGTAGGAAGAAGCGGCTTATTTATCTTATCTTTGAGTAATTTATGATTAAAAGATCTGGAATTCAAGTTTCAAAGTGTTTAAGTTCTAAATGAATTTTTAATATGCCCTCAATTTTAATTTTAAAATAAAATATTAAAGCATTTTCGGCAAAATATTATTCCCTTGTAGGTGATTTGATCGAAAAGTATTTGACGGTTTAAATAAATGCTTCTCTTTTATATTCGTAATGTCACGCAATAGAGAACGCGCTCCTTTAATGAATAAAACGGGTGTGCAGATTTACAAGAGGAACTGTTCCCAAAGTTAAGTGCTTTTCAAGTTGTGTAATTAACTAATTCTAAATTGTTGGTTGGTATTAGACTTGAATCTGGCTCGTTTTTGTATCTCGCAAATTCCTTTGCAGAAGACTTGGTTATTATTAGTGTTTCACTGTATTTGGTGATGTAGGTAGAGTTAGGATTATTCTTATCCTTTTTCCGAGTAAGAATGTCATATTATTGAAGTGATGATTTGGTGAGCTTTAGTAAATTTACAAGTCAACATTATTTCAATTATTGAACCTATGCTAGTTTTATGCTAATCACAGTGGAAAGTTTAATGAAACACCTTTGATTAAAGGCTGAGGAAATGATTCTTAAAGTATTGACCATGGTGGAGTAATCGAGCTTCTAACTGTAGAAAAAGACTTTAAATTGTCTAGAATATCCATATATTAAAGCTAAAGATTCCAAGTAATAAAATGCTGTCTAAACTTATATTTCTTTTTTTGTGGATTAACTACTTTATGCGTTTTTTCGTACAAAATTTCAATCAAAATGATCGCATTTTGCATCTATAATGATTTATTTATAATTATCAATTAATAAAAATCTTGCTAGTGATATTAATAGCACAGAACTATTTTTTTAAACAAGTTAGGTTTAAAGGGTATACAAATTTATTAGGGACTTAAGAATTAACAAGAAAGCAGATAGCGACGAAACGGTTTAGGAAAAAATCGCGATCTTAAAGAGGGTAATTTAACCTAGATATTTACACTTTTCTTAAAGCAATTGCAAAGAAAAAGTACCGCCCCTTAAAAGTGTGTAACGTTTCCCTTTTGACTAAAGCTTTAAGAGGTACTAAAGAGGAAATATGAAATACGAAGTATTAAGCTAAGTTTTGCAAATAAGAATTAGAGTTTTCAAATTCCAGGGAAATCTTGCTCACTTTGAGAGAAGTAAGAAAAAAAGTAGTGAATTAATTCTCTCACCCTTAAATATTGACATAACAATTAAAAAAGGGAAACCCTGACAATCATTCGCAGAAAGGAAATAGAAATCATTAGATAGAAATGTGCGAACTGATTGGCATTACTATATTCTGTCACTCGCCAGCAGTAGGCTTGACGTCCCCAGCGCCACCCACCCGCTCAGAGCACTGCGTTTAAGAAATAGCCTTTGATAGGTTGCTGGACAGATGAGTGATGGGTACTTGTAGAGAGAGAAGGAAGAACGAGACCACTGCATCTTTACTATGTTTAGGAGAAAATACTTGGTGTGGACTGAGCTGTCTATTCATATAACATCACACTTTGAAATGCTTGAAATAAAACATTTCCCGACAAATTAAAAAATACGTACATTTTTGGTTGTCATAAAAAAGTTCGACCCATCTTCTATTCCTATTTAATTCTTAACAGATTTCCAGAATTCAATGATCAAAGTCTGCCGTATAGTTTTTCGAACCATTAATCAAAGTGGATTTTTTCTTTTTTTATTCTATTATTAGATAAATCCAAACTTAAACAAATACATGAAATAGTGGATAAGTTTGATTCAAAATTGCGTAAGTTGTTTTCTTTGGAACTTGTGCCTGTATAAAAAATTGAGAATGCTTTTCAAACGCTATGTGATTATGAAATTTTTGAGCCAGAATCACAAGAAGTTGTTGATTAATTGAAAACACTTAGTTAGGGCTTCCATACAGAAGATGACGTCATTAACGTCCTAAATAGACCCTCTAAATTTGTAATATCTACTTCTTTGCCAAAAATAATTTCCCCAAAACTAATAATAATGCAAAAGAATGGAATAGGGAGTTTAGAGAGAAGATGATTTCTCGTCATCCAAATATTTCGGAATTTCGGGATTGCATTAAAAATGAACAAAGGCGAACTGAGATCAAAATTGAACATTCAAGGGGTGGGGAAGTGCCTGGAAAAGGAAGGAAAGCCTGAAGTAAATCAGCTGTGCAAATCCAAAGTATAGTTATGAATTAAAACGAAGATAAATGCATTCTTTACTACTTGATAGGCATAGCGCAAATATCATTTAGAAGAAAGCCAAATTTTGATATTTAAATTTATTTAATTAAAAAGGTATAATATCGGTTATTAATCGCTTTTTAGTTATTATATAGATGTTTATAGATACGTTGATGAAATATAGAACTCAAATAAAAAAAATTAATTTTTATCCTTTTACAGTGAGCTTTCTCCGTGAGGAACTTTTCTCACTAGGGGAACTTTCCGTGACGGGGAACTTTCTTCGCACAGAACTTTCTTCGCACAGAACTTTCTTCGCAGTGATTTGATAGCGATGAAAATATTCTACTTTAATTTGATGGCGATGAGTTTTTCTGCGTTAATTTGACATCCGTGAACTCACTGGGAAGAAATAAATTCGAAAAGTTTGAGTATTGAAAGACGGAAGATTAATTAACATAAATTATAGATTATTATTTATATTTTGAATTCTCTTTAAATTAGAACAGCTATTTAAACTCAAATTCATTTATTATTCTATTCATGATCTTGATTTAGATTGATTAATCATATACCGGCATGGTTTATAGAGTTTTTGAAACTCTTTATTTCCAAAATCGTATTTCAAAAAATAGATGTAGACGTATATATTTCTAACCAGTAACATTCCTGGAAGAACTACCAGCGAATTTAAATGCAAGTATTCACAATAAAGAGTTCAATGATGTGTTCGAATTTTTCTAGAATTTTTCCTTATCCCCTCACAATAAAAAGAATCTCTTTAGTCTTAGTAATGATCTAAAATTTCAAACTTTAAATTGTCAAATGAATTTGTCCAAACTTTCATGAATTTCTAGTTCGATATTTCAGAGGGAGAAAAACTTGCCGGTCGAAGTCTTGGATATTATCGAAAAGGATTGATGATATTTAAATAATTGTGATGGTGTTTGAGGATGCCTAATATTACGATCGCATGGTTAATCATCGAAAGCAGAATTGACATAAAGAGAGCAGGAATAATATATAGCTTAATCTAAGAGTATTAATGAAATGGTAGCTAATAAACGCTAAAATTAACGTTTAGGACAACTATATAGTGCCAAGAAGGTCATTCTATATAATATCAGAAAAGCTTTCGTGATAACCTACAAGATTTTCACTCTTTTTTATTGTTAAAACATTAATATATGCACAAATAGAGGACAAAATGGTTTGAAAGTTTTCATAGAATTCCGAGAACGCCATTTAATATGAAGTCAAGCCAAATTTCGCCACGGTAACAGATTGTTGGATAGGAACTTAAAACTGCTTTCGAAGAGTAATCCACATCCTACCTCTGAATTTTGAATCTCACAAATAAAAGCTAACATAACCTGAACTGTTGTGTTAATTGTCTCACTTAATTTTGACCCCTGTTTGAAACCAAAGACATCAGTGCAAGTAAGGACAAGTGTATGGCAATCTTAGTTTGCACAGTCGTCCGAAGTCCAATCTCGGGCCCGAGGATGTGGTCGACCAGATAGAGGGTTTATATATTTTTCTTAATAGTACCATTTTGTTTTTTGATATAATAAAAGAATTATTAGAAAGAACTTTGATAAAAAAAACATAAGTCATACCAAACTAAGATGAAATTATTATTCAAATACTCAAAAAATCCTCTTCTTAAATAATAGAGTTATTGATCATTTTTCTTTGTTAGCACAGTAATGACCTCTGCATTTTATAAGTTTGTATTAAACTTACTTAAAAGAGTTCCGTTAGTTCTTTGAAAAAAATGGTGAAGTTTAAAATAAATAAATGCGAATATCAAATGTTTAAAATTTTATAGAACAAAAAGAAATACAATTAATGAAGTTCAGAAAATTTATAAAAATTTAACCATGGCTGCTTTTTCTTTTATATTTTGGGATATGCAAATGTTTTATCGAATTTATTAAAAAAAAGGTTTTAATTTCAATTTTTATCTGAATAAAATATCAACCATATAAAATAAATGCAAAGTAAAAATATTAAATAAAAATTTAGATTGGGAAAAAATGAGGTCTGATGATTCATTTTCCGTATTTAAAATAATTCCGATTTTTATTTTACCTTTATTACTACTAAATAAGTATAGATCTGAAATACAGACAATATTATATTATTAGAGACAAAAGATGGTTACACGTATATTAAATGGTTTTATGCAAGTTATTTCTTAAAGTTTATTTATAGTTGTACAAACATAACTAAAGGCTGTTGTTTCGTATATTTAAAGCTTTTTCAAAGTAATTTCTAAATTAGAATTTTCTAATTAGAATTTTTACTTACTGAATCAAAAGTCTAAATATATATATATATATATATATATATATATATATATATATATATATACCAGGGAATAGCTTCGCCACTCCCCCCTACGGGAGAGCTTGAGCTTCGCTATTAAGATTAAAATTTAAAATCTTTAAAAAAGCATCAATGGTTAATTTTTTATAAATTTTCTGAACTTTGCTAATTATAATATTTTTAAAATGGAACTCTAAACTAAATTTCTCCCCTTTCAAACTATCACGTTGCTAAAATATAAATATAGAACAAGATATATAAAAAAAAACTTCGGGACTTCACCATTTGTAATTCTTTGGGTTTTAAAAAATTCACAATATTTCGAGACTTATATTTATTTCTGAACTTGACCATTTTGTAGTTGTATATTATAAAAGAATTATTAGAAATAACTTTAATAAAAGAAACATAAATATCCTCTTCTTCAATTATAGAGTTTGTGATGATATATATATATATATATAAATACTTGTATTACAAAAATCCCAGATATACTGCAAGACCCTTCCAAATTTCCTAAATCTAAATAGACATTTCAGAAACTCCCCAAAAAGATATCAATTGACAAATATGTGGAGCAAATAAAGTAAAAGGGGGTGCACACTTTCAAATCTTACCGGCGAAGTTACTGCAGGATATATGTATGGTAACCTAAAAACATAATAATAACAACCCCTTAAGACCGTTAATTTCACAAATCTGATGCCAATATATAACATTTCAATAGAAATCAATAAAAATAACGGTGATTAAATCTGCAATGAATATTCATTCAAAGCAACAGAAGTATTTATAGATATAATAAATTAAACCAGACCAAATGGAATCATTGATTCATGAGATGAATAAAGCCTTTTCACTAACCTCACAACTGAAACAACGATAAATACAATAATTGAATAAGTTTATCATAACTTCAACAAACCTGACGCCAATCATGATCCTAACATTTTAAGAATTCTTTGGAGACCAGGGACAATGGCTGGTCTCATTACCACAGACAAGACAATCACACGACCAGTACTAGAATACACCAAAAGAATCTGGTATCCAATTATTTCAAAAACCAACACACAAACACTACAGCCAATACAAAACAAAGCCCTCCGACTACCTAAAACCACATTTATCACAAATTAGGCAAAAAAAGCAACATCCAAATCATCCCCTTCATCACATTATCAGACAACCTCCCAATCACAAACACAAAAACAGACCATTTTCGGTAACAACAATAACTACACCAAACTTAGCCAGAGACCATAATTCAACAACAAAAGATACAATCAAGCAAAACATAAAAACAATCTACTCATAGCTCAAACAACAATACTTGATACACAGAACCAACAAAAAATATTAAGGAAACCATCTCCAACCATACACAACTCAGAACAAACACTCACAAAGCAGATCAGAAGAACACTAGCACAGATACGAACAAACAAATCATCACTTCTGACATAATACATGCACAAAATATCTCCGAACACCCGGACAGAACCAAACTGCCCCAAATCCTAACACAGATACAAGACATCACACTTCTATTCAACTGTCCACAAATGCACCCAGACGTGGGCTCGGTGGATCTCTTGGAGAGACCCCGGGAGGTGGCTGGTCTACTCTTGCAATGGTACGCGAAGCTGGGTTGGGCCCTGGAATAGGTGTGAGGATCTCCGACCTACTGTTCGGCCGGGGACTCGGTCGCCACCACCACCAAATATATATAAATCATGTTCATAGAATGAGTTAAAATTAAGCCATGGCACATTTTAGGGTTGTAATCTTTGGTATATAAAACAAAATTTAAATGGATAAAAAAAGAGGTAAGGATTTTTTTGGGGTATGCGAACAGAATTCAGCTAAAAAATTTCTGAAAATCAGGTTGAGAATCTAAGTATGGATATGAAAAAAATAGATCAATGGAAAATTACTAGGAAATATTTAGTGGAAATATTTTAATTTTAAAGACTATTACCCCGTTGCTAGAGCGAGATAGGACGTCGGACACAAACCGAAGATCAATCAGCCTACAAATATTGACCTTATTCTGACTGAGAGCCGAAATAAACTCAGAGTAAAGAAAACTACACTTATTATTGATGAAAGGATAAAAGATAAAGGGTGAGGAAATTGTTAAGAAAAGAGGAGAGTGCGTAAGTAAGCGAGGATTAGAGAAAGGGAGAGAGAGTGCTGGAGAGAATGAAGAGAATGGCGGAGAAAGGGATGGAGGAAGGAAATGGGGGAGAGGAGAAATATGGAGAGATGGAGAAAGAAGGAGGAGGAATAGGGAGCTAATGGGGGAGAGGCGAGAGGATGAGGCAGTGGTGGGGAGAGGTAAGGGAGAGAGGGAAGAGCGAGGGAGAGTAAATAAAAGAGAGAGGTTAAGAAGGTTGAGGTGACGGATGGGAGAAAGTGTGCGCGTGAGATAATGAGGGTAAGGGGAGAGAAGGATGAAATTAGTGAAAGTTTTGAAAGAGTTGGAGATAAACTGGACTGATAGGATGATGATGACGGATAGAGGAGCAAGTGGGCATGAGAGGGAAGAAGAGGGGAAGAGAAGGGGCAAGTGATGGGGACCCACACGCTCACACATATACACTCTTTTTATAATCCTACGTAGATTTACGCCTGTTGTTATTTAAAATGTTTATTATTTCACATAATACATTACTCTTTAAGCCTAAATTTTGCAGTTTATTCTCATTTTCTCAAGTATTTTAAAGTAAAGTTCTTCCCGTTCAAAGTTGCAAATGTGTTGTTCTTTATTTCCTAAGACCCTAAATATGAACGTTCGTCATAGAATCGTTGCTGCGTGTAATAAAGGGTGTTTGACAGAATGCGTGGATTATTTTCCCGCGTTTGCTACCTCAAAATTAAATTGCACCTCATCGGCAACCCAACTTATCACTATATATATAACGAAAAAGAAAACCTAATTAAATTATTTTCACTTCAATTTCCACTACGTTACTTGTAGTCAAGTGAAATGCAAGGTAAATTTTCCCACATAGCAAATACGCCTCTTCTACAGTGGATTTTCGTTTTTTCGCTTGTTTACTAAACCTTCATTAATTCAGGGAATCTCAGAGCAAGCTCACGGGTCTGTACATCTGTCCTTCACTGAGGATTTTCCTTTACTTTGTATTATGGGGACGGATTACCTGAATTTAAATCTGTTGGGGAAAAACATTTATTCTTTTGATTTAGCTGTTGTTTGCTAACTTGGTGGGTTAAAATTAAGTCTTGTTTTAAGTTCTCGAATTTGTATAAATGTTTAATTCTTTGGGATGTTTATCTGTTTCATTAGTGAATTATTAAAAACTTGCTTTTAACCATTATACTTATCACTAAATATTCATTAATATTTACAATTATCACTTATCCAAATAAGTCCCATCGTCAGCCGTGATTTAAATCCAGGGCTTCATTCTAAGGCATTTTTTAAAGAAATTTCTCGCCAGATTAATCCTTATCCGAAGAATCTAGTTAAATGTAAAAACGACTTTTCTTAAAAGCAATACCAAGAGATATCAAAGAATAAGGATATGATTTGGAAAAAAAAAAGAAAAATTGCTCGAAAGTAAAAAAAAAATCTGATTAGAAAATTTCCATCTTGAAAAAATAGGTGAAACAATAAATTATAACTTTTTCTGGATTTGAAAAGAAGTTTTGAATAACATTTGTTAAGTAACACACACACATTATATATATATATATATATATATATATATATATATATATATGTACATATAAAGAGCAAATATAAATTATTCGGCGATAACAACTACAACAATGCTTTCTCCCTAAATACTCTATTAAAAATTTCCCCTTGATGCTAAATTCCTGTCTTCTCAATATGGATTGCCTTCACTTTGAAATGATTTTCTGTCCTTGTTATTTGTTTCAATCAAAGTAGTTTTCTCTCATATATATATATATATATATATATATATATATATGCAAAATAAAAGTGGGTGAATTAAGGATAAAAACCTGAAGGACTGGGATAGGATATCAAAGAAATAGAAATGCAGAACTTAAATCAATAACAAATCCGTTTTTGCAGAAAGATGGAGTGTTTAGCCAAATACTTGTGATGCCTTTTAAACCTTCTCTTAAGAGCTTCCCTACGGAAAAACATCTCATCTTACTCCTAAAGAGAAATTCTCAAAGAAAAGTTCCGCTTCCAGATTTGAATTTATATATTTTGCAAGGGAGATGCTTTTGGTTAAATAATTTTGGTAGAGTTTTAAAAAGTTTTGTTTACTTCTAAAGATGCAAATCCATCTCTTCAAAGATTATAGACATTATGCGAAGGAAGAAAAGTTTATGAATAACAAAAAGAGTTTTTTATGCTAAATATGTGCCACAAGATACATTAAGGCTTCACCTTCAGGTTCGTTTGAACTTACCGTTGGTCGCAAAAGAATCAGAGGTTACGATTGACATTCTGCCTATAGAAAGATCCAGCTGAAGTTCCAAATAAATGTCCGTTAAATGTAGAATATAATGAGTCACTTACATAAAAGTGCTCTCAATCACTCACCAAAATTCAACTCATCGGATTGAACGCACGAGTAATAAATAGGAAGATACTATTATATATAATAGCACTTGCTACAAAAGAATTTTAAGAGGGTTTCATACTCTAGAAGTCTCGATGGTTTGGATGAACATGCACATAGATACAGAGTTATGCACAGTTAATCTGTTAATGTTTTGTTAAAAGCAGTTAGGTTAGTTGTTAACAGTGCACTATTCAATTGCATCTGGGCAAAAGAATCACTCATTTGAGTCTTACCATTACGGATTGAAGTTTCTTTTGAGTTCATCTCTTCACTTAGATTTATTACTATTCTCTTTTCTTTTTCTTGGGTTTTTTTTCTCTTACAGATTGTGAATACTGTATGCAATAATCTGGTTAAAACAAGTACATCAATGATGGCTCGAATTCTATAAACATGCCAATAAACATGCACAATCATTCTTTAGATTTACCACGAGCTCTTAAATACTTTATGGCTAACCAAACAATCTAAACAGATATAAAAGATTTCTTGTTCTATCAATCTTAGCTGAAAATTTCTTAAATAAATCTTTGGTATAAAAAAACATTCAGAATTAAATGTGCTGTATTTTCATTTTCATCAAGGTTTAAAGATTACAAATGAGTTGAATCAAGGCTCAATCAAGTAAAAAAGCTATTACTTTTCTTTATGTAGTAGAACAATACCTAACTCAAATATTTCTATGATGAGTCGAAGGCACTAAACAATTAGGTATTTTTAGGACGTAGTCTCATAACTTTAATATTTCCTTCATTTACGATTATGGGCTGCACGTGAATTCATTTTACGCTAAATTAATTCAGGTAGACATTTTTTCCAACATAAGTACCACCGTCGCTTTTTTCATATCTTTACAGACCTTTACTTTAATACTGACCATGCATGCACCAAGTTTATGCCCAACTAAAAAGTACACATAAAAGTTTATGGATGAATTATAAAGAGGAAATTACCTTATCAAATCCTCACACCTGTCGTATTGTATATTCCTTCCTAATCAAATAAACGTAGATAATCTAGGAACTGCACAAACGTGGTGACAGAAGCAAAGTTCACCTTCTTTCTTCAAGAGTGCACCGGATACCTTCATTAAAACATGTGTGAGGAAGTTTCGGTGCCACAAACATATCGGAAACGATCAAGTGGTTACCTATTACCACGTATATGCTTCTTAGCAAAGCAGATAAAAAAGAGGAAGAACAAATTATTGCTATAACTTATAGGAAGTAAATTTTTTAAAATGAAAAATAAAAATCCTGAAATCTGAGAGTATTGCGGAGAGAATTAAAAAAAAGAGAAGTAAGAAACTAATGACGAAACTTTCCTCTTCAAAAAATAGCCCTTTCTGATATTTTCAAATCATCATCTTGTTAATATAGGTCTTATGTTATTTTAAAATCGCTGCCGTTCAACCAATCATAAAGATACCTAAGCTAATCCAAGATGACAGTACAAGCTATCGCCATATCTTCAATCTCCCCTTTATTTGAAAATTTTTTGCAAACACTAGCGTTGGCACTGATTCTCGTCCATATCATTATCCTACATTGAATAGACCTTCCAACCTGGTTTTAAGATTGAACACAGCACTGAATCACCTCTTCTGCTCAGCGTTCCATTCTGATTCTTATTCATATATCGGATGAATTTAATGCTGAAGATCATGATATTTTTCGTCATAACCTTTAGAATTTCCTAGACCTATTTTAGATAGTAAAGAGGTGATTTAACTCGCATACAACATCTCGTTTCAGCCAATTCATCTCGGTCGGATGAGGTGTGCTCTGGTTCCCCGAAGTACTTGATTCTAGTTCTGCTCTGATTTTTTATTTTGATCTATTTTCTACTAATCGGCTCCAAGAATTCACAGAACACCCCTATCTATTTTGTGCAGTACACCTATTGCAACCTCGGGGATCATTTCAATCTGCAACGACTTCATACCTTCTGCGCCATGTAGTCACGTTTACTGCATGACTGATTGCGCTTTCTGACTAATTGCTCCTCTAATGTAGAATGACAAGTCAACTGATATTTGCTCTTTACCATTTCTCGCTCACTTTAACCTTTCTCAGTCGATGAATAATCGTTCTGTGACAGCTCACAGCATCGAAGGCAAATTCGGTTTCATTATCATAGGAAGGAAGAAACGAATAATGCCAAAAAAAAATAATAAAAAATGGCTACAATAGCTAAACACCGATGCTCAAATTATGGTAGAATAAACGTTCACAAAGGGGTACGCAAAGAAAATCGATATTAAGTTCAAACAACATTAAAACTTTTAATTTAATAAAGAACCGCAAAATATGACAAGGAAAAGGGCTTACAAAATTACCAAAAGAAGTGCCTACGTTTTATATTTTAAAAGATCGATATTAGTCCGCTATTATATTTCCCAGAAAATTAATATTATATTCGTGATGGAATCCAAAATTATATGAAATACTCAAATTCTTCACTCGATACGTTTTCAATTTAAAGGAAAGGCTTGGATCATTTTCAGTTGCGTCCAACAACAAATACAAAATATCTTAAACCCATATTCATCATAAATAGACAAGGTTTGTCTCCTTCACAATTTGGTGCGAATCCAATGGCGATATATATCTAACTTAAAATTTACAAATAAAAATTCCCATCGATTGTGTCATACCTTATTATTCCTATTTATCCAATCATTTATTTATTTAATTCTCTAGGCGAAATTGGTGGGTTCTTCCGCTTAGAAAATCAAATCTATGTCAATTGAGGATGACAATACCCGTTATGGTGCCCGCCGGTCGTACGGACTTTTTATGCTACCCTGGAAAACTTTTGACATCACATTTTGATCAACCTGTGATGGAAGAGAGAAAGCAAAACGTGATCCTCTGTGCTTTGCTAGATAAGATCATTCTTATATCCTTTTCTAATTCGGCTAGATCCAACTTGCTTGTGAAGTCAATTGTTTTCTGGTAAGTAACAAGCAAGATTACCACAATTAGTGGAGCAATAAACGGATGGCGAGAAGCAGTCAACTCAGTGTTAATCTCATTCTTTAACCCTCAAGACGAGAAGGAGAAGACATTTGGCTAAAATGAAACACGCAATCTCCTGCGGGTTTCTAAAATAAGATCTATGCTAGTTAATCATCTATGTATTTGAACGTCAAAATTCAGGGCTAATCACTTAATTCTTCATCTTCGAAGGACTGTAAATCGAAGACTAGATTTCCATTGCTCGACAAGTTTTCGATTCGCGTTTATTATAAATTCACGGAGCTCAAAGATCATTTAATTTTTTCTGGGACAATGGATAAAAGACGACCACTAGACACGGCAATTTGATTTCTGTATGTAGCTCCATTTAGAAGACAAAAGGACATAAGTATTATAAAAATTATTTGCTTCTGGTAATTTAATTTGAAATTTTAGAGGAATTCTTTTGCTTTTGTATTCATTTCTCCTCTGCTTCACTGCTCTCTCTATATAAATTTATTTTAGCCCTACTATGTCTTATTTCCCCCTTCTGTTCCAAATGAATTTGGAAGGTCATTGAGTTACAAACATTACACTAAAGATATAGGTGATTAACGCTCCTTGTTTGTCTTAAAAATAGATTGATCTTAGTTCTAAAATGACACTGACGCGAGGGATAATTCTATACTATTATGATTGGTGGGAAGCGTGATGAAAGTATAGATGTGCCACGCTTCCTATTACTATGTTACGGTTTCGGGCTAATAAAAAAAGATAAGGTTTCAATTTAGTTCCTGCGAATTAATATAAGCAGGATTAAGGTGGTTATTTTTCATACAACTTTGCATCCAACCACGACTGTCGAAATCATTCGGCGGGTCAACCCTACTTAGCATCCACTTTAATACATCTCTCTTACAATTGAATGGTACGTACTCCGCATTCACTTAAATACATCTCTCTTACAATTGTGTGCTACGTAATGTAATCTCGACGCTTGTTACAGGAATAATGTTGACGTAAATGTACAATCATTCTTTGGTCTTAAAATCTGCTTTAAAATTTTATAGATCACCTTTGGGCAATAAAATCTGTATCTTTGATAGATGAATTGAAATCGGCTGAGTGATTATAAAATTCATGGCGGCTTAGATAATTATCTTTTTATAGCAGGAGATGTCATAATTATCCATAACCAATACGCAACATTGAGCATAATTTCTGTTTCATCCTTTAAAATGGAGAGGGTAAATTGCTCCCTGAGGATTAAGGAAACGAAAAAACCAGTTATAAAAAGACATTTTGAATATATCATACCGCATAGTGATGCCAGTATTTCCTACATTTCAATTGACTCACAATTTTAGATATTTAAAAAGAGTTATAGGGAAGTTTGTAGTTTAATTTGCTTTTCAGATATTTGGGACACATGAAGCTAACCTACACAAATATTTTTTTAGAAATACCCAAAGAAATAAGAAAAAATTCTGGTATCCGAAAACTTGGGGCTGCCGGTATACATTCTACTACTTTCTTTACATTCATTTTCATTATAGATTAGGAAAAATATGGAGGTATTTTTAACATTAAATGCTCTTCTTATGTAATTAGGCAAAAATATCTATTCTCTGGAAAGTTCAGGCGAAGTAAATCTGTCACTAATGATAATTCATATTTCTTGCGAAAATTAAAATAGTTCTCATTACATTTCTCAGCTGTCGAAAACTTAAGTAACGGGGAGGCAATGCTACGTAGGAATGATACTCTTTTTTTTTTACGTTTTAGATTACTCTCATGGCGTAAATGCAACTGAATGTGTTACTAATTTTGTATTATAAATTCAAAATAATGCGTTCTTTTCGAGTTGGTACCGAAAATTCAACCTAAAAGCCTGCACGAAACGCGCTTAATTTATCAAAGACGGTGTAAATAATAATGGAAAAATAGTTAATTTTAATTATTAACAAGGCACGTTCTATATAAAGCAACTTCTTACACTGCGATGGTTAGGTCTTCTTCAGACGTAATTTCATTAGTTCATCTTAATGGAATAGTTCTGATTTACCTTAAAAGATAATACACAAATTCGTACTTCTGCTAAAAGAGTATAAACAATAATAGGTATGAATATAAATGAACCCTTCATAACCTATATTTTGAGCAACATAATACCTAATGGTTTGTTTATATTAATACCTAACAGGGATTGCAAAAACACTCTGCTTATTATAATTCTTTGTTAAAAGCCCTGAAAATCTGTAACAATTCGTATTGCTACTCTCGATGTTTCAGATAATCGATCTGGAATTCACCATATCACTTTTCCAAAATGAAATTGAACTTGCCAAGCATAATTTCAGGACAGTTCCTGACTTTAGCATAATTTGAGTTAGGAACTCAGATTAATATCTTCCCTTATAGGCGTAATCTTACAAAACTGATCCATAATAAATGATTGATTTATACAAATTTATGTATTCAAATTGATATTATATCCGGTGAAAAACCTAAATTTAATATAGATTCCTTATATTTACATTTAAGTGAAATTTGTACTGATAATAAATGAGCATGGGAACTTCTCGTCTCTTGCAAATCTGTTAAATTAAGGTGTTGGTTGGTGAATAACCAAATGACGATTGGTAAGCTTGGCTCGTTACTTATCAAGACAAACTTCTGTGTGAAAGGCAGAAAATTCGTTGATATTTCTTAGGACGATTTTGCCACTTTCTCTTATTCAAGGAATACCGGCAAATTTTATTACAGCAATTAAATTACAGCATTAATACTCAAACTTTTCTGCTCTCTTCGCTTCCGCTTATTTATGCATTACCCCATTCTATATACAGCCACGTCTAAAGGGTTTTCAGACACCGGATATTTTAGGAAATTAAATAAGTAACAGGCCGTAAATATTTTATTTGATATCAATAAAAACTTAACGAAAATAAGTAGGAATATATAGCAATCCGTTATATATTCATCAAACAATGAACAAGAATTAATAAATAATAAATTGGCAAAACGAAACATGAGCAACATGTAACAGATAAGCCGATGATGCTATTTGAAAATTGTTTTAACGCTAATGGCTCACTACCGATTCTAGAGTTTCTTGGTACTGATGAGAGCAATTTTTGTTCGATGAATGCTCTCTACGAGGGTGCTACATCTTAGAGGTATAAGTTAATTCTAGACTTTTTTTAATTATTTCCTAAGATATAATTTTAGCTCTTCTGAGTATGGCTTCTAGAGGATGCAAATATTCTCCAAATACGCTTTGTTACGTGTGTAGCTATTATATTGGAAGCAAACATATATCTCAACAAATCATGAAAGGTAACAAATTCTGAATAGTATAAAGACTCCTTTAAAATACTAATGGAGTACTAAGAGAAGCTATAGCCCTTCTTATCGTGAGGTGTAAGATGGACCATCACTTTTTATATCAGGAGAGTATGGGGTGATCTGAAGAACCCGCATGATGTCGACTATTCCAAAGTGATAATATTATAATGTAGAGGGAATTAAAATCAGGATAAGCTCTTCATTATTCAGACAAAATAATCCGTAGCACCTGTGACATATCGTCCTTAAAATTTATGAAGGAAACCTTCACTTAATATTCGATATAAATATACATTTATGTGGAATGAGGTATTAAATTGATTCATTTTTTAGACAAAGTTTTGAATAGATTTTTTAGTAAAAGAATCATAAAATAGAGGCAGCAAAGAAATGAGTCAAGAATTTAGAGCAGGTATGACTGCTGTTCCACATTTTGCAAATCAAATGAAATGGATGATTTGATCACGGAATTCGGTCTCTCTAAATTAGGAGCTGAACTTTTACCTTTCATTCTAAAGAATATAATTTATTTATACAAAGACTTCGGTAAATTTGTATATGGAAAATCCCATGATGAATTTGAAATTTATTTTGATTTTAGTAAATGAGTTTTTTTCTGCAAAGATGTGAAAAATTTGTTTAATGCTGTTTGATTGTAAATGATTCTGCGGAATGATGAAAGGTCATAATATATATATATATATATATATATACTACATAATGGAAATCAGAATCCATCTTTTCCTTATACACAATCCGTTTAAAGGAAAGAAGGCCGAAATTATTAAATATTTTTTTGACAGAATCAATCATGACAATTTTAAGTGTGTTTTTTTTTATAGACTTATTCTGATTTTTGCATCTCTGCAAATTAGATACACAAAATATTATTTTTTAGAAAGCCAAGTAATCTTTGCGACATTAATTACATCCAAGGAAGTTAAATCTGGCATTCAAATCACTTTCAATGAAAAGTTTTGGCCAATATGTGTATAGTCGAGCGCCATTTCAGTGATAAAAAAGTTTTAAAAACTTAGGTTCTGTCCATGCTCTCTGTTGAGATAACAGGGGTTTAATTACAGAGTGATAAAACTTAGTCATAGAACTCGAGCATATACTTCCTCCTCCAAATCTTTAGCTATAAATTATAAAAAGATTATCTCAGGTTAAAAGATTTTATTGGTTTGTTTATAATTGACCTGTTTTCCTTGTCTTTCCTTTTTGCGACCTCTTATAATTGTTACTTTCTATTTATTTTATCTGATTTAATTATCGGCATATATATCTTTGGTACTAAATCAACAGTAATCGTTTTGTTAATCATTTTATATTAATTAAAAGTCATAATTTTAATTTTTCCCAGTAACTTTAATTTTTAGAGAAAACAATGGTTAATACAGCAACTTAGTAAGCTGGTTATAACTGTAGGAACTATAGAAACACGCTATATTTAAATAAAATAACCTATGTGTTACTGTATGTCTAATCCTGAAAAAAAAATAGTTTAAATTGCAAGTTTTTCAAAATCTAAAGGTATAAAATATGTCGAAATTATGTTTGGTCGTGCAAAGTCAGGCCAAATTCTAAATTTATTTTCGACAAATTTTTATCACTAAAGATTTTGAGAAAATTTTAATTGCTCTGAAATCACAATCTTTAGAACATGTAATAAATACATAAACACACAGAAATAATGGCTTATTTAAAATCGAATAATAGAAACGGATCGGATGCAACCCCGTTGATGATCCCTTGGGTCATTGAAGGTTACAGTACAACTAGTTTGTATCAAAAGCTTAAAATACTACCTTGAAACCTCTGCCTCACCTGGTGACTTTATGCTCAGCAGTTCATTGCCATTATGATCTTTAAATCTATTTAATTATCCGATCCCGGTAAACACAACCCCTAGCGCAATCTTCCAGTCTACAACGTAAGGAAGCCTCCGTTATTACAACCCATATAGTGAGTATTCACCCAGATTTGGCCTAATTTCTCTCTAATCGAAGAGCGTTATTCTTTAGAGTCCTAACTAAAATGAACAATGAGTATTTGGTCACAAATAAGACCGTGCATTTAAAAAGAATTATATTGGCCAAGCTTATGGTGAGATATTATACACATATATATTTGTATTAAATACATTACTATAAGGTAAGCCTTACCTACCTAGTATTTTCATAATATTCTAATACATTTGGAAATTTATATTTGATTTACAATTTTATTTTTCGGGTAGGCGAAACCAAAGGGCTACGTTTACACAAATTTCAAGCCCAACATAAATAAAATCGCTCGCTGCTAAAACGGAATATTAGCACCCCTTCCCTCATCTCTACAAATACTGGCCAAAAATCCCCAAAGGGCTTGGCCGATTTTGCAATACTGATCTTAATTTTTATTTTGGGATGAAGACGGTCGATCTCGTCTAAAATGTGAGGGAAAGAGGACGCAACTTACGTAAAAACCTTCGAAAAAACACTAACAGCTAAGTGGATGAACCCAATAACGAAAATTCACAAAGGTTAAAAAATTGTTTACCCTCGAATATAAGTTGTTATTTTTATTATAAATCTCATAAGACTGTTAAAAATGTAACCATTGAACTTTTAAGTCTTTCTACTAATCAGAGGCAACCACGGAAAATTCCTAACTTCCAATCTTAGCACCAAATTTCCCAATGAACCACTCGTTTTACAGTAACATATTAAACAGCACAACAGAATATTATTGCTATATATTACAGTAGGTTACAGCAAATATGAGAGTAATATATTTACAGGATTTGAAAGAGCTTTCTTCCTGCTTTATCATAGCTTGTCGCTCATATAGACTAGATAGAAGATGCCGTGTACTTTCAATTTGCACTGTTTATACAGGATTGTATAAAAGCTTAGTAAGGTAAATAAGGGCAGATGTTCATTTAATTATTATGTCATCGGCTACTCAAAATTTGTTTATATAAATACAGTGAAGCAAATAAGAATTTTTTTAAATTAAAGATTGCTTAGTTTTTGTGAATAAAGTTATTTTTCATAAATCAATCTCTATATATTCATTCATTTTAGACATATTAGTGAATGAAATCATGGAACAGTAACTTTGTAATTTTCTTATCTCTACATGGATTTAATTTATTAGCCCAGATTCTTTTGCACCTTTTTTTACTTATTTCATTTATTTTTATTGTTTAGAAGAATCAATCCCATGAAAAGGAAGACTTATTTTATGTAAATGAAATAAAATTAAAGGGAACTTCCGTTAAAAAAGGCATTTCAGAATCAAAAACATAAGAAGAGAGCGTTGTAAGCAATTTGTCATAAATGATATCTAGGTATATAAATATTTTCTAACATAAAATTGCTGAAATAAAACAAACAAATGCCATTTATCTTTCAGCGTAGTTCCAATTTTACAGTTGAAGTATCTATTATTAGATCGAAGTATCCATTTCCTTCGAGATCACCCCGACCTGTTTTTTTTAAGAATATTCCGAAAGGGGAATGTGACACAATTATCCTTTGTGCAATACCAAACGGAAGAAATACATGGCATTTAATTTTGGCCTTTTAAACATAACCTAGCATCATACTCACTTATAACTAAAATATTCTTCATGTTTTTTAACAAAATTAGCCTGCATATATATATATATATATATATATATATATATATATATATATATATATATATATATATATATATATATATATATTATATATATATATATATATATATATATATATATATAGATATATATATATATATATATATATATATATATATATATATATATATATATATATATATATATATATAGATATATATATATATATATATATATAGTCACACTAACTAGATTTCCATACTGGTGCAATGTTTATATATTTATTTTCATAAAAGAAATTCACTTTTGCCTCACAATTTGTTTGTGGAGAGATTTTACTCTATATCGTTACAATATATATCCTGTGTCACCTGGTTCCTCTATTTCCCAGTCCTATCTTATTTCTTATTAAGCCTGAAACTTTAAACGAAAAACAAACTATCTTTAATCTTTTCCTGGAAATTGTCTTTTAGAAATTCAATTTATGTATTTATTGAATTTCAAATATGTATATATATTTTTAAGGAAAATATTATAGTAGTTTACCCTTCAAAATTAATCTCATTTATATTATACGAATATACAGGGTTTGTACAAATTAATTGGAACGCCTGTTAAATTCAATGAATATTTATTTAAAACAGAGTTGGTCCTCCTTTTGGTATCAGAACAGCGTCGATGCGTTTTGGAATTGATTCATACAGCTTCCTGACTACATTGAGAATCATCTTGAGTCATTCATCTTGCAATACTTGCTACAGCTGTTTCAGACACGACGGTGGAGGGTAACAACTTCTAAATTATCGCTCCAAGACGCACCACAAATGCTCGAGAATATTAAGATCTGGAGATTGTGCGGGCCACTCCATGTGTTGCAGCTCACTGCTATCCTCTCCATGCCAATTATTTACCATATAAGCGGTGTATATGGGCGCACTGTCATCTTGTAAAAAGCACTCAACATCAGGGAATAATATCTGGGCCATGGGATGGACTTGGTTTTCCAAAATATTTGGATATTCGTTCCTGTTGATCCTAACATGCAGGGCAATGATTCGACCTAAGAAAATTCCAAGATATGGCTACCCAAACCATCACTGACTCTTTCCTCCGTGCTGCACTGTAGGAAGAAGGCAGTCAGGCTTCAAAGCTTCAACTAACTGCAACTACCCATAAACTCGCCCTTCAGTGGGGAAAAAGATAAAAACTGGACTCGTCGGAGAATATGACTTGCTTCCATTGGTCTGTCAACCAAGCCTTGTGATATTATACCAGTCAGCCTTCTCTAAATATTTTGATGAGAAAACAGAGGTTTCTTGATGGCGGCTCTTTCATAATATCTGGATTTATTGAGCTCAAAGCAAACAGTTTTTGGTTGAAACTAGGCTAGTGAGATGTTGATTCAGTTCGCAGGCACTTTAGGGGTAGTTGCCTGGAAATTTTTCATCGCCATGCGTTTCAACACTCGTTGGTCTCTTTCAGCAAGCTTCGAAATCCTTTCCGAATTGCTCCTACTGCTGGAGGTTTTACCCTGCTTCTTGAATTCCCTCTCGGTTCTTGATATGGTAGCTCTCGAAATGTTAAGGGGTTTAGCTGTTCTAGTAAAAAAAGCTCCTGCAATTCGTGTTCTAACAATTTGCCCTTTTTCGAACTCAGTGAGCTAACGTATAAGAGCATTTATATGACGATCTGAAAGAAAAATACAAATAATCATTGTAATTAATGAATAAACCTATGTATCTACAATAAAAACAAGATATTTACAGTGAAATTTGGATCAATATTCGTGATATAATGGCTCCTAGAAGTATTGGTGTTAAATTTCTAGTGTCTTAATTATTTTGTCCAACACCTGTAAGAGTTTGGACAGAAATTTGTAACTAACTTAGGATGCGGACAGAATAAAACGAAATTTTCTGAAGCAACATCCCCATAAGATTAGGCTACCTATACCTATTCCAATATATTAAGTTAGGTTAGCCTTACTCATTCACTATATTAGTTTAGATTAGCCTTACCAATTCAACTACATTAGTTTAGGCTAACCTTAATCATTCGACTACTAAAAGCCTCCTCTGCACTTGTTTGTTGCTACTAAGCGCAGTTTATGTCCTTTTGTGTTAGTTCGAACTGAAAGAAGTGAGTCTGGAGGACACTAGAATTAGAGTTTGGATTCGCTGCTGTTTCAAGCGAATACTTTGTACAAGAGGTGCTGTGAAGGACTCGAAGTACTATAGACCTTTCAACTCCGGCGATCATACACAGGATGATCAACCATCTTCCAGTCGACCATGAAGCTGGTATCTGGGACAGATTCAAATGCTCGCTGATCACTTATTGTAGAAAATGATGGAATTTCGTTGGAAGAATAAATCTTGATGTTGCTTCATAAAATTTTGTTTTCTTTCTGCTTCCTATGCGAGCATGAACTTTCTGCCCAACCTAATGCATATATATGCATATGTCTCAAAATGTTGCATTGGACAAATGCACAACAGAACGATTGATAACTAGTTTCCTATGAGTAAATTATTAATGGTATTAGGTATACTGCTTAAAGGTATATAATGCTGTGCTACGTTTGTAAGTCTTTTTGATACAAATGCTTTGTTAAGAAAAAATAAGTACATGACGGAATTGTATGAAATTGGCACCATGTGTAATTTAACGATGTGTGAAATAGTATATGAAATAGGTAAGTAATGGGTATCAAATGTAAAAATATCAGTTTATTAGTTCTAGAGCAAGAAAATATAAATATAAATTTGATAACTAAACATCTAAAACTTACTTATGTGAACGATTGGCAATAGATATTGTCCTTAGAAGCAGAAATTTTGTTTCAATAATATTCTTAGTCACATTCTGTGAGCGGTTTGTGATGCAAAGACACTCACAATTAATATTTATTAACAAGGTCAGATTGGAATTCTTCGTGGGTGGCTCAAGTCAGGCGGTTCGCAGCTATCATGGATAGAGAGATTCTTGGAGGTTTATATTAAGAGCGCACTTGGCGTGAAGTTGCCAGGGGTCGCTTTTTGCTCCCATATAAAGCAGGTTTCAATTGATAAAAGATTAACTTAAAGTTAGCTACCCATTACAGTTTAGAGTCTATCCTAGCTGTAACACTCTTCTTTGGAAGAGCAGTTCAGGCAATTTTATTTGTAACAGAAGTTGTTAATTGAATTGCCTGAAAAATGTTTTGACTAGAAAATTCGCTATTTATTGAAACACATTCGTTAATTTAGAGTTCTCGTTATAAAATGATTGTAAAGTAAACAATGTGTTCGAGATGAGTGGAAAAATAAGATTTAGATGGTGCTTCCCCTCTCTGACTTTACTGTCGATCCTGATGATGAAAGGCTTGACGAGTGGTGTAGACTAATGACCTTGTTGTGTATTGCAAAGATGAATATATTTAACGATTAATGAGGTTGAGTTCACCGTGTACGCTTGAAATGAATGAATGTATACTCGAGTTGATAATATGCGAGTTTGAGTTTATTAACTGAATGAATGCATTGTTTTAATAATTATTTCAGCTTCTTTGATAGAGCTGATAAGCTGGCGATTGTGACTGTAGAATCGTCATTCAGATTAAAGTCTCACATTAGCGAAAAAGTGAAACTGAATGCTTTTAAATGATACGATTATACAAAGCTGTAACTTGTGTGAGATAACTGAGGGCAGACTGAATCGTATTTCTTCTTTTTGGGGGAAGAATAAAGATGTTGGACTAGTGAGACTCCACATTTAACACCAATTGTAGGATTCTGGCACCACCTTGGGAGTACTCCTGTAACTTTTCGGAAATGAGAATGACTTTTCTTAGTTAAAATTTAATCCCCAAACAAATTTGGCTTTGACAGACTAACGAACAAATACGGATATTTAAAGAATGATCTACTCTAGAGAGCATGATTAGAGAGAGAGTGAGAGAGAGTGAATTTTGATAAGTTATTATTGCTATAGAATAAATTGTAGTAATTAATTATCTGACAGTAATAGAGGTAGATGAGTCATAAAACTTGAAAATAAGGAAATGCAAATATACCGATGATATTAAATGGTAAAAGCAAAGGTGATATGAATAAATTCAATAGACTGCTAATTATTGGCGTTCACTTTGAAATTTAATAATCAATTTCCTCGAGTAGGAAATATATCTGTTTGAAAATAGTTTTTTTCAATTGGATTTATTTAGATTAGAGGAACCTCGCTGCACTGCACCTCGCAAGTGTCCCTGGAATAGACCTACCCGGAAATTTATGTTGGTCGCGTTGCAGAGTTTTGTGCGATCATTTTCTGCCGTTACCTTGAAGTGGCTGGAGATATAGGGGCATTTTGAGATCGAGGCGACTATAATGAGAGGGACAGAGACAGAGGCAAATTACAGACATAGACTGATAGCGAGTAGACAGGGAGAGGCAATAAGAAGAAAATACAGATAGAGTTTCCTATAGAGAGAGAAGTGAAGATATTAGATTTCTTGTTTTTGCATAGAGTTTAGTATTTCATGACAGATTATAAATTGTGACATTGATGTGGCAGACTTCTTAGTTTTTTTAAAATAGCCTAACCGTAATATTTTCAAAATCATTAGTAAGGGGTGAGAGTGTGAAGGAGCAGTGTGTGTGTGTGTCTGTAGGGCCATTCTCCCACCCCCCTTTTCATATATCTTTCCCTAACCCTGTGAGAGTGGTTGAGCAGACAATTTTGCTATTTGCCTTCCAATTTTTCATATTATTAATACAAATAATGTTAACTGATTGTATTCCATTATAGTTTTGATTAATACTATTATTAAAACAAATATATCAATATAAATATTTATAGAATTGTGTAAAATCAGTAAAGAATTTCCTAAAATTTTGTCGTGCGCACTCAAGTGATTAAACTATCTCATCTTTAGTATTACGATTTCCTTTGTTTTGTTAAAAGCCCAACCATTGTTTTCACCTTTAACAATGACAACGTACGAACTTGCTAGGGAAGGAACAATGTCAGGAGGGTTTTTGGAGGGATTTGCCAGGAAACTTGCTGGTGTTTCATGTATGTAGTTCATGATAGGTCGTCAGCTAAATTATTATATATAATTAATTCTTGTTAGAGATGTAGTGTACACATTTATTTGACTGTTAACCACTGGTAGAACATAACCCTGAAGTAAGGACTTCGTACGCAACAAGTGCATTGCCTTCATGTTTCCCCTGAATGAAAAATAATTTGGCATGCATTCCTGTGCTTTACGTGAAAATAAAATAAAATGAGGCAATATTTTCTCTAAACTGCTTGTGTGCAGTGATTGAATTCTATAACTATTATAATCTCAGTACTTTTATTATTCTAAAATTTGATGAAGTATTGTGAAGAATCATTTCATAACAATGGCATAGATTCCTTATTAGAGTCAAGAAATATATTTGAGGTATTACAAAAATATATTTAGACTATTATTGACTCTTTATATGCAATTAGTTCTCTTGATCCATTTGCTGAATTAATATTACATTTTCTGGACCTTTTGTAGAGAAGAGATCTAAAGTTAGAAATATTGATAAAAGTAAGAGATTTTGAAATCTTTTACTGCGTATAGTTTCTCTATTTAACTTAAAATTCTACTCAAGATTTATTTCACCAAAACGAGCATTTTTAATGAATATACTGTATATCTATGCGTAAATCCTGCTTAGACATTGCTATTTTACATTTTTCTACTACATTATTCATGAAATCATACGCCAAAAAGTTGAAGAAACGAGCACAGTTAAGGAATAATCAGCATACCTATTGAATTCAATAACGTAGAAAAGAAAATAAAAAAAAAGGTGAAAGATGATTAAATAAATAAAAACAATTTAAATGGAAAAGTTATGAACAAATAATATCCCACAACATAATAGATCGGTACAAGGGGTTTACCTTCTACATTTCACCCCACAATCATCTTTTGTTTTATTTTTAATTGTGGGTAATTTGCCTAATTGTATTGTTTTATTTGATTTCGTTCTAATCATAAACTTTCGTTCATTCAGATTCCCATTGAATCATAACTTTCGTTGGTTTAAAAGAGTCAGATTCCCTGTTTATATATGGCCACAATATGTTAAGAAGGGTCCAATTCTCTATCAACTGATGGGAACAAAGTTGAGAAAAATGGACTAAGGATCTCGCAAAATGTAATTTGACGAGTAGAAAAGTAAAATCTGATGAAGGCGAACTTCAATTTAAGATAGCTGGATAAGTTGTTTGATCTTAATTTTCTCTAGCCTAAGATAATTAAACACAATATTCCATCCTTATAATACAATAAGCATTCAGTAACTTAACTAATAATGAAAATTAATACTGGAATGAAATATGATGTGAAATCAACTAATTTTCCTTTGCACAACTACATTGAAAATTATACCGCGAATAATTCGTCTTCAACCAGATTCTAGGTGTAATTTGAAGATCAAAGGCAAACGCCAATTATCCACTACATGTTATTTATTCCGAATAAATTGCTTTTTTTGGTGTGAAAGATTATCGAATTTTTAGTCACGTGTGACATTAGTCGAAGGCGACTCTACATCTTAATATATCGGTCGGTCGGTCAGTCGGTCCCCATTTTGCTTTTTTTCGTAATAACTGTAAATATTGGCTCAATTCTAACGAAATTTTAAATCCTTATGTTGTTTTACATTCTTTTTCGAATGATATAATAGACAAGGTCCTCCCAAGGATGGTATGGGAATTACTTTGCTTTAGCAATAACATCATAACTTTCTTTTTGTTCTAACAAAATTTGAAACACTTATATTGTTTTACATTCTTTTTCGAATAATATAATTGCACATCTTCCTAAGGTTAGCCCGGGAATTATTTTGTTTTGGCAATAACATCATAACTATTCTGCCGATTTTAACAAAGTTTAAAAGTCTTATGTTGTTTTACATTTTCTTCCGAATGATATAATTACCAAAGTCCTCCCAAGATTCCCTGGGGAATTATTGAAGGTTTGGAAAGACCTAAGGTCATAAATTAAAATAAGTGAGACCACGCGACTTTTTGGTCAGCAGACCTTGTATAAAGAGAAGAGTAGTCCAAATCAGATGTGGAAGCGCAATTAAAATCTTATTGTATGTCGAGAGTTACAAGTAGAAAAATAATTCTGAATTAATTTATACTGCCTATAAATATTAGATTATCCGGGTATGATGTAAATTTTTTAGCGGATACACTTCCGAAGTTATAGATTTTAACATGACTTCAAACTACAGATAAGTTTTGTTCCAGGGTAATGATGATTAGATGTCGAATAAATTCCATCGTAGTTAATCTGAGCTATTTATGTAAAAGAATTTATTAGAAAACAAACAAAACTCCGTTTTGAAACACTTATGGATATCTAGATGAAATTAGACGAAGCGATATCTGCCAAAAATGAGAAAAATGGAGAAGGAGAATTTGGTAAGAATTTTGCAAACTCTTCAGACAATAATGCTAAAAAAGAGAATTATATTTTCTTTTAAGTTTCTTTTAAGCTCCTACCGTCTATATCTAACAAAATTCACTCTCTTTCTATATAACTGGTCCAGGAAACTTATGGCTTCTAAATAAAGACAAGTATTTTTTCCCTTGGCCTTTTGTAGTTGATATCTTCATTAGTTTCTACGACCTGATAAACAAAGAGAGTTAAAAAAATTACCCTAAAGAACTAATTTATGAACAAAAAGACACATGTAAGTGGAATTAACAAACTCAAATGATAAATTTTTAAATAGGAATGATGATTATGAAGTAAATCACAAACTTCAAAAGAACACATGAAAAAGACTATATGTATTAAGAATAAAAATATATATAACACGAATGAGCTCAATTTCATCTCCTACACGTTTAAACCTAACGCATTTAATAAAAAGAGTATTTAGAATAAAATGAAACAACTACGCAAAGAAAGTGACGAAAGACATCGAACTTTCCTTACTCACTAGAAGATACAAGCAAATTTGAAAGGAGACACAAATGAAATAAAACAATGAGAAGTCAAAAAATAGTAAGTGCGATGAAGGAAATCAACAGATTATTTCGATATAATAGGGAGCTAGAATAAATAAATAAATATAGGGTAGATTCATCTGGATTTTGATTTTTGCAAATATCTCCTATTATCTTAGCATCTACCACTAGTTTTCTCCTTTGAATGACCGTTAATCCGGGGAAAGCCATAAAACTCAATTCATTAGTTGAAAAAATGACCACATTAAAATAAATAAATTTTCTTAAAACTTTAAAATAATATGGTAATAAAATATTTATTCTTATTAATAGATATTTTATATTAAGCAAAAATTTAAAACATTAGACATTGTCTCGGCTTATTTATTGGATAATCATTTGCTTCTAGCAAAAGCTTTAAAGATTTCACATTTGTGTGTCAATTTTCTTGGCTTTTTTTGTATTTAGGTTCGTTGAATACAAAATTTCAATTGAGTTTTCGGTGAATTTGAAAATTAAATGAAGATTATTTAAGATCGTGCTTCGAGTGTAAGTTTTAGAGATTCCATTTTGTTCTCACTCTAACCTAATTCTTTTCATTGCTATTACTTCTTTCCTTTCAATTTCTTTATTACTAACCTGAATGCTCTCGATGGAGTCCTGTTGAAGTCCCCAATCAAAACTTACAACGGCAAGTTGTTAACTATACTTGTCTGAGCTTTTAAGTGCAGTTAGTTTTGCCAGAGCAATTTCTCACTGAGCTTCAATCAGTCTATTCAACCACTCATGTGCTGTACTCCTCTAACTAGCATCATGATTTTTTAAATTTATTTCCTACGCTATAATTCCTTTACTTTATCTCCTATAAATAGAAATATATCTTTATGAGCAAAATGCTCCGCTGCGGATGTTTACAAGCTGAAACCGTAGCTGCTGAACTATACAACGTGTAATACCATTGTTATATTTGCACTTAAACTTTGAAAACTCACAACAGATCGTAGTTTATGATCATAATTTACTGAAGTATTCATTGCAACAATTTGAATTACATACCCAATTTTAAAGCTGTTTTTATAATTTGAATTTGTTTAAATAATTACGCACCTTTGATGTCTTCTACTTTTAATTGAATATTAACCAAATACAACAGCCTTCCTCTACTCTTCGGATCCCACCGGCGAATTTGACGTTTTATTTGAGAGTTGTTCTACAGTTTTGATCCTCCTGACATCGCATGATTACAAGAGACGTCCTCCATTGGCATGGCATCATTATCATCATCACCATTACTAACTCTATAATTTAGGAAGGAGATTTATTTGAGTATTTAAATAATTATTTCATCTTAGTTTGGTTATGACTTATGTTTTTTATCAAAGTTATTCCTAATAATTCATTTATAATATCAAAATACAAAATAGTGAAGTTCAGAAATAAATATAAGTCTCGAAATTTCGTGTATTTTTTAAAACCCAAAGAATTACATATGGTGAAGGTTAGAAATTTATTTTATATATCGTCAATAACTATATTTTAGCAACGTGATATTTTGAAAGGGGGAAAATTTAGTTTAGAGTTCCTTTTTAAAATCATTATAATTGGCGAAGTTCAGAAAAGATATAAAAATTTAACCATGGCTGGTTTTTTTAGATTTTAAATTTTAATCTTAGTAGCGAAGCCATTGATTGATATTTTATATAATTAATCCGCCGTGTGCAAAACTACCCAAGGGTCCAGGTGCCTGCATATCACCGATCTCTGGGTAAAAACGTGTGGAGCAACTATGGGAACTATGTATATCTCTTCTAGTTAAGTGCGTGGTTTCTTGCTACTTTGCTTATCTAAATCTTGGTAGTTGTCAGAGACTGCTACGTCTTGGTATGTTTAATCTACGAAGCGAAATAGTGTGATGTCTAGTTTCAAAAAAACCACCTTAAATACATTTTACAGTTTGCGCCATCGTTTCCTAAGCCAGAGCGGGATATGTTTCGACCTCCTAGGGTCATTCATAACGGCCTGTTATGGGAGATGGCTTTTGGTTGGGACCCATCAGGTCCTTTCCGTTTTGTTGGCCTGTATATTATATTTCACGATTAGCCCTTCTCTGATTTACCTATTTAAATTTTCTTATAGGAACAAACTGATAATTCTGCCCACCCTGCCCCATACAGCGCCCCGCTCATATTTTCGCCCCATGTAGGTCTCTTTTCCGGAGTTCAAACAGAAGACGAAAACAAGTGGTTTCTAAGGGTATTACATGGCAGAGAAGTTATATTAATCTCAGGGTGAGCTTAAGAGTCAAATAAAAGGAGACTTTGAGGCGCCACTGGTGGTTATTATTTACCCTCATAAGGACTAGGGTCTTCCAGGGCCACTTGAACGTGTGGACCGTAAAACTTCAGGGGTGACTGGTAAAGATTAGGTCTAGCTGTCGGTCTTGAAGTCCGAACTTTCTCTTCCTATAACACTCTTCTCAGCCTAAAAGCTTATGTACAATTGTGTAGGACTTCTATATCTCCGAACTGCGCGTGAAGGCTCTTTCCATTGGCTCCAGAAAGTCAAATAAGATGTAAAATACTCATCTTACACTCCTCAACACGGTAACGCAATCTATTAATCCCTATCCCACTTATAGCTCACTTAACACACTAAATCCAGTTACATTTTTGCCACACCTCGGATATACACTTTGTAATCCTAAGATTGTGTTGCTTTCCACATATCAATCTAGCAACATAGTGAACGATCCCTACACATAAATGCCCCAAAATGTACACATATACAATTTTCACCGACGTTTTAAAGACAAATTTAGGAATAGATTCAAAAGAGAGGATCTAAAGGCTTTTAATTTTCCTCAATTTCTTTATTATTCAAAGGAGACGCGAATATGCTTACGATATATCTAAAATATTTAGTCAAATGGACTCGCCTTAATTTTGGAAAGGAAATTTTCCTTTTAATTTAAGCCAAAGAAACACAAAACACAATAAGTTAACGATAGCAAAAGCGTATTTAAACTAGAAAAGGATGGCGATTAACGAATGGCTTCAGTAAAAGGAGTATAGAAAAGCGATTTCATGACAGAACGATTAAACTCCGACGAACTGCATTGCAAGTAAAATTGGAATACCAACCTTACCCTTTATTATACCCGAGTAGATAATATAGCCAGGCCATTGCGCATACGCCGAGTAAAATGATAGAATCATAGAGGGATATAGAAGACATTTCATATTTCAAAAAAATATATTGATGGGGGATCACAGATGTATTTCGCATAGATTAGCTAAACATGTAGTGGGGCTGTACTCCCGTTGGATGACCACAAATCATTTGGGTAAAGTTATTTACCCCTATTTAAATATGCATATTCTACGTATTTTGAAGATATAATTAAACCAGGCAATAGCTTCACCACTCTTCCCATACGGGGTGAGCTTGCGCTTCGCTCCTAAAATTAAAATTCAAAATATCAAATAAAGCAGCCATGGTTAAATTTTTATAAATTTATAATTATTCCTAATAAAATATATTTTACCAAAAAATACTCAATTTTGCCAATAAACGCAAAACTATATAAATTAGGAAGATGTTAAAAGCGACACTATCAATCGTGGTCATCGAAGAGCACTTGAGAATACAAACTTTAGGTAAGTTGTCAGGTACGGTAATGAGCCCAAGAAACCGGCCTCACAAAAGGTGGGGAGAGGAAATTCTCGTAGTTTGGGGGTTAACATGGGAAATTGAGGTGCCGCTAATTTCCATCACTCTTCAGCCTTATCGCAATCTTTAGCCGCCAGAGCCAGTTCAGCTTCGCTACCATTCAGGAAATAATCTTTTTCTTCCGTTAAGGAAGAAATTTAGCCCTTTCTGAGCATTTTATTCTTATGAAAAAAATGAAAAAAAGAATAAACAATAATAATAATTAAAGCAATCTTTCTTTTGATACTCCTATCCAGGCTGATCAAATCTAATGACTCGAGTAATCATGCATTATCCTAGTGTCTAACTCCGCTTCCCAATTCTGAACTCCATCTTCTCTTATTATAATTTTCCTTAGGATTAAACTTAAAAGTAATTTCCAATAGTGCACGCACATAGTCATGTTGCCTCTTCGTGATTTATTCTTAACGCTTTCATTTTCCCTCAATATCTAGTGTTGTGAGGCAATGGAAGTAAAAAGAAACAGGTCTCATTTCATTTTTCCCGACCCAATTTTTCCTCAAAACAAAATAATAAAACTTTAATGGAGTCTCTTTCACGACCCCGAGCCGAATGAGATCGCGGCGTTGCGCTTCTCATGGAGGCAAATAAAGTGAAAACGAAATAAGCAAATGCGCTACTTTTTCCATTGGGAATATATGTAGATGCTTTGACGTAAAGATAGAGAAACTAGAGAAAGTGATATGAAATGAGGGAAATAAAATAAGAGTATTGTAGTTTTTATTTGGTCAATTCTGGTGAAATATTTTTGGGTAAAAGATGTGCGAACAATATTTCACTTAAAACTGACTAGTTAGTTAATAGTGAGCCTCTGTGTTGATCATCATTCCCTGGTATCTTTATCGCTGTAGGCGGCACCTGCAACCGAGCTCCACCCACAGTTTTCTTTTAAAAATAGAAATAGAAATTCTATGCCGTAGGGAGATAACTATCCCTCTAGCTATTAATATATCCATAAAGATCAAAAGATTTGTCAAGGATATCGTTTTGAACTCCCTATTTTCACTAAGCCGCCCAGTATTTGTCACATATTAATGAAATGCGTCGATGCTGTAATTTAGACTATTTCCAACTTTGAAAATGAACCAAGACAAGGGAAACTCTAATAAAGGCTGGAATAATTCGAAACCGATTAAAGTGACAATTGCACTGCATTTCTCTACACCTCACACAATCTAAAAACCCTGGTGCCATAATTGGATATAAAACTACCGCTATTCGGCAGCTCATTCTGCTTCGAAATGTGCCATATCTGCTCGCGTATACAATCACAAAATCGAACTCGATGAGAACGTTGCAGAACAGCGGAGAAGGTGAGCAAAGATTTACAAAACGAGAATAGAAGTAAAATTGCTTCTTCTTCCAACTGCCATAAAGGGAAGTGTTATATCGCACAAAGATATTAAGGCTTTTAATACTAAGGATATAAAGAGGGACTGGGTACAGAACAGGGATAATAACTTTATTTACCGAGTAAAGCCAATCTCTACCCAGAGAAATCAAAATGAGCTGGTATTTTTCCCTGCGGGGTCACAGACTCCCCCCAAGAGATGAAAACCTCTTCAAATATTAATTAAAACTATATAAATATTTAAAACCTAACCTAACCTTATGAAATAGGGGATCATAATATTTGTATATCTTCTCAGCAACGCCTCGTAATTCGCGGGGATGTGGTGGAGCCAGAGTTGATTCAGGGCCACCTTTGAGAACAAGATTTGTAAATACTTCTTAATTAAAAGTAGTGATAGTTACCTGTCTATTAATAGCACAGTCTATTAGATTAATAGCATAGTAACTTATGTAGGCAAATGAGGCTCTTGAAAAATTAGGGTGAAATTCAGAAGAATGGAATTCAAACCATCGCTACATTTAATACCAACTAACTACCTGAATCCTACCAATACCCCACTGCGGGGTATACGAGGGGTAGGGACAAATAATATACGTGTATCTTGTGGTTACCAAGTACGATCGAATAGTTACCGACCAGGAAATAAAAGAGGGCAAACTTTCGTATTTTCGACTTCAATAACAACGAAGCCGTAAAGAAAGTGGTGAAGTTGGGGAGTGAAAATATGAAGAAGATATAAGGCCGTCAATTCTTCTATAAGCAATGAGGCCGAGGGTACAAACTGCTGGTGTTGAGTCTGGAGGGCAAGCAACCCTCCAGGTGCCAGCTGACATCCCATTGTGGGTGCGTTAACAGAACGAGGAGGAGCAATAGAAGCCAAGAGGAAAGAGTGAATCATTACCCACCCAACCAGGTGTGAATGGGCGAAAGCTAATCGGTGACTAGCCTACCCAAGGAAAGAGCCGAAGGTCGAGAAAGGAGCTGATAAGAGATTTTAAAATAATGTAATAAAGCCCAGTTAGTCTCAATCTAGTATGCTACTGCAAGAGGAACTAGGCCTGGGAGGGAGTATAGCCCCGCCAACTGTTTGGTGTATACGGGCTGCCCTCTTGAGGGGCATAATATTATGATTCGATTAATTGAAATAATTAATTAAAGGGCGTCATTTCCGATCCATCTCGATCTTGTACCCTTAATGGTGGTTTTAATAAATACGTTGAATTGGCGCCAGTTTTGTTGCCATAGGATTTTTAAAGATTTATGGCAGCGAAAAAATACGGATAACAAAACCCTGAAAGAAAGCCAACGGTGGCGGCGGGAGAGCAAAGACACTGTAGAGCGGTATTACTGTCAAATTTGGTCGTTGGTCGTCGTTTTGCTTTAAAATTAGGACAACGGGGTATAAAAGGACACACAACATTAATTTCCGGTAATTTTCAAACATTTCTTAATCCAAATGTTTTTCTATCGTTATAACCAGAGCTGGGCGCGTTCCTCGATTTGGGGTAGTGCGTTAGTGTTCCTGCGTTCCTCCGGCCGCGGTTAGTGCGTTCCTGGAATATCGTTCCTCAATTTTTTCCGATCGTTGCGTTCCTGCTTTCCTGCGTTAGCGCTCTTAAACTATTAAAGTGTCCATCCCCCAAAATAGTGCGTTCTTCAAAAAACTTGTTATCAAAAGAACTATTCCGCAACTCAAAAATAAAACAAAATACAAGGTAATAATACATCAGAGCTTCATACATTAAAATATATGTATATTTCACACTTTTTAACAGTTTCTCTGACTATCTCACACAAAAATTCACTAAATCAAAAATATCACTTAAGTATTAAACTTCTTTAGTATTTAAACTGTATTTTACTGCATTCCACTATATTTTACTGTATTTTACTGTACTGCACTGTATTTAATTATTCATTATTCATTATTTTGTATTACAGTATTACACTAATTTATTAAGCTTATTTTACTTTAATTCTGACACAACGATTTAATTTTCTTTATTGTACATAAAAGTTCAAGACATCTAAACAAGTAAAAACACTTTTTAAAGTTTTGGAAGAATTAAAATTACTGGTCCTCCTCCTCTTCTGCCACTTCCTTCTCCTGCTCCTGCACCTCCTTGTACCCAAAGAGTTGCATGTTGCCCCTCACAAACACCAGCTGTTCAAAGTTACTGTTCTCAGGCTGAACATCTTTGCCCGCAAAATGTCTCCCGTGGAGGTAAACAGCCGTTCCACTGGCTAGAATAAAGCCAGTTCCAGTGGCTGGCGCACCACGTTTCTATGATTGGTCGATCAGTTCCCTGCTGTCGTCTCTCACTTTTGGGGGAGAGCTTTCCGCCTAAACGTAAACGACAGAATGTTGCCGCTTCGTAAATGTCGTCTTTGTTGTTTCCATTGAAAACTTTTTGATAAAAAAATCGTTTCGTAACGCTCGGAACGCAGGAACGCTTTAAAATTTTAGGTGGTGCGTTCCCCTGAAAAGTTTGCGTTCCTAAAAAGGGGGTGCGTACGTACGCCAGAACGCAGGAACGCACTAAACAAACGCACTTGCCCAGCTCTGGTTAAAACTATTATTCATTTTGATTTTTCACATTTCAATTTAAATCTAGACATGGATAAAATACAGTTTTGCAAAAATTTCTGATTCTTGAATAAATTTACACAATCAAAGTAAGCCCGATTAAATTAATCTCCATCAGAAGCATTACTATCATTACCAAACCTAAATGGAATCGCTTTTGTCACGTACATATCCCCCCTCACTACCAAAATTAAATTTATTAAAATCCATTGAATTTATTATTTTTACTTCCTCTTTCAAACTCAAAAATAATTTTAAATCTTCAAACTATAACTTCTCGGTCAGCTAAATGACCATCTGTCATGGTCAACTTTTGAAAGTCAGAGAAAATTGTGCGCAACATCGACGGAAAAAGAAACAATGAAATATTAAATTAGTAGCTGATCAAGTCCATAATTTCATTATGATCCATCATTATTCTTAACAACGATTAATAGAAGGACCTAAGGGAGAAAGGAGTAAGCGGATTACGGCCAAATTCTAAATGCCGGGGACATAACATGAATTTATTCTCCCCGTAAATCTTCATTAGTATGTGCATCGTAGAATAGGGTCAAGTTAACCTTTTGTGCGTTTATAAGTGCTTGGTATAATTATAATATCTGCAAAGTCCAACTTAATGAATGTAGCTTGGCAACAGTCTACTAACTTGGTGGTTCCTGGATAATACAAAAACGGGTACAAAAAATAACTTTACTAATATGAAAATTAATATTATTAAAAGGAAATTTAAACCGAGCTATCCGCACATTAGATGTACAGTGGTCTCAGTGGCTAAAAGGAAGGGGGGTGACTTGGTGAGCACGGTCACCGTACAAATAAGCGAACAATATTGTCCGAGGTATGCCCAAATGACTTTGCGCGTATACTAAGCCGATGATTAAGGCTTTTCACTAGAGGGAGGGGGCCTTATAGCGCGAGCGCGGGAAGGTTCCTAAGTCGGCGAGGCGAACTTTGTCCGACTTCAGATGTGTCCTTGTTGGCTCTCAAACTTGTCGCAGATTCCTGTGATGGTGGCATTGCAGGTCACCGCGGCGTCTTATAATTTATCCTCTGAAATAGCGCAGAGAAAAAGGGTCGTCCAGCTCTCTGTTGTCTTTCTCTTTCTCCAGTGGATTTCAAGACGGCGTGTATTTTTCTCTCTTTCTCTCTCTTAGATCTCTGAAAATGTGCATAGATAGAGTTCCATACAAGAATAGGTAGGGAAATAACGCTAACGTTAGGCATGTATTCAAATGTTGCCTGAACCTGTTATGACAATAAAAAATACCGACATTCGTCCCATTTGATTGAGCAATTTTTCTATATATTTTCCTCAATACAAGAATGAGAGCGATCGATTCTGTTTAAACAAACTACAAGATCAACCTCGGTGGCACCTCAAGTAAATCAAGATAATTTGCTGATCATAATAAAATGTGTAAAAGTGCCAAAAATTATAATTTATAAAATACAAGCTGAAAATAAGAAAGTAAATAACTGCCATAATTTAATTATTAATAATATTGACTTTTACCCCGAGCCGGTATATTAATTGTCAGCTAATGTCACAAAAATGAGCCTTTCCAACGCCATTGCCCTGGAAAAGGTATAACCCTGTCCTTTGTTACTCAGAATAAGAGCACGTGTAATGCACCAATAAAAAAGAAAGTTAGGGAAAATTGCCTTTTCTTGCTCATAACTAGCAGGGAGATTGGGAAAGAATCATTACAGATCATGAGCACGAATAATGTTTAGAGCTGCCCAGTTTTGTGGGACGAAATCATTTAGCCCGTCTAAATAGTTATAAAGAGTAGAGAAAGTGAAGGATTCCGCAAGAAAAAAAGAGTGAAAAGTATCTAAGTCGTTGAGTCTGCGGTCTGTGAGTCAAAGTCCTGCATGAAATTATAGAATTATACGTAAAGGCATATATCAGAGCACATGCGGTGAATCAGATCGGCTTTTCACTGTTCTAGGTTGATTTTTGTTTTCTATTTTGTGGTAATTTGGATTTTTTTCTATAATATGGCATATTATCCAGAATTTCAGCAATCTAGTTTTAATGAGTTAGTCGTAGTTGTCTAAATAATATTAGTAGGGGTAGCATTTCACCATTGGAACATTCTGTATGGAATATTTCTTTCAAAGTTTGTAGGGAAGTTGGAGAAAGCAAAGAAAAGGAAAGAACGTTCAAACACTCCGGGAAGAAAAAATTTCTAACTAGAATAAGCTTTTTATTGATATTCTCAGCAATATATAACTATTGCCGCCATTAAAACAAATACTGAGCAAGGCTCAACATTCTTATAAATCACAAGTGTCAAAGTATGGCCAAGTATACGGGAATATGCGCACACAGGCTCTAATGTAGGCCAAGCAAGGCAACAACTGTTATTGTTCCAAGAGTGCGATTTGAAAAGATAGCTGCAGCTGCATGACCAAGGAATATATCAAACACAACGACAAAAATAGATTTTTAATACACACCAAATAAAAGACGCAACAATAAATATGGATATATGAATGAGTACAGGAATAAGAATGAATTAGGTTCCGACTACTAAATAGATAACTGGGGTTAATGCATAGTTATAATGGGAGATTTAGCGTAGTGAGTGATTTAGTTACTTTGAACATCGAGAGTAAGGTGGGGCAAACTTGGGGAAGGTCTTGATGACCTCGATTACCCAGGGTGGTAGCCACAAACCTGCAGCGGGTGAGGCAACTTTCTCGAACTTGTGTTTCGTGAGATGCTGGATTCTTATCTTCAGAAGGCCACCAAACAAACTTCGAAGATGGGGGTTGACTTCTCCACACTCGGCTTGAGGGAGCTAACGTGCCTCTTGTCCTCAAGAGGTCACCAGGAGAACTTTGGAGGACGGCTCCTCCAATCCTTGATCCGAATTTGGGTGAGAAAGGCCGACGTTGCCTCACAAGACTCTTTTCCCTTACCCGAAGTTATGGGTGTGAGGTCCAGCTCTTCCGTGGCTTGCGACCGTCATTCACACTTCTTTAGGAGAGAGCTTCGTTGAATTGCATTCCTTTCAGGGAAGTCTCGTTTAACTAAATCTGTCTGTAATCCTGGGGTGGGTGCATATATACCCGGAGACCTCCAAAACAGATGGAGAGAATGAGACCTTCTCTAACCTTCATTATCGGCCGTGACAACCCGAGCGTCTCCTTGCGGTGAAGTGTCAAAGGCAGACATCAGCGGGCCAGACGGGCGACCAACGGCAGAAGCCACAAAAACGGTTCACGGCGAATCCTACAAAGTAATCTCCCGACCTGAAGAGGTGAAGGGGAAGATTGAGATTGCTGGGAGGTAGCCTCCATTTCAGCGTCATCCCTCGGTGTGACTAATGCCGAGACCTGACGGCGAGTCAAGAAAGGGTGAGGTCGGAAGGTGGGGGGAGCAACGGCTCGCTTTCTTTCCCTAAGTAATATTTTAGGAGGTAGGGAAATAATATTATTCTAAGGGAATACCTCCAGAAAAAGTCATACTTGTACAAGGACACCCAGTCATAAGAAGATGGTTTCTTACCAGAAAGAGAAAGTGGAAATAGATCAAAGTCTGCTTATCGGAAATCATGAGGAACAATAGAGACATTATTTACAATAAAATTGTCTTCATTCTGTATTTTATTCATAAATTGTTCCATTAGAGAATTTAATCTTTTTCTTCCGAAGGAAAAGTTTGTAATGGAAGCAGTACTTTTAAGTGACAACTATAGGCTCATAATTTAGAGAAACAAACTTTGAAAAGCAGAAAGACCTCCTAATTAATTTCAAAACCAATAGATGGGAACTCAGCTGGTTATCAGATTTCCCTCAGCTGGGTTAAGACACACGCGGAAAGCAAACAAAAGGAATAAAGATGTATTTACCCACAATTTACAGGGTACAGACTCGATACCTTTTACTTGACCAGAGAAAAATTGAACTCTACCTATGCCTATCTACCCGCTTGGTGCCAAACTGCTTCCTAGCCATAATTACAGCCTCAAATTATAGTTGACTGTATGAATGGTAAAATGGTTATGATACATAGTATTAAATGAAATTGAGACTTTATCCCTCTGCATCATCATTTTATTAGTGTTAGCAGTAGTATTATTAGGGTTATTAGTATTATTAGTAGGATTCCATATTCGTTCCAATTAAATCCTTGTTGAATAAAACCAATTAGTAGCAAAAAATAAAAATGGTATTTTAAACTACGAAAAGTGGGAAAATGACATGGTTTAGCAAGATGTCAAGTCCGTCATTTAGTGTGAGTGCAGTGGAAGTCACACCGAGTGATTAAATAAAAGTGGGTAAATTTGAGGGTTAAAGTAAGTTTTTGATTCTAAATCACTTTTACAGAGAATTGTCGGCACACGCATTTCTGTTTTTCTCCTGCCCGATTTCTCTCTACTCTGGCAGCCTTAGTTACAATAAACACCTAAATAACATCGAAAAATGCTTTTAAAAGGAGAAAGAATATTCTTTTTAAGAGAATATTCTCATTCCGGATAGGGAATTTTTGGAAGGAGAGAGAAAACCAGTGGAGAATTTCGTAGTTTATTTATTGTTCAAATTACTTTATAACCCAAAAGCTCTCCTTAATCTAAGAACCATCTCTGCCTCTCCCCTTGGGTCCTGTAAATCCTAGTATGGATTTCCTCTCGGAGAAATAAACATCATATATTAAAGCATTTTTGCAAAATTTTCAAAATGTCTTAAATGCAACGAGTTCTTCAATGATTCTCATGAAATGTTATATATCTGTATCTGATGCGCACTTTTTTCTGAAGGAGTGTAACTTAGTAGAATTCAAAAGGAAATTTCTGTTGCACTTAAATGTTGATATTGCACTTTGGTCTTCTTTAAGGACTTGAACCCCTCAAATGCATTTAGAAGCCCTTTTGTGAACCCCGATTTGTGAGTTTGGAAAAGGCAAGTGCCTTTTTATTGCAAGGAATTCAAACCCAAACAGAAAGAAAAACTCCCTGTAAGGTCGTGAAATTTCGAAAAAATCTCTTGTATAGTGGAGTAAAATAATTTCTAAAGAAAATAATCACTACGGTGGTACTCTAGAGGGTTTCTGCTTTTAGCGCCCACTCCCCCTCAGCATTCTCTTTTACATATCATTGATTTTATATATTTTAGATTAAGATTTAAACGTTTGGCAAGTTATTCCATTTTTCCGTCATTTTACAAATTTTGTTCTAATACCACTTTAAAGTATAAGTGTGCCTTATTATTATCAAGTTACTAATTAATTAATACTTAAATTACAACGCTTGACGTCGCATAAAGAGGATTCAAGGTTGAAACGAATTAAACTCCTGTGATTTTCTTCTCGTCCTCAATCGATTAAGGCTCGCAAATTGGGACTAATTTGGAGCGGTGGGAAGGCCTAGGAAATGTGGGTAACAACTCAACAATCTTTTTCTGCTGCTAGATCTTGTAGAAGTCTTACAAGATCTAGACAACGGGCTTAGACAGCTTAAGAAATTATCAACCACACGCGAAAGTAACTTGAAGTATAACACTTTTAGGAATAACTTTAATATTGAAATCCAGAGACTACATATATATATATATATTTGTTACTCTCGTCTTTTACAATGTAGCTAAAAAGAATTATAAATAGAAACAATTGTAGGCAGTGAAAAGCAACCAAAGATATTTCCTCTATAGATACATTAGTATTTGTTTACCAATCTGCCATCGGCCACCCTAAATGATTTTGGAAGTTTTGCTTAATAAGGAAACATCTCAGGTAGAAAATGCATTAAATTAACATTTTACAAACCTCGTTGCAAGGAAAGACACCATAACTTAACCAGATCCACAAAGCCATTAATTTTAATTAAAACATACGGTTTGAGAAGGAAAATTTATTTAATAACTTCAACGTAAATGAAAATAACAGATAATTTATTTATACAGATATATTTACAAAACTTACATGGTAATTACTTGAAGAATTGCTGTACTCTACATTTTTTTCATTGAAATCACCGTTGGCCTCAACCATGGCATCCAGGCAGCATTGGAACCTGAGACAGGCCTTATTGACGGTCACCATAGGTAAACTATGGTGATTTTTTACCTAAGCTCCATCTGAGGTCAGTCTATCTTTAAACCAGACAACATCATAGTAACTTACTTGATCGCAGTTTGGGAATTTCCGAGTTTATATGTTCGGCGGGCGTGTGGCAGAGCTCCATTGCCATATATACAGCCCTTTCAGCGGCCTTTTTTGAAACAGGCCAATAACAAAGCTTCCAGGAACTTGATTCCATCATCCGTAAATAGTCTAAGGCTCTCCGGGTAAATTAATGGCCGCATAATTATTTGCAGTAAACACTGACCCTTAAATCTGCTAATGTTGAAATTGCCAAAATCCTACTGATTGAGTTTGATGGTAGTATTATTTTTATAGATGGCGAAAGAAGCTTCTGGATATATTTAATTAAATGTTCTTTGGTTGTGGATTTGCCTTTCTTCTGTTTTATCTTAAATCTTTCACTCCGAAACTTGGCTAAACATGCAAGTGAGTAGGGAGACAATTTATGTGTTTTTGTTGGAGATATGAAGCCCTTAGTAATGAAAAATAATTTATATTTCAACTACGTGCAGATATTATACTTTTTCGACATAATGGATTACTATGAATTGTATTTTCTTATAACGAAATGTAATTTCAAACATGAGGAATATGAGGAGCTCGGAACGAAAACCACGTGCGTGACTAAAAGTATATTTTGAGAAAATGAAGTTTAAAGCTCACAATAGTTTTTTTATAATTTCCCGAAAAAAACATGTACATAAAATATTCTCGTTAGATACTCGTATATAGGTAAATATTAAATCTAGAGATACATTTTGGGTAACAGTATTTATTTGTAAATTTATTTAAAAATTACCTAATTATTGTAGTTGACCATATCATTATCACAATAAAGCTGATCATCCTCATCTTCTTTATTCGATAACTCTTGTTTTTTGAAAACATCTTCTTTGAGGGGTTTGTGCTCTGGTGGCACAAATTTAAATAAAGCTTTAAGATACTTTAGCTTTTATTTTTAAATTTTAACACCATTTAAGTATTTATTTTTGCAGGTCAATCAATGACAAATTAAATTTAGGAGGATAATACGTAGTGCTACTGCCTTTTATGTAGCTTAATTGGTATTGGATCTTGCAGGTCATATCTTGTACTAAAGGTGAATCTTATTTTATATTTCTTTGCGATTGTAATAAATCTAGGAAACTATTTCCTATGAAACCCCGTTTTGTTACAGCATTTGGAAGAAGAGTATAATCCAAAAATGAATCTCTTTTCATTTCAACTTCTCTAAAAGAGTTCTTAATTCTACAACTTTTCCGTAAAATCAATGTAGTGAGCAGTTAAATCTACGTCTTTATCTACTATATATTAACTCTTGATTAATATACCAGAGCAAAGGCTGATTTAATTTAAATCAGGATGGAAGTGAGAATTCAAGAACCCAATTAAGAAGTTCCCGCGAGACTAAATATTTGATTAGTTTTAAAATTAGCTGAAGTTAAATGGGATTTTAAAATTTCCATGGTTCGCCACTATACAATACCAGCTGTACTCTCAACTTAATAACGGTTCGACCGAGAGCCGCCATTTGCAATTTAAAAATTTTAAAGTGGCATATTTTAATTTATGCTTTATTGATATTTCTTCATGAATGTCGTTATTAGTGATCTATAGCTCAAAGTTAAATCCTTGTTTGGCCTTTTGTTTTGCCTTTTGCTCCTGTCCAATTGTTTTGTTTTGTTTATCTGTTTTGCTTTTTGTTAACCAATGCTTGATTTAATTATAATTACATTATATATTCTGTGATCTTCCTTAATACTACGATGCTGGGCCTTAATGACCTTCCTTAATTGGTCGATGAGTCTTTTTGTCTCATTGATTATAATATTTGCTCGAATATTGAAGCAAAATATGTTTTTCACTCGTATCTACATTTTAATTTGAGTAGTAGGTCGTATCTTTTTTGTGTACTTGTGTTAGTATTTATGTGTGAGTAATGACACAGCTTTCTTATGAAAGATTGTATGAAACTATTGATGATGATAAATCACCACTGAAAATTCTATGTGATTCCAAGAAAAGATGGCTACCCATTGAGCCAGTTGTTTTTCGATCATCTCACAGTACCTTTTATTTAGGACCGCTTTGATATAAGGTTAGATGAAAAAATATTATACATCAGAACTATACAAATGTATAAATATAAAATAATTTAGCATTTCTTTTGTGCGTACACCCTATTGATGAAGAATTCCAAAAAGTAAATTTATTAGATGATTTAAATTGGCTCTTTAAATCGATTGCCAGTAAAATTATAACTCCAATTGCTAGACTCGATCCCCATGCGGTTATTATTGAAAAATATTTGGATCCTAGCATACAGATTTGGATACAAATTTAAAAATGAAGGCTAGAAACTAAAATATAACATAAGAATCATAAAAGATGAGGATTGGGGCTAAAGAGAAAGATGTCAAAATTTTCTTCTGTGTTTATTCTATCAAGTAAAGAAAGGATGCCTGATAATTTTTAAAAATATTGGAAAATATATCAATATTATCTGCGGACCTCAACAAAATATATCGAAGAATTTTAGAGTAAAGTTCTCCAATATAAGGATTAAGCAGGATTAATTCCATTCAAGGAATTTGCAAAGTTTGCTAGTTCTACACTAAGTTTACCTCACTCAAATAATGAGTTTGAGAGGGAGTTCAGCAACAAAAATAATAAAATAACGATTAAGAAATAAAATACAATTGAAAAATGCTTACCTCAATACTAACCGTGAAATTTGGTTTAAAAAGGCACAACAAATCAAAAGAATACGAATGACCAAATCTTGTCACCAATGGCATCATATTCTTCGTCAATCAGCAAGCACGAAACTTTATCTGCTTTGTGGAAGTTAGTATTCCTATCTTACAATAAATAAAGTAAGTTTTATAAGGTTTTTAATAAAATAAATGTAGCTATAAATCTAGCTTTATCTGATAAATATCTAGTCGATTTTAGTTGTTTTTCAGCTGTGCTGTCACCAAAATTGGTCAATTTGATTTGGCAATCCTGCTTCTAACCGCTTCACCCTTGTGGTTGTCCAGCTATCGGTAAATTCTAAGCAAGGATTTAAAAATAATGAATTATAGGACTTAGAATTCAACAGTAATTAATACAGAATATCGATATAAATTAGCTTACGGTAATAAGGTCAGTCACATAGTGTGTCAAATTATGTGACCGATGACGTACTAAATAGAATTCACGAAACACTCTTGAATTAGCAGGTATATCCAGCTTACCAGGGACTTACTACCTAGCCTGGTTCCGAGTAACCGGTTGTAAGTCAAAATAGACGTAAATTTAACCTTAGAAAATTGCTGACACACCTACATAGTTCTGTAATATAATATATAGTCATCATTTCATTCTTTTTACCATAATGTACTTTTGTTGATATATTTCAATCATCTATGTACTCAATATTAGGTATACTGTACATAGTAGTCAGCTGTATTGTAAATTTTAAATCGCTCACAGTACTGGTATCGTATGTTCCATTTTAGTAAATATTTTACTACTGTATATCAACATCTCCCTTATTTTAATTATTTCGTTTAATTGTTTTATTTTTGTATTCCCTTTTTACTTTAGTTTTTAGGATTTTATTACTCTATTTTATACTGTAAGCTTTAGTAGAAACACTGTTTACAGCATTTTTCCGAGAACATTTGGATACAAAACAATGTGTTCGAATTCACTTCAAAGGAAAGAAACGGAAAATATTCATATCCATGAACAGAAAAGTCAAAAATATCTTAAGCAAAGCTCTAAATCAAAATTACATGAATTCAAAAAATAGAAAAAGGGAAACGCAAGGAAATTTTAATGAAATATAATGAAGTAAAAATAAGGATTCGGACACATTTACAGCCCCCTAGTGCTTGGATGGGGATCGTCTCTGCTTTTCTTCTTCGTATTTTTTTCTGTTTAGACTCATTGCTTCCTGTACCATTCTCTCAATCTTGACAAATATTTATGTTAGGGTCCATATTCTCCAATTTTCGTAGTCTCCTTGGCTTATCGCCGAAAAAGACTGCGATAATTCTTTCACCGATAACTCTCTTTCTGTCTCCTCCTCCTTTATTTTCTTTTTCTCTCTGTCTTTGTTCTTCTGCTTTTATTTCTTCTTCTATTATCGGGTCTTCTTCCTTCGTTAACTCTCGAACTTCTTCTGTCAACAGTTCTTCAATATCATCTGTATCACATTCAAGTTCGAGTTCCTTAGCCCATTTTAAAATCTCTCCTGTCGAAGCGATGAAAATCATATATAAATTGCGGTAATAAATTGGGTCAGAGCGTGTGTCAACTTAGGTCCTTTAGATGACGTACCAAATAGAATTTACGAAACACTCTTGAATTAGCAGGTATATAATTTAATCTTTATAAATTTTAATCTACTTGTTTATAATTTACTAATTGCTTGATATTATATAATTATGTTTCATTTACCTAGGTTTCTATTGATGAGTGCACTAACTAGAATCTTATCTTCAAAAGTTTTTCCTAGATAATGAAATATTTACAAGTAATTCTTCAGATAAAATGAAGGAAATATTTAAACTTGTTTTGACCAAATGTAAGAAGCTACTTTTCTTTTGAAAAGTTAGAGAGGTAATTCTGAAGAATTAAATAATGGGGTATCCTAAAAAAAACATGTTTTAGTTTGAATTTTGGTTTGATAAATTTTTCTTAGACAAATTGGATTTCATATTATATACATATAATCAGTAATGATCGTCAAATATTAATATTATTTGAATTTTCCCTCGTTATATTCCAATAAATGGTAGAATTCTCACGGATTATATATGGACCCTAGAGGCCAAGGTAGTTTCGGAATCAGAGGTTCCACTTGACAAAAGAGCTACGAATAAAAATATAATGGTTAATTCTTAATTACTCCATTCCTTCAATTAAAAGATATGTACTAATTTTACTAATAATCTATATTGTTTCCTTGTCTTGACTCATTTTTCTTTTGTGGGTTATATAATACCTACAAACCAGAATAGAGTAACTAGGCTTGAGTATAAAACTGTAGTTTTAGGTAGAAATTATGTCGAGACTATTTTGAATTAATTCGAAAATGTAGATATTATGTTTTAAATTTTTTAATTGATGCCCAGTTTATTTCGCAATGGATTTTAAATAAATATCCTATTAAGTCAAATCTAAATATGTTAAAAAAACATATAAATGTATATATTTTCAGAAAATTTAACTTGTCTAGAACTATAATATTCCTATGTTTATATTTCAAATAAAAAGAGACTTCAACAAAATTCAGATTTTGGTAGAAAAGTTTAAACCTCAATAAAATATCAAAGTAATTTAAATAATTGGCTTTCCTGGCCACCCGGATGTCTACTGAGTACGCTGAATGGATTAAGTATAAAAGTTTTGACTCTCTTTAAAATAATAATGATACCTATACTTATGTAGGATTTAAAGCGACCACAAACGATAAAGTTAAAGATATGGAAGGATATTCAAATAGAGATTATTTGTTCAAAATTCTCTTTTTTTATGTTAGTTAAGTTGATGAGGTAGAGTTTTTGTAGTCATAAGTAGTACATAAGATACCAGAGCTAGATATAAATGAAATGATTTATTTATACTATATGAATTAGCTATCCATAGTTCTAGGAGTCCTATATCTAGGTATTTGTATTCCAGATATTAAGTGCAAACAGGGAAGATAAGGCGAGAAAATATCAGGTGAAGCCTTTCACGCAGCGTAACAAAGCCCATACCTAGACTACATTTTGTCATCGACGCGAAGCAAGAGCAATTGAATATTAGTTATATCATCTTTTTTCATACAAGAAATTTTCTTTCTTTTCAGTTTGGAAAATTATAATTTATATCAGAATACACTTCGTTTTTCCATCCTATTCACAACACACTACTAGATTTTCCCAGTATTGCGCCCCTATCTCTGAAAGAATCAGATCAAATACATTTGTATATAGTATGAATATATCACTGGTTCGTAGGTCAGGTTAGAATTCCTGACCTCCGCTTGTTTCCTTTGACTCGGAAGGGGACGTGGTAAGCCTACAGGACAAAATTCGTGCTCTTGGGGAAAGGGAGGCCGAGAGAAAAAATTCATCTGCCTCGCGTCCTCTTTGATAAAATAATAATCTTACCTAAGCCGACGCTTATATATTTATACCGCCCGCAGTAAGTGTATTTTAATTTATCTATACAGAGACACCGGGCGTGAATTACACCTTGACTCCATCTCGTAGAAACTTTCGTTCTTAGAATTAGGCTCGCTATAGGGAGTCTTATCAAACGGCCGTTACCTTAAAAAGAAGCTGATCGCTGGTACTTTCCGACCTATTCTTCTCTCTATATAAATATCTGATCTACATTTCTCTCATCTTTGACCCTCTGATATGTCCACTCTAAATGGCACAAATAGGCACGGAAAAATAGGCCACGTTCCAAATGATATCGTTCATCGCAACAGAGTGTGGAAGCCTACTGTAAAGGAATACAATTAAGGAGCGTCACTTAGACCCTAGAAACACACGTGGCTCTCAAAAATGAGATCGAAGCAAGAGAGAAAGGGCCTAAAAATAAAGTGAAGAAGCTAGCGAAATGCAGCTGTGTTTACGCATTGAGGATTCCACTAAGCCTTGAGGCAATCTTGCCTCCCGCCTGCCATCTTGAAGCATGCGAGAACAGGAAAGCACATTTGTTATAGCAAATTCCTGGCTGGAAGACTTCGATCCCTCAGGTTCGTGTTTAAGTTGGGTGATTTCCCTCCGTGGCTAGAGGCGATTGCACCCCATCATCAGCCGGGTCAAGTTGGGACCGGCTCGCTCTTACGCACGAGACACGTCACTCATTACTATTTAAGACATTGTCTGTCCTGACCTTCGTTATTCCATGAAGAGGTCTTTTCAAATAAAGACGAAAGCGCTCGGAATCGTTTTTCCATTTTCCTTCTGGGTGTTATTTAATGAAATTTTGACTCAAGTGCAAGTTATGAGTTTCTTTTCATATATATATATATATATATATATATATATATATATATATATCGGCCCTACCTTGACACCTAGAATTTCATCAATAAAGCCTCATACCTCATCTGTCCGCTCCAATATTTTATCACCTTTAACTGCACCAGGAGGGAGATCAGGCAGACTTCAGGTTAAGCCAAGCAGTAAAGATCAGTCCCTATATATTGCTAGATACCTGTAAGCATCTTCTGCATTGGTTCGAGGCAAGGGAGTTAATGATCCGTTGCCTCATTCTTACTGAGGATCTTTTTAATTCATCTGACCCATCTCAAAATTACTCGTCCTTTTGGGGAGAGGCAGAAAGGACCTTGTCACAAGCAATCGGGTCAATCCTAAAATTCTCAAGCTGGGATTACTGCAATGCAGAAGGGAAAGACGTATAACATTGGAGCTAAATATTATTCGCACATAAATTCACTTTTGCACGAACTTCAATCTTGGAGGGACGTATGGGGGTACGTCCCTTACGTGTAAATAATCCAGCAAATCCATTTAAATATGTAAGTTGTGATGCTTGAGATTAGTTTCGATGTGAGTGTTCTTTTCTATTTTCCAAGCTTACGAGCTACATAAGGCTGGAAAGAGTGGAAGATTATCAACCTTTCGCCGGAGGCAAAGAGTTACCGTGAACTATAAAGGCAAACTAACTATTTTTTAATTTTCAGCCCTTAGTTTCTACCTCCATGGAAGTTTACTCCAGTTGGGGAGGCAATCAACTCCACCAACTTTAAGAAGAGAAAACTGTGCCTACAGAGTTTCCATGAAACATAGGAGTATGCTACTTATTGGGCATTAGGCCTCATCTGCATAAGATTTTTTTCCCGGAGGCCTTTTCTCAGCAATCCCCCAAAGAAAGCAATAATACACCGGCATCATATCTCCACATAACTTATGTTCTCTCCAACCCGTTGGCAAATCCGTACTTTTGTATTTCTCGAAGAGTTATGAAGAAGCCTCTCGTTCAACCCACTCTCGATTTAGTAGGGCCCCTTAAACTCCAGCGAAGAAATTGTGGTCGTAAGCTGTCTATTCTTATAGCCACATTTTATTGGAAATTATAGACTTAAATTAATTAAGACCTAATATCCTCTGTAAATGTACATTAAAGAGCAATATTACTGTAACCAATGAATATTTTTCATATTGATCTCGATGAAAATAATCCAAATATTCAATTAATCTTTCTCGGTGGATTCCTGATTATTCAAATTGATTAATTCACTTGTTTGTAATTTTCTAATGATTAACATACTATTTCCTTTGTGGTAGAGTAAAGCACAAAGTTAATCTTTTATCAGGCATCCACCTTCTGGATAGCATCGCCAATAGGCCTCATTGCTTAAGAGTCCAAGGGTGCCTCGTATAGGCCCCCGTAATTGGTTGACCCTTGCAGTGACATAATATTCGTGCGAATTTCTTTCCCAAAATAGTGGACTTAAAGTAATCTTTTACGATGTTGGACACATTCCTTATTTTATTTACAGGAATAAATCATTAGGTTCGCTAGAAGGTCCTGACTCACTTAGGAAACGAAAAGAAAACGAAGAAATTTTATGGAGCAACACCAAAATCGATTCTTCAAAAGAAAGGTCATTATTCTCTACGGTCTTCTTCCAGCGATCAGCCAGCAATCAGAAACCTTGTGAGATACCAGTAAGCTTTTAACCAAAAACTCTAAACAAACTTCTGTTTTTAAAGTGGTTCATGACTTTCTGGCCAACCATATATTATTTGCTGGACTTTTTTAGTTATTTTATTAATTTCACTACAGGTGCAGGATTTTATGATGATTCCAATTATATGTTTATAAGGACCATCATGGGCGTGCAATCCACCCACGGCCAACACCCAAAATTAGAACAGACTAATCTATGAAAATACTTATCTAAGCAATTCAAAAACATGCTCATAGTGTTAAATTAGACTATGATATATTGCATTCGATTATAATGACTAATTAGGTAGTAATTAAATTATTTTAGCTTTGTTAGTTTCACAGCGCGTTAATTGTGGCTCGACTCCAATTTGTTGACTTTTAATCGTTACTGAGGTCAAAAAGTAAATAAAATTTAACATTGTCCATTTTAGTCTAATATCTTAAACACTCATATTATTTTACCACTCAACCTATCTGTCTCCAGTGAGTACAAATCGAGCTCCATCTACCTGCCCTCATATGATCTATGTTGCAATCTGAGAACGATTTTCTCTACGTGGGCTGTACCTCTTTCGTCTATAAGGCAATCAAAGTTTCAGCACATACACCAAATTAGGTCATTCATTGGACTTGTATATTGGACTTGCAAGAAAAGTCCCTCCATTGATGTGCGGCGTTTGGCGATAAGATGATAAATGGTTATGGTATTAGTGGTGTACCTTGGTTTTGAAAGGCTTATGAAAGGCTAAATGAGGCATCAGACACTAGATGGCGCCACCCAGCACCAAATCTGATGGCAGATTTGAAATCTCTAGTCTGAAAAACCTTACATCTCAGGGTCATAAGGGTCATTTTAAGGCTCTAAATGGGTACAATTAAACTTTACTCCCTTAAAAAAAAGCGACGGCTAGACCTGGCTGGCCCTTCGCCGCAGGTAACAAATATCCTTTTCACATCCCCTTAACAGTGGGATATTCCTGAAAAGGTATATTAAAATTTCTGGTTTCCTTTACAATTATTGATATAAATGTCTTAGGTTTCCTTTTTGAGACGACGGTACTTATTAGGTTACTTATTATTGGAGAAATATAAATGGAATTTTTTGTTTTTTATATTTTAACCAATATTACTATGTATTTTAGTTAATTATTAGCGTTAGTTACGTAACCAAATACCTTTTTTAATCTCTATTAATCTAAAGGCGGTGATGAACAACGCTACGGCATAAGACGACAGCCATCCACCTCTGGCCTCGAACACGTTTCTTTCCTCATGTAATTTCATTGGTTACAGCCGGGTTCGGAACTGAAATCTAAACGAATGTTCAAAAACAACTAATTTAATTCACTTTAATTTCAAATAATTTAAATTGATATTCAACCAGACTAATTTTAAAACTCAGAAATAATTTTAAAAAATAAAAATTGTATGTATACATATTTGTAATCTGCGAAAAAGACGGGAATACACGTTAAATTAAAAAAAATGACTAAGGAGAACGTGAACCTAATTCAAAAGATCTAGAAATTATACATAATTGTAAAGAAGAGATTATGGATAAATCTTAGACCAAAAGCGAGAATGGTGCCAGCGACAAGTTCTCCTCTGCGTTCCATACATAACCATTAAACATGAACAGAAATCTAATGAAGACTTGTAATTTAAATATATGTGTATGCCCTAGTCAAAGAAGCACCACAAATTAAATATAAATTAATAAAAATAGAGAACAGCGAAGGTTCAGGCATACCTTCAGGGATTTAATTGATTGTTTTCCTATCCTATGAAATCATTAATGCTGGAACCTTTGTAGATGGAAAATAGCAGGTCATTTTCATTCCCAGCTATATATTTATTCCAAGTGTGTGTTGTGTGTTGGGGGTGGAGAGGGTGCAATTAGGTGGTACAAGTTTAGTGCCACCGAAAAACCACATATATACAAGAAAACCAGTGCGGATGGCACTGTTATGATCACATATGTGTTCCAACAACAAATAACTAATGGCTTATCTTGCTACGGTAATTTGAATGGAACTGGTGAGTGGAAATCCAAAAAGGTCATCTATCATGATTCACCTACCAGAGTAATTATAATGTGAATGACGACTTTAATTTTACTAGAATCTATATTAAATATATAAGAGTAAATCAATCAATGTGTTGTTTATATATATATATATATATATATATGATAAATAACAACCAAGGGTAAAAAGGAAAAACGATTCCGACCGCTTTCGTCTTTATTTTAAAAGACCTCTTGATGGAATAACTTGGGTCAGGACTGACAATATCTTAAATAAAAGTGTTTGAAGAATTCGTATCCCCTAGTTAGGGTTTAAACGCATGTCGCCGTTTTAACCCCCTCACTTATTACTATTTATGACATTGTCTGTCCTAACCCAAGTTATTCAATGAAGAGGCCTTTTAAAATAAAGACGAAGTGCTCGGAATCATTTTTCCATTTTCCTTGTGGGTGTTATTTATCATAATTTTGACTCACGTGAAGTTGTGAGTTTCTTTTCATATATATATATAGTCTCTCTTTCCTTTTTTCTCTCCCATTTGGTGGACCAAACATGTCGTGGACTGTTTACTTGCTCAAAAAAAGAATGCCCATCTAAAAGGACGAACGTAGGAATTTCATTAGCCTTCGGCGGAAATCTAAAAATTTAATATTGTAAATTAAAATGCAAATGGAGAGAGAAATAGCAAATAAAATTAAAACAAATCCTAAAGAATTCCTTCGCTATATCAGAAATAAAAGTGGAGATACTTTAACTGTCGGAGCAGCAGTGGGTGAGAATGTGCATTTTATAAACGAGGAATAAGATATGAGTATCATATACATTCTTCGCATCAGTATTCACAAAAATTCTAAGTAAAGGGTGTTCCAATAACTTGGGCCGATTTTAATGTAAGTTAAGTTTAAGCGTCTAATGATTTTTTTTCTTTTTCTTGCAGATTTAAGAACTTGAGTCTGTGGTAACTTTAACTTTGCAAACATTAACAATCGAACAACGTGTTGTTATCGAAGCCTATTACGAAAATGGCCGTTCAAACAGAAAGGCATTTCGGGCACTTCGCGATTTCTTTTATCAACATAATTGACCAACCGAGAGTGAAATTGGAAAATTGTTCGTACATTTAAACAAAGAGGGTCGATGGCAGATATGTACTCGTTTACGCCGTTCAGCTGAAAACATTGCTGCAGGGTGCGAGAATGTGGCTTAAGATCCAGACACCTTTATTCGTCATCGCGCGCAGGAATTGAACCTCTTCACAACAACGTTACATCGAACTTTGACAAAAGAATTGTCTCTACACGCTTACAAAATTCAATTGACACAAGAACTGAAGACTGCTGACCATTTGAAGCTCCGTACATTTGCCAATTAGGTTCACGAGCAAAGACAAGACGATGATGATTTTTCGCAAAAAATCATCTTAGTGATGAAGCCCATTTTCATCTTGGTGGATTCGTTAATAAGCAGAAATGTCGAATATAGTCTAATAAAAATCTTAGGAAGATTGTTTAAAAGCCACTGCATCCACAAAAGGTCACTGTTTGGTGTAAACGTTTTGCTAGCGGAATCATTGGACCGTATTTCTTCGAAAATAATGCCGGAAATTTTGTTACGGTGACAGGCCAGTGATACCATACTTTTTATGGCCTGAATTGAATTCTATTGATGTCAAAGATTTGTGGTTTCAACAGGACGTCGCCACATGCCACACAGCCAATGCAACAATGGCTTTAGTGAATGAGAAGTTCCTAGGTCGCATCATCTCTCGAAACAGTGAGGTCAATTGGCCACAGAGGTCGTGTGATTTGACACCTTTGGATTTCTTCCTTTAGAGTCATCTTAAAACGAAGGCCTAAGCCAACAAGCCAACAACAATTCAACAGCTGAAAGATAAGATAATAGGGCATATTGGTGAGATCGAGGAGCAACTATGCGGAGACGTCCTAAAAAATTTTGATCATCGAGTGGAGGTGTGCCGCTGAAGCCTTGGCGGACATTTAGGCGATATTATTTTTCACACATAATTGCCATGACTCAAATAACATGATCCAATAGTGAAATCAATAAATTTTCAGCAAAAACACTGTTTTCTTTACTGCTAACTTCGATTCATCTCAAGGGAACACCCTTTATTATCTCTTCGCTAAGCCAAAGCATAATTGTGGCGCTCTGCAACATATCGCCGTAAGTGAGACAATGTGCTAAATTTTGGGGGAGAGCTTAACTCAAACAAATAAGATTTCTTAAAGAAGATAGAAATGAGGTTTCTAAACCTCCTGCACTGCTTTTATTACAACCTTTCATATGGGTTTTATTCACTTACCTTAACCTCCGTTGTGTGCAAAGTTCTGGAAATGCAAACAAAACTCTAAAAGACATCCATCATGGCTTCTTAAACAAATATTCTTGCCTCTGGAACCTTTTTGGCTTCTTCCGTGATATTTTTAATCTAAAGAATGAGAGGAAAGTCTTTGATATCATATAAATTAATATCCGAAGGCCATCAACCATCTTTCTCACAAATTTCTAATGATAAAATTAAAATCGCATAGAATATAGGGGAACATATCAAGTTGAATTCATAATTAGGTCAGCTTAGGAAGGCAGAGACCACTCATAAATTGCAAGGATCTAAATGGCTTAATGTAACTAGTCGTCTTCTTTAGGGCCCAGTTTTCTATCATGTCCTCTTTTTAATCTATATTAACGGCATTTCTTTAACTCTCTCCTGCTCAACCGTATTAATGAATTAAATCTCTTTGCATTATTCCAGCGTAGAGAAAAAGGTGACCAAATTCAATTATATAAAATTGACAAAGGCTTAGTTAATATGAACTGTAAAAAGTAATTTATAATTGAATGATTTAATTACACAGCGTGAAAAGGTTATAAACCTTTAACACAAAATGGTCTCCCTCGTTTCCTCATTGAGTGCGCTACGTTTGATTTGCCTAAAGTCAAACTAGACAAACACTTTGATTCAAACTCAAGAATGAATACGTTTCTAAGGGAGGAATATTTTCTGTATTCGTCCTCCATCAGATAAGTGGACATTAATAATCAAGGCGGAAAAGTTTAGTAAACATAAATTAGACAATGACTGCATGCACTTCTTAAGGATCGATTGGCCTTTTATTGCATGCTTTTTCCTTTCTTTTCCTTTCTATTCCTTTGTAATCCCCCTCCCTTTCCCTCTACTCCTACTTTTCCTTCTCCTTATCCTTCACTTTCGGCTCTTTTCTCTCTCTCCCATCGTAATTAAATCTATTATTATATTGTTTGTCTTTTTCCCTCGTAGGTCGGTCAGAAGAAGCTGGTTTTCTTGACACAGACACGTTTCTCTTTTCTCGGAACCAAAACGAAATAATTTGAGGCAGGAATGAAAGAATGAAAGGAAATTCTGGGAATTATTCGATTGGCGCAACAGAACGAAACAAATTTGGCTGATTTACTCATTAGTTGCTTTTGCCTTTATGTGGGAAAATTCCCTTTAAATATTGAATCGCTTCAAATGGAAGATTTTCAAAACCTTTCCCTCGGATCTGTGCCGAGGACGCCTATATCATGAATGGTTCTTGTTTGGCTCAACCGTTTTCATTTTCCTGAAAATAATTATTTAAATTCACACTCTTCACTACCCATCTTAATCTACAGCATCTAAAAAATGCTACAAATATTTGAATATGATAGATTTTGGGGAGGGTATCAATTATATTTATTTTCTACCATAGTTCATATGTTCTTTTTCGCTCTTTTTTCGTTTATTAGTGAGTTTCCTTCTGTCAACCATTTTCCTCTTTTATTTTATCCTTATAAATTGAAGGCAGAGTATTTACTCTTTTATTTATTGTGGTTAAGGCAAACTTAGATATTCTCGATAAAAGAGAGGAATTATATTAAATGGGCGTTTTGTGTTTGGTGGAAAGTGGTGGCAATAATCAACGAGGCCACTCTAAAGATTTATCAATGAGGGTCATAACAAGAGTGGTGAAGCTAGAGGAAGTGAATTGTGTGGAAGATGCTTGTAACAAACCTTGTTGCTCTGATGCCAGGAAATGGGGTCGATAGGGGTGCCGCGTCCAGCCTGCCACCCCGAAGAATTGAAGGAGAGATATACCGTTCACACCCCAATTTCATACATTTTCTTTACAAGCCTCTTCTCACCTCTGGACGACGGCTAATGTCGAAGGCAAGTCGCCGGCCAGATTTCGTCCATTCATCTCAAGCAAGTCCCGGAATGAGAATAACCTCTCCCTCTTATCTCCATTAACCCCCTTCTACTACCCTAAATTCGCAGGACCTGCCCTCGTTGGTTTTTTGCAGTAAAAAAGACCGTTTATTCGTGATTTGACGGGACTGAAAGGGCCACTAGAAGATGCCCTCGAAAGGCCCCCTCGAAAGGGCGCCTGAAAGGAGCCGCGCTCTAAAGGGCCCCTCGAAAGAGCCACTAAAAGGAACACTCAAAATGGACCATCAAAATGGGCGCTTCAAAGGATCCCTCGAAAGGAGCCTTCGAAAGAAGCGCTTGAAGGAGCTCTCGAAAGAAGCCTTTAAAAGGAACCCTAGAAAGGAGCCCTTGAAAGGGCACCTCGGAAAGGGCACTTCGAAAGGAGCCTTCGAAAGAAGCCCCTGAAAGAACTCCTTGAAAGAGCCACTCGAAAGGGACCCTTGAAAGGGCGTTTCGCGGATCTGAGTGAGACATTTTGACGTTTTATTTCGACGTTTTTCTCGCACATTTTCCTATCCAATAATTTCCTTTTTTCATTATTTTCTTTTCTTTCCCTTTTCCTTTCTTTTGATTTCCCCTCTTAATTTCGCTTATAATATTCTCAAATTATAATTTAATTTCGCTTCAACCTCATTACTTTGAGAGTTCATTTCGTTGCCTTTCTTTTCCTTTCTTTCAGTTGTTTATTTTCCATTTTACCTTCTATTTCTTTATTTTCCTTTTGATTAATTTACTTTATTTTCGTTCGTTTTATTTCTTTACTCATTCTTGTGTTTTCTTTTCTTCTTATGTGCTTTATTTTCGATTCAAATTTTCGTTTCTTTTTATTTTGTTTTATTTCTTTTTATTTTGTACCGTTTTTCTTATCCTTTTCTTTACTTTTCTTCCGTTTCCATTTTTTCTCTCTTTTTCATTTCACTTCATTAATATTTAATTATTTCCTTAATTTTCCATTATTTTAGTTTCATTTCTTTTCTTCCCTTTCTCTAATTTATAGTGATTTCATTTGATTTCTTTCATTCCTTTAGTCTTCTTTTTTCCTTTTTCTTTTATTTTGCTTCCTTTTGCCCCTCCAATGTTTTCTATAAAGAGCAAGTATAAATTTGCTCTTTGAGAATGAAGATAATTCCCTCCTCCTCTAAAGAAAACTCAATTTTAGCCTTTTAATTCTACTCGTCTGTTTAAATCCTTCTGCTCCTCTTCAGCACAAAGGCCGACTAACAACAAACTCTTCGTACCTCTGCTGGTGGGCCTCTGTCGGAGGACTGCCACTTTGCATGCCTGATACAGGAATCCATACGTTCCCACCCTTTCCGGGTCAGGAGCTCCGAGGAATCCTCTTTGAACCCTTTTTATCTCTCCTTTGTACCTCTGCTGGTGGGCGTCTGTCGGTAGGACTGACACTTTGCAGGCCTGATACAGGAATCCATACGTTCCCACCCTTTCTCGGGTCAGGAGCTCCGAGGACTCCTCTTTGAGCCCTTTTTATCCCTCCTTCGTACCTCTGCTGGTGGGCCTCTGTCTATAGGACTGCCACTTTGCATGCCTAATACAGAAATCCATACGTTCCCACCCTTTCCGGGTCAGGAGCTCCGAGAACTCCTCTTTGAGCTTTTTTCATCTCCATGTCAATAAAATCCCGCCTCGTAAAAATGTAGCAAAAAAAGGATTCTTTTCTAACTTTAAATGGATTTCAGAATGACAGCGGAAAATGGTGATTTCAGAGAGTAAAGATGTAAGAGATAAATCCTTAGTTGGAAAGTCTATGCAGCAGCCGGAGTGAAAAGTAGCATTTGTCTACACAGCTTGAATCTAAATGAGCACAGACGCAGCAAAAGAATATAAACTATTTACAAGTTTAAAAGTTTAAATAGTCAGGAAGAAGCAGTTTCAAAAGTTTTCTCTCCCTTTTGACGGTAAATATAATTTTTGGGGTCCACCAGGAAGAAGTTGCTAATAGAATTTCCATTAAAATTCCTGCCCTAACTTTTGTTAACATTTATGAAGGAAAAATAGAATTAGCTCTAAGTAAGAGGTTTAAGAAGGTATATTCAGATTATATAATACTTCCTCTCAAACAATTGTCTCTTTTTTTAACCAGGGAGGATTCATAATATTATATATGTATTGCAGCGTTTTGCAGATCTAATTAAACAGGTTGGACAAAAATATACTTTAAATTACCTAGAAAAAATGAAATATTAAAACTATAAATATACTAATGCTATAAGAAGAGGATCTAATAAAAATAAATACTAACAATGTGTAATACGCGATGGTTGACGCAAAATTCACTTTCACACGGAATGGTAACTAACGAACATGAGTGAGTTTTGCTTTCCTTTCACCTTTAACTAAAAGGGAATCTGCAGTTGGATGACCTTGAACCAGATCCTCTTCGATGCGATGATTAGAGAGGAGTTGGACAGAAACCTTCTCGCTGACGTGAGACTGGCTTAGAAAACAGCTTATCGTCATTCTGGGTGAAAGAGACACTTGGTGAGTTGAGTCTGGAAAACCAGTTGATGCTTATTTCGATGTATGTGGGGAGCACATGGAGAGGCTTCTTGGCTTGAAGATATAAGGGTAAGGATTGTGGATGTACGGGTTATTCCAATCCCTGTGTTATACTTGCGGGCTTCTCGATAATGATACTTGACCAAGAAGTCTATCATTTCTAGAATGGGAATCCAAGTTGTTATTCCTCAATGGTGAGGGTTACCTCTGTTTTTATTCACAGAAACGGAGATAGGAGATTTATTTGGACGACAATGGTATGCAAATGTCTTGATACCACCAGGCTTCTCTTCTAAGTGACCAAAGGAACAGCCTCGGGAACGAAAATCCCGCTGGGTTCTACTGTCTTCTTGAATCTCTGTTATACTCAGGGACTGCTCATCTTATTTTGATTGCTACTCAAATTCTCCTTTCATTTCTCCATATCGAACTATACATACGTCAATTATTCTCTGGGGGGGGTGAGGGGAGACAAGAGCCAACCTTTAAGCCTCTCGTGTTCCTGGTTTAGGTACGGAGAAAGTGAAATTTAGTCTATTTGGTGAAAATAGACATATCCATTTGGAGAGGACAGTGAGCTTGTTCATATTTTTATTCTCAAGGCTATCCTACCCTTCTATGTTTATGTTAACGGACTACGAAATCTGCTGATTCAGATCCTTCTTTGCGAGAGGCACTCAAAGGGTCTTGGGACAGCGGGGAAAGTGGAGAGGGAGTGAGGTCTTGGCCCTTGGGGGGAACGTAACTGTTGATGCTGTATAAACAAACTAGCCTCTGTTTGTCGTAGACCTATATCCATTCCCCCCCATACATTTGTCCACAAGCTTCGCTCCCACGAGTCCAACGGCGATATTAATAGGGCAACTAGAGCAGATTTTGAATGCCATTGGAGGTTCCTAGTCCATAACCTACACGTTTGACAGCCTCCTTCGACAGTATTCGGAGCGAATGGGCAGCGATTTTTTTAGACACACACTGCCCACCCCGCAAGGGAAGAACCCTAGAAAAGGTTGGCGGTAGATTGAGTGCAGCCACGAAAACATCGCAGACAAGGTGCGTTGAACTGTATCTCGTAGGTTGATGTTAGAACCTAACCCCTTTCAAGCGATGTTGTTGGTTGTTGTGAGAATTATTTCCCTCGAGGAACGTATTCACCCTGTTAGCCAATATTTTCTCCAAGAATTTCTCTGCAAATTCTAAGAGAGATATAGGCCTGAAGTTAGCTGGACTGTCCGGTGGCTTACCCACTTTTGGAATGAATAGCATCTTTGCTACCTCTAAATGGTCAGGAACGCATTCATGATATTCATGGGACCCAAAAGGATGTTAGGCGGGGCTCAAATAAAATGCTCCTTGGTTATTCTTGTACGCCCTGGTGCTCGTTGACAGAAGGATTTTAAGGTTTTTGAGAGTTCTTTCAGATTGCAGTTTTGGCTAGCCGCGTAGACGCATTCCTTGAGAGTATGGCACTTCCGGTCTTTCACAAAGTGGCTGATTTCCGAATGGAACGAGGCAGGAATTTGGTCCTTGAGGACGAAATCTACCAGAGAGTCGTATTCATGACGGACTTTGGATGTATGAATCCAAAGATTAAAGTAACGGTGGAGGGAGTAGCTAAACTGACGGAAGGTCTGGTTTGGTTGAATGCGACGATGCCTCAATTTTGCTCTCTAGAAATCCGGTTTCATATTATAGTCTGTGAGCCGCTCGGCTTGTATGGAAGACTAATAAATCGATGACTCTGAAGGAAGGAAGATGGAAATATCCCTGACTTGGGAAATCAGTAAGGGCAATAATTGAGTTACCCCGTCCGTCTCGATGACCCAATGATTCACCTCGAAGTTATTCTCAAGGTGGGTGAGAGAAGATCCAAAGTCTTCTCCTTCTTTGAATACTGGCAGTTTTATGGTGGTTGTCAGGGGAGCGTCTAGTCTGGAGCTTGCGGAATTTATGAAAAGCGTCTCGTTTCTAGCCTAGCACATCGCCAATAGGTGGGATCGAGCTGATAGTGTCACGTAATCTCATGAGGAGGTCAACATAGCGTAGAGTGAAGAAAGGCGTGGTACTTTCAAGCATCTCCATTATCTGAGTACCAGTGTGAGTTTGGTGTATAAGGATCGCAACCATGCCGCGGAATAGGTGCATGGGGTATTCGATAGCATCTCAGGGTGAAAAAAACTGTTAATTATGTGGTTGGGAAGTAAACAATCGAAGTCTATTCGTTTGATCCGATTGAAGGTGAGCCTTTTAGAGCGAGAAAAAGAGTTCTATTTGGGCAAACTAGGCAAAACATAGAACTAGAGAGAAATAGAAAAGCGATAAAAAGAGAGAAGCGCATAAGAAAAGGGCAAAATGAGACGCGTGTTTTCTTAAACACGCGCCTCTCCTCTCACTCCCTATATTCAGCATCGCCCCATTTGTTCCCAATCCACTCTCTTGAATGTACAAACACAACACGAATCTGTTTATAGCCACCGACGTTTCACCTATTCCTATCCCTGTAATTTTTTGGCGAACTTATTCCTCTTCTACTACACGATCTCTGTGGTTAACCACAGTCATCCCTACAATGTTCTTCCTCTTTACAGGACTCGACTTGGGTCGGTTAATGAGAAATAATAAACGATATATAATAGTTATTCCATTATATAGTTAAGGTATTTGTGCATTGATAATTTTGAGGAGTTTCTACAGTTAGAAAAATCTAAAAAAATACATACAAGCAGGCAACGGCCTTATGCCTTAATAACTTCCAACAAGAGCATTCTTTGCACTCATTTTTCCCCACGCAGGTAGGATTGTAGTATAGGATGATTCTACCAATCACCCTATTTCTAGGGTATATTTCAGCATATTTTTTTTATTTTTTACAAAAGATTGTAAGTAAATAGATTACAGGAGAATCCTGACTAATTCATGAGAGTCAGGAAGATGATATCGAGATTTTGTATAATTTTTTCAACAGATTAAAGCCTTGGAAGAGGGCAACATCAAGCCTTTTATTGCTGATGTTACTTTTAAGACATCCTTTACAATAAGTTTTGCAAATCGGTTGGTTAAAACAGAGGAAGGGGGATGGCTGTTTGTGGGGGTGCTATGTCAATTTAGGACCTGCAGCCGTACACTCCTGCCTCAGCTATTTAAAAAGCAGTAGCTGATCACAGATAGTCAGTCACAAATTTTTCAACAATGGAGAAGGTTGAGCACCGCGCAGTGATCAAATTTTTGACCAAGGAAGGCAAGAATGCAAAAGAGATCCATGAATGCATGGTTGCAGTGTACACCCATACCGACCCTTCCTATGCCACCATGTCTCGCTGGAATAGGGAGTTTCGCCATTATTGTGAGTCCCTTGAAGATGATCCCCGCCTAGGATGCCCGTCAGACGTGACCAACGAGGACAATTTGGCCTGTGTGGAAAGGATGATCCTCGAAAATCGATGGGTGAAGGTCCGAGAAATTGCGCGAGAACTTGGAATATCATATGGAAGTGTTAAGAACATCATTCACGACAATTTAGCCATGACCAAGGTCTCTGCCCATTGTGTCCCTAAAAACATCACGAAACCTCACGCCCCATGATCGACTTCAATGTCGTCAAAGTTCGGAGGAGCTGCTGCTTCTGTACAACCAAGACCCGGCGGGATACGAGTTACGTATAGTGACAGGTGATGAAACGTTGGTCCATCAATGGGATCCCGAGACCAAGCTCGAAAGCATGGCCTGGAAGCACAGGGGCTCTCCGACTCCCATCAAGTTCCGGACCGAACCCTCAGCTGTGAAGATCAGGCCACCTTGTCCTGGGATTCTGTGGGAGTGTTGATGGTGCACTATGCTTATCATGGGGAGGACCATCACAGGCCAATATTACGCCGAGGAATTAGCGGAGTTAGAGAAGTGCATCCGTCAGAAGTGGCGCGGCAAATTGACACGCGGTGTCCTGCTCCTCCACGACAATGCTCCTGTCCACAAGGCCAGAGTTGCACAAGCTGCCCAAGGCAAGCGCGGATTCGAGGAGGTTAACCATCCCACCTAGAGTCCAGATCTGGCCCCTAGTGACTACTTTTTATTCCGCCAGCTCAAGGCTGCATTGCGTGGACGCCAGTTTGGGGACGATGAAGAAGTCCAGCTCGCCGTCCAGGAGTGGATTGAACAGCAGTCGGTAGATTTCTGGTTGTCGGGAATTCGAAGTCTCAGGGACAAGTGGCGCAAGTGCATTTAAGTCGAGGGTAGTTATATTGAAAAATTATTAAACTCTTTTCCTCATATCTCGTTTCCTTATATCCGAATTGCAAAACTTTTTCTCCGCCCCTCGTATATGCATCTCACGAGGAAATCTATGGCAAACTATACACCCTTGTATTTATATTGCTACCACTTATAGCATAAACACTTTACTCTACGTTTTAAGCCCCTTTAGGAGTGATAGAATCTCCAGAATCAAAGCTCACATAATATAGGTAAGCATAGGCTTTTATTTGACAGCTCGAAAAGCATTTTTTACATGTTTTTGATTATATTTTTTTGGATTTTTGCCATACCACTTGGATAGCCTTAAATAATTGGAAATTGCAACGTTATAAAAATTCCACATTATTTTATTTATTTTGCAAAAGGGGAATAGTTTGTACTTAATACCTCTTAATTATCTACCTATAATATTTAAATTCTGCAACAAAGTACAAGTGAAACTGCTTTACCTTTGCTTGAAGATAAAGAACATAACTGAGTGGAAAGTTTATTAGCTCACACTTAAAAGTCATGCACGAACAAGTAATTCAATTCATGTGCTAAGAAACACCTTTCAAAGAAATTTATTGGCAGCAGATTACTAGAATTGCTTCAAAGAAGATTACAACGTAGCATTAAAATACTCTTGGGATTTTTAAAATCCCGACACATATGTTTGAATTATAAATTTGAATAAATCTTACGTAAATTACTCAAAATATCGTCTTTCTTCTTTCATTTTTAATATTTTTGTTACTGTATTTAATACTCATTTCATTACCTTTAATAAATTAATTTCTAAATGAATAAAACAATGTGTCCTTTAGTATAAGGGCCTATAGTTTAAAATATCTGTAGACGAAATTATTATTACACGAACGAGGCTTTAGACTAAAGTAAATTCAACACAAAGTAAATATAGATGAAAGCATTTTAGATGAAAGTAGTAGATGAAAGTGTTTAGATTAAATAATCCCATAGTGGCTTTTGTTGAAATCTTTTAAGGTAGATAAAGTACGTTTTATCTACTTGCGCCTTGAAAAGCGAATTCTTAACATTTCAAGTAATAAATAGTAACCCACTAAAGGCATTTATAACTTCACACATCTGTAATGACAAATATGTCATTTTTAGATATCAGTGAAATGACATTTGTCATCGTCATCATCATCATTAACTCTATAATTAAAGAGGGGGATTTTTTTGATTATTTGAATAATAATTTCATCTTAGTTTGGTTATGACTTATGTTTTCTTATCAAAGTTATTTCGAATAATTCTTTTATAATATAAAAATGGTGAAGTTCAGATATAAATATAAGTAACGAAATTTTGTGATTTTTTTAAAACGCAAAGAATTACAAATGTGAATTTCAGAAAATTTAACTTTATATTTCTTCTATAATTCTATATTTTAGCAACGTGATATTTTAAAAGGGGGGAAATTTACTTTAGAGTTTCCTTTTTAAAATTATTATAATTAGCGAAGTTCAGAAAATTTATAAAAATTTAACTATGGCTGCTTTTTTTATATTTTAAATAATAATCTTAGTAGAGAAGCGTAAGCGCTCCCCGTAAGGGGGGAGTGGCGAAGCCATTACCTTGTATGATGATGAATAATTTCATTTGAAAATAATATTTTTGAAAACATGGAAAGACCGGTAATATGGTTTTTCAATGAAGAAATGTGACTTGCTGATTGCGGCCATTTATAAATCCTCAAGAAATTGAAAAAAATATCTCTCGATGAAGTTTCTCGTTACATTTGAGCTTTACGGTTTCTCAATGTGGCCAAATGATTTAGAAATGAGACTTCCACAATATATTTTTACTATATTTTTATATGTTTTTAACGATCATATATACAAATGAAAAAATACTGAAGACATAATGTAGAAATAATTTTCCAAAAGTATAAGAAACCTAAATGTGGGCGCTTCAAAAAGTTCGTGAAAAAAGGACAGTTGGAAGAAACGGTCTAAGGTATGAAGCTTACTTTTTAATATATGCTGCACTTAGGTCAATACACTTCTGCAAACGTTGATACCAGCCTTCAAGTACATCTATATAAAACTTTAGGTCATTCGATTCAAACCATGTCAAATAAGCTCTTTTTACATCTCTAACTGATGAAAAATGCGTTGCTTTCAATTTTTTTTTCAGGCGTCAATATTTTTTTCAGGTTTGAAAACAAAAGGAAGTCGGATGCGGTAAATCTGGGTTGTACTGTGGATGTTGGATGATTTTCCATCCAAGTTCGCGTAGCACAGATCTCCTCTGCAGAGCATCGTGAGCGGGTGCATTGTCGTGGTCGAAGAGGACGCGTCGATGCAACTTCCCAGAGCGTTTTTCCGCGATTTTCTTGGACAGTTTTCCAAAAACAACTTCATAATTAGCTGTTGTAATTGTTCTGATGCTGTCGAGGAGGTAAACCAGCAAAATTACATCTGAATCCCAGCAAACCGTGGCCATGCCCTTTCCTCTTGAACGCTTAGTTTTGGCCACAACTCGTTTACTTCCATACGTAGGCAGCCACTGGTTTGATTAAATTTTGTCTTTGGATTCGTAGTGATAGAGCCATTTTCATCTCTGGTCACAATTCTCAAGATTAAAGCTTCAGGATCCGCATCGCACTTGTTCAAAATTCCATTGAAAGATCTGCCTTTGTTTGCTGCTGAGCTGGGTGCAACAGCCCAGGAACCCATCGAGGTAAAAAGGTTGCTTAGCCCTAAACTTTCTACCAGAATTGCGTGTGCAGAACCCACGGAGAAGTGGAGTGTGTCTGCTACTGATTCATGGGTTATTCGTTATCCCTTTCAATCAGCTATCGAACAAAATCAATGTTTTCCACAAAAACTGGCAGGAGTCTAGTAAGGGGATGCAGGTAATAGTAGGACCTTGCTGTACGAACTTCTAATCAGCCCATGTTCATCGGTTTATGGGGTCCTATTTATCAACTTCAATGTCAGTGTCTACGTGACCAAATTCATGCCGGCTTTCAACTCACCGACTGCGCCTCCAAGGCACTTAAATGCAATTTACTAATGCGTTATAAACCACGTAGTAGGTGCTTCTTCCAGAGAGCGAGAATCCATTCATTAAAAACAAAAAATGAGTTGAAAATGGTTTCCAAAAACCTCAGGGCCAGCGTCAATTACCATTCTTGATTTAGAATACATTTTGTCTAATGAGATCCTGAAGACATTCTCGCAGGAATGTCCACCCATTTCCTTGAGAAACATCAAAGAATGACTAACAGCAAATGCAGTTCACCCCATGATTTCTTCCTTATGCAAAACATAAACAAACAAATACATTCATCAGAAATTTACTTACAGTGATAATCCGTTTACAGCATAAGGTCATTATCTATCCAGACACAAATAATTTGAAAGTCAAACAATGTATTTTCTCTTAGCTACTTCTACCAATTTACTAACATATAAAACAGATAAGCGGCATTGTTTCCGTTTCTGAAGAGAAATTCTCTACAACTTATATATATATATATGATAATATAATTTTGTTTCTCTACTCAATGTGAATATTTTTCTTCTACCAATTCCATCTCAAATTCATAACTCTTTAATATTTATTTAATGATTTAAAAATGTAAAACTTTGCCCCTGAAAGTTATTCATCTTATCTTTATCGTATCAGCTAAAGTACTCGTTAGAATTCTTAAGACGCTAGCATTTATATCAGCGTTAGAAATTGAATTTTAGCCAACTCCGCCTCTCAGTGTACCAAACACTGCTTCGCTTGATTCTTGCTTATTAAATATGCATATTCAGAGTGAATACCATCAATATCTCTGCGATGTGAAAAATGTTCGCGCTCCAAAAATACAGATAAATCGTCTTCATACAAAAATTAGACGTTCATGATGATTGATGATGCATTAGACAAGGAAAATTATCCATTGGCCAGCAAGCATAACATCGATGTATTCTCCACTGTAGTAAAAAACATACAATTTAAACAGATGCTAATATAGAGTTATTATGGCTAGATATTAATGAGAGAAAGGATAAACTTGTCATAGAATTTTTATATACAACACCAAATCTTAATAAGGAAGCTCAGTGTTTTCTGTGGCATGAGATACAACGTACGTGTAGAAGTAAAGATGTGTGCATAATGGGTGAATTTAATTAACCTGGAAAGCTCTTGTTAGTGATTTGGAAGCTAAGAAATCTTTACTATGGTGCACGATAATTTTCGTATTGGATTTAGTTCTGACAAATAGAGAAGTCATTAGCGACACAGAATGAAAGAAGTTTGGAAAGTGGCTACCATTTTGAAATGCATTAAATTTAAAATGAAATCGGGTCACCAGTAGGATAAATAAGGTTAAAATGCTATACTTTAAAAAAGCAGATTATAGTGGTCGAAAGACGTACATGGACGTTGTTTGAGGACTATCGACTAATATGAGGTCAGGAAAAAAATGTAGTCTAAATTAGAGCAGTTAAGGGTGAAAATAAGGTTAAGGTAGATAGAAATGTTGTTGATTAGAAATATAAGACAATGATTAAGCATTTAATTGTTGTAAACAATATGAACATTCCATATAGTGAGATTAAAGCTAATGAGGTCAACCGAACTGAATATCGGATGAGGTTAAGCATTATTTTGTTATTAAAAGGATCATTTAATGGTAAATTTGAAAAAAAGGGAGGATAATTTAAAGCAGAGATATAATAAGCTAACTTGGTACATTAAAAAATTAATTAAAGTGACAAAGATATTCTAAAATTAATTAACAAAGAAGGCAAAATTAGATTCAAAAGGTTTCTTTCAATTGTACAGAATTCATACTAAAGATAAAAGAGTCCCCAAAAAATTACAGACTTAGTGAGTGATAATGATGTAATGGCTATAATGTTAAATCAGTATGTAATTTCAGTATTTAGCCGCGAGGGTATTGCTATTTTACCTAAGGCAACCATGAACATGAGAAACAATCAATGCCTTCACGATTCATCATCTTATCACAAAACGCCGCAGATCATTGGAGTCACTTTCCTTCTCATTATTGAATAGGTTAGGACACGTAGTAATGCGGTAAACCTGGAAAATTTAGCTCTTGGAAAGTGGTTGGAACAAAGTGGTTTACAAATTGAGTTGTAGAAGAATGAAATAGGCTCCCTTGTCTGCGATAGATGCATTTTTCCTGCTGAATTTTAAACATAGATTGGATAAATTGAAGGATGAAAATGCTAAGTGGTACTGAATTGGATAATATGAACAGGAACTGTCTCTTATATGCTATTGATTAGCTTTTTGCAGATTCATTCTTTTCTTATGTCCATATCACTAAGTGATTTAACCTCTTTGATTATTGCATGGTTACTGGGGTACCTATAGTCCAAAAATGAATCCAAATGTTCACCAATCAGTAAAAAATAGAGGTCATTAGTATGTTTAAGCGGATCACTAGACACAATTATAGCCAACACTATACGGAACCAACATCAGGACAACTAGAGTCCATCGGCTCATGGTTCCTACACCATACCCTAATTATTAAAGTAGCTTGAACTTCTGTAACTGTGATTATTAGTCAAGACCACAAGCCACAAGTCCTCTGGTATACACATAGGGACGGGACGAGCACTGGTTTTGATAACAGAAAAAATCTGCCTGGTCTAGTGGTCGGATTTCTTATTGGAGATAAAGAATGCTGCAATTGCCTGATGGATATGCGTCCGATAACTTCTGCATTGAGTGCGGATGCGATTTAAATCACTGTTGCTTGTCTAATAATAGATACAATTATATGCTGGTGTTTACAATGCGTCAGCGCCAGCTGTCCGCCATTTTTTGGTCCACGGTGAGCCGTTGTGCCTTCCATGAGGTATTCTCGGTACACAACTGAAACCGTAGTCCTAGGAAGTTTGAGTGCCACAACAGTTACCGGAATGTCATATAGGTACCATCCACATGAGAGAAACTAAAAGGCCGCGTTCGAATTCCTATAGGTGGCCATGGCATGAGCAGTCTCATTCACTAGATTTTAAATCACAACTGAAACGAGTTTGGATAATTTCTGACTACAAGTTTCAGGGTTAAACCTATCATTACCTTCCATTGCGCCATCCTCTGACTTTGGCCATTTTACTCTGCATCCAAATAAAATGGGATATTTAATTGCAAACTTGCTTACCCCTGTAGGTAAATTAAGAGAAATAGTTATAAGCTGTCTTATGATAGAAAGGAATTAAATAGTGGTAGCAAATTCTTTTAGGATCGTCTTCGTATAAATATAAAGAGGTGAAAGGTATTTTTGAATTGCATAAACCGGATGAAACAAACCATCTATATAGAGCGAATGAGACAGAAATAAGAGGAAGAAATCGAATAGGGATTTATAATGAAATTATTTCACAACATAAAAATCTTTTTTGAAAAAATTATGTAGGAGGTGGATTTATCAGGAGAGGAAAAGGATACGAAGAAGAAAATAACAAATAAGAAATCGAGAAAAAATTATGAATTTAATTTTTTTAGAATTTAAAAAGTTGAGCTTTCGATGAAGGTAACAACTTTAAATAAACGAAGCGTATTAAGTTGTAATAACTAAGAAGAATAACGCGGAAATACAAGTGGAATGCTATTATAGACCTTAAAAGACTTGAAGGTAAGGGAAACAGGGATTATAAAACAAACCTTATCCTCTTTAATTACTACTCCAGGAAAGAAGCACCCACAACAAATTCTTACACTTATATACATATGGGGAGAATAAAAATGCTGTACATTATTTAAGGCAAAAGAGAGATTAAAGAACAGGTTTTTTTGACAAAATATGTTAAGAAACAAAAAATTAAATTAAATTGACTATGAACCTTATTCTTCCTTGTTACAATGTTCCCATTCCAGCCTCTGACTTTAAATAAGCTCTTAGATTACCGTCTTTCAATATTAACACTGTAAACCATTGCGCATTAGCGAAATCCTATTTGTGAATTTAAAACACAATTTACGTGATAAAATCACCATTAGTCTCTCTGCTCTGAATAATCAATTAAAAATTTTAATTATTTAACTGAGTGGCGACTCAAAATACGGTTTCAAGTTAGTAAAGAAAATAGATAACAATGCAAAACACATAACTTCTTTTCATCTAAAATAATACCTCCTCGGATTAACTGGGTTTTGAATGACGTTAATTTTATTTTAATATAAGTTAATAAATACGAGTTGTGAAATTAATCTTGGTAGATATTTTCTTTCTCTCACGTGTTACTCACTTTTCACTGCCAACATTCTAACGATTGAATCTTTGGTTCTTAATCTACTCAATTCTTTGAAGTAAATAATCATTGCCAGCCTAATTCGGATAACCAGAAGACACCCTAAAACCTTTTATGGCGTACATTTAAAGGGATGAATCACTTTGGGTTAATAGTTAACTTTGAACTTATTCGCACTAACAAAATCAGTGATCTACCCAATAATAATGTAACTAATAATGAGTAAAACCCCGTTCTAATGTCTTGAGTAATTATTTTATTATTTTATAGTATTTAATGATATTTGTACATTAGACGTGGTTAGGAGAAATTTCATTAGAAACGATAGCTGCTAAGGTGTCCTTAGAATATCTCCACGCCTGTCTTGTCCTCAAGTCATTGCCTCCAAAGAGGATGATGAGTTCTATCTTAGCTAAAAATTTAATACTTTTTAATGACTGAATATAATTTCTGGAACGAAAGTCACTTAGTTTATTTTGAACACTATTTTACATGAGCTAAATTTCAGCATTCTAATAGGAGAATTTGTAAATAAGTAAGCGTTTATTTTTTTGCAATTGCCATTAAAGATTTTAATGCTTCTTTCATATAATCAATCTTCTTCCATCTGCTCTCCATTTTCTCATAGTTTCCAACACTTTGAATTCACTTTTAAATTGTTGGTCAATATTTTACATATTTGTGAATAAAATACTTTGCCACAAGAAGCATTTCTTACATTCATGAGCATCACCCTAATGATGATTGAAATGGTTCTTGAATACAGACTTGAAATAAATGTTTCTTCCATGATATATTTCCTCTGACTTAGAGTTCAAGTCTTTTGATAAGTTTTTAAGCAACGAATGTTTTTGGCTACAACCAAAGTTTATATTATTTTATTTTGATGTCTTTCGTTGTTTCGAAAAGGAGAAATGTAGTTTCGCTTCACTTCCTTCTTTAACGCTAAGAAAAAGAGACTGTACAATTTGGATTGAGATCAGCCCGGAGATTACGTGCAGGTTTTGGTAATTTTAGAGAAATATAGAACGTAAAATGGAAAGAATGGAGAAAAAGAAAGCATAAAATTGAAAAATAAATCTTACGTGATGCGGATTGAATGAGATAAACCATCACTAAGAATACATGTAGTAAGTTGAACAAAGAATAATTTGCTATAAGAAAGGATTGACTGATGTGAAGATTGGCAAACACTTTGAGCGTATTGATGAACTGTATAATTAAGGTAAGTATGGACGACAGGAAAAACGTGAAAATCAGCGACTGTAATAATATATGCAAACCATAAGTACATATGAAGATTTTCTGGTGATTTGAAAGGTGGGGGAAAAGAGAATGCCTAAAGACTGGGAGAATCCTTTCATAGTAGTACATCTGCATAACTAATATGTGGAGAGGTGTGTATGAAAATAAGTCAAGGCAATAAACTACAAATTGTCGTAGGCAACGTCTAAATGAACATTCTGATTGGGAATGGAACAACAGAATTAGCTCAGGGGAGGTTAGTTGGAATCTTGAAGTGTAAAAACTAATTAAATCAATAAATATTTAATCACAGAAAAAAAACACTATCACGTTTCTTTAATTCGTTGCATCGAAAGTTATTGCAAGCCAACTAATATGGTACATAATCATATTGACATTGGTTGTTTAAAGCTAAAGGAGCACATGGGCAGAGTGGTTGACAACGCCGTAATAATAATGTCCTCTTCCGAAAAGCAAATTACACGTCTACTACTTTAACGCACGTAGTATTTGAAATAAGCTCGACAAATTTAAATGTTTAGTGCACTTACACAGCTTCGATATTATAGCAAAAACGGAAATATGGACTGGGACATCTAGGAGAGACTATATCGGCGAATTGCAAGAACCAGTGTATAAGCTGATCAATAAAGACCGTAACCATTAACAAGGTGGAGAAGTACTACTCTACACCTAAAATGATTAGTTTAACCAAAATTAAAATTGATTCTCACAAAGAGGTTGAGGTAATATGCGACGAAATAAAACCTAATAATTTTCCAATAAATATATTTGTAGTGTACAGACCCTGACTAAAATAGATTAAGATTGACACTAAATTATTTAACATTATTGGAAGTAACATTAAAGATAATTGCCCTATATTAATTGGGAATTAAAATTGTAGAAATAATAACTATGAAATGTTAAATGCCGCCAGAAGGGGAAGAGGCTATTGACTTTATGAAATAATACGATTTAACAAAATTAGTCAATGAACTAACCCAAGGCGAACATATCCTTGACATTATTCTAACTAACTACGTTAATCTTATCTCGGGTATTAGTTTTGGGGAGATATATGTTCCAGCAATCACAAATCAATACAGTTTGATATTAATATATATCATAACATGTATATTAGTGATATTAATGAGCTAAATTTAGAAAGAATGTGCGATTTAATGGCTTCAACCGCAAGTTTAGAGAGATCAAGTGAGATCCAACACTAAGAAATAATAAGTGCAGCTCTTTTTTCGCCGAGTGCTTTAGAGAAAGAGATGAGGGATTCATTTCGCCCAAAAAACAAACAAAACGTCTAATAGAAACCAAAATGTTGGATATCAAACTCAAATTGAAGAATAAAAAGTGTGCATACAAGCCTAACCCATCCGAAGAAAATCATCAAATTTACTTAGCCCGCCGAAGGGAATACCAGAGAAAAATTTAAAGCGATAAAAGAAATTATGAAATTTAACTTGAGAAAGAAAGCAATCATAACCCTAAGAAGGTTTTCATTTATGTATCTAATAGAAACAGGATAAAGAAAGGAATAGGACCTATTAAATATGACAATAACGAATCACTTTCGATACAGAAAAGGTGTATAAGGGAAGACGAGCATAATGTTTCATGAACGAAGGACGTGATAAACTTTAACGAGCATAAACGTTCAACCGATATCGAATTCTTCGAAGCAGAAATAGATTTTTATATCAGTAAGTGAGAATCTATTAAATCTCCAGGTTCTAAATTAATCTAGCCAGCACATTTAAAAAAAAAATCAAAATAGTTAGTGGGACTGCTAACAAAATAATTCAACAAATGTTTCGAAGAAGGTGTCGTGCCATTAGATTTTAAGCTAGCGAATATAACTCCTATTTTTAACTGGGAATAAAGATAACATCCGATTAATTATCCACCCGTAAGATTAACATCCATCGTAGGTAAATGGAATCCGTCATTTGCAATAGGACGATCGATAATTTGGAAGCTCATAATCTCATAAATGATAGTCATCACTGGTTTAGACAGAAAGGTTTATGTTATACTAATCTTTTAGAATTTTACGACAGAATAATTAAAAGCTATGACGTAAGTAGTTCTTTGGACATAGTTTGCTTAGACTTCGCTAAGGGATTCCACACCGTTTCTCAATTGAGATTAATAAATAACTGAAGGGTTTGCTCCTGGAATTAGTGGAAACTCTAAAAAAGGGAAGAATCGTTGTCTAAGTAATCATACGCAGAGTCGTTTTAAACGGTAAATTTTCGGAGGGGAAAAATGTAACTAGTAACGTCACCCAGGGGTCTGTTTTGGGGACCACTGTGGTTTCTTATTTATGTAAATGATATGGACAATGGCCTACTGGGTAAATTTATTCAAATTATCGGACGACACAAAAATTGTGGGAACACTTTTAAATGAGAACGATAGGCATTTAATTCAGGGGAATCTAGATCAAATCTCCGAATGGTCAAATAAAAGGAACATGAAATAAAGGGACAAGTGTAGAGTTATGCACGTAGAGCGAAGTAACCCAAATTTTATTATATAAAATGGGTGGTAAGAATTCTATCTCCATGGGCGGAGAAAAAGATTTAGGGGTGCGGGTTTCAAAGGATCTTAAGTTTAACAAACAGTGTAACGAAGCGTGTAAGAAGGCGAACCGTATGCTTGGATTCATTTTGAGAAGTTTTCACTACAAACATCAAAATATAATCTTACATTTTAATGAAACTTTAGTAAGGCCACGCTTAGAATACGCAATGCAATTCTGGGAATCATTTCCACATGTAAACAATAAGATTGGAAGGATTCAACTGCGAGCAACTAAACAATTCCCTCATTTAGAAATAAGTCGTATATCAGAAGATTAAATAGACTAAAACTACCGACTCTCGAAACTAGGCGATTGCGAGGTGAACTAATCGAAGTATTCAATTTTCTAAAAATTATCAAAAACAATTAAGTGCGACGATGGTATTACACGCAACAACGGTTTGAAACTAAAAGGACGGAGATATTAAATGCTAGTAGGGTAAATAGTTTTAAAAAACAAAATTCAGTAATTTTACGAATAATGATAATGTTTAAATACTGAGCCCTGTTGTGGATTGAATATCACGTGAGTGAGCATCGTGGCCACAATATCCAAAGAAGGACTACTAACATACTTGTATAGAATGGGACTGGCCTTTGAGTGGACTAAGTAATCCTTGCTGGCTCCTTGTAACTATGTAACTATGGAAATAAATAAATCTTTGGCAGAAAATTTGCGTGGAGAGCTTGTAAAGAAAGTGGCGAAAATAAAGGAAGTGAAAACATGAACGGCACACAGCCGCATATTCTCCTGCAGGCAATGAGGTAGAGAGGGCACACAAATGTTAAACGTTGCTTCACGAGAGCTGCAGGTAACATCTAGAACATGATTTGGGGGCCAAAACTGACGCGCTCTTGCGGGAGGTAATAATAGGGAAGAGAGATGAGATTAGTAGAAAGGAAAAAGGGTGAGAACTAAGTAGGAATGAGAAAACCCATCAAATTCCCACCTAAGTGAAAGAGCACAGGGTGAGAACCCCACATCCGGGACTTGAACAAAGAAGCCTGCAGAAAAGCCGCCGAGCACGAAGACTAACAGAGGATAAATAAGTTTATTAATAAGGTAAAAACGTCGAACCTAGCGGCTTATTATATTTGGATGTTGTAATTTTCTTGACTTTGATCACATTCCTCGCAGAAGTTGTCTTCTTCGTGCATAAATAACTCAACGGTGAATCTCCGTGGAGGACACCTCAAATAACTTTGCAATTTGGCACTGTTAGGGAGATGCGTGCATCAGTTTGTATCCTAAGGTGTGTTGATATATGTAAATATTTTGATTTTCCTTCTTCTTTTTCCTTTGAAATGTCTTTCATTAGGAAGTTTACTGTTTCCTTATTCTTTTAAAATGGTTAAGATGGTCCTTTAAAATATTCGTGTATGCATTTTCATATCCTTTTCATGGTTTTGGAAATTTCTGTAAATATGTTTTCTCTATGTCTCTAGGATTAACATTTCATTCTAAATTACTTCCTTTACTTTTTTTACCCTTTCTTAGACATGACCTATACTCTCTTTTATACGTGGAGAATGTTAGGATGATCTTTACTCTCTTTATGCATTGCTTTTCACTCGTTCTATTTTCTTAGGTATTTTTGCGCAGGAAGCAAACAAAGACAGGCCCCCCTACTACACCCTGATAAAATTATCTATTACAATTTATGTACATTGTAGGTTAATTATAGTATATGTTAACGAAACAGTATAAAAATACACCCCCAACCTAAGCACATCCTTATTGAGGAATTAATAAAGCTTCCTGCAAAGCAATAAGCGAGTGTGCCATAGGATGATTAGTATTGTGTAAATGTTTGGAGAAACAGATGATAAGGTGTAAATATTAGAACTAGAGAACAAGGACCAGCAAAACCCTAAGCTCTGCTCAAGGCCAGTACGCTTACACAGACGGTGTTAGAATACCACTAAATAATGGTAATTAATCATGCTATTGTTGTTTTGAACAGGCTGTTGTTTATATTTTTTAACTATTTCAATTATACCGTACACAATTATCTTTATATGAGCCGTTTTACATGCAGCTTGAGTTATGCTGTTTTTTTTAACTATTTCAATTCTAGCGTACACACTAATCTATATGTGTCCCCTTTAACGAGCAGATTAAGTTATCCCTTATATTCACGCACACGCCCCTCCGAACGGGGATGTGGGTGAGAGCACAGTACTCTCTTCTCTTGGGGGCTTCGCGTGCTAGTGATGAAAATATTAGGACAGTCAGAAGAGGAAAGAGCGAATTTATTTTCACTCCATGCCATGCACGGCTTGAAAAAGTGTTTTTACAACGCACAATGGATGGAAAGAGGCAAAATGATTAGCAAGTTATTGCAAAGGATTCTCTAACCAACATTAAAAATTGAGAATCGGATAACAACAGTTTGGCATACCAATCGTACAGGAATGAACCAGTCAAACTAATATCTAGAGTTACTCACTGGTGCGAGAACTCTGATAAAGTCTAATATTGACGGCACTAGATTTTACAGTGCTAGAAGCGATTTCGACCTAATTAAGAGACACTGTTTCCTGAGTTGCAGTGGATGTAGCTGAAAGTGACATCCTTTATTGTGGGCGGTTAGAGTACTCAAACATTTAACCGTATTAGCAATATTGAAAGTTTTATCTTTCTCTATAAATAAAAGCGAATGTGTGTGTATGTGTGTCTGTGTGTGTGTATGCGTGCCTATCTAAAAACGGCTTTACAGATTTTTGTAAGATTTTGCATGCTGATGGTGTTTGGGGCCATTAGTACACACATATACACACTTGGGCCTAAAAAACTATGTGGGAACCGCGGGGCCTACAAAAGGAGGTTATGGATATGCAACCGAAAGTCTTTGATGACGCTATAAGCATGAAAGAAATTTGAATATTAGAAACAAGAGGAGCAGCTTCGTCACCCCTCCTTACAGAAGGAGCTTGCGCTTAGCTGGCAGACTTTCAGTCTCTGGCATGAGGCCTATCATGATTCTTTTTTTTCTCTCCATCTAAATTTGCTTTAATAATTTTGATGCCAAAATTTTAATAAATTTTCTGATGTTCAGCCTTTGTCATTCTTTTAGTTTTAAAAAATTAACAAAATTTTGATGCTTATATTTATTTCTGAACTTTAAAATGTTATTTTTTTATACTATAAATGAATTATTAGGAACGCATTTGTTTGCCCAAGGTTTTTTTAATGAAGTCAACATTCAGATTACAAGGCCAAATCTATCAGAGAATTGGCTTGATTTATCCTTTGCTGAATTAGCCAATCAAGTTTCTTCAAATAAACTTCATTAGGACTATAAATTCAAGCAGAGACCAGAGCAAACATGCGTAATGATTTACAACTAAACATATTTCTCAATCTCCAAGAATTCTTTCACTAAAACAATGTCTATATCAGAAAATTCAAGACATCCTTGGAAAAAAGTACAGATGAAGAAGTCAGATTGATCATCAGAGCAGACAAATCTCCGAATGTTGAACATCAAAGAAGATTCAATTCTCCTACAACAAATGAAATTTGAATTTTGATTGTAGAACGATTCTTTAAAAAAAGAGATATTGTTCAACAATATAAAGATGTAAATCTGAAGAAAGTCGCTGAAACTCATAGAGCTTATGACTCCTTACAGTACCTTTTGATATTCCGCCAAGGAACTGATGGTTATAATTTTCTTTTGAAGCAAAGAGATCCAAACACTGGATCAAGAAATAACAAGAAAATATCTGCTCATGATTTTTATGCCTATAGAATAATGGTGTAGCAGAAAAATTTAAATATGCTATTGAGATTTAAGCAGCTTCTCAATCAATTCTCAATTGATATGTATGTTAAGATTGAGGCAGAGAAACTGTTGTTAATCAAGCTGCATCAGAAAAAGCTCGGGGAGAAGGACTACATCCACATAAAAGATGCAGTTTTAAGTGATGGCACTTCAAATAATGCTGGATAAATGGTGATTCTGGCTTCTTCTTATACTGGAGGTCGTAGGTACATCCAGGAGAGAATATAGGATGCAATATGCAATGTCAGCCATTATGGCAAACCTGTCTTATTCCTTCCCTTTACCTGTAATCTTACATGAAGAGAAGTGAAAGAGAATCTTTTCTGGACACTCTGCTACTGACAGACATAATATTGTGGCAAGAGTATTCAAGATTAAAGTGGACAAATTCATAGATCTGATTACTAAAGGTAAGCTCTTTGGACAAGTGAGATGTCATATATATATATACAATTGAATGGCAAAACCGAGGCAGGCAACATGCTCATTTGCTTATTTGGACGAAGGAAACAAAAAGTTCCAATGAGATTGACCTTATAATCAGTGCAGAATGACCAAATCCTCAAAACAGATCCAATGTTGTTTGAAATCATCAAAAAGAATATGCTCCATGGACCATGTAGTTCTGTTAATCCAAATAGCCCCTGTATTGTAAGCAAAAGCTGAAGCAAAAAATATCCAAGTTACTTAATTAAGGAAACACGGACTGATAAAAATGGGCATCTAATCTATAAAAGAAGAACAGCAAAAGATCGAGGATATTCATTAACTGCGAAGAAAAATGGAAATAATATTAGTGTAGGCAACAAGTGGTTGGTTCCGTATAGTCCGTTGTTTTGCAAAACATTCAATGCCCACATCGATGTGGAATTTTGCAACAGTGTGAAATCGATCAAATATGCTTGCAAGTATATAAACAATAAATTTGAACAATTTAAAATGAGAAGATATATTTCCAGTAATTAGGCAGTCTAAAGAATACTTTCTTTCCCTATTCATGACAGAAGTCTCTCAGTTCAGCACCTGGGTCTGCATTTAACAAATGGCTAGAGAGTCTATTACACTGAGGAAAATGCAAGTCCAAAAAACACTATCGTAATGGCGTTTTTGAACCCTTTGTACAGAAGACGAGTTTGTCAACACACTTATTTATACTGAAATATTTAAATATTTTCCCTTAAAGCATAAATATTTTATAGGAGGTGGCAAGGAGAACCACATCTAACAGTTCCAAGAATCAGATGCAGTGATGTTCTTGGAAAGGTATATACTGTTCACCCAAGAAATCCATAATGTTTCTTTCTAAAGTTATTATTGCACCAAAAGACTTAAAAATGTTTAGAACGATTAATTTATACCTAGATGTTAGCATGAATTGCTCTTGCACTAACAGAAAAGGATGAACATTGGGACAAAACTTTGCAATAGGTAGCTAGCACACATGCTCTAAAGACAATGAGAGACTTATTTACTGTGATGATTGTCACTTGTGAACTATCTAACCCATTGGCTCTCTGGGAAAAGTATAAAGAAGATCTAACAGGAGATATTCTTCATCATTTCAAGTTACAACAACCTGAAGCAGAAATACACCGAATAAATGCAAATATTGCACTCGGTGAGATAGAAGAAAAAGTTATATCCTAAACTCAAAGGGATTTGCGTCAATTTGGGATTCCTAAACTAAACAGATTTTTATTTCCAGTGAATAGAGACACCTTGTGAGAAACTAGCTACAATATTGAGGAGGTTGCTGTCAATGTGCAGATCAATGAGCCACTTTTAAACCAGGAGCAAAAAACAGCATATGAAATGATCCAAAGAAATGTAAATTCCACCAACAGTTAAATATTTTTTGGGATGGCCAGGAGGAACTGGAAAAACTTTTATTATAAACTTGATTCTATCAGCTGTGAGAACCCAGAGAAAGATTGCACTTGCATTATCCTCATCTGACAAGGCTGCTACACATTTCTCAGGAGTCAGAACAGCCCATTCCACATTCAACTTTTCATGGAATTTGAATGTTAATAAAAATCCAATCTGCAGCATCAAGGGAGGAACCACTGTGTCCAATATTTTGCAAGAAAGCTCAGTTATTGTTTGGGATGAATCCACTATGGCTCTGAGAAAGGCGTTTTAAGGTTTGGATAAGACAGTGCAGGACATTAGGCAAAACAACCAGCACATGGGTGAAGTCACCCTTCTTTTCTCAGGAGACTTCAGACACACTCTACCAGTGATTAATAGAGGAAGAGTAGCTGATGAACTATATGCCTGTTTAAAGAATTCTTACCTGTAGAGTCATGGTCAAAGATTGTCCTTGAATAAAAACAGGGGGGATCAACCTAGTTTCGAAAAATTCTATTATCCTAAGGCGAAAATACTGTCTCCAAAAGTTTTTATTTTTACTTCCACTATTACATGATATATTGATTTCTTATTAATTCTTATTAATTCAAAGCTAAAAGAAATTTAATTCCTTTAGGGAGAAGGATTCCATAATTTCAAACCACTTTTCAGACATTCACAAGTAATAGAGTTTCCCCAAAAAAATAGCCCCCATAGAGCGCAAATCTCCGCCAAGGGAGCCCATTCCCCATATTTTGAGTTGGAAAATTTTAAAATGCTTAATGAATTTACAACATTTAGTTGAATATATAATTATACACATTAAGAAATATCTTTTATGCTTCATTTATGTTTGGTTGTATGTATTATTTTTAATATTATTAATCCTAATGTGTGCTTTTGTAATCCGTCATTTATGTGTGTTAATATAAATTCTGTTTACAGTTATTATTTGTAATTTTATATTAATATTTCTTTTTTGAAATTTAAATGTGGTTAATAATCTTTCTAAAGTATTTAGAAACTAAACATTAACTGAAGTTTGGAACTTCCCATATATAACCTTTATTATAAACCTAGTAATGAAAAATCCTTAATCGAATTTATTCGCATATACTAACCAGGTCTTGGTCAAAACTAATCGTTCTTTCTAGGCTAATGAAGTTCTAGTGCTCCACTAAATTTGTTATAAATCGGTGTATAGTTTTTGAGTATATTTGAATATGAACGAACATCGTCGATCACATAGTTTCCACTTCCTTGTCCAAGAATTTTAAAACTAATCTTTCTTTTTCAAATTAAAACAGATGATCTTATTGACATTTTAATTTTTAACATTATCTGCACCGAAAATGGTGCGCGCCGAATAGCACCTGCGCCAGATGGGGTCTGCGCCGAAACGCTCGAACTGAATAGGCTTGCGCCTAAATGGCTTCGCTGTAATGTCATAGACCCATTATAGAAGAATGTATAAATTTCTTTATTAAACTTAATAAAAAATCCCAATTAATATTATATTAAGATACACAAACGTTTAACTTGGAAATAATTTACACTTATATCTATATAGTCAATATATTTGTTTCACCTCATTTTAGATATATATATATATATATATATATATATATATATATATATATATATATATATATATATATAGAGAGAGAGAGAGAGAGAGAGAGAGAGAGAGAGAGAGAAACAGACAGACAGACAGACAGACGGATAGAGACAGAGATAGAAAGAAAATTGCGGTTAGCCTGGATTTAATCCACAGAATCACAATAATATTTATTATCTCTGCAAAACATAAAGTTTGCTGCAAATTTCAAAAATATTTCTTCCAAATGGGTTAGGTACGAGTAGTTATCAATATAATAAATATGGATGCATATTTTCCATGTCCAACTTGTCAAAAAGGAGGAAACGAAACATAGAAATTAACTAAATTAATCAATGATTAACAGCATTACGCTTTCGTGTTTTCTCTGCATGGACACTCCCTAAAGTCATATCTTGCATCAGTGGCAGTGACAAAGTAATTAGAAGACAAGCGGAAATTAATTGAGATCTCTCAACTCGAAATTTTAAATGACTATTATTTTTTACGACCCAAAGAAAATAGAAGACTAATCGGTTCAAAATAAAGGAATGAAAATTTCAATCATAAGCTCACCAGACAGAAAACTAGTCAGATGTAACCATAGTAAGGTCCTCTTACATGCCATTTTTCTTCATATATGCATGCTATGGAGTTTCCTGTGTTATATTCTTTCTAAAATGGGTGGTAAAGGACCAGAATTAACTTTTGTAGCAATTCCTGACTGGAAGCAAATCGATTTGCAATTACAAGCCTCGAGTTTCAACGACGGTCCCTGCCTGTCAACACCTTTTCCCCCTGAAATTCTGGCCATAGTTTTTCGCATTTTGATATTTCTGCCATTGCTTGTAAATGCGCATGGCTGTACTTGTTGAAACACTGCCAAATTCTGCCACCTCCTTCACATGATATGCTTCGGCGCGGCCAAATGGAATCACACCTTTCCGTTCCATGACGTGGCTTTTCCGGCTTATTTTAAGTAGAGGTTATTTGCTATCTCCAGATCCTCACGCCGTTTGCGACACAAATAAAGCCTTACTACCGTTTCAATGTAAAATAAGCTACGCTTCTCGGTTGCATAAGGTTTGTACACGCTTCAGATGTTAAAATATATTTTTTTCTCCCCAGGTGAATAATCTTTTGTTGGGGCTTACCAACCTGCACATCTATAAAAGTCGCTTATAAGCTCAAATATTCGTATTCTTTGACAAATGATTGTAGAAAAATATGGGCTAGGAGAATTAAGTGAAAAGCTTTTATCTCACTCAGTTGAGTAATGTCTAAGAACGAGTTTCACCTATTTAAAATTTATATTCTTCATTGCTGGATTTATCAAGTATAAGTTCCATCTTATTATTTTATTTAGATGTGCAATAAAGCCAAATCGAAAATTGTACTTAATTAGCCATGAGATAGTTTTCTTTCTATTGAATAAATCAAACAAACACATATTTTCTAAGAAAAAGATTCAGATGTCGTATGCAGAAGAAGACTCAATTTGTGACTTAAACCGTTTAAAATAGGATTTGAGTATGAATTCAAATGAGCCAACGAAAAAAAGAACAACTGCAAAATCGAACAGACCTGTGCATCTTTTCGTTAATTACCACTGAACTTCTGCTCTCAAAATAGCTTGGAACAAGTGGCTTTTAAGTTTTAATTCAATGCGTCATTAAATGATGCCTTTGCAAATGTGCCCCAAAATATAAAATATTTAAAGTTTTATTATTAGGTACTTTTCAAAGCCGCTCATACTTGATTATCTGAAATGGTGTAGCAGGCATGTAATCGGTCCTGGAACAGTGAACAAGGTGATAATTTGAATAATTACAAAAATTGTGAATATAAAAAAACATCAACCACCAGCGTGAATTGAAACAGAGATCTCAGATGTGATAGGCAAGTAATGAGTTCAACTTGCATCAACCTCCTTCATCGAGTATCCTTGTTTGCTGCCAATACACTTGTAACCCCCACGTGGATAGGATTATCTGCATACATTAAATGATTTGTATGGTCGCTAGAATAATCTACCCGAACAAATGTTGAATTTATGCTCCTTAATCTGCTTTTCTATACCACAGTGGGTCTCACCATAGTAAAGTGTTTTGCATCTCATACACTAGATATTCATCCCTTCTTCCAAGAATCCTCTTGATTCGGTTTAAGTCTGCGATCTATTTGCCTGCAGAATGCACCAAATGTATGTTGTTCTTAACTCTGAGGTTGAATATAGCTGCCAAGGGACATTATTGGACCAATATCACACGATTAGAGGATATCCGGTTATCGAGTTCTGGAACTGATATTTTCGGCTTCTTTCTCTTTAGCACTCCAAGGTGATGCTTTTCGTTATTGGAGTGTCTCAAGTGTTGTCTGAATTTTCATCCAACAGGAGGAGATCTAACACCGAATCTTTGCCTAAGACAGACTGTACTAAAAGAAATAATATACCCTAAAATACATCCTATATTTGTTTATTTGCAAAAAATATATATTTTTTTATCATTCAGCATCAAAAGGTTAAGTAATGATTTAAGTAATTAAAATGTTATATCGTTTTGTTTATATATAAAATGTAATTAGCTAAACCAAGGGCTCGAATTGTTCTGCAAAGGCCTGATTGTACATTTCGACGCCTCTGCAAGCCTGGCTCGTTTTAGCAAACACCCCAAATGACTTCGACCATCCTTAGTCAAGACAGCCACAAGATTGCTAGAGACTTAACCAATGCACTAATTTCCTGATACAAATTCTGAAGAACGAAATTTTATTTAGTTAAGCAATGAATCCATGTGACATACGCATGTGAAATTGGAGGAATAAGAAGTGTTGTAAAACTTGATTGAAGATTTTTAATGTAGCCGAAGCCCAATTGCAAGAGATCGATCTGGGAATTTAGTACAAAACCAACGACACATCTCGCTATTACAAACATCTGTTACAAGTTTGAGGCAAAGGGTATTCCTAAATGCATGCGCAAACAAATATCTGGACGACGCAAAAACTAGTGCGAGCGAATAAAATTCTTTTTAGTTTTGTCAAGATTTATTGAATCACCACATAACTAAATGATACAATCTGGCCATGAGACCCAGATTAGAAACTCAGTTGTTCATTGGTTTTTAATGTGATACCAAAGGGTACGCTACATAAAAAGACCTCTGATTACATACGCTAAGTTTGCGGCTAGTGGCTTCTCTCAATTGATGCCGAAGGATCAAACTTCGCCAATAAAATTGCTTGTTCCGATGGAGCCATGTTCAATCTTAGTGGTACAGTAAATCGTGTAACTGATGTTACTGATCATTTGATAATCTACAATTCTCTGTTATTACCAACTTCGTTAACTAGTGTTAGGAGTATGGTGCGCTTTAACATTCAGAGGCTTGATTGAGTTATTTTCAGTTAATGGGACCGTTACCGGTCATACATACATATTTCAAGATGCTGCTGATAGAAATTATAGCTGCAGTTCGGGCGCAGTTTTGATTGAAAAAAATTTAATTTCAACAGCATTTATCCCTACCCTCATTATTGATGTGTTGTTAGAAGCTACAACCAATCTCAATAAATAGAAGGAAAACAAAACGACTGATTTCATTGCAAATCCGTCTCTTTTCCTTACTGCGTAAACAAAACCAAGCTTTTTTAAATTTAAAGAGAGAGAACGCAATGGATTCATATCCTTCTCTTTCTGTATACGTCCCTAAGGCTACAATTGGGCGCTGTGCATTAGAGTGGATTTGTGTGTCTGCGTCCGTCTATCTACTTAGATGAAGTTGGATGGAATATGCTGAATTCGCTTTGCTTTTTGGTGTATTAAAATAAACATTAAAAGCTTGTAAACGGCAAATTGAAGCCAAATGACTGTTATAATTATTCTCGTGGACACAAAGAAATATCATCTTGAGCGAGTAAATAAAGTTCACTGCAAATAATAATTAATGTTACAAGTAACAGCCGAATTTAAGTTGTGACTTCACAATTCATTCTTCAATCTCAATGACTCTATTATTATCCTTCTGTTGAATGATTTTTCATCCTCTTTCGTTTTTAGCATATATCTTTCTCTTTTAATCTGACTATTCCTTTCCCTTCCATCATTGATTGGTCACGAGTTTTCAGAGAGAGAGAAAGCGCTCAAAATGACAGGCAAAAAAGGACCCGTTCGTCTCAAACACAACTGTGCAATATGCCAGTTAGAAAAGTGGTGCGTTGACTTTTCGGAGGGCTGCTACTCAAAATATAGCCCTGAAAGTATCTGCACTACTTGCATATTGACGCGAAAGGGGGAAAAATTAAAAGACCTCTATAGAGCCTCAGAGAAGAGAGCTAAGGTCCTTGAGGGAAAGTTAAAGAAGCTCGAAGCCCTTAACGTAGCTCAGGTTTGATGCCTAGAAGAGACGCCGCCCACTGACGTGTCGGAATCCCCTGGTAACCAAGTGGACATTCCGGCATCATCTGAGGCGAAGCTAGTTAAGGCGAGAAAAAAGGAGAAAAAGAAGAAAGGAGAAACGAAGAAAAAAGAAAAAGAATAAAGTTGAAACAATAGTAGAATCAAAAATAGAAGAAAAACAAATAAAGAAGAAGAAAAAGAAAGATAAGAATGTGGAGAGTAAAGAGGAAAAAGGGAGGCCTCTTCCTCAAGGGAAGACCCCGTCTTCAGAGACCAAGTTTCCGAAGGTCACCCTCATTGGTGACTTGCAAACACGGGATCTGCAGCCGCTGCTAGCGGCCCGCCTTCGCACTAGCGTGAAGGTAAGCTGCCTGTCAGGGCGGGGTAACCACAACATCAGAGTAGAGGCAGAAAAAGCTTAGATTTCTGAGAATTCAGTTGTTGCTCTGATGGTCAGCGGCAATGACCTCTACCTCAGGGGGGGTAAGGTTGGCCTCAGTAGTAAGACCATCCAAACGGGGTTGGGAGCCGTGGAAGACATAGGGCTTAAAACCAGCAAACGTGTGGTGGTTGGTATGATTCCGAGAAGAGGTCCATCCCAAACTGCTCACGAAAGAAACGTTGGCGTATCTCTGCACGGCAGCAAGAGTCTTCTTCGTGGACCCCTATCTTACCTTTATCGGTAGAGACGACCTCTACCAAAGGGACAGGGTACATCTCTCCTTTAAAGGGAAGGCTTTTCTCTCCAACCTAATTCAAGATGTCGTGGAACGCACCAAAAGGATCGTTCGAAACAGAGCAAAAGCGGACGTGCGCCAGCATGCCCGTGTCACTCCTGGAACGACCTTCTCGGAGATCGTCAAAAAGGGTGTGACTTCATAGATTACCCATTATTTCGTTCATGCATACAAGTCACGTTGGAAGACTTTGTGCTCAGTTGCAGGGAAAATTAAGAAATGGAAGGATACGCCAATGTTTGAGGATAGTAAGAATTTGAAAACAAGGAAATTAATTACAATAAATGAAATGTGATTAAAATAATCCTAAGAGTGCTGAACAAGAATTTCAATCACCGTTTTTAACCATAAAGTCCCTCCAATTGGAATAGTTATTCGTCATAAAAATCCCTAGGGTCAATTTTGGATGAATAAGGCCACTCCAATTTGTTCTCATAGAACAAATTGTGGTAGATAAAATTTAGGAAAGTCGAGAAATAGTCACATTGAGCTAAGTCAGTGCTGGCGCTCTTACACCACTCAGGTAATTAACTCAATCACCTTTCATATTAAAAATATAAAAGAGTATTATCCTATCCCAGGATCTATTATCAATCTATGTATGTTGTAGAATTTACTCTCCTCCTACAAAATATTCATATCAGCCTTTCCTTCGAACAGTCAATTTCGAAGATTCTAGAGGCTTATTTATTGAGATTATTATTATAATCAAGATTTAAAGATATATAGGTAATATATATATACATATTTTATATGTTTACGTCCCCCAATGTTAAACATGAAAGAGATTTCATGATCTATGTTTACCTCACATTATGCATAACTATGATCCATCAAGTTTTACTAAAGGATTTCTCAATACGGAATTTAATTAATAATCTTGATTACCATTACCATTCACAGAGTATAACATAGAGCAAGGAACTAAGCTTTATTGAGTCTAGTCAAAAATAATAAAGGTATACGGGTTTAATGGTAGCAAACCTCTACAGGTTCACAACATTGATCTAAAAAGATAAGCAGAACAGACAAACCTTTGCTTGTGCGATGTAAAAGTCCATCAACCAGGATTGAAACTAATACATAGATATTAAATCACCAAGGGAAAGTGTAAGGGAATCGTCACTTCCCCCCCCCCCCCACGGTCACTCGCGGGGCAGTCACAAGGCGGTTACCGCAAAGACATTACCCCCAGGCATCGGCGGGTCAAACGCGTGACCGCAGCGCTGCACCAGACTGCGCCATGAAGAGACCTTAAAGGTTAGAATGCAAGATCTCCCACAGGAGAGTGAGATCCAGTTTCACGTCAAATAGGAAATTGGAGACGGGTTTCTCCCAAGCTTAAAGGCTAACGAAGAGCCGATGTTTGACTTCGTGGGAAAAACCGTTGGGCAAAAGAACTCTCCTGGGGCCGTTCTCAAGCCCTCCCCCCCTTACCACTTGCCAAGTGTGGTAACGAGGTATAAATGAGGAACTCTGAGGAAAATCGAGGTAGTATACCTGAGTCTCTAGGTGACGAAGTCCTCGATTAAAACCGAGCTACCTAGACTGGATTGGTAGTGTACTTGGCTCGCCAGACCAAGAAGTACCCTGCAAGAGAGGCAGGGCTACCTACCTTAAGGAACTAAGAAGCAGCTCATCCTCGAGCTAGTCCCTGGTTATCAAACCGAACGCTAAGTTATCTTTGTTAAGTTCAACTTACTCTCACCAGAGAGACTCCTCATATCTTGGTGCACCTTAAATACCAGGGGTATTCCTCGTCCTTGAGGAATTAAGAAAAGAAGAAGAAAAAGGCTCCCCCTCGAGCCCGTTACTCGGTGGCCACACCAAACTCCTAAGTTAACTTGGTAAGGAACCAAGTTCAAATTATTCTCGTGAGTGAAACCCCCCCTCCGTTATACTCGCCCTTGAATAAGACTGGAACTAAGAAGAAGCTCATCCTCGAGCTAGTTCCCGGTTACCAAACCGAACTTTAAGTAACTTATTCTCGCCTGAGAAATCCCCCTCTGTTATCCTCGCCCTTGAAGAAGACCCTCGACCTCGTTACTCGGTGGTCTCACCGCACTCCAAGTTAACTTGGTTTAAGAACCAAGTTCGACTCCCTTTGCCAGAGAGAGCACGACGACCTTGGTGTTGCATAAAGCACCGTAATTGTTCTCGTTCGTAGTAAACCCCCCCACCCCTGGAATACAGTGTGGACTTCCAGCTGCTACCCTCGCTAAAACGACCTTGTGATCCTGCCCATCTACATCTGGCCAGGCGGCACTTGTTGTGAGTCAATAACATTCCTAAGGCCTTTTAAACTCCAGATGAGTCCGTAAGCCTAAATCTTATATTATTATTGTGTGCAGAGAAATTAACCAATTTTTGAGGGTCAAACTAATTTAATTAATTCTTGTTTATGATAATATTATTGTTGTAGTAATGTTTAGATGTTGTGTATTCAATGGTTAAAGTAAAATATAAGTTTATGTTGTAAATTAGTGTGCGTTTCTCTTATGTATATCCTTACGTGTTTCGGAACGGCTCTGTTCTTTAAGATATTCAGATTTCAATATATTAGCACTCTTAGAACAAAAAGGGGGGGCATTCTACGACAGGAAGTTTAAGGAAACTAAAATAGAGGGTGAAATCAAAGTATAGCTACCATTCAACTTAATAAGGTCAAATGAGGTAAGTTTAGCCCAACCAAATTAACTTAAGTATTCTCGAGACAAAGGCAGATACCACGCCGAATAAAATGGATTACTGATTAATCATAACCTGACTAAACTGTAATAAAATGTATGTAAAATGAATATATATTAACCAAATCCTAAAAAACAATACAAGGAGAATAAACATTGAAAAAAAAACCAGTTTTGAAAACAAAGCAGATTCTTACCGAAATAAACTTTTTCCAAAAGTTAATGAATGAATGGTAATGGCATTATGGAAAGACTATAACAAACAAAATAAGATTAAATATTTAAAAGAGTTAATCTTGATAATATCTAAAACAATGGAAGAAAAAGATCTGTGATAAAATAATTATACAAACTGTATAATCTATAAAGATTAGGAAGAACTGATTTTTGGAACATCAGAAACCCACATATACGCGAATAAAATCGACATTTCCCGAAAGCGATTTTATAAAAATGACTTTTCTTCGAGAATCTCAATCCAAACTCGCAAAATGACCTTCCTTTAAGGTGGCCAAGAAGAAACTGGTCTCCTAGCATTTGATTGCGTTTGCTTAAGCCCTTTGACTTGTATTATCCTTTCATAATAAAAGTGATTAGGATCATAAATTTCGCAAACTAATCTTAAATTAATAAAGTTGCATCTCACTCATACACATACATTAAAGGAAGACCGGCTATTAATACAACGGTTATTTCTTTTGACTAATCTTCCACGCAAAAAACTTTGGTTTATATATTTATCTGCGTCTCTTCTTGTGTATCTTTAATGGACTCTTCCAAGCCCCTTACTTGCGTTTTCTGCTTCCAGAATTTCGAAACACATTTCTGGCGTCTCGATTTTGAGATGCTCTCTCCTCTTCACTGGGAAATCAGAAGCCTTTCTCCTTGTCACAGGACTAAACATTTCGTTCGTTTGTATGAGTATATCTGTATATATAAGTGCACAATAGAAATAAAATAGAGAAATATATAGGCATGCAGAACTGAGGAAAATATAAGATAAAACGAGGATTAAATAGAGAGAAAGACGTAGGAAAATGACAAATTTCGAATAACACGATCACGGCTTGGCGCAATGAACGAGGATATATGAAGTGAACTATCTGGGCACGTGATAGCGATACCCAATGAGAGTCAAGCTGATATGAAGGCAGCGATTCCTTGGGCTGTGTTTGTTCTGGATTTGCTGCTGCATTGGCACGGATGCATCTGTTCTGGATTTGTCAATGCATGTTTGGATATGTCTAGGTGGATTTAAGACCCAATCAATATGAAAATAAGGCAAATTTAGTTAATAAAGGAGGAAATTTATCAGTTCATAATGAAAATATGTGGAGATGTAACTCTAATTGAGGTCTGTAGATAAAGGGGAGGGGTTGTTTAATACTATGAACCTGAGATATTCGCGAGAGAGTGAGTGAGTTTAATAATGCGATTAAGAGTATATTCAAATTCACACAAGAGATAAAAGCGATTGGGATAGAGTACTAATAATTTATTACCGTCCCTTTCTTTCACTTACTAATTTATGTATTGTTTTTATTTATTTATTTTTCATTTTTTTATTAGTTGAGCCTAGATCTCGGCAAGATGTGGGCTTAAACGTGGGCCTAGATTTGGCGTCTAGAGGTATGCCTAGAGGAGGACCGGACTAGAGATGGGCCAAAACTTCTGCCTAGAGGTAAGCCTATTGGTCCTGCTTGAATGCATAAGTCTGTACTGGTTACGGCATAGGGGGTTTCCAGAAATCTTGGCTCTGTCACAAGAGATGCAGATGCTGGCCGTCCCTTTCGACGATTAGTAGGACCTAGAAAAGAAATCCACTTTTTGCTCTCCTCTTTTTGCTTCTCAGTAGGGACCAGAAGTTTTTGGGAGTGAAAGGTCACTTAGGAATCTTCTGGTCTGTGTGTGTCGCTGCATAAGTTGTAATACCAAACATTAACGTACCAAAAATAAAAAATGAAAGGTCTTTAAAAGCGTGTTAGCAAACACATCAAGGTAAAATTACTGTCTACATCCATATTATCAAAAAGTCGCCCGACCTGGAATTAGGGGCGAACCGCACCACTGAAAAGTGCAAAAGTCCCCTTCAACAATCTTTGTGGTACAAAGAGGCTTACCCTTTGCACTCTTTGAATACACCTTTGGATTGTCCTGCCACTGGAATGGAGATACCTCCCGCCTTTGCTTTACCTGGAGCTGCCTCATGAACCTCTCCAATTGATAGAAGTTTGGGGGTTTCCTCATTACCTCCTTCTATAGAGTTACCTCCTGACGATTTTTATTTAACAGCAGGTCTCCCTTTTCCTTTTCTATGGCCTTCAAAGACAACGACGAGGAAGAAAATGGGCCGCTTTTTTCCTGGTACCTCTTTGAGAGGTAAGATTGTAGTGTCGTTCATTGGTATCCCAGATACTGGATTGTTCCAAGGGTGGGGAAACTTTGGTCGGCTTTCTGGTCCCTATGACGTTTTCTTGTGTACTTTGTTCTATCTTCTCCCAATTGTTATTTTTGGCACCATGGGGGTGGAGCGATTGGAGCCCCCTGTTGTTGTTTAGATGGTCTTGGAGCTGCCATAACTATAAACGGTATTATCTTGCCTGAGCGCGAAACTTGTGATGGGTGCAAGACAACAAAGTATTTGAGTCCACCCGTGTCAAAATTTTCCTGAGGTAACCTCGCCAACAGTTGCCCCTTTCGCGGCCAAAATACCTCCTCAAACTTTGAGCAAGACTTAAAGAAAGTTGATCCTCCGGCTTCAGAGCCAGGTCAAATGGCCCTAATGTAGTAGCTTCGGTGAAGAACAGGTCCGCTTCCTTTTCGGAAATCGACCAGGCCAAAAGTGGCACGTCCTGCTTAGGGGTACGCTAGTGAGGACATCAATGAGACCAAACTTGCTAGTGTGGTGAGCGGAGCCTCGATAATGTCAGGGGTAATCATAGAGAGACTACCAGGCGTTTTTTTGTCCACCGCCTTCAAATGCTTGGTGTGATTCACTCCACTGATGGTAGAATGTTTGGTAAATGACACATGTTCCATCCGATTATAACATTAGCTAGGTTAATAGTTATAAAGCGAAGCTCACCCCTTTGTGAATGTGGTAGGCTCTTCTGAGGCGTTCATTATTAGTGCTGTTTGGTGGACATTTAATGGCTCGCTACTAAAAGTAATAAAGCAGTCTACAATGGTGGTCAATGCTACCCAAATCATGGACTAGTCCGATGAACTGTCGAATAAAAAAGGGGATAATTTCGAACATTTGATAATAAATTAGGGATCAAGGTGAGGCGGCCAACCGCTACACTCTTTGTCAAGTTCGATCGTGACTATCTCCCTGAATTAGTGCGTCCCATTTCGATTAGTGTCGCAACCGCCTCAATACACTCGTGTCAACCCCGCAGAGGTTCTACTCCTGCAATATCTTCGGCCTCAACAATCACTCATATCGCCACAATACACAGCGGACTTTGCTTCTTTAGATTATTTTATTTTTAGGAGCTTAGTGAAGCACTGTAATAGCATAAAGATTTCAGCAAGTGAAGATGTATTTAACTGAAAGAACTTTCAAAAATATAGTCGGAAGATTTTCATAAACATGGTATCTTAATTCTAATAGAAGGAAAGACACAAGTGGCAGAAACTGCTTGAAATTGTATGGAGTTGTTGCAAAACAGATTTTGCGTAAGAATGGTCAATAGTTACTATTCCTAGGTCACCAATTTGTATTTGAAGGGGGCTACTACTTTTGAAGAGTCAGTTGATTTACAATAGTTTAGTTTCAATAACCGCTAACAGGTCGAGAGAAATAAAATCTTTGGAACAAGTACTTGAAAAGATATGTATATTTGGAATTCCAATAAATACAGTGATGATAAGTCCTAACAAATATCCTCGTGTACAATTAAACCTTATATTGACCAATGGGTAATAAATGATGAATAAATTTGTTTTCTTAAAGAGGTAAGTTTTGATCTAAGTTAAATCAGGAGGCAGAGTTGAAATTATTCAAGTGATTTGCTAAACAGTGCGTAGGTGCGCCATGATAAGAGAAGAATATCTTGCGAATGAGCTCTCAACGAATTTCGTTCTGAATCTACATAATTTAATCATTTAGAGAATAGTTGATTTCACTAATTCTTGTTGTTTTCCCATTTCAGATATCCATCCAAACATTGAGAGCATTGGATTTGTATGTAGTTAATACTTTAAAAATCTAGCGGAATTAAGAAATACAGTACCTTTTAATAGTTACTGAATTCATCTGTTTAGAAGGGATTCATCACATTCCATTGAAATATTTATTTAAGTAAATTATGATCATTAACTAGCAACTTTTGTGAGGTTGCCAAGTGAGCTAACTGGTGTTTGATTTTTGAGTATACAAAATAAGTAAGTTCTTCATGAAATTTTGGAAAGGATAAATAAAATGTGAAAATTAAACTTTCTCTATAATTTTGAAATCGGGTCATTCACATGACCCATATATCAAGTCAATATGCCAAACAATGAGTCAGTCATGCATGTGCTATCACTCAACTGATGGACATCTATGGAAATTTCTTTGATATCCAAATATATGCCAATCGTTTCTTTCGATTCCCAAACTCTTTTCAGGAATTTTCTCAAACTCTTTCACTTTTGATATGTGTATTAAGTGCATTATATATATATATATATATATATATATATATATATATATATATATATATATATATATATATATATTAAGGATTATAGTTGAGGAGAAAAATATGAAAACAATCCATAACCGTCTGAAGGTATATTCTGTCTGAAAAAAATAGTCCCATAACAAGGCACAAGACGTACACAAACTTCTCTTAACGGCAGAAGTTTAGGATAATTTGCAATTCCAGTGTTTAAATTAAGAAAAGTTTTATTATCACGGGAAATACAATGACACTAATATATGAGACAGGAATAATATACATTATTTGTGGTTTGATACCATCGCATTTAGGAATTAATATGCTGTCGGCAATACGAGTAAGTGCCATATAGGTAAACAAATAGGGAATCATAATTCGCCCTAAGTTTTGCAAGAAATCTAATGGAGGTTTCCCAATTATTCCTTACCCATATGAAATATTAGGCGACAAAGCTCGGAATTATTTTGGTCCAGAAAAAAAAATAAACATATATCTTTTTTGTGTAATTTGATCAGTATTTAAAATACGCTTCTAATTAATAGACATTTTCACATTGTAACTGCTAATTCCAGAATGCTCTGACCTCATAAAATACCCTTTGACCTTTGGCATCCCATTAACGCTCAATAGAAACAACTTAATTGTAAACGCCTCCGAGTAAATTTTCTTGCACTAAATTGAAATTCGTATAAAATTCCATGAAATAAAATATCAAAGGACGCTGTTATTAGAATTTGAACCTGGAATAATCAGAGGACCACTCACAATTACAATACTATAATCATCTCAAACCAAACAGACTATTAACATCACTCATGCTGTGCCTCCTCCTTAGGCAAACACAAAGTCTAATGAAAATATTTGCAAATGTTTAACCCTGGAGAGAGAGAGAGAGAGAGAGAGAGAGGGGGAGAGATCATATCGTCACTCAGACACTTTTTCTAACCATCTACCTTGTTGTTTTCTGGTAGACATTTGTTTGCATCCCGGACCATCGTGAAGTGCAACCAAATAGTTTTATAGACAAATTAATGACATTAGAGATGATTTCTGTTGCGCCTAATGATTAAAGAAACATGTACAAAATGTTGAGTAGATAGGATGTTTCAGCTTTGTCCCAATGAACTCTTTGACAGCCAAAGTCAATTGAAAGTGGAAGACTGAGTGAGCTGTAATATTTCATATGCAAGGTAATCGATGAGTGCAGGAAAAATGAGGACGTCGAAAACCTCGTTTAATGTATCGTTTAAGTAGTATAGATGTAGTTCTAATACTAATGCTAGTGCCACCACTATTACTACTATCTATAGTATTAAAACTACTATGAGGAAGAAGAAGAGTCCTTGAAATACTACGATTTTGACCCTATTACTACCATACATAATATTTATTATACCTTATTTATCTTATGAAGTACAGCAACAATGCAGAGGACAGAAGAAGAATAAAAATAGTATAATAATAATAATTTAAGATCTTTGTACTCGTTGGAACTGGCAGTGGTAAAGAAGATTGAGATGAACCATATTCCTCCTGCTATAATTTTCACGGATATTTTATTGGTTCTCCTAAATCTGCCACACCACCCACAAATTCTCCCATATTGTAACTTTTTACGAGATCTTAGCTTTGCCAATATAATTCTATGATACTACTATATTTTTAAACTGTCCAAGTATGTTTTCCGATAATTTACCATAATATACTATTCCCACCCACTTACGGTAATATAACATAGTAGTATCCTATTGTCGGCATTACTAACAAAATCTTTTGGTGTAAGGATTTTTTCAGTGGTAAAGAAGATTGAGATGAACCATATTTCTCCTGCTATAATTTTCACGGATATGTTATTGGTTCTCCTAAATCTGCCACACCACCCACAAATTCTCGCCTCTTATCACTTTTTACGAGATCTTAGCTTTGCTAATATAATTCTATGATACTACTATATTTTTAAACTGTCCAAGTATGTTTTCCGATCATTTACCATAATATACCATTCCCACACACTTACAGTAATAGAACATAGGTGTAGGGATTTGTTCAGCTTGTTAATGGGAAGAAAAATGGCATACAATAAAAAACCATTGCTTCAGTATAATATTTTAATTCAAATGGAATAAATTACAACACCCTATTGTGTAAACACCGAATTATTTAATACAATATTACCTCCTGTATGTAGTTAATAATCGTTATGCAAAAATAAATTTGGGTGAAAGCAAATAGATCACAAGTTGATGCTCAAATATCACACTGGTTTTGCACGTTGGAAAGTTCAACAGCTACGTTCTAAGTTTGGAAAATTCAGCAACCATAACATTTCGCTGTTTTATATGTCGATTTGTAGATGATGTACAATAATTTTAGCGTATGAAATACATTTACAAAATCATGAGGATAGATAGTGTAGTAGAGCATATGATTGTCTGTATCGACTTATCGAAGTTAAGTGGGTAATTGCCATGACAATAATATGCACTATAAAGCTCAGACAAACATAGATTTCTAGTTAATGTTGGAAGTTTTGATTAACGACTTCATCAAGAACTTCCTCAACTAACTTCAAGCAACTAATAATTAAATTGGAAATAAATATTTAATTGCAATAAAGAAAATAAGGCTATAGCTAGAACAAAATGAACTCATTGAAACTTACAATCAAAGATTGAGCTTAAAAGACCTTCATGAAACTTTCAAATTCACAGAAAACTCAATTGAAATTTTATATTCGATAAAGCAAAATTCAAATAAAGATTAGAAAATTGAAACAGTTGTGGTGATTCTTGAATCTTTTGGTAGAAACAAATGATCATTCAGAAAATAGGCCGAGCCCCCGTCTAATATTTTAAATTACATCTCAATATTAAATATCATTTTACAATTTTAGTACTATACTATTTCAAAGTTTAAAAGATTTTTTTCATGGGGTAGTATTTACTACTAAAAAATTGGCGTTTTAAACTTTTACCGGATTGACGTTCAATCAAGTGAGAAATCAAATCATAGATACTAAAAATAATAGGAGATAGTTGAAGAAATTAAAGTCCAGGTGAAGAGATAATCTAGCGTTGATTTATTTTTTCTTCTTTATTAAATAGAAAAATTCTGTTGGTTTACTTCCGTGCTTTTGCTCTTTATTGACTTTCTCATTTTATAGTTCACTTTTTTGTCACTTCTTCTGAATTTAGGTGTATTTTCTATATAGCCATCTAATATTTTCCAGTAAGTAATTAACATTCAATGTCTTTCGTCTTTGTCTTGGAATGTCGGTTCATTTTATTCAATTTTCGCTATTTCTTAAAATCTGTTGGGTTTTATCGTGTAGAGGATGAGGTTTATCTCATTCATTTTATATTTTTTTTTATTCTTTATTCTTATATTACCCTTCTTCATTCGGTCTTTCTGGAGTTTGTGATTAACTTCATAATTTTCATTTCTGCTTAAAAATTTCAATATTGAGTTGGTTAGTTCAGGATACAGAAGTCCTTTCATGTTTATTTCTTTTCCTTGCCTCCTTTTGCTCACAAGATTCGAGAAACAAATGAAGTCATGAACTGCAGAAGTACAAGGTAATAATAGCTGTCTTTTAAATAAAAGCCATAAGTTTCCTTGAATGGTTATAAAGAAATGCAAGTATTTTTATAGAGTTAAAATGTAGAAGCAAAACAGCTCGTCTTAGGCAGTCGAAATAACGAATATAAACGCGAATTTAAACTTCTGAATGTGTCTTCTGGCAAGACAGTTTCAAGTGAATAAATTTTATAAATTCTTCAAAAATTCGGTAAAGAGACTGATCTAATTCAGTATTTGTTATATTTATATCTTTTAAAGTCTCAACGTATTTCTGGTGCAATGAATATAATTTGCATAAGCTAATTTTACTTATTCAACTAATATATATTTAATATATTTTTGTGATAAATGTACAGATAATTTACATATTTTTTTTAAAAAATGCCAAACATTTTTTGCCAAAATATAAATAATAAATCCTTTTAAATTATCAAACATAATAGTGTGGATATATGTAAACTCAATAGTAAATAGGGAAAGCGATATCCACCTTATTGAGATACATTATACGGCTTTCTCCTTGCAAGGGAAAAGTAATTTCTGGGAGTTTCAATTTTTCTAAAAACAAATTTCCATCTTTGGCTATAAATATTCCCGATATTGCCATAAACATATTTTCCAACGACCCGAATCTAACTTGTTATTGAGTTATTGATGTCTCGCTGAAAAATATACTTGCCCTTGACAAAAAAATATTTACGATATTTTTTAACTTCTGTAAATTTGTTAGTTCTTTTCGAAATTCCGTATTGAAAATTCAAATGAATTTTCTGTACGATGAACTTTAGAAATATTTTAGCCAACTAATTCGTCATACGGCGAACATTTACTTAATGATAAATAAATCAGAGAGGCCATTTTAGATTTGGAAAATGGGATCATTTGCTTGCTAATGCCATATACAATCCAATAAAGCGTGAACATTTAACTTCAGCAATGATTTTTAAGTTCGAACACAATGGATCGTATTATAAGAAACTACATGAAACTCTCATTGTACGATAAAAACTTTTTTTAACATAATGACTCTATTTCTATGATATGCTTTAAACACCAGTGATAGTTCTTTATAAAACCTTCTTTTATGTTGCCTTGTCACGGATTTAGAGATGTTGAATTTTTAATCTGTCCAAATTCAGATTACTTAAGATCAAGGGAGCATTTTCTGATATTTTTTCCCTCATAATTATAGGAAATGATTGACATTAAGTATGCATTAAACTTTTCAATGTGTTTTGGATCAAATATCGTTAGAATTTGTGTAATTCTTAGAATATATGTTACCTGACCAATTTTGGTCTTACACAACGAGTTGAAATTGAAAAAGACATTTAGCTATAGTAAACCTCTGTTAAAGTTTGATTTTATGATATTATTATTTAAAAACTGACCCTATTAATGTATAACTTATTTTTTAACAAGTGGCCTACCAAACTTTGAAGACTAAGCTAAAGCATGTTTTTAAGTCTCATTTGTATACACAGATGCTTAAAGGTAAATTTAGCTAAAATTAATTATATTAATTTAATATTCGATTCACAAGAAAAAAAAAATGAGAATATGATGAGATGGTATAATTAAACCGTATTCCTAAAATATTTTTTTGAGAGGTTTTTCGAGTAACCTACATTTTAGTCCATTTCCAAGTATATATATTTTAGCTTTTAATATATTTTGCCATGAAATTCTTCCAAATTTGAAGAAGTCCTCTTGCTCATCAGAATATGGGGTAGGATTTCTAGCATTTGCTAGAAAATGGCGCTTAGAATCCGTAGAACATAGAGTGGGGATGACAGTATCGAACACTTTGCTTTATTTATATTCCTCTTCCACAGTCCATTTAACAAAAATATATATTTTCTATTTTTCTTAACGATTTAAGAAGTTGACTTTGTTAATGATGAACATTATTAGCTTCCTTAACCCGACGCTCTTTATAAGGGTTTGGTTACAACCCAACGCTGTTTTTATGCTTTCTCATAAGTAAATTTAATTACTTACTGAAAAGGCTAGAGAGAAATCATTAGGTATTTTGCCAAGTTATTCGCCTATTAAATTCAGATCCTTACAAAACCATGGAGAAAAGCCTCCTTTCCATAGTAGTAGAGAGATTCTAACTTGAATCTTTGTCCATTTTAACTCTTCATTTCAGTCTGCAATAATAGCTATAATGGACAAAAAATGTTTTCAAGATACCTATAATGGTTAATACAAGAAAGAAGACATTACGAAGTGACAGGTGAAAGTCTTCTTTGTATAAATTTAAGAGAATAATACCGAAAATTCTAATGCATTTTTGAAAATATATACTTCTTTTGTCAAATTGTGTTCCATTAAATTGCATATTCGTATTTTACATAGGTTTTCTCCTATTATGTCACCTAATATTTGTTTTAAATAATAACTTTACGGCCTGGAAATTTGTTTTATGTTTTGTTTGTAAAAAGGTTTCTGAATATTTAATGTACGAATTTTCATAACATTTTTCTGAATTTTTGATCGTCAAATGGCACATTTCTGCCTCAATCTCAACCTGTCAGTCCTCCTCCTTAGATATATATTGATCTTGTTCATCTTAGATCGTGGCAAGGTAAACTCATTCATAGTAGACAACTGAATGTCTCTTTTAAGTGTTGAAGGTTTTTAAAAAAGCTTCTTGTGACTGTAGATTTCAACAAATTTTCAAATATCGCCCTCTGTCTTCCCTCTTTTATAAAGGTACTACTTTGCTTCACATTTGTGAAAGACAGGATACATCTTGTGTTTAAACCCTGTATATTTTCAAGATATTGAAAATTTAAGGAACTTCAATGCTTAAAATGTTCTCTAAATTATTTTCTTTTATTCTGAGGCTATCTATTTTTTTCCTACAGCAAAACCAGGGGAATTTGTGCTATGGCTTATCAATAAAGTAATATAATTACTAACATAAAAATGCTTATATTTTCTTCTACTAAGATTAGAATGCCTCACGATTACCTTCACGGTTTATAATATTCAAATATATTTTTTTAATTAAATTTAAATCAGAGAACATTTTTCTTTTGACGCCTTATGGGTTTAATTAATGTTTTCGTTGTTTAGATTCTAGATCAGGGACAGGCAACCCTTGGCACACGTGTCAAATGTGGCACGCCGATGACTTATTTCTGGTACGCGAAAGCACAGGTTGCCGTTTTGTTTAAGTGGTTTTTAAGAAGGATGTAGAATGATGAGAAATTCAGATACTTTCCAAACACAAATAAGTACATCGATGATATTCCGAAAGATGACATGAAAACTGCCAATATCTTCAAAAGCTGTTTGTCAAATTATTGAGGCAAGGGTTAGGCAGTTCTTTGCTATATTTGCTAGGCTTAGAGAACTGGAAGAGACGGCAAAATTCACTAAGTTTCCAGACAGCATCAAACTGGATGAACTAAACTTGCAAATGTTTTAATTGGATAGACATGGATTATTTGAAATGCACTTGATTAAATTCAAAGTAGCTCAATTTGTAAACAAAATTTTGTTGATCTTAGAGTTGACTTAGAAAATCTTGAAAAAGGAGCGATTAGAGACGGGAGTAACAGAGAGAAATGCAGAAAACGAACTATTAAGGATTTAGAATACTATTGCAGAAAATTATCTATTTAAAGAACCTTTGCCCCATTATTACTATCCATGTTTTCGTCTACATATGCTTATGAATCTTTGTTCTCAGGGATTAACTTTGTTGAGTTTCGTAAGAGGAGTAACCTGATGGATGAAACTAGTAGTGCATGCATATCTCTCAAGGTTACTAAATATAAACCAGATATAAAATCTGTCATCAGTGATACAGCAGCAGAAATCCCACTGAAAAATAATATATAGAAAGAGTCAACAAGTCTTCTGACTCTGGTTTTATCTGATGTTTTGTTATGAAAGTGGTTGTTTGAATGTAGTTTGGAAGGTAAATAAATATATTTTCTTTTTTTGTACATCAATTGAAAAGGATTTAAAATAAGCAAAAGATTATCTGTTTGTTACCTTTTACTGTGATTTAGTAATACAAAGGTATAACTACTAAAAAAATAATGACTGATTAATCGAAAAAAATATCAATGTTAATTTTTTGTGTTCAAGTTAATAATAGTCGTTAAATTGCGTGAATAGGTGTGGCAGTTACAGTTATACTTAGAGGCTAATGAAAAAATCTACACAAGGAACCTTTTCGTAAAGCCTGTTATAATCTTTTTCATTCAGTCAGTTTTACATAATTTACATAATGACTTACAATACTGTTTCTTCACAGCTCTTGGGTGATTCTTTATTATTTAAAAAGTTCTTCAAATGATTAAGACATATCAAATAATATGTTCTCAAAAAAATTTCGTTGGCACGTAGAAAAATTTTGTGTTAGATATTTGGCCGATTTTGGCACGCACTCTCAAAAATGTTGCCCACCCTGTTCTAGATTGTGATCAGAAATTTCTTCCTCTCTAATTTATAATTGTATGTACCTTACAACGTAATATTTCTTACCTTGTTTGTGTATATATAGCATGACTTTTGTTTCTCATCACTGTCTTCTTTATCTAATAAGGGATTTGTCTATCATTCCTATAACCTCTATCAAAATAATGGCTTTGTCTATCATTCTCTTAAACTTTCTTGTCGTATAAGCATACTTAGTCGTATTTAGATTTCAAGTTAATAAATAGTTTTTGGCGGCTGTAAATTATGCGACTTGCTTTTACCCTAAAGATTGAGGATTAAGTTGCTGCATGCAAGGGTTTGCACCGTGAATTCAATAAAAGGTCTTCCCAGCCACAGTATTTAAGGTCTTGAGATTAAATAATTAAGCTTTTTATCCGAAACATTTTATTGACATTTCCTATTAGTTTACTTTCCCCACTGTTAGTTAGCACTTCTTGTTTTTTGTCTACTTACTGTAAATTTCCTCGATTTTTACTTTATATTTGGGGAGGAGGCGGGCCCTCAGCTTTTTCTAAATGACTTACACACAAACTCATAGAATTTTTACATAGTTTTAATATATCTTTATCCGCTCCTATCGTCATAGATCTAACTTTATGTCGATGGGTGGGTAGTTATCGTCAAAAGGACAGTTTACTAAAAGATTTGATACGAATATATACCCTAAAACGATCTCTTATGTACGAACCCTAAAAAGAAATGTTGTTGCATTATGTACTTTACAGCATACTAAAGAGCGAGTTTTCATCTGGCGAAAGTGATGAAGTTGCTTGGAAAAGACAACAAAATATTGCAAACATCGATCATTAATCAAGTAAAAATGGCGAAATATTGCATAGGATATGCTACTGTACCTAATACCCACCCAAAAGGGAAGGAATATGTCATAACCTGTTATCTTTTTTAAGAGATGGGTCAAAATCCCAAGGGAACAAATAGATATTATACTGAATGTCACCTTAGCAGCCCCCTGAAACTTGTGGTTGTTACAGTTAAATGAATTGAAGCTAGATATATACTTTAGAAATCGCAAAATCTTTATCTTTTATTTGGGTCGTCCAGGATTATAGCAACAAGGAAAACATTTCACAGCGCCATATGGCGACCAGTCTTAGAAAAGTTTCTCTCCCGACTATTTTTACTAGACCGTCATAAACTTTGAGGGTTTACCCCTCACAAATTCCCATTTCCACCTGACCTTTTTTCCTAAAATTCTTTGACATAAAATTCACTCGTTCGTCTTTCATGTTATTTTATATCATAACAGTATAGAAAATTAACCTTTGTAGTTTTTATTTTCTCTTATTTTTAAGCTCCCTTTCTCAATCACTTTTTCCAAACTTTCCTTACCTCGAAAAATCTTTGACAGAAGATTTAGCATCTGAAAAACTAAACTTCCAAAATTTCTGATCGACATAAAATATCCGAAAATGCGTAGAAATAAAACTCCTATGTTGCTTTTGGGATTCTGCCATCTCGATAGACAGAATATAGTATTTACCTTTTTTGAGAAATTAAAAAAATAATTGGAGTTAGATATATGACTATAAACGTATTTTGGTAAATATTTAATACTCTTTCAAATGAGAGAATTATTCGTCTCAAAGAAATGCAAATAACAATAGCCAACTGCTTTTACGCCCATTATGGTTTATTGAAAAGATTAATCTCTGGCTTTGAATTCGTACTTTGTACTGGGTCTGACTCAAATAAGAACTGGTTCAGAACATTTAATAGTTGGCGAATTATGCTTCTACACATTTTGTTAAATTTACCCCTTTACAATTATCCTTTTATTTCTATTTTCTTCTATTTTCCTCTTTTTCTTCGAACTGAACAAATGATAATTTTAATTGAGGACTCAACGTCAACGACCTAAACGAGCTATACTCCTGGAAGTTGTTTGCTGAAATACAGGAACACAGACATAGGAAACCAACACTCAATTCCACCCTGGTTGGCAATTACATAACCCACTCCAAACCAAACATCCACATAGCTACTAATAGGCCCTGGGCTCAAACCCTGGCTTCTCCAGGCCCTTCCACTCCACCAAACCTAGCCTCGCCTTCTCTTGATCCCCTTACCCCACGATTGTCCTCACTGGCCCTGCACTCCACACTGCTCTCCACTGCTCCCGCTACTCACCTTATTACTGCCACCTCCGTTTCTCTCACCCCTTTCCCTATTCCATTGCACATACTCCTTCCCTTGCCACGACTGCCTATTCCACTGTGTAACATTCCACAAATCCTACACCTCGCACAGCCAATAACACAAAGAACACACATTCCCTTAACCAAACCAACCATGACACTTTCGGAGGTAGCGCCTCCACTTGCACTCTCTTGGTAATCCAGATCATATTTCGACCTAACATCGTGCTGCTAAACGTACACAGTAATCACGAAATTCCTCATAGTAATGCCTACTTATTACTAAATACAAAAAGATCCGACATTATACTTTTGAACTCCACCGAGTCCGTGAGGACTCAAAAGGCTCGTTCTATAATTGCGTACAAGGTTACGCCGTTTACGATCGCCCTGACTTGGTAGGATCGGAAGAAGTACTTCCGTCTCCCGCTGTAAACAATCTGATCCATGCTGCTGAAACCACCCAGGCTTTAGCCTCCTCGGTGCTTCATGTTCCAGTTACTGCGGATAAGTCCCCAATAAAATCCCGTTACGTCCTTAGTAATCCTCCTAGCTCATTGAGACTTCAACCATCAACCTTCCATTACAGCCTTAGCTTCTGCCGAATCCTCGTAATCCGTGAGAGATCCTGATCCTAACCAAGCACCATGCGACCACACGCACTAGTTGGTCGGTGGTAGCGAGGGATCTTACTGTAAATATCACTAGTTTTAGATTCAAGAGAAGGGACAGAGAATAAATAAGGCAACTTCTCTTCTTCTTCGCGTGAGGGAACACAAACAGCCGACGTGCAGGAGTGTGTGTTAAAACGACTCAGACTGTTGTAAACAGTGCTGAACTGTGTAAGAGAATACCACTACGCTGAAACATCCAGCTCTCATCAGAGGCCTTGGCCACCAGAACTGGATCGCCTCGACGTCTTTCATAGCTTCATACGTACTACCAGCCAGCTGCAATGGATCGTGGATACTGATGAGGATATGTTGATAGGAATACGCCACGCAAGAAGGGTCCTCCAATACCTAAGTATAGCCACTGGGAGGCAGAGTTGGGCTACCCCACACGTCTCACCAGAGGTTGAATAGGATCCACAGCGTTGCCAACTTTTTCGAGCTACTCCCATTCATTCAGTCACTCTTTTGAACTGCTCAGGCGAGCCAACAACGACCAAGGCTTTCACCTCTGGGATCTCCAGAAGATACGAGAAGAGCTTCGCCAACACTACTCCGGATCTCTCTACTTAGAAGATGTTCGCAACAAAGATTTGAAGTCTTATCGGACCATGGAAGTGACGTTATCGATAATCTGCGTGGCTTTAGGCCAAGTGTCTCACGTGTTTGTAGGCTAAGTGATTCTACTGATTCCCTAGATTGGTATAATGATGAAGTGGATTTCTCAGATTCGTCCTCTAGTGCCTGTCTGCGTAATGCGTTATGTGATCAATCCGGTAACTTGTGCTTAAATAACTTGGATAAACATAATATCATCCTTCAAAATTATCTCGAATAAAAAGAATATACAGCGGCGTGGTGTGGCTTACTTGACCTTGGTCATCCCATCATATGATGGTCAGTCAATGGATTGACGTCAGAATGGAAGATCATATGATACTGATCTTTTTTCTTCCTAGGTCTCTGGCAATTCTTGAGACGCGCCAGGATCCGGCTCTTTGGCCGATACAGTCTTACATTGAGACCATGGCTGCACAGCTGTGGCGCCTTCACGTTGTGGACGACATGGTAGCGTTTCCTATACATCATCTTTGCACAATGGAATCGATTAGGGTAATACAAATGCCAGGCCTTGCACTTTTTACAGTTCTTGAGGTCAACAAACTTCAGATTGAGTTTACTTGAGAGGCCTCGACCTCCTCCAGCTAGCGGCTGGATTTATTTTTGCGTTCCCCCTGACATTTAAGAAAATTGAAAGTAAAGATACCGCAAGCGTCGAGACTCAGTTGGGAACAATATCATGTATATTTCTGTTTTATAAAAACAGGTCTTTCTATTATTCATTTTTCGGGCTAAGATGAGTAAATGAACTACAAAATTAACAAGTCACAGTGTCTTTAGCTCCCCACTTCCAGAACTTTCTCATTATGAACTGCCCACAAACAACAGATTGGAAGATATATTCAGTATCTAAAAGACAATAAATAAAGGAGGAACTAGTATCCGAGGCCCTTACTAAGATTTGGAAAAAAGCCATATTCCATTTCAACCGATCAAGAATGTTAAACTAAATTGCTCTTATTGGTGGAAGAAGCGTCGGTGGCATTAATCCAAGAAATTACCGCAACTAAGAGTGAGAAGTTAATATGATCATTCGGTCAACGTTTTGATATAGCAGGCTGCCAGTGTGCTGATCTCTTGAATTGCAAGTGTGAAAAGAACATGAAAGTGCCACTTCGAGAGCAGGAATTTCTTATTAACCAGAAAATGAGGGGCACATGAAAATTAGAGTGGATGGAAAAACAAGTCAAATTATTAAAAAAAAGGAAAATCAGAGAAGATCGAATTCAAGATAGAAGAGAAGAAGAATAATCACGAAAGGGAAAAGAAAACTACAATCTCAGACTAAGTCTGATATAAAGAAACCTCATCTTCTGCCATTTCTGATGATTAGTGTAAGAAAGTCTTTCCGAGAACAGAAAACAACATCATACCAATACCAACAATTTCAATGGAAGCAGATCGGTATTCTGTGGCAAATATATATTACTGCTGCTGTTATTAGTAAGGCAGACCTATTTGACTATGGCTTATAAATTCAGAAGAACACTCTGATGGAAGTGACTATCACAAAGTCTGGAGGGTAGGACAGAAGTTAAGGAGGGATTTTCCCCGAATCTGAATGTTTGGGTTATAAGAAAATGACTGCCTTGTTTTTTGATGGGAGGAGAGACACAACACTAACTAAAATTTAAATCACTATATGCTTGCAGAAGAACACGGTAGTGTCTATTTAGATCATCTACTATTTAACGAGGAACAAGTGCAGGTATTGGAGACGGAGGGATAAAATGGCTTGTTAAAAATTATATTAAAGATGAGATAAAGGCAGTGGTAGCTGACAGCACGGCAACTAATACTGGCTACAAGAATACAGCCATAAGAGGGCTACAATGTCAATTACATTGTCCTTCACAGTAGATAATCTGAAGCTTGTATCTAAATAAGCTTCCTTTAAGGCACCTGTGCAGGAAATATATTGGTCCAACAGAAAGTAGAACTCAATGCGAAGGACCACTTGGTAAAGCCTTAACCATCTGTGAAACTCTACCAGTATCACCAAATAACTTTCACTGTATTGCTAAAGGAGCTTCTCTTCCACATGTAGATGTGAATGAGCTTAGTCCGCACTAAGCTTACCTGTACAGAATTATCACTGCTATTAGAAGTGGTGTAATTGAGTATGATCTCCTACATATGAAACCAGAGCCAATATCTAATGCAAGATGGCTCACCTCTACCAGCAGAATTATTCGACTATATGTGGCCACAGAAAAACCTAATATTAATTGCATGTCCTCACAGATTTGGTCGTGTGTCATTATAGGCGCATCTTGTTTCAAATTAAATTCTCTCACGAAAGAATCTAAACAACTCCTAGGAGAGATCAATTTTCTGCAAATAGTCTTACTTGTTAGTGAAGCTATAGCACGGCAGACAATCCAAAGGAATTCCTACTGGGCCCATCTTGAGAACGTCCATTTGGCAATGGTGGCAGATGTTGGTCAGAAGATCAGGAAATTAGCTATTGATAAATCAAGAAGTTTCGAGAAGTTACGGTGTATGAGGAAGAGATACGTGATTTTAGGCCACCAAAAATAGATAAGACTGCTATTACCCTAACAGATCTACCTTCTCCTGAAGGGAAGTGTAGGTTTAAGCCACCACTTCCATTGCATATATCTAATGCGAAACTACCAAATAAAAGGTGTTGTTCTAAATATTTCTCGAAAAAGATTTTCTAACCTTGATGAAATATATGTACTCTAGTGTACCATAGCTGAATTGTGCATTTTGATTTATGAAATTTGTTTATCGATGCTACGGCTTAAAAAAAAATGTAGAACAAAGACATTGGATAATAAACAGGGCAACAATAGCGAAGTGTCCAGTGAAAATATCAAATTTTAAGTTAACAGAGAATGTATATATATATATATATATATATATATATTTATCTTACTAATCTCTTTCAATTCGCTGAATGTGAGATCCATCATTGCGGTTTACGTAATTTACCTTGATGGTTCACTGTATGGTAATCAAATTCCAGTTGTGAATGCCGAGGTTAGGCAGACCATTCAGCCGAGTGTATCGTAAATCCAATGGTTATTTAATTTTGAATAATTCATAAAAAGGTTGTTGCACCTCTTTGCTATATGTTAAAGTATCTTATATCATTACCTCTTATTATACCAAACACCCAATGATCATCAGTTCTCCGAACATGGTTTCTGTTATTTTGGTCACTCTCAGGATCGTTATCATCAGAGGCTGCGTCCCTGACCAAAGTATTCCTTTTCTTATATTTGCGACGTCCAGCAAATCAAACTTCCTCAATTCTAATCGGGTTTTCTTGTGTTTCAATCATCTAGGCCTCTAGGTTAAACGGATACCATATTAGAGCAATCTTTGTCACATTAAATTAACCAGTCAATCACGGAGTGACTCGTCATTCAAGCAAGCTTTTCCATCTTTTCCAAAGACAATTCAATACTCCACATAAAATTAAGTTCAATAATTGAGTAGTGACTCAATTGAAAGTTTAGTTTCCAGTGGTAGGCGTGTCTGTAAATTTTGCCGGTCCGCCATTCGTCATTCGCCAGCGGCCGGCCCACCAGGCCGTTATCATCAGTCTGTCATTATTTCAGGTCGGACCAGTCCTTCAATCTTCAAGTCAGTCTGGAGGTAGCCTTTGAGATCTATAATGGCCTCGGCGTTGTCCGGCTCCTTAGCGTCTTTTGTCTCCTCCACCTCCTCAGGCTCATCCAGGGGCTGAGTGTCACGCAGAGACTCGGCACCAAGCGACATGCTGGCGTCACTGTGCTGTTTCTGGTCCATTTTACTGTCTCTGTCACCCACAGATGTGCTGGCTCTGAAGCTCACGCTACTTAGCATACTATCAGTAGACACACTCCTGCTCTCTGACAATATATCTATCCATGATCTATAAAAGTCGAGATATGCGGTGAAAAACAATTTAAACAATGTTACTTCACTTGATCAAACGCGGGTTTCAATGCTAAAGCCCCGTCTACACTACAGAAATTTCTTTTGTAACAATTTATAACTGCACCGTGGAAGCGTAGAGCTCGCAACAGAGAAAGTTTCATTACGAAAGCCAGCAAGCTACTGATATGACGCAGGGTGGTTGCCAGATTTTTTTTAGCAAAAGTAGCATAAAAATTGCGAAAAAGTAGCAGATTTCGATACAAAGGAGCCCAATTTATACATATAAATATATATGCCCAGCTTCAGGTTCTAAGAATAAAATTGTAAAAAAAATAATTATAATGTCATTAGAGTTGTGAAAAGAAAAGAATTTGAACTAAAGGTTTAAATGGAATAAGAAAGTTGTGCTATTTTTCCAATAAAAATATTAAGAGTATACAACTAAATTGATTAAAAGATACACAAAAAGACATAAGCAAATAAATTGATAATTAAAAAAAAACCGAAAGAAATAAAATAAGTACTAAATGAATCACAAGAGTAATAACCAATTTTATAAAAAAAACTAAAAAGGCAAAAAGGCAATTAAAAATATAAATTAATAAATCAATTCAAATAAAATAAAACAGTGAGTAAAATGACAAAAAAAGTTTAAAAACTGAATGTATAAACTAAAGTAAATACTAATCCTGAATGAGAGGGGCAACAATTTAAATGTTTTAAGATGGTGGAAGTCAATTAAAGGTATGAAGTAAAAGAAAAATTCAAGTGTTTAAAAATATTAACTAAACAATTAAGAATGAAGTGGTTACCAAATGGCGTTGGAGATAGAGCCCAGCATGAGAAATTAAGTAATGAGGACGCTGAGGGAAACCTTGGATTTATATGTTAGGTGGTTGTTTGGTGTAGGGGAATAGGTTGTAAATACAGCAGGAATATATAATAAGGTAATTAAAAAGGGGACAGAACAATTATCGTGGTTGAGGGTGGGGGATTTGATTTTTATAAGAAAGGATTCTAATATTCGGAGGCTATATCCATTAGTATCATGGTCTATAATTTTAAAATTGTTTATCAAGCAATTAGTTTTGCACTGTATAGTGTGGTCTCTGATAGAAGAAACCTCCTTCCTAGACAGGATTTTGCAGTGCAGTGGCGTATTCCCATATGGGAACAAAACCTCTCATATAATGAGCGAACAGTACTGCCGATGTAAGTTCCTTGCAAACAATAAATATATATATATACAGGCACGGCCGTAGCCATTTTGGCGCCCTAGGCAAAATAGTAAAGTGCCTGTCCCCCTACCATCAATAAGTTATTGCACAAAATATATTTTTTAATCCAGTGCAAACAGAATTAGGTAAAATAGGGTATAGAAAAACAAACCAGATAACATAAACAAAATTCAACAAAGTTTTACAGCACACATGAACAAATTCAACTTCACTTTAGATGCAACAAAATGCGCCAACGCGCCAACATGTGCGGAAAAACACTATTTCGAGGTATGACCAAGTGTACGTGAATAAGCGCACACAGGCCAAGCAAGGCGAAAACTGTTATTGTTTCTAAGATTGCGATTTAAATGAATAGTGGCAGCTGCGTAACTAAGGAATATAACAAACACAATGACAAAAATAGACTTTTAATATACACATAATAAAAGTGGACAACAATATCATGTATATAAATGAGACGGACTTAAGCTTCGAATACTAATTAGATAACCGTAGTTAGGGAATGGTTATATTTGGAGATTGAAGGTAATGAATGCTTTACTTCCTTTGAAACTCAAAGTTAAGGTGGGGCACCTAGGGGGAGGTCTCGGTAACCTTGATTACTTACGGGTGGTAGCCACACAACCCATCGCGGGTAGGGCTACTCTTCTCGAACTTGCGTTTGCAAGACGCGGGTCTCCTGTCCTCAGGAGGGGGGAGGTGGGAGGTTGAGACGACCGGGAGGAAGCCTTGGTGTGAATTTCAAGAGAACCTGGCGGCGGGTCAAAAGAGGGAGAGGTCAGAAGGGGGGGGGGGAGATGATTCGCTTTCTCTCCCGAACTACTGTCTCAGAAGAGTGTGGGAAGGGAATAATATTATTCAAAGGGGATTCCTTTAACACATTATTTGCCGAAGGTCGTCTTTACTTTTCGGGTTAGTGACGGTTCGGGTGACGGTCGAAAATCGCGTCCTTCGGCGCTTATTCCGTCAGTCTTTCAAAGTTTCCCTAAGTCGTCAGTCTGCCAGGAAAACAGGAGTCTGTTAGGGACGGACCTTCCATCCGTACTGACGGACTGGCCACCACTGTCAGTTTTCCATTTATAAGAGTATAGGTATAAGTGTACAAAAGTTATTGCTTGTTCTTACTGAGCGAAAAGCTTGAGATGCTTTTCTCTCGTATCACAAGACCGCTAAACTCTGTCCTCGTAATTTCTTTGTCGTTAGCATAGTTGGTCCATTACTTTTATTGCCTGCATCAAACTGAATTAGATTACCATTATTGAACAGAAACCTAATAGCAGCTACTTCACTTGAAACAACTTTAGAATGAAACTCACAGAGAAACTTCGTTGAATTTATCTTAAATCGAACCCTACTCATTTATAGTCATGCTAAACAGGAGATTTCCCATTCAAAGATTATTTGCTTTTTAAATTTAATTTTTAATTCTTTTGTTTCTTATCATATAAATAAAATGCTTGTTATTTTCAATTAAAATTTAAGGTAGGAATCATGTTTCTTGGTAAGAATCATGTTACAGTAGCACCTAAAGATTTTCGATTTTTTATTTCCTTGTTTCCCAGCTAAGAAAAATATCCCTCTTTATGAGTGGAAGCAAACAATGGAAATAAATGTAGAACAAAGATATTAGATAATGAACATGGAAATAATAGCCAACTGGTAGTGAAAATCGCTTGAATATAAAATTTGAAATTAACACAGAATGTCCTGGCTATGATCACTCCTCCATAAACGAGAGGCAACTCCTCTTTATCGAAGTGTTTGTATTTAACCAATTAATCAATATTTTTCACGATGCCTTTGAATAAAACAAATATGTAGCGGAGAAAGATCAACAAATAACCATCGTGATGAAACTCGTATGCAAGATTTTGTACAATGCCTTTATATTTCCATAAAGATGATATCACTCTGTTACAAGAACTATCTTAAAAAGATAACCTTATCATTACCCGTCCTAAAAAAGGTAGAGGTGTAGTTATAATGAATAAAGAAGAATATACACGAAAAATGCACATGATTTTAGATGACCGATCCAAATTTGCTCCTGTCCAAGAAGACCCGCTGAATCTCTCCCTCCGACTTGCTTCACTCATCAAAAAATTGCACGCATTTGGCAAAGAGACCTACAAAAAGCTCCACTTTACAGGCTCGACCTAAGGCCAACTCTACGGCCTCTCTAAAATCCAAAAACCTAATGTACCTCTTCGACCTATTCTAGCAACCTATAACCTCTCTAATTATAGAACCATCAAATTAATTGCCCCACTTATTACACCCATTGTCACAAACCAATACACTATCAAAAATTCTATACCCTTTAAAGAAGAAATTACCAAACAAAATTCCAACCTATATATAGCCAGTTTTAGAAACAATTAATATTTTTCTTTCTCGCGCATTTCCTTTTCCCAATTCTCTCTTTTACTGTTTTAATGAGGAATAAATAAAGAAAATACTTCTTACAGTTTCTCATTCAATGGAAACTTTTTTCACCAAATAGATGGCCTAGCAATGGGGAGTCCTATTGCCGCCCCTCTTGCAAATCTCTTCATGTGTAACTTAGAAGATGAAGCAGTTGACAAATGCCCCTTACAATTCCCTCCTATCTTCTAAAAGAGATAAGTAGACGACACCATCGCCCTTTTCCGCTCTAAAAGTTCATCTGATAAATTCCCTGAGTACATAAACCAGTTACATCCGAATATAAAATTTACTCAAGAAAAGGAAGAGAACGACTCAATTCCTTTCTTAGACCTAATAATAATACGCATAACCGACAGTTTCTCCACTTCTATTTACCGAAAACCTACACATACTGGCTCTGGACTCCATTTTCTTAGTCATTGTTTTACCAAAATCAAATTAAGCTCCATCAAAACCTTACTTTCTCGCGCTTACAATCTCTACACATCATATCTCAATTTCCACAACGAGATCACTTCCCTCACTAACTATTTCCAACAAAACAGATATCCTTCAAACTTATACGACCGAACTCTTTGATGTTGTATCAAAAAAATATTTACCCCGAAAGATCTCTCATACAACCTTCCTTAAGAAAAGGTTTCTCTACCTCTCCCATATATAGGACCCCTCAATTCAATTCTCTGGGCCAAACTCTCACCATTTCATAAAAATTCATTTCTTGCACCACATTTGATACCAATTTTTCAAAACACGCGCAAAGTACAACATCTTTTCAACATTAAAGACAAATACCAACGTTGCTTTGATCCTCCATCATATATTAATTCAATTGCTCGAGATGTAATTCCGAAGTGTATTTAGGATCGAGACAGCACACACTACATACCCGTATTTGCGCACATTTAGGCATCAGCAGCAGAATTGGAGCCCCGCTCACTACTCCGAAATTCTCCCCTATCAGAATACACTACGAAAGCAGACATCCACACCATAAACCAAACTTAAATTAATTTTCAATTAAAGATACAGAAAACAACGAAAACGAAATACGTACACTAAAATCTCTTTATATTAGATTTAAAAACCCCACTTTAAACTCTGACACAAGCTCATTTCCACATTTACTACAATTATAATCACCCACGAATTACACACGCCAAATCCACTCCACGCATAACAACCCCTATCTTTCAAATATTTCTATTCTCTCCCCCTTTTTACAATAAAGACACCAAAAACTAATTAATCTCACTTTTATTTTAAAAACAAACACATATCTCCTATTCCTTAATAGTTAAAAGTCCTGCATTTTTATAATTTGAATATTACCACCTCTGGTGCTTCCCTTTTCCCATATAATTAATTTATAAATATCTGATAACTTATTTAGAAAATCTTATGTTTGTATATATTTATAATGTCATATCCTTGAGAATGGGCTCCTACCCGAAACGTCGGTACCAAGAAGTTATAATATAATAATGAACTTCCTAAATTTAAATTTAGCCTGCTTATTTATCCTAAAAATACGTATACGCCTGGCAACGAGCAACCCCTCTGCTCTCCTAAGATATATATATATATATATATATATATATATATATATATATATATATATATATATTAAGCCACCTAGAATCCATAACAGTATGAAGACACTCCATGAGATGTAGGAAGAAGTAGATTCTGAAGAGTTCTTCTAAACCCATCATTTTTGTTCTTAAATTTGTCGTCATCTTTACCATATTTCACTCTATAATATTTGAAAAAACTTTAGAAATATCACACGAAGAATGCAAGTTTTGCTTCAACTGAGGTATTGCTATTATTTTCTTGGCTAAATTTAATACTAAGAAAAATGAATCCCTTTTTAATTCCCATATTTTCATAATTTTAGGACTTATTTATATCTCCGAAGAAGGGAAGCTGAAAGATCCAAAAATAAAGTATTTAATTATTTCGATACTACCTCGTAAGGTTACAATAGAAAATGATTCAGAATTGTCATATCCCACATGGTTCCTACTGCGTCACCCTTTTGAAACAGTCTTCCATATATTCCTGCAGCCCGTTTTCTGTTGTTGGGATTTCAAGCGAGCCAAATGAGCTGAGAAAGTTATGTTACTGCTTGGCTTGGAAGGTATAACTTCATAATGTAACCTCAACACCTCATATATCTCCGAATATTTAACGGAATGACTTTTCAACAGCAACAAACGATATTTACAATAAAGTCCTTAGCCGAAAATACGAGATATTGTTAAGCAATACTCTCTTGAATGAATATAAAAATTTACTCTACAATAAAGAAACTCAGATCCAAAGATTTTTAGGTGTTCGATTAAATATTTATTTAAATGGCCTGGATGTTGACAAGGCAAATCCATCGGAAGGGATGATTCTCCTTCCATATTGTCATAAGTAATAAAACAGGCAAGATATTTCAAAGCAAGGAAAATTCATCGATAAGAAATCACGCATAAATGGCCGTTTACACTTCGAAACTTACACTCAGAATACATAAACAGCTCTCCCCCCCAAAAAAATGATTTGTCGTCAATTTCACTCCTACTTAGCAGACGTGTTTTGGCTATGGTTGCGAGGCGCATTTTTGTATTTGTCTGATAAAAATTGCGTTGGTTCATTTTCTGATTTTGTTTAGTCAGTGTTAATTAAAGGTGATTTGATTATCCATTTATTATTAATTTTGAAAACAGATATATAAAAAATTGGTAGTCGTTAACTAATTTAAATATTTTAAAATCTTCGCGGTATTTTAATAAGACCCTATTCCTGAACAAAATTATTTAACCCTAAGTCGCGTATTCTAAGCTAGCGCTACATATTAAAGTTCAAGTTGACCCATAGCATTGTGCTGAAAATTGCATAATATAGTATTTGTTTTTAGGCTTAATAACATGAACCTATTGTGGTAAAAGACGCCGTTAAAGACGCCAGCTATTTTCCTTGCATTGAGATTTTTGATAAACATTAAATATTTGACTTCTACAAGCGACGATTCTCATATAATATAGGCAACAATGCAAACAAGGAAAAAATGTGGGATTTGTGGCATATATATATAAATATATATTTATATATATATATATATATATATATATATATATATATATATAACAAGCAATGGCTTGGCCACTCTCCCCTACGGGAGGAGCTTGCGCTTCGCTACTAAGATTAAAATTTAAAATCTATCAAAAAGCAGCCATGGTTAAATTATCGTTAATTTTTTATATAAATTTTCTCGACTTCGCCAGTTATAATCATTTTAAAAAGGAACTCTAAACTAAATTTTCTGAACTTCACCATTTGTAATTGTTTGGGTTTTCAAAAATTGACAAAATATCGATCCTTACATTTATTTTTGAACTTCACCATTTTATTTTTTGATATTATAAAAGAATTATTAGAAATAACTTTGAAAAAAAAACTCATATAAAAACTAAGATGAAATTATTATTCAAATACTCAAAAAATCCCCTTCTTAAAATATAGAGTTAGTGATGATGATGATGCTACTGCTGATTTAAAAAAGAGATGAATACTGGACAATTAATCCACCATCTAAAAATGGAATAAAAAAGATAGTTAAGGAAGAGAAAGTTGCCAAATGAAATTATTAAGTCAAAATACACAATAGTCTTCAACATATTTTGCATTCAAGAAAGACTGCTATCCAACTTTCATAATATATATATATATATATATATATATATATATATATATATATATATATATATATATATATATATATATATATCAAACTAAGCAGATTAAATTTTGTCCGCAAAAGTCACCATCAGAAATGTAAAACAGGGTATGGGTGCAATGAGCTGCTGAATATATTTAGGAGCGGAGAGCGACAGGTAAACGCGTCTATTCGCACGACGTTTGGAGCTATGGAGGAAAGTCAGGTCAGGTGCTGTTACCACAACTAGGCAATTTAACTCAATCAACTTTCATATTATAAATAAAATAGAGAAGTTTCCCATCCAAACGTCTTGTATTAATCCACATATCTATGTTGTATCATTTACTCACCTCATACAAAAATTGATATCAGCTTATCCATCGAACACACTCTTCGAATTGCCCTAGGTAGTTAATCATTAGGTAATTATGATAATTATCGTCCTTATTTATAAAGAATATCCACATAGCTTTTATATATTTCTTTAGTTTATGGCTTCTAATGGGTATAGATAAAAGAGATTACTTGATCTAGGGTTACCTCACAATATGTAGATCAATGATCCATCAGGGTTTACTAAAAGATTTCTCACTACGTAATTTATAAAAAATCTTTATTAACATACCATTCAGCGTGTATAGATCAAGAGCCCGGAGGTGATCATTGTCCAGTCTCCTCGAAAATGCTAAAGGTATTTAAGCTTAATGGCAGCCAACTTTTACTGGTTGACAGCATTGATCAATAAAGCTAGGCAGTACAGACAAATCTTTGGCTGTGCGATGTCAAGTACTTAACTCGGATTGAAACAAAGACCTAGATATTAAATCCCCTTTGGGAGGCTTAGGGCAACGAAAATAGAGGGGAAAACTTAATACCTAACGAATTGAACTTAAATTTCCCACTCTTAATGCCAAAGATCACGCCAAATAAAATGGATTACTGAGTAATCATTACCTGACTAAAATGTTAAAAAAAACATGGGGGGAAAAAGAAGGCAACTTCTTATCAAATAAAATCTTATCCAAAAGTATAAATAAATGGTATGGAATAACCAGAGCAGACAAAATAAAACGAAATACTCAAAAAGTTAATATTAATAATACCTAAAAAACTGGAAGAAAAACATTTATGTCATGGAATAATCATACAAAAAGTATATTCTTATAAAGATTAGCGACAACGGATTTTTTGAACGACAGTAACCCACAGGCTATTTATTCACTAACCGAACGACACCGACATATCTCGAAGGCAATTTTATAACAACGACTTTCCTTCGAGAATCTCAATCCGAACTCGCAAAAGACCTTCTTTCGAGGTATCTTGAAGAAAAGATGGTCTCTTAACGTTTACCCGCCCTGGCTTAAGCGCTATGCCTTGCATTATCTTCTTATAATTACTGATGGTAAAGTAATTCATTTCATTGTTACTAATATAAAAGTAATTATGATTCTAAATTTCGCAGACTAATCTTAATTTAATAAGGCTGAATCTCATTTCTAAACAAACATAAAAGGAAGTCCGGCCATTATTAAAACGATTCTTTCTTATAACAGATATTTCACGCTAAAAGCCTTTGTTTATATACTTGTCTGCGAGTCTCCGGTGTGTTTGTTTAATGGGTTCTTTCAAGCCGCTTACTTCCGTTTTGTGCTTCCTTAGTTTCAAAACACATTTCTTGGTTCGGGATTTTGAGATTGGTTTCTCCTTTCCAAAGGGAAATCAAAACTCTTTCGCCTTGTCACAGGTCGAAACATTTCATTCATTTTTATAAGTATGTCTGTATATAAGCTGTGTAATGGAGATAAAAGAGAGATGTATATAGCCATAAAGAGCTAAGGAGAAAAGGAAATAAAATAGGGTGAAATAGAGAGAAATACATAAATTTGGAATAATATCACAATAGTTTGATTAGGCCAAAGAAGATTTAATAAAGGAACTAAATCGGCACACGGCTGGTGATGGTCAGAGCGGGTCAGGCAGATATGAATGCCGCGATCGCTTGGGAATTTTGTTCTTCTGGAATTGCTGCTGCATTGGCACGGATGCGTCTGTTCTGGATTTGCTGCTGCATCTCACGGATGCAACTGTTCGGAATGCAAAAGGGCGCTATTAGCGGCTATTCAATAAGACCATAAGGCAAATCTTGTTAATAAAGGAGGGAATTATTAGTTTATCATGAAAATTTAAGGAGATAAAACAAGAAAGTGGAGATAGATATTCTTTTATCTGAAACAAAAGCCTAACTAGTGCTCAGCTAATTAGCCTTTTATAATTTACGGCCATTTAAAAGAGTATCTAAAATATTCTATTATAATTAAACGTAACAAACATTATTTGTTATAATCAACAATATAGCGAAATATTATTGAATCCGAATTCCCCAAATAAAGATGTTATAATAATCCCTAGAATGGTTTGAGGGAATTTTTTCTGATCCCAAAATATCACACTCAAATTCATTATATCTATGGAAAATTCCGTAGCCTAGATCGAAGACAGAAGTTTGGTAGAAATTCAAAGTAGATTTTGGTCGCAAGAGGTGAATGATCCTCAGAGTGAGAAAAAGCAGAATAAATATACCCATTAATTGATTTATAGAATGATGGCTTAAAGTCCTGTGAATTTATACACTATAATCTTTTTCACCTACAATAAAGTTAAGACAGCTATAATATAGGTTAATTCTTAGTAGTGTATTCGTAGAAAACGAAATATTCTTTTCTAAACATAATTAAGAATTAAATCATAGCGATTAAGTTCGTAAATTTTGTGAAAAGATTTACAGCCTGAACTTAGATGGGCGGTGATACACCATGGTGGGGTCAATGCCCATCGTCTTCTGAATCTGAATAATAGCTTGGTCTAGAAATGAGCCTACATGTAGGCTAAATGTGGGCCTAGTTGTCGGCCAAAATATGGGCCGACAAGAGGGGCTATATACATGGGTTGGACAAAATAATGGAAAGATTAACTAATGCACTCATTCACACGATAAAAAGGTTTTAAAACTTGTTTAAAAGGCCTGATAATCACGTTGAACACATATTGGTCTCCATAATTCACAGATCTTGCCATAATCAAGTTTTGTTTGTGTAAATTGGAGCAAAACCTAGTAAATATATTCCCTCTAAAAAGCGTCTACGAAGGGGCTAGAGCAGGTTTCAGCCTAAACCAGTTGGATTCGTATAGGTACAGCACAAAACTGTTTGAATCGATTGGTTGGCGTATTGAATCTATTTATATTGCTAAGGAGGAGGGAACTCAAAGTCAGTAATTAAATTAATGTTTCCATTATTTTGTCCAACCCCTGTATATGTGGACCTAGAAGTGGGCCTATTGTTGTGCATAGAAGTGGGCCTAGTCATGGGCCTAGTAGTGGGTCTACATGTGGGTCTAGAAGTGGGCCTAGATAGGGTGCCATATTATAGAAACAAATCAAAATTGCCAGAAAGGAAATAAAATATCCACTTAGGACGGTGGAAAACCTGAATAATGGAACGAATGGATATAATTTCATGATGTCGCTTCCCAATCTGCACCTTCATCGAAGTAAACACTTTCACCTATTTGGCAAATGGAATCTTTCACTTTCTCTTCTCCTGATAACTATTATGAACGACTGAAACATTTCATTACACAAAACAATGCAAAATCAAACATTATTTGGGCTTCTGATCAGCAATTAACCTCTCCCAGTCTCACTGCTATTTATGAGGAGGGAAAAACAAATTCTCTTTAACTCTGTTCTGTTACTGGAGTGTACACGCCCTGACATGCGTGATGTCGCTCATTCTGAGTAACAAGCGAAAGTTTCTAACTTTTCTGGCGGAATGGCGATAAAAATCTCATGTTTGTTAAATTGGGTGTCAAATGATCTTACCACACAGGGTAAAAGTCAAAATTGCTAAGAATCAAATTATGGGCAATTATTTCGGCGTCTATTATATATATTCTGTTTATTGCCACTTTATACATTTACTCATGATAAGCCAATTGTTTAGAACACTATTTTTATTGATTTAATTAAGGTGTCACCCATTTTGTCCTTGTGGTTCGTTTAAATCGAGTCGATCGCTCTCCTTTGTTTCTTGTATTGACGAATATGTAGGTGTATATAAAAATTGTTCGAACAAATTGGGCGAATGTCGGTATTCTTTTTATCATATCAGGTACAGACAGCATTTTCTTTCCGGCCTGAAGTGAGCTTTATTTCTCTGCCTATGATTGTGTGGGTATAGTTTATCAAGCTTAAGAATTCCCCAAATCATTATAGCTGCGAATATACATACTTATGAACATTTACGGTAAGAATGTATCCATGTTATGGGCCGGGATTTAGATTTGGTAAATATCCGTGTAATCCTGCGTCCTTTAGGGCCTTTTATTAGTCATTTTCAAGAATTTTGATCGATCATTATATAATTTTGTAGTGAATCGAACCTGGTCACTTTCAAAAATGCCAAAAAATAGGTCTTATTCCTGGTTGAGTGAACTATAGCGAAAGCTGACTTGAAGGCTTTTGTAAGCGCGTCTCCCAGCCCCGGCATCTTGAAACGACACTATTCTACTGCAAAAGAATCATATCAACCAGTTGTGATCGAGAGTTGATGGGCGCTCAGTAAGGAAAAGAGTGGGGAAAGTTGATGGGCGCTCAATAAGGACAGGTGTGAGGAAAGTTGATGGAAGGGAAATAAAAAAACGAGTTGGGAAAGTTGTTGGTCGCTTAATAACGAAAGGTTTATGGAAAGTTGATGGGCGCTCAATAAGGATTGGGCAACGTTGATAGGCGTTCATTAAGAAAGAAGTGTGTAAAGTTGATAAGGCGCAATAAAGAAAGGAGTGGAGGCAGTTGTTGGACACTTAAAAATTAATGATTTGGGAAAGTTGATTTGACCAACATATTTATGTGAATCTTTTATATTTAACATGAAAATTCCAAATTCTGGTGAGGATAAATTTAAATAACAAAATTGATATCCTTGTGGAAGCCTATTTTCTACCTACATCTTTGAAATAAAATGACTATTGTGATTGGGATACAATAAGTGGGGAATCTGATGATGATGAGAGAAAAGGTAATAGTGTATATGGGATGAGTGTTGAAAAGATTGTTTAATCGATTATTTTTCCATGTAATTAAAATGTTAGATGTTCATTAGGTCTAATATTATTAATTGAACACTAACTTTGTTCGCCTCGCGTTATTTCTTAGAAAAAATAACTCACCTAAAAATTAAATAATAATGCATTTATAATCTATGAAATCATACGAGGGAGTTTCCACCTCTAGTCATAATCATTGAACCGGAAGCTAACTTTGGTTTTTAAATATGGCAGAATATCATTTCCTATGAAGGACCATTTCATTTCCAGTTTAATGTTGTATGCAAAATAATTTTACCAAATTAATCTATTGTCTTTCAATGGGAGGTCAGCGCATTTGTAATCTGTATATTTTGTTGACCTATGGGAAATACACCTGTCAGCCCATTTGTAATGGGTATATTTTGTTGACCTATTGGTAATACAACTCGGCGTATGTCTGCTGGCTAGGATGTGTCCTCTATACTCCTATATAATAAAAGCTAAACTGACTGTTCCTATTTTACTTGAAATGCATTGAGTCGAAGTTGGTTTGATCTGTTTGTGTAATAAAATTGCTATTGCATACTCCTTTTCCCGATGCCATTCATTAATCATCATCCATCTGGAATCCAAACGCCTTTTGCCATCTTTGTCTCTCTCGTGTTTTGTGTTTCTTTGCCTTAAATTGAAATGTAAGTTTCCGCTGCAAATACATTTTCACTTTGGCTGTGCTAAATAAAGGCGGGCAAGTCTATTCGACAAGATATTTCACACTTATCGCGAACATATTGGCGTCTCAATCAAATAATAAAGAACTTCAGGCAAACAGAAAGCCTTAAGATAATGTTGTTGAGTCTCATTCTTGATTTTTCCTTAAAACTTCTGCAGAAGTTGCATTTGTGTGCACGTTTGTGCATTTGTGTGTGCGAATCATTTGATGTGTTCATAAGTTGTGATGAGACTAGAAACACAAGTATTATGATTGCCTGGTTTCTATACAAGGTGCGCAAGAGAAGTCACAGGATTTAGTGTGCTTTATAAACTATGATGGTGCCAGAGATTTACGCGTTGCTTCAGCGAATTAAGTACTTTTAGGGAAGTACGAGTATATACCTAATTGTCGGTCTCTGACGCCTTTTGACGACGCTTTGCCTTTGAAAGTCCTACCACACTCTATTCGAAAGATTTAGCAGCAACCTCACACAATTGTACATCATATTTTTCGCTCAGAAAATTGTGAAGGAAAACAGACCCTCAATTCATTACCTACAGTAGGACGGGATTTTTACCATTCATCCTGGAGTGTCAGCATGCGGGGTCAGTAGACTCCTACCAATCTGCCTCCGTGAGAAGAATCATCAAGTAATTCAACCTTGAAGTTTTCTCTATTTCGACAAAACATCAAACTCGATTTATTTATAACTTCTTTGCCATTTAAGATCTTAAGAGACCACCTGTTTTCTGATGTGTCTGAACGGCCGAAAGAACCCATACAGGAGGTTTTATGAAGCTTTACCCAATAGGGTACGAATCACTTAGAACCGACAGGTGTGACTTGTTAGACATCTTGAATAAGTAGGGAAGAGAGGGTTGAGCCTTTGCATCGAATAGACACACCCATTAACAATAATGTCTGGTGAGCAAAAGTTTTGCAAAATGATAGCATTCAAGGAGGTTTTGTCGATACTATGCATCGTAGTATGCAAAACTTTAACAGCGACCAAGATTCGTACAGGCAACTCGGCGAGAAATCACGCACGAAATCAGAAAAGATAAACTCACTAAACAAAGTTAACCAGCACGTTTCAGCCCAAACATCTATGATATGCTGGCGCAGGTACTCTTGAGTACCTTCACATAGGATTGAAGAAATAAAAAAAAGAAATTGAAGAAAATTAAAGATAGTTTTAGGTGGATGAGATTTACAAATTCAAGAAAGGGGTTGGAGGCGCGTATACTGATCTCGTTAAACGCTCTTGGCCGACAACGGACATGGCCGCCATAGCATCAGAAACCAGAATGATTTTGTGACAGTTCAGTAGTGTTTATGTTGCTGCACCTTAGAGCAACACGTATCAAGAGATTGTTAGTTTCAAGGAAGAGTTTGTTCTTTATGTGAGGGAACAAAGCACATCTGGATAGAAGTACAAATGGGAACAAGGGGTTCCTAAACTGCGTAAACACTCAGCGCACACAATTGGTGTCACACCTGTTAAAATGATTTAAGAAAAGAAACAAAGGGATAATTTTAGAGGAGAAGAACAGAAAGACAAATAGCATATATGTGCAAGCGGCAAAACCTCCAAAAAAAAAATAATTCCTCTAAATAGATCAAACAATGAAATTAGGATTGATAATGTTTGTAATTCATGGCCACATAATAAACGTCGTGAAACGAGGAGTTACACAATAAAGCTAAATACGATACTAGTGCATAACGGAGTAAAACTGATGTGGTTCTCACCCCTCCCTATCAGGAGATTTGTACTAGGCCCCTAGAATAGGGAGTAAATTAGAAATATTGACTAGATCCTCCTCCGAATCTAGAGATCTTCAATTAACTACATAAGCTAAAGTTCCAGAAGTAATGGGAACTAAGAAATTGCCTCAAGAAAAAATAAATTGCACAAAAAGCATCCCCCAAAAGAGACTAACAGAGGGAAGTTCCACCTTTTAAAACTAGCCTGGACTTAAACATGAAACTCAGAAAAAACAAAGAAATATTAGAAATACCGAACTTTAAGTAAACTTGATTTAAGAATCAAGTTCAACTTACTCTCGTCAGAGAAACCCCCGTATCCTGGTGTATCACGAAGCGCCGAGATAGTCCTCGCCCTTGAGGAAGAACGTCAAGTCAATTCCGTACAGCGCTCCCCTGAGTCAAAGGATTCCTGCATTCGCTCATCGCTAGCCAGTGCGAATTTTTCTCCAGAGTAATTCGAATGAAATAAAGAAACATTCTTTTACTGTCCCGTGGTGATAGTATTTCCTGCCGAAAGCATGTGCCTCCCTCAATCTTCCACACGCACCAAAAGCCTCAGTGGCTTTAAAGCTATTTGCCCGTACAGAAACATCTGGACAAGCGGCATGCATCATCCAAACAAAAATATTCTTAAGGTGACGTAACCATTGAAATCAAGGTCAGACTCAAACCCGATTCTAGTAGGAAGCTACAAAAGTATCTAAACCCCGGTATCCGTTTCTGTAAAGTCCGTTTGCATTTTTTATATTTAAGTGAGCTGTTGGTCAACCATTATTATAATTTCAACTAGGTCATTTTAAAAATCCTCAATTAAATTTATTGAAGTCATTTCTGTTCATTTAACGTGTCAAATTTCATTGGTTCATGTTTTTCGTTTTAATTAAAGTTTTAGTTTTTCTAAACAAATTTTTATTCAATCTTCGAAACGCTATCAAGGCAGTAGCAACTCTCAAAAATAAAGAAGTAACAATCAGGTAATAATAATAATTAATCATAATAAAAATTTATAGCACTCTTTGAGATAATACGGAATCCAGGTTAAGTTTTGACGTACGTAAACAAGCCATACGTACGAACCCCAGCCATGACTTGGTCTTTCCTATATCACGACATAAATATTAGGTGTCAAGTTTTATGGGAATAGGAAGAACTCAGTAGAAGTTGTGACTTGTATTCCCTTCAGGAATAGTAAATGTGTGCCAAGCGTTCGAGGAAAGATTAAATATAACAAAGGCAAGTGTATAAATTTGTGGTGATTAGTCTGTTAAGGTTATTAACTCATTTTTTTGTGGAATGGTATTCCAATCAGCAAAGTATTGGGATTAAGGAAGGTTAGGCAGCGCGCTACCTGGTTAGTGGTTGCATAAGTACTTGAGCGGACAGAGGTCAGAATTTGACAGACATACACAAAATGAATTCGGTCGAAAGATTCTACCAACAAGCCCAGATTCTGGTACTAGGAGGCGAAGATATGGATGCCTACGCCCTTTCAGAACTGAGAATAGAAATCGAAGAAAGAAGGGAGTGGAAAATAGAAATCGAAGAAATAAGAAGAGAGGGGAAAAGAGAGAACGAAGAAGCCAGAAAACAGTGGAAAATAGAAGCAGAAGAAAGAAGAATACAGAGAAGAATTAATACGAACCAAAGATTAATAAAGTTAAAAACAGAAGTAGAAGAAATAAGAAGAAAGAGGGGAAGGAAACGAGCGCAATCGTAAAGAGAAGCCGAAGAAATAAGAATTGAGATAAAAAGAGAGGTAGAAGGAAGAAGAATACAGAGGGAAAGAGAACTAGCCTAAGCAGAAAGAGAAGGGATAGAAGAAAAAAAGATTGCTCGCACATGAAAGGGCATCTAGCGAGGATCAGATGGAGGTCGAGTCGGTTTTAGCCCGGCTGGACCTAGGAAAGTACCTAGGATGAAAACCCAGCTAAATCGGGTAACGATAGATGAAGTAGTAAGTAGGGAAGCGGTACTAGCGTGTGTACCTAAGGAAGTACTATAAAGAAAACCCAGCCAAATGGGGTAACGATGGATGAAGTAGGAAGTAGGGAAGTGGCACAAACATGTGTACCTAAGAAAATACCTACGAAGAGAACACAGCCAAATGGGGTGACGAGGGATGAAGAAGCAAGTGTAAACGTGGTACACCCAAGTAAAGCGAGTCAGATGGTAGACGCGGATAATGAGTATCCCCTAACCCCAGTAGTCTTCCCCCAGAACGTAAAGTCCACGAAGTTACCATTAAAACCCCACTCGCCATGAGAACCACGCCCATTAACTATCCCATAGTGAAACTTGTCTCCGACCCCATTACATTGAACCCAGACACGATCTCCTAGTGTACCTTGTTAAAGAAAGACTATGGGACTCACGCTCCCATCATTTATGCCACATTGCAACAAGCCGCTCTAGCCATAAGGGTAAGATTAAATTATTCAACTACCATAAGCAGGGTAATTCGGGTAGGTTGGAATACCATTACCATTGTGTGACATACATAGGTACACTCAATAACTCGAACGACCGACTCAGGCGCGGTAAAGAAATGGTCATAGAACACCACTTTAATATTAGCTTCATCAAAGTGGCCGATAGGGTAAAGCCGTTATATAACCTGATTCGAAAACCTATCGAGGGTTATTTCAGCACGTGGTAATCGTAAAAACATGTTTTTTGTGTGGTAGTAGATGGTGTTTGGATTTAAGTTCTTAAAAGTTTAGAAATGTAAGAAAGTAGCTGGTTTGATACAACTTTCGAGTCAGGCTCCGTTTTTTTGTGTCAACGATGAATTATGTTTTGTTTTATTTGTTTGTTAAATTGTGTTGGGAAACATACCCCTAGTAAGATCACGAGGCCTATTTCTATCCGCTGCCTTTGTACACGCACGCGTATGCGCTTAAGTTCACAGAAACTTGAGGTAAGAGTATGGTTGACTCCAGTTAGCCGTGATAAGCAGTAGTAAGTTCAAAGTCATGTAAGTTTGGTTTTGTCGACTAGGTTTAGGTTTTTGATTTGGTTGTTCACTAGAGTCCCCCCTCTAATTAAATTCTTTGAAGGAAGGTATGTGAAGGAATAAATCCCCCCTTCCCCCCTTCACAAGTGGGCCGCTGTTCATTAACCACAATACCCTGGCAGTGTAAACGCCTTAGCTCGCCCATTTAATCTCCTTCATTCTCGACCCTAGTCCTTATGAAAAGCTCAACGGGAGGGCGAGACCAGAGAATGCGCTAATCAGCTCAGGTCGGTCCTGAGACCCGAACATCATTTAAGATCAGCAAAAGTGCCTCTAAGAGGTGATATTCAATTTCAACGCATAGGCGAAATTAGAAGAGCGTCGCCCTAAACCAGAAAGTCCCGCAGGTCCAGAGGTACGACATCCGGACAAAAACCGTTGGAGGAGGAGAATTCATGCGGCATGTACACGCCCACCCCTCCTGCCCATATCCCAGTGGGGTAACGACGTATAAAAGCAAATATCTTTGGAAAAACGTGGTTAATTACTTTAGTCATCAAGACAACGAAGTTCCCTGCAAGAGGCCTAGGCTACCAAGGGAAGGAACTATGAATAAATTCATCCACCAGCTAGTTCCTGGTGGTCACACCGAGCTTTAAGTTAACTTAATTTAAGAAGCAAGTTCATCTTACTCTCGCCAGAGAAACCCACCTATTCTGGTGGCTTCCCAAAGCACTGAGAAAGTCCTCGCCATTGAGGAATACCGGAACTAAAAAGAAGCTCATCCTAGAGCTCGTTCCTGGTGCTCACACCGAACTTTAAGTAACTTGATTTAAGAATCATGGTTACTTTACCCTCGTCAGAGACACCCCCTTATCCTGGTGTATCCCAAAGCACCGAGATAGTCTTCGACCTTGAGGAATACGAGAACTAAGAAGAAGCTCATCCTCGAGCTCGTTCCTGCTGGAAGAACCCTGAGTGAACTCTCTCCAGCGCTCCGCTGAGTCAAAAGTTTCTCGCATTGGCTCATCGTTAGCCCGTGCGAATTATTCTCCAGATTAATCCGAAGTAAATAAAAAACATTCCTTCACTGTCCCGTGGTGATAGCATTTCCTGCCGAAGACATATGCCTCCCCCAATCACAAACACGCGCCAAAAGCATCAGTGACTTTAAAACTATTTCGCCCATACAACACATCTGGACAAGCGGCAGGTGTCATCCAAGCTCAACATTCTTAAGGTGACGTAACCATTGAGGTTATGGTCAGACTCAAACCAGATTCTAGTAAGAAGCTACAAAGATATTTAAAATCAGATATCCCTTTCTGTAAAGTCCATTTGCATATTTTATATTAAAGTGAACTGTTGGTCAACTATCACTATAATTCCAAGTATATCATTTTAGAAAGCCTCACTTAAATTTATTGAAGTCATTTCTGTGAATTTAAGATTCCAAATTTCATTGGTTCATGTTTATTTGTTTTTCTTAAAGTTTTTTTTCTAAACAATTTTTAATCAATCTTCGAAACGCTGTGCAGGGCAGTAGGAACCCTTAAAGATTAAATAAGTAATAATCAGATAATAATAATTAATTATAATCAAAATATATAGCACTCTTAGAGATAAAGCGTAATCCAGGAGGAGTTTTGACTTACGTAAACAACCTATTGCGATGAACTCCAGCCATCACTCGGTCCTTCCTATACCACGACAATAACTATTTTGACCAATCATACTATATAAAGAGAAAACGATGTGGCTATTGCATTGCCATCCGTAAGGAAATAAATTAAGAAAAATTGAAAAAAATTAGCTATAAAAATCACCACAACTATAGATGTCCTGGATATAGCGGCTAGCTGCCAGTCATCAAGGCGCGGGTACCAACCAATCCCTAATTTCAATTGGAGATCTAATTGCCATTTATGGCCCTGTCAACTCCCTGAGCATATTTAAAAAAAAATCAATCTTAAACATTAAGAAAATTTACTCTCAATCAGGATCAGTTCGAAGAGAAATTCAATGGATTCCTGCCTAGGCTATCGGCCATACAGTTATCGGAGCCTTTAATATACAGGATCCTAAATTGAAATTCTTGTAAAAACAAACTCCAGCGCATTTGACGACCATTATTAATTTTACCTTCCGGAGGTAGGACCATGGTTTACGGCCAACTTCTCATAGAAACTCTCTCCCTACCCAAATAATTTTAAACTTTTGTATTCCCCAAATTATCGCAACTGCCTCTCACTTAATGACACCGTACTTCTTTTCGCGCTGTAGCAAGTTCCGACTTACATATGTGATAGGACGCCTCTCATCGTTTTCCCGTACTGGACTATAACAGAACCTATTCCCTCGTTGCTGGCATCTATTTGAATGCCAAACGGTTCATCGGGATTGGGCAAACATAATGTGAGTGCTGAAGCGAGTTTCCTCTTAAGTTGATTAAAACTCTTAACCGACAGCAGGTTCCATAAAAGGCGCTGGGGGCCTTTTTTTAAAGTTCACACAAGGGAGCGGGGAGCAATGCAAAATTCTGGATATAATGTCTATAAAAGGACGCGGAACCCATAAAGGTTCTTAATTGCTTCTTGCTTGCAGGCAGAGGCATTTCAACAATGGCTCGAATTTTATCCTCCTATTTCCAATAGGGAAGCCTAAATATAGAATTGTACTGTAGCCATTTTACTGCCGAAGACTTGGTAAAAGTGCATGTAGAGGAATCAGGTGCTAATTCCATTCATTCGTAGCCACATAAATATTATCAAAATAGACTGATATATTTGGTAAGCCATCTAACATGCTTCTCATTATCCCATTATAATTACTGCATGCAGTGACAAGACCAAAGGAAAGTCGTCGAAATTGCATCCACCCCTTTTCACTTTACAAAGCAATGTAGATCTTGATCTCTTTTCGTAACGGAATTTGATAATAAGCCTTTCAAAAGTCTAGCTCGGTTATGAATTTGGTCTTCTTAAAGAGATGAGATTGTAGTCAATAAGGAATATCCGTTTTGCATTAAAAACGAGAACTGCATTTAATTTCCTAATATCAATGCACATCCGGTATGATCCATTTGCCTTTTCAACTATAACAACTGGAGAGTAATATTCTGATTTTGATGTTCTATTATTTTCAAATTAAACAGCCTGTCAACATCAGCATTAAATGCTTCTCGTAGATGTAGGAGCATATGTATGGCTAGAATAGTTTACGACATGTGCGCCACTCGTGAGGCCTATGATTCTCCTTATTTTCGCCTCCCCTATATAAAGAAGGTATTTGAGTCCGCGTCACAGGCTCCCTTCGCGATTAATCTTGATCTGAAGGATGGTTTCTACCACATTAGACTCCATCCTTCAGCCAGGCACCACTTTGGATTGATCGTCAATGGCGTTAGATATCGCTTTAAACTGCTCCTTATGGGGTTTTCAGGATCGCCCTTTATTATGCAGATGGTTCGGTCATCTGTCATAAACCAGTCGGATTCAATGACTGTTGTCACCGCCCATATATATTTCGACGACATTCTGGCCATCGGTACTAAACCCGCCCTACGATGTTTACTCTCCCTGATCAACAACAGCTCGATCAATATTTAATATTTCTAAGTGTGTCCTCGCCCATTTCCCCAAAATAAAGTAGTTGGGCATGTGGATAGATCATTTGACTACCGCCGCACTCTTTACTGCGGCACATAAAGAAAAAACCGCGAAGGCACTTGAATATGTCAGCTCTTACTCAGTTCCAAGGATAATCGTGACCGCCATATTGACCCACAACATTTCTTAGACTATCCTTCTTCCATAGCACGTGGAGGACCTCGTCTGAGTACTGTTGAAAACCTGAAAAGTGAAATATGTAAAATAATTTAGGAACACAATTTTAGTAAAAACTACCTAATTATTTTCAAATCTAGATTTTATTTATGACATTTATAGGTACTAAAGTAGGTAACCTCCTCTTTTGGCCAGGAGAGAAAACTGGCTGGAAAAATAGATCCACATAAAGTTCAGCAAGATAATCACTAGTGAACAAGAAGGTAGGATAGGGTGAGGTTCTGTGATATATTTGTTTTTAAGACGATCCAGAAATCCTGTAAAAACGCCTAGTAGTGAAAGGAAATCCGATCTTCCATTTGTTTTATGGAAGATCCTCGTTAGGAAAAGGAAAGGGGAGCCATTTAACGAGGGCTGTGTAATACTACAGGGATGTATTCGGACACTTTCCATCCTAGGGTCTGCTTTTTATCTAGCGAAACTGGAGCCCTTACACTGTTGCCTAATAACACTGCCATAAACTCAAAATGCCAACAAATCGTGCTTCATTACCACTATTTCCACATACCTTGGGACAAATATTGGGTTGTTAGCTGTATTTATCTTCATGTGGAAGGAAGCATCGTGTCATAAAGCAAAGGCTAATAAAAAGTTATTGGCTGAGAAAAACATCGAGCTTTTATAACCTTTATTTCAGGACTTCGCCAGATTTGAAACAAATAGAAAATATGTGGGTGATAATCAAACTGCCGTTAAATAAACCCACGGCGTACAAAGGTGGGCAGTTGGAGGCGCTTATTAAAAATGAAGCAAAATATCACTCAAGATAGGATCACAAATGAAGCAGTCTTGAGGACTAAGCGATGTACACCATTAACAAAATTGACTGTATTTATTAGTAAATGGGTCTAGACCCTAATTATGTATAGATTTCACCTGCAAATTGTTATGCACACATTAAAACATATTCGAAAGTTTTAGTATTTTTATTAATTGTATTATATGAAAAGATATGGTAGTCTCAAAACTTATGACCATGACTGTCGAGTTGTGCTGAATTCGAATCACGCGATCCGCAAGAACCTATGAGTTCATCATGAGAGACTTCGGAAGGATTTTTGCAATAGGGAAAACAAATCTTCCTCTTCTTCTTCTCCTCATTCCTCTAATATTATTCCTTTGTTTTAATTATTATTAGTATATTAACTACAATTCGATGATTCACTAGGGGGTGTATTCAGATAAGCTACAAAGACGTCTATGAATTAAGTAGTGAGTTAAGAATAGCCTAGAGAGGACACTACTTAGTGCTCTCTGGAACCTATTTACATTAGAAGGCGACTCTTTTTGATCAGGCAAAAGCAAGGCAAGGCGGGTATATCACCTAGAGGTATTGACTCATATATAAGAAATAATGATCAAGGTAAAGGAGAAAAATAAGCAAGAATAATGGAGAAGCAATGAACAGGACGAGATTAATGGCGTAAGGCAAAAATGAAGAGTGGCAGGACAAAGCCAACTAATCACAATGATTGACTTTGGTGAAGTTATTCAAGAACACTTTACAAAAACCTGATGAGATAACTTGTTAATATTAAACTTTGACCTCGTCCATTGTCTTGTTGTTTTATCTCAAAATTTTAGTCACTATGTCAGAAATGATCTGAAACAAAGGTTAAAAACTATAGTAACGAAGACAAAAAAATGACCCACTAAATTATGCCTTGTTTTTACGAACATTTGGGTTAATCACAACTAATAGGAACGATCTCAAGCAGATCAAATCTTTGATTGACATTTCATATAAAAAGTCCCTCTCAATATTTGCTTCGAATATTAAGGCGATGATCAAAACAAATTTTGCCTTACACTTAATTGGCAGCCCCTATTAATAGGGATTTGCGTCCTTATGGGACCAAAATCTTATAAAATTTGAAATTTTCATCGACTTTAACAATTTATTTAACGGAAGTGTTTTCTTTTCGTGCCCCACCTTTTGATACTTGTTTCAAATTAATTAAATTTTGCCCTTGTATCTAACATATATTCAAATATGTCATTTGACATATTTAGAGAATACAAACAGAAATTAAGAAATGTAAAGGCCACAGAATGAAGGAGGAATAAAAATAGAGCAACCAGGATAACACGATAAAGCCCACCAAATACATGTGTTATGGGAGCGAGAAAAAAACTAACAATATTTGTAAAATTCGAAAACGCAAAGAAAAATATATTAACAAATTCCTGAACGTTCGAGAAAGGGCGGTTAGAAGTTTGTAAACACTAACCCTTTGTGAACACTCCGGAGGTGCCTCGAGGGGCCATTTAATAGCTACTAAGTGCTGAAGCAATTGATTCTACAAAGAATTAGGAAGATAAGATCACAAGGACGTACCAGTAGGTCCTTACGATCTTATCTTCCTAATTATATATAATGAAGGATGAATTCTTGTTTCATTGGACAAGAATAAACAACTGTTGTATTCGCCATCCTTTTATTTTGGTCGTCTTTCCCATGGTTGTTTACTTTCGAAACTCTTCTAATGGTTAAAATGCGTCCCACTCTGCAAATTCCCCCGATACTCAATTCCTGCAGCACTCGGTAGCTGCAGTTGAGAGGCAGAGGCTAAGTAAGAACCGATTGAGCAGTGTTGAGGAGTCGATGCTGGGGGGGAGAGGGGTGTCCTCTTGCCGGTTTCCGAGGAATGGCTCGCTCCCGTGGCCAAAGCCATCCAGGGCTACCCTCGGGAATGTACCCCTAAAAATATGCGTACCGTCTCTATATACCCCATTACTTTTTTATAATTCCTTAAAACAGCTCAATCAGTTCTGCCGCACCCTGTATATTGCGATGAGTAGAATAAGGGCTACCAAGGTTTTAACCATTTTAATGGGTGAAAGAGTGGAAACTTTCGTCAATGTGTGGAAACATCTGTCAAAGTGTGGAAGAACAGATCAAAAAGCGGAAATGGGACCGAGCGAAGAATGAGTGGTTTACATTTGGAAGGCGATAGATAACCACAGCCTGATGGTAATCTCGAAGATATTTAGTATAATATACTATTTATCTACCTTACTTTTATTCCTTCCTAAGTAATCCCCAGAATTCGTGAAGGTAACGGGCCCCTTTAAGCTCAGAAGTTTCCCTCCATCGGAACCCCGTGATGTCAAGCCCCTCTTATCTATTCAGCCGGCGTCAACTATTCCCCGTAGGGCTCATCATATGTTTTGCATGCGGTGTCGAAGGCCACACGCGCCAAAATTGCCACCAAAATTGCCAACTCCGTGGTAATCCCAATCACCAAGTCCACCAGGTGTATTCTACTCCTGCTCCCCCTCCATCACGACTGGAAATCCCAGATCCAATCTCGTCTCTCAGTGCCCCAGGGCACCATGAAATTTTCTCTTCGACAAAACTTCTCCAGAAATCTTAAATTTGAAAACAGAAGCGTTAATGGGTGCAGAGTCTCCACCCACGTCCGCGATACCAAGTGTACTTGTATCATGGTATCGAATGAACTGTTTCCCTAGGTGTATCCCGACCACATAAGTTTGTGGTAGTCCGTGACTACTTGGGAGGCGCAAACTGCTTTCCCATTGTAAACTGTTACCTTGAGTGTGGGTACTTTTCCGGATGGGCTGAAGTCGTGTCAGCCCCTATCCAAGTCTGTTCCGTTTTGGTAGCACAGTGCCCTCAAGTCTCGTCTAACCCTGTGGCTCAGCCCGTTATCCCGATAGCCCTGGCAGAGAAGGAATCCCAGACGCCTGCTGCTCTTGAACCTCTCGTAGATTCAGATTTCAGCGGCGTTATGAACAAAGAATTCGCTGCAAAGAGAGAAGGAGTGCAGAAATCTCCTTCCCTTTTGGGAAAAATCTCGGAGCCTCGAGCAGGATTCGGTCCGCGGTAAGAAGTCAGCTGCTTTACGGTGAAAAAAGGCTTGCTATATTGCGTTTGCTCGAATGGCGCCAACTGCGAAACTCACGTCCTCTGTGTTTCCCGTTTGCATGTCCCCCTTGTCCTAATAACGGGCCAAAATAGTGTGTTTTCTGGACAATTCAGCCATGACGAAATTGGTCAGAGGATTTTCTGGTATTTGTACTGGCTTGGGGCTGCAGTTAAGATTTCAGAATACTGCCAACACTGTGACATCTTGCTAAAACCACGGCCAAAGGGCTTGTTAAACCGGCCCCCATTCAGAAGGGACCAATCATATCGGAACCCGTTTATTCAAGACCTTACCTCCTGCCAATTTATCTAAGAAGTACCTTTAGTCACCAAATAACTCAACGCATGTGTGGAGATTTTTACAAATTAAATTCCGTGACCATTTTTGATGCTAAACTGATTCCTTTAATTGGCCAAAACCTTCACTTGTTCCAAAAAGCAAAATTTATTAGCGAGCTCTACTCCAGCTAAATTTTAATCGTAATTACTGCATATCCATTCGTCCATCTTGTAATTATTATAACCGACAGCTAGAGATTTGCTTATATTCAATTATTTCTGTTTATGTCCTTATATTTTTCGATGTGTACTTCTAGGACGCACATCGCTCTTCTATATATAGAATTAGTATTTAGAAGCCTGGTCCAGCAAAAAAAAATGTGTATATGTACCATCATAATCCTTCTGTCATTTATGTAAAATGTATCATTTAGTATCTATTTAATTCGTTTTTTTGTGCTTTGTATAGCTTAATATATAAAAATTATTTTAATTTTTTTGTAAGTCTGTCCCCTTTAATGCTCTTATGGTCGGCAATAATTAATTTACTTTACCGTTTATATTTATACGCAGATGGGTAGAATTAGCATGTACACCTGCTCGACGTCAGGTCAGGAATTCCCTTTTTTTCCTTTCAGCTTACCCCGTGACAACTCTCGTGAAAGACTCCGATTCCTCAAGTCTTAAGGGATGTCACCTTTCTTTCCCAATTCCGAAAGTGCCATCATTTTAGAGGGGAGGGATGTAGCAGAATGAGGTCAAAGGGCGACCACGTTCTCTTCTGTACCCACGTGGTCTTGAGATCGCCGCATGGGGCTTTGAAAGCATGGATGAACCAGATAAGGATGCATCATACACCGTTATCACACGCCCCAACTGTATTTACCTAGGGACCGATTTTATCGTCCTTCACGGCCACCTTTCAGCAACCATTCTTGCCTTCTGCCCAAAGATCGAAGTCCGTTGGACGTTTCAAGCGAACGTTATGACAATTCTTCCTGCCCCCGAAGAAGTAGCCAACTTTTCTCCCAAATTGCACGAGCGTCTGGAGGGCCATGACAGCCCCTCACCAGGCGTCTATATAACACTTCGACTCAGTTTAGTTAGCAGAACTAATAGAATTTCCACCTACTCTAACGAACGAGTTAAAGGAGGCATGCTTACCCTCCCCCCGTGGTGATTTCGATTCGAGTAGAAGGCTAAATCAATCCGTTAACTCTGCCAAAGTCAATCGGCAAGGTTCAATATCCGTGAACTCTGCCCTAGTCAATAACAAGTATCTCACGAGGATTCCCAACTCACAAGGATCTACGAGTGCTCCCTCATTTGAAGCGAGAGGTAACCCGACTTCGTCAGTTGCATTCATCGTATCCCAACTGGCCCCTTTTCCGCAACGAGCACGTAAGCTATACTAACCGTTGCCGCCTGCAGATTGATTTAGAATCTGGCTTACACAATCGATCCATTATTGGTGAACCGGAATCTGATCTCTTTAATCCTCTAATTAACCAATCTTTATCCCGTGTAGACGTTTAACTCCGTATGTGCGACCATTCCCTTCAAAACCGGAGATTATATATACTCCAGCCTCTGGTAAGAGTAAATGGGATTATTTTAACCGCTTTATTACTCTTTTGGAGGCCAAGGTCAAGAAAATGGTCAAAGCAAAGAGGGAACATTTAACAATCAGCCAATTTGCAGAAAATAACAAAATAAAGAAAAGCCAAAGAGAACTAAAATCTACCTAACAATGCGAAAAAAAATCCACGCTCTGGCCCTCTAAAGGTCGCCTGTAATGCATTTTAAAAAAAATATTAATTAAGTAATTTATTTCTAGGCCCTCTTCTTCCCAGAACTCTGTCACCAAAACCTTGGCGGACAAGAGACCACCCCAATCAACATACACGGATGAGGGTAAATCCAGTCTTCAAAATACTGAGAGAGAAACTAGGAGCAAATATGATCCAAAATAGGTCAATTAAAGATAAATTGGTCGATTTCAATGTACTGGATCACCCCCCAAAAACGTGCACCAACTTTCAATATGCCTCATTTCTTAAATTTCTGCGAGGATTGAATTAACCTTTGGTCATAACTAGTTTATTCTGTTTAAAAATATCATATCAAAACATGAGAGTCTTTAGGATTTTCTTCTTTATTCTAGAGCACGTTTTCGAGTTGACCTCCATTTAGCTCTGTGTATTTCTTTAGGCGAGGCACAAAGTTGTCCATGACGTTCTTACAAACCGAATGACTGATGGCTCTGATCTCCTCATTGATGGTGTTCTTGAGTTCCGTGATTGTCCTGGGTGTCCCTGCGTACACTCTTTTTTTTAGGGTAGCCTCAGAATAAGAAATCTGGGTAGATAAGGTCTGTGCTCTGGGTGCCCACTCAAAATCAGTCTTGAGATTGATCACAAGGCCACTAAAGTTCTCTTTCTGCCAATCTCGGGACAGCATTGAGGTGTGAGAGCTTGCTCCATCTTGCTGAGATCAGAACTTCCCCATAAGCGAAGGGAACAGGGTCTGCAGCTCCCCCATGATAGTTTCGAGGAACTCAAAATACCGCTCCTTGGAGACTGTCACTGTTCATCCAGATTCCTCGCAGAAGAATGGTCGGATGATGCCTCTGGCTCAAATTGCAGTCCACACCGTGCACTTAGGTAAGTATAGGAGCTTGTTAGAAACTTTATTTGGTCTGTAAGTGCACCAGAAGACATTTATCTTCGAGTTTACCTTACTTTCAAGTTGGAAGCGAGCTTCATCTTAGGTCCAAAGGAGGTTAAGGAAAGTTGAGCTCTCCTGAATCTTCTTCAGTATCTTGACTGCCTCAACCTTTCTCTTCTTATTGTCTCAGGCTGTAAGGGTCTGCTTCTTCTGTAATCTGCATGGATAGCCTTTATATTCATTACTAGCACTCTCCCTTCTGAAAATCTCACGGCATATGCTGAGGGATTGACTTCCCTTGCGCACAAAACGTTTTGCACTCTGCTGAACTAACTCTCTCCCGTTCTCGACCAGCTCAGCTCTATGCTTCCTTGGGCGGCCTAAATAACTTGGACGGTTGTCATTGGCTGCCTTAAGGTTCTCCACTGTCCTTTAGTTCTCGAACTGGTCTACCCAGTCCTGAATTCTGCTCTTGGAAGTGGCTTTTTTACATTCAAACTGCTGCAAAAAAGTGTATTGCATTTTCTTGAACGAGTCTGTCTTGTAGTAATGTTTCACGCAGTATATTTATTGTAAAAATCGTCTGAATTAGCTTTATGCTTGTTTATTCTTAAAAGTGACAGAGTGCCCCTCATTTCAAGCTGATGATCCTGCCACCATTTTTGCACCCATCGAACAAAAAGCTTACCTAAGTGTAGAAGGTCTTTTAAAATTGAATGAGTCGACTCCACTGATATGGCTAGATTGCCAGATATTAATTCGTCACAATATCGACGATCTTCCTCTACTAGTTCTATCGCACGACTGATGTTATCATTGTTGATGGAGGTTGAAGGTCTTCCACTTCGAGTGCCATCTTCAATTCACTCCAGGCCATTTGAAAAACGATTTATCCATTCATAATTGGTTGTCTTCTTGGGAGCAGTTTCTCCATAATCCTTTCTTACACTTTCAACAATATCACTTTTCTTCCAAACCAGTTGCACTAAAAACTTGATTTGGCATCTAACTTCAATTTTCAATGTTGCTCATGAGGGAGTATAATTGTAAATGATATAACTTTTACACTTGCTCCTTTTAAATGCTCATTTTCTACAGAATGCTGCAATGAGTTTCTGAATGAACATGTTGAAACATGAATTATTTCCTGCCTTTTCACGTGGATGGGAAATATTTTTCCGGACCTTTTTTTTTGGCCCTCGTGTATGTAGAAGATGAGTGTTTCTCCTTCTAAAAGTATTCAATGTACTAAATAGGCAAAGTCACCTTTGAATTGTATAGGATGAATATATGGGATTCCACTGATAGCTAAACAAATTCATAAATCACATCCAAAATTTAATCACCATAAACTTATTTGGAATTACACGTGAAAACTGTTAATAAAGTAGGCGAAACATGCTGAATAAGGTTGTTTGGTACCCTTTAATAACGTGGAGAGGCAAATATGTAGTAAGTAGTAATTTTATGAGATATATGCATTAAAAGGCAACAACAAACAATTTGAACATAAATCCTCTTGTTTTATTTTGAAATGATTTCCACCTTTCAACCTATTTTCTATCCACCTACTTATTTCCCCTCAATCAGATCATGTCTGACCATGCTATTCATCATCGTAAATGCCTAGATATTCCAAAGAACCTTTGTTTATCTTTGGCAGTTTCACAATTACCAGTTGATGGTCAAAGAGCGCAGATGACAAGTCATAGGACCCTGCCAAGGTGTAAAAGCAGTGTGACCAAAGTTTAAGTTTGAGACCAACGAGGACGTGATAAGATTGAATTTGGTAATCCTATAATTTGAAGAGAACCAAATGATCATTGAACATATTTAAATATGTTTTTATTTAAAACTTCAGGCTATTGCAAGAAAAGCAAATGTAAAATCAAGTATCATAGTCTCTTTCATCTGAATTCTTAGTGTCAGTTTTTGTTCATCTACCCTAAGATCTGTATCCTGATAAACCTTAGTAAAAACAATTATGCATATTTAGAAATTTAAGATGAATCAGCTGTTACTAGATTCATCAGCATTAGTTTAATGACTTGGCACTAAATTTGTAGAACCAAACAACGGCTTTAGATCTTCTAACATAAAAATTGAATGAAAAAACCTGGTTGAAAAAGGAGCGAAGGTATCTTCCTTTTGATCCAAAGTAATGCAATTCTGCAATACTTTCGAGGTGAGATTTGTTTGGTATATTGCCATAACTTACAGAGTTCACTCGAGGAATTAGAAATTCAGATCTATAACTCAACAGAATGGCGACTTTTGATCGATAGCTCCAAGCGGGGCCTAAAATGCGCCTTCCTTCAGAAAGATAATTTATATGTTGCAGTTCCAATTATGTATTTATTTTATTTTTGTGTAAAACATGGAGAGTTAAAAAGAGCCATTTACTTGTTTCAATATCACAAACACAATTTGATCATCAGTGATAATCTTAAAATGGTATGCTTTGTCCTTGGTCAGCAACGCGGATACATAAAGTATCCGCTAATCCAATCCTTCTAAATATAATCTGCTTGTTGGCATAAAAAAATTATATTCCATCCTCCGCACATCAAGTACCTCCTTTAAGCATATAATGTAGCTCAAAGTGCTTATGTGATACAGAAAATTGGAGCTAAGTCTAGTATTAAGAGGTCAAACGTTAGTAAAATACAAGTGTTTGATCAAACTCAACCAAAATTGTATTCCCCACTGTAATGCCAAATAACATAGGATTTTTCTTTTCGGTCACAAATTTTTTTTACATTGCTTTTATCCATTACGTATCCTTTATGCATAAATAAAATAGACGGTCTTACTCTTTTGTGTGCATCTGAAACATTATTTGTTAGAGCTATTAGCAGCTGACGAAAAGACTGCCTGATTCTGGACACAATCAAAGAACTAAGTACATTCTAGCTGGTCTAATTTTCCTCAAATAAATAAGTGATGTTTCATTTTGGCAAAACATAGAGTGAAATATGAGGCTTTCTGATTGTGAGTAAAGAGCCATTTCCTGACTGTGATGTGGTAGGTTTTTGAAAGTAAAAAAAAAAAAGGAAAGAGCAAACTCCACCTTCGAAATGTTTAGATATCTACTATTAAATTATACGTTCCATTATTCTAGTTAAGGCAGAAATCAATTTCCTTTAGTTAGTATCGATTGTGTTAATTTTAGACTAAAAGATTAAAGCCTTCAGGAGATGAAGTTCAATCGTTTAGACTATTTTTTATGATAAATATACAATATTTTAAATCTTCCTACCAACAATTCGACAAATTATTTTACAATCTTGCGAAAGCGTTAAGGAGATGACTTCGTCTGTCATTATAAGTCAAGATGCTTAACAATGTTTATTTGATAACTGTTACACTTTAGAGCATGCATTACATAAATATACTACTTATTATTAACCTCATCAAATTATTTTAGTATAGTAAAAACTAGAGATGCTTGCCATAGGTTTACCATCATGAAATTACATTAAACATTTACCACAGAACATATCAAAGAATTTAACTAACAAATATATTCATTTAATTGGTCGCGATTACACTTTGAATCCATATCACAATCATATTTAGAGAGAAGCTTCTAAAAGAGCATAGTCAGCATTTTTTGCCTAATTTATTTGGACTTTGCACCTGTAATTCAAAATAATTTTTAGGAGGTATATTTTGGAGGAGATTTAAGAATAATTCAACAATAAGCTTCTTGCTAGATCTTCATTCCATGTGGTGGCAATAATCTAATAATTGCGCCACTTAAAACCAATCACTCAATCCTGATTCCATACCTTTAAAAGCGACTTTGCTTATAGATTTAAATGGAATATTTGAGCAGTCGTGATACTCATCGTCGAAATAAAGCGATTGTTTCGCCATTCCATTCATGGACTCAAGATACATGGGAAGACTTGAATGTTTATAGATAAAGGGAAAAACAAATCTGACCCTCGAAAGAATCCGATTTTTGAGCATTTTAACGTTGTAAAGCAGGACAACTTTAGTAATTTCCTTCAGGTCTGAATAGATGGCGTCTCTACAAAGTTTAATATTTCTTCTTCGGAAACGAACACACAAACTCGATTGAGGATTTCCCTAACGAGCTTATCTAACTATAAGATTTTGCTGCAATTTTAATCGCATTGCAGCACAAAAGTAAGTCAGTGTAAAAGTTTCATATTTAAAAATTTTAAAAGGATAAATTTCTTTCTCTAACAAGGAACGATTTAACTCATGTTAGAGTGAGACCTTAATATTTTATATCGTCGATTAGGAATGATCTTTACTATCTTATAGTCCTAAAACCTTTAACACTTGTCAAAATCGCCAAGATAAGTATGTTGGTTTAATCAACTGAATACACCCTCCCCCCTCTCTCTTTCCATCACGATAATCTCTTTTCTCCTAACTCGAGGCTGGTTCCTTTAAGATACTTGTCAAATATATGGCGGAAAATTCAGTTTATTTCGGCTGCTTTTTAAGAGCCGAATTTTTATAATCTAAAACTCAATGCCGGAATATTTTCAGTAGTTGAAAAATGTTTAACAGCCTGATTTGGGAGGCTATTACGAGATAACGGCTTCAATAATAGGTAATAAAAGTGTAATAATCGCAGAGATTTAGGTATACATTAGGGAGCTGATAATTGTTATAAAACAGGGCCATTAAATAAAAGATGTATCCCAAAGGCAATTTTTATGCAGGCGAACAAGGGAGTGAGGAAAGAATCGCAGAACCTACGAATAAGTATAAAGAGACGATCTCTATAATCTTCAGGGAATCCTTCGTATAATTCTTACAGGCACTTAAGATTACTAGCAATAATCTTCAAGCCTAGCTAATAACTGTAATTGCCATATTCTCGTTATTTCCGAATATTTTCGTCTATAGTAAAATCCTCAATGACCGTCACTCAATATAAAGACAACTTGAAACGTTCTTTTTACTTTTAATTGGCACGAAAATCTCTATTCTCTAACTTAAATTAGGCGATAATCATAATCATCAATCTATGAGAGCACCACAGAAATGTGGTTTTAGAATCAGTTAACTGTCTTCTCCCTCACCCTGGCCAGGCCCCATTCTCAGTCTTTTTTGCCAAAGCTAAAGCTTTTGAACTTGACAAATATACCAAAGTTTTTTGAATAATATTTAATTTTATTATGTCCACGAAGAAATCGAACCGGCTTGGTCGCCCAATTTATAAATAATTCGAGTAAATCTTTTAGCCTATCTTTAGGCTTTACTAAAGAGAACAGAACGAGATAACAAAAAACTAAAATCATGACAAATCTGAACATATTCTCACTAAATTATAAAACTAAGAATTAATAAAGGAGAATCATGACCAGGTTAGGAAGTGAGTCCAGCTCTTCTACAAGGCAGGTTCATTGCCCAAGGAACCAGGAAATCTCCTTACAATAAAGAAGGCTCGCCTTATCACCAAATAAACTATCCTCTAGTACTCACGGTATGCTAAAAGGCAATAAACAAATATCTCCAATAATGGGACCTATAACAATAATGAGCCGAAGTGTTGACGAATACACTATTCGTTGTGATAAACTTCAGAAGAGTGCTCTATCAGATCAGGCTACGTCCTGTAGAAAAAAAGGAATGGTGAAAGTGAGCGTGTAGGATATGAACTAAAATGTCCCTAAGCCCGTCAGATAGTTTAATACAATAAAATGATGTTGATGCCTAAATTGTACTCAAGGCTGCAAGAACGTGCATCTTCTTTAATTACCAAGTGTAATTGAATACAAATTGTACAACTTGCGGACAAGAATGGTGTAAAACAAAGATAAATTGGTAAAAAAGTTGGGAAGAATAAAGAAGGAACCAAGTTATTAACTTAATAATGTGTAGAGGTATTTTTAAAACACCTAATAAATGGGTAGAAGAAAGGATAATAAAATAAAACTTATGTGATTAATAAAAGCGGATGTAAAGATTTTATAACTTAAATTTATCAAATACTTTCATGATCATAAGTTCCCGTTTTTAAAACTTTCATCCTGATGCTATGCTAATCAAAATTCCACACGAAAAACAAAGACAAATACAAATACAAATTAGGAAACCAAAAAAAGAGAAGATGGCAGTACGGTTTGACGTCAGAGGGAGGCGCGCCTCCCCTCTGCGGAGAAACATGCGTCCTACAACAAAGAGATTCAAATACAATGGAAAAGGCCAGCCTCCTCCAAAACCTCAGATAGTCTAGAAGTCTATGTGCGTGGATCTTCCCTGGAATGGGACATTCAACAAGAATGTTACATTAAAAAAGTGCAGCTTAATCTGGTTAGGAAGTATATAGTATTGTTCTTTCTCAGAAGAATCAACCGTCAGCTGATTACGGATGTGGGTGACTTCTGCAACATGGCGCTCTTGCCTAAGAGCGTTCAACCTCTCGAAGATTTGAATGCTAGACACTCCCTCTGGGACGACTACTCAATAAATTACAGTAGTCAAATCCTCGCCAACCTAATTACCAAGCCGAGATAGCTGTCCTAAATTTGGATGAGCTTACGCATTACTGCCTGAGCTAGGTCGTTTCCGCACCCATTCGAAACTATTCTGCGGGTTATACTTGCCCCGTGCGATCCCTTGTTATAGCTTGCGGAGAAATGGTTCCAAGACTGATGTCACTTAATCCGCCGAGTTGCCTTCAACATTGCCTGGATAAATGTGAAAAACAGATAGGAAGAAATAGAGTGATAGTATACAGCCGAGTCCCGTGATATTCACAGCAGAAAACTATTTTCCGCCCAAAACGAAAAGGATGCTAGACTGAGTAAGGGAGAACCAGTTGGGACCCTAACGTTGTCCAAATGATTTCAAAAGTTACAATTTTAAATATGACTCATAATCCATTCCTAACTTATAGGGAAGTTGACATAGTCATCATTTAACCGGCCATGAAGTTCACCTTAATGAAACTGAGGAAGATATTAACATTTTCTTAATTAGGCCTGCGTTGCTAAAGATATTTTAGATATAAACTTCTACGCAAAATTGTAGTTTTTTTTTTAAATGAATAAATACAACGGAAGGAAAAGTTAGAATAAAAGCGAAAATGTCTTCTAAGGATCTCAATATGATCATCAACCTGTTGAAAGCGAATACATTTTATAAAATAATTTTGCCAAAGATTTGTATATTTTAGTGATTCATTTGTTATACATACAAAGTGACTCCCCACATGTTCTAAATGTCAAAGTTAATAACTTTATAAAAACATGAAGATATTTAGAATATGTTTATTTAATTTGATGCCGAGAACAGTAGTTTTACATTCGAATATCAATAGGTTTTGATTAAACATCATACTATTTAACAAGCATGATTTAAATCTAAGGTAGGTAAAACTAAGCTTCTGCTAAGCTAGTGTGCTTCCTATCAATATCTTGCTGGAACATCAAATTATCTTGAATCACGTTTATACAGTTAACGTTACTGAATTACGAAGTAAATAATGAAAAATAACGGAAATGAGAATAAGCTTTTGTAAGGGCATTTTAGGATGGAATTACGATTGTAACATCCTTCTTTTTGTGCAACCCTCCAATTTCTCGTAACTTACCATCTTACCTACCTAAAATACGCTGATGCTCACTTAGCGATTAAATCCAAACAGGATTGGGCCGAAACTGCCTACTCTAAAATTTTTAAATGCTATTGATATCATTTTAATGGGGTGTTCTTAAGGTATTTGTTAACCTTATCTATGAGATTTATGAAAGTATACATAATATGCTTTTAGTTATATGGGTCCAAATCCGTGGTAACGCTTCATAATTCTGTAACTTACTATAAATTTTTCCTATTTTTACTTCTTTTTACCTCACATATATTGTGTCAGGTGTAAATGTTCCTTTTCCGCCTGGGTGAAGGGCAAAGAGCCTGGCCTCATGTTTGGCTTACCAATGGTGTGCAGGGTGTCAAAGGAGCATTCAATGGATTGATACTTCTGCTTAACAGATATTAAAAGTGGCTATTCAATGCGTTCTCTTTCCTGGTCTAAAAAATATTTTCAAGAGCTGTATCAATTAAAAAGCTCAAAATACATACTATGTTGTACCTCCACTTTTTGTGTGTGTGTGTTCGGATCATTTCTCTAGTACATTGTATTTGCAAAAGGAGGTAAAGTAAAACGTTAAAAGATAAACGTTCCCCGAAGATTTTGTGTAAAACGGTTTAATTTTGGAATACGAAGGTTTACTTGGTTCGACCCCCACAAGTTAAAGAACCTTGCCTTACATGCGATTTCCAAGCTTACTTCCTACGAGGAGAATGACTTGATGCTAAATAGAAGGATATCCATTTCTCGAAGCTTTCTTTTTACCAATTATATCTCTCTAATTACCCACATGTATGAAATAAGGAAGGATGAAGTTTATGCAAATTTGGATTACCCCCAAAAACAAATATCTATTCTAATCTAACGAATAAATTATCAGTGTAAACATTTATACAAGTTAAACATAGTGGATGGAGTACTCTACATGTTGAAAATTAATGAAAAACAAAAGCTTTAAGAACGAACGACTTTTTTATTCAAAAGTACAAGAACTGTTTAAGAACATCACGTTCCACCCTTTACTTGTTCAAATAATGCTAAAATATTACCTAAACGCTACCCTTTTACACAAGAGGAAAGAAAGAGAATAGAAAATAAGTTCAAACAAAAGAGGGAGCGATAGACACAAAAAAACATGGAAGCAATATTTATTAGGTGGGGCTGGCTCCTCTTTGGGCTAAGTTGATAGGCATTTGAGATGCGATAAGCAAACTAACCACGAGATTAATTTGGAAATTCTCTTTCGAATAAATAATTAAATTTTGAGAGTGTATTAACTACTGTGGATTCAACAATCACTCGCTTAACCCAGTCATTTGATATATATATATATATATATATATATATATATATATATATATATATATATATATATATATATATATATATATATATATATATATTATATATATATATATATATATATACATATAGTACAAGAGAAAGAGAAAATTGGGCGTGAATGAGCAGAGCAATGAGACAAGAAACAGGAGTTTTTTAGATGCAAGTGAAAGAGACATTAGAAGAACACTAGAATCAAATAGAACAGAAGGCGGAACAAGGAAGGCAATCCCTTACCGAGAACACAAAAATAACGCAAGAGGAAAAATGTTTTTAGAAATTCCTGGTCGGGACTCGAACCCAGGTCTGCTGATTGCCTGCCAGATGCTCTCCTGCTAAGCTATCAGGCAAAGTGACTCTAATTCGCCGAAAGCGTTACCCAATCAAACCCAGTATCTTTCTAAGCTAGGAACCTCCAGGGAATTTTTCTACCACATCGTCTTACCCGCTCACAATTTAAAGGCTCATTGTCCATGTCACATAGAAAGAAAAAGCAAATACAAATTCGGCGGGTGATAACAACAACCACCACATGGTTTTCGCTATATTTTGGTGCTCTGCCTTTCAAAACAATTTTAAGATAGAAAAAAAGATGCAGAAACATTGTATAGCAGACTATATATACATATAGCACAAAAAAGAGAAAATTAGACGCGAATTAGCAATGATTGTTTCGAGTTCTTAGTTTATTTCTCTCTATGTAAGATCCAAGCAACAGAAATGTGTTTGGAAGAAAGTTGCTACAGGTGTTGCTCTGAAGGAAATTTGGGATACTAAAGGAGAAGGAACAGTCAATCAGTCGATTGTCTCGAGTGGTACAGACGTTTCAACTACACGGACCTTATCTTTGACGATCAGCTACGTTACATCTAAATCTGTGTCAGATTTAGATGATGGCTGATCGCTGGTATATGATCATAAACAATGCTAGACTTAATTTGAAGAATAAATTTTGGGTTTGCCCTATAAACCTTGTTGTTTTCTTTCGCTTCCTAACTGAGTCTGGACATTCTAGCGGACCTAATATATATTAAAATTCCATTTTTTCGTAATACACATTGGCCTGTTGCATATATGTTGAATTGTTACAATGTACATATTGCCCGTGCAGACAAATATTTATGTGTCCATAAATCGTCTGAGGTATGTTACGTCCAATGTATCCTATTTACATTTCATTACATTTTCACAGTAAATTTTATATACACTTATTCGATTAAGGTGGGGGGTTTATTCTAAATTAATTCATTTTGAGGTAGTTTGGATTTTAAAATCTATTTTAAACTTCGATTTTTTAAAATTTACTATTAATATGTTTGAGGGAGAGTTTGTAAATGAGAACAATCACTTGAGTTAATTTCATTTTTGCTATACGTTTCAATTAGTGATCTTGTTTAAAAAATTGCGAGAAACTCTTTTTTTAGCTTGTAGAGGTTTTTGTTAATGAAAAGCATTGGATATGAGAGATAACCAAAATGCTTTTAATTTTATTTATCTCTGTATCAATGAATTTAGGACAGTGGTTTCCAAACATCTTTAAATCGGGTTGCATTTTAGATCTTATGGAAAATTACGGACGCACTATACACAGAATTCAGAGAAAAAGCTACGTTAAGTCACGTAGAATATGAAAGAAATAATGTAACTGAAAAAATAGAAAATGCTACATACTTTTATTCATTCTCGTGTCCATAAGAAACATGAGCCTGATGTGTCTTAGCGATTTCTTCAATGTTTGGGCGTATGTTGGATAAACAGACCTTCATTTGCTCGTCTATATCAGGAAGAGTTCCTCTCTTTTTGCACTTAATGGTGGTGAGAGTGAAAAATCCTAACTCGCATACATATGAGGTTGAGAATTGTAGGAAGATGTTCAAAGCTGTTTTGGATATTGACACGTTTTCTTCTTTTATAGAAATCCATAATTTTTCTAGAGGCAATTCCTTGTGTTTAATCATCAATCCACGACTGGTGGATATAACTGCCAGTTCTTTTTCTTCTATTAATGTTAAATCAAAATCATTTGAATTTTCAATGAACGCGTTCCTAATCCAATCCTATTTTTTAGTATTAAGAGATGGAAAGTCACAACTTATTTTTTCTTCCAACTTTGTTAAATGTTCTACCATTATTGGAAGTGTCTTACTCTTATTATCAATGCAAGTTTTACTTACCAAAGGAAACGTTTCTAAATTTCCTTGGGTGGCTTTACTTTTCCAAATCTCTATTTTTTTCTGAAATGCTTTCATTATCTCAATGGATAAGAGAATATTTTCTTCTTTCCATTGCATGTTACTATTCAAATTATTGAGCTGCTGAAATATATGTCAAATACTCTAACCTGGCCATCCAAAAATTGCACGGAAGGAGGTCACACAAATGTATTTGTTTCATTTCTTCAAAAAGGCCAGAAATTTGTGTTGTAGCTCGTGTATACGGGCTAGTACTTTTCCCCTTGCCAGACAATTCACCTCTGTATGTAAAAGTAGGCGTCTATGTTTAGAATCCATATCGACACAAATGTGTTTAAATATACGCGATTTAACAGGTCTTATTTTGAAACTTTTACCATCTGAACAACATGATCTAAGACTTCTCTTAATTTATTTCCCAATGTTTTTGCCATCAAGGTTTCTCGATGAAGAAAGCAGTGAGTTACGAGAATATTCTCATTTTGCTATTTTAAAAAAGATGTAAGGCCCCTAACGCAGCTTACCATGGAAGTGGCTGAATCAGTACAAATTTAAAAACACGAATTAAATGACAATTGCCATTTATCAAGGTAATTATTCAGAATATTAAAAACATCCTCACTTTTAGTAGTCATACATAATTATTTGCAAAAATAAACTGATTTACTATTTTATCATCATCAATAAAACGAATGAATTTTAAGAGTTAGCGCTTGGTAGTAATGTATGTTGCTCATTAATTTGCAAAGCAAAATTGGAATACTGAATTTATTACTATTATTAGGGGATGCCCTCGTAGGAACACCGCGAATGGAAGCCCGCTCGCAAATATCCCTCTCTTCTTTCAAGACCTTGTGCGCCTAGCGTGACAATTTTAGAAAGTTCAAGAAATAATCAGTTCCTGGCTGGATCACCCGTCAGAGCTGTGTTTGCTTTCGTACGCCCCTCCCCATCTCTCCCATGTTATAACACTGTGCTCAACGACATTAACGCTACCTCCATATCACGATGAAAGTTTCACCGTCTGGACCGACTAGTTATCATGAAACGTATTTGAATAGACTGGTGCTAAGAGCCTCTAGGGAACGCCAGGCCTCCAGGCGTCTATCGGACAAGCCACCCAATTCTCGAGGAGATTATAAGACCGTTATTCACTCCGTTCAGAATGCCGTCTGTTTCTCGTGAACTTCTGTAACCCGTCGTCGAGTCGTCCTACTTCGTCTAAGATCTGGCCAGCAAATCTACCTTCGTTAGGCTTTGGCCCCTGTTCAGAGGAAAGCAATCGAGCCCCTTTCTTCCCGGAGAGTTGTGCGGCCTTCTCATCTCCACGACCCCTTCAAGATTTCCGTTCTTTCGAGAAAAAACTCCGTACCGATCTGCAGAATCGTCTCGAGTTGAGATTATGTCTCTCTATCACAGAGAAAATCTCATTATTCATCACGGAATAATCAAAACCCATCTTCGAGTCCTCGTTGTCAGGACTCCATGAAGTATCTACTTGAAGACCTGCGCTGTTTTCTCCCACTCCTCCCTCCAATTCGCCCGCTATTTAAAGTAAAGCAATCTTATATGGTCATCCCCAGGTAAACTCTTTAATCTTCACATAATTCATTCAACTATCATTATTAAGTAATTTGTTCACCCTTTTTTTATATTTATAAATTGCCTACTTTTATTATATATACATATTAAAATTATATTTTGGAGTTATTTTCTTTATATATCCTTTGAACTGCAACTTGTGCAAGCCATAAGTCAAAAACAGGTCAACCCTAAATCCCACTCAATATTTATCGCCCCAGAATTTATCTCAAGCGGCCTTTGGTCAAGTGTCTGCCCGTGCTCATGTACGACTCTATGCAACGAGTTATTCAACACAAGCATAACTCAACATCATGAAATGTGTTTGCATAGACTGACGCCAAGTATCCTCTAGGAATCATCAGGCGCTAAAGCGTCTATCGGAACAGCCACTCGACTATATAATCCAAAGCTCACCATTTCTTGAGGAGATTCAAAGCGCACCAATCACTTCGCTCAGACTGCTGTCTTTTTCCCGTGGACCCCTGTAACTCTTCGTCGAGTCGTCGTATTTCATCGAAAATCTCGCCAGCAGATCAACCTTTATTAAGCTTTTGCCCCTGTTCAGATGAAAGCTATCGTGCCCCCTTGTTTTCGGAGAGTTTTGTGTCCCTCTCATCTTCACGAATACTTTGAGATTTCTGTTCGTTAAAGGCAGAGTCCGTGCCAATCTGCCAAATCGTCTCGAGTTGAGATTATGTCTCTCTGCTGCCAAGAAAATCTCATTATTCTCACGAAGTAATCAAACCCTATCTTCGAGTCCTCCTCGTTAGGAGACCCGAAGTATCTAGTTGAAGACTTGTGCCATTGTCTCCACCCGCCCCTCCAATTCGCCCGCTATTGAAGGTAAAGCAATCTTTTATGGTCATCCCCAGACTACCTCGTTAATCTTCACATAATTCATTTAACTACCATTATTAAGTAATTTGTTTACCCCTTTTGGATATACAAATAAATTGCCCCCTTTTATTATATATATTAAAATTATTTTATGCGTAATTTTCTTTATATATCCTTTAAACTGTAACTTGGCAAGCTATTAGTTCTAATCACGTCAACCGTAAATTGCACTCTTTATTAATCGCCCCAGAAACTTATCTCAAGCGACCTTTAGTCAGCTGTCTACTTGTGCGTGTGTACAACTCTATGCCCCAATCTAGTCTACAAAGGCATACCCCGACAACTACTTACATTTCTCTCGATATCAGAGGACATTTATACAATACCTTTGTAAAGTGTTTTATTCGACAGATGTACTTTACTTATATTCATTGCTGCTTCATTTCCCGGCATCGTCTTGACAATCTATTTGCACGCAGCCAAAAGAAGTGACTCGCCTAAAATATGAGGTTTCATACTTTTAGCAAACAAATTTAAGACTTCATATGTTTCTATTAGAGCTTTCATAGAAAATCTTATTACACTTTTAAAATAGGTTGCAGCTTTTCTTTGCTTTTCCGTGAATCTCTTGAAATAACTGGCAAATTGACCTTATAAATGAGAGTGTTTAAGTTTAAAATATTTTTCTAAGAAATTGATCCCTTTTGCAGGAGTGTATTTATGTCAAAGTAAATAATAAGCACAACACTACCACTCCCCACTAAGTCAGAGTTGACAGATTAAAATTTATATATAAAGCCATTTAATAATTAAAAGAAAGCTAGAAAACCACCGAACATTTTAGCATGCTTTAATAAACTGTTTAAGACCCGAATTTAATTTTTGTACATGGTTATAATGTCAAATCCAGCCCTGAACACTATACAAAGCACTCCACTATAACGTTAATAATAAACTAAATGTAAAGAAACTTAAGAATTAGCCATGTATGGCAACCCTTTTAGATGCTGATGTTTGTTTCGTCTCTTCAAAACTATTTTAGGCGTTGTTTTGCTTTAGATTTGAGGCGTTTTGCATCAGCTGCTGTTAGCATTCACCATATATGGTCATACCCACGACTGAAACAATGCGTGAAATTATCATTGGTTTAAGGTACTACAGTATAGTAATTGACACATATAAAATAAAATATTTAAATCAAATTATAGATGGTTTTGAACTAATGGTAAATAATATTAGTCACTAACAAGGAAATTGCTATTTTTACTTCTAACATTTTTAATGAACGGGTAAGTCTTGTAGTATTATTGTAATTGATGGAAACTCATGGCTAACCGCTCAAATATTTGTTTGAATTTCTCGTGAAATGATATAATGAGGAACTATATATTAATTTTTTTTATATTTGTACACATATAATTGTGTGATGCCCCAGGGCGCACCTAGGCATCTCTTGTGACGCTGCAGTGTGCCCGGGTGCATAGTTTGGGAACCACTGATTTAGGATCACATGTTCTATGCACACAGTAGAACATAATAGAAACCTCATTTTTTTATTTCATCGCTATGTCTAAAGTAAAAATAAATATAACCATTTGAATTAGTGCGTTTACTCTATACAGTAATGTATTATGAAATATTTGGTCAATTCTTTTACAGAGGAGGATAGAGCGTTATGCTTCGAAACTAGTCCTTTACTTGTGAATAGAATCTTTTAAAGCTTTTTCTTTGTTTTAAATAACACTGGTCAATAAATTTTAACTTTTTTCTGTTAACTTAAGGTTGAGACCTGTTCTTGGGAAATTCTGGTTTACTGATTTAAAAAAATACAATAGTTTTCTTCTATCACGTCAAGTTTTTTATATAAGAACTGGTTTATAATGGTCTTACTCATTGTAGCAGCTATCTTACGTCCAAGTGAACGGAAGTGAGGCATTTGGTATTCTTCTTCTTTTATTATATCTATATATTTAGACTTCTCTTTATGCCCATTTAGATATATAAAGAAATTGTGTATAATATAATTTTGTGGTATTTCAGATTTGTTTTATGAAATAAAATTCAGTAGTATTGCTTTATTACGAACGAAATTTTTGAATTCCCCTGACTAGTTTTGCTATATATGTGGTTCTTTTACTGCACGAACGCAAATGAACATTAGTATCTTTGTGAAAAGTGCCAACTTGGATTAATTTAAGATTAAATTAGGTGATCAGGATAAACCTTGGGCCCCGCACGATGTTTGTAAATAATGTGTCGAAAATCTACGCCAATTGACAAAGGGCACAACGAAACAACTAGGATTTGGCATTCTATGGTGGGGCGGAAGCCAAAAAAACATGTAAAGGATTGCTACTTTTGTCTCACAAAGACTTTTGGTTATAGCAAGAGAAAAGTGTTACCCCAACCTTTATTCAGCAATTCATCCAGTGCTTCATTCAGATGAAATTCCAGTACATATATTCAAGGAACTTCCTTCACTGGGAGAGAAATTTCTTGGTATACCTTAAAACTAAAGAAAGTTTGTTTAATTATGTTTCAGAGTAAGATCCAAGTGAATGCAGACTTTTTATAGATAGTTCAAAGTAGAGCATAAAATATGTTACTCTATAATGGGAAATTGTTCGTTGCGATTCCTAATGGTCACTCTGTGGATTTAAAAGAGAAGCATGAACACATAGGTTTTGTATTAGATTTACTCCAATATGATGAAAACAAATGGATCATATATGTAAGTGCATCTGAAAATGGTAAATTCTTTACTTGACCTACAAGGAGCCTATATAAAATATCCGTGTGTACTGTGTTTATGGGACAACCGAGCCAAGGAGAAACATTAGGAACAGAACAGAAACTCTGGCTAGTTAAGGAAGGTTTAACTGTTGGGGAAAAGAATATTATACACCAAACACTTGTTGAGCGAGAGAAAATCATCTTCCCACCCTTTTTTATTAAACTAGAGCTGATGAAACAATTTGTTAAAGCTCTTAATGAAGGGGGGGACTGTTTCAAAATCATATGTACAATATTTCCTGGCTTAAGTTATGATAAAATACAGGCTGGAGTTTTTGATGGGCCACAAATCAGAAAGTTAATGGAAAACCAAAGCTTCTCGAGTTAGATGTCTGACATAGAAAAAGGAGCATGAGATTCATTTGTGGCTGTTGTGAAAGGATTTCTTGTGAACAAAAATGCTGCTAACTACAAGGATTTGTTAGAGACATCACTTGATAACTTTCATCGTTTAGGCTGCAGAAATATTCATTTCCTCATGAACCATCTTGATAAATTTCTTGCTAATCTTAGCAACGTGAGTGAGGAACACGGAGAGAGTTTTCATCAAAATATCAAGATTATGGAGGAGAGATATCAAGGCCGATGAAACACAAACTTGATGCCCGACTACTTTTGGAGTATTTAATGAAACTGTGTAGACATCAAACACTCCAGACACTCTCGTAAGCGAAAATTTCTTCCATGAATGCATAGGTATGTATGTGATTGCTTGTGTTTTCTTTATTATTTTTAAAAAATAACCTGTATGTATTTTGTAATAGGTGATGTTATCTTACAATTCATTTATCCTTTCAAATTCTTTTCAACTTTTAAGTTATGGTTTGAAGCTATAATACTTAGGAAACTATCCTTACCGAGTAAATACATGTAGTACATCGTAAATTAGGAATATGCCGTAGAATGAAAACCTGATGTGTTACAAAAAATGGATACCATATTTAAAGTCAGCACGTTAAAATTAGTTAAAAACAATCACAAAACATAAGTCAGCCAAAATTGTTTTTCAGTGTAATTATTATTTAAATCGGAAACCCTTATTAATGAGGAGTATTTGACCACTGTTAAAGTAGAGAACCAATTGTTGAAAAACTTGAGCTTTAATCTTGCTCCAATCATCCTGAAGAATTTCTCAGAGTTCATTAGATGTTTTTGGATTCCCTGGTTTAGATTTCTCTCCGACTCCCTTCTAAACATTTACAATGTGATTCAAGTCAAGGGACTCTTTGCAAGCTACTTTATATTACTAATGTTTTAGTCGTCAACATAGTTCTACTTTAAATTGGCTGCGTTGCCTGAGCTGTTATCCGTTATAAACATTCCATGTTGAACTACGGAGGTTGGGGGGGTAGGGAAAATCATTCTACCAATGCAATTCATTGTACACTTGTGTACATACTGGACTGGGTTAGCACTTAAGTGTCATAATTAATTCGACAATTATCACGCACTAAAACCATAACACCTACTCTGCCAAACTTCTTTCTATTCTGTTTCAATTGCTACAAAATCTTTTGCTTTTCAGTGAGGAACAAAGCTCCGAACAAAGTAAACTTATATTCTTTACAGAAGTGGAGTAAAACATTAATTATACATCCATGTAACTTCTCAATAGCAATTACAAAAGGATTCTTCTATTCTTTGCGACTGAATAATGGCTTGATTTTAGTTTTGAGAGCATGAAGATTGTCCTTCTCTAACCGAATTAACATATATAGGCTGGAAACATCTCACTAATCTCTCGATAAACTGCTACAGCAATCTCTAATCAATCCTTCTATCCAATTTGAGTCATGGATTGGTTATCCGTTCTTAAGGTATTCTTTAGTCTACTTGTTCATTTATCGGCTTTGTAGTAATATGATTTTTCATCGGTTGACAGAATAGTAAGGATGGTCTTTCAAAGACTCAAATTGAAAGAGCATCATGGTCTCTTAGCTTTACGATCAGCTCATGGACACTCGTTAGATTTTTTAGGCATGTAGTTGAAATACAGCGATCAAGTAAATGACCTAGGATAGACGATTTTGATTTCAAGTTTGTACTATGAAAACAATGACGGTTTTCTCTAATAAAACTAAATTTTCGAATCATTTTGCCATTCAATTTTCTAATAAAGTTATTAAATTTAACTAACGCTCGTTTTATTCATCCAAATTTTTATAACTTTTAACACTTTCAGGTTATACATGTAGAGTATCGTTCACTAATTAGGTAAATTCTGGCTTTCCTCTGGTAAAAACTGTAGCAGAGGTCCGATTGAAATACAAATGTTCAACCGGTTGGAGTAAATGCCAGACTTAGCGCAAACGCTTGCCTTACTCCCTAAAATTTTCCGCAACAAGTGATATCTTAGCAGTGTGACCATTAATGGAGAGCAAGATCCTGTGATCTTACTCTTGGTGATTTCTTCTTATAAAGGTATGTGAAATCAGAGGTATACGTCAACAAACCAAGCCAAGCCACACATCTGTGAGTGTTATCGGAAATTGGGAGGAGCGCATAAATGCATACAGACTCACTGCAGGCAGACATATGTCCGACATTGTGTTCCATCTCTAAATATGAGACATAACTCATTAGACATATGCATAATTTAACCTTATTTATAAAAAATTCGATTTAATTATTCACCTTTCAATTTCGGCACTATTTATGTAACAACCTGAACAGGGCAGTTTTCTGTTGTTTTCCGTCATTCCTTCTTAATGAACTTGGTATAGTGTTCGAAAGTACTTATAGTCTTAGTTTTACTTCCCTTGTGAGCTTTGTTGCATTTATTGTTTGCGCAACAGATACATGGTTTAATTATTTATAGATATTATTATTTTTTGGCCCTATTTGCTTCAAAAACCGACTGAATTCTCCCCTCAAATACATTTTTCCTTGTGTGTGATCAATTTCACAGAACCCTTTGTTCCAACACTTGTTGCTGAGGGCCGACGGGTGGTGGATAGGATATTTTAAGATGATACCCTATTAAACAACTCCGCCTCCATTCTGTTTTTAATCGTTCAAAAATTGCTAGAATATTTTCAGTTCAGGCTTTAGTTACATATAATGAAGGATAATGTTTCAGTCTTCACAAAGGAGCTTTGTAATATAAACCTTTTTAATGTTTATTGGCGTAATTTAAATATAATGATACGTTAAGGGTCACGTGCTAGTCTAGTCGCTGTTGAATCTACATCTCAGTATGTCTGTCGGTTGCTCGGTCTGTAGGGCGGTTGGTTCCCGATTGGCTTTTTCTTAGTAATAACATTGTAATTATACTGCCGATTCTAACGAAATTTGAAAGCCTTATGTTATTTTACATTCTCTTTCAAATATTATAATTGCCAAAGTCCTGCCAAAGTTAGCCCGTGAATTACTTTGTTTTGGCAATAACATCAAACCCTTTGGGCCGATTCCAATTAAATTTGAAGCCTTTATTTCATTTTACATTCTCTTTCGAATGATATTGTTGCCAAGGTCCTGCCAAGGTTAGTCCGGGAATTTTTTAAAGTTTTTAGGGTTGTAAGATCATAGATCAGGACAAGTGAGAGCACGCGAATTTTTTGGTCGGCTGACCTTGTTATGTTATTCCTCACTGACAAATAACCTTATGGAGCTTTGTGTAAAGAATTCTATGAAAATGTAATTATATAACAAATAGAAAAAACATCACATTTATATCGCTGTAATTATTGAGTTATTATTTATTAATGTTATAGGATAAAGGAAGGCATAATTAAGATAAAAGGTAAGCAGAATTAATAGTGAAAGAGATTAGATCACCTTATGGCACCTGGTGGGTAGCAATCAAAAGAATGATTACATACCATCGACACAATTATTGATGCAAATTTAATCGCTCCTTAGAGACCGAATTTATAACACGATGTGCCTCTCCTTATCCCTCCCTAACATGCAAGAATTCAGATACATTACAAGTTTTTTTTAATCAGGTCTTTATCCCAGAAAACTAGAAATTGGAATCCAAAATCATCTGCCAAAATTATCCTTTTCAATCATCTCTGACCTAGATTCCCCAATTCCCTTATGCAACTCCTCAATTAGTGTGGCAATATCGCAGCAATTATATATATCTTTGTGGCAGACATGAATAAGTATTTGTATGAATGTGTATGAGAGTATAAATGAATCCCACTGTATGCCGGCGCTAACGCAATGTTGTAACATGGTCGGTTCTTGTTATGGATGAGACGGAAGGTCTTCTCGCTGGCTCTGATCAAGTTTTCACTAGCTCTAATTGCATTAAGTCTCTGCGTCAGTAAAGGAGGTAGGCTGAAAGAAAGATTCGGTTTGCGAAATTGGCATACTTCATTTTGATTCTTTTTTGCGTGAAACTCATCTGAGGTTGTACTGTAATCCATGTGTACCCCCCCCCCCCCCATGCGCCCACACACAAAACCGCTTAGGATCATAAATTCTAAATAAACACAAAATCGTACTCCTTCCAAAACAAAAGTTTTTTTATCTCTGTAATAGTATTTCGGATGAATATCTTAGAGTACTTTATAATCTTATAATGGTACTTTAATGCATTATAAACAGTGGTTGACAAAATAATTAGACCAATACAAATTTAAGACGAATATTTCAAATAATCATTATACTCGTATTGCAATATACATCCAAACTTCGTTGTGAGTGTTTTGTTTTTTTTATTTTAGATAGATAGTTTTATTTAGAAACTTTAATGATTATTTGTATTTCTTCTTCAGATCTTTGTATAGATGCTAAGATGCGCTCTCTCACTGATTTCGAAAAAGGGCAAAGTTTGGAGCTCAATTTGCAGGAGCTTCCGTCACCAGAACAGCTAAACTTATTGGTTTATCGAGAGCTACCATATTACGGAGCATGACGAAATTTAAGAAGAGGGACAATACTTCCAGCAAGAGGGGTAATCCCGGCAGTACTTCAAAGATCGCTGAAAGAGACCAACTATTGTTGCAACGAATTGTCATGAAAAATTCCCGGACAACTGCCCCTAAAGTGACTGCAGACTTGAATCAAACTCCCACTAGCCCAGTTTAGACAAAAACTGTTCGCGTGAGCTCAATAAATCCGGATATCATGAAAGAGCCGCCATCAAGAAACCTCTGCTTTCTCATCAAAACATTCTGAAAAGGGTACACTGAGGAATAAATCACAAGAGCTGGTCAGAAGACCAATGGAAGCAAGTAATATTCTGCAACGAGTCTAGTTTTTCACTTTACCCCATTGCAGTGCAAGAATATGTCTGGAGGTAGCTCAGAGAAGATTTAATCCTAACTGTCTTCTTCCTAAAGCGAATCACAGAGGAAGGTTAGTGATGGTTTGGGCAGCTATATCTTGAAATTCTCTTGGTCTAATCTTTGCCCTGTGCGGCAGGATCAACAGCGACGAATATCTAAATATTTTGGAAGATCAAGTCTAACCCATGGGCCAGGTATTATTCCGTGATGGTGAGTGTTTTCTACAAGACGACAATGCCCCAATACAGACAGCTCATGTGGTTAAGAATTGGTCTGAAAAGCTTCAAAGGGAGCTACAAAACATGGAATGGGCCCCACAATCTCTAGACCTTAAAATTAAAAGTCGTTACCCTTCACAGTCGTGTCTGAAACAGCTGGAGCAGGTATTACAAGAAGAATAGCACAAGGTCCTTCTCAATGAATTCAGAAAGCAGTATGAATCAATTCCAACCCCTCTTTATTCGGTATTCCTTAACCTAATTGCGACACCCGTTTCTTTTCAATCGTGTAAGAGATCCTTCTAGCGGATAATCAATTTCAAGTAAAGATCAGTAGTACTATTGCTGGCAAACCTATAAAGACTATTGGCCTGCCCGCCTTGAGGGGCATGCAAAGAAAGAGTGGTAGTACTAAGTAAGTCCACTAAAGAGAACGAACGGAACCTTTTGTTGCTTGCCCAAGGAAGAACCACGGCTGATGAGTCAGGAGAGTATGGATATGTAAACCATTTAAAAATCTTCATTTCCTTTTTCCAGTGAAATCAATCAGTTATAAAAAAGTCGAAATTTTGTAGCGAATGTGATGGTAACAAATGAAAATATCAGATATTCAAACTCTATTTGTATGACAGCAGAACTTCTAGGTGTGGGGAAGAAACGACTTTGCCAAACCTTTTCCTTTCTGTTGGACATAAAGAAAATTTAGTCTCGAATCACATTCACTATAGTGAAAGTATTTTTACATCCCATTAATCAATCTTCTTTATAGAAATATTTCCTTTTTCTTAGTAAATTCACCGCAGTTGTCAAAAAAATGTCCAAATGCGCGAAGAGAAAATTTATCTTTACAAACTCGTGCTCACCAATTAACTAAAAGTTTTGCATAAACTCCTCTGCAAGACATGTATAATTTAGACTTGGGTGATTGTCCAGGATGTTTGTGACATTAGACTTGAACAAAAGCCAGTCATTTCTCTCATTGTCTTCCATGCATTTGCCTAATTATACGTCCTTCATGAAATCCCTATTTTAAGCAGCATAAAAATATAAAATTCCTAATCGGCATCGCTAAGACGGAGAAATGAATATTTCAGAAAAGGTAAAAAAAATTGCGTTTTTTAAAGTTTTAGGCAAAATATTCAATTAATCCCAATATTAAGGGGATAGACATTTGTTAGATACTTTTCAAATTCTTTCCTTCAAAATTCGCATTTTTTGCTTTTTGTATATCATTTTATTGCAAATTTTAAGCACTTTTTATGGTATAATTATTTCTTTAGCAACATGAGTAGGACATAGTGAAAATTAAGATGATAAATAATTGTATACATTTGTTGAAAATTTTCTTAGATATTTAAATTTAATTTATGAAAAGAAAAACAAAACTCCCCTATTGATTTTTATATCATTCTATTGCAAATATTAGGCACTTTTTATACTATATATTTTTTTACCAACATGAGTAAAACATAGTGAAAACTATAATAATTCAAAATTTTATACATTCGTGAAAATTCTCCGTAGAATTTTAAACTATATTTGTGAACAAAACGCAAAACAACAACATACGAATTTAGATATTTGCTAAAAAAAACCGGCTCTCCAGAACTGGTTTATACTTTTGGAATCATTCGAATATAAATTGAACTAAAGTTGAGGTCATTCAGAAGACAACGACTATTTACTTAACACCCCCCTTTACAACTAAGAAAAAAGAGGGTGAATTGAGTTCGAATTCTTAATTTTTAGTAATTCTATAGCCATTTATATGATATCAGGTTTCAAGGGGTTAGGCGTTCTGAAAGAACCCCCTGTATCTCAAAAACGGCGCCGTAAGTTATTATAATTTTTGCAGGAATAAAAGGGCTTTTAAAGAGCTTTAATTTCATGTATGATAATCTAATGGATAAAAAGTTGAAAATATGAATGTGATCCACACTTTTATTTATCATATCGGAGCTACATTAAAGGTGGAAGAGTAGTTTTCTCTCAGTTTACAAGAGAATAAGATGAGACATTTTATAAGCTTGGTCACTATTCAAACCTTGGTGATCATGTGCATTATTTTGTGGTGCTTGTCTCATCTGCTGACGGACAGACGATGAAAATAGGGAGGTTTGTTGAAGCTGCCAAAAAACACAGCAAAATGAGAAAATTTTAAAAAAATAAACGGCTCTCAACTTTCGATAGTCCCTATTTCTTAATTTTCTGGAAGGATTAAATGAAACTTTGGTGATAACTAGTTTATTGTCTTTAAAAATATCATATCAAAATATGACGGTCTTTGAACTTTTCTCTTTATTCTATAGCACCTCCATTTAAATGTGCATTTCTTGAAGCGCAGCAGAAAGTTGTCCATGACATCCTTACAGACCAACCGACTAATGGCTCTGATCTTCTCCCTGATCGCTTCCTTGAGTTTCGTGATGGTCCTGGGTCTACCTGCGTACACTCCGTCTTTAAGGTATCCCCAGAGAATGAAATCTGGGGGGGCTAACATCTGGGCTAGGAGGTGCCCACTCAAAATTAGTCTTGAAACTGATCACACGGCCACCAAAGATATCTTTCAGCAGATCTCGGGACAGGTTTGAGGTGGGAGAGCTTGCTCCATCTTGTTAGAAATAGAACTTCCCTATAAGGGACGGGAACGGGGTCTGTAGCTCGCTCTTGAAGGTTTTAAAGACCTCAACATACCGCTCCTTGGGGACTGTCACTGTCTCGCCAGATTCCTGGAAGAATAATGGTCCGATGATGCTTCTGGCAGAGATTGCAGTGCATACCCTACACTTAGAGGAGTGTAGGGTCATTTCGGCTACGTCAATTGGTCTGGATGGCGCCAAGAAGACATTTCTCTTCAAGCTTACTTTCCTCTGAGGTTCAAAGGTGTTTAAGGAAAATTGAGGTCTCCTCAATCTTCTCCAGTATCTTAACTGCCATAGCCTTTCTCTGCCCCTTGTCTGAGGCTGTAATGATCTATGTCGTCTGTATTCTCTATTCTATATTCGAAGTGGTCTAGCCATTCCTGAATTCTGCTCTTGGATGGGGCTTTTTCAGATTCAAACTGATGCACAATAGTGTCCTGCACTTTCTTGGTGTTGCTTCTTTCATTTAATGCCAAGTAAAGGTGATTAGTGAATGAATGAAGAATATATCACAAAAAGTGTGTGGAGGTCCGTTTTGATGGGTGACCCTATATTCCTACGAATATTTCATTCGCAACGAAATATTTTCGGTTTGCTTTTATGGAATTATTCCATTTTATTTTGTGTCTGTATTCAAACGGCGGTGCGCAGTTTCATTTATTATATCGGAGCTACATTAAAATGGGTAGTTAATATTTTTTTCATTGTAGAGGGCCATTATTTTTAGAGTATTATAATTGTTTAAAAAAAACATAAAGAAATGCTAACCATCACACGAGAAAAAATGTTGAGGTATAGTTAAGTGAATATTATGTATTGCTTAATTGTGAGTGACATCACGTGCATTAGACATGTTGTATTCCATACCTCCACCCCTCCACTTCTTCTGAGACTTCATTAATACTAATAATATAAAATATTAATCAGCCATTATTTTAGTGCAATTTAAACAGTGGCATCGATTTGATGCAAGACTGAATGTTTTGTATTTTTTATCAGAATTTTAAGGGAAGGGTCGGTAGTATGGGTAGGTTTAATCTAGCTTTATCTTCCATCTATAGTATGTTGGTTGCTCACATTTGGTGATTAGAGACTCGAAAACGAATAGCATCAAGAATATAATTTAATTGCGAATTAAAAATTATTGAAATTATGGTGTAGTTACTGTGTGCTAATATGTATTTTTGGTTTAATTGTTGTAATTAATATTGCGTCGGCGATTCTTAGTATTTGTTCTTCGATGGGTTTTTAAATTATTTTGAAAATTTGATAGAAGCCAATTATTTTCATATTATGATCTTCTTTGTATAGGCGATCATAAATTTGACGGGGTTTAAAGCAATGTTGTTTTGCTTTTATATGTGATATAACTAATTTATAACAATGGTCAATTGACTCCAGAACTTAGAAATGACAAAACGACAAGAGTATTAAGTTTTCACATAGAAACTAAGTTAAACGGTCCTCTAGTAATAATTTACTTGTATTTTCATTCATTTAATGTACATAGTTCCGTGTTTCTATAATATATTTCTTAGATACTTTTCTTTTTCACTGATTTTGGATTGGTGCTGAATTACAAAGAAAAAAAAAGGTGATGTTTCCTAGTTTGTGCTTTGTTTTGTGTTGGAATAGAGGATATTTATTCTTATTAGACATCGTTCTTTGTGGGATGTTATTATGTTTTCGTATATTCCGGCTCTCTCATGGTTACATACTGCACATGATGATTAGTATCAATTATGATATATATATATATATATATATATATATATATATACGAGTCTCATACTTAATTAAATAGGGTATTTGGTCTTAGGGCCGAAAAAAGTAATAAAATATTGGTTGAAGTGGTAATCCTACCATCGTTAACGAGCTTTAAATTATTGTACAGGAAATAATATCATTTTTCCCTTGGTTGTCTTAATTGAAAATTAAGGACGCCTTATTCTTTCATACGATTGATGATTGAATTCATTCGCTTAGGAACCTTGGAATATTGTGATGTTAGAATCTACATATACACCTTATTGACTGGTTTTTTATTATAATAGATAAATTTTCCATTATTCTTTTTTGCTATATTCGTCATGCACGAATTGTCGAAAGTGAGTATGGGAAGCGTCCCCATGGCAACGCCGTCCTGTTTTGTGAGAGTTTCTAATCGATTTCGAACTGAGTTCTGAATAATGTTGATTGTTGGTTCGATCGTTGCGTTTCTTGAATAGTGAATCATTTGTGTAGATGTGGCCTTATGAGATCGCTTATGTATTTGGCCATGTGGATCGTTATAGTCCCGCTCATGCATATTTTGTTTCAAAGTTGGGAAGTTCTTTGTGGGTTTACTTGTTATGTTCACCTGTCTTAAAACCCTTGATTTCCCAGCGATGGACACCCTTTGAGAGTTAATGAGGAACCTTTATTTATTTAAAATCTGTCATTACTAATAGAAGACAAAGAAACCAAAACCAAAAAAGACATAAACTTTAATTAACACCGAAAACCGACAACACAACCAATCAAGATAAACAAAAATGTCAACCAGAAGTGAGCAAATCACTCCCAAATGTGAAATATGTGATACTTAAAAATACTAAATGAAATTAAAAAATGACAAAATGTAAAAGTAAATAAATCTCAAGTTAAAATAAAGGGAAATAAAGAAGAATGAGTAAAATTCAAGTACAATCTAATAATAACAAATAAATTCTACAACATAAGTTAAATAACAAAAACCAACATAAACTAAAAAAAAATACTGTCGTCATTAGTCTTCATCTCCCCTTCCTCTGGCCTCCTAGCCACTCCTCTCGAAGCCCCTTTAAGGCTCTGGAGTGAGCAGAGAGGAGGTGGGGAGGGGCCGTATCTTCTGCCACCTCCCTCCTACGGCTATTCTAGGATGAACGGAGGGGGGGAGTAGAAACTCGGCGACATTCTCACTCTCTCCCACCTGCCACTTTTTCTTTCTTCCATTCATTCATTCTTGTTATCATTGGATTGAAGATGGCAGCGAGTCACTTCCGAAATCAGTCTCCGTTAAACTGCCTTTGCTTTCGCTCTTTGCTCCTTGAGTAAATCGTGGTTAAAGAGTCAAGTGAGTGAAAATAAACCTTTTCTCATTCTTTCTTTGTTATTTAATTAATATCTTTTATTCACGTATGCGTAATTATATTTTGTTCTAAATCAATTATGAAACGCAGTATTTGCATCACATTTGTGAGAAAAACCTGCAATGGTTTCAGATTTAACTAACTCCGTTGCTTTATGGCAGCGGGGTTTATTTCTCTTCATTTTCGTTAATAGAAGTTTTATTGTACTGGGGCTCTAACGGCTTATGCTATGGAGACTCCCCTTTCTCCTTAATTTACGGGTTATTTAAGTCGCCATATCTCCTCTCATCTTAATATTTTAACGGTACTACTTTTGACGGTTCTCTTTCTACTTCTGAGCGAACTTCTTTCTGAAAGGTTTGGAAATGTTTCTTCTCTCCTCAAACTCTTTTCATTTTTCTCTCTTCATTTTGTTCAGTTTCTTTAATGCTGATTCTTATAGGTTTTCATCATATCTGTTATTGCCAAAATTACTCAACCTTTTAAACTCTATAAATTCCATTCATTCTTTGATAATAAGAATAAAAAATAAAATCCTGGGCAAAATTCGTCCTGTAGCTGAACTACTCCCTCCTTCCACTAAAAAATAATACACACTTATCCGAAAAAAAACCCCCAAAATAAATTGCATATTAACCTTAATTAGCAAAATGGACCCTTATAAATTTTAAAAGAATCATCGAAATTCGAGATGAAATTCTTTCGGTCCAATTCTCATTTTATTAATAATAAGCACCTCAGTAATAAACTTAATGAGCTCCTCTACTCTGATAACTTTCGCCTGGTCTGTTTTGGCGTCGGTTTCCTCTTTAATAAGGTTCCCGGAGCCGATCTTTTAAATTTCCTCAAAAAACACCAAGTCACATTTGCACTCCCTATATCTTCTGTTTCCGTCCTCAATAAACTCATTGCTCTTTGAATGAACAAAGGCAAAGTTACTTTTAAAGGAAAGTTTATCGCCAAACCTTTGGAATGGCAATAGGGGATTGTTTGTCCCCGGGCTCACTAACCTATATAGGGAATATTTAGTCGCGTGCCAATCTATATCTCAATAACTTTCTATGTCGGTGGGTCACTCCGTCGTCCGTGGGTTCAAGTTTTGCTTTATCCTTTTGTTAAAAACATTGTAACTATTTAACTAATTCTAAGGAAATTTAAATCTCTTCTGTTGTTTGCCAATGTCCTCCAAAGGTTAGGCCGGTAAGTATTTTGTTCTGACAATAGCAGCCTAACTATTCGGCTGATTCTAAAGAAATTTGAAACCCTTCTCTTGTTCTACATTTTCTTTCGAATAATATAATTGACAAGGTCCTCCCAAGTTTGGTCCCTGAATTATTAAAAGTCTTGAAGGTCATAAATCAAAATAATTGAGAGCACGCGACTTTGGTCAGCAGCCCTTTTCGAATCCTGAATATTACCCCCAAATAATAAAACCCCGCAGCATAGATGCAATTTGTTGCTGACATTTTCTGCCCTTGGCGTAATAAAAATAACAACTTAAAGACTTTGATTAAATTTACATTAGAAGTTGAAAAAGATCGCACATTTCCCTTCTTAGATATTTTAATTCATCGGATCAATCACTGCTTCAAATATAAATATATAGAAAGCCCATATCCAAAGATTCTTATATACATTTTTTTTTAATTCAACCCAATATCATCAAACAAAATGTTTTTTCCTCCATGTTTGTACGTGCTCTTAGAAGAGGTTTGCCGAAAAATCGAGACGAAGAAGTGGATAGTATATACTTATAACATAGAATTAAAATCTTGCTACCCATTTTACTTTCTTAACGATTAGTATTACCCCGCCAAGCGATCCTTTTATCAAATTAACGTTAATAACCAAAGATTTCAAACAAAAAACGTATTAGTAGTTTTACCCTGAACCCAAATTTTCAATAAAATACCCTTGTCTACTCAGGCCTTGAACATAAATGTAATATTTAATTAATAGACGACAATTTTTCGCATCCTGGTCAAAAATTCTCCCCCAAGACAAGGCATTTTTTATTCCCTATGTTGCAACAATTGTCAAAAATGCTGTTATATAAATACCGGGAAAAAATTAGAAGCTCCTGTAAAGCAGATCAAACCAATGTACGTAACCACAGCAAACACTCAGGTCTTTTCTTACATATATATAACTATAACCACACTATTAACTGGAATAATGCCAAATCGGTCATTAGATGCACCAATTATATTCCCAGAAATATTTTTGAGTCTATATCCATTAAATCGTTCCCAAATTTCAACATTACCACTCGTTTGTTTACGCTAGACACAATCATTACTACATATATAAAATCACAAATTAATATGTTTCAGGATATTGTACCCCTTAATTAGGGATTAGAGAAGGGTAGTCTAATCTCCCCCCACCCTCCTCTACTATTTAAGCAAACATATGTCCCTCTTTTTGATATTCCTTGATAAGGTCTTTGAGAATAAGACGAAAAAACTCGGAATACTTTGTTCACATTTTCTTTGGGAGTGTTTCTTCACACACATACATATACATATATATATTATTTATATATATATATATATATGGTTAAAATGGCCAGGTCGTAGCTAACTAAGCTCCTCCTCAATCCCTTGTAATAAACTCTCCTAGCAGAGGATATCTCCTAGAAGAAATCCTTTTTGCTTATATAAGGCAAATAAAACCGGTTGTAAGTAACAATCGGATACTTCGATTGTTATATCTATATGCGTGATTGAAGCCTGAAAGTAACTGTGGTGTTGTGATTTTCTGTGTGTGTTGACCTGCATGTCTAGAGCTGTCTGACCATACGCCTAGACTCGATGCAACGACTCAATGACGGTTTTTCCTTGCGAGCGTATTATTTTTTGTGGTCGATCTCTCTCGTGTGAAATCGAAACCGATACAAAGAGGTGGAAATCCAACGCCGCTTCATCCCCTAGGATGGGGAGATGTCCGGCTTAGAAAGATGGTTGGCAAAAGTTGAGTGAGAGATGTTAAAATGGCCTCGAAAGAAACACATTTATTTCTTAAGGTTCGAAACTAGATGTTATTGATTTTTGGGCACATTCATTAATCATTTCCAAAAATATTTCGATTCAAATTCATTGAAAAACTGAACAAAAGGTCATTTGATCCTGAAAATGTGTAAGAAAGGCTTCGCTTACAATAAGAGAAATAAGAGGCACTAATTCTGCATTTACCGTCGTGTTTATTTATTTCCTCTTTATTCTTTGAAACTTCCAAAGAAACTAGAATCTCCTTTTGTATCTTACCATTACCTTTATTTATTTTTTTAGCCCTTAATCTCCCAATCTAATCTACTATTATTCCTACACACATATTTCCCAAAATAAACCCTTTCACTAATTATTTAGCATATTTATTCAAATGAATCAGACTCCTATTTTTCTAATCCCCTTTGATATTTACCTCGCTCGTGGCCCTTTTCTACCATATGCTCTCAACGAGCCTTTCTGGAAGCGCCTCTTCCAATGATTATTTTTGGTCTTTCTTCAACGCGCCGTAGCCTGTTGCCGTCTTCCCCCAAACTCTTCGCTAAGCAAATTGGATGTCTACCTTTCTCTCCCTTCCTTTTCGCTCTTCCAGGAAATTAACGAGCAAGCAGTGTGTCATGGCGTCTCTTTCTTGCTTGTATTTACATACGTACGTCTTTTGTATATCTGTATAATCTTTCTCAAATTATCTGGGTATTTGTCTGACTTCTGAATGCAAGAATTTTCATGCGAATCTGATATTGCAACTTGCTCTAGGCTCCTGATTTTTGAAAGTGAGCCTATAGTTCATTTATACTCAACAGGCTCTTTACTAGGAATAGCATACTTCCCGGTCTCTACCGAATGTTTACGGGAGACAAAACGAAATGACTTGTGTATATTAATAAATACTAAAGGCAGTGGTTTTTGCCTAGTGACAGGAATTTCATGCAATAAAACCTAGTATGATCATTAATATCACCGCCATTAATATTATTAGGAAGAGAACTCATATTCCTTCCTGCATACTCAATTTGTATGACTTGTTGATTTCACCATTTGTTTTTTGTCACAAGAACGGCCTTTTGGTCCAGGTACGTTCATAAATTGAAAATAAGTTAATTTGACACTTTTAAATATATTTCTTCAAAGATAATTAAATTTTCTTAATCGGATCATCGAAAATCAGCTTCGGAGCCTTAAATTGAAGATTACCCTGTTTAGACTGTCCCACCCGATACATAAAGGAGCAGCGCTTACTCCCAGACAGAGTTCAAATAGGGAAGGCCACAATCACTGAAGATAGTGATTGGTGGTGCGACCCCCCTTTCTTCTTTAGATAACCAAGTTTTTTTCTTCTGGTATCTCCTCTTTCCTTCTTTCTAATTTCGGCAGCTATGCCCAGGGTTGAGGTTGGTATCATTAAAAAATTGTACCTAAGATTAATTTCTAGCAGAGGGTGTACTGCAAGGAATCCACGCCCCTTGTTGTCGAACCAGTGCCGGGTTATGATAATAATAGGTGCCCACCCTACCTATTCATTAGTGAACACGCCGTAACTTTATTATTCTTTATTACATACCCACTTCCAAATTTTACTCACACTCAACCCAAAGGTACTGGCGGCACTGGGCACTTTAGTCCTCTCACTAGAATGTAGCCCAGCGCCAGGGTGCTGTCTGAGGTCCAGGTCCATACCTACTTCAGGACGAAAAGTCCGTCGGCTAGGGGAGATATTAGGTACAGGGTGGTGTGCTAGGTTGTCAACACATTTGACTGGTTCTATCGGATATATAAGATGGCTACCCTGCATCACCCATAAGGTTAAAAACACCAGGACACATAGGCCATTACGGCTGACCGAGTTGTTAAGGCTGATCTTAGCTCAGATCTAAACGCTGAGTATATGGAGAATATCAAGTTTTGGATATTTTTGATCCTAGGGAGCCATTTCCTTAATCTTCTAAGGCATTGTGAGGTCAGACTATCCACTTTCCTTGTATCGATCTGAATTCTTTTACTGTAGTAATATCTACAACATAAGGAAATCGTGGATCTATGTAGATAAATGGAGAGCATTTTCAACACGCAATTTTCCACCTTCTCTGTGCGAAACAGGAGGAGACACCCAAAGACATCTATCGATGTGGAAGTGTCTTCCTAGAGCAGCTCAATTTCTAAAATGGAGACGCCGACCTAAATGTGTCCACGGCCACTCCAAGACTCTTCAAGCGGGGATAGTGTGCCCTCTTACTTATATCTACGCACGGGTGATGGGGTCCCACCTCACATCTCTGGAAGACTCTTCTTCTCTACAGCTAGCGGACCCGCTTTTCCTTCCTAGGGCCTTTCAAGGGTTGTTGAAAATAAATCACTACTTTTCTAAAGTCAATAATGGAGAACTTGCTGGGTGTCGCTATGCCTGGCTCCTCCACATCGTTGAGTTCACAGAAAATTATTACCAGTGTGCAGGACTACCATTCCTAGAAATTCTTTTTGGCTGTTTGAAATTCCTTCTGCTTTCTTTGTTGTCTAACCACTGCCAGATGACCCTCAGAGGGACATAACAGGCCTACATGCGCAAAAGCGCCAGCCGACCGATTTCATTATAGGTATATTTTTATGAGTAAGTGCTAGTTTAACTATCTTTTGAACTATGACTGCCACCTTTGCAGTTTTATTAGTATGACTTAAAAGTAAGATGTGGAAGAGATTAAAAATGATTCGAGGGAAGTTCACGCCTCTTCCTCCTTCCAGTACTTCGAGATCAAGAGACCACGACTTTTAAGTTCTGCTTTGTGTCGGAGTCATTCACGACCGCTTTCACTAGCCGAGGTTCTCTTACTGCCAAACTCATTGCAAGTCGTGTCCTAGCTGAAATCCCCTAATTGATTTCGAGGCAGTGGAAACTACCTTCACCCTCTGGGTCCAATTTTTTTAAAGCTTTGGTTGCCCCAAGCAGTGAAAATGTTGGAATTATCTTCTGCTGGGTTCTAGTTTATCAAGAAATTGCGAATAATGAGCCTGTGGTTAGGGCGCCATAAAGTCCTGAATGACTGCAGGACCGTATAAGCGTTTTGCTCTTAATATCACCAATGACATGGCAGGAATCAGGCTAAGGAACAATTCTCTGTAAAAATGTTTTCCTATAGTTTTAATGCTTAGCATTAAAACTATCTAAAACTACATATAAGTTGCCGCCATCTTTCGCATAAAAGTTCACAAGTTCTATTTTCTTCTATTTTAAATTTTCTGTTATGGTCAAATATCTACAAAATACAACCCAAATTATAAAGATAATTCACTTATAAGAGCTAAGATTAAAATCGAAAATAGTTTATATAGATTGAATTATTTCAAAAGAATCCTACACATTTCCTGGAAGGAACGAAAAAGAAACTTAAGCCTTCTAGAAGAGGCAGACTCCACCAGTATCGAAACAATCATAATATGTCCTGGAATGACCCTCTGTTTTTGATCACTATACTCTTTGACACCCTTTTAGAAGCGGTATGCTTTAAGGATGGTGTGTTACTTTTATGATGAAGCAGGCTAGGTTCTAAGAGTGCTAATTCAGTAATTTTTTGTTCTTAAGGAAGAGCTATTTTAAACACATAAGGATAAGAGGAAACACCAAATATATATCAAAATAAACATGTATTTTAAAGGAAACACTTAACTATTACAAGTCAACACTTAATACATTTCAATCTTTGGCAGCTAGAATTCTCGCACAGATATGATTACAAAATTAAACAAATAGGCTTCCCGTAAACATACTAATTGCCAATTAGTATTTTTTATCGCTACTCTATTTGATTAGCGGTAAACATTAAATTAAAGTACTCTCGTCTACAAACACATATGACCTAGGTTTGAAAACAATGGTTTCTACTCCACTTTAAAACATGAGACGTACTAAACTTCTACTATCGCAATATGAATATAAATGTTCTTTTTAACTTACATGACAGAAGGTATTAGGTATGGCCGGATGTCGCTGGAGGACTTATCTCTCGCTTTGAAGTGTTGTGTCCGGGGGTCGAAATTTTCGTCAAGGAGAGATTGCTTGGCGCCTGTGACGGGCGCTGATTTTTTCAACGTAATTAAAGAACGGGAGCTTGTTGGGGCTGGGTTCTTCTCCTCCCACTGTTACGGAGCTTGAGATGTGAGAGTCACTCGCGAGTGAGGGGCTTTGCTATCCTTCAGTAAGACTTCTTCGCAGTCTAAAGGATTCTTCGGTATGGCACCGATATAAAGCTTGACTATTTAGGTTAATACGGCCCGGAAAGGGGGGATCGATTTTCTCAATCTGATCCTATCGTTTCTCACGGAAATAGTCTTATATAGCTGAAGGATCGATCTTCAAGAACTAACCCTTCTTCTAGCGTATCGACTTCTAATCTTCTTGTCTGGCTAAGAGATCGATCTTCACGAACTAATCTTTCTTCTGGCCTATCGACTTCTAATAATCTTCTTGTCTGGTTGGAGGATGGATCTTCACGAAATAATCCTACTCTGGCGTATCGACTTCTGATAATCCCTATTGTCTGGCCGAAGGATCGATCTTCACGAACTAATCCTACTCTGGCGTATCGACTTCTGATAATAATCCTCTTGTCTTGCCAAAGGATCGATCTTCACGAACTAATCCGACTCTTCCGTATCGACTTCTGATAATAATCCTCTTGTCTGGCCGAAGGATCGATCTTCACGAACTAATCCTACTCTGGCGTGTCGACCTTTGATAATAATCCTCTTGTCTGGCCAAGAGATCGATCTTCACGAACTAATCCTACTCTGGCGTATCGACTTCTGATAATTATCCTCTCTTTTTCTTTGCGGGGCTTATTTATAGGCGAATTGCCGCCCCATCTAAAGGGGGAAGTGACCAGGCCACAGAGGCAAGGGGGGGGGGCGAATGGTGAGTTAGCATCTGGGGAGAGCGAGAATTCCTGAGGTGGCACTGGAGTGCCCAAGTCAGCTTGCAAATTAGAGGCTCGCAACCGCACCGCTACTTTGCGTGCCTTCTGACTCGCACCGCTTTTTTGTCATAACCACGAGTTTATAGGTCTCGTAGGTAATTGGATCGTTAGAGCGTCGTTTAAGAACCATAGGTGGTCGCCTTAAAACAGATGTTAGCTCCAACTGCCCACAGTGGCGGGGATATCACACATGGTAAGCAGTTATGGTTATTCGCCGGCTACCTTTCCCACGCTTCTCCTCATTAGTGGGGGGGGGGGGGCTTTAATGTACCTATACTCCTCCAGGATGCTTAAGGTAGCCATTTCTCTACACTAATGAAACATAAACTTAGATTGCCGCGGCACTGCGCTCGTATGCCAGAGACAAGAATGCCTCGGCGGCTCTTGTAGTCCGAAATTCAAACTGGCTTGCGATCGAGAGTAGGACAAAAAAGCGATGGAAGGATACATGGAAGTCCTATATAAAGAAAGGCAAAATTAACGTCAATTCATGTGAGCCTTCTGCGGGAGATTGCTTTGATTGACGACGTGCAGCCCACTGGGTCGTGGAAAGGTTCGAAACCACACTACGTGACAACGAACAGCAATGAAGATAGGATAGGGATGCGAAGGCTGCTAACCGAGCGCTAGGGCAACAACTTCCCCCAGGCACGATCAGCATAATGTGCGAAACATTGCCGGTTGCGACTGGGCCTCCTCAGCCACCTGAGGATCCACGGGTTTGATGGCCAACCAGAGGACGTCATCCTCGCTCGCGAGAGATAGCCGACTATCAATATAATTCTATTAATGTATAGTTAATTGATTATTATTTTATAGTAATTATCATTCTTTCCTGCATGCCTGTACAATTCCGACAAGAATTTTTCTTAAACGAAATTGTTATATGCTTGAAAATTACTTGCCTATTTTGTTAATTAATATAATTATTATTCGGTGATATATATTGCATATTCATCCAAGGTTATAAAAAATCACTTTAAAGTGATATTTTCTAGGGATTTGTTTTGGCTTTTGTGGTCTATATCAAACAAAGATTTTGGAAGCTTCCAAACAGTTCTTCAATTCACAGCGTCATATTTTGGATCGTCGTCCTGTTGAATCTAACTCGACTAACTTCAGATCAGATTTTTGTTAAAATATTTTCTCTCGAACCTCCTCTATGAATTTTAATATTTGCTTCTGTTTCATTACAGCATAAGAAGATCATAAAAATATACTTCCTCTGCCGTGCTTCTTTGTATGGTGTATTTAGAAAGAAAGAATTCTCCAAGTTTCCGCCAAACATATCTCGTGCAACTATAGCGAAAGAGTTCATTTTCGTTTTGTTCCGACATAAAATTTTCTTCTAAAAATCTATTATCAATGGAAGCGTTCTCTTTTACAAACATGAGCATTTGCCACACCCTGAGTTAAACGAAGGTGGGTTATTTCTATCCCGCTGTACGCGCAGTCAATTTCGTGGAGAAATCGCTTCCTTCTAGTCACTGAAGGTATTGGACTTGCGAGGCTGGAAGAGTAGTCAGGATGGTTGGACTCCTTAATAGTTGAACGAATTTTCCCCATATTGCCAAAACGTGGTGGCTTAGTGTCTAGGACACTGGAGGTAGTGTAGAGATGGGTATTGGAGATGTAGATAGTAGGACATATGGTCGGATAGTACATGGTGAAACATGACTATGTGATTGTGGAATCTTGTGCCGTGGTAGTTACGTAGGACCAGGTCCGTGGACGAGATCCAGCCGCCCGGTCCAAAGAACATGCTGTGCGGTGCAGTGACTTCCATTTTAATTCAAAAATATCTTTATTTGAAACTCGCATTCACGCCATGTATGAGTTTCGCGACTATACACTGAACACCACTTGATATCTTTCAAGGGGCATTCTCTTTACGTGTTTTTCTAACGCGAAAAACGGTATTTTAAGATTAACTGTCAACATGCCGGTCTCTTTGGCTTTCTTGCCATGTTGGTCTCCCGGGAGATCACTATACAAACATAGGAATATTCATTAAGTTTGTTGCATTTAGATATTCTAAGGCTAGGGAGATAATGTATTTAATAGGGTAACGATTTGGGTGGAAATGAGTCACTGTACCTTCTAGCATAACGTTAGAGAATCTGACTGGCAAACAGGAGCAGACCCGAGTTTGTAGACCGGCCAAGATTACTCAAATCTTATTCTTTGTCGTTATTTTGTGTCTTCTCAGTATGAATTTCCTTCATTGTGCTATACTTTGCTTTCTTTGTTCCTTGTGTTCTTCCAATGTGTCCTTCTGTTACCTTCTAAATCTCATGTTTCTTTTCCTATTGCTAATTTCCATCATGTTTCTCTTTCTCTTGTACTATAATCTTATATGTTTTGTAATACAAGGTTTATGCATCTTTCTTCCTGTCATAAAAAGATTTTGAACGACAGAAAATGAATTAAGCGAAAGCTCTGTGGTGGATGTTTCAACCCACAGAACTTGTATGTGAGCTTTCTTTAAATATATATAGCTCAAAGCTAGTTCCTAGAGCGCTGCGATGAAGGCACCGTAGTTTCAACAATGTTTCTGTCTCACTCCAGCAGGAGAGTTGCGAGATTCTTAGTAGGAGTCGCTCTGATGTCCTGCTCATCTCGTTCGGAGAGGAATTTGACTCACGCTGTATGGTTGTCCCTTTAAGGCAGTGGTAAAGTTTGGATTTGGTACCACATAACTTAGGCCAGTGCGATGAGTGGATTAGAAACTAGTAATTAACATGTGTGCCTCATTTGCCTTTACTCACGCGATAGTGCCAGTTTCCAAGTTTAGTTAAGCATAGGAGGATCTCTTATTTTTTTCAAGGAGGTTTTATCTCAAACGACGGTTACAATTTATGTGGAGCAAACGGCATTCCTTTTACCTCTCATTACACAATAATAATAATCCTGCTATTTTAAATAGCAAATATGAAGGAATTGTATGCCAAGGCCTCAGCTAAAGAGGAATACTTTGAGGTGCATGTGATTGCTTCATTTAATGGCGATGAACTTCACCCTCATTCTAAGTCCTAAAACGGCCTTCAAAGAGGGGAGAGGTTACTTTACGGGCAAGCGACACTAAGTCGGGGGTGAAAGAATTCATTCAGAACTAGGACTTTAATTGCTTCGAAAAAACATCCTTCTTATCCATTGGGGGGGTAAATATTTTTATGTATATTATGCATGCTTTTGTACCAGAACTATAAAAAGATAATTGAAAAACATGATTCGAAAAAAACTGACAAAACTAAATATTTTTCGCATCATTTTAAAAATATTAGTATAAAATTTTCACGTGTTAGTCTCGATATATAGGTATATCATTCGATCCCTGAGTCTAATATTTGTTATGAAATCATCTTCTTAGTCATCAAATATATATCCACACACCACAAAATAAAGAAATTAAAAAATATATAATCTTCCCTTCTATACTTTCTATCTATCCCACTTAAAATCGTACGCTAAAAAAAATTATAATAATTAAGATAGCATTTCAATAAACAAATAGAATAAAAAAATACCAGATCAAACATCGTCCCACAAACCAAGATGCGGGGGGGAAATATTTTGACAAATCCTACATTGCTGACCCTGGTCTCATTATAAGGAGGATTAAAGAACAGTTATTAGTATGGAATCAGTTTCATCCAACCTGTTTGTACCCTTGCAGAGCTGTGATCATAAAATTAATTTTAACTATGCAAAAATTATATACAATTCGAGTAGATATCATTATCATTCAAATTTTGTAGAATATAATATTTCTGAGGCACAATATAAGGTAAAATATATTTCGACCCAATGTCACCCAATACATTTACACACCAAAGTCTGTCAATCCCCGGGATTAAACGGCCTCGAGTGTATGTTATAATGCTTTTTGAGCCCTTTAACTCTATGACCGACGTAAAAACACAAATAACCTATAAATTGTATTTATTGTGAGTAGTATTTTTTCATTTTGATTCGTTTGTTCTCTACGTTTATATAATTAATAATTTTTTTGTACAGCGGAAAATAGTAATAGATAAACCTAGGCTTTTTAGCAAACAAATCTAATTCGAAAATATTGGTTGATTTTTCGCTTAAAATTTATCGCATTAGTGTAATAAAGGCGCACCCATCCAAAAATGGTGCTCCACACACACGTTTTGTGATATATCCTTCATTCATTCACTAATCACCCTTACTTTGCAGGACATTACAGAAACAAAGCCTCTTAACACAACTAGATTTCAATGGGAGCTCCAGCAAAGAATATACTGCGTCAAACATAACTACAAGACAGGCTCGTTCAAGAAAATGCAGGACACTTTCGTAAATCAGGTCGAATGTGTAAAAGACCCCTCCAAGAGCAGGATTCAGGACTGAGTGGACCACTTCGAGGATTATGGGACAGTGGAGAACCCCAATATGCTGTTTATAAACACAATAAGCTAGTTATGGCAAAGTTTCATTCAATCCTTACATAAAATTAAGAACTGAGGCTTATCGAAAGTTCGTGCCTGTTTTTTCAGGGGGGTGACTCTGTATTTTGTAATATATTTACTGATTTTGCTCAATCCTCACAATTGGATGCCTTCTGATTATTCTTAATAAATTCCCAAATCTAGAGAATTCAACAAAGAAAAATCCCAAATGTTCGAAGTAATTTTTAGCCATGACCATTTTGTCGTTTTTGCATAATGATAATTTGCATCATCAACCTAAAAATATAATTGTAATCCCCAAATTGCTAATTTATCGTTGGGAATAGGTGTTGAACTAGCACGTTTTAGAACCATTTTGACTTCATGGCAGTTTCCTTGGGCAAATTTCTTAGTGCTTTAGTTCCATTAAATGAAAACAAGCCACCAAACACAGATAGTGCGCTGATTCTTGATCTTTGGCAGACTCAGGATTGGTAAGTGTATTCGCCTTTTCTTCTCCTAGCGAGGGGTCTTCCATACGATTCAAAGAAGCCCGAAAAGAATGATGAACGAATACTACTTTGAAACCATCTTCAAAAGACCATTTTTTATTCTATTTTAAAAGTGAAGCCAATGCATAATACTCTTTTTTGTGATAAAAGGCTGCATCCGAGCCATTCTAGACATGACATCCTTGTCAAAGCGTCTCTGCTTTACTGCGCGCGTTGAAGTGTTCTTGCCTACATCTTTCCAATCGTGAGTAAGCTTAGCTTGGGAGGCCACCTGATCTTTGAGTATGAGAAGAGCTTGGCGTTCATTTGAAGCCGTTCGGCATCCAGAAGATTTCTCTATAGGAGTGTAAGACGTATTTTCTTTTCATTATCCTAAAGTTGCTGCCTATTGATGCATAGGCTTAGCAATTATCTTCTTGCATTTTAGGCCATGTTGTTGCAAGAGCAACAATAGTTGTAGGCTTTTCTTTGAAAAGAATCATTTCTGGAAATGAAAAGGATTCATCCATTCATTCTTACAAACAAATATTCGAAAGATATTTACACAAAATTCCCTTAACACATATTTTTCATCATTTTACATTTATGATTGAATAGCAAAGTCCAAAGGTACTGAAACTCACCTCCAATAGAAACAGGAACAGAGCGGGATTTTGAATTCAGCAAATGAGATGTCTTTTCTTATGTTTGAATTGCTAACTTTTAAATAAGCCTGAAATAATTTAAATAATAATGCACTGTCCAAAAATGATTTTGCTACAGAAATGAGACAGTAGTTTTCTATTGTAGTTTTTTGCGTAGATTACGAAAATGACCTTTATACCACATGAAATGACTTCAGTTTTTTGTAATCTGCAAATTCAATTTTTTCTTTAATATTAGATTATTAAGCATATAGAGGTATGAAAGATTTGTTGTTATTTTTATTCTATTTGACAAAAAGTAAAAAGATAGGTGGAAACAAAAAGCCTATACTAAAAAAAAAATTAATAAGTCCTTTTAATACATTTCATATTGTGGTATTATAAAGATATATTTACAAAATTATGAAGGTTTAAGATTTTTGTCAAAATTGCTGAAATCTATACAATAGTCATATACTTTTAGAATATTTAGGCATCTTTTTATGTACAACATCTGGTCCCTCTCTGCAAAGGGTCCAGCAGAAGTCAGCAAGCATTGCAGGACTCCATTTTTCTTTATAACGATATTCTATAGTAGCAATATCTTGGTGGAATCTTTCACCATACTCATCGCTGACGTCTGCTTGATTCTGTGAAAAGAAAGACAGATGAGAATGGAAAAATGCATCTTTATTGACATATTTCTCTCTCAACACAACCATTTTGTCGTCGGGAAGAGAGCTTGCGTCATCTGCCTGAGTTAAGCTAGCTAAGCTGGGGGACTTTGAGTCCGGTAGGGTCACCCATGCCAGCAAGGTAGCTGTAGTAGGATCCAGACTAATAGGTGTGAAACTTCTCTACCACTTCTTTGATGCGTCTCCTTGCATCCCCCTACCAACCTCTTCGATTCTGTTAGTACTAAGTTTCACTAACTCTCTTCAACTGTCAAAAAATCAAAACAAAAACCCAATAACAAAAAACAAACCTTCATCTCTATTACACATAAGTTGTTTATTAATAAGGGCCTCACCAGCTCCCTTATGCCGCGTGAGAAGAGAGGCTTTGGAACTTGTTTAAATAACGCCAAAACGAAGAAAAGAAATAAGAAAGAAGAGAAAGTAGAAATAGAAGAAGAGAAAGTAGAAAGAGAAGAAGAGAAATTAGAAAGAGGAGAAAAGAAAGTGGAAACAAAGGATGAGAAAGTAGAAGCAGAAGAAGAGAAATGGGAAACAAAAAAAGAGATAACAAAGGAAGACAAGAAGAAAAAGAAGAGAAAGAATAAGAAAAAGAAGAAGAAAAAAATAAGAGATACAAGAATATAAGCAGCAAGTCGCCTCCGAAAGGAAAGACTAAGTCGTCTGCAGACAAATGTGCAAGAGTCACCCTTATTGGTGATTCTCAAGCATGGGGTCTAAAGCCCCTGCTAGCGGTCCGCCTTCGCCCAAGCGTTAAGGTGAGCTGCCTTCTAGGTTGTATGAAAAAGCAGGTAAGAGGTGAGGCCGAGAAGTCTCAGATTTCAGAGACTTCAGTCGTTGCCCTTATGGGAAGTGGCAACGACCTCTGCCTCAAAGGAGGTAGGGTAGGTCCTACAGGCGAGATTATGAGGACAGTTATGGGCGTTGTCGACGAATGTGGGTTGAAAACCCGCAGACGCGTCGTCAGGGGGATGCTCCCGAGGTGGGGTCCAAGCGGGACTGCCCACGTGAGGAACATGTCGCTAAAACGGCACCTTGCAGACCTCTGTACGGCGGAGGGTGTCTTTTTTGACGACCCCTACGCCGTATTATATGGTAGAAAAGACCTCTACCAAAGGGATGGGGTGCACCTCTCCTTTAAGGGCAAGGCGTTCATAGCTAACCTCATCCAGGATGTCGTGGAGCGCACCCAAAGGAGTGTCCGGGCCATTGGGAAGGCGGACATACGCCAGTACGCCCGAGTCACTCCCCAAACAACCTTCTCGAAGATTGTCAAAAATGGTGCCCTTGCGACAAACAAGAAGCCGGGAAAAGGAAGAGTATAGGGGGTCCTACATTAGAGGACTCCCTGACAGTTCTTTTGTCCAATGCGAGGTCAAATAGAAACAAGTTTTCTGAGCTCCGTGGCCTCGTAGCGACGGAAGAACCTGAAATGGTAGCCATAACAGAATCGTTGATAAAAACTTCAAACCGAGACTTTAAAGGCGAATTTATGGTTCCTGGCTACCAACTCTTCCACAAAGATAGGCCAGATAGAGAGGCTGGCAGGGTAATGTTGTATTTCAAGGATACAATCAAATCTACGAACGTTATATCAAACGTTATATCCAACCACGAGCTCCTAGACGCTGACCTAGAGATCGGTCCTGTCAGATACAGGACCCTGCTGCTTTACAGACCCCCTTCCCAACCCGTTAAGAAGGACAGGCAACTGTACCAGCTGCTGGGTGAGTTGGTTCAAGGCAGAGTGTGCATCGTTAGGGGCGATTTCAACAGCCAAGTGGACTGGAAAACCAGAGCAGCCTGTAGCGAGAGCGCGCTACTCTTGGAGTTTGCCAACAACGAGTTCCTCACTCAATGGGTCAGAGAACCGATGAGAGGAGACAATATCCTCGACTTGGTCTTCCCCTCTGAGGATGATATCGTTGAGGATCTCTCTGTAGGCGAAGAGCTCGGTGGCAGTGATCACCAGCTAGTTAGATTTAGCGTGAAGATCCCGAAGGTAAGGTGTGTTGCCATTCAATCAAGGAAACTTGACTTGAGAAGAGCAGACTTTGCAAGCCTTCGTTCTGGACTGACAAACGTGAGGCTAGAAGTGTGCAATGCTGTTGAAGAGTCGTTGAATAGTTTAAAAACCACATTCATGAGTCTTCAATCGCGTTTCATCCCTCTGAAATGCCCCTGTCGGTCTTCTGCTCAACCAAAGTGGTTTAATCGAGACATCGGTCAACTGCTTAGGGAGAAAATAACTGTGTACCAGCAATCGAAGATCTCGGGTGACTTTAACGAATACTGGAGGCTAGCCAGGAGAGTGAAGTCCAGCATAAGGGCGGCTAAGAGGTCTGAGGAACTCCAAGTGGCGAGACTCTGTAAAGAGAATCCCAAGGAGTTCTTTGGATATGTAAACAGCCGTAAACCAATCCGTCGAACGATTGGATCTTTGAGGAATTCGGAGGGGACATTAAAGCATTCAGATGCAGAAAATGCTAACCTTCTTAACGACTACTTCTCTTCAGAGTTTACTGAAGAATGTGGTCCCCTCCCCCAGCCGACGGATTCCTACTCGAGGGAAAAGCTGGAGGCAATGGACTTCACCGAAGGAGAAATAAAGAAAAAGATCGCTGACCTAAAGACGAATAAGTCCCCTGGACCGGACGGGTTTCTACCTAAAGTGTTGAAAGAAGTGCGCGATCAAGTGTCACGACACCTGAGCGCAATCTTCAACATGTCAATTCGGACCTAATGCGTTCCTAGAGAGTGGCGTGAGGCGGAGGTGACTCCTATCTTCAAGAAAGGAGACCGTAACCAACCGTCGAACTACCGACCTATCAGTCTGACTTCGATAGTCGGTAAACTCATATAAAGCATGATAGTGGACAAAGTGACGTCGTATTTAGAGTCAAACCTGCTACTGAGGAGTTCCCAGCACGGCTTCCAAGGGCAAAGGTCATGCCTGACGAACCTTGTGGAATTCTTCCACTTCGTTTACAGTAAGCACGATCGGGACAAGGCGGTGGATGTGGTCTACCTAGACTTTCAGAAAGCCTTTGATAAGGTACACACCGCTGCCTTCTTCGGAAAGTGCAAGCTCTAGGCATAGACGGAAAGGTAGCCGGCTGGATCGAGAACTGGCTAAGTGGCAGACGGCAATGGGTGGTAGGGAATGGAAAGTCTTCTGAGTGGGTGCCCGTTACTAGCGGGTTGCCTCAAGGTTCTGTCCTGGGACCACTACTATTCATCATCTACATCAACGACATGGAGGGTGACATGGTTGCCAAGATTTCCAAATTTGCCGACGACCCCAAACTTGGTATGAACGTTGTAAAGGATTGAAATACTGCCCGCCTGCAGAAAGATCTTGAAAAGATTGGGGAGTGGTCGGACACGTGGTAAATGCCTTTTAACGTGAACAAATGCAAAGTGATGCATATCGGCCATAGAAACCCAAATCTCAGTATATCCTTAAGGGCACTGCTATGGAATCCACCGACACTGAGAAGGACTTGGGTGTAACAACCACTAGTGACCTCAAGTTCTCGAAACAGTGCATGGAGGCGGAGAAAAAGGCCCAAAGGATGGTAGGCTATATTAAGCGCAAGTTTGATTATTGGAACCAGGAGATTGTACTGTGCTTGTACAACTCACTTGTCCAACCGGACCTGGAGTATGCGTACAATTTTGGAGTCCTTCATTGCGAAAGGACATCGCAAGGTTAGAACCATGTACAAGCTAGGGAAACCAAACTGATTCCCTCTATCCGACATAAAGGTTATGAGGATAGACTAAGGGAATTAGATCTGTTCTCGCTGGAAACCCGTAGACTGCGTGGTCAGCTCATCGAAGTTTTCAAAATACTTCGAGGGTTCGACAATGTTGACTACCGGGATATTTTTACACTGAGTGAGAACAGAACGTGCAATCATGGCTTCAAACTTGAACTGAAGCGTTACAACCGCAATCTGTGTGGAAATTTTTTCACTTCCAGTATCTGCGTTATGTGGAACGCACTTCCAGTGGAGGTTGTAAACAGTGAATCTGTTGACCAGTTCAAGTCAAGACTAGACAAGGTCTTGAAAAGTGTCCGTTTAGGGACGCAAAACAATTGAGCAGCCATGTGCCCGCTCGATTGCTAGTCCAAGGGTACCCTCCTTGAATGGACCGTAAGGTCTCCTAGGTTATCTTCTTTCCTTGTTGTTACTCCTTGTTGTTACTAACTACCAACTCATTATAAGACCTATTAAAATTTTGACCACGAATGTGGTAATTCTTTGATTTATGCTTTCCAACATACACCTTTTTAAACTATGCCAGGCGTTAAATTTTGGTTTGCTCAATTTGGCCTCAACTTACTATCTACCATAAGTTGTCGAATCTGAAGCCCAACACAAATTCCTTCTTTAATTTCAGCATCACTAATCTTAGGAAACTTTGTTTTTGAATATAAGAAGGATGGCTGGTGATGGTTTAAGTCTTTTACAAATTGTTTCATTTAACCTAATTTTATGTGAAGTGGTAGCAAAATTATGTTTTCGTTAGGAACCAATGGTTCACGTATGACATTATGACAACCTGCTTTTGTCTCTTCTCTTAAAGGCCAGGGTGACTGTGTGTAATGTTATCTCATAGTTCTACTGTCCCACTAGCACAAATAACACATGAAGTTTAAGTAGCATGACTGCAAGCCATTTTAAATGGCTACTACTTTAAGGTCAGCACAAATCAGCCATTTATGTTCACTGTATTTAATGCTTTATAATATGAAATCTAGTCTTATAAGTTTTTTTCAAAATAACAGAGTAAGCTACTGGTATCTATGATAGTTTATTTCCATTTTGCCGAATCAGGGCTTTACTACTATATAAAGAAACGTCAATGAAAAGTCTCCATTGAATGGGTTCCTAATGTATAATTAATTCTTCAAAGAGACGTTTATATTATTACAGTAGCATAAATTGTTGTCAAATGAAAATGTGTCTTGTGAATTTTTTGATCTAATGCAAAACTTAGTAATTCTAACAGCTTCTGCTACTAAATTTCTTTCTTTTAGTCTCGAAGTCAGTAATTCACTATGTTATTTGTTAAGTTTAAATCTCTTACAAGATCATCTAGCTCAAGATGTGAGAAAGGTTTTGGAATAGTAACAAAAGGTTCAGGAACATATATTTTAGTTTCAGGTTCACGTGATTTCATATCTGATTCATTAGAGTTAGGCAAAACAGTCTGTGCAGCTAGTTTAGGTAGTGGAAGGTCTTTTGAGTGAGGTACAGGCCGAATATATGTGTGATAACAATAAAGTGGTTCTAAACTTATTTAATTTTAGAATTTTAGAGAATAATATAACAGTATAGTAGTTCAAAATATAGGTACATTGGACAATAAACTATTGCGTACCTTTTATGTCTATCAAACAGAAATAGCACTCAGTGTCATGATTTTGGGGCTCTCGCCATACCCTTGGAACACCAAATTCATTGCTGTATTTTTCCTTAAGACCATTTTGATAAAGAATTAAGGCATGTCGTGCAACAGATATGTAGTGCCCATGGTTTATCTTGGTCGCCAATTTTGCATCTAAAATACAAATTATATAGTTTTTTTCTTAGAGAAGAAATCTGTTTGATTTTTTTGCCAAATGTTACTGAACAATATATGTAGCAGAATTTATCTGGGCTATTTTTACATTGTCCTCTTGGCATTTTAATTAAAATTGTTGCTTACATTTAAAATTTAAATTGTTAAATAACCTGAAAATAAGAAATAAAAAAATGAATTTCATTAAAGCCTGTTGTGTCCGGTTCTGCTGGCCTTGGCAACGTATGTTCGGTTGCAGCTGTCCTTGTCATGGCAGCCTTAAGTTTCTTTAAAAATCTCTGAGAAGCGTTCATAACGTCGGAATTTTGATATTCGTTGTGAATCACCACGATACAGTTAAATTTTCCAATATTCAGATGGCTTTCAATCGTTCATGTGAGCTATCTTCTCACAAATAAACATTCCTCTGTATTCTCTCTAAGTGCGTTGACTGTTCACGGATACGTGAAGAGATTGATGAGAAAAGAAGCCATAAAATATCGTCCAATTTATGTATATACATATATATATATATATATATATATATATATATATATATATATATATATATATATATATATATATATATATATGTAGGGGAATCGTCACTCCACCCCCCCCCCCCCCCATCCCGTTCACTCTTGGTGGAGTCACAAGGCGGTTACCGCAAAGACATCCGGCCTAGGGATCGGTGAGGCAAAAGCGTAACCACAGCGTGGCACAACTCGGTGCCATTAAAGACCCTAAAGGTCAAAATGTAAGATCCCCCCAGGAGAGTGAGATCCAGTTTCACGTCAAACAAGAAATTGGAGACGTGTTTCTCCCAAGCTCGAAAGCTAACGAGGAGCCGATGTGAGACTTCGTGGGAGAAACCATTTTGAAAAAGAACTCTCCTGGGGCCTTCTCAAGCATCTCTCCCCCTTACCACTCCCCAAGTGGGTTGACGAGGTATAAATGAGAAACTCTGAGGAAAATCGGGGTAGTATACGTCAGTCCCTAGGTCACGAAGTCTTCGGATCAAACTGAACTACCGAGACTGGAGAGGTAGTTTACTTGGGTCGCCAGACTAAGAAGTACCCTGCAAGAGAGGCAGGGCTACCTACCTTAAGAAGCTAAGAAGAAGCTCATCCTCAAGCTAGTCCCTGGTTATCAAACCAAACAATAAGTTAACTTTTGTAAGTTCAACTTACTCTCGCCAGAGAGACTCCTCATATCCTGGTGCACCTTAAACACAAGAGGTATTCCTCGTCCTTGAGGAAATAAGAAAAGAAGAAGGAAAAGGCTTCCCCCTCGAGCCCGTTACTTGGTGGCCACCCTGAACTCCTAAGTTAACTTGGTGAGGAACCAAGTTCAACTTATTCTCGTCAGAGAAACCCCCCTCCGTTATACTCGCCCTTGAAGAAGACTGGAACTAAGAAGAAGCTCATCCTCGAGCTAGTTCCTTGGTTACCAAACCGAACTTTAATTAACTTATTATGGCCAGAGAAATCCCCCTCCGTTATCCTCGCCCTCAAAGAAGACCCTCATCGAGTTCAGTCCTTGTCTATAGGGAAATAAGTAACAAAGGAGAAAAGCTCCTCCTTGAGCTCGTTACTCGTTGGTCACACCGCACTCCAAGTTAACTTGGTTTAAGAACCAAGTTCGACTCACTCTCGCCAGAGAGACCAAGACTGTCTAGGTGTTGCATAAAGCACCGTATTTGTTCTCGTCCTTGAAGAACCCGTCCTCCCCCCCCGGAAGAACGTGTGGACCCCCCAGCTGCCACCCTCGCCAAATCGACCGTGTGATCTCGCCCATCTACATCTGGCTAAACGGCACGCGTCGTGAGTCAATAACATTCCTAAGGCCTTTTAAAACTCCAGATGAGTCCGTAAGCCTAATTCTTATATTATTGTCGGGTGTAGAGAAATTAACCAATTTTTGAGGGTCAAACTAATTTAATCAATTCTGGTTTATGATAATATTCAGAGTAGTGCTGTAGTTAATGTTTAGAAGTTGTGTATTCAATGGTTAAAGTTAAAATATAAGTTTATTTTGGGAATTAGTGTTGTTTCTCTTATATCCTTACGTGTTTCGGAACGGCTCTGTTCGTTAAGATATTCAGATATCAAATATATATTAGACACTCTTAGCACTCTTACAATAGAACAAAAAGGGTCGGCATTCTACCACAATATATATATATATATATATATATATATATATATATATATATATATATATATATATTTATATATATATATATATATATATATATTTATATATATATATATTATATATATATATATATATATATATATATATATATATATATATATATATATATATATATAAATATTCTATATAAGTATTCTATTTGTGTTAGTATATGTTTAGTTTAGTTTCTTTAATTTTTGTTTGTTTGTCGTGTGTTTTGTGTTTATGTTTATTAGTTTCTTATTGATTTGTTTTATTCGTGTGTGTTATGTGTTACATATTTATGTTTTGTACTCTTCCTGTTTATTCTTAGTTCTCGTTGGTTAAATTGGCGTCTTCATCTGTTTAATTGTCTAATCGGGCTCGTTCATTGCAGTCGGTTGTAGTTCTTCTTCGGTCTTCTTGTTAGTTCTTTTGTGCAAAGTACGGGACAACTGCATTCCTAAGCTTGTTGATGCTGCATTGGAATCTTGAATGGCATGGACCTCGTTGGTTTTCTTCGATGAGTGTTTTAATGTCCTCGGTGTTGTTTAAGGTTATTTCCTCTTTCATAACTGGTGCTCTTTCCTTTAAAACTGTGGTCTGCAGCCTATTGTTCGTCGTTCTGTGCAGATCCATTTGCCTCCTTCTATCCCTTCTGCGAGCATTGGTGATGATATACAAGCACTTGTTTGTTTTTTTTGTATCTCCTTCTTAGCCCTTTTTCAAACGCCAAAAAGAAATACCGATGGATAGATGAGGCTGTTCCTGACCAACGCCAAATAGAATTTCTCTTTTTTTTCTTTGACTTTGGTTTATGACGGTATAGAGGGTTCTGACTGCAGAAAATGCATGTTTGATCCGTTTTTTGACGTGTTTTCTGTCCTCGGTTGAAGTGATCTTCATCTCAATTACATTCCAGTCGTTCGTGTAGGGATACCACCTATCCCCCTTTCTTACATCAAAAGTCTTTTGCTTCCTAATGGGACAATTTGGAATTTGTCCCCATTAGTTGAGATCTTCCAATTTGACTCATATCCATTTAGTCTTCTTATTTCTCCGGCGGTCGTTCGAGCTTGCATTGGTGCATTCTTATATCAACAAATGATGAGTTGGCTTATATCATCGGCGAACTGTATGTTTATGCTATTGGAGTTGCTTGGTTCTGTAATTTCGGCTGTATAGGTAGCGTACAGGGTAGGACTGAGCAACTCGCCTTGAGATAATCCTCCTGTAGTTGGAAGGTCGGGCAGTCCGTACGCCCTATACAGATATAAGCCGATCTCTCCATGAAATAGTCACAGATAATTTTTCAAACCTGGCGCTTAAACCCAGTTGGAGAATCTTGTATTGTATTCCCCTTAGCCATACTTTGTCGAACGCCTTTGACACGTCCCTACATGCGATGTCAATATTACTCCGGTTTTTCTTCCCCTGAGCCACTTCTCCGTAATGGCATTAATTGCCATCTCGATACTTTTGTTCTTTGTGAAGCCGAATTCCCGGTGGTTTAATAGCTAATTTTTCTCCAAGTGAACGACGAGTCGTCTATTTAGGATTTTCTCAAAAAATTTAACCCAAATTTTCAGAAGGGATATTGGGCAAAAACTCCTTTCTCGTCAGGGTTTTTCTAAGGTTTAGCAATTTAGCAATGAAAATCATTTGGGCCGTTTTGTATACGTCGGGAAAGTAGCCTACATTTAGGCAGGCGTTGAAGATGTTAAGTAGAGCTTACTTTACCCATCTCAGCACTTTGACGAAGTTTAGACCAGCCTGGTACTTTTTGTTTAAAGGAGTATGGCGCGCTTTCTTTTTCTTCCAGTGTCGCTCTTTCTTCTTCTCCTTCTCTCCTGTTCACTTGCTGGTTCAGATGCGTCCTTTCAATAATTTCGTAGAGCTCGTCTATTATCTGGTTTTCAAAATCAATGTCCAAGTCTTCACCCTCGTATTCATTTATTCTGAAGACCATTTCCCAGTGTTCCCTGAGAATTTCCTCTATTTCCTTCTCCTTTGATTTAATTTTACCGTAATCGTCTTCTACTTGCAGCATTCTTTTCTGGGGGTTACTTTTCATCCTCCTAATCTTTGCCAGAATTTCTTTGGTTTTGCTTCGCTATCAAAATCTTTGAATGCTTCGTACCATCTTTCCTGTTGTTTTTCATACATTAGATTTTTTTAATTATTCCTTTGCTTCTCTTGTATGGTACATTGTATCACGTGATATTCCAGTGGTGATGCTCCTTTGATACAATTCATCCAGCTCACGGCGTAAACCTTTGATATGGTCGGTCAAGCTATATGCAGAAATTATTCTGTATGTGGTTTTGGGAATTGACACTCACTCAGCCTCAATCATCCTGGTCTTCAGCCGCTCCAACCTCTCGTATATTTCTTCAAGCGTTGCTTCGCCAAGGTTCGGCAGGATTTAGTTACTTAACAATTGCTCGTAATTATCCCAGTTGCCCTGCTGTAATTCTTCCTTGTATGTGCTGGTACTATTATAGGATTAAGGTTTATATTGACGTTAATCCATATATGTTCGCTACAAGGTATCACTTTTTTTTCGGAGAGCAAGAATGAACATCGACTATCTTTCGTCTCCTATCTCGTCTTTCTTCGCCTAGCCCTATTTCCATCATATCTCCCCCCATCAACTCCTCTACTCCTTCTATATTTTTCCCTCATTGAGTGATTTACCTTCGTGACGTACTACCCCAGTCGTCTGAACAAGCCCAAGCTGTTCTCCCCGACCACACTCCATTGCCGGTTAACTTCCTCACTCGGGCGTCCTCTGAGGAAGTAACTACCCTGATCACACACTCTAACAAATCTGGATCACTTAAGGCCGTCTTTCAATCCAAACTCATCCACGAAATTCTTTCTGCTGTGCTTCCACTGATTCTTCATCTCTTTAACACTTCTCTTGCCAGAGGAGTCGTTGCCTCTTCCTTCAAACATGCCTAAATTCCTCCTATCCTTAAAAAAACATACTAGAACACTTCTAAACCATCTAGCTATCGCCCTAACTCACAGCTTCGATTCCTCTCTAAGATCCTCAAGAGAGTGTTTTTTTTCTTCCAAGGAGGACCATATTTCTAACTGGAATATCGATGAAGTGTACTAGTAGAGGTTCAAACCGAATTACTCTGCTGAAACCGCTCCTCTTAATGTTTCAGACGGTTTAGGTATAGTAGCGATAGGGGTTATACGTCCATTCTAGTCTACCTTGATCGTTTTTACACTTTTCTTGGTCTCTCAAGCAAAGCACTTGATTGGTTTCGCTTATACCCCCCCCCTCCCGCACTCAGGCAGGGGTGCTCAAAAACCTCTTTTTCTAGCTCGCGCTTATTCATTTTGGGGTGCCCTAGGGCTCAGTCCTTGGTCACCTCCTCTTTTTGCATCTACTTACTTCCTCTTGACTCCCTTCTTCACGATTTAGGTCTGTATTTCACCTGAATGCTGATGATACTCACATATACCTTTCCTCATCCCCTGTATCCTTCTCTCAATCAATTAACAAGCTCTTTTCAGCCTACACCTCCCTCAACGAATGGCGGTCTGCAAACCTTCTCAAACTTAACCAAAATAAATCAGAATTTCTACTTGTTGGTACCGCTTCGATGGTAGAAAAATCTAAAGCTCTCTTCCCATCTCTTAACCTTGGGAGAACCAATGTCACCTTCTCTGATACCGTCACTAATCTTGCTGTTATTTTCAATGAGCTACTCTCGTTTAACCGCACATCCATCGTATCTGTATGTCTTACCTCGATTTCCTCCGCAACTTATTACATGTTCGATCCAATTTTGATCGAAAAAACCTTGAGACTGCTATTCATGCCCTCGTCACCTCACGCTTAGACTACTGCAATTCTCTTCTAGTAAATCTCGCTTCTTCGTCACTTCGCCCTCTACAACCTATTTCAAACTATGCTGCCCGGCTTCTGCTTCGCCGCTCCTGGTTCTCTTCTTCGATGCCTCTGTTACAGGAGATTCGCTGTTTACCTATTCGCTTCCGTACCCACTATAAAATTCTTCTCATCACCTCCCAAGCCCTAAACTTCGAAGCTTCACCTTATCTCTCGTCTGCCTTCTTCGGTCGTCAAACTACTCGGGCAGTCTAACCTCGCTCCCATCCTGAACACTCCTTGCTCTGTCCTCTGTTTAACGGGTAGGCGTTCTTTCTCAGTTTGTGCTCCTAGATCCTAGTATGCTCTTTCTGCTGAAGTCCGATCCTCTCCTTTCCTTGCTTCTTTTAAACGTCTCCTAAAGACTCATCTCTTCGGAATTGCCTTCTTTTCCCTGTAAACTTTCTCTACACTCGCTACACCCCCTGCGCTATGAGAGGGATAACAGCCCTGAAGAGCTCATCATAAATACCTATTACTACTATTATTATTATTATAATTGTATGGTACGAGGAAGTTGTCCAAGCAAATTCTGGCTTGGTGGCATTTCTTTCTGTGATAAATGTCGAGAAGTTGTGTCCCAGGGGGTTTTGGGGCTGCATGCGCAATATATAGCCTTTAGGACTACTTAGCCTCTACACCCCAATTGTTGGCGCATTACCTGCTCGTGGTGCCCCTGTTTATACCGAATTTTGTCCAACAACCGAGTGCCAGGTGGTAAAACGTTGTTGGGCAGGTGGAGCTCATAGTCTTGGTTGATATTCCACCTAGGAGAGGGACAACTCCGACTTCAAACCCGGGCAGATGTCGCTGGTTAGCCATGGTAGGCAATTCATCTAAGTCTCAGCCAATAACTGGGGACCACCTCACGGAACATTCCTATGACCCGATGTTAGGCCTGGTGACACTAACTGCTACTCTTATAACCCTATCATGCTATGTGTGGGTTTGGTCCGGGGTTCCAAAGGGGTAGCGGTGAAGACGTATAGCGCCCCGCCTAGTGGTACCGGCCAGGGCCATGTGGAAGGCGCCCAGTAGTGCTGGTCCCTTGTTGGGGTCAGTGTGGGCCGCCACGGGCGCGGGTGTTGAATGTTAGTTATTGGCCATGGATAATATCCTTAAATCACCGACTCTACAAAATGAACAAACAAATACCTAACAAAAAAACAACAGCAAAAATGCAAAAGAAAACGACCTAGGAATAATATTCGGACCGGCTTGCTGGTCAAGATATATAACGCTAAAAACCACAAGAAAATGAATCATTCTCTGCACTCTAACTGCGAGAACAATTAAAATTCGTTGCAGAAAAATCAAAACCAGAATTCTCAATCAATCCGGACCGAACACAGGCTACAGTTAAAGCAAAGTCCGAAAAATATTAAAAAACTACTGGCCCTCACCGCTTTAGGTGATAATGAAATTTAACCAAGGAACATAAATAATCACAACCTGAGAGTAGGCACGGTTCTATTCAACAGATTTATGCTTGGACCCAAAAGTACGGAAGCCTTCATATGTCAAGGGATACAAAGGCTGTTTGAAGATGACGTCCATCAAATCGACTCAATGTCCATCTTCATGAGGAAATCTCCCACACGCGCAACTCCGCTGAAAATCGCTAAAGTAACATTCAAACAGCAAACCATCCCATAAACAATTAGATTTGCAGGAACGACATCCGAATAGAGGAAGAACTGGCCGCTCCAATTCAATGTTGATCGTGCCAAATGTTTGGGCACCCAGCCAAATATTGTCAAACAGATCCAAATGCAGCTAAAAGGGACACAATAGCGAACAATACAAAACAAAATAAAAATGCATTAACTTTTGAGGTAACCACACACGCATTCAAGCGAACATGTCCACATTTCAACTTTCATCAGGAGGTACAGATTAGAATTGTCCGTTTTGGCATCCAAAGACACTAAGCCTCCAAAGCTCCAACAACCCAATTAACTGCCAAACCAACACTGGACCTAACAGCCCTCAACAAAACCGCAATATCCATGGAAATATGCCGAAGACCACTAGGAACCCTAAAGTTAAAACCCAGCCACATACAAACTGAACCACCAATCACTAAGAATCTTTCCGTACACCAATGTTTTCTCTATGAAAGAATTACTAGAATCCCTAGAAGAAAGCCCTAACACAGCCCTTGGAGATGAGGAAATCTCAAATTTCATCATAAGTAAAATCCACCCAAACGCCTAGAAGCTACTGCTAGACATTTATAACCGCATCTGGACTAATAGCTCCTTCCCGGATAAATGGCGTCAAGCGCTAGTCCTCCCCTTCTTAAAACCTGAAAAGGATCCATCGAACCCAACGAATTGAAATGGTAACTAGAAACAAACAACCTTCTGTCCTTAAACCAATATGGTTATAGAAAATACCGCTCAACACTAGATCCTCTAACCCTCCTTGACCACGACGTCAGCCGAGCATTCAGCGAAAGGAAATTTATCACAGCGGTCTTTTTTGACATTGCCAAGGCGTATGATACGGTTTGGCGACGTTCTATACTCAATAATATACACGAACTAGGAATTAGAGTTCCACTCGCACTCTTCTTTAAAAACTTCCTTAACAATAGAAAATTCAAAATAGATCTACATGGAGCCCAGTCTACAAAATTTTGCCAACACCAAGGAGTACCACAAGGAAGTGTGCTAATCACAACCCTCTTAATTTATAGCAATCAACAATTTGACTCTCCAAGTACCACCTACCTTTAAATGTTTATTATATGTGGACGACGTGGCAATTCGGCTCCCAGGCACCAGCGCAACAGAAGTATCATATCGCCTATAAAAAGCAATAGACAAAATAGAGAACTACTCAGTACAACTCGGCTTCACAATTTTAAGTAAAAAAACAACCGCCATATCCTTTACACGAAAAAACAAATTCCGCATATTCCATTGCTAATTGAACGACGCCCAATCACCTTTCAAAATAACATAAAATTTCTAGGTCTCAAATTGGATCATAGGCTTACATGAAAAGCCCACATCATAAGCCTCAAAAGACGGTGCTACAAAGCCACAAACATTCTGAAAAAACTGTCGCATCATCACTAGGGGGCAGACAGAAGCACCCTCCTGTACCTTTACGAGACTCTCATCTTGTCCAAAATAAACTACGGATGCCATCTGTAAGGAGCAGCATCAAAATCTGTAATCCAGGAATTAGATCCTCTACAAAACTAAGCCCTCTGTCTAGCCACTAGTGCCTTCAAATCAACCCTAACATCCTTACTTTGCGTCGAGACCGGAAAACTACCTCTGAGTCACCAAAGACAAGTTGTAGAACTCGAATACCTTCCACGTATTTTAGAGACATCACAACGGTAAGGGTTAAAAAACTCTTACAAAGTTTAAACTTGCCAGAGCCAAACATCCTCATTGACAACTACTATACTATTCCCCCATTGACTTTTCAACCTTCAGTAATATGTCAAATAACTCTCTCATCTTCGAAATCGACAATCATGCCCTTAGTACTATCCAACATTTTTCAGGACCACCAAAGGTCTCATCAACCATGTCAGTCCCTTTTCACAGATGGATCGAAGTCGGTAGATGGCATGGGATGTGCAGCAATTCTCCCGCACCACATACGAGCAGCCCGACTTCCGGAATGTGCTTCTGTCCTCTCGGCAGAACTCACTGCCATCTACATAGGTCTCAAGTCAGTCAAAACAGGTATCAATAAAACTACAATACTTTCATACTCAAACAGTGCGCTGACAATGATAAAATCACGCAGTAAACCAATCCACTAGCCATTAAAATTCAAAGAAAGATAACGTCGCTTTCAGGTAACGTAAGCCTATGCTGGTGTCCCTCTTATGTAGGAATAAAAGGCAATGAAGACGCTGACAGAGCTGCAAAATCAGCAGTCGCAGGCAACTCATTGCCCACTGAAGTAACATACCACAGAGATTATTACAACCTCTTTGTCGAGGCAGTTAAAAAACATTGGAAGTCGGAATGGTATGTACACTACCATAACCATCTACGACAAATAAAAGATATGGTCAACAAATGTAAGGGTTCTCCCAGAAATTGTCGAAGAAATGAAGTCGTCTTAGGACGCTTACGACTAGGACACACAAAGCTTACCCACAGCTATCGCTTCGCAAATTCTCCCGCACCACAATGCACTACCTACAACGCCCAGCTATCTATCTCGCATATACTACTAACCTGCGGTAGAGTCCACCGATACCGGAAAAAATACTTGGTTAACAGCCCAACACTAAAGAAAGTCCTTGGTAACGAACCCCAAACGAGTACGGCACTGATTGCATACTTAAGGAAAGAAAATTATATACTAAAATCTAGCAAAATAAAAGAAGCAAAACCCGATAAATTATGAAAAATTCGTTTCTTGAAATTTTAAAACCTTTTAATTCATGTACAATTTAATTAACAACCAGTCATTCATTTCAATTCACTTCATCCATCAGATCACCATTCACAACTCTTGACTATTATTCACGCTTTTAAATTTTAATCACTATAAAATACCGTGCCTGTTTAGGGGGCATAAAACGCTTAATAAATAAAAAAAGAGGTCGTGTCCTAGTCTCTGGATTTTTTTTATGTCCAGCAAGGTGTTGAAGAATCGGCCTATACCATTGATACGAGTGTATCAAGACTCGGTACATCGTGCGTTCAGGTCCTCCCTAAATAACCTAGGGACCTCTCGCCCGAATATACTCTCAATAGTTTGGTCAGGCAAATAATCACTCCTCGGAGGTTGTTATCCCGTGGCAACAACCATCCTTCCCATGCTCATCTCTACCTTAATGGTGAGGTAGGACTCTTCTAAATTCCTGAGTTGCTTGGATTTTATTCCTTTCTTGACGGCAATGGCGCTCCGTCGAATCTTTATTGAAAACGGTTTACTATTAGCACGTCGTAGTTCCATATCTTGATTATGTCTCTATTCCTGCTGCTACCGTGTTCCAAGATGAGTATTATATCTGCATCAATGTTTCTGAAGATGTAACCGTACGGCACTCTTTTCTTTATCCATCCATCGGTGTTAATGCTATAGATTATTAGTACGTATCTTTGCATATTAAGAATTGATCTACCTCTTCTTTGCCCTGGACTCCCTAGGGATGACATTTTAGGTAGCTGGTGATCGAAGGAAGTTCACTTGTTTCTTCCTGTATTGGTTCCATATTCAGGTTCTTTTTAGGTTTCTGCTCCAGGGGGGGGGGGGGGTCTTTGACCTGATCCACGAAGCCCTTTGGGATCTCGTTCTGGTTATTTTCTCTTCTTCTTCTTCTTTATCCTCCTCTTCCGAGTACGAGTCGCTTGTAGTCTTCTTGAGTATCATCTCAATTGTCCTCAGATGCGACCTGCCGCACTTATTTCGGGGGTTGGGATGAGGCTGCACTCATGTTGTGTATCTGAAGTAAGTGAGGTGTTTTAGGCACCTTAATCGTTGGAACATCATTAGCTTGTAGCAGCGAGTTAAGTTCTTTCTTATAACTTCCAGGATTTTCTATGTTTGCTATGCGTTCATGTATGAGGTAGGCTAAAATTTTCTAGCTATCCTCGCTATTCAGATTCATAGTAGGCTGGCTAGCATTGGGAACTTGATTGTTCTTGGATGTAGACCCCGTGTAGCTCTGGGTGCTACGGCCCGAGCTTCTTCCTCTTTCCATTTGACTTCCTTCCGTTTTGGGCAGTTGAACGTGAGAGTCCTGTTATCTCCATTGTAGTTCAGGCATTTCTTTGTGGTTGCGGCACAATAATTGAAGCGGTTAACCGCTTGCCCGGGGAAGGATTAACTTGCATGGTTTTCTAGTTGATAGCAAGTAAAGAACATCTGTGCATTGTGGAACTTTTCTTGCTCGATGTTCTCTGAAATAATACGCATATTGAAGGCGAGTATTCCATATCTGCTTGATTTTGGGGCCATTTTGGTGGAAAGGAAGGTGATTTTGAAGACGTGTGATTATTGGATTTAATAATCTCCTTTATTTTTGCCGAAGAATTCTGCTATTCAATCTCTGCTTTTAGTTCGCCGCTGCTCCTCTCTCCGATGACACTTCTATTTGCCGCCACCTGGGGAGGGGCTTTTGCTTCCAACCCAATCTTCTTCAGTATTTCCATGCCTCGGTTAGATAGTATTTCGTCAACGTCCTTCTTCTCAGTGCATAGCGCTACGTATTCGTTGTTGACTTCTATCAGGCGTATCAGGGCAACCTTAAGTTCTGCGGACAGAACTAGGTAAACCTAACTTTTGGACGTAACTGCATGGCCCCTCAAGGGGACTCTCTTGGTCTGGCGCTTCATTTCCTCTGTTGAGGGCCTTCTTCCTGAATGTTCCTTGTCCTTTTTCTTTTTATTTTCTTCTTCCTGTAGAAAAGTAGTTGAAAAAGCCTGTCACCCGTATTTACGGTGAGTGATATGTGATGAGTGGTTTTGATGAAAAAACAAAATGCGGTGTAGCGTGTCCCGGAAAAACAGTACTGCAATTGATGGGATGATGAAATGATAAGGGGATGGACCTAGGGGGGGATACTCCCAAGGGGTGAATTATGGCAGACTTGCTGATGGGTTCAGGTTGAATCAACTTCCTTCACGTAGGGTTGCCGCCCTTTTGAGGGTTTAAATTCACGACTGCATCGTCTATTGCATAGAGACGGTTGCAGATCCCTTTATGATTTGGGGCGGTAACCCCCATTAATAAATCTAGAAACTAAATCAACATAGTTCGTAGTCCGTCCCTGTTACGGGGAGCCTCTGAAATTGACTTCTGCTGTGGGCTACTCCTCAAACCAGCTTCCGCCAATTCCCACATTTGTGCCATATCACACTCGACTGGCATAGTTGGGACGAGGGTTATGAAAACTCCAGGTCCAAGATTGCACGGTGCTCGCCGGAGTGCAACGATATAGGGGGCTCAAGCGCTTATGTCAATTTTACGTGACCGATGAAAAAGGTTGTATTTTCTCTTTCCAAAGACAAACGTAGGGATGTTATAAAATAATCTGGCTTGGCTCGGGTGTCCATACTTCAGACGTAAGAATGCAGAAAAATATGAATATTATTTGGTGAGAAAATTTTACGCCTGAACGTCAAGTGTTAACAGCGAATAACTTTCCGTCATGGAATGATTTACGTCTTACGGGTGAGAAATTTGAAGTAGAAGTATGTCGTAAGAGCAGAGTTGACAGTCTGTGTTGGAAAAAGTTGTGAAAGGGAATAAGTATGAGTTAGAGTTGTGTGCTGCGTGCTGCGTGACCAGCAATCTATTTTCTTTCTTTTTATCACTGATTCTTTTACTTCGTTCTTCTATCCGCATAAGTTGAGAGCTATGGCGCCTCTTTAGCACTTTCTTTCTTCTCAGGATTCTATTATTGTTCTCTTACAGATTTTTATATCAGCTTTATTAAAATAGGATTGCAAACAACTTCGATGTTATGTATGGGAGCTGGTTCCCCTGCACCGGGATTCCAGCTCCTGAAGTTGCCTTTCTAGTTGTTTTTGTATTCTAGTGGGATTTCTAGGAGTCTTCTATCCTCTTCGTCAAATATGTTATTCAATTTTTCCCACACTTGGCTTGCCCTCCTGTGTAGGGACACGTTAGTGTTCGAGAGGTTGATCTCTTGGTGTAGGTTCCTAATTATTTTACTTTCTCGTCTTCTTGTGTCACTGATGATGTATACAGTTGAGTTTTGCACTCTCTGGAGTTTCAGGAAGCTATACTATATATATATATATATATATATATATATATATATATATATATATATATGGTTTTTCTAATCAAACATAAGCGATACAAAATTGACTAAGCATTGTTGAGATCAATTTTTGAAGGCAAACTAATGTAGCCTGTTTTTCAAACTTAGGCGCTACAAAATTGACCAATCATGGTTAACGTAAATTTTAAGGGAACTTTTACGTTAACTTATTTTTCATATATAAGCGCTAGAAAAGTAATTAACCACATTCTTATAAGACGGACGGAATTTGGATTCGTTTTTACAACGGAGAGCAGTTAGCGCGCTTAAGGAAAAGTTCACTTTTAATTAAAGTTAACATTAACTTAAAGAAAGAAGAAATATATGTGCCGACTGGACTGATTGGAGATTCCTCCTGTTTCCAGTGGGCGGGGTTCTTACCTTAAAGGGGTAATTTATCCTTAATTCATCCTTATTCCACGCTTCAACTTCCACTTACTTCACCGACTAAAAGCAACATAACACGACCACCGCTGCGCTAAAGGCCACTTAAAGTAGGCTATAGTGAACCCCGGAATGAAGCCGTAATAGCGGGCGCGAAGAAGGGATGTCCTTAAGACCACGAGCCCAAAATTCTGTGGAGGCGCTCTTAGCTTACGTTTATTTAGGTAGGGTGGTGGTGAAGTGCTAAAATAAGTAGGTAAATACGGAACCATAGGCTGCTAGGTGATAGGGAACGTTTTCACTGTCACTTATTACAGATTTAGAAAGGGAAGAAGAAAAAAAATAGGCTTCGGAGGAAGGAACGAAGTAAAGAGCGCTTAGGCGCTCGGCTAGCAAAAGGATGGGGAATCATCCCCCTCTATGGAAAGGAGGCAGCTTGAAATGCCTACGAGTACCTCTACGGATGATTGACCAGGAGATAAAACCGGATGAAGGAAAAATCTGCAAGACATTATTTGGAGGGATAAAGGTAGCCCTCGTCAAAATTATCGGCATCCCAAATCTCTACGTGGTAATTGCAACTAAGGAAAAAGAAATAGAAAAATTAGTGTCCCAGGAATAAATAGAGACAATAAAGAGAATAGGACTTACGCCCAAAATCCCGCCCCAGATAACTGCAAACAGAAGCATCATATGCAGGAAAGTGGACGTTTGGGTGGGTTCCCATGACAAAGAGGATACCAAAGAAGAAATGGAAAAAGATCCTGAAGGCATAAAAATAAATGAAATAATTAAATTTGGCCACCTCATACATTTATTTTAAATTGTGTGTGCAACAACAGATATGGCAGCAAAGATATTTCAACAAGGACTTATCATGTTTAACATGAGAATTCCACTAGAGAACATGGAGCGTGCGTAAACATATTAATATTCAAATGTGCTTCCGCTGCAATAAGATGAAGGACCACTTGACGCGTGACTGCACTGAGAAAGATACAGTATTTTCTTAGTGCAAGCAGAAGAACCACGAATGGAAACAGTGCAGGAAAGTACTAAGAAATGCATGAACTGTCATGGGCTACATAGGACCATGGCAATGGCATGCTCCAAAAGAAAAGAGATAATAGAATGAAATGAAAGAGAAGCGAGAAATGAAGAAGATACTAGAACAAATGCAACATAAGCGGGTTTGGCTAAAGCAACTGTAAAGCAAAGTTAGGCAGTACATACCTATGTAACTGTGCTACAGGGGGCATCAACAGAATTGCTCACATGCATACTCTATGCCCATATGATGAATATTGGGAAACCAGGCAATTTCGCTACGAGACTCAATACAATGTTAGAGAAAAATGGAATGAAGAAGATGTGGTTCCTTGACAACCTCCTCTCATCTGAAATCTTTAAACTCAATGTCGTTCAGCGTCGGCACCAACGAGCAATGAGGAACACACTACTGAAGAGAACGCAATTTCAAACATGTCAGTGCAAAGTAATGAAGTAGATAAAATAGTACCCATGGAAGCACAGGAATTAAAACTTAAAGTCTAGAGCGATGAATGCTCCCCCTTCCGAGAGGCAAGAAGCAAGACGACATCATTAAGGCGATTAAAAAATGAAAATGAAAATGGGCATTAAAAGGAAAGACAGGAGAAGAAATCCAGGATGAGGTACAAAAACTCTTAATGGAGGATAAAATTCGAATCTCCTCTGACGATTGTGTTACTCTCTGCTATTCTACATTTTAAAGTATAAAGAATGGTAGGTTTAAAGGCAACGAAGTAAAACCAAACGAGAGATCTTTTGACGACCAAACTTAATAAACAATGGGACTAGAAAGGAGAAGAAAGCTCAGCATTCTGCAAATCAACACTTGAGGATGGATCGGTAAATCCTCGATATTAGGAAATAACTTAAGAGAGATATATCCAGACATAATATTAATATCAGAACACGTAGTGAATCCAAAAGAAAAAACAAGGAAATTGTTCGATTACACCGTCATCAACGCGAACCTTTCAGGCGAGCGTCATGACGGGGTGGCCATAGCAATAAGAAGAGGGTTGAAGTTAAAAGAAGTTAATAACTTGGATGAGGCATACTTGGCAGGAAAGATTGAAACGGAATTGACGCCAATAATAGTAGCCACGGGATACTAATCACTAAGAAAAATTACCTTCCCCTCCACAACCTATTTAAAATCTTTGGCACAGGTTTCCCAACCATCTTTACGGGAGACCTCAATGCTAGGTGTAGTGCAAATGGATACCGCTCCGGAAACAACAGAGAAGTCAACTTAGAAATGAGGTTGGAAAGAAAGATTTTCAAGAGAATAGGGGCAGACTTTCCAACATATGTCACAGGTAATGCAGCTACAAACCCAGACGTCGTGTTAAGTAGCTTTAATATGCAATACAACATCCAAATGCAACCAGTTTCCTTTGCAAGTAGCGACCATGTTGGAACACATTTGCTCATGAATCAATATCCAATGCAGGTTGCGGTACCGGCGAGGAAGGACTACAAGAGAGCAAACTGGGCAGGGTACACACAAGATCTTAGTAACTTTGTCTCTAAGGATCTCACTGACGCCAACCTGGAAGATATTGAAGAGGAGAACTCAAGATTAACAAGAACGATCATTGACGTGGACGAAAGATATATACCAAAGACAAGATACCGTACCCTTCCACATCATCGATGGAAAGAGGAAATGAAGAAAAAGAATAGGCAGCTAAGAGGAAAACTAGACCAAAAAATTCTCCATGGACCAAATAAAGAGCGATACGAAGAAATCACAAGAGGGAGAGTAGAACTAAGGCATCTCATAGACGAACGGCAAAGCAACATATGGGATAGCCTAATAGAGAAAATAGACGAAGAAAGAAGACCAAAAAAGCACTGGAGACTCATAAATAGACTTAAAGACAAAATAACGAGAGAAAAAATAACAATTAAGAATGAACGGGGAGAAAAGATCTGAGAAGAGAGCACCAGAGAAGAACTCTTTCTTAATCACTGGAAATCAGTGTTCTCCAAAACACCTGTGGAGGACGACGACTTTAATCCAGAGATAGACGGAATGGTCCACACAGTCTTCCGAGAAAACATAAACAAGATCACTCTAGCACCAAGTGCAGAGCGAGAAAGAGAGGGGATCCTGGGTAGACGGGCCTACATAACAACGGAAGAGATCAAACGCGTAATACAATCATTCAAACAGATAGCGCTAGGCCCCTCAAGAATAACCAGAATTAATCTTACCAAGGCACCTAAAATAATCATCAGAGCATTAAATAATATTTTTAACGCGTGCTTAAACACCGGTTACTTCCCTGGTAGCTATAAACTAGCAGAAATGATATTCGCCCGAAAGCCAGGAAAACCACCCAACAACCTCTGCAGTTACTGGCCAATATCGCTATTGAACATTATGGGCAAAGTCTTCGAAAAAATCCTTACCAGAAGACTAAAATAATATCTTGAAGAAAATGACCTTTATAATGATTATAAGTTGGGATTCAGAAGAGGCAGAGACACAACAATGGCACTTGGCATAATAACAGAAAAAATAGCAAAGGCCCAAGCAGAGAATAACTACATCTATCTGTTCCTAAGAGATTCAGAAAAAGCACTCTACAAAGTCTGGGTCAGAGGAATGCAATATAAGATCTTAAATCTCCAGATGAATAGCAAACTGGACAGAAATTTCTACAGTTATGTCACAGACAGAAGAGGATATGTGAAGATTAATGGTTATTCAGGACCAAAATTAGAATTGGAAGCAGAATCCCGCAGGAGGGCTGTCTCAGCCCCACGCTTTATTCAATATACACAACAGACCTGCCACCACCAGTAATGCCTGCTTGCCTAAACATACAGTTCGCGGACGACATAGGCCAACTCGTCGTCACTCCGTACAGAAACATACGCTTTCAGGCAAGGACAACTGCTTTAGAAAGCAGCAACATCAACAACTACGAAAGAGATTGGAAGATAAGGACGAACAGGGGGAAATTTACAATAATCCCAATCTCCAGGTACAAAACAGCTGAAATTGTAGTTAATGATCAGAAATACAGATATAGAAGTGAGGGCAAAGTGCTAGGACTTAGAATGACAAAAAGAGGCTACAAACAACATATAACGGACAGAAAGCATATGGCGATTCCGATGCTCAGCCAACTGTACAATCTAAGAGGGTTAGGTATAAAAAATAAAAGAAAAATCTATCTTGCAATATAAAGAGAGGTACTACAATACCCGCCAAATCTAACAACGGTGAAACAAGGACCAAAAAATTGGAACTCTAGAGAATCCAAAATAACGCTCTCTACCTGATCACCAACACACATAGGAGAGAAAGGAGTAGACTACAGGATCTAAACCAAGAAGCATGATTAGAAACGCTCAATATCAACATCAGGAACAGAGTGGAGAAAATAGGGAGGAAGATAGACGATCTACTTCCGATATTTGCAGAGTACACGAAGACCAGACCTGGAGTCCTCTTTAACACTCGATTTTCCAGCGGCAGACAACAGCTGAGAATCGAGGAGGTTCTCATGTTTACTTAAGTAGAAGTTCAAAAAGAGAGAAGGAACAAGCATAACGATAAAGATATTAACCCGACTATATACAAACCCACTAAAGGAAATTACCAACCAAGACACAAGATTTATTCCCAAATATGACAACTGAATTTAAACAACCTAAATATGAAGAAATAACCGACTAAGAAAACAACACAGGTCAAAAGGATAAACAGTATTAATGTGAACAAAGTGAACTAAAAGTGTAATAAGTGAACTATATTAAAAAGTTTAACAAAAATTATATTGAAGTGAAAGTTAAGAGTAAAAGAGAAATTAAACGACTATAGTAAACTAAAAGTGTAATAAGTGAACTATATTATTTAAAAGTTTAACAAAAATGATGGTGAAGTGGAAGTTGAGTAGTAAAACAAGTTAACAGAGTAAAACTAAAGTGAAAAAGTGATAACAACAAGAGAAAGTGAAACAAAGTAAGGAAAGTAAAAACAAGTAACATAACAATACATAAATTAAGCTCATAGCTAAGATAACTCAAAACGGCAAGAATGCTAGAATAAACACTTGGATGAAAGAGGAAGAGAATAATAGAAGTAACAACAAGGAGTAACAACAATGAAAGAAGGTACCCTAGGAGACCTTACGGTCGATTCAAAGAGGGTACCTTTGGACTAGCAATCGAGCGGGCACAAGGCTGCTCAATTGTTTTGCGTCCCTAAACGGCCACTTTTCAAGACCTTGTCTAGTCTTGACTTGAACTGGTCAACAGATTCACTGTTGACAACTTCCTCTAGAAGTGCGTTCCACATACCGCAGATACTGTAAGTGAAATCATTTCCACACAGATTGCGGTTGTAACGCTTCAGTTCAAGTTTGAAGCCGTGATTGCGCGTTCTGTTCTCACTCAGTGTGAAAATATCCCAGGAGTCAACATTGTCGAACCCTCGAAGTATTTTGAAGACTTCGATGAGCTGACCACGCAGTCTATGGGTTTCCAGCGAGAACAGATCTAATTCCCTTAGTCTATCCTCATAACTTTTATGTCGGATAGAGGGAATCAGCTTGGTTGCCCTGGCTTGTACGCGTTCCAATCTCGCGATGTCCTTTCACAATGAAGGACTCCAAAATTGTACCGCATACTCCAGGTGCGGTCGGAAAAGTGAGTTCTACAGTCACAGTACAATCTCCTCGTTCCGATAACCAAACTGGCGCTTAATATAGCCTAACATCGTTTGGGCCTTTTTCTCCACCTCAATGCACTGTTTCGAGCATTTGAGGTCACTAGTGATTGTTACACCCAAGTCCTTCTCAGTGTCGGTGGATTCCATAGCAGTGCCCTTAAGTAAAAACTGAGATTGGGGGTTTCTGTGGCCGATATGCATCACTTTGCATTTCTCCACGTTAAAAGGCATTTGCCACGTGTCCGACCACTCCCTAATCTTCCCAAGATCTTCCTGCAGGCGGGCAGTATTTCCATCCTTTGCAACGTTCATACCAAGCTTGGTATCGTCGGAAAATTTGGACATCTTTGCAACCATGTCACCGTCCATGTCGTTGACGTAGATGATGAATAGTAGTGTTCCCAGGACAGAACCTTGAGGCACCCCGCTAGTAACGGGCACCCACTCAGAAGACTGTCCATTAACCACCACCCATTGCCGTCTGCCACTTAGCCAGTTCTCGATCCAGCCGGCTACCTTTCCGTCTATGCCAAGCGCTCGCACTTTCCGGAGAAGGCGGTGGTGTGGTACCTTATCAAAGGCTTTCTGAAAGTCTAGGTAGACCACATCCAGCGCTTTGTCCCGATCGTGCTCACTGAGAACAGAGATAAGGGGGTCCTCCCGCTTCTGTATTAGAAACATAGGTGTTAAAGTGGGAGAAAGGAAGAAAGCATGATGTAAATGCATGAAAGTGGTTCGGAATCCACGTTAATCAGCAGGTGATCTTTGTCCCTCGGGCAACGGTATTCCACCTTTTCGACCTTTGACTACCAAAGTTACTCTATCTGCCTCATCTCAATCTGTCCTCTATTAACTAAAAACTTCCCGTCTCCCACAGCTATAAACCCTCTTCTAAAGCTTGTTCCTGACTTCCCATTAAGCACTTCACTATCGGTTTACTTGAACTGAGAGTCAGAATTGTGCGGAGTTTCTCCAGTACCGATAATGTATGGAATTGATATTATTGTTAGCTGGTATTAGGGAACGTCAACACGAATGCACCAAGTTGTCGAAGGTATGGTTTGTCGCTGAACTTGCACATTAATTGCCGGTTTCTTCATTTGAATAATGACGACTTCGGCCATTCGTAATCTCCTGTGGTTTTGGAGTCTCAGGATGATGAAGGTGTTCTTATTCAGCATTTCACGGGTTAAGGTAGTCCAATGAGAGTGGGCATGTTTTTAAATTATTCCCTCTATTAAGTGAGCCATCAGTCGCCTCGACAGTGTTGTTGAGCTCACGCCAATGTACTCGGAATTGCGGTGTTCACAGTCAACGACTTTACTCGAATATTCGTACACGTCCTTAGTCTGCTCGATTTCTTCATAATGCAGTTATTTGTTTTATTAGTCTTGTAATATATTATCAAATATTTAACTCATAATATTTTTTCGCTATAGTTCACGGAGTGGGGAGGTTTGGGCGCTATATTACTTTTAAAAATCTTGTTCTCAACTGCACCCATGTAAAAGATGGCAAAACAGACACCGAGGTCTGACCCCATCGCAACGCCATCGATTTGCCCCTACAGCCGTAGCTGCCTGCAGTGTGCTAAATGGCATTGATTATCAGTTCGATGGTCTCATCCACGGGAACATTTGTGAATAGAGATTCCGCGTCTATGGAAGCGACTACGGTTACTGGTCGATAAGAATGAAGTATATCTAGAAAAGATGAAGAGGCTGGCAGCGTATAGTCTGATGCGGTGTGATTTTGAGCATATATATATATATATATATATATATATATATATATAAATATGGGGAGTGATACACAGAAACAGGAGAACAGAGATCTTACTGGAGATCACCTGGAGAAAAGTCAAGAGAAAAATACACTTCACACCGGCAAGGAATCGAACCTGAGACCCTGCTTTCTAGACTAGTGCGCTGCCAACTGAGCTACTGGGGCCAATAATCAAGGCAACACATTTTTATCAATTCAACCTCTTCGTTTGCACACCCAATGCCACCACCGAAATGAAACTGTGCCTGTAAGATGGTGAGGATGAAAACGGAAATGCACACATCCCTTCTTTATGCGACTGAAAACTATCAGCCTTTTGTGGTTAGTGCGGAAATTAGGTCCCATTGACCTTTACGCCTCTGAAACCATTTAAAGAAACGCAAGGATTTATGAAAAAAGGAATTTCAATTATGCAAAAATTGCGCTAGCTTTTTGGGAAATTCATCTTCAAACATCAAAATTCCAATTAAAATTTTAATGTTTTCTAAAAACCGAGGCTGAAAAAGGAAATAAATCAAATTAAACCGGAGTAAATAGGACTCTTTTACTGGATGCGTCTTTGTACTTCTTACCTCCGAAGTCGGTCTTGCAATAGAGATACAGGGTGTGTTTTTGTGTTTATTTGAGTGCACTTTTGTTCCTTGGTTCTTTTCAAGTAGTGGGGTGTTTTCCTTGAAACATCCTCTTTTTTCTTTAATACATCTTACCTACGAACAATTTACAGGATCTAATATTTTCGGGACGATTTTTTTATTTCACCTTTTCTAGTCTAAACCTTAATTACTTGTTTTTTTCTGTTTTATTTTTCTCCTTTTCTGTTTGGTTAAAAGTGGTCTCGATTGTTGTAGTTTTTTATTTTCTTTACTCATAATTTGTTTAATTTAGTTGTGTATTCAGCAATATTATAGACATTTTAATGCAAATCCAGCTTCGTTATATACAATAAGGCCTAAGGCATATATAAGAGACTGTACTTTTGCGGGGAAAAAATCCTAGGGTTGAAATTTTATCTTCTCTTATTTAAATTGCGTATATTCGTATGATGTTTAAAAATATATTATAAAACGCAATAATAATATAAAAAAATAAATTTCAGTAGATACTCAAATAACTTGATACGAGGATTCAACTAGATGTTTAAAAGATTGTTGTCCTTATGAAAATCAGCTTAAAATCACTAATCATATTTAACATTTTTTTATGTTACATTTTTTAATATAATATTAACGAATTTCTAAATATCTCAACTGAAGTCGTCAGGTTATTGGTTTAAAAAGCTTTTGTAAGTGTCATTGGCCATTCTGATCGAGCTTCTTTCTTTAAATGGGTCAATAATGTTATCCCTGAATGATTTATTTGCCTATAACAACACGAGAATTTATTGGATGTCAGCGTTTCGTGTTCAATAAATGTGATAACCGTTAATGTTTTAAATAATTTTGTTAATAGTTTCACAATAACAATTCATGTCCACCAGATGAAACAAGTTTCCTAATCACGACTACTTGGTTTATGTTGTTCCCTTTTGGGTAATGTAAAAAAATACTCCTTCTTCTATAGTAAAATGTTTCCTAATTCGCAAATAAGTTGAAAAGCATTGCCATACGAGCCTCCGCATTGATTTTCAATAATCATTCAAAATGTAGACGAAGGATTTGATGATCAGGTATTAGAAAAGTATTTTCAGATTACAAAGCGATATCATTTCCTTGATTCAAGATGACGTCTTTAGTTTTTCATCTTTATGATTTCATCTTTGATTGGGTGAAGTTAGGGCATTGAATCTTTCTTTTCATCAGCAATAAAATTAGATATTTTCAGCATGTAGCGATTTTAGTCTGCATTTAATATAAACTGAACTTAGTAAATTTAGAAAATAGTCCAAGAATTCCTAGCAGTGTAATCAAGGCTGTTCTAGGAAATAGTCCTATTTCGGAAATACGGCTATAACTCATTCATTGTTTATTTTCTCTTAAACTTCCTTAATTTTTTGAAATAACCATTTAAGAAAAATCATTTTAAAGAAGAGGTCACCGTTAATTTTCGATACAATATACAAAAAAGTATTTTCTTTTTTGGGTCACCTTAGAAAGGACTGAGGATTCTATTGAAGACAAGTTATTCCAAAGAATCGCTGCATCCCGATTTAGTGATTCTCCTTCTCTCTGTGCCCAGGTGCTCATCTTTCCATTTATGCCAATGACTATATTATTATTGTTGCATGCATTTGTCTGTGAATCTCTCTGTATCTCTCTCTCTCTCTCTCTCTCTCTCTTTCTTTTCACCTTCTCCTTTTCCTATGAATTCTCTTTCTTCTTCTTCCTTTCCTTCCCCTTCTCTTTCTCTCTTCAGCTCTCTCTCTCTCTTTCTCAAGCAATTTGTTGATGCCCCTTTTTTGGAGAAATTTTTGCATTGTAAATTTTGGTGGAATTTTGCAAATTCTTTTCTTTCGCACATTGGGGCTACATCCCACGGTTCTATAATTCACTTGTCTATATTGACTCAGTGATATATTTCTCACCATAGCCACTTCTCTTTCTTTCACTCTCTCCCTATGAGAAATTTATAAACCTTTTAGTGATAAATCTTATGAAGAAGATTCTTTTACTCTGTACAGCAGTGTGCAAAGCACTTGATGCGTAATTTTATAAAACTGACCTCTTCATTTATTCTCTTCTGTTTGCTTAATATCAATGCACATTGTGATGGAACTGCGTTGTACCTACATTTGTGTGCATTTACATAGACAGAATAGAATTTGAAATTTAAAATTTTGACCCAATAAAAAATGAATAGGTATTCGTGGTCCTTCAGTAGGGCGAAGTGGCAAGTAACTAACAAAAGTTTAATCTTTTATGTGATTAGGCAGAATTATGAACAAAAGCAAGTTAATATTAAAATAATTGGCCCTAAAATACCTAAGAGTCTCGAATGCCCTTTTTATGCGAAAATTGCTAAAAATGTTAAATTCTGAGTGAAGAGGAAATTATCTAAATCATGATCTAATTCATTCTATAGACTCCTCCTTACTTTCCATGGTAGCATCCATCGAGTCTGGGAGAGAGACCACTTTTCTAATTCTCATTAAAATTGCTTTTACCCGCAGTGTAAAAGTCCGTTTCCGTGAAGAGCTCAATATAAAATTTGTATTTTTATTGTTATATCGCCTTCTCTTGTAAATAAAACTATATGATAATAACGACATGCATTTGCCGGAAAAAATTTATGTTCCAAACTCTTTCCTTCTATTTGCTAATCTGTAATACATTGATTCCACTACTCGATGAATCAGTTTCTTTTAGATTTAGAGGGCATTTAAACACTTTTTTCTTTTTGCGAGACAAATATACAGTTTTCGAGGGGAAAAAGTAGCTGCTGGGTATAAATTTGGCGACCATGTTAAATATACAGTTACACATACTAAGTTTCTTTAAGTGGTTTAACTCACTAAGTGTATATGTTCTATGTTATGTCATGTTTATTTCGCATTTTCTGAGATCATTTTCAATATCTTGCTGTTGTTTATATGTAGTACTCCCCTGTGCTAGCGGTGTCTGCTGTTGTGCCTTCAGATTTTATATATGAGTTTACCTACCCTGATCCAGGTAGATGATATTTCCTTTTATTCTATTTCGGGTGCATGGGATGAACCAAGGTATGGAAGAGATAAGGATCTGGATGGGGGACCCGATGAATTTTCATCAGGCCCCGCATTCATTACTTTCCTCTCTCTAGGAAAATTTTTGTAACATACTTTTGATAAATAAAAGACATTCTTGAGAAATCTTGTGACTGTAAAGAAAGAAAGAAACAGCAGTTGGGGCTACCATTGGAGATTCTATCTGCCTTTGGGTCCGATCGTGTATAGGTGATTGGTGTGGCTGTTAAGAGTAGTTTGATTGCAAATGATGAAGATGTCTTTTCCATTCCAGATTCCTATGGCACGTGAGTGGCAGCGTGAGAGTTGACTCCAACACTGTCCTAGTAGTTCAGAGCAAACAGCGAAGGACGGCAACTTCATTGAAAGAATGTGTGTTCCTCTCCAACGGACCAGAAATCCTAACCTAGAAAGGCCAAAGTTAAATTGCCAACGTCGTTACGAGCACAGTAGTGATCTACCCTATTAAGTGTGAGCGCACAGAAATTCTGTATATGAGTAGAAAAAGATTATGTATTTTTTGTATTTGTTTGGGGTTATCGTAATTTCTTTTCTTTCTATATATATATATGGGGATCTTTTTTCATCTAAAAATAAAGTTAAAATTAGATTCACTCTCATAATCCCTTCAATCACTCAGGCAGCTTTATTTTACACTGCATCAAGTGCGACTGCAGGAAATCTGAATCGTGCCACCACACTGCAATAGTTATGAAATGGAAGTTATATTGTAAATTAACTCCACTTGAAATTCATCCAATTGGAGTGGTCCAACTACTGGATTGTATCCGGGTGGAATGCTCGTGCCATAGCCACTTAGGAGTGGTTGAATACACATCAATTGCTTTCTCTTGTCATTCAGGGTGCGTATAATATATTTAGAACTACATCACTCCTTGCTTGCTGTTTCTTTTTGTATTTTTCGCGTACAACCAACACAAGACATAATTTTATACTGTTTTATTTCTTTATTTCACTCAATTAATTAATTATATACTTTTACTAAGAAATATGGTAAAAATAAGTATATTTAATGAAAATCATTCAGGTTTTGTAGAATGATGAGCAAATACAAATACACCACCAGGTCAAAGCATAATGGAGAATATAATGTCATTAAGGAAGAAAAATTATAATAACGGTACTAACCTGAATAAAAAGGAATTTATTTCGTTTATTAATGACAACGAAATTATTACCAAAGGAAAATCGTAGGCAAATAAATTGTTCAATATCATTTGCCCGCATTTAATACCTGAAAAAATAGAGTGATATCAAAATATTCCGCTTCCATTGCGTTTTTGCTTTAATTTCTTTGATGTTAACTTCAGGAACTCGAAAGGAAGGTCAAATACCGAAGAAAATAATATTAAAAGTAATCTGGAAACTTCCAACTCAAAGCGCTATTTCCCTTTTAGAAGACAGTGAGGTCGAAAAGGGATTGAAACTCAAATAGTGAAAGAGAATGCAAAGGGATAAACAAGATCAAGTTAATTTTCCACTTTTCTAAGAACTAAAAGTCGCCAAAAACTACATTAATATAAACATCAGCAAATCTGCACTTGGCAAACATAAATTATCAGAAATATTTACAATGAAATGTATTATATTCACCTTCGATTCAAGAGAAAAATTAGATAAAGGATGATAAAGGTTGAAGGCGCGAGAATGAGGCCTGGAGGTCCTCGTCAAACCGTCCAAAGAAGTTAGGTAGGATAAAGTAAATCATATTACAACTGACGTTTCGATCCTCTGGAGCTTCCTCAGTGTAACAATAATCTAAGACAATAAATGAACGGAGCTGCGGGCTAGTCTGACCATATGCTTGCTTAGAAAAGTTTAAATGGTAGGTAGTACGAAATAATAATATAAATAAATATAAATTGAGGGGCTTTGTAACACTGATCCGCTCTCCTATATTTACAATCCTTTATTTTTAAGGAAGACCTATAGGCTTACATGGTATCCAAACCACGCGGTCCACTACATACCTATTCTTTTTGCTTACTCTTTTGTCAATATGAAGAAGGGCACAGGTCTGTCATCGTTAGGTAGAGGTTCTAGCGGAGGGAGGCCAATTGATTCATCATCTTCGAAACCACCCGAGACCCTACCACCATCTGATGCAACTCTATTGACTGCGATATCAACAAAGAGGAACTTGTAGTCAGCATCAACCAAGGTCATCATCACTATCGAATGGAATCCTTTTTAGCTGGAGTACAGCGACTCTCTCCTTGATGGTACTTGATAGTCACATGCTCGCCATCCATAGCTCTAACACAGTGTGGGAAGTTCCACCTCTCTTCATATACGAGTATCTTTACATCCTTGTTCCAATCTTTTGTTATAGTTGGACAAGCCTTGACCTCTGCTATATAGACATATATGATGGCCTTACAACTTCTGGAATCCATTTGGAGATGGTGCTCTTGTCAACTTTGCAGGTGGCCTTCAAAGACATGTAATTTAGAAAAAAGCGATGCCTAGACCCGGTGCTTTGCCAGAGTTAAAAATCACGGAAAAGTTTATAATTCCATCAGTCAATCCTCCTTAATTTATATATAGAACTAAATCCTTGCTTTGTAAATACGAGGCCTATCTTGGATCGTGACAGCATACAGTACATGCTCATATTTGTGCACATTTCAGTATTAGCAATGAAACAGAATCCCTCATCCCGAATCTTGGTCAGCCCCCTATCAGCTGGAATTCTCAATTTCACCAATTTTCTCACATAAATTATTTTACATCCATTGATTTGCTGATGTCTGGATTGTAGATGCTGCCAACATTAAAATTATTCTAACAATCGCTTAATCCATCTATTTTAAATTCACAAAAGAAACTAAGTCCAATATTAGTTTTCTGTTCTCTTATTATTACAAATATAGTTATATCCATTCCTTCAACTAAACAGTAATATATCAAAGTATACAAGTTTTCTGCTTCGATAAACATTGATAAAACAACATAACACGGTTGTCTTGAATCATAATTGTAGGGGGTTATTATTCATCCTTGGGCGTGATCCTTGAAATTATACAGAAATTGGATTCTTCTGCGGATACCATGAGGGCAGCACCAGTTTCACCGTAGCGTTATGTAAATATGAGTTCGTGATTAAGACACAAATTCTCCATCAACAGGGTTTAAGAATAAAGGAAATAGTGGGGAATGTTTTGCTGTGAAGGCTGGTAGGGAATAATAGCGGTGTTGAATGGGCTATTGCGCTGACGATGCGTGTGGAATTACTTACTCACACAGGGCTGACTACATATAAGCACATCCGCTCAGTGGTCGAACACCTCGCTGCAATATAATTGCCGTCTCTACAACAGAAATCCAACGCAATAAACATTAGGCTAGCAAGAGCTCTCTGATCTCTATCAAAAGCCCTTTTATTCATCTCTTTTTATCATCCTTTTTCCTCGGTATTCAGGTAAAAATTAGTTAATAACTGGAATCATCTGTATGACTCATTTTTCATTACTGATATTCAAAATATCGGAATATTTATTTAACCTTTAGTATTTCTGTATTATTGTTTAAAGTAATAATTTACAACACAAGTGTTTTCATTAAGAAATAACTGACTGTAATATTTACTCTTTGTATTTTCAAAAATATCACAAATTCTAATGTAGGACTTTTGAATTCTTCCTTATTTATATATAGAAGTTTTTCTGTTTGTTACGTTTAATATATGTTTGAGATTCCTTGTACGACTGCTCTTATATATATGCATAGACGTAGATATGATTAGTAATCATACCCCAATTACAGTTTTTTTTTCAATTCGCCAAAGTAAATTAAGGTGATTCACAATCCGAAATATAGGCGGATCTAAATAAACGTCTCTCATATAAATATTCACCTATAACATTGTATAATCCTTAGGTTTGGTTACGTTTAATTTGTATTTATTGATAAGTTGCTGCAGCAATCGTGTGTGGCCATCTTTTTTGTAGGTTGATGTGAAGGCTGGCAATTAGTGTTGAGCGAGCGAGAGATTGTGTGATTCGCAATTATTGTCCCTTTCTCGTACGTGCGAGAATATGTATGCCTAGAACGGCGTAAGAATGCTAGGTGTCGACATCATCTGATTGACAGCAGGCCCTGTACCAGAAATTTACCACAAAACCTTTGTCTAAGATGTATTTACTTTCTAGGTGGAAGGCAGAAATTTAAAGTAATTAACCAGTCTGTTTAAACTTATATTAATTATTGATGGAATAGCCTTGATAACTATCTCTTCGCTTTAAAAAGAATCACAGTACGCTTGGTTGAATTTTATGTTGTTAGCGATCCTCAAGGTTTCTGGTTGAACAGCAGCCCCAAGTATATAATTTGGTAATTGAGTTGGTCTATTGAATGAAGTTCAGTTATGTATTAACTTTGGATATTTCGACTGTAAGGCAAATACTTACCTGTTTAAAATGCTAATTCATTCATTTTTTAAGGGAGCTCTAAAACATTTAGTTAAACTTTGATAGTCGGAGAATCTTAAAAGTCTACCTTATGGTGAGATCTGTCCCAAAATAGGAAAGTTTAAAGAAAGGTTTGATCTTGAATGTAAATTATTATTATTTTATTAATTACATGATAAGAAACTTTGATAAAAACTAAAAGTCAAAATTCCCTATCATGATGAGAGAGCACTTTTGCCAGATAAATAATAAGCGCGTTAATTCCAGCCCCAAAACACTCAGAAAATCATTCTTTTACAGTAACTTAGCGTAAATGAGCAACAGTCAATTACTTTCAAATTCTACAGTAAGATGCTACCCTTTTTCCACTATATTTTTATTTACAGTATCAATTGCTACTAAAAATATCAAAATCCCTTTAATTTCTTAGATGTTTAAATGCTACTGAGTATAATTTCATATATGTAGGGAAACAAATAATTTTATGATAAAGAGAAAATACTAGGTAACCCGCTAAACGGCATAAAAGGTAGAAATATATAACTCTTAGAATATAATTTATTTTACAAAATCCCCTAAAAATCATTTAAAATAACTTCAAAATCTAAAAAAAACATTAGAATTAACTAAAAAATAAATGAAGCCATCACTAATGAGATCTATTCCATCGTATCGATAATATGAAAAGAACTCACAGATGAGGAGAATGGAATGCTTTGAATTCAATGTAGAGGAATTAAACTGAATAAATTTTAAAAGATTAATAATTCATAATGAAATAAGTCTATTCATTTGATATTAATTAAGATATTTATGCAGAAAAATTAAATATTAAAAGTATAAGAATTTTTCGATTTTATTATGGGTTGTATTTTTCTTGATTACCCAATAGTATTTATTATCAATTAAATCCAAATGTTAAATACTGCTTAAAAGTAAAACCTAGCATCCAAAATAGACTCTTGTATCACCCCTGGAATGCCCTGAAGGCTTCCGCTAATTGTTCAGTATTAATCCATGGTTGTTCATATCTCTAAAAGTATAAGTGGGGAGACCTAAAATCTTTTGACCATATGCCTTCTTTATTGCTTTTAAGCAATAAATGAAGCATCATTCGTTTCCATTTCTTTATGTTTATTCTTTTTTTTCCTCTTATTTTTTGTCATTGTTTGATTACTTCACCTTTTTCATTCTCTGAATATCAATAAAATCTTCAGATTCAAATTTGTACGAAGAATTTCAGAGCGTTCAAATCACCTAGAACTTTACTTACTGATATTTTTTTTCACCTAAAAGCGAATTCTTTCTAGCATTTACTTTTAGTCTTTGACTCTCTCCCTAATATTCCATACATTTATATTAAAGCTATATTTCTGATCTAATGCAAAGGTTCTTCCTAGTAGAAAATAAACAGGTTATCCTCGAAAAAATATAAGTCAAGCATTTCTAAATTTCGGCGCATTAGTTGACACTGTAAAGAGGATTTCCCGGTTTAAGTTATTAAATTATTTTATCGATAACCTCTATGGTTTTAAGGTTGAAAGTATGATGGTTATTAGTGGGTCAGTAATCGGGTGCGATTTATTGGCACCCGATATCTAGCACGTAATTGTTCTCGGGTTCGAATCCCGGTGGACGGCTAAGTTTTTTCAGAGACCTGAAATTTTTCTTTTATATATATATATATATATAATTTCACCAGGAATGAGAATATATAGAATGCGGAAAAATTCATCTACATTGATTTGATACAAATAACGTTTCGAGCTGTCCGCTAATCTTCGGGTTCTATGATATAAAGGAATACATAATTTACAATGAATTATAATATTAAAAAATTTGTCTAGAAATTAGAATATTAAAAGTGTTGACAAATATCTACAAAAAGAGAGACTTTTTCCTATAATATAAAACCTAAGAAAATACATAATTTATAATGGGTTAGAATATTAAAAATCCTCGAGGAATAAAGGGGAGAACCATCAAACCACACCATTGTTGGTCTGACTCCAGAGAGAAGTGGGGAGAAGGGATTGAAGGGGACATTGGTAGGATTGCATTTGTAGTAGAGTTATGTCATAATTAGGTGAGCAGCGGACGAGTCACAATTAAGACTAGGGGACGGGATTTAAAATAAAGGATTTCTAGTATTCTTAAGATTTGCTCATTGTTATCTTCATCAATTATTGTAAAATTATCTATAGTTATATCCGCGTTGCATTTGATTGCATGTGCTCTGATAGGGGATGGTTCTTTACGAATTAGTGGTTTTTCAGTAAGGGCGCTGATTCCCATGTGTTAGGAGAAACTTGGTCTCAGAGAGCCAATCGTGCTGTCTAGGTATCTTCTTTGGAGACACCGAGGACAATGAAGTTCGTAAACAACACGACTGCTCATCCCTAGAGGAGGTTTGTCTTTTCGACTGAACCAACTAGCAATATTGAGTTTGTTAACAAATACTAATTAGTATTTGTTAACAAACTCAATATTGTTATTTGGTTCTGTTTTGTTTTAGGCTCTTAAAAATGAAACAATTACCTCTTGAACAGCGCAGATTTCTTGTGATTTAAATGATTCGACATGGCTCTATAATAAAATCAATTTGTCATTTTCAAGCAAACTATGGTATATGATTAGACAAAAAAAAATCCAAAGAAATTACGCCAAGTGAAATGTATAGAGTAGAATTCCTATTTGAATAAAAAAAATTACGGTCGTAAGAAAAGTGTGATGACGGAAACGATTATTGACAAGATAAGAATTTTTGTTGATTCTAATGAAAGAAAGTGAGAGAATTAGAGGTTGAGACACATTTGAATAGAAAAGCTGTGCAAACTATTCTAAAAAAAAAATCTTAATTTAAGGTTATTAAAAACTCAATGTCATCAAGAAATCTCAATGCAGGATAACAACGAAGGTTAGCATTTTGCTTCAGGGTTAAAGAAATGTGCGATGATAAACAATTATTAATGAATAACACAATTTTCAGTAATTGCGAGGTAACGAACTCTTAGGTCCACCTTGAGTGTTCCCCTCCTCCTTCAAGCAGACACCACGTGGGCCTAAGCTAGATCTCTAAACGCAAGGATAGAGAACGATTCTCGTGTGGAAAAACTTCAAAGCAGCTGGTAACCCCTGTGTTTGATCAGTCGGCCTATCCTCCACTAAGACGCATTTTCAGACTCTCTCTCGCGTACACGACAAGTTAGACCCGAGAAGAAGCTTCCTCGATCGTCTTATCTCGCTTGGGCCTAAAGAGACAGGCCCTAATGGTTACTTCCAAGAGACTGCCATACCTGGAGGCTTTCTAGCAGGGTATTTAACCTAAGGTCAACCGTTAAATGTGAGAGAGTAAAACGCACCCTTTCGCAAAGATAAAGCCCCTCGTCTCGACTCGAACCTCATGGTTACGTCTAGTTGCTAGACAGATTGTCGTGAGTTTTCCACAGTCAATCGGCAAATTCGTGAAAAACGACTCTTTCCTTTGAGAATTACGCGAAGCACTCATTCCATCCCGTCAAGGAAACCTTGTCCCTCGTCTGACATTATCTTTCCCAATTCGAGAGTGTCTCACCTGGCCTGGAAATTACCGTACTCGTACCCCAGGTAATTCCGACCCCTCCGTCAAGAGTACAATGCCCCTCGAGCCACAAAACTAGCTCGGCACGTAAGAATGGCTCCTCTCACCAAGAGTCAAGCCGTCAAGGTAAAACCTTTTTACCCCTTTTCGAGAATAATCCCCTCTTTGTCCGCGCCATCTGATACCCTTCTCCTGACCTTTTAATTGGACTCCTCAGTGTTTACCATCATTTTATCCAGTCTGACCCATTCCTATATGTTGATATCCTTTAAACTGATTAATATTTTTAGATATTATTTCATTGAGAGCGACATTATTCTCCCATTCTGTTGGCTTTGTAGACATTTCCATAATTAACATTATTAGTGTAATTAAAGTTTAATTTTGTTTTTAATCTTTCAATTACCTTGAATGAAACCTGGTATTTAAATCGTACCTTTGGCCACCTATTAGTCTCCTCACACACTCATCTCTTATTTGCCCTTTGCAGCTGGTCTATCCATCTGGCTGCCTTCAACGTAAGTAGACTGCATTCTTTGCAGCTAAGATATCCCTTCACGAATACCACGACAGTGATGATTGTCACGTTTACCTGAAAGGCCAAATAAACAGAAATATCAAAACTGGCCAATAACTAAGGCAAATAATTACTTTAAAAAACCTTTGCACTCACCAAAGATAGCAAGTATGGTGTAGAGTAGTGGAAATAAGATTCATGGGTCGTATTTCTCTGAAGACCATAAAACAGGACAAGCTCTGTTCATTAACGCTGCCAGATATCTTGGCATGGTTTTTGAAAGATGGTGCTATAGCCCATACTGCATGTGCCATCATGAAAATTGTTGAAGGTTCGATTTCCTCAACGACTAATGTCACACAGGGTCAATTTCGGCTGTCGACCAAGTGACCTTTAGACTCCTCTCTGTGGAGTTTTGTTAAAGAAAGCCTATTTCAAGCTGCACAATCTAATATCATAGAACTGATGAATGAGTTTCGAGAAATCATTGCATCCATGAATGTTAATATTCTGTAGAATGCACAGAGTCCGTTGGTGGTCATTTGAAATGTTAAAATGTTAGCAAATAAAATTTCCAGTATTGTTATTTGTAATGATTCTAATTTCTACATTTAATCTTTAATGGCTAAAAAATTACAGCATTATAAATAGGCACATTTTTGCCTGTATATAAATATATTCATTAAAACTCAAATAATCGTATCTTTGTTTGTTTTGTTTATTTGGTCTTTTGTCGATAACCATAGGGACGACTAAAATATCTTTATTGCCTATAGTATCGGTATCAAAAAATATTGATTTTATATTGTCGACCACATATGAAAAGACACTAACGATCGACGCCTAAGCTTAACTATATTAAAAATTCGTATTCATTCACATTAAATTTCCCTATAAAGTATTGCTGTTCTGATTTCTTCCATGATTTAGATATTGCAAAATCGTTAGAATTTTCAGAGCCATGAGACTCGCGAGATCCTTGAATTAATTTCTAATACTACGTTTGTTGAAAGAAAGAAACTTTATTCTTCCGATTTTGTGTGTCTAGTGATGCACATTATTTATACTGCCACTTTCGCTGCGCTGTAACTGTCTGGAAAAAGATGCATTTATATTTGGGTCGCACTTTTTAAGCTAAAATATGTAGTATTGTTGCTAAAATGGCTCCCGAAAGGTTGATAAAATGTTCGGCAACTTCTTGGAAAAGAAATTTTAAAAAGTTTTTTATGTACTAATCTCTCTGAAAGAAGCTGTTACCTCAAACCAATCGCAACAGTTTTTATGTTTTTATTATTTCTCAATAACGACTTTTAACTGGCAAAATGCTGTTACAACCCAAGATAATAAACAATATTAGTGCCCGCATTGAATCTAAACCTTGTAAAAGGAGTAGCTTTGCCTGCAAAGTCAAAATCGGCGGATAATATTACGTTTTCTTCTAGCCTGTCACCTGCCACTTGGTTTGGCAAAATTGAATCGCGAAAGAAACGAACGTAATCCTCTCCCATATCTTAGAGGGAAGCAAAAACACAGTAACTATTACTGCTTAATATCGAAAGTCTCTCCACTGATTGGCTACTGATGGTATATCCTTGCACCAGCTGAATGGCCTCGTCAGATGAGAAGATGCTAGCGCTGCCGCATCTTGAGGCTCTTTTTCATTCAGTCATCGAAAAATTACTGTCAGCTAGTACCTGCATCAGGTTTAGCATAAATTAGCCTGTTTTAGCCAAACAAAGTCGATAACACTGTCATTGATTGCTACAATAGGGAAACTTCTTTGAATTTTCCTAAAAGTGAACAAGAAGAAAACTGCCATTTCAGATTGCCATTTCGGATTCTCTTGAAAAATTTAAATCATTCAAGATTAAGACTCCGACACTCTTTTCTTTGTTGATTATGTTTAAAATTGGACTCCGCATTTTAGAATTTCTTCTCTGATATAATATCCTGAACTAATTTTATTTGCATCTAAGATATTTCCGAACATTTTTCTATTATGTCAAATTGCAAGTTTACACAGGTACTAAGTTTTGTGGACCTGCTGATGTTTGTTAATTCAGCAAAGTTTAAAATTATACAAAAAAAATTCGTGTGAAAATAGTTTATATTAAAGGAAGCAAGTGACAGAACAGATCATAAAAGAAGGTAGCTAGTGCCTTTGGTATTGATGATTTATTTTTAAAGAGAAAATCTCTTTTCTTACAATTTTCGTGACAATTTAAATCTAATTTTGCACGCCTCTACTTTATCTGAGCGACTTTAGCTTTATTAAATCGATATGTTAAGCGATTTCAAAAGCCCTTTAGAAATCGAAAAAAAATGGATCTACAGTTTAACTTCATCAAGTATGTTCTGAACTCATATAATCTTTGCTCTCTACTGTTATTATTTATCCCATGATCGATAGCTAAAGTTATATACATATTATCTATATGGATGTATTTCATTAATGCAAATAGTTAATTTTTTATGTACTAAATAAAACTCAACCAACTTTCTGCGATAATATCAAAATCTTTTCTTTCAATTGAGACCTTCAATTCATCGATCACGTATTCCAAGGTGCGCACGTTTTGGTAAAAACATTAATTTTTCGTGATAGATTTCTTAAATATTTTCGTGTGGATGATTTTTACTTTTTATGAAAAAAACTCTCCTCATGTGCTCTCTAATCTCTGATAATGTTCTTTAGGGAAATCCAATGGGATAATTAAAGTCTTCTTATTTTTGCCGCCCCATTCCCGTCCACTGCACTTACAAAGCTTGTCTCATGAATTATTAAAGTGTGACCCTTTTTCCGGACAAATAATTTAGAGTTGTTTGTGTATAAACCCTTTCCAGAGAACACTAAATTCTCCCAAAAGGCTGGAAGGAAAAAGATTTACATTACCTAAGCTCAGAGGAGAGGTGGTTTTTAAGCAAAACTTAGGCGCTTAAATAGAAAAACGCTTCACTGTAAGTTTTACAACAGCAACTAAAGGATTAAAATTGGGAAAATTACATTTACTTCGGGTCGTAGATTGCCTGGTGGTATATATATATATATATATATATATATACCTTATCTATCCCATGGTGGAAGGGGAAGTTCAGAGGCGTGACCTTCGCTCGTCACTGCTCGATCCAGACCAGAGAGAAGCTTAGTATTGGGTGAATGGAGATTTCGGAAAAGTGCGTAGAATTGAACAACTATAGGAGCGAGTGCGGTTGGCCATTTTGATGATGATGAATGCTTAGCGGTTTTGGATATAGAAAGTTGCAGTACAATAATAAACTTTACTAATTATAAAAATACAATATACAAATAAAATGAGATTGGATACTTAATGAAAATGGATACTTGTTATTTTCCGTTGTCAGACTAAGGGTTTCGGGGAGTGGATAGACTCAGTTTGGAGTCATTGAGCGTCTGATGATGATCCAATGTACTAACAAACAAGTGACGAGATGAGTGGATGCAGATCCACGATTTAAGTCGTCTTGAGCCTATCTTTGGGGTTTGAGGTCTATGGAAAACGACAGGGGCAAGAGGGACATTGCACAGATTATCTCTATCGATGCTTTTACCTCGAAAATTGAAATTTGAGGGAATGAACGTGACACAAGAGAACGGAGCCGATTCCAGCAATAGCTAATTGACTGGAGCTGTCTTTCTTTGCAGTGAATTTTGCTTTCACGCTCGAGAGAGGAGGTGGACGGAGTCGAATCGAGAAATACTCATGTCTCGTTCTAAATAGCGGGCTTATATTCTCCGCCCTCTCTACGGTCCATACTTATGTTTTATTACCGCAAATAGCTCAATTCGTCCAGGGTATGGCTCGGCGTTCTTGACTTTATGGGGCTTCACGTTTCACGTGACGGTTTTACTCTCGCTTTCTGACCTTTCCTCCCTTGTCAAGATGGAACTTCTGGCAAGTGACATCAGACAAATGACGAGTGGAGCTTACGCATCCCAATTTTTTTCGATCTCTCAAAGGAAGGGTTTGGAGAAGGTGGGGGGCGCACAATGGGAAATACTTGATATTAGTTCGAAGCGACCTCCAGTACCTAAAAAAAATTCAAATTTGAGTATCCATATATTAATAATTATCCCACCGCCTAAAGAATGGTTATATTACAAAAGAACATTAACTTACAATGACCACAGTGCTTTGAAATAATTTTAAATAGAGGCTTGATCACCTCAGGTTAATAAAAATCTGTAACTATATAACAAACGAGACAGGGATAAATAAAACGAACTATATATTACAAAAGAAAATCAAATGCGCTAGACCAAACAAAAAGGCTACAGAATCTTTTTGCTAGTGAAATAAAAGGTATTACAAACTATAGATACAAAGACATACAAAAAAAAATAATCATAAAATTTGAAAGGGTACCACTAAGGCTCTCTGGAAAACAGTTCTCAGATCCTTTAATATACAATATTTTAAATTGGAACTCCTGGAGGATCAAAGGCCATCGCATACTTCTCCCATTACCTTAGGCAAGTACGAGAGTGGTTTGTGGTCCACCTCAATGATAAATTCTTGGCCTATAAGGAACATTTTGAATTTTCGTATGCCCCAAATTATGCAAAGGCTTCTCTTAAATGGATTGTCAGTGGGTACGACTCCTGACCTTATGTATTTCTGAGTGTTAAGAAGGATGTTATGCACGAACTTTGCAGCATAGCCAGGAATTTCGGAGATCACGCTCCAAAATGGCTCAGTAGAGAGTGCAGCTGACTTCTCTAAATGGTCGAAAGCTGGTCTCTAATCTTCAATACGGATGAAAGAGAATCAGTGGCGCAGAGCAAAGTGGGCAAGGGCTACTCCTTATTCTGTGCCACATAGACAAATTGCACCAGGTTTAAGGGATCCAGTGGGTAGCTTGATTCCATGAGTGACTCTTCATCAATTGCCACAATATTATTGACACAGGTATGGCTGTCGTACCTCTTCAGCATCTCAACATGAAATAGCTTTCTACCTGACGATGTTTGAATTGAATAATCAACTGGGCCACGTTTTTGGATCCCTTGGAGGGGACCTTCCATTGACTTAAAAATTTATTATTATCGCTAGGGAGTAATTTCACCGGGCTTACATTTCCGCTCCTCAAACTCACAGTCGAAATACGTCCTATATTTGTTCAGGTTAGTATCACCGTTTTGAACCGCGATTTCTGAACACTAATCTAACCTTTGCCGTAGATCCAGAAGATAGGCATAGGAAGATTCGATTTCATTGTCAAATTTCCTGTTCGAAAAGAGTTATTTTATAATGCTCATAGGGCCTCAAACGTTTCGATCATATAGTAATTCAAACAGGAAAAATTCTAGGGTGCGGTGTTGGATCTCCCTGTTGGTGAACAGAGCCACTGGCCAGTAATGGTGCAATTCTCGGGGCTGCTCTGCGCACAACCTCCTTAGATTTGACTTGAGAATACAGTTGAGCCTCTCGCAAATCCCGTTTCCGGCAGGGTGAAATCGGTGGGTAAATAAGGGTTTGACTATTAAAAGTTTGCCAACATAGTCCATTAGCTCGGAAGGGAATTGTCGGGCAAGATAGGATAATACCTCTTTGTGCGATCCGACTGTAAAAAAGATAGATATGAGTGCCTAAGCACAGAAGATAGTGTATATCTTTTTCAGAGGCACTGTTTCGAGGAACTGAGTGGCAAAATCAACAAGGGTAAGCAAATACGAGGGGCGGTCAATAAGTTTTGCAATTCGAAAATAAGGAAACGAAAAAGGAAGAAAAGTGTTTTATTATTTTTCAATTTAACTACCCTCGACTTCAATGAACTTGTGCCGCTTGTCCCTGTGGCTACGTATTCCTGAAAACCAGAAATCTCCCGACTGCAGTTCAATCCACTCTTGGACGGCGAGCTGGACATCTTCATCGTCCCCAAACCGGCGTCCACGCAGTACAGCCTTAAGCTGGCAGAATTAAATGTAGTCGCTAGGGGACAGATCTGGAGTTTAGGGGAGATGGTTGAGCTCCACGAATCAGCACTCACGCAGGGCAGCTTGTGCAACTCTGGCCTTGTGGACTTTTAATACGTTGAAGTCGATCATGGGGTGTGAGGTTTATAAGGACCCAACGCGCAGAGACCTTGGTCATGGCTAAATTGTCGTGGATGATGTTGATAACACTTCCCTGTGATATTCTAAGTTCTTGCTCGGTTTCTTTGACCTTCGCCCGTCGATTTTCGAGAACCATCCTCCTCCCACGGGCCATATTGTCCTCGTTTGTCACGTCTGACGGGCGTCATGGACGGGGATCATCTTTAAGAGACTTATGACCATGGCGGAACCTCTTATTTCAGCGTTCATGGATCTCTTTTGCATTCTTGCCTTCCTTGGTCAAAAATTCGATCACTGCGCGGTGCTCAACCTTTTCCATTGTTGACAAATTAATTTGTCACGGACGATCTGCGGCCAGCTACTGCTTCTTAAATAGACGAGGCAGGAGCGTGCGGCTGCAGGTCCTGAGTTGTTGAAACCTTTCCTAACACCCTCGCAAACTGCCTTCTCCATTCCTCTGTTTTGTTCTACCAATTCGCAAAACTTATTGACCACCCATCGTAGCTATGGCCCTCACTGCACGAGAAGTATATATGGCCGATCAGATCGATTGCGACTCGGGAGGAGGTTTCTGATATAAAGGCGTCATTCTGCAACGGCGCGGGCTTAACGCGTGATCTGGTCTCCGTCTTCTGAAAGATGTTGCATGATCGGCAGTAGCTTAAATTGTCATCTGTCGCACGGGCCCAATAAAATATTTATAAATCCTTTGAGTTGTCTAAGCGTGGCTAAAAGGACCACAAAATAAACTATCATAAACAGTCTTCAAAATGAGCGGGACATGGGGGCGGGAAACACACAGTGCTAGGGCCTCGGAATTATTGCCTTCGGAGCACGCGCGATACAAAAGGTCATCTTTAACGATGTACGAGATTACGTTATTTCAACGGATTGGTTTTTGCACCTTATTACGTGCTGTTCTCCGGAGAGGGCGAAGTGAATCACAATCCTTTTGATTCCTCGCGAATTCTTCATTCATTACGTGCTTAATTCTGAAACAAAGGGGGTTTCAAGCGGAGCAGGCGTGTCTGGTCCCTTTTTCGTCTGGGAACACGTAATCACGGGTAAAGCCAGAGGGGTGGTGGATACCCGTGGACAGTGACCAATCAAGACATCGCAGAATTTAATATGAGCTGCTACGACCTCAGCTCAGCCGGTGAAGTACGTGCACTCAATGAAGCACTCACAACGTGCACTTGTTCACATGCCCCATGTAATTGTCTACTACCGAAAATTTGTCATGATTCGGGTCTACCGGTGGGAATAGCTTATCCGACACCACGATGCACGTACACACCGTATCTCATACAAGGGTGGAGACTCGGCAGCCATTCGCAACTCCGGTCTCAAACTTAAGACGTCCATGGGAGCTCTTCTCAAATATAAAGTTGACGTGGTGGCCAGCAAAGCTTGATGCCGTCGAAAGGGTAGAGGTTCTGTTTGCAAGGGTGGTGGCGCGGGGGTGGCAATAATTTGGTGGGCTTGTTGGAGAGAACCACTAGGCAGTTAAGAGTTCTGAAGGCGGTTTGGCCTCTCATGACCGTCAGCACCGCATGAATAACACAATAGGCCTCCTGGGGAATGATTACGCAGGGAGATGGGACGAGAAGTGTTTAATGTCCCGATGTTCCGATGAGAGGAAATTTGGGGATTTCGAGGGCCAGTTACCTTACTAACTTGGTTCCATTATGGGGAGTTTTTTTGGCCTGGGACTATTGGACTTTGAGGATAAAGGTGCGGTCTTTCTCCCTTCCTTAACGTAGGAATTATGGCTCGCTGCAAAGGTGTTGACTTCTAGGATAGACTCTTTGAAGGTGTCACACCTCCGGTCCTCCACAAAAGATCTTATTGCAGAGGGAAGCGATACCAATAGAACGAAGTGGACTAGGGCTTCATATTCATGGGGAACTTTAGATAAATCAAGCCAGAAATTAAAATGTCTTTGAAGCGCATACCTAAGCCGACGATAAGTTTGATTTGGTTATATAGGGGCGTTGCGGAATTTTAGCGGGATATAAATCCGGGGCCATATTGTATGCGGCGAGTAGTTCAGATTTAAACGTCGAATAGTCAATCGTTGCCTCCGACGGGAGGGAAATGAGGCTACACCGTCAGCCTCAAGGTCCCAGTTTTTGACCTCAAATGTCTTCTCAAAAGGGGTTAAAAAGGACCCCAAATCATCCCTTAACTAAATATTGGGAGCATCACAGACGCAGTGGGGTTACCTCTTCTTTGTTCAATAATCCAAATAATGCTGTGAATTCAGTTTCATAAATGAATTCCATATTAGTTTTCAAACGTTCATACATTTGGCCACCATTGTTCAAATTGTATTTACTTTAATATAAATCAGACAAGCAATAGAATTAATTAAGAACAGAGTGTAGAAAATGTTCTTTGAATTAAAATCTTTGTTTCTTTTAGAGACTGATATCAAAATGTGTTTTGATATCCAAGAAACCATAGTGTGTGGTAACCTGTTCTTTATGCAATAATGCAAATAATGCTGCGAATTTAGTTGAGTCAAATGATTGGTCCATATAAATCAAATTATTTCCTACCAATATCTCCATATTTGCCCCGTCCCATATCACTAAAGCATATTGAAACAAAGATTGGCCATTGTTTATTCAAAATGAATATTTACTAATTAACTTAAGAAGAAATGTTTTTATTAGTTCCTTTCGTACGAGTATTCAAGACAATTAAAAAAATGTACAAATTAGTTTTTTAAATACATAAACAAGAGTTTAGGGGAAAATGTAGAAGCTACTCCAAGAGAGGAATGTGATTTAGCAAAGGATTTTCCTTCTTATTCGGCCATTGAAGAACACCGATCAGAAGGTCTCCGATCATGGCTAAATCTATCTTCAAGCTATATTTCCAAGATTATTGGCGAAACTTCAAAAAAAAAGAATCTTATGTACTATTTGTCTTTCTCAATCTTTCTCATGTAACAGTATGTAGATTTATCATCATATTTCTATAATGATAAATAAAGAATAGTGGGATAGAATTTGTTAATAAATGGTAGATTAGTAATCACTTCTGTTATATATAATAGCTACATTAGTTTGGAAAACTGCAAAAGGGAAGGTTAAAATAACCAATTGCTACAGTTTGATTTCCTGCTGTAAAATTGGTCTTTTGAATAGAGTCACTTGCTTAGCGTGGATCAAGAGCGACACCGAGGCTTGCCACATGCGGTGTGAACGTGGCGGTTCCCCGTTGCTATAGTAACTGCTTAGTAGCAACCTATTCAATACAAAATTTAATTAACGTCCGTAAAATTATGTCTGTCACTTTTAATGCATTTCTGACTTCATTGATTGACGACTTCGCTCAAAAGTAATGAAGGGGATTCTCTGATCATCTCCCGTTTTAACCTTAAATGCTTCCATAGATTACCTTATGATGTTAGGGTTATGTACTATTATCTCCACTTTAGGTATTCCCAAAACTATTATAACTTCAAGTAGAGTTACGTCATGTGTGCTTTCAAACATAACGAGCATACAGCAGAGTTACTGCATATTTCAGGACAAATATTCTCTTCACACAACTCTCTGTAGCTACACTTCACTTCACTAATACAATGTTAGACGCTCCGAACTCTCATCAGGGAGGGTTCGATCACTTTCAGGGGAAAACATTTAGAGCCCTTGGCGAAGTTAATTAAATTTCGTATCCAAACAATTACTTACAACAATTATTTTTACCTGTATAAAACACACACTTTATTTAGTGACACTGTATATTTATACAAACATTACACCTTCATATTCATATCGTTTTTTGTAGGATCTCTATGAACACAAGAAAAGGACTTTTGTACAAATATACATGTGTGTTTTCGTAATAGTAAATAATATACGCACTCAGTCCCTCGCTTAGCGGACGAGAGCCAGGCCAAGACGCGGATATTCACATAGAGATCAGAATGACAATAGGTGGCAAGCCCAAACCTTGAGATACTTGTCCTTATTTGTGGCGCGAAGGAGGTAACTGTGTGATATTATGTATTAATGAATACATTCAGGATCGTGAAACTCATTAATGAGCAGATTGGTGAGGTTGTTCTTGAAGATCTCCGTTTCAGCACTAGAAGGTATCGATCGGGGTAATTAGGGATACATCGCCATTGTTTTGGAACTGAGGAAAAGTGGGTAACTCGTGACAACGCTCAAAACTTGGATCCGCGAATCCGGTGATCGAAAACCTGTGTCAACGCTAGAAATCAAACGGCATATCATCTAGGCAGGAAGGAGAGTCTAGATCCTAGCGAATTGTGAGACATCTTAAATATGTGATGAATTTGTAAATAAATTACTCTACACAGAAACCCACAAATTGGAGGACCTTCATCAGAAATGACCCAAAAGGGCTGAATGAACATTGCCATTTCTTCTACCACTCGAAAAACGGAAGAGTCGCCCAAAGCGTCAAGGAAATCATTTTTTTTCTAAATAAATATTTAGATCGAATACCTAAATAATATCGGGTTTTAATCAATTAGTTTTGTCCTGAACGTAAATCCGTGAAATTAAAGTGACTTGAAATAAGGATGATGATAAACGAAACACAGCAATAAAACTCTGAATAGTATAAAAAAAGTGGCGCTAAATAAGCCTGTAAGCTTCAGATTTGAACCACAACATCATAGAATTTAGATATTGTCAAATTTCAACCATAAAAGCATAGAATTTAGATAGTGTTCGATTTCAATAACAACAGCATATAATTTAGATATTGTCCACTTTCAACCACAAGAGCATAGAATTTAGATATTGTCCGATTTCAACCACAAGAGCATAGAATTAAGATATTGTCCAATTTCAACCACAAAAGCATAGAATTTAGATACTGTCCGATTTCAACCACAACAGCATAGAATTTAGATACTGTCTGATTTCAACTACAACAGCATAGAATTTAGATACTGTCTGATTTCAACCACAACAGCATAGAACTTAGATAATGTCCACTATCGACAATAATTAGAAAATCCGGATAAACGAGGATTTTAGGAAAGGTCAATTTTCAGAGCGATTATTTTTCGATCGAATTAAGTTTCGAATTCCAAAATAATTAAACCGAAAAGCTTGGAAAATAATCCTGATTCTACCCAGTAAATGACTCGTGTTCAAGACTTTTGATGAACTATTTTAAACTTCTTCTCTAATGTAGATGAGCATTGTGAAACCACCTTAACTCAAATAAACCAAGCACCTGCTCCACGCCTATCCCAGTGACGTAGTTAACACGGTAATTGAATCATGATTTACCGTGTGATTTATGATTTCTCTCGGCTGAACAATCATTGTTGGAAATTATTTTTTTATTTAACCAGGTAATTTTTGCTAAAGCGAAACAGTTACTACAATATCAATAATGCTGATCTTGTCCTAAATTAAAACTCTTTTCCGCCCAATAAAGTATTACTAACAATGTTAAATAAACCAAGCGATCCTGCGGATTTTAACGAGTTATAATTATCATTAGAACAAGAGGAACGGCTTCCTCGTTCCTTCCTCATAAGTCATTCGATAATCAAAATTATTTGGGGGGAATTCTTAGAAAGAACTTTTAGAAATGATTCAAATACACGAATAACTAACCTTAAATTAATTAATTTTGGAAAATATTTCTGAATCTCTCTTTCCTATTATTCTTTTTATATTTCAGAAAACTCCATACCATCGAATACTAGCGTTAAATTTAAAATGATTATATATGTTAAAACTCAAAAAGTTCAAAAGGATTCATTTCGACGATGACCTGTGCGTGAATGCTTTGTCAAGCCGTTATATTGGGACAGGCCCACTCTCTCAGCCTCAGGAGTCGGAGTCCGCTGGTACCCAAGACCATCACGAATAGAGACTTCTCTGGCTGCAGTGGATGGCCGTGACGTCTTAGGTGACTGTAGTATAATGTCAATGATCAATAGCATACATTAAAGGAAAAAGAATTGCGCCTAATAAAAGAGAAACTCTTCGAACCTAACCTTTTTAGTCTTGATGAGGCGTGCGCCAGGCACAATGTCTATATTTTCAGAGCGAAAAGCAAAACAAATATCGAAAAAAGCGAAAGTTCCTTCACTAAATTAGGGAATAACATAAATTTAACATGTTAAAATGTTCGTATTTTTTTACTCTACCTCTTGAAAACAAAATCACTCCTTTATATTTTCTACGACGCCACCTTTTCAATCAAACTTCGCCTCAGATGGACGAAAAGTGTAAGAGGTGAATTGAGGCTTAATGATAATTGATCCTTCAAATTGATTAAACAATCTCCTCCCTCTCCTCTCAAATGTAAATTCCCAAAATATATTTATGGCCACTTTTGAAGTTTAATATTCCTGAAACTGAAAAAACAATGTCCGAATGAAAGGAAAAGGAAAATGACGAGCGGAATATGAAAAGTTGATATTAGAGAAAAGTAAATTGAATAATAGAGAAAGAGATAGGAAAACCAACCCGTTGATTATTACAAGTTTAGAGAACTTTATTCACTCTATTCTCTAATTATGCATCAAACCAACTTAAAGATTATATCGAGATGCAGAAGACCTGTCCCTCTGTAAATTACCCCCCAATTTTTGTTAATGGTAGAATGATATGAAAGAATATTTAACTCCTATAAAGTGTAATAATAAAACTTGTAGAGATCACAAAGCTCTGAATATTCAAATTCACTTAATTTTAAATATCTAAGCAAAAATTAGATAAAGGCGAAATGTTAACTGTAATTATGGAGATTAAAAATTCCATGTGATTATAAACACTCAAATACAGAAAAATCTTAATTATGAACTCATGATTCAAATTCCTAATGTGACAAACATGATCGCTTAAACCTTTCCATTTAATCATGTTATTCAAATGATTTCTCTGTAAGTGTATATTAAGACATAGGAAAGAAGAAGAAAAATTAAAGTTTCGAGATTTCGTTTTAAACCACTTAAATTAGTAAGAGAGACAAAATAAATTGATTTAATTATTTAGTAATATTCCTACTCATCTACACAAAAAATCATACTATAAATAAAAGCGAAAACGTCAAAAACAATGAACTGTTCAAGCCAAGTCTCGAACAAAGATTTCTTATTTAGACTTCAATGAAAGCTGAAGTAGCTGTGCACGAAAGGCTCTGAGAGATTCTACACTATTTGAATGAAAGAAGCAGAAGAAACAAAAGACACTCAGAAAAGAGGATGTTCAGATTGAGTTGGTTTTTCGAGTAAGCAAGAACTGGGGTTGAAAATTTTAAACATTTTATCATCAATCCTTTGATACTATCTTTAATTTTCTTTTAAAATAGAGAGTGACTGTTTTGAAGAAAAATTATTAAGATAAGAAGTGAGGTTCGAATAAATTACAAGATAGATGAGCGTAAATATAGAGTAGATATTTGAAAACGCCTTATATGAATCAGTTGGCAAGAGAAAATAGAATAGGGAAGTGAAGGAATTGAATTCTAGTAAACATTATGCGTAAATATTGTGCTGCAGATACATTATGAGGGGAGGTGTGAAATACGTGTCCCGAACTGCTAATGAGGAGAAAACTAAATGCTTTTTGGGACGATCGGTTAAAATGGGATTGAAAAACGGAAATCATGAAACTACAAACCAAACATTGAATGTCTGGATTAAGTTATTTGACTCAATTAGAAATGCTTTATTTATGGCGTGTCCTGGAATGCCTACATATAGGACTGCCTTAGGTAGCATGTCGCAGAGCAGGATGTTAAATACAAATTTAAAGCATTGAAAATAAAAAGAGCCCAAAAGATTAAGGTTCGGATTTTTCAATTATTATTATATTAGTTTCATTAGAAATTGTTTTTACAACGTTTCGATCTTAGCCACTCATCTTCAAGTATTGACATACTATAAAATTAAAAAGGAATTAAAATAAATAAAACCGATTGGAAAACAATATAACATTAAATGAGATAAAGGATCAATAAAGTAACCTAATTCAACCGAAAAAAGTGAGGCAAGATCCAGCACACATGCAAAAAATTTATATTCCGTCACCGAGAACCGAATCGAAAGTGGGCGACGATAGGAGAGAGGCTACCGATGACAAATTTGATGGTGAGGCCTTAGAGGGTTTACAGGTAACTGCATGGTCAAAAGGGGTTTGAAGGGGACCTGAAATAAAAGCGTAGTTAAGGGTAGGGCACTTATTTTGGGGATGTGAATTAATTCAAGTAAACGGAGGGGTGTTTCATTTTATGCCTCACTTTGTCCGTTTGCTTTGGTTACTTTATTTATCCTTTATCTAATTCAATGTCACATTATCATTTTTGTAACTGTCTTTAATTTATTTTTATTCATTTTTAATTTTATAGTATGTCAATACTTGAAGATGAGCGGCTAAGATCGAAACGTTGTAAAAAAAATTAAAATTAACTGCATGGTCAAGAGAAATGAAACTTAATAGGCTTAATTGTGAACATATTAAGTTTTATTCTATAAATTTCCTGCGAAAAATCCTGTGAGTGGGTAATTTTATATTCAATTTATTTCAAATATTCAAAGTGTGCAACGGTCGCGTTTCCCTCAAAGAAAAATGGGACATGCACACTTTTCTTTGAAATAGCGCATTCACACATTCACTTTTGTTCAGTCCCTTCCGTGTTCATTTGCAGGATGTGGCTTTTCTGCACCCCATATGCGAACATTTTGGTTGTTCACTTTGCCATTCATATGGAATGTGGCCTCGTCGCTGAAAACACGGTTTTTAAATTCGTCATCTGCACGTTTATCTCACATAGATGAACTTATATCTCTCACTGAATTCTTCAGCTTTATCTACTATCCATATGGGTTCCTATACACATAGCACTTCCACTTTCCGCTTCTCTTAAGGTAGGCAACCACATGGCCTTTTCGCTTCATCGTTTCTACACTGAGAGTTACGATTCAAAATTCAATTTTTGGATCTCTCTTCTTTGGCTGAACCTGCTCGTGATGCGGTAGCCCCTTCTGGTCCCTGTGTTAGGGCCATGTGTCTGTTAATCTTTTACTGGCGACGTTTGACCCTTCCTAAATCCAACCCTCCCTATTTATCCGAGCTCGGAACTGGAACTAAGTTGGGTTTGCTTTCCACCCAGTGGCTAGGTTGTATATATATAAATAAATAAATAAATATATATATATATATATATATATATATATATATATATATATATATATATATATATAAATATATATATATATATAAATATATATATATATATATATATATATATATATATATATATATATAAATATATATATATATAAATATATATATATATATATATATATATATATATATATATATATATATATATATAAAGGGTGTTCCATTAAGTAAATAAAACAGTGTTATTGGTGAAAATTTATTGATTTCACTATTAGATCATGTTATTTCTCCCATGGCAATTATGTGTGAAAAATAATATCGCCTAAATATCCATCAAGGCTTCGGTGGCACACTTCCACTCGATTTTCAAAACTTTTGATGACGTCTCTGCATAGTTGCTCCTCGATCTCACCAATATGCCTTATTATCTCATCCTTCAGCTGTTGAATTGTTGTTGGCTTATTGGCATAGACCTTACTTTTGAGATGACCCCAAAGGAAGAAATCTAAAGGCGTCAAGTCAAACGATCGTAGTGACCAATTGACCTTGCTGTTTCGAGAGATAATGCGACCTGGGAACTTCTCATTCAATAAAGCCATTGTTGCATTGACTGTGTGGCATGTCGCGCTGTCCTGTTAAAACCACAAATTTTCGACATCCATAGAATTCAATTCAGGCCATAAAAAGTTAGTTATCATTGCACAGTATTGCTCGCCTGTCACCGTAACAGAATTTCCGGCATCATTTTGGAAGAAATACGTTTCAATGATTGTGCTAGCAAAAAAGGCACACCAAACAGTGACCTTTTGTGGATGCAGTGCCTTTTCAACAGTCTTCCTGGGATCTTCATTAGCCCAAATGGGACAATTCTGCTCATTAACGAATCTACCAAGATGAAAATGGGCTTCATCACTAAAGATGTTTTTAGCGAAATCTCATCCTCAGCTTGTCTTTGCTCGTGCACCCAATTAACGACACGTACGGCGCTTCAAATTGTCAGCAGTCTTCATTTCTTTTGTCATTTGAATTTTTTAAGCGTGTAGAGACAAATCTTTCGTCAAAATTCTATGTAACGTTGTTGCGGAGAGGTTCTTCTGGATCTTCGGCCATATTCTCGCGCACTGCAGCAATGTTTTCAGCTGAACGGCGTAAACGAGCACGCAATGGCGTTTTCATATCTGCCACCGACACCGTTTGTTTGAATTTACAAACAATTTTCCCAATTGCACTCTCGGTTGGTCGATCATGTTCACCAAGTAAATCGCGAAGTTTCCGAAAAGCGTTTCTGTTTGAACGGCCATTTTCGTAATAGGCCTTGATAACTTTAACACGTTGTTCGATTATTAATTTTCCATGGTTGAAATTGGTAAAGATTGAAGTTGTTAAATCTGAAAGAAAAAGAAAGAAAATCACTAGACGCTTAAACTTAACTCACATTTAAAATCAGTCCAAGTTATTGGAACACCCCGTATATATTTATATGCAAATTTATAAACTAAATTTGATATATTATTGTGAGATTGCAGTGAGAGTTACATAGATTACACTAGAGAACAAAGCTTTTGTTAGAGAAGACCAAATTCTCCTAGATAATATCGGTATGATAATTTCAAATGTATAATTAGATTTTTCTATTCTGTCTATAATTTGTCTTTAATGAAAATCACTTTTTGTAAAATTTCTAGCACGTTTAAATTTTAGGTTAAACCGTCTTAATGCCGGTAATATGAAACTTTCTTTTCAAGCTTAAAATCATTTTTCTCAATTATATACAAATTCGAAAATTTTTGATGAATTTTGAAAAAATAAATTATGAAAGAAAAATCTTCAAAAATTATTCTTTTTGTAAATTCCTTTAATTTTATTTTAATTACTTTTGATCAAGTAATATATTATGTTTAGGTTAAAAACTCTATGTCTTCGTACTGAATAATAATCTGCAGACAATCTTTTGGCAGTAAAATATTCAATCCAACAATAATTTGTCTTAATTTACACTCTTATATTCCATTTAATTTCTGATATTAAATTACATTTGCTGATTATGTTGTCTTAACTTAAGGAAGAATGTTACGCAAAAAAGCTGGCTGATTAAGAGCGTTTTGGCAACTAGGAATATTTTTAATATAATTGCTGAAAACATTTATTTTGCATCAAAACGCAAGGGGAATGAAATTCCGGAGCATGGACAAGAACAAGCTAAAACTAATTACTTTGAACGTTACAAAAATATTTACCATTTATTCAATAATATATTAGCATATACTTAACAATTAATGTCTTAAGTTGCTTTAATCATTCAAAGATACTACAGAAAAGAGGCTTTTGTTCATCTGAGGTCCATTACATGGATTGACTCACTGAGACCGATGCTAACACAAAAGGCATAAATTACCATCAGCCTCGTTCTGGATGTTCTCAGATAATCATTAATCACCCTCCTTTCTGACACTTTGAAAATTGGTGGAAATGATTTGAATAACTTCATCATCAGCCCCTTAAAAACAAGTCGCAAAAGGAAGGTGTCCAGGTATAATATCAGCCACAGTTACATATCCAAATTTGGGCAAAACTCACCAATGTACGCGGAGTTACACTGGGAAGGAGATTTGCTCAAATTTATCAAGGGCAGTAAACCTGTAATTAATTTATATACATTAGCTGAGCTAGTGTATTTTCCAGCTTCTTACACTGAATAAAATTTATCAGAATAAGCTCTCATCATCAATTCGCTTGTCGTAGCGAAAGCTGAGGCTTAATTGGATTTATCAGAGACATGGAAAATTACTTGCCTAGTTTTTGACACTACATCCAATAACTGTGGAGTTCACACAGGGCCTACTCCAATACTAGACAAAATGCTGAATGAACAAGTGTTTTATCTAAACTGTTGACTTCGCATCCTGGGAACCCTAGTTGGACAAGTTTGAGGGAAACTGTTTTGGAAAATAAAAGGGAAGGATAATGCGGGGTCTGAGCATCTGAAGGATGTTTTGAGAAACTTGTTCTCTTTTAACACTTGTTGTATTCTGCAACGAGATAGATTTCTCCTCTGACCAGCACGGAAATCTCCACTGCTACCCTCCAGACAGCAAAGAATAAGTGTTAATAAGATTCAAGGCAGATTTTACTAGTTTAACTGTTTTAATCATCTTGTTAGTTAGCGTCAGCATACTATGGTCAAAGGCAATGTAAGCGTGGTAATGAAATAAACATAAATATCAGTATAACAATCAAGGTGAGGTGAAGTGACATGGAATTTGTGTTCAACATACGTTAGTGTTGGGGTAGGCGCCTCTGTCGCCAGGGGGAATTGGGGCCCTTTCTGTGTCAACGTAATGTAAAAATGTATAATGTTACGACTAGTATGAAAGGTGACGCCAGCTTACAGCTGGTAACGTTGTCTGTTCCGAATGGAGAAGGTACAATGCTCGGAACCTCGTCTGATACGACTGGTGGGAAAGATTACGCCAGCTCACGGCTGGTAACGTCGTCTTATACGATCTTAGAAGGCACGAAGCTCGGAACGTCATATGTTACAACTGGTGAGGAAGATTACGCCATTTTACGGCTGGTAACGTTGTCTTATACGACTGTAGGTAGATGGAGCCAGTTTACGGCTGAAAAAGGTCGTATTATACGACTAGAGAAAGCACGGAGCTTGGAACGTCGTCTGATATGACTCGTGGAGAGGATTACACCACATTACGGCTGGTGACGTCGTCTGTTAAGACTGGAGAAGGCACGATGCTCGACGAAAAAGGAGACGACGAGTCGGTTGAAGATATGAATCGATTATGTAGAATTACACGGGAAGTAAGGATGTAATGAGACAACTTTAAGGTAGTGCGTTATGTCTGAGAGTATCTTCTTTCTCAAAATAAGTTTCATAATATTTTACATGCTAATTTAAATAGGTCTGGCTACATCCAATATTACACATACTAAGAGGGATCATATAATAATATTTGATTTAGTGACTATTTTTTTTTAGATTTTTGCAATTGAGCAAATGATTATATAAAGCATTTAACACGGTGGGATGGTTTTTACAATATCCATCTAGTTAACTTTATCATAAGGTTAATAGGGCGAAAATTACTTACAAATAGAGCAATATGAATACATTTTGAGGATAGTGGATACTCTTACTTTGATATTAAACAAAGGTATAAAATTGAAGGTGATTAGAGGGGAAACCTGATAAGGTTTACCTAAGAATGTCTTTTGCAAAAAAAATGGTGAAACCATTGGAAATTAGTCGGCCGTATTAAAGAATTTGAATACTTAAGAGGGAAGATAGCTTGTTGTAGACATACGGGTTAGCTACTGCGTCAGATACTGCATTTTAGCTCTGGATGATAATGTACATTTGTGCAAATTTCTGAGCTCTTAATTCATGCCTATCTGATAATCTAGTGATTATTATTATTATTATTATTATCATTATTATCTGTATCATTATTAGTGTAATTATTATTATTTATAATTATTATTATAACAGTACAGTTGGAGTTCGATTATATGTAGTGATGTAATCCTATCAATTACTGTTCTGCTACGAGAATGGGGATGTGCTATGCGTAGATCACTAAAGGAATGACCTCTGTGTCCGCTCTTACCTGGCTTTGAAGCCGACACCTTGACGTTAGAAGACAAACCCCGTATCTACCAGGGTAGCGAGAGTTCCTATAATTACCTCGTAATAATATAGAAATAGCTTTGATTCATCCGACCTAATCGGTCAGGTGTTCTTCACGATAATTCTTGCGCGTCTTTATTTCTTCCCTGCAGAAGTGTAGCTTCTGGCTCTCCCTCCAGAATCAGGCAAGGACACTTAGGGCTGGGTAGCTGCGAAAGGTCATTGGGAATTGGCAGTTATCCACATCCGCTTCAACGAACAAGATGTTGAGACACTGTGTTGAACCATGCTCTTTGTGTGACGAGTAAGCTATGGAGAACCCATACATAACTTTAACATTGCTACAAAGTTGTTCCAACAACACACTGAAGTTATAGGAGTTCAATGGCCTGCAATATGGTTAGACTTGAAGCCTATCAACACTTATGGGCAAACATGTAAAGAAAATGTTATTCTGAGGTGGATAAATTCTTGAGGCATCGCTCCCAAAACAACTCAACAAAGTAATAGTTAATGATGATTGTGTGCCGCATTCAATGGTAAATTGTCCACAAGGTTGGTGTGTGTAATAGCGAAAATAAAAACCTGGAATATTAATAATAAAAATCATGACTATGAAAAACCCCAGTAATAATAATACTAATTCCAATAATAAATATATAAATGACAATTATGATACTAAGCACGAAGTGAATTGATTTACATATTTGATAAAATCGTGAGATTGTAATAATACACTTGTTACTCATAATAATAATCTCAATAATAAATATTTTATTATGCGACAGATCTTCGTGGCAGGATTTATATTTGATAGTGTTTTACGTCTTCTTTCACCAACAATCTCTTCTATCCAAGCACATAGGAAAAGAGGTGATAAGAATATTGAAAATAAAGGGTATAAGGAAGATGATTAGAAGCTAAAAAGCTTATTGAACCGCATTTTATTTTCGAGACTCACAACAAGAGCATATGTCACACTTCCAGACGGTTATTTACTAGTCTACACAGAACCCCCCACCCTGTGGGGTGACTCGAAGCATGTAGAAAAGGATGGGGTGATAGAAGTTGATGGTAAAATGGAAGATAGGTCGGTTAGATGTTGTTATTTAGGCACATCATGGCTTTGTAAAGAACTATTGTGTGTTTGGATTAGAGATAACATGTCCTACAAATGATATAAATATTCGCCTTTCAAAGTCTCTCACTTTGGGGCCTATTTAAAATTTGTTCCTATCATCGTGTTCAAGAAAAGTTTCCTTATCCCCTCACTAATTGTTTTTGTATATCTTCAAAACCCTATTACAAAAGCATCGTGGATATCAAAAGTTTTATGAATATTTATAACCTCAACTTTCAATTAAAATTAGATTATCTCATTTTTTTAGAAGCTAAAAAGCTTATTGAACCGCATTTTATTTTCGAGACTCACAACAAGAGCATATGTCACACTTCCAGATGGTTATTTACTAGTCTACACAGAACCTCCTACCCTGTGGGGTGCCTCAAAGCATGTAGAAAAGGATGGGGTGATAGAAGTTAATGGTAAAATAGAAGATAGGTCGGTTAGATGTTGTTATTTAGGCACGTCATGACTTTGTAAAGAACTATTGTGTGTTGATTAGAGATAACATGTCCTACAAATGATATAAATATTCGCCTTTCAAAGTCTCTCGCTTTGGGGCTTATTTAAAATTTGTTACCATCATCGTGTTCAAGAAAAGTTTCCATATCCCCTCACTAATTTTTTTTGTATATCTTCAAAACCCTACTACAAAAGCATCGTAGATATCAAAAATGTTATGAATATTTATAACCTCAACTTTCAATTAAAATTAGATTATCTCGTTTTTTTAGGTCAAGTTTTCAAAACAATTCAACTGTATTAGATAAACAAACCTCCTACTCAAAATTCAGTGTTAGCTAATGAATAAACATTTATTAACAGTGTCTACACTCATTGCTACAAAGTTTTGAGACTACTATATTTTTTCATGTAATAGAATTAAGCAAACGTTGACTTTCGTGTTATGTTCCTTTTATAGTGTGAATAAAAAAAAGAGACAATTTTACAGCCCAAATCTATATTATCAATAAATAGATTCGAGGCGTGGTCAATATTTACAACGATATCCCTTGTTGCTCAGGACTGCTTCAATTCGGTTTGTCATCCTGGAAAACAAATTTTTGATGATATCTTGACTAATATTCTTCATTTTTATCCTTTACGCCTTCGCAACTGCTTACATTTTGGTGGCCTTTGTTTATCAACGGCCGGTTTGATTATCGTCCACACATTATCTATTGAGAATAAATTTGGCAAAATTCTCAACTAAAGTTCCAAAATTTGAGATCATTTTCAGCCATGAACTTTGTTATAGCTTTCACTTTGTAAAAAGGTGGGCCATCATCCTGAAATATACAGTTATCATCACTAAATTTTGATAAACTGTTGGAAAAAGGGACTGATGAAAGAAATTGAACCACTTTGTTTCCATGGGAGTGTTCTTGGAAGATGTGATAGTTGCCAGATATCGTTTGCCTTCTCTGCAATTTTTTTAAAAATATGACATTAATTATAATTGGGATAAGGGTATAGTTATCTAAATTAGTCAATATTTTTACAATATTTCGAACAAAATTAAGTTACCTATTACATAATTATCGATAGCTTATATAAATCCTCGAATGGGCTTGAATGACTGCCGCTAGGCTTTGCTCTGGTGTTTTGCCAAATAATAATATTTTTTTATAAAACAGGGTGCACTAAATTCCAAGGCAAAAAAAAAGCCAAATGTTTATGAAAACTTTTTAGGGATATTGATGATTAAAAAATAAAAAATATATAATATTAATTAGTTTGGAAAAACGAAATGTTTGGGGGGAATTTGATATCTTTGTTTTGAAACAAAACTTTTTAAACCTCAACAGGTTTGATTGGAATATTGGAATAAGAAGTATTATTAAAGGTCATTTATTTGCCAAAACTAGTAATGTCACATTTTTTAAAATGTTTCTAACAAAAGTAATTTAACTCCAATGTAATAATTTATATATTTTTTAACTCCTCTAATGGGTATGAATGACTGCCGGTATGCTTTGTCTGATGTGCTGAAGAGTAATAATACTTTTTATAAACTAAATTTAAGTTAGGAAAACATTTATAACGATGGAAATTTATTTATATAAATTAGTTAATGGCAATATCCATAATTAAAAAAATAACTAAATATATATAGCCAACTCAGCTATAAAAGGGGCATATTTCACAAATGGGGAACTCTGTAACCGTGTAAATATCTTTCCCAAGCAATCTTTGAAATAATCCAATAACGGAAAGTTTGCTTATTTCACTCCTAATCGTTATATTTAATAAATTTATAAGTACACCATAAATCTCCTCAACATTCCCTATTTCATCGGAAAATAATATAGTAAATTATCACTCTGAACGAAACACAGCGTAAAGTGCGAGATGACTAAGTGGGACAACAGTAGATTATCTTCAATTGGTGAGAAATTTGAAGTATACGGGAGTGTTCACAAAATAGTCTTGGTATACACAACCTATGCTAACAGTGATGATGAGGTAGTACAGGTATTCAACCAATCCAAAGTATAGGCGTGACACGATGGTTCTGAAACAGGGTAAAGTGAGAAATAAAATTACGTGTCCTAAAAATTGTGAAGAAGAGAAATGGAAATCTCACATACCGAGATTATTAATTTGCCTTGAATTATGAAGATTTGGACCGCAGAGTCCAGTTTTACCAAGAGTTTGAAGACGAAAAATAGAAGATGGTTAATGAGCGGATAAAATGGCTAAATCTGTTGATGATATATTAAAGATCAATTTTATAATAATCTTCATAATTGCACATACTAGTCACAAGAAGATCCACATATATATATAAAAAAGGATATGTAGATTTCTCAGATATTACTGTCGGCTTTCTTATTACTTCGAAAAGTTTGATTTATCTATTCTTTTTCCTCTGTAGAGTTACCGATTTTTAGTGACATCATTCTGCACAAATGGATTCGTATCCTTCTCTAACATCCTTCCGCAAGGGGCTCGCAGGCGTAGTCTGGCCAGCATTTTTTGAAATGTGTTAACTGTAAGATCGAGTCGCCTCCCAGCACATTTGACGCAGGATCATTTGGTTGAGTCTCAAATTTTTAAAACTTATTTTTGGTTCCCAACTTAAAAAGATAAAAAAATCCTTATTTCCCTTACTATTATGTGCCTTTTTATTTTCTCTTAAAATTGTAAAGTAGGAGAAGGGTCATAAATATTAATGTGGTAGCGTCAAACTTTACTGGCTGCATCGTTTTTAGAGGTGCGAAAGAGGGAACGTTTCTTCCCTAAATTATTTTGAGATCTTTGCCCATGAATATATATTTTGTTCCAGGCTGCACATAGCCATAGATTTTACTTAAATAGAGGAGCGCTAGTGTGTATCGAAATTGGACAGTGTACCTTATGTATAAAACGCAGCTCATGGTTAATTAACTATATAAAATTAATTATAACTCACACTAGGATAATGTATAGAATACTATGGTATTAAGAATAAGATACAAGCCACACCTGGTGCTATAACGAAAGCTAAGTGCCTCCAAATAAACGTTTCTTTCGAAGATATTACTAAGATTCATTTAAAAAAAATTTCAGCCTCCGTTAAAATGATTTAAAGATGAGTCGAAGAAGAATATCAATTATGGCCGCAACAAACAATAAAATTTCATTCGCACACTTGGGAAACTTATTAAAAGTAATTAACGTTCCTTAACACATTTTAGGAGGTTTCGATGCCTGCTCATTACTTACCAAGGTTAAAGTTGAAGGTCTTTATCTTTTCACTTTTCTTAATGATTAATTGCAAAATATTGCTCTTCCTGTGCCTCCTATTAACCTGGTTTACAGATAAATTTAGGCAAGTACAAAAATAGTTATTCTACCATAATTTGGGGGTGTCGATTTCAGATATGAAACTAGTTTTTACTCATCACCTCTAATTTTCGATGCATACATGTATACATGTATTAGAAATTTTAGAAATTGTGTTCTTTAAAACCCACCAATGGAATAATACATCCTATAAGTTTTAAAAAAATACCTGTGGGCCAAATTCAGCTTAAATTAGTGTATATTTTTATCCCAATGGTAGTTCTAATGTAGAGAGCTACAAAGCCAGGAAGATGATTGTTATTTTTGTCTGACAAATATAACTGGTTTCAATGCTGCTTCTAGAAAAAAAAATCCCAACCTTTCCTCAGCTATGAGACAGGTTCCTCACTCAGATGATCTTCCATCCCCCTATACACGCAGCAAATAAAGATCTTCTTCCTTACTCAGATGAAGAAATGCCTTCAGGGGAATATTCTGCCTTTTCGATCTCTTCTGAAGACAATGCATCTGTTAATGTACGAGTGGCAACCTGCACGTTGTCAAAATAAAAGGTTACACTGACTAGGTTCTCCACAATTCGACGTATCATTTGATTGTAGTTTCCACACAATGTTACCAAACTAAAAAGGAGATGGGTAAACTGCATTAAGCTTTTCTCTGTAGGAAAAGCTGTAAAGCGCTTTGAAAATTCGGAGAGCGGAATTTGATGGTAGGCCTTACAAAGATCAATTTCGGAGATAAATTTTGCATCTTCAAAAAGAAGTAGGTTTTAATCAATCAAAGGTTTGGGTCGGCGTCGAACTGGGTGACTGAATTTAACTTGCGAAAATCGATGCACATCCTAAATGATTGATCGGAATTTCTGACCATAATAATTGGGGAGCAAAGGGCAGATGATGAAGGCAAGATGATCCTTAACCTGAGCAAATTTTCTACTTCGGCGTTAAACGCTGTGCTTTAATGAACGGGAATAGGGTAATGCTTAGTTTTTAATGGGTCTTGCGTTTTTAAAACACTTTCATGAGTAAATTGAGTTGAACAAGCTGGTGTTTCGGAGACTACGTCCGTGAATGTACTAGGTAAGCTTGCCAACTGAGGCTTCTCGATGGGTTGGAAACGGAAGTTAAAATCGAGCTCGGGGCCTGAGTCCGATTGAGGGGGAAGGGAGAGACGGCAAAGGGTATTCGTCGTCTCCTTCTACGCAGACCGGTAAGTTGCCTCTAAGAAGAGTTCTATGTCTAAAGCGACGTCATTATTAACGCACGCGCGTCGGTGGTAACACTTTAACAGTTTGACTGGGTACACTTTATATAACACCTGAGGGGGTCTGAATTAAGTAGTCGACTAGGCCTCGGGGTTCTTTTACTGTAAAAGGTCCTTTCAACTGAGATAGGAGCTTATTAGACTCAGAAGGCAACAGAAGTAGTACTTCTTCGCCTGATTCGAATTTCCGTGCTTTGGATTTTCTGTCAAAATACGTTCTCTATTTTTACAAATTCACCTCAGAATTCTTGAAGGCAAGGTCTGCACAGTTTTATAAGTTAGTATGCAATTCAAAAACATGAGCGGAGAAGGACTTAATCTCTTCATCAAGATTGGGGTTTGACCATGATTCTTTTAGGATGCTCTTCGGCCCGCAGACGTTTCGTTCATACAATAGCTTGAACGAAGCAAATCCGAGCATTCGGTGTGGGATATAACGACACTTAAATCAAGCCACAGGGAGCTAACGGTGCCATTCTCTCGGTTTGGCTTGGCAATATTTCTTGAGAACTGATTTGACAGTCCCTTTAATTTAACCTCGCACATTACAAATGAGATGAGGTGTTAAGGGGTTGATAAATGAGGTTTGACCAGCATGAGCTTTCCTACATACTCCATCAATTCCGAATTGAATTGAGGACCTCTGTCCTATAGGAAATCTTTCGGGATTCCTACTCGGGAAAGAAATAGAAATCAACGCCTCTGCACACGAAATATTATCACTGTTCTTCATGGGGACAATCTACGAGGTTCAAAATATAGGAATGTCCCTTAATAAGCGGGGGACATAGAGGGCCTATCAAATCGTTCACGACCCTGAAGGAGGGTTCAGACACGATTGGGTTCTTCTGAAGGGCAGATGGGGCAACACGAACCTTGGCACTGAGCTTTCGCAGATATCACAGGACTTGTAAAAGTCGGAAATTAAATTTCTTTAGCAGCGCTTGGCCGAAAGAAATAATTGAAAACGCGCTGTGCCGTTTTATTATGGCTTAAATGCCCAGCCATTAAGCACCCGTGAGTCATCTTGACATACATACATGCTGGGTACAGACAGGGTAGTGAATGGGGCATTATTTGGTCCTACAAAAGATCGATATAGCTACGAATACTTTTCTATGTGGTCAATTCTTCAATTCTTTCGAACGGTTTCGGGCTCCTATTTTTTGGCCTTCTCCCACAGGGGTTGTAAAGAATGGCAATTGTTTTGAGCTTCAGCAAACTGATCATTGCTGGATAACTCGACGTCCTGGGTTGACGAGGATGTTAAAGGTACCAGGTTTACGCTATCTTTCCGGATTGGCTGCTGGTGATCACTGGTTGCGCGATGAGTTTTAGGGAGAACTGGGCACTGTCCGATAAGAACAGAGCAAAACTTTTTTGGGGCGTCGACAACATCGGCCCATCCTGTGAAATATTGACGGAGTATATAGCACTTAACCACATAGAACTTAGTGGCACGAAGCGTGAAGTTGGCTTCCTCTAAATACTCGTTAAACTAAGAAGCTCTTCTATAAGTTAAGAAGGCCTTCAATTCTCGGGGAAGGATAGCTATGAGTTGATCCCTTAAAATAAAGTCGACTAAGGACTCATAGTCGTTGGTTACTTGTGAGGAGCCTAGCCAAAACTGTAAATTGCGGTGAAGGGTAAACCGAAATTGCTTAAATGATTGTTCCAGCTGTATCCTGCCGAGCGGAATCTTGTCCAAAAGAACTCCGGAGTCATATTAATAGCAGAGAGCAGCTCTGCTTTTCGGGTTAAATAATCCAGGGTTGCTTCCAAGAGGAGAGAAATGAAGATTTCACGCAGACTAGTGTTTAAGAGGGGAAGTAGACGAGCCACTCAATCTGATTGTAAATCCAAATTGTTGACTTCAAAGATTTTTTTAAAGTGGGACAGATAAGAACAATAATCTTCTCCGTTATTATACGCGGGTTGTTTTAACGAATATGCTTGTGGCTGCTGGTTACATGATCCCACAAAGTCATTTCTACATGATCACGGCATAATTCGCTATCGTGCTGTCGTATTTGTTCTATCTATTATGCTTCTCTCTGTGTTTGTTCATTAATTTCTGCTCATTCGTTTCGTTCTTCCTCTTGAGTTTAAGCGATTAAATCCTTTCCTGATAGTTTTATGAGCTGTCCCTGCTTATGAAAACGATCAAAGGACGAAATCCTGAATATGCTGCGTTTGTTTTTCGGCACAGGAGAAAGATTACCAGAACAAGTGAGCCTCTTCCTAACAAATCTAACCTTCTTATAATTGGCAATTAACCTCTCCCCCCCAAAAAACTCAGTAAAGGTTCCAATTAATTATGCAGACCAGAAAAAGAAAAAAACTAACGAGAGAATCAGTCTCAAGACTGACTTTTCTGGTAATTTTAGCAGAGCAAAACCAAAATTTGGCGGCTATTCTTGCCGTTTAATTAGTGATATCTTGACCCACGTAAATACGCTCAACTAAATAAAATATAATTGCTTATTAAAATAAAATTGTTCTATTATTTTGCTTGAATAATTTCGGCCCTTGCAACTGCATAGAGTAGAAATAATGATCTTTAAGAAAATAGCAAAGGATTAGGTACGGTGCAATCTTTTACAAACTCCGCACCTGATACCAGTTTTATATATATATATATATATATATATATATATATATATATATATATATATATATGTCGTGATATGAGCAGGTTTACGCCTTTATACGCACACTAGCCTACTACCGACAGAAATTAAGGCTACACTTAGGGATGGCCCTAAGAGTGCTTTAAATACACAGTTGCTAGGCCAAGGAATATTCAAATATGTATAAAAAAATATAATTCAATAGAATAAAGAAAACATACACATATATGGCAAGTTAAATTGCAATGCAATTAAATATTGACTGTTCATTGTTAAGATGATCGACACTATCAATTAAGTTTGAAACAACCGAGGGATAATTAATTAAGAAATGATTTTACAATTATGTAAGTTCTAGATCAAAGGGGACCTTTGAGGTTCGACTCGGTAAAGGTGGGAGGAACGTGACGAAGTGAGGGTTAAATCCCTTTTTTTTTCAATATATCAGGATAGAAGACGAGTATTTTCTTTACCATTGGATTCTTACTCTGAATATATATATTTATATATATATATATATATATATATATATATATATATATATATAAGCTCTAGCCATTCATCTTAGTAAACTTCAAGTTCTAAATAAAGTTAATATTAATTAAGCTGTTTGCAAATCCAAATAAAACCTATTTAGTGGACCCGTTAAAAAATGAACTCGAATCCCCAACTTGGATTCATGTAGCAGAGAAGGAATATTTGTTCCAACTTGGAAATGATGACCCCCACCCCAATCAAGAATCAACTCTCTTCTTTCGCTACAAGAGGTGACACCGGAGTGACTTCCAGTAATCAACATTATCTACTGGAGTGACGTCAATCTATAATTATCATCTACCCTCAGTGACTCTCATCATCGTATGAAGCTATCACATAATTTCCTGGAGTCATCATCGAATTCTTTCAATGCAATTAGATCCATAGATCACATTGCTTTCTTTAAAATGGAGCCCACATTTATCTCACCGATGCACTAGTTCTATTCACCGGGACATTCAACGTCCACCCCGCACAACTCTCCCACTCTCAATCATATAAAATCTTCAGTAAGAGACGCAAAATCAACAATTTTAACTAACAGCTGCAGAAATGGTGGCTAAACCAATCATTATCTGACTTGCTATAAGTTTAAATTTATATCTCTGCAGTTTACTTGGCATTAATTCATTATAATTTATTCACTCGTACCTACCTAGAGCATAACAACGTGCCATCAATTCATTCATTCGCAATCTCATAGTGCCAAATATGGAACAGCGCGATTATTTGATTCATTAGAATTCAGATAATGATAATTAGGGCAATATGCGTCTCATGTAAGGAACCGACTCGAAGAGTTAGCTTTCAAATGCACGGCCATGCGATGCATAAGATTTTGAATTCTTTCACTATAGGTTTGCAAGTTTGATCGACTTTCGTACATTAGATAATTTATCTCGGTTATCAAATTCATTTTTTCCAATTAACTATATTCATGTTTTATCTCTCATTGTATCACTAAGAGAAATTTGCACTCTATCAACTCATTTTTGTTCATTCTACGTTCATAGTGAATTGACACACACGCATTCAGGTGACCTTCAGCTTGACAAAAATAACGTTTTGACCACCGTATTTCAAAATATATCGTTTAAAATTCCAAAACCTATCATTTGTATATTTAAATTATATCATGGTAATATCTTTTAACTAATTATAACGCATTCTGTAGAAATATAACAGAATTAATCTGTATAACTATTTTTCATCATTATTTTACTTTAATGATATTTGATGTATCGAATTAGCATTTAATTCGCTCGAATGATGTCATTTTATACTCGTATATTATTTTATCAACGAATTGGTGTATATCTTATCTTATCCTTTCATTAATTCTATTTACGAAGCAAAATTATCATTATTATATTTTTACTCAACTGATTATATGTAACAGCACAAATATAACTACATATGCTAATTTATAACACTGTGATTCTATAGTGATTATTTTACACTAAAGCTGCACACACTCATGTACACGATGAATAATATAAGAATATTAATGTAGGTGAAAACGATGTGCAAACTATTGGGGTAGAGCTTAACTCAAACAAATCAGTAGTGCCCGACACTCTCTCACTAAGTGTTCTATAGGAAGATATGAATGAGTTTTATAAATCTTTTATATTACATTTAAGTATATTCTTACATACGGGCGTTATTTCAAACAAGTGGAAGCTTGCTAATTTAACATCAATATTTGAAAAAGGTAGCAAATCTATACCTCTTAACTGTCGTCTAATTAATCAACCTCAGTCGTTTCTAAAATTCTTAAAACGCTCTTAAGTAACAGAATCAACTATTTGGAGGCAAACATCATTCTTAAAGACACAGAGCATTGGCTTCCGAAACAAATATTTTGGGTTCTCGAACCTTTAATACTTCTTCGACGATACTTCCAATCAAAACAATAAGAGTAAAGCCGTTGATATTATACATTTTCACTCCTGAATGCCGTCGACAAACTTCCACACAAAAATCTGATGATAAAAGTATATTCGCTTATAATGCAGGGTGACATATTATAATGAATTAAGAATTGGCTCCACAAAGTAAGACAGTCTACCTATAAATGGAAATTCAGCTAAAGGCTAAAGGTAACTCTCCGAATGCACCTAGGCTCAAATTTGGGGCTTCTTCTCTTTCTAATCTACATTACCGTAATTTAAGGAGTTCTGTTTTGCACAATCTTAAAGTACTCGAGAGGTATAAACTTTGGGAATGCTGTGAACTCAGATAAAAATGTAGAAGATATGCAATTTAAATTGCACCTTTATCCAGCTGGGCTCAAAATTGGTAAATTTGTCTCAAGGCAAAAAACTGCAAAGTGGTCCACATAAGAAATTAAAATGTTAAAGTATCTTATTCAATGAATGGAACAAGTGTGGAGAGCGTAGGCATGGAAACAGATTTAAGAGTAACAGTATCGAGTAATCTAAAATCCGTCAACAATGCGCAGTTGTTAGAAAGAAGGCGAATAAAATATTTCGTTTTATAGGAACCTTATTTGAATACAAATCGTAAGAATAAGAACTTACCACACATCTTTAGTCCTAACACTTCTGGAATAATATGTTTTAGCCTGGTGCCTTTACTACCAAAAATATTTAGACTCAGAGGTACCGAGTCTAAAGAATAATCCATACGACGACCGTCTTCAGGAATTAAATCACTTCCTATTAACCCAGCATAGATTAAGAGATTACCTAAATCAAGTAGACAAAATCGTTAAAAGTATAGTTATTATAAACTGCTATAAGTACTTTGTAATCGAACGTTCTAATTATACAAGCTGTAACGGTTATGAAATTATAGTTAAACCTCAAAAGTCGATTCGTTTAAGCTCAAACTAAAGAAATACTTTGCCTCTAACCCAAGAATGACCACTTTTATATGGAGGTATTATTTTTCTGTGTTTCATCCTCCCTCTGATAAGCGAAAATCAATAATCAAGGTGGAGAAGTTTAGCAAACACGTTTAGCCAATATCTGCATGCACCCTCGTAAGGATTGAATGTTCAGTTGTTGCGTGTATTTTCGTTTGTATCATTCTTCCCCCTTTCTCTTTTCGTAGTTACATCTATTTGCCTTTTTAATTGCTGTTTGGTGCCTTTGGGTCCGAAGACGAAGGTTTTCTTCGCTCAAACTGCATTTCTCTTTTCTCGGAGCCGAAACGAATTTCTTTGAAGCTGAAATGAAAGAAAAAACCGAAATTCTGACAATTATTTGATTGGCGCCACAGAACGAAACAAAGTCGCCTCATTCACACTTTAGTTGCCTCTGATCACAGTGACAATTTAGAGGCCAATTTTTCCAGGTTCATTTTCCCTTCTCTTCCCTTTTTACAATTTATTTTCCCCTCCATTTTCTTTGTTCCGTTCCTCTCCTTTTTCTCCTTTCGTTCAATTTCATGTCATTACAAATATTTTCCTTTATGATCCTTCCTTTTTCTTTCGGTTGATTTCAATTTCTTCCTTGTACTTACGGTCTCTTTCGTTTCCATTGTTTCCCATTATGTTCTTTCATTTAATTTATTTTCATTTCTTTTTCATTATTTCCTTTCATTTTCTATTATTTAATTTCATTTGTTCAATTTATATTCATTTCGTTTAGGGTATTCTCTTCTTTTTTCTGTTTTCATTTATTTTGCCTAGTTCTCTCCTATGTTCCTTTCTTTTTTAATTTAATTTCCTTTATATAGAATACATTTTATTTCCTTTACTTTCCCTTCCTTTCATTATTTTATTTTGTTTCTTTTTCATTATTTCCTTTTTCCTGTCTTTTCTTAAAGTTTTCCTTTCCCTCTATTCCTATCTTCTCTCCTTGTTGCAATATTTTCGTTTCTTTTCCTTTTTCTTTTCTTTCATTTATTTCTCTGCCTTCCTTTTTCTTTTCTTTTTCCTTGCTATTCTTGTGTGTTCTTTTTCTGTATTTTCCTCTTAATCCACTCTTCTTCTCTTTTTTCTCTTTACTTCTCTATTTTTTCCTTTGCTTTTGTACCTAGTTTACACTTTTCTACTCTCTCCTCTTTTCTATTTTCCTAGTTTTTTTACATTTTCCTTTCTCATCCTCTCATTTCGTTTTTTCTGCTCTATTTTATTTCTTTTATTTTCCTTTCATTTCATTAGTATTTATTTTTATACTGACTCTTCTTTTTTTCTTTTTTCTTTTTATTTCATTTCTTCTATTTTTTCTTGTATTATCCTTAATTCTCTCCTCTCTTCCATTTCATTTTTTTCTTGACCTTTGTTGCATCCCTCATACAGGAATGCATACGCTTGTGCCAAGAAAATGACCCGTCTCTAAATTCAAATGGAGTTCAGAAGGACAATGGAAATGCTGACTTAGAAGAGTAAATTTGTAATGGATAGAACATTATTAGAAGAGTGTATCCATTATCAAGTATGAAATGCAATGCTTTCAGCACATAATTTCTGCCTTTCATATTTTGTGTTTTGAGAAAATTAATGCGGGCGTATTTGGTGCTCTTGTATGTGATGTGGCATTTTCAGGAAGATAAATGACTAGAACACAACTTGGCTGTCATTTTTGGGGGGAAACAAATCGTTTTTTGTAATAACATTGAAAGTTTGATTACTTAAATAATGTTGGAGGCAATATCAGTGTCAAGCTTCATTTCCTGAATAGTCACCCTCAACATTTCCCAGAAAACCTTTAAAGAATAAGCAAAGAACTTGCACCAAAACGATATGAGGATGAAAGAGTGCAATAAAGTGCAAAGGAAGAGACATATAATGGCAGGCTACTGCTGGAGCATCGAATGAGATGAATCCGATAAACTCCTCAAATGCAAGTGCTAAAAGCGTAACTTCTTGTAAAATCGGAGGTATTTTATCTTTTTTATTCCATCGCTCTTACCGAATCAGATCGCTGCACACTGATACTTATATATAATAGATAGTTGCTTCAAATATAAGTAGTAGTAATACGTACATTTAGTGTACAATTTGATTTATCTTTCCTTTCTTTCAAATTTAAGTATCCATTTTGATAAATATAGAAGCTGTTGTGAAACAGATTTTTGGCATAAACGGTTGTATCACGCCTAATTTTAAGGTAGTATAACAAAATTTTGATTACATAGAATATGACATAATGGAAAAGGTTTCAAAATTTTGTTAAAAAGATAAATATGATAAAACTAGAATAGATAGGTTAGAGAAAATATCGGACTTGAGCTTTGAATACCACACAACCAAATTTGTTACGAACAACTGCCATTTATAAAGGTAATAACAATATTAGTTGAGTATATTATAGATTTAGAATTTCAAAATCCAGTTTGTAACAGCGAAGCATCTTAACTTATTGTAAGATAGCTCAAATACCGTTCCGATCTAAGGAATACTATTAAGAACTTTGAATAGAGTGATATAATAAAGGATAGACAATGGATGGACGAAGCAGATAGTCCTCATTCACAGGATAATTCCATCTCAGTAAATGCAACTTAAATACTCAATGGGCCATTAATTTAACTATTAAAATTATAAGCGGACACATTTCTAGCCAAAAAAAACACACACAAACTATCAACTTGTTTGCAATGACCTGCCCTTTGGATTTAGGCAGAAATGCAGATTTTCAGAGGAAACTAAGATCATCTCAGAGAGGCTAATGATACTCAGGTTAATGGCCTCTGGATTCGCGATAGGGCAGCCGAATCGGACCCCACGCACGGGACAGGGGGATGGAAAATCAAACTGAGCCACTCCCTTTCCTTGTATGTATTGGGAGACTAAATGTTGGGGTCACTTTGGTAGAATACATAGGAGAGAGAGAGGGAGAGAGAGACGAACAATAAATTTGAATAAACAATAATTTAGATACCAACCTTGGTTCTGGCAACAACTCCAAGCGAACTAGTTATACCTAAGTGCTCCTTACTAGAGCTGTTAGTGTGATTGTCTTCAGAGGCAAGAGACAGCAGCAAAACAAGTAAAACGACCTCAAAATTAATTGAATGTCTGTAGTTTTTTACTCTTGAGTTAACTCATTTGGCATAAATCAGCGCCCATCGATTTGCATCTAAACGTTAGGGTAACTTAACAAAAAATTCCAACAATGTTTATGAACTTAACAGACAAACAAACAAACTTCAAAAACGTTGTTTGTAAAGAGTATGGAGTGCAAATTGGTAATGTATCTGATATTTCAAATCAACCACAGTACTTAATTATCACCCTGTAATGATATTAAAAACTGGTTTTGTCATATTTGAATTATACTATTTATCGTGCCAATTTATTCATCTCTCAAGCGAAAGCATCATTTTAATCAAAGTTTGACTCTAAATGTTGGAATACATTGATTCTATCGTTGCAGTACCTAGTTTTTCTCTACGTGCGACTCTAGTTATTAGACTTTAAACAGAGTCGAATACTTTACTTAACATAGGAATAGATTGAATTGTGTTCCCATATTTTCATGGAATTTTAAAATATTTTTTGTCTTTAATCGATCGGTTAATGTTATTTGGGTTTATTAGCAACTTACTCTTTTATTTAATGCGATTTAAATATTGAATTGCTTCTCAAGTTGAAATTTAATTGGTTTATATTAAAAAATGCGATATAATGATGCGAAATTTAGGTAAGCCTCCTTCCTCCCTTCAGGGTCGGAAAGGTCTTTGTTTGCACGATTACACTCTTAGGAAAAATGAAAGGTTTTATTGGTCAAATTTGGTTCGGTTTGTCTTGATGACATATTTTGTCGATCACACTAATTGAACTCGCCTCAAGCCTTGATTAAAGCTTTAAGGCGACCTCGAAACCAGCCACTGACCCTTATCACTATCTCATATTTGCCCTCAACGTGTCCATTTTTTGCACATGCCCTTGTTGGTCTCTCGTTCCAGCTTGCCAACACAAAGAAGGTCAGTCTGAGAGGCCTAACGCTAAGTGCTGTTTGATCGAATAAATTATTTGACAGACACGCCTGTGTCATCCGGCTAGTGTGGCAGAGCGTAGAATTATGCTCCCACATCTATGGTCCCCTTGCAGCTATGCCGATCGATCTAGGGCTTTACCAGCCTGGTTAGAACACAGATGCAGCCATCTTTGCACGCCCTGCGGCCCTCAGAAAAAACGGGATCGTATGACATCACTCACCTTCAGTGCTGACGACACCGAAGTCTTTGATTGTCGCTGGAAACTTCCACTGCATGTCTCAGGAAACGTTTTTGGTTGCGACAAAGAGCCATTTCCTCTTCTGGGAACTGATCTTCTGGTCTTTAAGAAATTCTTCTTATCGAAGAAGAACCACTCATGTGTGGCTCTAATAGCGGTTTTAACTTGTTGATTAGCTTCTTAATGTGCGTGAGGTGCTTTTCCTGCGTCGCCATGAAGAGAAATTCTCCATTCCCAATCTAATATTAAGAGCAGTAAATGTCTTTATTCACCACTAGACTGAAGAGCTTTGCAGCCAAACTCTTTTTCCTTACAATGGCACAAATCCCTTAAGCGGTCATTATTGATGATCTTTGCGATTTTAGCGGCGAATTTAGGCCAATTGAATGTGAAAGATCATCGACCCTGGATATTTCTCTCTGCTATCGCATCGTATAGTCGAATCCAGAATCTCCAAAATCCTTTTTGACCTTTTCTACCATTCTTGTACTGACGTTCAGGAAGTCTGAAAATTCCTTGTTTGTCCTGCGGCTGATGATTTCAAATTAAACTCCATCTCTTTCCACAAAGATTAGGTTTCAAAAATTTCAATACTCAATTTAACTGAAAAAATAGAGTAAAAATGATTATTGTTTTATATGATTAAATAGAATGACAACGAAATTGCGTACAATTAGACGTTGAAAATATTGAAGCAAAACCTTTCTCACTCTCTATATAATAATCACACACACCCAAAACCCCTCTACTGTTCAGTCACGGAATCCTATACTGATAACAATCTTGACCATTACCGAGTAAGCCTTTCCCATTTAGTGCTCTCTTATCACTTTTTTAATGTCCAATCGTAGTGATTTATTGCATTTCCCCCCAAAAAGATCAGCACAAGGTAGGATCGGACTCCCCAGCACTTGTTATTCTAGCCTTTATCTAAATTTCATTATGTGGTCTGAGGAGATCGTCTACAATACTGAGATTTTCGTAGATGCTCTGATGGAGAGGATCAATTTAAACAAGTATTTGCCCACATAGATTTTAGTGTATGATGAAAATGAATTTAAACACCGATTGCAAGAGGAAAGTAATGGAAGGCGTCAGTCATTTAAAAACGTGTATCCCCTAGTTCCCTCAGGGCAGTTTAACTTTTAAAATATATAGGGTGCTCCACCTCAGTGGTGAGTGAAAGAGCGAATTAATAATATGCTTGAAATATCCCTAAGGAAAATAATACATAGAATAAGCCCAACCGCTTTCGTGTTTACATCATCAGGGGCAGAAGAACAATAGAATAGAGAAACAGTCAATAAACAGAGAAATGTGCCGTCTTTCAAACATACTGACGAACAAAGGCAATCGTTTAGGGGGGAGGGAACCAACTGACGAACAAATGAATAGCCCATCCGCAGAACTACAATATACAAATCAATTAAACAAATTAAATTTATATTGTAAACAAATATTATTCATGATCTAATTATCTAATTTAAATAAACCCTCACTTAGATTGAAATTAATGTTATGGGAAAATTTGATCATGGCCGATTCCATTAAATTTCTTTCAATAAAATTGGGCACAAGAATAATAGATTTCGCATTAGACCAATCTATTTGATGGTTCAAAGTAGATTGATGAATAATCAGTGCATTTGAAGTTTGTCCCGTTCGACAACAGTACTTATGTTGTTTAATTCTCACATCTAGGCTTTTGTTGACTGGCCTATGTAAAAACCAAGACAAGATTTGGACGGAATTTTATAAATGCAGGCCATTTTATTTGGGGGAGAATTTTTAATTAGTAAGTTTTTAACGTGGAATTATTAGAGAATACACAATAACATTAAGATATCTAATAATTTCGGAACATGGGACAAGTGTAAATTAAAAGGAAGTGTTAAAATATTATTTTTGTGCCCAATTTTATTGAAATGATTTATAAATGTGAAATTAATAAGAAATGATTTCTATTGAATAGAAATATAAATATTTGATAGGGGGTAGGCTAACAGTACTTAGCCACTAAGTTCACTAATTTCGTGAAGAAGTGAAGTACTAATAGGGAAAATAGAGCAATAGAAGAGAAGTCAAAGGAAAAAAAGAACTACAAAATTTAATATATAATGACACAAATATGTTACTGGCCCACCAAACTCCATTGAATAGGACAGGAGGAATATATTATGAACATCAAGGAAAAGTTGCTACAAAACTCACGTTCGAAAGTACTGTAATTCAAAATACCAATGTTGACGACACACAAATCAAATGGAAATCGTTTGTAGCCGATAAAAAGCGAAATTTTGTAAGACATTTGGCTAAAAATCCATATTAAATTCTATTTTCCCGTTTCAGTATAAGAAATGCTTCAGGCAGAACTAGAAAGCTGACCATCAGTATCTGTCCAATTATGCAATTACAGAAATTGCATCGGAGGAATATAAATGTTAAGGACAAAATTGGACGCATAAGTCGCCTTAAAACCAAACTTACGAAAGGCCCATTTTATTCGTTATTGTAGAATTATACATCATGTCAATCCTTCCAACCCTGTCAAGGTCCACTTTCGTCCTGCTCTGGACACCGAGTGAATGATGGCCGATTATAAAAGTGTGACAATAAACTTATTCACATTAGACGTTAGCTTCTTACGATATGAATGTAAAAGTAATTGGAGAAAGGAACATCGACCCAAAAAGCCTTTATTTGTTTAGGAAGAGGCCTTATTCCTTAAAGGAAGTCCCTTTTATACAACAGGCTTGAATATTATAGCGTTGCGCTGATGGATTAAAAGGTTTGTATGACGAAATACTAATAGCGTTTTCTCGCATGCGGCAGCGGGGTTATCGCTGATCCTCTGAATCAACTATGATCAGGTACCTCTATTCCTCGGACACACTCACTTTTGACTGATAAGGAATCGTTTAATAGATTCAAATGCTCTCTACTTCTTCCTTTTCTGGGTTTGAATTTCAAGATATTGAATCAAATCACACATTTTATAATAGTAGTTTATTAAAAAAAAATTTAGGCAAAATGTCACTATTATTGGCTTTACAAGGAAATGAGGGAAACACACGATATATATATATATATATATATATATATATATATATATATATATATATATATATATATATTTATATATTGTGTATATATATATATATATATATATATATATATATATATATATATATATATATATATATATATATATATATATATATATAATATATATATATATATATATATACATATATATATATATATATATATATATATATATATATATATATATATATATATATATATATATATATATATAGATATATATATATATATATATATATATATATATATATATATATATATATATATATATATATATATATCTATATATATCCCAAGAAGTACAGTAAAGTACATGTTAATGCAGAAAAGAAACCACAGTGATAGGATTAATAAGCAGTTGCTAGGTCTTGATGTTAATAGCCTTTTGACTAAAGTTTCCGTTGATGAAGCGCTGGATGTCATTATGGAAAACTTGCATTTGTCTAACCTAACATAAGACTTAAGGTGTAATAAAATAGTAAAGTTGGTTTGTTTGTGTGTTAAAGAGAATATGTTTAGAGCTGAAGATATTTTTTACAGGCAGAATTAGGTCTTGAGCATGGGTAAGCCCCTTCCCCCAATACTATGAAATCTTTTCATGGAGAACTTTAAGAAACACCTCCTTCCCCCTCTCTTACCTTTTCCCATAACTTGGTTCTGCTAAGTTGAAGATGTATGTGCCTCATGGCCTATTAGTTATAATTCATTTGATTCTTTCTTCGAACAATTGAATAATATCCACCACACCATTACATTTAAGTTAAACTGGCGACTAAACAACTCATTGCCATTTCTGTATGTAAAAATATCTAAAGTAAACCACAAAGCATATATTGTTCGGTCTACCGGAAACCACTCAACTTTAACGCCTATATTCACTATTTCTCGTGCCATGACGTATGGGTGGAAAGGTACGTAGTTTCTTCCCTGTTCCTAAGATTCTTGTTTCTTGCAGGGTGAAATCAATACCATCATCTAACCATTTATTGAGCTGCAGTATCCCCTTTGCCTCATAGAAAAATGTCATTAGAAAGCATGAACGATCTTTTACTCACCAGCTGATACTAAGGAAAAAGTATGCGATTATTATATTACATTCCCATACTCGCCCAATGAATTAATTTTAAAAAGTAAACACGTGCAAAATAATTTATAATAATCGCAATTATATACATAGGCGTCTAATTGAATCAGCACTTATAAAGGAAATTCCAAACTTTAATATTTCCGATGGCCAAATAAACACTAATCCCTTGATGAGTAAGTAATTTATACTTCCTTTATTAAAAAATGGGCTGTTTCTCCATACCGCCCCCGTAATCACATTCCGACTTGTAAATTTGTGCGTTCGTACGTTCGAAATTTCTTATGTATTTTATTTGTATTGCGGCGATTGACGATGAAGGAGGCTTCCGTCAAAACCTGGTTTCGCGAATGAATTGATCCAATCATTATGGTTTCTTTTCTGCATATATATATATATATATATATATATATATATATATATATATATATAGTACAAGAAAATAAGAGGTGGACGCGAATGAGCAAATGAGACAAGAAACCGGAGGTTTTTAGGGGCAAGAGAGAGGGACATTAGAAGAATCCAGAATCCAAGGGAGCAGAGGGCGGCACAATGAAGGCGATCCTTTACCGAGAAGACAGAAATAACGCCAGGGGAAAAAAGTTTGGAATTTCTGGCCGGGACTCGAACCCGGGTCTGCTGATTGCTGGTCAGATGCTTTACCACTAAGCTACCAGGCACAGTAACTATATTTCACCCAAAGCGTTACTCCATCAAACCCAGTATCTCCCTAAGCTAGGAACTTCCAAGGAATTTTTATACCACATGCTCTTACCCGCTCACAATTTAAAGGCTCACTGTCCATGTCACATACAAAGAAAGCAACTACAGGATCTGCGGGTGATAATACAACCACCACAGGGCTATGCCATTTTTATTTTCTGCCTTTCAAATAAAGTTTGAAGACAGAAAGAAAGATGCAGAAACCTGGTGTAGCTGACTATAAATACATATAGTACAAGATGAATAAGAATTGGACGCAAATGAGCAAATGAGACATGAAACCGGGGGTTTTTAGAGGCAAGAGAGAGGGACATTAGAAGAATCCAGAATCAAAGGGAGCAGAGGGAGGCACAGTGAAGGCGATCCTTTACCGAGAAGACATAAATAACGCCAGTGGAAAAAGTTGAAATTCCTGGCCGGGACTCGAACCCGGGTCTGCTGATTGCCGGTCAGATGCTTTACCACTAAGCAACCAGGCTGGGTAGCAGTCTTTCTTGATTGCCAATCTTGTTAAAGTCCATGGTATATTTCGCCTGATCAATTTCCTTTGGCAACTCTTTATTCTTTTTAATATCTTTTTTTGTCCAATTTGTAGATGGTAGACCAATTGTCCTTTATTAATCTATATTTCTAATAAATGCGTTTGGTAAAAGACAAACTTAAATTCCGTTTTTAGCAAACGCATTTATTAGAAAAAGTGATGAATATAGGATAAGTGATCTATCATCTAGAAGATGGACTAAAAAAGATAGTAAGAAGAATAGAAAGTTGCCAAAGGGAATTGATCAGGTAAAATATACCATTTGTCTTCAACAAGATTTTCATTCAAGAAAGACTGCTACCCATCTACGCTAATATATATGTATATATATATATATATATATATATATATATATATATATATATATATATATATATATATATATATATACTGGATTTGGCAAAGATCGGCTACTTTTCCTGCACATGTCATCCATTGTGTGTAGTTGTATGGAGAGGGAAGGGTAAAGAATCGAGATCTCTGTACTCATGCACCCGGGCTGCAAAAAGTGTGACATCACCAAGCAGATCAACCTTAGGGCGTAATTTATTAATCAAAAACAACTCTAAGATTTTCACCTCAAATGACCCTGATACTGAAGACAAGTTGCTAAATGTTTAGGACTTAAGTGGATTTTGGTGAAGATAGAGTTGCCTAATGGATGAGGCTTGTGTGTTGAACATTGAAATGCCAGTCCTGTCTTAGAAAAGGTTAGTTCTTCCTTCTTATCCTTTCGTTTATGTGAGAAGAGCTCTTTCTGCGGGCTTCAATGAAAAGCCAAGGTAGCTAAAAATTGCCCTCTTAAACGCCTATATATATATATATATATATATATATATATATATATATATATATTTATAGAGAGAGACAAAGAGAGATCTATAGATTGATAGATAGAGTGATATATGTTTATATATGTATATTTATATATATATATATATATATATATATATATATATATATATATGCCATAGATTTCTCCACTAAGGTTTTTTAAGTTGTTTTGTCAACTTTGAATTGCACGCATGATGGTTCTTTGCTATTAGTTCTTCCTTCTTCAAGCATAGTAGATTAATTTGTGCATCTTCTGTGAAGCAAGCACAAAGACCTTGGTGCATTGATTTCTCATAAAATATGGAAAGGTAACTGTACTATTTGTTTTTTTATCCAGAAACTCGAATGCAACATCAGGAAAGAGATATATTAGTCAGCCCTTGATTACGAGGTTAGGGAGGCTTGGAAGACTCACTATAATCATCCTAAGAAGCGAACTTACCGACTTGTTCGCAAAGATATAGGCTAATATTAATAACGAACAAATCAGGTAAACAAGGTCAATAACTATGAAGAAAAAAGTCTCAGATTTTCTCATCAGAGAGTTAGTCCGTAAGGACATCCGCTAGTACTCATACAAGATGAGAAAGGACCAGCCGTTGCTGTAGAAGATGAAACACAGGAGGAAGACACGTGCTACGAAGCTTGTTAATAAACGTAAACATCCCATCAAACCTGTGATTCTCTGTTTCTGTTCAGAATAGAATAACCTCTGTCAGGACCAGCTGGTAAACGCACAAAACAACCACTGGCTTGTTGTTTACCCCACAGATGTAACGAGAGAAATGAAATCCAAGTTACAAGTCCAACTAATGGTGCTTGAGTTCAATATACAAGACTAGTTACATATATTTCAACTTTTTACCATTTTTAACAAATTTATCCTAGTCTATGCAGGACTATTACTGTAGAATCACTTTATCTTAGAAGGCAATTTTGCTACTTCTTTTAGGCCAAATGAATATTTGATTACGATCCTTCATTTATTGGGGGGGGGGGAGCCCTTCATTACACTTAAAATATTCTTCATCAATTCCCAACATGTATTGTCAGTGGAGGAAAAAAGAAAAATTCTTTTTGCGAAATTTATGCACCAGGTCTGTTGCATGGAGTTAATTTTTACAGTCTTAATCTTTTTCTGAGATTTCTTCCATAAAACTTTTCCCTAAAAAGCATTACCTATCTATTTTTCGATGATGCAAATTTCACTTGAAATATTGTATATTTTCTATAAGATATAGAGGTTGAAATCCACTCTACATGTTTGTTTCATATAAACTGTCTTGATGGTAGTTTCTAACTTAGACATAATAAAATTAAATAAAATATTAGGAAATATAACAAGAATTGTTATATTTTTTCTAATTTTTGTTATGTTCAGGCTTGGGAAATTCAGTAACCTTACAAAAATTCAAAATTATTTTAATGTATTAAGTTATCTTACCCTTTTAAATTCTATTATATTAAAATGGGTAAATATAAAATCTATCGGATTACCAATACTAACCATTTTGTTATACATAGAGAAATTATAAACAATTGGACTACATTAATTCAAAAATAAAAACTAAAGCAATTTTTACAGTGAAATGTAGTTGAAAAAGGATAATTATGTATTTATGCACAAATTGTTTGACAAAGTATGTAAAAGTCGACCAAGAGAAACTAAGAAAATTGAAAAAAAGTGTTACCTTAGAAGAAGCGGTTTCAACGATTTAAGTGTCCCTTTAATTATCATCCACTTGACATTAATTAACTGGAGAAATCATCAATAAGCCATTTAATACTATCAATAAACCAAAACTTAAAATGAAAACTTAATACTTATTTATTAAATGATGGCTACAAATGTTGAACAAGTTAAAGGATAATGGAAGGAAAGAAACCCTCTAGAATTTTAAGTAAAAAGGTCTCCATTTTAGGGAGAAGGGGAATAGAGAGTGTCCGCAAGTTAAAAACTCTGCTAAAAGCAATATTGGAAGGATATCACGTGCAAGGTGGACATTACGCTTAGACGTGACAATTACCTTTCTAATGCTGGCGTTAAGCAAGACAGAGGTTTACACACTCAATTGCTGGAAAAACGATATCCAATAATTGACTGGAACGAAAAAGGGGAGGAATTGTTTGAGATTAGGCCAACACGACGTAGCCATATAATAAAATAACTTTGTCAAAGGTTTATTTTTAGAAAATCGACCCAAAGAAAAGTAAGAAAATTGACCAAAAATAACCAATTCCAAAACATATAAATTAACAAATAGAAAAAAGGTTCACAAAGTGCACGTGAGTCAAAGTTATGTAGATACACCCACAAAGGAAAAGTGAAAAACGATTTCAAGGGCTTTCATCTTTATTCTTAAAGAACTTTTCAAGGAATAAACAGGACGCTGGACATACATTGCCTTAAATTGTGGATAGGGGATTTGACTACTCACCTCTGAACCTTAATTAGGCGCTACAAAATCTTGAAACAACTTTATTTGAGATTTTATCTATGTAGTGATAATGGGGTTAAGCGTGAACAAAACAGGCTAAGATTGAAATTTGGGAACGCGTTAATGGAGATACATTCTAATATATTTCTCCAAATATAATTACTGCATTTTATGACTGGTTTGGCACTGTTCCATTAATGCTATGGGTAAGATTGTAAATATGTAGAAAAAGCGCTGATTGTTCACTGTAATTACGTAAAATAGCTTGCTCCTGCTTAACTCGGACATCAAATTCTTTCCCGATTTGTCCAAAATAATATTTTTTGCAGTTGTTGCAACCTATTGAATAAACAATGCCAGGTTGGGGAGGTGACTGTTGGACAAGGATGCGATATATTGTAATCTCGTCCTGAAAAATAACATTTATGTTCAGAGGCCTAGGTAAACGAGGTAATTTAATGAAAATATGGTTATAGAGTAAAACTAATGAATTTTGGGGCTGAATCTTAGGGATATTAACATTAGTTTGATAATAGGAACGCTTGGCAGAGTTATAACAATTGTCGAGATAGTACAAAGGGTAGCACAAAATTATCTCTATTTTATATATTCTATCGAATTCTTTGTCTAGGTATTCTAGTAAGACAATTCTAAGAGCACGCAAAAACATAGAGAAGAAAACACTTTGTTTGATGTTATTATGGTGATTAGAATAAATCAGTATAGAAGAGTCTATGGCTGTGGGTTTTCTATATATTTCATATTTGAAACAATGGTTTGTCCGATGAAATAGAATATCTAGCAAAGGTAGTATGCAATTTTTTCAATGTCTAAAGTAAATTAAATCGAGGGCACTAAGGTATTAATTTAGTAAGAAATGTATTAATATTCAAATTATTAGGCCAAAGGCAAAGGATGTCATCAACATATCGCATCCAGGCTAAAGGAGTTTCATTAATTTGGAGAAGTATTCTAGATTCCAAGAAATCCATGTATAGGTTTGCGAGTACAGGGAACAAACAATTTCCCATTGCCATTCCAAAGATTTGGCGATATAATTTTCCATTAAAGGAAAATTTGAAATTGTTGATGAAAAGAGCAATGAGTTTAATGAGGGCAGAAGTGGGTATAGGGAGAGCAATTGTGTTGAGGTGTTCTTCAAGGAAATTTAAGAGATTTCTTAATAAAATTAACACGTTTGTGCAAATATAAGAGTAAACGAGAATCAAGCAGGACTGTTTCATCTAATCTCATATAGTAATAGGACATGTTCGGATGAAATTAGCATTTCGTTTAGGCACATATAGATTTAAACACGTATGAGAATTAAATACAGCAACCAAGAGCCAAATTGAGAACCATGATGATATAAACTCTATTTAGAATAAATCCATAGGTAATTATCCACCTTCGGCGTGTTACTTGCTAGTCATAGGGAGTGAAACTGAGACAGATCACAGCTAAAGAACAAAGTTTCTGCTCTTCCACCGATTGATCGTAGACTTAAATTAGGAACTTTCACTTTAAATATCTTGGAAAAAACTTCAAGAAACAAAGAAGTTGTGTTAATTTGTGAAGGGTACATGATGCAAGTACATAATAAGAGAAGATTATTGATATTGTGATGAGTTTAGTAGTAACAATGGGAAATTAATCTGGAGAAAATGTAATATACCAGGTTGTTAAAATATTAGTGTGGTTTGTAGAAATCTTATGAAAATTACTTCTTAGATTTATTTATATTTTCACAATTTTCGGCAATCTGATTCAATATAAATGTAATAATATTTCGATCAGTTTTAAGCCGTATTAAAACCTATGGCTTTTTAAAGCTCTCTTATGTTGTTTATGTTTCTTTTGAACTTTAGGAATGAGACGTTTACAAGGTGTGAATATTGCTTCAACACCTATGCCTAGAAACAACCATGGTTCATTTCTGGACATAATTTTTACGGGAGATGCAAAGTTGCATTTTTTTCTTAAATATTAATATCAAAATATAATGGCTAAATTAATAAAAAACTAATTCCTACTAATACATTTTGCTACGAATATATAAGGCTACACTGTAAAATATTGTTCACATCCAGTCATGTCTAGGGTAAGCTCACTATCTAAGCTTAAATAAAAGTTTTAATGTTCACTCAATGGCTTTGGAATAAGGCAAAAAGGTGAGGGGGATTTTGGGTAACGACGAAGACTTTATGTTTCCAGCCAAATGAAACGCACACTCAAAGGAGGGCGCAAGGCGACACATATGCATGTAGATGTTGGCAACGAGTCCGGATAAATGTCACTTATATATGTTTATTATGGACCCAACTTCCGCCTCTCAAAACGACATTGGCGATAACGCGTTCTGACGATATCGTGCGTAATTTGTTTGTGTTAGTTCGATCCAGATAAGGAAATCCCATAAAAATCAGAGATTCCAGGGTCACCCTGTTTCATTTTGACAGGAACAATTAGAGATGGAACCTTTGTAACCCCAAGCGTCATAAAGGGTAAGCAACCATTTCAACGTCATAGATAGGTGGATATGAGTTTGCCCATAGGTACCACTAATACTCCATTATCACTGTCACAGATCAAATCGGGTTGTGAAAGTAGAAGTGAAATGGTAGAAATGTTGTGGATCTAGTAGCCACACTGAGATGGATATCAACGTATCCGCCAAAGATGAGACTAACTCATGGCGTGGCTGAAGGCTTTGTGGAGTTGCTCTCTTAGAAACAACCACGTGCCTCGACTAAGGAAATTTAACCCTGTATCGACTAGGCTCCCGAGAACCCGGTCATTTCCCCTTGATCCCGGTGTTCGAATCCCACATTAAAGTCTAAGGCTCCCAATAAGAAATAAAAAGCATCTTTACGATCTTAGATCGGTAATAAGACTCAGATCAAAGTAAAATATGTAAAAAATACTAATAATATAGGAAACTGAGAGAAAGAAACTGTTTTCTGACTTTTCAGATGAATTTGCAAATCTAATATAAAAGGATTAAAGCATTTTAAAATTACTTTAATCTTTCACAGTTTCTAAAACATGGAAAGCAACAAAAGAGTGTATGTTAGTAGGATGGTCAAAGAGAATATAATCTGATGTGTGAGTGCAGCGATTAAGGGATTTGGGGCTTGTGAAAAGATGCGTAATAAACGAGGAGGAAATGTCCGCTGATTCGATCCAAGTTTAGCTAAGATAGATAACAGATTGTTTAAAGTTATTCGGAAGGGGGGATTCTTAGTCTAGTAGCTCGAGAACCGTTCTTATTTAAAAATATTTTTCATTAAATTTCCATCCAATTTTTAGCTACTCCATCTTAATTTTCTTATTTTCCTTTCCTGTTGCATAAAAAAACCCTTCCTAGCTTTTCTTTTCATGGTAGTCATAACTCCAGGCAAAAGTTACACTAAATCTTTCACCATTTTTAATAGACCGTTGACTATTTTTAATATTTTCTTATATTCTCTGGAAACGCCTTTATGGTATCGTATATTTTCCTATTTTAAAAGTACTCGTAATAATATATTGATAAAAAAAATAAATTATTGTACTAACGCAATAAGTGAGAGTGCGATTTAATCTTTTCTATATTCCAAATTTTTGTTAGGCATTTGATAATTGGTGCATTTCTTAGATGTAAATTGCATAATTAAATTGTAGGTTTGTTCAGAAAAGTAGCTATAGCAATGAACAAACAAAATCCACTGCAATAATATTGTCTAAATCTTAATGTTGAAAACTAACGTGAAAGAGACAAATTGCATAAACGCATTTTAGATACACGAATACTATTCTCATCACCCAAGCAAAACACGTTACTGTTTCAATAGACGAATTTGACAGCCGTGAATTAAATCATTTTGTGGGAGTGAGGGAACTGTTAGATTGTTCTAAGGGATACAGTTTTTTGCGAACAGTTTCAAAAAAGCTAACCATTGATATAGTGACCACGAAGAGCCGATAATAATTGCATTACTTTTGGTTGCAATGAATTTCATTGTTCTATAAAATAAGGCAGAATGTCAGGTAGAACTGATTGGGAAGGGATTTAGCAGGTATTATGGTTACCACCTGTCTTATATTCATATGTATGGAATAGATTTAAGAGCAGGAAGCAATACCTTAGGAAAGCGAGAGATTTCCTGTAGATTGATATATATTTAGAAGCTGAATATAATAATAAAACTCTCAGAAATAATGTAATCAAAGCTGATGATCGTTTAGTTAAGAGTTTTCTTTCTGAATCCTCTCCTCTTTAAAATTTGAAATTTGTCGAGAAATATGACTATAATCTTTTAACCCCTTCTTAGTATTTCTTTTAATAATCTAAGTTAGGTTATGTATTTGTACATTCTTTCATTACAAAGTACTTCTATTATCATTAATAGAGCATTTTCAATCATAATAATTTATTTCTGAATTATCCTTATCTATGTTAATTTCTATTTATGATGTCATGATCTTTGAGATATCCTAAATATCTCGTACCTTTGCTATATAGAAGCACAAATTAATATAATTGTTTTCGAATTAAACTAGGCTCAATTTAACTCGATTTAATGATAAGGAGATATAAATTTTTAAATTACAATAAATTTATTAATAGGTAATAACAGCCGGTGAAGGAATGAAAAAATCATATGGATAAAATCGCTAACAAAATTCGAGATAGAGAGAGAAAGAAAAAATAAATTGAAATGGAGACAACATAAAATATCAATAATACAAAGATTCTCAAATATAGCATATGCATTAAGCAATAAATAAAGCAAATAAACAAAGAACTATGGGTTATAATTACAATTTTTATGATGGGATGAAGTTCAGAGTGACCGGCGGAAATATTAAAATTAGCCTCTATTCCGCTTTACTTAATCTTCTGAATGGTAAATAAATTGACGAGAATTCCAATTGATAAGATGATCATTTTCAGATATTCCTCGTATCCAGCTCTTGCCATCATTTATTCAGTCTCCTTGGCTGATATCTGTGGTGGATATTACTTAGGAGACCTAGTCTGTTGTGGATGATCCGCATACAGAAGTCACATTGAACAACAGAAGACGGGTGAAGATGTTTTTAGTTTTTCCTTCTTCTTCTTCGTTTGTCCTTTTCAAGTTTTCTTTTGTTCTCCTAAAACACCGAATCAAGAGGACGAATGTTAATCGCTGAGCAATTTGCTTTTGGCGATCGTGGCTGCGCGACGGCCACGAGGATGCAATTAGCCAGTGACGCGTCTACTATGGCTCAAAACATTTCCACATATGATTTCAGCGAGGCTGGTTGCATCTGGCTGCCGGGTTCTTGGTCTATCAAGGCCCGCCTTTCTAGCGCCTGCCTGCTGGTCGCTTCCCTCCTTCGCCGGATCCAAACATATGGACCATGTCTGCTTGGTCCGTCATTTTGGTATTGATTTTGGTTGCATTTAGAGTGGAGCCTCATTCAACACCTTAATATTTTAGGTAACCCTGCCAGGAGTTTGAAACTCCCGATGGCATCGATCTTGGAGTCATTGGAACACTGACAAGGAGCGCCTTTGGCAATCCTCCTTACAGGAGGAGCTTGTGCTTTGTAGCACCTTCACCTTCACCTATTCTTCCATTTCTTCTTTGGTTCATCAGATGCATGTTTCTCTTGTTGAATATTAGGATGCCAAAATTTTATCAGACATAAAAATCTCATCTAGCAATTTGTTGGGCTTTTTCACATACCAGCGTACCTTTAGGTTTACCTAGAATAAATAATCGCACATCGACAAATCAGGGTATCCAGGGGGCCAAGGAGTGTCAGCAAACCTGGCAATGAGGCGGTCGCCGAAGAGAGGGTGAAGAACGTCGACTGATGCTCTGGCTCTTTGGTCTGTTACTCCATCCTGCTGAATCTGCAAACGTCAAATAGGAATACGTTTTCTTCGCAGTTCAGGCTAAACGCGTTGTTTCTCATCTTGATGTCACGCTTGAAGTTCACAGTAATAAATTTTAATTCTGGTCTTCAAAAAATTCAATACCAATGACGCCAGCTTTTCCATCAGCACACCAAACCATCAGTAATAGGGTGTGCAGTGGTCTTTCTTGCAGTTCTCTCGGATTTTAAACATCCATAACCACAATTACTTTGATTCTCGAAGCCATTGAGAAGAAAATGAGCTTAATCACTCTTTAAAAAAATGCTTTTTGGTGGGTTATTCTACATATGTATAATTACTGTTGGTTAAGGTTGCAATTTCTATATTTCCATTATTTACTGAGGTTTGATTAATAAAATAAATTTTAGAGTAACCCTTCATTATCTGCTCCTAGAGAAACTGGGTTGGCCTCGTTAAGGTGGAAGAAATTAATGGCCAGGGAATCGAGACTCTTCGCACAGTTGCCCATCAATCTGAGCTTAATTAAACAGTTCATTATAGGTCTCGACGAGGATGGGGGCTGCTTCACTTACTTGCGCTATGCTTTTCTAAGATTGACCATGAGCACGTTGAAAGCTGGATTCTTGACGGTCCTCAAATCCGTCAGCTCATGAGTTTTCCAGAGTTTGAAAACTCAATGAACTAAATGGAACTGGAACCATAAAAGGTTTTGTTCATGTCATGAAAAACTTTCTTTTCAACAAAATGGTCAAGAAGTACACATAACTTGTCAGCAATATGCTGGCTGCTTTCATAAGCATCGAATTCAATATGTGATTAAAAATGAATTACTTATTCTCACATATGGATCGTTTTTTTGATAATCTTGTTTCATTGAGCGACGTGCAGGGGGAGAGATTCCAGCAGGACATGAAAGAAATCGATGGAGTCCAGGTATTAGGAACGCTGACACGCATTCATGATGGCGGATTAGTGTTGGAGGATAAGACTGTTGGAGTCTCTAACACTGATCATACTAGGAGTTCGAAGAAAAGGAAGTTTTTGCTCTGAATCCTGAAAATATCAAAAATGATGACCAAATGTTCATTCACATGTACTTACCTTTATCACTGTTAGGTATTCAAAGTACACTAATCAATTTTTATCACCAGATGGCGCCAAAGTCGCGCGATTTTTTGTGAGAATTCACACTAACGCATATATGCCCTCAGTTCCTTACTATCTGCATAGGAGGAAGGTCTGTTATTTTAATGGTGTGCATTGGTTATAGGAAAACACGAGAAAAGCATCAACTGATTTGTAAAATATGAAATGTAAGTATTGTGTTGTTTATAATTTCGCGTCCCATTTTGGGGGCATTGGCCAGATATTGGCAATTTGAGCTATATGAGCTAGTCATTTGTTTGTTATCATTTATAATGATTTAATACAAAATTAACACACTAGGGCATTTTATTTGTAATCTTTAACATTTATGATTAATATATATTATTATATATGTACATATAATATTATATATATATATATATATATATATATATATATATATATATATATATATATATATATGTATATATATAAATATATATATATGTATATATAATGACATTTCAAGATGAAAACTTGGTATATGATATTATAATTTCTTTTTCAGTAGCCTACTCTTTACTATTATGACACAAAGATCTTTATTGATAACTACTGAAGTTGCCAAAGCGCTAATGAACTTGAGTGATGATGAAGTATGGAATGAAAACGTAGAGGTTGAAATTATTCCTCCAAGTCCAGATAAAATGACAGATGATGAAGCTATCAATGATGAAAACCTCCCCGAATAAAGCATTCTTCAAGATGTTTCATGAAGACTGGAGTTGATTGTTCACAACAATAATGGTGAAGAAATTGAATCAACTGGGGAATTAGCAACCCAACCTCCTTTAGGTAAGCGTAGAAAAATTGACACCAGTTCAATTTTCAAATAGAAAAAATGTTCTCCAATATATAAAGGTGTAATGAATCTGCCCTCTCAAAATAGTTATGACAAACTAGATAGCCTGCAGGGTAAGAGCATTTGTAACATTTTTGAAGAATTTCTGACTGATGAGTTATTAAAGTTTATTGTTGAGCAGAGTATGACATATGCTAAGCAGAAAAATAATCCTAATTTTTCCGTCATCAATGAAGAGATGCAAATATTTCTTGGAATTATTCTGTTTACTGGGTGCCATAAACTTCCTCAACAAAATATGTACTGGGAGCAATCGCCAGATGCAGGAGTGCTCTTTGTTTACAATGCTATGTCAAGACAAAGGTTCAAGGAAATAAAAAGGTTTCTTCCCTGGAATGACAATGCCAACATTGATAAATTGATAAAATTTATAAGCTGAGACCATATCTAGAGGCTCTAAGAGAAAACTTTCATAAATTTGGCCTTTTTGATTCCCATTTGTCAATCGATAAAATGATAATAAGGTATAATGGCATACATTGTGCTAAAATGTTTATGAGGGGTAAGCCAATCAAATTTAGGCTACAAGTTTTGGTGTCTTTGTGGTTCCGACGGATACCTATACAACTTTTCGCCATATCTTGGTAAGGGCAGTGAACCTAACAGTGGACCTCTATGAATGAGGGTTATAAATAACCTAACAGCAGTAATTCCTGAAGCTGAAGCTGCAAATGACGAAATCTTTTTAAATAATTTCTTTACAAGCATTGATACCTTGAAAGAACTGGGAGATAGGAGTTTGAAGGCAACTAGCACAATTCGTGAAAATCGTAGAAAGAAATGTCCACTTATGCCATCTAAAGTAATGAAGGAAACAACAGAAAGAGGGTTCATAGACTATAGATTTGATTCTAGCAATGAAATTTTAGTCACAAAATGGCATGAAAACACTGCAGTTGCAGTCACGTCTTTCCAACTGGTACTGCTACACGCTATTCTCAGAAACTCAAAAAGGAAAGAGGAGTGCAAATCCCCAAAGTTATTTCAGAATACAACATATCAATGGGAGGGGTAGACCTACTAGACAAACAAGTGTCCTTATATAGGGTCAGAATACGTGGGAAGAAATGGTGGTTTAAACTGTTTATGCAACTGTTTGACATTGCTATTGTGAACTATTGGAGAGTTTATCAACTTGCAAATCCAGGTGAGACACTCTACCTGCTAAATGCAAGAGGGAAAATTGTTTAGGTTTATGTTTAAAAGCCTTCTCCAACAAGCCGTAAACGCCCGGTCCCACAAAGAAGGAGGCTTTTGGGAGGAAGAGTAAGTGAAGATATCAGGTTTGATCAAGGAAATCACCTTGTGATGCCAATTCCGACACAACGTCGCTGAGCATTGTATGGGAAGAAAACAAAGAGAATTTGCCGTCGTTGTGATGTCTCACTCCATGATCTGTGCTTTGCAACTTACCACACTAAATAATATTGATGAACTACAGCAATTCACCATGACCATACTCATCAAGAAGGGCCTTTATTATGTGTGAAGGATATAATTCTGTTCAAAAACTAAATATTTTTCCTTTTTTTATTATTTAACTATTTTTTCATTATGCCAGTGGGTTTATTATTTTCCATTGTTCATTATTACGTTTACATTATGAAAAGAATTGAAACATAATTTCATTTTGATATATAGTTTGTTTACATTTTGTTCTTCATAGAAAAATAGAAATAAACAACTCTGAAACTTTTAACTTTTTTTACCCTTAAAACTATGCGTGACGGCCAATGTCCCAAAAAATGGGATGCCATCTTTTAGGCCCAAGATAAGTAAAAATTAATTATTCAATGGTTGTAAAGTTATTCTAAGGTGTTCTGGAGAAAAAACCTGCCAAGATAGATTCAAAATTCACTACAGAATAATTATGGCCTTTAATGGGTTAATTTCGTAATAAGATATGTTTTTTAAAAATTAACTTAACACAAAAACCTGACCTAAATGGGGAAACAAATGTCTTTTACGGATTCAGCGATGCAAAATTGTCCTAAATCAATTGAAAAAAAATCTTAGACATCCGGCAAAGAATTTTGGGGGTCTTGCCCATACTTAAACTTGCAAAACAAGTTTAGGTATGAAGTTTACCATAATTTTTTGGTCGTTTATTGAAAGAAGACACCAAGATCTGCACATATACATAGGAGTATATGTCCACTGAATCAATGTCACTAATCTGATAGAGTAATTTTTAGATCATTATGAAATAGATTTAGGAAAAGGGGTTACAATAAAATTGCCCGTCGAAAGTTTAAGTGTGAGTATTTATCGAAATAAAATAGATAAAATATTATATTTTATAAAAAACATTACAAGAATTGGCTATGAGTGACCGAGGGTAATCACTTATAAGTATAAAACTTTTATGTTTTTAAAATAAGTTGATGAAGGACTGGCTCGTTCCGCATCACTTTTGTGCTTATATAAGATTTTTCTAAAGGGTTTTCCGTTTCACCTACATAATAAGAGAGGAAACTATTAGATTTGCATGGATTTGAATACAGGGTGCGATGTGGCAAATTTCGTCTTGATTTAATATTAAAGAAAATCACACAGTTCATTTCTACAGATATATTTGCCAAAATTACATGTTACACACTTGATGGATTATACTAATCGACAGTTCCCCTTTATAACTGAGTGAAAACTGGGGTGAATCTGGAAATATGAAAGCTCCAGGCCACAAACATAATTAATAGTCCACAGTGTTGCGTCAGGGGAGTTGTCTGACATCCAAGACTGAGTCCTAGACAGTCTCCTGCTGTCACCCCCCTACCACCCCTAGATCAAAATCGACATGACTTCCTATATTTGTAGCCTTCCAGGAAGATAAACAGGGCGATAACGAGGTGCTCTTGATTTCCTTGCCGTCATTCCTTCTTAATCACAGCATAACTCATCCAACTCTTTCCTGATATTAAGTGAGAGTGACACTTAATATTTGGAATTCCTGTCCTTGGAGCTCCCGCCGGGTATCATAAGAAGTACTGACGACTTCATTTTCCAAATTTCTGTAAGAGTGATTTCATCCCTGGTATTGCTGACTTAGTTAAATGCTCATGTGAAATAGAATGAAGAGAGAACCTACATCAGAGAACACGCATGTGCACAGTTTAATTGGTCGTATGATGAATTACACATTCACACCTTGTATACACCTGCTTGGTTTTCTCTTTGGTTTTGTAGAAGGGAATGATTTTTAATTGCAGAAGTGAATTTGGAGTTATGTTGAGTGAGAGGACACTGCTTAATCGTTTATTGTTTGATTAAGGGCGAGAATGGAACGGATAAACAGTTCTTATTATTTTTATAGTTTTTAACTTTGGGCGATTGAAATATTGACTTGGCATTAGATAAACTCGCGTTAATGAGGTGGACGGGATATTTCATATTAATCAATATACTGGTGTACGTTTATGTAATTTCCTCTTGCAACTAAGAGAATCACATATTCTAAATGCTCTTAAATCATGCTTCGTAATACGGGTAAAGATGGATATATGAATTAGAATGAGTCGGATTTCCATCAACAGTCAAATTTCACATCGAGAAAAACTAAACAATTTTCACTTTTAAATTCCTCATTAAAATTTATGGTAGGTTTGAGGTTATTGTGTTAGATAAGAAATTCACAAAAGAGTCTCATCTTTTCGAACCCTATAATGAGATGACTTTCTCTACATAGCTGCACCATACAAAGATACATGTAGAAAAGATAATGTTGTATAGGAAATAGATGATTACCTATGCTAAGGCCCCATTTTGTACTTAATAACTCATGTCTTTAATAAATACATTATTTATACAGCGAATTTCTACAAAGTTAATTTTCTTTTGCATAAAGGGAGGTTGAATATGAGATTTCTCATACGGTCGATAGAACCTGAAGGGATGCAATTATTAGCACATTGGGGAAATGGCAGTCAACATAGAAAGTAACTAGGCGGTTATATATATGTAAACTTTCCTACATTTTCGAAATATCTGAGTATCGAACTATAAGCGAAGCCGTTAATGCAAATATTTGAGAGAGAAATGAAGCCACTTGAAACTTAATATAGATGTGGATTGATGCATGATACAATAGGGTAAGGTGAGGTAGCTCATTTATGCGGTTTAAGAGAACCATTCACAAGTAGACGGGGTTATTTTGATGGTTTGAAACACAAAGGAAGATCTGGACTGGATCGTATCAAGAGTTTCGTAAGAATTTCAAGGAATGACTCGTTGTTATTGTTCAACGGGTTTCAAGGTAATTTCGCATATGTGTGGGCATGGCTGAGTAAATACGAAAACTTTTGGGATTATTATGTTTGTTTAACAAAACTATTTGAATAGTTTTGTCTTATTTCGTTATTATAATAATTTTACTGTAATTAACCATTTAAAAGCGGTTATTTGGCGGAAAGAATATCTAAGTATTTTACAATATCACTTGAATCTCGCATCACAATGTAAATGTTAAAAGGGCCGTTGTAGTAACATTTGGAATATGATACTAGTTTTTGCTATGGGGGAATTTACATATGAGACCCGTATATTTATTGAGAGAGAGGTATATATATATATATATATATATATATATATATATATATATATATATATATATATATATATATATATATACATATATATATATAAATATATATATATATACATATATATATAAATATATATATATATATATATATATATATATATATATATATATATATATATATATATATATATATATATATATATATATATATAAATATATTTAACATAGAGAAAACATACATGAATGATCAATGTATCTTTCTTTTACATAGCAAACAATATTAAAGAATATTTCTTTGGCGTAATTTTAATCTTAATAAAATGATAAGATGAATCTTTCTCTACATATTCACGATTATAATTATCTTTGTTCCCTAAACATTCACATTATACAAACAACCCATCTTATTTGAATAACCAAAGCTTTCTTTTTACTAAGTATCAAAATAAAAATAAATTTCTAGAAGATTTTCGAAATTATAAAGCTATCTCTAGGACATAATAGGCACGATAAAAGATAAATCTTTCTCTTACCTTCAAGATTAAAACGTCCTTTTGTTTACATCAGCTGTATGACTGATCAAATCTTCTTACAAATTACTTACTAATATATAATTATCCTTTGGGGAAATAATATGCAAAAAATAAAGATCTTTCGTTTGCCAAGCTGTAGGATTTTTCAGCAGGAAAAAATCGAAGCTGATTTTATAATAAGGATCGAAATAAGAAGTTCTTTCTATATAAATGCCATGATTAAACGCATTATTCAATTGCCTACAACATTAAAACAGCTTTATTCTATAGTAGTTGCGAAAATCAAAAGATCTTTTTCCTTCCAAATCTTACAAGAATTTTTTTTTATTTTATAGCCTGCACGATCAAGCAATTCTTTCTTTCAAAATAACTAAATAGTATTATAATCTTTCATTGAATTATCTAACTTTAATAAATATTTTTTTTGATACTTGCAGAAATTAATATATTTTTGGATACTTAACTTAAATGATTAAATATATTTTTTATTCACTTGACTTGTAAAGTAAAAAGATGTCTTTTACATGATTGCAAAGCTAACACAATTTTTTACATCATTTGCGAACATAGAACGTAGGCAAACAAAGATGAGTCGATTGAGTACACACATTTTGTCTTAATGTTACAATTAGACAGTTAATGTGAATAGAGTGAGTTTGGAAAAATAATTAGTTGACCAAAATAAATATTATGAGGAACAAAATAGTCGAGCAAACTTGCAAATCTTGAGTGACTGAAGTGAAAAGCAGCTGCTCTGCTTGGCCTGTGCATTTAGAAGTTGATTCTCCTAGTTAGTTCCTTAGATGAGAAGCGTCATGGTGTCATTATGTGAATACTAATGAATGAAATGAATCGATGGCGCATTGTCTTAGCACATATATGACTGCGAAAAAATAATGATAATGACTAATGAAAAATGAAGCCAACATCTAATTAAACGATCTAGTAAGTTGGCTAGTAAGGGGTTAAAATTTGTTTAATTGTCACTTACTGAAGAGGGATGTGATTAAGAGTGGGAGAGTTGCGCGGAACGCACATTGAATTTCTCGTTGAGTCGGTTGTTACTTTGGTGAGATGAATGTAGACTCCTTGATGAAAGGTTGGATAATGACCATGGATGTACTTGCGTTGAGGGAATTCGATGATGACCTCAGAAATTATGTGATGGCTTCATAGGATAAGGAGATACACTCTGTGTGTCACTATTTATAGCTTAAGGAGGGGTTGATACTTGAAGTGAGAGAAGTAGTTAATGGTTTTAATGTGGCGGGTTCAGCAGTTGCGATTTGGAACAAATATTCGTTCTCTGATACATAATTCGATTTCGTTCATTAGGATTCCCCTCAAATAGGTTTGTATTTGGATTTTTATAAATAACTTGATGAAAAATAACTTTACTTTGAACTTGATACTTAATGATGAAGGGCTGAAGATCTGTGAATCTTATCCACCAAGGTGAATGGATTTACAACGACGAAGACGAAGTTATTCGATCGACTGTGTGGATTATGAGAATATCTCAAAGGATAGGCCCTCAGTTTTCCATGCTTTCTCTTTCTCATCATAGTTTATGGTGTTTAAAGAAGGTCGACTTGCTTCGAGGCTACCATTTTTGGCTTAAACTTCTGTAACCTACTAGTCTGTTCTGCGTAGGGGAAGCGACTCATTCCCTTCCCCTCTTTGTGCCCCACTTCCCTTTTCCCCCTTCGGACTGAAGGATATAAATGTGGCCGTGAGCACTTTTAAGTTATTCTGTTGCGAGAATTCTGCTGATTGCTCCGCTGAATAATTGTCCGTAACTTACCTTGACGTTATTAATTTTTAGAGACCCGTCCTGGATTCCTGCGTGAGGCAAAGATCTTACGCCATTAATTAATGCCAGCATTGTCATTACTCCTCTGTCGGCTGCAATGAATTGTGCTGTTCCAGTTACGTTTGCAGGTGTTCTCCTTGGGAAGCCGTTCACACTTGGCACGTGAAAGTTCTCCACTAATCACCTCGCCATCTTCTCTTTCGGGAATTCTGTCATCTCGAATTCCTTCTTTCGGATCGTTGGGCCTTCGAATCATCGTTCCCCGTGGTCATGACGCCTTTCACAACGATATCGCCATCTTTGGGTTTTTCCTCGCCGAAGACCTGCATCCCTTTTACCCCCTGTCGACTTGGGTCGAATTATCTCATCGTCGTCGAGCCTCTTTCGCGGGGTTTCCGACGTGGGTTATTGCTTCACTGAACTGGTATAATGTATTTTGGAGTATCTCTTTCTTCTTACGTCCCCTTTAAATTAATTAATAGATATAAGTGTTATTCATGTAATTTTGGGCTTGGGATTTCGGGTCGTAATACAGGAAGGTTATTCTAGGAAAACCTGTCACTAGAGAAGCGACCCAATTTTTATCTTCAACAACGCGTGTCGTGTCGGCTTTAAACAATTTATTCATAAACTTATTTTTGTATGCGCGAATATCTTTTTGGTTAAAACGACTTGTGATCTTTCGATGGTGTTGAGCATTTGTGACTTTTCTTATTGCTTGATCACCCCCGTATAATTTCGTAACAGTTAATTTATTACATTTTCATTTTGTTGTAAATAATACTGTAAATACATTTTGTACGTGGATTTATTTTTTCCCTTTGCGGATACCTCATAATTTAGCACCGTCCTAATTAATTCTGGTCAATTTCTGGTAGGCTTTTAGATCCCTGGTCTTCTATAAATTTTATGTGTGTATTATCTTTGGGTCGTGTGAACTGGGTTCCGCGATAACCTTTACATTATTTTATATGTGTAGAGATGTTGAGTGTTATCAATTAGGATTTTTGGGGAGGAACTTTGTTTGAAGTTAATGTTTGATCGAGAGAGAGAGAGAGAATAGAAATTGTCTATCAAAGGAATTTGATATCGAGGCGGAGGAAGAAGGAATTTATGATGACAAAGTCTTGAAAATAGGCAGGAGACTAGAATCAATATAAAATGGTTGAATGACAGTTTTGTGGTGACGGAGTTTGTTTTCCTAGGGCAGGGGCGGGCATCTTTTTCAAACCGAGTGCCAGATGAGTCTTTTCTGAGCAGTCTACGGGCTGGACAAACAAACCGAATCCCCAAAGTGACCATATATATATATATATATATATATATATATATATATATATATATATATATATATATATACATATATATATATATATATATATATATATATATATATATATATATATATATATATATATATATATATATATATATATATATATGAAAAACTACTTTCTATATACCACTTATTTATCCTGATACATCGTTTATTTAATTGAATATTTTCTGAATTCGCCCTTCGTCATTATTATGCAAACTTGCCTCAACGATAGCGTTTACTAAATTTAAATAAATACGTTTAAAATTTAGGATGTAAATAATTGGAGAGGAAGTTTGTTTGATTATTTTTCGATTGCACAAAGGAAAAAATTGCGAAATTTGCTTAAATTTTCTACTCGAGCTTAGCCTTTTTGTTAGCTGAAGGCTTTAGAGTCAGTGTGTAGACAGATTTCTAATTTTTAATGTAAATTACTTAGACGTATGGTATTAGGCTGCAATATTTTATATATTTTATTATTGTATTTAAAGAAGATATATCTCTCCTAAAAAAAATGTATTATATCCGGGGTGTAAAAGATAAAATGACGAAGTTTTTGTACTGGATAAATACGGAATCCATCAAGGAAGAGTATTCATAATGGTAATTTTGATCTTATCTCTATCAATGAGAATAAACAATATTAATAAATTGTTTAGGATTAAGACTCTTCAAAAATATGTATTTAGTTACGTGAAAAAGTCGTAAGCACTTGCCTCCCCTTTATTAAATTAACTGAGAACTAATTATTCATTTTTCTCTAACATTTCTTAACCGTTTATTAAAATGTAAAGCGAGTCGTTGTGTAGCACACATATTTTTCTGTCGTCAAAGTTTTATTTAATGAAACCTCTTTAATTTCCACCCGATTTTCTTATTTAATTCTCAAAGACGATTCTTAATTCCGTAATATTGGTTCAATTTCTAGGAACATTCTAATTTTGTATAACTTAATTGGCTTCTGTATTTTTGACTGCTTACCTTTTTTGCTTGTAAACGCCACCTTTTGCGGCAAATATTCAAATTTAGGAGGTTTTTTAATACTGAAAGCCCATTAATGATTATATACTTAGCTGCTAGAAAAATGCAAAGAAATGAGTGAGAAACGAGGCTTAGTAAACTCTTTACACAATTGCTACCGGAGAAAGTATGGCTTTTGCTTTGAGAAGAAAAGAGAGTGACTAATATTTATTATCTTAGGGCCACCTTCATTTAGTTCATGAGTTTGCATTCTTTATCCGATGTCTCCCAAAATTAGAATATCTGATAACCCAATTGTCATAATCTAGTCTCAAATTCAAAGTAAAGTTAAACCTTTGAAAGGACGTTAAGATCAAAAGTAATTTTAGGAAAGTAATGAAAACACATAGAGTTGATAATCATAGAAAGCAGGTATAAAATGCGGTAAGGCTGTAAAGCTTTAAGAGTTGCATACGTTTTGCGTATTGTGAAATCGAAAATCAATCCTGGGAACTAAGTGTTGAAAATTTGCAGACGAAAGACATCACGTAGGTGAACCTGTTTATTTTGTGTATCGTGGAGAAGAGAAACCTCTTACACCCACCTTTGCCAATCTAATGAATGACTTATCTCAGCGTTTATATTACTACTTCATCTTAATCAAAACAACTAGGGCATTAAAATACTCAAAACACTGCACCATTGCAAATAAGTTGATGGGAGAGCTTAAATCATTGTGAGGGTATGGAACGTACATACTCGCATGCCGCCAGACAATCGTGGGAACGAAAGAAATTTGTCGTTTGAGTTGACCTTTGTCTCCTCTCCCCCCCACCATCCTTCCCCCTACTGGTGACAGGAAGTCTGACAAAAGAAGGCCTATTTCACAGAGAAGCCTAAATTCGATTTGCCTTCTTTATGATACCATGGAGATTGTCCAGAAGGCGCTGCGATAAGCGACTGTTCGTGAATGGAATCTCTCTCTCAATTTTTCACAATCCGTGGTAGAAATAACATCGCCGTTCATCCCTCTATAGCAGTGTCCTAAACCATCTCGCGTAGCGCGTAATCCTCACGTTGACAGAGAGTCGTTGCCGTAACGTATCGACTGTCAACGCGCCGCCGAGATAACTTGGTCACTGTTTTAAAGTGTTCCTGAAGTAAATCCCGCCCCGCAGAGTCTGTGACTAGAAGAATACGCCCTGTTGCTCAACGTAACTTGAGAAAGAAAAGAACAGCCAAATAGTTACTGGAAGTTACTATTTGTTAGTGTCACATCCATTTAGGAGTGAACTACCGGAAATGCAGTTAGCAGCCCCGAACCTGTCATTTTATCCCCCCCTCTCCCCGAGAACTCGTGTTAACGCCACCCGAACCACCCCGTCTGGACCTGAGTAGTCTTCTCTCCAATCAATTACAATTAATGATAATCTGTAAACCCAGTGTCCCTCTATTCTTAAATTACCTATTTAATTAACAGTGATTGATACTTCCATTGAGTCATTATAAATCTAGACGCTTAACGTCAGCGTTTAATATTAATCCTTAATTTTGCCCGTTTAAATCATGCTAATTATTATATTTGTGTAAAGTAAAGTTTATTTTTTGTAGTTGTGTTTATTTGTGGCTCCTTCCTTTTGACGTACCCTTGGCAAGCCTCTAATTAAGAATCCCTTCGGCTAATTTATGCAACCTGTATTATGCACTCTTAGAATTCAACAATCACAAACCTTCCCCCCATGAACAAGTGGGACTTTTATAGTGAGAATCCTGGCTATTGCACAACCCGCCTCTAACCAGCTTTCGCACGTTCAGTAGGAATTAAATTCTACCTATATATATATATATATATATATATATATATATATATATATATATATATATATATATATATTATATGATCGTAGATTGAGTCATAGGGTCAATACCATCGACTTACTTAAAATCGGTGTGTCCAGATCAAGGACTAGAATAATTATTGGACCAGACTATGAGCAATTCTACGACACTCATCGAAATATGCACTGAAAATCCGTGGCTATTGAAGAAAATCCAGATCCATGCTTCATATACTGGTATTTGCTATTTCTGTAGAATGGCTTTTAACGAGGCAAAGCCGCAATTCAGTGTTCAGTTTTCGGAATCTTGATTCACGACACAATCGAATTATTCGTTTTGTTACTGAATCACTCACATGAATATTTATGTGCTCCACTTGTACTTAAGACACAGCCCTAAACCTTGATTGACCATCCCTCTTCATTACATTCCCTTGCCGGAAAGTAAAAGAGTAAATAAAAAAAATTGGTATAGGAAGCGGACAAAGGAAATTTGTTAAGAATAAACAACGACATTTAATAACGAACAGCACAGAACGATCCAATTAAAAGCCCCAACCTCCCTTCCAGGCATTGAAAAAGGATGAACTGATAAATGCAGATGGGCCATTATCAGCGAAATTATCTCTTACCCAAGGTCTAAGGATAAGAAGATGATTCGAAAGAGAGGACATAATAAGTGTAAAATCAAAGTATCAAGAATGAATGAAACCTATTTAATCTCAATCATGTTTAAGGCTCCCTTGGGTAGTGGTACCGGAAATGCTTGCCACTCCTACTAGGTGCACTAATCTACGTCCAGCATCACATCAATGTGAATGCATGACAGCTATGGCTACAATCGACATAACAAAAGATTTCGTTCTAGCACCCAAACATAATTTTAACATCAAAGTTTACTCAAACCCCAAAATAAATGTTTAGTCTCCTTCTGGATAGATTGAATCAAAAGTAATGCACCGAGGAAAGCTACCATCAACACATCACAAATATAGTTGAGTCCCGCAAGTATCCATAATCTATCCCACTTTTACATTCATGATATATCTCATCGGAATCCCATCCACACAGGTGTCACTTATGCTGAGAAGAGCTTTTGGTAGCCAAGTGGATACGGTGTTATTCTACTAAAACCGCTCTCTCTGGTTTGATTGAACAATTGGTGAAGGCACTGTGTTTATACCCTACAGTGGTGTCGGTAGATCTTACACGTCTTACCATACACCTGTAGGAATTTAATTATCCCACTATAGAAGTTTACACACCACTAAATACAAATTATAATCTTTCGTGCTGTTTAAGGAGGAAAGAGGCACTGAATCCTTTAACTTTATATTTACCTATGAATTATTTAAATATATACGTGTCTTAGTATTAAATGATATTTACACTGCTTAAATATAATTATAGCCCCGCAGCACAGGACGTATGGAAACAATGCCCGGCAATGGAAGTTGATTATATAATCTAAAGCGTTTAGAATAGGAAAGGCGAACTAATGAAGTTGACAAGAACAAAATAAATAGACTTAATCAAATGGGATAGAGTAGGGATCTAATCGCGAACCCATATACGACCGAATGACACAATGGAGTGGAAGGCCTTCCGAAAAACTTCCCTTCTTGTCCATCGGCTAAGGAAAACTAAAAGGCTGACGGTTGGTTCGTCTTAACGAATCCTTGGGCAATTAAATTTTCGCAAAGATTTTTGACGCACATAGCTAATTACAGCATACCTCTGATGCGCAACGTCCTACCCTTGGTGTCCTCGGAATCACCAGCGATTTTCATACTGTCTTTTATGTCTATTTCATTATGCGATCGGGTCCCACCTTTGCCGAGATAGGATGGCAAACTGCTCTATTACCCATGCCTCCTCTACCTCATACCCAAACGGCTCGTGATCCCCGAGTGTCAAAAGATAGCCGCAACAGAAAAGAATACCACCCCTCACATTTTTATCATCCCTCATTATACTCTTCACACACTGGCAACACACATTTTCGCATCAACTTCCCAAACACCATAATCCCCTTAACTAGAACAACTTGAGTGCTCGGCGTCACACTATATACAAGATAAATTGTCTACGACACAAAAGAAACACAACCAACAATGTTTACCCAAAAATATATAGCCTCCGCGCAACAGCTGGAGCCATAGTAGGAATCATCATCTACTTTTAACAGTATATACATCTGTCTTACAACTCAACCTTGTTTCTTATCCCCCACCTAAGTAAACACACTCAGATCACCCCTGTAAACATTTATACTGGAATTACATTTGTACCGATAATATAGCATCTTTTACTTTTCCTTCGGGCATGCATTTTCTTCTAAGTACTATAAACCTAAGCCCTCATGGGATTACATGCAAGACTCATGCTACTTTTGAAGGACACGTGAAAAACTGAAAAACCTCAAAAATCTTGAAGGGTTCCCATCGCCCAGTATCCATGCTACCATTACCAACCAACAATCAACACATCATGGCATTATCAGGATTCGAAATCTTCTCAAACGCATTCACTGGATATCATAGCATAGAAACATCCCTCCCTACCACGTCAATGGATCAGCCTATTAAGGGTGCAGTGCGATCATCGCCAAAACCCAACCCAAATAGACTGCACCGATCTGATCCTTCCAAACAACTGCTGCTAATGCCATCGAAAAGTCAGAGCAACACATATTTACAACATGACCAATAAAAGTAAAACTTAAAAAAGGAATTTTTTAAAGTGAAGACCCTTTCAATATTTTGGAGTAATAAATTTTGGGTCTTTTTTTCCATTCTTGTTTCGAATTAAGGGTCTATTTACCCCTATCTAATTTGTCAATTTTTCTCAATAAAATCCATTAATCCGCTTACATAAAATTGAGAATCCATTTTCAGCCAATATAACCTACTGCCATAAGAAGTAGATCGAAACTAAAATTTGTCCGACAAAATGGCTTAAGGTTGATATAAACTCGGTTACGAAACATTGTCACCTTTTACATTAGCTGGGGCTAAAATGCCACTTTTTATTTATTTGATTTCCCGTCTTGGTTCATTTAATATATGATTACTATTACGGCGTTTCAAATATGTATAAATTTAAGGAAAGAATTCTAATGCGACATTATCTTTTCCACTTTACTGACACAAAGCGCCAATTTGACTTTTATTTCAAGTTTTAGATTGAAAAGGAAATTTAAGAAAACCATTCTTTGGTAACAAGAATCGCAAATCGGAACTTTTAGCAGTTTCTAAGTCATTCCGTAAACAAAATTCTAAAATTTGAGTTCTGAGGTTGCTATCCCCACCAGGATAAATCTCGGATAGACTAGAGGAAAAGGACCATACAACTAAATATAATATAAAACCAAATATGGTTTTACAAGGAGCGCAAATATGAACTCTAGGACTTTTTAAGATATTCTTTACACATATTTATAAAAATTGAATTCTAAGGTTACTACTATCAATCCGTGAACTATTTTTAGGGATTCAGCGAGCCAAAGATCTCTGAGTTTTAAAATAAAAATAAAGCCTAGAATAACTGGAAGAAATAGAAAATAGAACTTAATAATGATATTAAACCGAATATGGTTTTATAAGCCAACATTTTCGGTGAATATTTGTCGCTGCTAACCTATAACCAAGGTCAAATTTCTTCATTCTTGTATCCATATTTAAATATGTTTTTTATCTTAAGTTTGAATAATGGTTATCTAAAATAAGGTCAAAAAGATCAGAACTTTCTGTATTTCTATTTAACGTTTGTCATAAATTTCCAAGAGAAATCCAAGGTTTCTAAAATTGATGTACGATAACCTGTAGATATAAACCATGTAAGATTCTACGCAAAATAGGATTCATAAAACGAAATTTATCGGCAGCTAAGCAATTTACTAGGAAATTTGAAGCATCCATAATGATCCGAAGTAGAGCGAAAATAAATTTCTACTGAATTATAAGAATTAAATTACACTATGTAACAAAATATTTGCAATTGCTTTGCATATTAAGAATTCTTTATCTTTTATTAATCAATTTTCTGCACTGGTTTCTAATTGTTTCCTAGGATATAATTTTAGCTTTCTTGAGTAGGACTAACGATCATGCAAAAATTCTCCTCAATACATTTTCTTACGTGCGTCGATATTATATTGTGACAAAGCATATAACATATTAAATAAAGAAGTTTGTAGATTTTTTGGCTTACGGAAAGAGTACATTAGAATTCTCATAGTTAAACAAGAAGAGCAAGGCCCCCAATATGCTATTTGGAAGCTGTTGATCTAGTCTAGAGGGATGGTTGAGAGATGTAAGAAGGCCAGACCTTTTGGAGAAAGCCAAAAAAACCACCATCATGACTGATTTTTCTGCATGATAAGTTGAAGCAAGCCGAGCTCTTCAGTATTCCTTACGATGATAATTTATCACTACCATATCAACCAAAAATTATAAGTAGGTAAACCTTTCAAAATATTCTAAATAATCTTTACTTTTAAGAAGAATGTAATATTAATTTCACTCATGTTTTGGTTGAAATTGCTAAATATAGAATTTTTTCTAATACATAGGTAGAAGATGTAATAAATTATTCATCAGAAGATTTAGCAATCGTACAAACAATTAGTACGCATCTTCATTTTCGAATTCAAAATGAGTTGGGTGATTTGTACAGGAACTGAAATGATGAAATTAAAATTTACTTTGATACAAGATAGGATATGTGTTTCGGCAAAGATGTGTTGATTTGTTTACTAATATTTGATCCTACGGAATGGCAATTGTTCATAGACAGCTCAACAAGAATTCTAAAAGCAGTGTTGCTACACATTGAAAGCCAATGTACATCTTTGTCGCTTTCATAATTTGTACATAGAAAAGAAACACTCAATAATGTTTAAGAGCTTTTTGACAAATTCAACTATGCTGAATTTATGTGGTGTGTTTTTGTGGACTTCAAGACGCTTGCTTTTATACTTGGTTCGCAAATGTGGATGCCTTTAAGGTTTGTTTTACTTTGCTTTAAGTATAGAAGAGCTGATGATCGCCATTACCCTGAAGTTCAATGGCCTATGCGACATGAATTTCAGTTTGGGAGGTTAAATGTTATAAGACAGCCTATTATTGAGCCTACCAAAGTTTATTACCCCAATATCATATAAAATTGGGTTGATATAAAAGTTTATGAAGGCCCTAGATTTTGAAGGAGAATTCTTAAAAAAAAAATCCGGTTCAGGTTTCCAAAGATTTACAAAGCTATTAACAAGGGTAGTATGTATATTCGTTGGACCACAAGTGAACGCAATGTTGAAGTCTGAGAAACTTGTAATGCAAGGGCCAAAATTTGAAAGAAAAGCAAGGTGTTCATTCATGGTCTAGTTTAGTAAATTACAAAGATACAAGCTAGAAGGAGCTGATATTAATATTATTAAAAGGTTCGAGGAGAAAACGAGTATCTACAGAGGAAAAGCTTGAAGCCATGATACAATCATACATTGAAAATGATTCTGATAGCGTTCCAAATTATTTGCAAGAGAGTGATTCGGATTCAAATGAAGTCTTGGAAGACATACGAATTGCAGAGAAAATGAAAATGATAATGAATATGAAGATGAAAATCAAGCTAAATATCCAGTGTGGTCACAGTTTGCACAGAGAACTAACTGCTTTGTTTTTACTCGGAAAAGTGGAGTTCTTCTAGATTTGGATAGATCTATTACCCTATAGGATATTTTCCAACTTATCTTGATAATAAACTTTGTACAGGAAATAAACAGATATGCTGAGCAGTTTACTGAGCATCAAGGCCTTACTCCTAACTTATGACAAAGGAAGTTGCCCCAACTACAAAAGAAGAAATAAAAATGTTTATGAGTATTGTTTTTTAGATGGGTTTACTTAGGGCTGTTGAAATGAGACCCTATTGGCAACATTGGCCATTATATAAAAACATTGTTACGGAAAAAATGAGTATTAATAGGTTTAGGATGTTACTTAAGTGCCTTCATTTTGCTAATAACACAGAAGTTGCAGCACGAGGTGACTTTGGAAAAATTCAACCTCTTGTGGATATGCTGAGACAAAGATTCCAGGCATTATTTTCACCTAAAAAGAATGTGGTAATTGACGAAACCTGGATTCAGTAACTTGTACACAAGTCATTGAAACGAAACGTTGGAAACAATGTGCAAGCGCCAAATGTAATATACCAAACTTTTTCTCTGTGTCCACTCTGTTCAATAAACAGAAATTATGTTCCGAAACATCTTGATAGCCCATAAAACTGCAAGAGCTTCCTGGTCAGTGGTTTAGTAGTTTCGTTGTGTTATTGTAAGTGATTGACTTGCAAAAGCAATTGGAAGTTCTTTTTCATTCGCTTCTCGGTAAAGTACAGCAACTAACCCGTAGGCTAAAGTATCAACAGCTAGAATAAAAGGTTATGTGTAATCAGGATATCGCAATATGGGCTCGAAAGCTAGTATATTTCTTACCGTTTCAAATGCATATTGGTATTCAGGGGTAAATGTAAATGTAGCATGCTTTTGGAAGAGATGTGTGATTGGTCTAGCGATTTTGGCAAATCTAGGAATAAATGAAAGGTAGAATCCTGCAAAACCAATGGAAGTTCGGGCCTAATCAATACTTTTGGGGATGGAATAACTTGCAAGGGTCTCAAGTTTAGCAGGACCTGGCTTAATCCCTTGTGAAGAACTCAAGTAGCCTAGATAAACTAAAGACTCCTGCAGGGAATTGCTTTTTTATAATTTTAATTTTAGATTTGCGGCCCGTAATTTATTTAACACATGGTTGAGACGCTCGAAATGACTCTGGAAATCTAGGATGTAAATCTGGGAGATACTTCATAGAGCAGAATGTTCATTAACCGAGAGAAATTTGCAAGCCCGTTTCAAAATCCAAACGGCAAGCGACAAAATTCGTAATGTCCACTCTTTGTTATGAATGCTGTCAGGGGTGTGGGGTCATACTATGAGGGATAAATAAGTCTTGCAAGTGTTGTATTATCTGTATTCCTCTTGTAGAGATGCATATCAATTCTCTTGCATAATTGATATGTATAGCTTGGTGTGTTTTTTGTGTTTCTTTAGTTGTGTTTGCTCTTTAAGTCTGCTTTATATGGAGGATATGTCTTATCTCTACAACAGGGTTTATCACCACATCGGTGGCCATGTTCGCAAAACAAAGAACAATAGGGAAGATATATACACTGAGGTACTACATGATCATGGCTGTTACAGTTAAGGAAAAGGCGAGGTTGTTGACGTTGAGTCTATTCTTCACGTTGAGGTGTTTGGAAGGGTGTTCGAAAAAGATTTATGAGGTTTGTGGGTAATTTGCTGGGCTTGATATTTGTCTAGTTAAAGCCTCGGAGCGTTATAGAATTGATTTTTATTACTTGTACTGGCAGAATTGTTTAAATTGTGGTGAATCCTATTCACTGGAGTTTCTCGGACTAACCCCAGTGGTGTTAGGTAATTGTATTGGGCTTTTTTACTATTCAAAGTGTCACTTATGCATTAGTTTATGTCTAAAATCTCCTAAAATTTATTTATTGCCATCTTTGGTAAATTTTGGAAAACAACGGAAGCCATGAGGAGATTATACTGCTGGGCGGTGAATGTTATGTTAAATGGATCGTGTGCTACCCTACGGGCTTCTCCTAATATTTCATGAGAAAAGTTTAAAAAGTTATTTGATTCATCATTTTCTTCTTTTTCCATCTAGCTTGGAAAAGAGCAGTCATCTTAGGTTGTGGTTGGGCTTGTGCTGTATCCTTTCATCGTGTTAACACCATGAGATTGAGGATGGTAGCTCTGGCCATGAGCATCTTAGTCATATAAGCGATGAGCGTTTGATGACACAGGTTCAAATCCAACCTCTTTATTTATTTTTATATAACGGTTAAAATAGTTTGCCCTACCTTTACGTTCTCTATATCCTTCAATTTCCTTCTTAATCTTACATTAGTTCATGTACAATTCTCCATAGCGTTTTTCCAGGTTGTGTTACTAATTTCCATTTCGTTGGGCCTTTAAATACATGTGTCAGTATATGTGATGACAAGTACTCGAAGTCAGGATGGAGTGGGAGATACTTGAAAACTTAAGGAATAGTTAAATTCATCAAAACTGGCAGGATCACTTCCTAACTAAGTATGAATTTAAAAATAGAATGAAATATGATAGAATCCAAAATTTTAAAGTTTTGGTAAAACTTTTTATTGAATTAAAGTTTTAACTTTTATATTTAAAGTTGATATATAAAAAAATGTGTGTCATTTAACTATTCACTTTTTCTATTAAAAGTTGATTTGAATTCATTTTTTTAATTTAAAATTTGACTTGTATTTACTTAATACAATTTATATTTGTGATCCGCTTTGAGAAGTGGATTTTATTACTCTAATTTTAATTTTAAGGAAAAGTTTGTTTAGTTTTGCCCCCCCAAAATATTAATAATAAAAATTTATTCTTTGACGTTACTTTTCTAAAAAATTGGAAGATTCTGAAGATGTTACACATGTAGAGTGGTTTGATAACGAAGTAGCTCTTGAAGATCCACGTTGAAGAAATGGGACCACCCGCTGAAAAAAAATGGATCAGGCGCTTCGAAAAAAGGACGCAGCGTCTTCGGCCACTGAGGAGAATGATTTAACTCGTCATTCTCCCAAAGATTATTCTTCTTTTCCGTCGAAAGTAGTTGTAGGCGGAACCACTACGGGGCCCCCCAAAATGGGGAGAAGTTCACAGAAGATGCCGGGAGCGAGTTTACGGCTGGTAACGTCGTCTTATACTACTAGAGGAAGCTTACGCCACTTCAAGTCTGGTAACGTCGTCTGTTACGACTAGACAAAGCAGGTTACTCGACAGAGGAGGAGGCTACAAGTCGCTTAAGGATATAAATCGGTTATGTCGAATTACATGGGACAGAAGGAAGTAAAGTGAAAAGTTCAAGGTTGTGGATTTAGGTATGATAGTCTCTTCTTTCTCACAAGAAGTTGTATAACTTTTAATCTGCTCATCTCACGTGGGAGAGGTTACATAAAATATTAAAACGTAGTAGGTATTTTATAATAATGGTCCAGTTACATTTGATTTAGTTACTAAGTTCTTTAGATTCTTACAATTGAGCCAATGGTTATATAAAGCATTGAACACAGTGGTATGATTTTTACCATAATTATCCAGTTAATCTTTTCATAGGGTTAATAGGGTGGAATTATTTAGAACTGAGCCAAGGTGAATACATTTGAAGATAGTGGATACTCCTATCTTAGTATTAAACAATAGTATATAATTCTAGATTAATAGAAGTTGAACCAGACAAGGTTAACCTAAGAATGTCTTTTGTAACAAAAAAAACATTAAAACCACTGGAAATTATTCGATGGTATTAAAGAATTTGGATACTTGAGAGGGAACATTGTTTGTTTTTGCCATAGTGGTTACCTGAAGCAGGGAGGCTGGTTCAACAAGAAGCGTGTTGGTAAAATGGAATGCCTGCTTCAGATACTTCACTTTTAGCTTTAAAAGTTAATGTACATTTGTGTGAATTTCTGAGCTCTTTTTTCATGCCTATCAGATATTCTTTTAATTATTATTATTAATATTATCATAATTATTATTATCATTACTCTTATTATCGTTATTATTAACATTAATTTTAGGTATAACAGTAGAGTTGGAGTTTGATTATATGTAGCGATGTAATCCTAACATAAGTATAGTAATCAAAAACAAGTATGATAAACAAAACCATATATTATGAACCAAAGCAAAAGTGATAAACAAGAGCAAGTATGAGGAAGAAAAGCAAGTATGATAAATTAAAGCAAATATGGTAGACAAAAGGAATTCGATGAAAATTCAGACTCCAAAGATTCGTTTAATATTTAGTGGTGTAGACCTAGGCCTAATCTGGCCGAGAGCGTCGCCAGTGAATCAGATTCTAGGATTGAGCTTTTTCAGGGTCGGTATCTATGAATAATCTTTTTGGAGGGACATAAGTTAGAATGAATTAATAATTGTAGTAAGATTGAAAGAAGATAAAATAGATTAATAATAATGATTTAATTTAGGATAATTTTGGTTACGTTAGGTTAGGGTTTAAGTGGATTTGGGTTTAAGTCGATTTGAAAATTTCGGATATCATATTTCTCCTTTAAACCCATTGCATTAATATTGGATCTTTTTTAATTGTTTATTTAATTTGTTTGGGAAAGGTTTTTGTTCCCTACCGATTATCTTTTAAATATGTAATCTGCTAAGTTTCTTTAGTATCATCACTATGATATTATTTTGGGAGGGGCATCCCTTAAGATTGAATTTTCCTGAGGGTCATTAATTCGGAACGTTGTTGTCGTGGATCGTTGTCTTCACTTGATGCCCTGGGAAGTCAGCTCGGTTATGGTGAATCACCACGGGTTAGTATAGCAATTGGCAGCCACCTTCACGCTGCATTGAGAATGCCTATGGGATGCTTCTCCCCCACGCCAATTGCTAGCCCAATATTCACCTACAGGCGTTTGAGAGCTTGGTTACTCATTGCTACGAAACCTTATACCATTACACCATACATACACTCTAACTGACTCAACAGTTTGTTCAAATTTGTGTTGCAGAATAAGAATTCTCTTTGAAGTCAATAGTGACCCTGGGTCACATGGTACATTTGCAGGTATCCACAGACTCCAAACTGTATAGAGGGTATCCCGAAAAGTTTATGCGACGCTGATATCGGAATCGAAGAAAGACGCGCTTTAGCCTCGTACTCTGGAGTCCACCCCGTTTATAAATCAGAAATATGTTTGAGCTTCAGAAGGATATTATAACCCGAGTCGCCAGTCCAATTATTTTTATCCAGATATATAGAATGTACTTATGACCCTATGGGTTCTCGCACATTAAACAGAAAAGTAAACATGGATATCTGGATCAAGAGTAATTGGACGAATAAATAAATTTTCAACACTAAGATAAATTACTGCTTTTCCATTATTATGATTCAGGACGGATTCTTTAGGTAATTTCCAACAGACAATTCAAAAGGAGAATTCGCATCAGAAAAAAAGGGGGTCCCAACCTTTGCCCATTTTAAAGCCAATAATCAGTGAACTTACAGAAAATTACCAATCAGTAGTATCAAACCTGGCCAGATGCAAATTTAGATTAAAGAGCTTTTTTGAGGTTCATAAATTTTTTTTTTTCTGTTTATTGCTTCTTTGTATATCTCTTTTTGTAATGGGCCATTGACCATGAGAAGGTGGGTCATAGCACCGTTAGTTAAAACAGATGAGGATGACTTTCATATTCTACCATTTTCTGTTTACGATTTATTTATTCTAGACGGTTTAAATTCAATTCCGCATCTTCAAATTTGGTTAAAAACGGTTCTTGTAATCTTTATAAAGTTAGTTACATTAAACTCCAAAAAGATTTCCCCGTACTGTTTTGGCCTTTTTTCTCTTCATTCTTATATTCTCTTTTTATTATTCCCTACGAGTTAATTTAAGGATAAATTGATAAAGATGGCGTGAAGAACTGTCGGCTTAGAATTTTGTAAGCTGCAAAACTAAAGGTGAAAAGGATTAATTTTGTTTAAATTTATCAATGTTACTAATGAAGAAGCAGAATGATTTAGCAGTTAATTTGAATAATTTGTCTATTTGTATTACATTTATCAATTAAAAATTGTCCCGTAATTATCTTTGATATACACTTTATTACATTAAGCCTCTATAAATCAACCTGCAGGTATGATGACGGCGTCAGAGAATTATTAGGAAGGATGCGACAAGTTTCATGACCAGAATAAAGCATAAAACAATCAAGAAATTCTCTGCCTCACTACTTCTAAATGAAAACCTTTGAAAGAAACCACTACTCAGTGTCGTTTCAACCCTTCCACCATCTTTTAACCTATACAATCGCCTATACCTCCTTAAGATTCTCCTTGCACTCCTCCTTGCATTTTAGGGAGATACCCCGCTCTCCTTTAAGTCTATGAGACCCCTTCCTTTCCCCCAAGTTGTAGAGCCAAAACGTGACAAATAACATGCGAAAACGCAGCTCTCTTTCTCCTGTCACTGAGAACGAGCTTAATGCCACCCTATTGTTTACCTCTCTCACGTCTTTGAGCTATTTTCTTGGCATCTCTATCCATGTTCCTTAAGTCATTATTCTCCATTTATGCCCTTCTTGTATTTCTCTTCAACTAGTGTAGATGGGAGTTGGTTGTGTTGCACGGAGGAGAAATTCCCATTTTGAGACACCCACCTCGACTTTAAATTCCATTCGTACGCCAGACACTGTCATACTTTTCCATAACATTCCAGGATTCGCAGAATTTGCGAACAACTTCCTTAAAGAAGAATGCATATTAATATCGTAAGCAGCTGAAGCAACTGCCGCGGTCAAAAGATGACGTGGCAGAGCAATTCCTTCTTTGCATGCTTTCACTACTAATTTTACACCATCCAATCTTTTATATGCTCCGGATGCGAGGTGTGTGTATATAAGGGCATCTTTAACTCTAAAAAAGAAATTCAAACTCGAAACATCATTAAGTATCGAGAAGAATTTCGTCCCAAATTATTTGTTTCAAGATCAAAGTTCGCCCATCTGGATACACTGTCAGAAATCGCGTCGAGGGAGAATAAAAAAAAGGAGGCGCAAAAGTGCAAGTCCAAATCCTACGCCAAATCCTTTGCCTTTTAACGAGAGATAAACACAAAGAAGATACAAGATGTAGAAAACACACGAAAAAATAATAATTTTAGTTAACAACACAAAGAGGTTGATTTACAGTCAAGGGGTTTCAGAACGCATCCCATCCACCACCATCTATCTCAAATATGACTCAACTTCCCTCAACTGAGGTGTATCCAGTTCGCACCTTGGATATTTTAATTAAATAGAAAGGTTACGCCTGCAACCAATAAGGGCAAGTTTATTCAATCAACAATAAGCCAGAAAAGTGCAAGACAGCAAACAGAAATTAAATTAAATACTGTTTTAAAGAGTGCAGTAGTGAGATTTATAAATTTCAAGTAAGGCTGGAGTTATTTTTAATTCTAGGGAGGAACAAGTTCTCATATAGAGAACCGAGGGTGCTGTTCGAATATGCCGTCTACCTACAATTTTAAAGTTCTCATACGCGGTTCACCTAAACTTCAACCACCTTGAAGAAAGGGGGGTTAGTTCCGAAGGTTAGAGAGTTAACTAAACGGTGGCTTGTTTTATATATTATATTTCAATCGTTTGTGCTTCCTTCTATAATTTGAGTATAAGCTACCCACCCTTTAAATGAACACACAACCTGCAATAGTATGCACCATTTCCTTAAAAGTTGATTTATTACAGTGAACTATGGGGTACTTGTAACTTTGAAATTGGGATCGTGGCCATATGAAAAGATCCGATATAATCCTGGTCGTTGTTGCTGTTATTGTTTAACCACAGATTGTCTGTCTGAACAATCCCAACCTTCTAAGGAATTTGACGGCAAACACCGGGCGTCCTACAAGCTTTCCATTGAGTGTATGTTGTTTTGTCTGGCTAGGTCATCGTGGCTCATATAATATAATATTATGTGTTTTATGGTGTTGGTGGATCTCCTACAACCTAGATAGACGTTTACTATTTACTAATCCAACCTTTACTGGCCACTCAGGATAGCTTAGTGGTCCATAATTCTCGGTCTGCCTAGGTGCACCCCATCCTTGCGATGAAGGTGGCTCAAGATGTGTGTATTGCAGAGAGGTGAGTGTGATATTAGTGACCGAGTGAAAAGGGTGGCGAGTGATTTCAGTGAGTATGTGATCAGAAATGCTGTTTTAAGTCCTAGTGGAAGGAGAGTTGACATCGTTTTTGTATGGTATCTACTATTGTGTTTTGTTTTCATGTTTGTGGAATGTTAGGTTGTGCTTCAATGTATTTTAGAAATTGTTGCTGGTTTTTGAATGGTGTAGCAAAGAATTCCTAGTGTACATTGTCCGTAGTTGCAGTAACAGTGCATCCAGTGATTATTGAAAGGACTTTGCTTGCTATTGTCTCTAGGATGTCGAGTTAAGTGTCAGCGAGAGTAGGAACTCATCACGACTTGCACATTCCATCACTGACTGTATCTAATACTTGTATACTAAGGTAGTACTTTCTTTGTTATGTCCATATGTAGTATTTGCAAGTGTTTTTAATGCGTTAAATCTTGGTGTTAGTTTCGTTTTAAGTTTGATAAATTTTATTTTAATGAATTTGGCGTCTAGTATGCTATACCTAAATCTGTGGGTACGTAGTGTTTGTGTGAGTGTGGGGGGGAGTGTTAAAATTTAGGCATGAGGAGGTGTCTACCATTGTGACTGCTTAATATGGAGGCTTTAGATTTGGTTGTGCTATTGAGAGTCTCTTTTTGGTAAATCAGGGGTGGAAGTTGTCTAGGTAGGCCTGCAGAAGTTGAGCGGCTGTTTACATTTTGATGATTGCATATGATTTTTGTGTCATCTCCGTAAGAGCCTATGCGTACTTATGGTGTGAGTGTATTTGATTTATCTATAGATTATAAAGGTCGGGTGATATAACAGAACCTTGGGGTTCTTCGGTTGTGAAATTTATAGTAGTTGATAATTTGCCAGTAAATTTTACATGTGCAGATCTGCCAGAGATGTATTTGGCAGGGCATTTTTCTGTGATTTATTGTTAGGTTGTATCGAGCAATGGCAGTTAAGTTTCTAATATTATCTAGGTTTACTTATAGTGTTCTATGTTCTTCCATATTTGAGTTTAACTATCAAATGTTCTTAGAGTATGGTACATCAAAATAATGTTTGTGGAGTGTAGCCGTCTGAAAGCATATTGTGTTATGACTAGTGCGATGTACGGTGTAATAAGTTCACTACAAGTCATTCTAGGACATAGGAGGGGCTACATACTACTATGATTAGTCTGTGGAAGGAAGGTAATGTAGGTTGTCCTCGATCACCAGACCCTATCCCCCTCTATATCTTTTCTGGGGCATGCTAGAGGAGTGGTAGTCTAATGAAAATTATTGATACGAGACACCTGAGGGAACGCATCAAAAATGAATGTGGTGACAGATATTGGGAGTTAATGCATTGAGTTCATCGGGGGAATTCCGTATAGCCCATCGAAATTAGATCATAAATAGGGGAAATCAAATTAAAACATTGAAGATGTTATTTAAAAATCGTTACAATCATTTTGTTCAACTTTGTTCATAAGAAACCGGAATGATCTCTTTCTAGTAATGATTAATGTATTCTTACAACAACTCAGACAGGTCTGCACAGTGGCTTGACCAACAAGAGCAACCGAAACATAACTCGAAGACCGCTTTCTATCAAAATAAATGCATGATGCCAGTATAGTGGACTGCATATGGGATTATACACTATAACTTCTTGAACAAAGAGAAAACAATCACAGCAGTGAAATACTGTCAGAATTTAGAGGTTGTGTATGAAAAGTTGCGCTAAAAACAGCCATCTTTAGTCAGTAGCAGAGGTCCTATTCTCCGTTACAACAATGCTCGTCCACATGTGGCAAATATGACGACTAAGATATTAAATACTTATGAATTTGTAAACATATCGAAGCATTTTTTAAAAAATAAAGGGTTTTAAACTTCAGCAAATGCAGAAGAAGCTTTAAAGTTAACTACCCCGTAAAGATGGAGTGTCACTTGGTGAATCTCCTCGAATAACTAACTAGCTCTGGTTTTATTTTCCCACACGAAAGATAAGTAAAATTTTAAATTCACCAAAAACTTTCAGATAAAAATAAAGAGTGTAGTTGGATGTTGTTTTTTTTTTATTTCCTGTGAGTAATTTTTGCAATGACTCGGAAAATTTTAGAAGCTTACTAATAACATTATCATAAGAGCCTATTTTTTCTTTTAATTGATATTTTAACATTTATTAAAATTGAATAGAAAACCAAGACAAGCACGGGTATAATCCAGATTTTTTTCATCATTTATTAAATTATTCATCTAATTCAGAAGATCAGCTTTTCATTCGTTGATATTTTTCCTTCGACTCTAAATGGCAGTGTATCTGTTACCAGGGGCAACGTGATAATGATCCCTTTGTCCGCTTTTTACCGAATATTAATGTTATCTCCACCATTATAAAATGAGTTAATTAATTTTTCTATTATTCATTCGAAGAATAAAACTCTGCTTAGAATTATAATTAAATAAACTCTAAAATATCATTGGTAATATTCATTTCGTTCATATTTTTAATTGAATACTCTAGTTAAGCATCAATTAAAAAGTTATATGCTATTTAAACTTGTGTGGAGGTATCGTTCTTTTCCTTTCCTTCTATTTTCATGTATATTTATACAAATAAAGGAAAAGAAAACGTAATTAGGTTAATATATACGCAAATAATAATAAATTGAACCATTTTTGTATAGCGCTCTTCGAGGATATCTCATATGTTTTACGATCAACGAAGAACAGAAATTCCTACATGTTAAAAGGACCTTTGGATCTTATTTCGTTCTCAGATTCAGTTATGAATCATTCGTAAAACGACCTTTTCCATTCTTCCACGTAGAAATAAAAGAGGAAGAAGGAAAAATGTGTAATCGAAAAGAAACAGGCCTCTGCAGTTGCCTTTAAAGCTAAAAGTGAAATATGGGAAACTACATACAATGATTCAGTTATGAGTTCTTAAATAAGAATTACCACCAAGAACTACTCAGCATGGAGGGCACTTTATGATTAATTTCAAATGTCAAAACCAATTTGAATTAATAAAGGCTACTCAAACAGTTTGACATAATATATAAGAATTTTATAAACCTAATGTTTGAAATAATAGAAGATAAAGACAAGCAATCAGAAATAAAATCTAAGAATGCGTTGTGCAAATTCTAATATTCCAATGAGGACTCCAAGTTTTACCCGAACAAACTACAATGGCATGGACACGACTACACTCAGCCAAAGCTTAGTAATGTTTTTGAAAGAAGTAAGTATCACGTCACACATCAATAAAAGAAAAGCACAAACAACAAATAACAGAAAATTATTGATTTGAAATCTCCAATTCACTGAAGAATCTCTGAGTTTCGCCGCCACAAAATCGCCCCTGAACAGCTTCGATTCAAATTTGCCGCTTTTCTAAAAACCTCGAGAAATTCCAGGAGTTCATAATTATTTATTAAAAATTCAACTCAACAAACGGTTTTCAAACATGTGCCTATTCAAGCTGCGCAAAGAAATTGGAGTAGGAAACAGAAAAATTGGATGAATAAGATGGTCAGATGAACCGGCCAAACTATAAAAATGTAAGGAAACGGTGTCAAAAGATTGACAGTAAATGGTCAAGAAAAATAGCTGTTGCATTCCTAAATAATATGCTTGTGGGATCAATGGAATTATAATTAAACCTATTTAATAAGATTTAATAAGAAAGTAAGATAAATGAAAGCCACACACATGAGACATATTATCCAACGCAGGAGCACCCATCCTTGGCCTGGTTAATACCACTACTTCTTCTCTTTTTTATGATCAACACTTTCCCAAAAGGTGAGGTTGGGGAAAAACAAATCTACTATCCACCTGCCGACACATACACACGACCAGTCCCTATGGACAATTAAGTACAACGCCACCTACACTCCTGCCAAATTTTCCATTCCCAACTGAAGTGGTGTTTTGTGCCGTGACAAATCTTCCACCAAAAATTCATCACCGGGAACATTCCCCGAGTACGTTTCATCACAAACTCTTTTGCACAACTCTCATACAATATATCATCATCCTCATTCTTATTGGTTAGCCTATTCCTTCTTATTACTCATTTAATTAATCATCTAAACTTTTAACTGCTCTCCAATGTCTTCACACATCTAGACACTCATTGGGGTATATTTCAATTACTATCCTATTTCAAGCCCTTCTCATTAGTGCACATCAGTTATCATTTCTTGTAAACACTTATTCATCCCATATTCCGCTGCATAAATATTCAAATGCATGATAAATAACACCCACAAGGAAAATGGAAAAAAGATTCCGAGCGTTTTCGTCTTTATTCTAAAAGACCTCTTCATGGAATAACGTAGGTCAGGACAGACAATGTCTTAAATAGTAAAGAGTGGGGAGTTAAAACAGCTACCTGCATCAAAACCCCAACTAGGGGGTACAAATTCTTTAAACACTTTAATTTGTGATTTACTATAATTAGATACGATAGGATATAGGCTAAACAATCCAGGGCTAATATTACGATTTGGGAAAGTATCATATTTAATTATATTAAATCACAAATTAAAGTGTTTAAAGAATTTGTACCCCCTAGTTGGGGTTTTGATGCAGGTAGCCGTTTTAACCCCCCACTCCTTACTATTTAAGACATTGTCTTTCCTGACCAACGTTATTCCATGAAGAGGTCTTTTAGAATAAAGACGAAAGCGCTCGGAATCGTTTTTCAATTTTTCTTGTGGGTGTTATTTATCATAATTTTGACCCTCGTGCAAGTTGTGAGTTTCTTTTTATTCAGATGAATGTAAGAAAAATACAGGCAGACTCATCTCAACTAGAGTGCTGAAATCAAATTTTTCCTTGCCGATCTGATCGAAGAGCTTGAGATAGGTGTCCTTAATGTGGATGTGTTTTCGCATCTCTATCCGAGAACCGCTTCATTTTCTTGCTTTGATTTATTTCTCTGCTCTCCGGATGCACAGCCTAATTTTGATTGAGGGGTGGTCGATGGCCTCCATGGTAGTGATCACTTTCCCATTCAAATATTATTTCCTGGGCAGCTACCGCCTGAGAGCCCACCTCGGTGGTGCTTGGAGCGGGCGCGGTGGCCTGCATTTCAGGAAATGACTGAATTCTCTATCTCATTTGAGGAGTTTAGGTCGGTAGATGAGGCCGTTGAGTTCTTCTCCGGCAACCTCGTCGCCGCGGGCCTGACTACTATTTCCAAAACGTCTGGCCGTTTTGCACGCCGACCACTCCCCTGGTGGTCGGCAGAGTGTGAGAAGGCCCTCAAACAGAATCGTTATGCCTACATGCGCTATAAACGTGACCCGAACGATTTCACTGGACAGTCCCCGTAGTCCGAAAGAAGTCCCGTACGCCATGTTTCGACACCTGGGTGAGCGAAGCTTTGCCTTTCTGTTAGCTTTCTTCAACAGGATCTAGGTACAGGGTAACCCCCCAGTTTCCTGGCGAATTGCTTCTGTGCTAGCTTTTCGCAAACAGGGGAGAGATCATTCTACTCTGGCCCGTTTCCGCCCAATTTCTCTAACCTCCTGCGTGTGCAAGTTGATGGAGAAATTGGTATATGTTAGATTAGCATTTTTTATGGACAGCGGTGGCCATTTGTCTTCTGCACAGTGCAGTTTCCTCAAGTTCATTCCACGTCGGATGCTTTGCTTCGACTGGAAAATGTAGTCTGCGAGACCTTCCTTCGTAGCCAGCACTTAACAACGGTCTTTTTCTATCTGGAGAAGGCTGATGATACCGCATGGCGATATGGTATCATAGAGACCATCCACACGATGGGGGCGACGGGACGCCTCCTTGTCTTTATATCTGAATTTTTGCGAGATAATCGATTCCGCGTACGGGTGGGGAGAGCCCTCATAGGCCTAATGGAGCATCAACGGCATTACCTCGATGCTGCTTGGAGATGTTCTTCCTACGCTCTACGTGGACGATCTTTCGATCTCTTTTGGTGCGGCCCAGCTGCCAATTCTGGAGCGTCGACTCCAACACACATTGAATCGCGTCTCTCGCTTCGCCGAAGTGCACAAGTTTCGGTTTTCTTTGGCCGCCATTCAAGGCTTAGCCCCGATCCAGATTTGTTTCTTAATGGGGTAGGCCTTGAAGTGGTTGAATCGCACAGTTTTCTTGGTTTTATATTTAACTGAGGTCTCACCTGGGAGGCTCATATTCACTGCCCTAGGTTGTCTTATACTCTCGCAATGGATATTCTTCGTTCCTCAACGTTCAGTACTTGGGGCGCTGAGAAGGTTACTGACTTACTGCTCTATCAATCCTTTGTCTGTTCGAAGCTCGACTACGGATGTGAATTTTATGCCTCCGCACCCCAACGTCTATTGCGGAAGGTGGACTCGATCTCCTACACCGGCCTTCGCTTGGCGAATGGTGCCTTTCGCACTTCCCCTATTGAAAGCTTGCTTGTCGATGCTGGAGAGATGCCACCTTCTATGCGCCGTGCACAGTGCATTACTCGCACGAGCGCATCGTCTCCCTTTGTCGCTAACGGATCTCAAAGCTTTCGCAGCCAATCTCTACGGTGCGTATGCCGCTGAAAGTCGCAAATCATATCCTAAGCCCTTTGGGTTTAGGGCTAGGAAACTCCTCTGAGAGCTATTACAACTTGAGAGCAGGTTGTAATACATCTCTCGGTACAAGAAATAACACGACGTGCCTACTTCGGAGAGCGGATTGTGATTTATAGCGACTCACAATGCGCCCCAAGTGATCTCGCAATATTAGAATCTCCTCATCATCTGCTTCGCGATATCCTTAACGCCACGGTTTTGGCGAGCCAGGCTGATGTCGAGATTATTTTCTGCTGGGTTACTGGACATGTAGGAATTGCAGGGAAAGACCCCGCCGACGAGTCCGCGAAGACGGGGCGACCGGACCAGCGTTTCGGTCTTCCATACCAGACTACATGGCAGGAATACGGGCAGCTCTTCGGACTGCTTGGCAAAGAAGATGAGAAACGGTCCAGGAGAACTTAAAGTTGCATGGCATTGCGCAGCGACTGTTCCCATGGACCTATCCTCCAATGCCGCGACGGCTTCAGGTCGCTTTCTGTCGTCTCTGAATCGGGCACACTCGTGTGATGCATCGCCATTTGATGAAGCGCTCGCCTGCGCCCTATTGTGAGGCCTGCTTCGTCCCCCAGACTGTTCTGCACATTATTATCAAATGCCCCAGTCTGACTGATCTTCGCGCACGTTACCTGAGCCGGTACCGGGATAGGCCTGTTCGCTACCGCCTAGCCACACCGACCTGTGGACTTTTAGACTTTTTGGAGCAGGCTGGCCTTCTCCCCCTTATTTAATATTCATCTATGGATCGTGTGCTTACTCGCCGGGGGAGCTCGCTTTATATTTTTTCAATTTGTTTGTTTTTCTTTTGTTTGTTTTTTCTTTCTTATTTTGTGTTTTAATACAGCCTAGATTTAGGCTAGGATCAGTACGGCGACTTATGCCCTAGAAGGCAGTCGCCTGATGAGATATAAAAAAAATCCTTAATCTACAATTTGAGCCTCAATTCTAATTTGTCTGCCCAAGAATTGAACGATTATTTTCGGAATTGTAACTGCCATTATCAGGCTTGTGATGATTTTAGTATCGTTGACTCCAAAATGGGTGAGTGAGGGTAAAGGGGTGAATCTTGTAGAGTGCTAAACATTGTACCCATAGGAGGGTCATGCCCTCCCGTCCAAAGTACCACCCATAGTATCAAACTTGTTTGAGACTAACTAGGCTTTTTAAATTTAGTTTTGGGGGGCATATAGTTTAAAGGATTTTTTTCAACTATTTTCGTTACCGGCAGCTAATATTGTAGGCTAGTTGCCAACGGACTTGACCATTTAATCATGGTACTGTACGCGAGATGAGATAGCACTCCCTTCCCTCTTGTGCTTTTCTCTCTTGGCGCAAACATCTGTTGTTTTTCATCCCTTCCCCTAACCCGCACTTTGCCCTCTGAACCTAAAGGTTTACACATTGCTCTCCTGTCCTTATTGCCTGCAAAGGGGTCTGCGGTAAACTCTCTTTCACAGCTCCTCCCGTGGAATTTTAGAATCAAGAAAGAAATAGTGTGATGAGAACACCTCTTTTGGATTCGAGGCACACAATACTCTTTCATCAACGGCTTGGAGGTGAATTAACAGTTTTATTTCCCTTTGCCCCGACTTCAGCCTCTGGCGAATCTCCCCAATCCTTGTTGTTTACAGTTTTAGTGGAATGAGATCAAATTGGCCTCCCCTTCCCCGTTTTTTAGTTTCCATATTCAATGACTGGATTTCACCAAGATTATAACGTAAGACAGTTTTTGATTCTAAGATTTGTGAGTCTCTCGTTTCTGCACTTCTCAGAGATTCGTAGTGCTTCGCGAGCTGTCACGTTCCGAAATCTGTAGCGCTTCGAGATATGAACAGATTTTATTGACTAAATGACTTATTCCTGGTCTGCGATTTTGATTTAAAGATATTCTGAATATTCATTTTTCTCTGAAATAATTATTGCAGATAATTTTAAATAAATATTATATATACTTCTTAAATCGGCATATTTCAGCAGTTGATTACCGATGTTTTTGTGGTATTCTGTTAGTTATGTCCTTTTTAACTAATTAATTTATCCTGGTAGGACTTTGAATGGCTTATGGTTTCTTACGTCTCCTTTGTTTTTCTTTTATTATGTAATGCAACGTGAGCATTAGACTATGCTTTTGTATTCCTATAAGTCCATTCTTGCAAGACTCCTTACAATTAATAAAGTTTTTAAATAATTGAATTTTTTTTTTTATTTCATACTAAAGGGAAATTTTTATTCTTTGTTGATTGGGATTTATGCCCTTGTAGCTAATCGCTATATAGGGGCTATCAAAATAAAGTGGCTGCCTCTGGTGTAAATAGCCATTTATATGTTAATGGTGTTGAGGAAATTGTGCAACTACATATTTCATCAATTTGTGATTTTGTTTTCACGGTCATGCTCTAGTAGTGTCATCTGATATGAGAAAAATCTTAGAGTGGATTAATAAATTTGTTGTTTCAATAATATTTGATACGAATTTTGCAATATATGTATTTATGTTTTATTTTAACGTGAGTTGTTTTTTTTGATAAGTTTTTGAGTTCTGAATATTCAATCTTTTCCTTAATTGTTTATACCATCTCAATATTCACCTTTAGCTTAAAAGGTTTTCGTAACATCACCTAATTTTGTATTAAGTAAGAGTTCCTCATTATTATTCACAAAAAAAAATCACATTGGAAATTAGCCTCTGCTTTCTAATTAAAATAGTGTCACGTCTTTAATTTCATAAACTTACTTTCTGGTCGAATATGTTTTTTTACTAGGGGCTAAAACTTCCAGTGGGTTGATTCTTTTACTATTAGTTTGGTTTTATCTTGTAGTGAATAGAAGCCATTAGATATACACAAACTTTGGTTCTTACTTTAGTACATTTTTAAATGCAGCCCTTTTCACCTCAAGAACATGACAAGGTTGAGAAGCTTTAACACTGATTTTAAATGCACTCGTGCTGAGGTGAGAAGACTGAAGGGATCATTTTATTATACTGTTTTTATTATTAATAAACCAATATTTCCTGGGTCAAAGACCTAGCTTACCTTAGGTTTATGGTCATTGGCTGATGTATTGGATCTATCCATACTTCCTTAGATTGCAGAAAGTCATTCTCGATCTAATACAGGTTGGAAGGGACGACTTTTGGATGAGAGCTTAATTCTTCTTCCAGACCTGATGATGGGAATGGAGACCAGACAAATCAATCTTGGTCACATCACCCCAACATTTACAAAGGCCAATATCCCCGTGGCATACAGGAATAGTGCATTGGTAAAGGTGAAAATTGGTTCTTTCAAAAGGGGGGGCTGTTTCTCATTAAAATATCCTCTTCCTGCGAGAGTGCGGGACTAATGGTTTGACAATTTTCATTAATGCTTGAGAATTTCGTGGTTCAAAGCTATTTTTCCAACATACGCAAAATACTGTTAGGAACAATGCTAAAAGATTTTCAATGGGCGCAAATTCGATACCAGTTCACTGTTTATCAGAGATTTTATGTCCATCTGCAACCTAAGAAGCATCGGTGAATGAAGGAAGATTTTGATATTTAATGGTAACATTTATCCTTTGAATTTAATAGACAGATGAAATATGGAATCCATGAAACTTTCAGATTTTGGGCGGCATCGGCAATTATGTCCTGTTTCAACGAGGATTAATTACGAACTTAAATATTTATTCAAATATTACAGAGATTTGGACAGAATGAGTTCCGGTAGCATATTCTTGAAACGCTTTAAATTAGCAGCAATTGCCGAATAGGAACTTTTTGTTCGCATATCTTTTGAACCAAATATTGTAATATGTAAATAATGTAACTAATACACTAGACTCTCGCTAAAGTATATTTAATCATTTTTACTCTAGGCATATATATATATATATATATATATATATATATATATATATATATATATATATATATACATATATATATATTCTATATCTCTATAAATTAAGATGTGGATTTTTTGAGAATTTCTAAAAGTTTTTTTTGACTTAGTTGACAAATGACTTCGAGGGTGTTTCGGAAATTCAATGGATTGAAATAGTTAAAATGAAAAAGAAGAAGAAGAAGAAGATGAATATGAAGATGAAGATGATGATGAAGAAGAAGATGAAGAAGAATAAGATGATGAAGATGAAGATGAAGATAAATAAGAACTACAGAACTACAGAATCTAGGACCAACAAAGACCCTAAGGTCCGCTCGAGGCTAGTCCGCTACACTAAATCAAAAACTACGATACACCCTTATCTACGAGTGTATCTCTAACATGCTATTTTTTTTTATTTTTTTTTAATACTATCTACTGTACACACTTATCTACATGTGTACATTATCGTGCAATTTTAACTAATCAAACTAGGGGTCGGGGGAGATAGAAAGTTTTTCTTCTCATCTTCCGCAGCCACTCGACTGCTAGTGGTGAAAAGCTAATTTAGGGATAGAGACTACTTATAGGATAGGCGGAAAAGAAATGGGACATCTAAGCTACACATGCAGAGAATCGCCGGCATCATTTTTAGTCATCATAATTTCATATCCTTAAACCTCCGCTCCAAACTCTCTCTCTGCAAGGACGTTTAAATTCACAGTGCTCAACTACGTTATATTTAAACTATTCAAATGCACGTCGAGACGATTTTTGAACATATTAACCGAAGTGCTATCTACTACGTGGGTGGGCAGCCGATTCCAATTTTGAGTAACTTTAAATGTAAAATAGTTTTGGGCTATACTAGTGTTAAAACGCTTGTTCACTAATTTTAACCCGTGCTGACGAGTATTTCCCCTATGATCCAGTTCGAACAGATTGCGAAAGTCCACGTTTGAGAAACCCTTTAGTATTTTAAATACTTCTATTAGCTGGCCACGTAATCTTCTGCTTTCTAGCGATGGCAAATCTAAAGCCCTGAGCCTTTCCTCGTATGATCTATTCCTCAGCTCTGGAATTAATTTCGTAGCCCTACGCTGCACTCTTTCTAATTGCGCGATATCTTTCATTAAATATGGAGCCCAAAATTGAACAGCGTATTCGAGAAGTGGCCGCACAAGGGATTTATATAAAGGTAAAATTACATCCTTAGATTTGAAGATGAAATTGCGCGCGATATAACCCAAAACGCGATTTGCTTTTTTACACGCATCCGCGCATTGCTTCGAGAATTTAAAATCGTCTGAGACTAATACTCCCAAGTCTTTTTCTAATTTAACCGCGTCGAGGACTTGGCCTTTCATGGTATAATCTACTCTTAAATTATGGCAACCCAAGTGCATTACCTTGCATTTGCTTAAATTAAATTCCATTTGCCACTTGTCCGCCCAATTGGCAATCGAGTTTAGGTCCCCCTGCAATTTATCGACATCCGATCTTACATAGGCACGATTACCCAGCTTCGTGTCGTCCGCAAATTTCGAAATCCGACTAAGTATGCCTTTATCTAAATCGTTAATATAAATTAAAAACAATAAAGGGCCTAAAACAGAGCCCTGCGGTACCCCACTACTAACGTGCCCAATCTGAACATTCCCCATTTATTACTACCCGCTGCGAGCGATCTTTCAGCCAATTTCTAATCCAGTTTAAAATCTTACCAGTCACCCCAATCGCTTTAACTTTCATTAATAACCTTTGGTGGGGGACGGTGTCGAACGCCTTTTTAAAGTCTAAATATATTACGTCTACAGCTTTGCTTTCATCGTACACGCAAATCATTTTGTGGAAGAATTCGAGCAAGTTAGTCAAGCACGATCTCGCACGCCTAAATCCATGCTGGGTATCGTTAATCAGCTTATTTGCCTCGAGGTGGCTCACTATTCTATCTTTAATTACAGATTCTAAAAGCTTCCCAACTACCGAAGTTAGACTAATAGGCCGAAAATTCGTTGCTTCAAATCTATTCCCCTTCTTAAATATAGGTGTAACGTTTGCTCGCTTGAAATCCAACGGAACTACGCCATCCTCTAATGAGCGATTGAAAATTTCACGCAATGGCTTAACGAGTTCATTTTGAAGCTCCTTTAAATGAATTGGATATACCCCATCGGGGCTCGGAGATTTCGACTTTTTCATTAGCTTAATAAATTTAAGAATTTCCTCGTCCTTTATACTTACATCGGATATGCATTTATCAGCACTACGAACTTCCCCAATTAACGATTCCAATTCGGAAGAATCTTCCACAGTAAACACGCTCGTAAAATGCTCATTTAAAATTTTAGACATTTCTGTCGGAAGTTCAGTCAAACGACCATCCTTATCTTTGATCGGCCCTATCGATCCTTTTACGGGTTTCCTATTATTTACGTACCCATAAAACCGTTTCGGTTCATTCTTTGAATCCTTAGCGAGGTTTATTTCATACTTCCTCTTCGCATCTCTGACCGCACGTTTAACTTCCCTACGAGAATCTATGTAATTTTGCCGACTTATAACTGACCCATTGTTTTTATGAATTTTAAATTTTCTATTTCGGTCCCGGATTAAGCGTAGTATTAACGGACTAAGCCACGGAGCTCTCACCGACTTCCCGCTCTTACGCACATACTTAACCAAATCAGAATTCACACGAAGCAGCGTACATCGAAGTTCTGCGTACATCTCTCCTACCGACCTGTTCTCGAATCGTATTCCCCAGTCTATATCCTTAATCCTTTCGCAAAAAATATCGAAATCACAGCTACCAAAACGAGGGATGAGCTGCGAGCTCATTCTAACTTCTACGCAGGTGTTTAGATCGAATCTAATCGCATTATGGTCGCTGGAAGCTAAATGTTCACCCACACGTACGTTTTCTAACAATGACTCATCGGTTGCCATGATTAAATCAAGAATATTGCTATCACGAGTAGGCTCTTCCACTTTTTGTACGAGAAAATTCTCCAACATAAAGTTTAATAGCCTCTCACCCGGTTTATCAGAAGTAAGGTTGCTAAAGTTAACATTAGGTAAATTAAAATCGCCGCAGACTAATGTGGTCCCTTTTCTAATCCAAGACGTAAGCGTATCGAAGAGTGCAGCATCTTCTCTTTCCAATTGGCAAGGCGGACGATATAGCACGACTAAGTTAATTTTATTTATAGCATCTAAACTTAGCTGGACTAATAAAGCATCACTTCGCATATCATCCTTAGACGAGTCCATCGTTATGGCGTTTAGATCCTCTTTTATATACATTAATACGCCCCCTCCTCTACCGGTTTGTCTATTTCTGTAATGAATTTTGTACCCCGCTATATCGAACTCGCAAACACTGATCCCCGTATGAGTGTCTAACCATGTTTCACTTAGGAATACGAGGTCGAAATTACCCTCTAGAATAACGGCTTTTATTTCGGCAATTTTATTTTTTAAGCTACGAACATTCGCATATATGCATCTCAGTTTGCGCTTTACGTTAACTCTTCTATAACACTCAGATCCGTTCCGTTTCCCTGCACCCCGTCGATAGTGCCCTCTTCACGCGTGGGCCGGCCCGGCACATCGGCATCACGTGGCCGCGCAACTCTCCTACCTAAAATGCTACGTACGGACTCGTCTAAGATCCTACCCAGCCGACTATTACCCACATCGCTTAGGTGAATTCCGTCCTTTTGGAAAAGTGACGGATGGTCCTGGAATGAAGATGAAGATGAAGATGAGGATGAAGCTGAAGATGAAGAAGAAGACGAAGATGATGAAGAAGAAGATGAAGAAGAATAAGATGATGAAGATGAAGATGAAGATAAATAAGAAGATAAAGATGAAGATGAGGATGAAGCTGAAGATGAAGAAGAAGACGAAGAAGAAGAAGATGAAGATGAAGATGAAGAAGAAGATGAAGATAAATAGGAAGATAAATAGGAAGATGAAGATGAAGATGAGGATGAAGATGAAGATGAGGATGAAGATGAAGAAGACGAAGAAGAAGAAGAAGATGAAGATGAAGATGAAGGAGAATAAGAAGAAGAAAATGGTCTTCAGGGTGTTAAAATAAAGTCTGCAAAGGCGATTTAAAAAGCGGTTAAGATTTGCAAATAAGGCTGTAGGCCACCCCCCCGAAGGGGTGCCTGTGTAACCAAGCTCTTCCTTTTAAGGAAGAGAAGAGCGGCTTTTATATATATATATATATATATATATATATATATATATATATATATATATATATATATATATATATATATATATATATATATATATATATATATATATATATATATATATATATATATATATATATATATATATATATATATATATATATATATATATATATATATATATATATATATAAATTACACATCTAAATCTACTCTTTGAAATTGCAGTAGAAGAAGAGCATAGCGTCTTCTATGAATATTATGTTTTCGCCTCATTTTACTGAATTCTTCTCCCCTCTTTAGTTCTTTCGAAGTCAAATATCGACAAAAAATAATAACATAATGATATTATTAATTCGGTAAGGTCTCTTTAATGCGCATGTTTTTTCGAAAGAAAAAAAAAGGTCAAGGAATTCTTTCATTTCCATTATGCATGCAAAATAAATAGTTTACACCCATTATTCTCTATCTGCAATTCACACTTGTACATTCATGACTGTTTACAACAATCACATTCACCATACACATCGAGGCATCGGCCATATCTTTTGTCCGGGCGACGATTAAATGACTCGTTGAATTTCTAATCAGAGCAGCGTCTCGGGATATCCATGATTGGTGCTCTAACTCCGCCTAACCTCTAATCATAATTATAGAAAACATGAATGAGTTACCTAATGGAAGAAATTGGGGGAAATTTTCACGAGAAATTGTTCCTTGGATTAGCAAAGTTTGTGTCGGATTCAAATGAAGGTGCAAATAGAACGTATATGCGGCAAAATGCAAGAGCTTATGTTTTAAAGAGTGATACACTAAGCAGAAAGAGGATTGTGGACGATTACTTTAAGTGTGGGTTTTCGTGTTAGAAGTAAATTTGATAAATGTTGAGTATTTTAGTCACTTGATAATCATACACAATTTCATTTATTATTATTTATTAAAATGTTTTTCATTTTGAGTTTTCCAATGGTTATGGATGATTTTGTGAAGTTGTGTTTCTTCCTGTTTTTTTATCTTAAACTTTAACTCTCTTGCGAAGGTAATTTCTCAATTTGCAAGCTATGTTTCAAATTCGACGAGAACTAAAGAACTTTTTCCCAAATATGGAATCCCTTTGGTGACCACTATTTGAGCCTACTCGGAGGAACTTCATTATATCAAGAATGAATTTTCCTTCTCTATTTCTAGCTAAATCTGATTTGTGGTCCGAATATGAAATAGATGGCTAGCAAATGATGACTCCTCAGTTTTGATAGTTCTCTTTAAACTTGACCCAGAATACATTTAAATTTAGTGTTTAGCCAAAACAACTTTGATTTGCTGCATTAGACATATTTTTGAATAACAAAATTAGATTAAGAGAAAAGGAGATATAAGATATACATGTAATATTTAGATTATGAAACTAATTCAAACGTTTATTTAAATATTTTAGGCTATTATTGAAAATTAAACGTGTGGGATCTATACACTGACCGTTTTCAAAATTTTCTAAATTCTAAGTGTTTTCTATCAATAACTTTTGTAGTACTTATACTAATTTCATCAAAAACTGCCCTCTATTCTCCCCTTTAAAAGTGTTCTTCTCTTTCGGGGCTGTTTTTAAAATTACCATATGCCGATGGTCGACATATGTGCTAGTAAGTTAGGCCGTACTATTTTACCTGATTACCAGTGTGTTAGAAGTTTAGGTGGAATCCCACTCATTTAGAGAGAAAAGTTAGAATAATAGTACGAGTCAAAGAAACACGATTGATGTATTTCCATCCCAAAGGAGGGAATGTGTTAATGAGGATATAGGATGGTTTGGTGGATATTAGCACAGGAAAATATGTAGTTTTGAAAATCAATTAATTCAAATGAAAATTTTAAGAAAATGAATTTTACAAATAAATGTACTCAATCAAATCTAGGAAAAAAGTTCTTGTACTTATTTATATTTTGATATACTAAATTTCCTTGCTATTACCCGTTAGCTTCTATTACTGATTGTGCCTATATACAAATTTCTTTATTTATATCATAGTTTGCTCCCTATTATTAAAAATTTCTTAAGAAAGTTTGTGTATACAAGCCATTTGTTACTTTAAATATTTCTTATTCATCCTCTTTCTACTTGAATGATGCAGATTACAAGGTTAATAGAGACAGATTACCCCCTCCTCTTTTCTTTATAGACCACCCACTGATTACTCTTTCTTTTGTTTCCTTTGGTAAAATTTATTTCCCTGTTTTATTCCTGTCCAGCAAAGCACAGTACGTTACTTTGTTTCTCCACCTTCTCTCTTTGTTACGTCTTTCCAGCTCTCTCCAGCACATAGGCACTATTTCCAACCACCATTGCCAAATAGGGTTTGGAAGAAAATGACTAGCTGGATAGTCGTACTTTTGCCGAAGGAATTTCCTTAACTCATTAACTGCATGGCGCACAAATAAGTGCCTTCGTAAATTGAAAAGCTATTGAAGAAAGCACATATATGTGGGCCTCTGTTTTTTCTTGAGCTTCAATCTGCAAAGCGCACATATTTGATATATAAGTTCTGATTGGCTAAGACGTTGTAACCGGATACGTTACTAACACGATAGTTGGTTTATTATGCCATATTATTTATTCAGTATGTGGTCAGACGTTAAATGAGGTATAATGATTTTTTTGAAAGAATTTTAAATAGTCTTAGCTATCATGGCCAGGAGAAATTAAAATTGAACGCTTGTGAACAGCTAGTAATTGATGATAGTGATATGTCAAGCTTTCATCTTAGTGATTTAGATAGTGATGTGGATTAGATGAAGTTTTATCTAACGAATCTGAGCATGATTTGGGTGAGAGTGATGTGAATCGAAGTGATTCTTGGAGTTCTTTTGTGGCAGCTCCTGATCAATGCAAAGTAAATCAAAAATATTGAAGCAAGTGAAGTTTTACAAGTTTTTAAATCCGTAGTGAATGTTAATATTATGAAATTTATTTGTGATGAGACAAACAATTATTCAGTTAAGTTTATTTCTGATGCAAGTCGTGTATTGAGAATAAAAAAACAAAGTAGGCTTTATGATGGAAAGGTTTTTCTGACAAAGAATTTATGTGTTTAGAGGTCATTCCGCTTTTGATGGGGATTGTTCAAAAACCAATGTTGAATCGTATTTATGCCCCACGAAATGTTACAAAGATTACCATACAAAAGGAGAAATTTCTTGAAAAATCGTGATAATGCATATGCGCAATAGAAAATATAATTATAAATATATAATATAAAAAGTAGAAATATATATAGAAAGTAAAATAAGCGATTAAAATAAGTAAAATGCTAAACATATCATAAGATCTTGGGGACTTTTTCCCGAAGGACCAAGGTTGAGTGCAGGTAGAGATGTCGTATGGCTCCATTACATGGTTAAAGTGACATTCGGTAGCAATTGCTAGAATTTCCCTTGGCAAGGCTGTCTCGCCTGAAATAGTCGAATGGTCCATTATGAACAATCCTTCACTATTAAAAAATATGCTTCAGTTTCTAAATTGAGAAAAAAGAACCAACAACCAAATTTACAAAGTATAACGACCACCATTGAATTGTGTCAGGCATCATCAACGAGAACCTCAAATCAACCTACGACGCGCCGATTGAGAACAAAATGTAAGATCAAAAATTACAATGAAATATCTACATACACATGTATCAATTTTACATTGATAATGGAAAGATAACTATTTAGAAATGAAAGAAAAGGCACGGGTAATGAAAAATGTCCTGTTCATACTCCTTACGACTGTCTAAACAAATGAGATAATGATAGTTTTAACATATAAATATTTTTAAATTGTGATATTAATCAATCTGACTGCCACCAACAGCAAGCAAATGTCACAGGCTAAAAATGAAAGCCGCGCCCATGGTGAGACGAAGTGCTTCTTCATTCTGGCCTACACGCGGTTAAGGACTTCAGCTTGTCGACATTGCTGTGGGGGACCGTCGAAATCTCGCTTTCGACAGCGCCCACTCAATATAGTCAAGGGAATTGAGGTCAGGTGAATGCGGCGGACGAAATTCCTTCGACGACCTATCTTGCCTCTATCGGGATCTTTCTCAACAAGAACAGAACCTTCGTGGCCAAGATATCCATGTAATCGGCAGCGGTGAGCCTGTCACCTGCCGCGAACCACACCGCGTCATCTTCTCCCAATTCGAAGCCACGCCTCCGAGCATCATCAGTAAGGCCGGTTGGTTGTTTGGTAATGGACAGGTAGCAGACCTCGAAAACATCCTTATCGAAGTTTATCAGTCGGTCATTCCTCTTCTTGATTAGCGGATCAGAGGTGAAGTTTTTTTATCCCTCAAAAATGAGAATTCAGTTGCCATGAATCTTCATTTCGTTGAGAGGTGAAGAATCGGCTTCCGACGTTGTTCTCGCCTACGTTCGATGAGCTAACCCTTTCCACGCACGAAAGATCTTGTCGGCCTTCTTCTTGATAGCCCTGGACACCATGGCCACCTAGATGTTCTTATTCGCGAGCGTAGTCATTTTGAGCTCTAGAGCTCTTTCGAAAGCCCATCTCGCAGACAAATAATTGAAAACTTGAGTACTCCCTGAAGGAGGTATATCTTTAATGTATTTTCCGTTCTTTAGCCTTTTCGCATGTCTGCGGACGGTCATCCAACTGACGTTGAGCCGCTCGGCGATGACGGACTAGTTTTGGCCCGCACGATGAACAGAAGCGATCTTGATTATTTTGACTTCCATCTCGAAACAACTGGACGAAAGGGAAAGATCCTTATAGTGATATGTGTTGAAAAAGTAGAAGTTCAAGTTTGTTCTACCGTGCTTTTTCTATCACACAGGTAAAACATCTCAACGCATAAAAAAACGAGTGTAACAGAACTTTTAAAAATTCCGGAAAATTTTTTACATATATAACAAGACGGAAAGTCCCTCAATGTCCGGTGGCGTTATGTGATAAGATGTCAAATGCTTATTTCATTGATGGCTTCCCATGGTTCAAATCATTTACAAGTGCCTTTGAATTGCTAAATGGAAAAATGAGGTTTCTGCCACTAAATGGTGCCACACAACGCCAAATCTGATGGCAGATTTGAAAATGGGTACAATTGAAATTTACTCCTTTTAAATAAAAGCGACGCCTTGACCTGGGGCTTTGCAGCAGGAAAAAAGGATTATCAAAGAACACAGCGGCTTTTATATATTAATGGTTTTGTGTATTTTAAAATTACAAACAAAACAAAGCTACGACTATTTATCTATGGATTCGTATAAAAAAAATCTAACTATAGGATTTCCAGTATCTTGGAATCTGTTATTCCTATCCTATACACTTTATAAATGTTTATCAAATTTTTAATGAATTTTCCACTATATTCTATTGCATTCTCCGTAATTTCTCTTCTACCGCAATAAACCTTTAGACACATACTCCAAATGCTGTAATACATCCCTTTTATATGAGAGAAGTATAATATTTTTCGAATTAAGAGCAAAATGTCTAGCTATGTATCCTAGATCCCTCCTGGCTTTTGAGATGATATAATATATGGTTTCAAAGATTGGAGATAACTCGAATTTAAGACAAACTCTTTCTCATAATGAATCTGGCTAAATTTAGAGAGGCGTTGATCTTGCTCAAATCTTGCAATTTTGCTTTGTTCCGCAACACTCAATACTAAAGGAAATCTTCTTTCGTTGGAGGTTGAGTCGCTTTATCAGTAGGGCAAATTCAATGGCTGCCGAAACCAATACTAATAAATTGTTTCGTTTTTATCCTAATGTATAAGCGATATTTAACCCTAATGAGCAAATTAATTTTCTCTTTTTCTTATTACCAAATCTTTAATTATAAACCGATAATTATATTTAAGACCGTGCTAAAAGTAGCCCTAATAAATTAATTTTTGTACTAAGTACTTTCTACTTAATTTTATACCCGAGTTTCAGCCACATTCAGTAACGAACCAATTAGCCTTAAGGCGATGCATTTATCCTCAGGGCAGTAAACTTAAGCTCGCGTATTTTGTCATCGTTGTTGTGATATATGATAAGCCTATTAGCCTCATTCTGGAAACGCATTTTAATATATCAGAGAAACCTTAAATTACATTTTCATTTTTATCAAGCTAAGAACTTTCTACAAGGGAGGCAGAGCTAATGGGAAAGCAAATTCCGTAAAGATCAATATTTTGTATTTATAATTTAAAACTAACGCCGATCTAATTGGCAAAATCTTTTATTTGTATAAGCGAATGGTATCCCCTAATTATATAACAACTTGTGGAGATAGACTTAATCTTTCTATACAAACTACTGTTCTCACAGCATATGGCTGCCTCCACAATATCACCCTAGCGGAAATCCTGTCACAATTTCTTATAGTTCTAAGCAATTTTGCCAAATTTATTTAATGGTGGAAGCGCATTTTTATCTCGTTTGTACCATAAGCACCATATTAACGATATCGTCAGCCTACATAAAAGTAGGGGAAAATTGCATTGAGTAATATGTAGATAGAAAAAGAAGATTGATAATATTGAGAAGGACCTCATTATATGTTGTAGAATTCATTTTTAATTTTGACAATTTTTTCTATATTTAAACTGCTTTCTGCTGGCTACGCAAAAAAGGACATTAAGAGTAGAGTGTATCGTTTCACTACAAGTAATAATAGTTGGTAGATTAACTTATTTTAGCCACCATAGTGTAAGAAATAGTATATAAAGATTAGTAAGACGGTCGGGGCTAAGGTCGCCCGAGGGGTGGTAGTTAAGTAAGGTTAAAACTACCCTTTTTTTTCTCAGCGCCCCCGCCGACACGTAGGTCGGACACCCCCGTTATTCGTACAAAGCCGAGGGTATGCAATTTTAATAAATATAACGATGTGTTGCAATAATCTAAACATCGCAAATACCAACAGAGTTCATCTATTATCACCATTGTTGCTGAAAATCGAGGTGTCTTTAAGCAATGATTGACATGAAAGAAAGCATTAGATTATAATCAGAAAAATCAGGAATTATGTAAGGATAAGCCATCTTGACATTTCGAATTTGTCTCCTCCTTACTAGAACAACTTAGATATGGCTTATTTCACTATTTTTAAATAATCCATGCTGTTTTTTGTTTAATGAATCTATGTGTTTTAGTCATATTACATAAACTTATTTAGTTGGAATTTTGAAGATTAGTTTAGGTTAGTAAAGGAAAGGCATTTCTAGGATTACTCCAAGAAAACAAAACTTCTATACACTCACCGGGTGTCAGAAAGAGAAGGTTACACCCCCACTCCCTAGAACCCAACGTCTAGCCGTGGCGCTGGAGAACGATACACCTGAACGCCCAGACAGCCCCAAGGGACCAGCGAGAATTTTGCGCGATGTGATGATCCCGGCGCCCTAATCAAGAATGGTCGGCCAATTAAACCTAAGCAGCTGTTTCAAGAATCTTGCGCATCGGTGTGATCCGTGTTGGGTTCCCATATTCCCCCCATCGCATCGCCTGATTGGCAACAGACCTACAGCACCGAAAACTTTAACGCGAGCCTGTGATGCTCACCGAGAATATTCCGCACCTCCCTGGCGTGCAAGTTTAATGGAATCCCCGTCCCCCTTTGGGGGGCCTCTAGCGACCCGCTTCCGCCGAGGCAGTACAATACAGACCCGTCTTAGTTAGCAGCCACTTACCGTCTCGTACGCCCTGCTTCGCCTACCAATGGCTTCCAGCTAAGAATGCGCCGTGTCACCTCTCTACCCGGCGTCGCTCGCACCTAAGGCCGTAGTTCCCGCCCAACAGACGATAGACACGGACAGGCATCTACCACTCAGGTATTGATTTCCTTCTCGTCTTGAGTACTCCCTCGTTCACTTCTCAGCTAGGTTAAAGAAGAAGAAATTTTGCAAGTGGGACTTTGCAGCGCACCGCTTCCTTGTTGTCTCCGAAAGCCTCAGGTCAAATTAGGCTTTACGTGAGTGTTCCCGTTGTTTGCACTCTCCTCTTTGCCCTAGAAATAATCTTACCGTACATCCTCTCACGGACTCTTGTCCACGTTGACTCATTTGTATCCTTCCCAACCCCCCGTTTGGTACCTCGGGTCTCATCTTATTTATTGTCATTTATTTACTTTTGCTAATAATATTTTGTTTGTATATAGTAAAATTATTCTTATACAATCAGTTTCTCTAAACCCTGAATCTCTAAGAATTGATTAAATGGCCAACTGTACTAGCTTTTGATTAGTTAACTCACGTTTTGGAATCTATATCACAATTTCTGGCGTGGCCCATTCCCTCGTCACCGCAGTCAATCCTCGGCTAGTATCAACGTTCAAATCTAGGAACGTCAGGTGTGGTGTTACCCTACGAGAACGTGTACACCAACTTCCAATCTTCTATCATGTTGGCGCAGCCAGCCACCAATGGTAACCCATATTGGCTACACTTTGCAATGTCATGACGTTCTAGGCCCATTTAGCGAGCAGGCACAGAGAAGAAGATTCAATTATCAATCGTCATACGAACAACGCCATCGCTGTTATCATCGCTCCACGCCAAGTGTCACCTTTCACTCAACCTTTAAGAAGCTCTCCATCTACGCAAGCTGCAAGCCACTTGGCTTGAGACAAACATAAAGAATTATAAACTGACCTTATCAATAAATTATATAAGCTGTGAGCGTGTTTGTACGACCAACCGTTCCATTGGCTTGTGTTACCTCACGTTATTTCTTTAATTTTTTTCTTTTTTTTACCCACCGATTTTCTACTGAATAGGAATTTTTGCCTTCATTTATTAAAATGCTCATATGAGAAATCAAATTTCTGCATTCTATTTACGTTTGATCTACCTATATACTATCAAAGGTCCCCAATCTGTGGCCCTCTAAAATGTTCAGTCGGCCCTCAGAACACGCTAGGAATAATTGCTATCAAACTGAGTGCACTGTAATGTATACCTCCTGGCGCTCACGTGTGTGTTTCTCCCGCACAGGTTGTGTGCGGGGAGGAGCGAATAATGAGAAGCGGCTAGGAGTTGGCAAGGTTGCGTCAGGTCATCGAACTGAGACCGTAAATCATAACGTTCGGATAAGAACGCATGAGTACACGCTTTCCCCGCCCTTGAACCGAGACACTAGCTTAATTAGCCGTGTGATAGAACTTGAATCCTTGTGTTGTGGCCAAGTGAAGACCCAATTCTTCATTACATTGTCTAAAAGCAGCAGTGATATTAAATTAAGTGACTAGCCCAAGTAGTGAACTACCCTTACTCAGAGTTAGAGTAATTATTCTTCCCTTGCTTTTATGCGGTTATTCGATATTTGTTCGTCGATATCTAAATTTTACAATTCTGGTCTTCTTTAATTCGTGCATTTTGTCTTGCGTGTGGAAATCCACCATTTTCATAGAATTGCTCATAGTCTGGTCCAATAATTATTCTAGTCCTTGATCTGGACACACCGCTTTTGTTTAAGGCGATGGTATTGGACCTATGACTCAATCTACGATCATATATATATATATATATATATATATATATATATAGGCTTTAATTCCTACTGAGCGTGTGAGAGCTGGTTAGAGGCGGGTTGTGCCGTAGCCAGGATTCTCATTATAAAAGTCCCACTTGTTGCTGGGGGGAGGTTTGTGATTGTTAAATTCTAAGAGTGCATAATACAGGTTGAATAAATTAGCCGAAGGGATTCTTAATTAAAGTCTTGCCAAGGGTACGTCAAAAAGGAGGAGCCACAAATAAACACAAGTACAAAAATGAACTTTACTTTACACAAAAATAATAATTAGCAATAGTTAAACGGGCAAAAGGTAAATAAGAATTAAATATTAAACACTGACGTTAAGCGTCTAGGTTTATAATTACCTAATGGGAGTATCAATCACTGTTAATTAAATAGGTAATTTAAGAATAGAGGGACACTGGGATTACAGATTACCATTAATTGTGATGGATTGGAGAGACGACTATTCAGGTCCAGACGGAGTGGTTCGGGTGGCGTCAACACGAGTTCTCGGGGAGAGGGGGGATAATACGACGGGTTCGGGGCTGCTGACTGCAGTTCCGGTTAGTTCACTCCTAACTGGATGTGACACTAACAAATGGTAACTTCCAGTAACTATTTCGACGTTCCTTTTCTTTCTCAAGTTACGTTAAGCAACAGAGCGTATTCTTCTAGTCACAGACTCTGCGGGGCGGGATTAACTTCAAGAACACTTTGAAACAGCGACCAAGTTAACTCAGCGGCGCGTTGGCAGTCGATACGTTACGGCAACGACTCTCGTTCAACGTGAGGGTTACGCGAGTTGGTTTAGAACACTGCTCTAGAGGGATGAACGGCGTTGTTATTTATACCGCGACTGTGTGAAATCGAGAGAGAGATTCCATTCACCACAATTCGCTTATCGCATCGCCTTCTGGACAATCTCCATGGTGTCATAAAGAAGGCAAATAGAATTTAGGCTTCTCTCTGAGATAGGCCTTCTTGCTTCAGACTTTCTGTCGCCTGTTGGGGAAGGGTGAGGGGGAGAGAGGGGAGACGAAGGTCAACTCAAACGACAATTTCTTTCGTTCCCACGATTGTCTGGCGGCATGCGAGTATGTACGTTCCATACCCTCACAACCATAATTACATGTTTGTTTTTTTAGATTAGGTTCTTACTATTTTTTTGTAGGTTTAGCATAGAATTTATTTGTTTTTAGCCCAGATTTTAAATTTTTGTACGTATAAGAAGTATTTAACCGCTATTATTACCCTGGGTGGTAGAGTGGTAGAGCCACGACACCCATCAGCACCAGGCTGTATTAGCTCTACTAGGCAGTCTGGTATGTCTTCGCCACCAAATACTGAGCCTCCAAGAACTAAAGGCCTTTGAACTTTTCATTCATGGTGGGCCTAATGGATAGGGATAGAAACTTACTATAAGTGTTTTAAAAATAAAATAACCGACATTACAAATTCTTCTGGTTACGTCTATTGACACACCCAAAAAAACTTTTAGCCTATCCATTCTCGTTAGTTTGTTCGCATTTGGATGCACAAAGAACGTAATCATCCTCATTTGTTTTCAACTTCTTGATCATGCTTCTAGCCTCAAACCAGTAAAATCGCGTTTTCCGTGGCTTCCTTCCTGCTTCCCTAGAATTCGTTTGTGTAAGAAACACTCGTTCAAACACTAGAAATAGCCTTGCGAGTGGTCTGAATGAAGTAAACTGGGAATAAGCACAGGTTAATCGATTCGGGTTTTTCAGTGAACAAAATAATCAAACCTATAATAAGCACCTGCATACTCTTAAAATGGTTACTCCTAAAATTAGTAGAAAACAGTTCAAAACAACGAAGCAGCTTTCTCATTGGTCAAATTTGGATAATAAAAAGAAAGCCGTACGATCATTGGTCAATTGATAGACGAGGCTTTCTCCCTCCCAAGAAATGTTCAGGAGATTCTAAACTTTCAAAACTAATTTATCGTTTTAACTACATTATTATAATTCATTTCCGAATGTTGCAAGGCGTGGTCTTAAGTTATTGCATAACGAGACGATATGGTAGAAAAAAATGACCGTAAAATGCAGAAATCGGAAATGACCTTATTTCAATATGACCCAGATCTGAAAAGTACACATGAAATTACATAAGAAAAACAAATTTTTGCATTTGATGGAAAAAAATAAGGTAACCTAACCTTACCATAGATATACAAAAGAGAGCAACCTAACCTGTTAGAGGGGTCTGAAAGTGGTGAGCAATATTCTAAAATTGGGAGAATAATGCTTTTTACTTATATATTTTGGGTGTTTATAAAATGTACACTTTCCCCTTTACAGATATTTCACATTATGTCAGTCAGCTAATCCTAAAAAGAGAAAAATAGATGAGTTGGGCCGTGTCTTTAATGAAAGTTGGACTTCTAACAACTTTTTTATTTCACATGCCGATGGTACATTATGTCTTATATGCCACGTAACTATAAAGACCTTAAAGCTATTTAATATCAAAAGACATTAAGAAAACCAGCATAAGAATTATTTTTCACTTCAAGGTGATGTGCGCTTAAACAACATATCTGCGTTGAAAAAATCATTGCGATTAGCCTAAGTAATAGCTTTACTATATAGAAAAAAATATTATCAGCAAAAGTAAATAAATGACAATAAATAAGACGAGACCCGGGGTACCAGATGGAGGAGGTGGATACAAATGAATCGACGAGGGCGAGGGTCCACGTCGATGGTTGCTTCCAGGGAAAATGGGAGAGAGCAAATAACGGGAAGACTCACGTGAATCAAAATTGACTGGAGGCGTTGGATACGACAAGTAAGCGGGTCGCGGCAAAGTTCCACTTGCAAAATTCCTTCTTCTTTACCCTCGATGAGAAATAAACGAGGGAGTACTGCAGACGAGAACGAAGTCGATACTCGAGTGATAGATGCCTGTCCGTGTCTATTGTCTGTCGGGCGGGAACTCTAGACTAAAGTACGAGTGAGACCGAGTAGAGAGTTGACGCGTCGTGTTCGTAGCTCGAAGCCGTTGGAAGGCGGGGTAAGGCGTACGAAAATGTACGTGGCCTCTAACCAAGTCAGGGCTATATGGTACAAATTTCTCAAAGAATTTCCGGAAGTATATATACTGCCTACGCGGAAGCGGGTCGCCGGAGGCCGCCAAAGGAAGATGGGGATCTCATTTGACTTGGCGCGACAGGGTGGGGGGATATATTCCCCGTGCATCACAAACTTGCGGGAAGGTCTTCGACCCCGCAGGCCTATCGCCGATCAGTCGATGGGACAGGAAAAAAAGACAACTCCAACTGATCACCTGGTCGCGCGAAATTTTCGCTGCTCCCTTGGGCTGTCTGCCCGTGCAGGTGCATCTTTTTCAGGCGCCATGAGTAGACGTTGAGTTCTAGTAGGGGTCGGTAATTTTCTCACTCTGTTATAAATAAATTGTTAACTTTTGTTTTGTTTTATACTAATTGCCTTCATCAAACTGATTTTTTTGCCCAAAATCAACTTTTACAGAAGTTGATTAGGTTATATTTTATTCATAAAGGTGGCAATTTCAAATATGAATTAATTTTGTTTACGAACAAGATACTCTTTGAGCAAAAACCATTACAGTCATTGTGATTGCTCCAGTCTTTCTAGGGTTAAATGCTAATTAATCAGAAGCATAATTTTCTATACCACCTATCTGGCGACTACCTACAGTAGCTTCGTACTCTTAATCAGGAGAAAGATGGGGAGAATGAGGTGGTTGAAGCAGTTTTTACGAGCCAATTTCCTTTCTGAGGTTACTAGTTAGATATAAATTAGGAAAATGGGCACTAGATTGATGGGAAATGGCCCCTTTTATGTTCAATAAGGATAGGAATATTTTGCCAAAAGATGTTTTCTTGGTACATTGAACAATTGCTGTGATTGTTTGTTTAGTATTTAGTATTTCTTTAAATACAGATCCGTACTCTGCTGATGGGCGGATCTCTCGTTGTGACTAAGCCAGTGGCGATGGCGCTTAACTTTGCCATAAAAGATCCATTTTTTATACACAGTATTGTCCCTATACAACAAAGCAGACAGATACGATATACGACTGTTTTACTTTCGTCGTTACATTGCTAAGAATATCCTGTGCGACCCTTTTCAGTTTGTGAGTTTTCAAAGCTTTTATTTTCACGGATGAGATTTATATAACAGAAAGATAAAAGACGGCTGCGTTTTCTAGACATAATGGAAAGATGCCTTCCTATAATTTTCTTGGACATTTCTATATTTGGAATGGAGAACCAATCTCCAAAGTGATATTTTACATACTGCATCAACAAAGGGACTGTTGATGGAGTTTGGTGGTGCAGTTTCGTTGCTCCTTCAAGGAACGCCATAAAGCATGAAATGACAAATGTATGCTTTACTTGGGAGAAAATGGGGTGAAGGCTAATGTTTGCTCTAACAATCTAATTTTATTCTTCCGCATCCGTACATCTACTCGATAAACTGGAATTGATCTACCACTCCGATTTACACTTGGCGACCGGTGCATTTATCATGTATCCAAAAGAGATAATAATTGTTGACATAGTAGAAGTGACAATCTCTTCATTTCAGGCACAGTAAAATATGTAATGATAGGTGTAGCATCATCGTTTTCCCTAGTCGCAAACTGATCTCGTATCGATCGCGGCAGTCTCTACGGTGGTAGACCTATGTAATAGACAAACATAGATTAAACTACATGTGTTTAGATGGAGGAAACTCTTTCCTCAGTTTGACGTAACTCTCGGGTCGGTGGTTATAGTAATATATAAGATGCCCCCATAAAAGATACCAAATTTTGAAAGTGTTGGCTACACCTCAGGTCTCAAAAAGTCAACAACACAGGGAATATTGATTTCCTCTTTCTCGAGCAGATATTTTTGTTTCAAACAAGAGCCGTGCCCTTGTACACAGAGAGGTCTACGTACGAACAGGTTGCTAGCTTTCATTATATCTCCCACCGATTTAAACCAGCTACGTTGTTTCAGGCGCTGTGTCTGAGCTTATTGCAAAACAACTATCTCACCAGGGCATTAAGCGCCGTTCGTCTGACAATTAGTTCGCATTATTCATGAAGCTATGGATGTTCCGAAGAAGGAAGATTTTAAGATTCTATGGTTTGGGGTTCTAGGCATCTAGAGGTGGCAAGAAATTAGCCGTGCCCACTTTGGCGGCCACTAGAAGAGACCTTAAACAAAAACCCAATCTTGAATTTTTTTACGAGCTAAAGAACTGTCGCTGATATATATATATATATATATATATATATATATATATATATATATATATATATATATATATATATATATATATATATAAATATAAGCACTGTTTTACTCAATAACGAGTAAATTAAATAAACAAAGGAACCACTGTTTGAGCCTATAAAGATTATTAGAACGGGACTAGGTTCAATATGCAGTTTCTCATATCATCTTCATCCGTAAACTAAAGTCAGCTAAAATTTTATTAATGTTATAAGAAACCAATTGCAGAAAAGGAAAACAACAATAGTTCTCAATCATGAAGAGATAGAAATGATAATACCCAATATAAAAAATAAGCAAAAGTATTTTCCAAGGTGATAGTCTGTCCCTAATGTTATTTTGCCTAGCGCTTTATCCACTCATAAAAAAATATTAATATAGTATTGCTTGAGTGAGGGAGGACGAAGAAACAAAGAATGAACAATTAAACACCTCTTATTTATGCACCACCTAAAACTATTTGCAGAAAGCGAAGACAAATTAGAAGAAAATGTAAGAATAGTTTATAATTATTCATGACATATAAAAATGGACTTTCGATTAGATAAATTCGCTAAATGTACAATGAAGAAGAGAAAATGGTTAGAAGGGAAAATCTAGAATTAAAAGAAAATGTAATTATGAATTATTTGGGAGAGGGTGAAATGTATGAATATCAAGGAACAGAAGAAAATGCAGGTATTGAACATAGAACAATAGAAGAAAAAGAATACGTAAAGAGAGTAAAAAGGATTAGTAAAACTCAATTAACGAATAAAATAACGGCCATCCGTGTTCTAAATTATAGTTTTGGAGTTATAGACCGGCCCCTAAATTAAATAGATAAATTAGACGTTAAAACTAGAAAAATTCCTACCCTACATAAAATTACATATATAAATCAGTGTTTCGAGATGATGTATTTTACCAGAAAAAAAGGAGAGCTTGGGTTAACTGATATTAATCATGCACACTTTAATAATTTTAGGACAATATCTAAAAATTTCGATTGATGATAAACTAATATGATTAGAGAGCGCCGAGTTCGACTCAGCCAATAAACATCAATTGCAAAATTGTTAGAAAATTTCGAAAAATTTGTTTAGAAAATATACAGGAAAATGAAGATTTAAAGGCCACAAAAATAGCAAAAGAGCTAGAACAAAGTACACCAGAAATGACCAAGATCGAAAAGAAAAGAAATTGGAAGAACACGAAAGAGCCTCGAGATTTCAAGAAGAAGTTAAGAAAAATTACAGCAACAGAGAAGACTCGTTAGAATTGCTAAGATTAGGAAAACTTAAATTTGACTGAGAAAGAGTAATAGTAACGGCTCAAGATCGGGGAATAGTTACTAATGGTTTTAAGAAGATAGCTGAAATAACAAATGAGGATAGATGTAGACATTGCCAAAAATAGATAGAAAGTTTTAACCATTTGATATCTGGATGAAAAATACTTTTAGCAGATGGTTAATTTACAAAGAGACACAAGGAAGTATGTTAGTACCTACATTGGAAAATCTGCAAAGGGTTTGGCATAGATGCTAAGGAAAAAGTATGAGAGCATGCCTACAGTTTTGATTTTTAGGCATGTATTACATGCTAGGCTGAAATTTATATCCATCACAAGCATCATCAAAGGGGCACATTTCCTCAAGTCAGCAAAGAACTAAAACCTTTAAAACATAATAAACTTTGGTATTCTGTGGCTATCTTCTGCACTGTGTTTAGAGCTCTTCGTCGGCTTCAATTTGATGTATTTATAATTTTATTTAAATCAGGTATCGCAGCCTCCATTGTGAATGGATTTTAGTTAATGGAATCTGGTAAATCTTTCAAATATTAACAAATAAAGTGGATAGAAACTTCATATTATTATTGTTAGAATATATAGAATAAAATGCAAAAGTGTCAGATTTCAATAGATGGTCATTTCGTAAATTAAACCAATTAAGCATAATGTGTTTAAAGACAATCGAAGACAAAACTTGATGAACAGTCACTATGTGCTTTAAAGTTTTTGCATTTCTCTGTGGCAACCTAGATATATTCTTGTTTTTAAACGCAAGTAATTTGGGACTTCCAAACTAAGCGAATATTCTTACAAGTTTTCTCACAATATTACAGCCGAATTTAACGTATTCTTCATCTCTAAGCATGAATTTATAATAACAAACTATGGTCTTCTATCATAGAGAATAATTAAACTATAAAAGTAACTTGCTAGGCAATCAAATTAAATTTCTCCTCAATACTTGGATATCTACTGAACACCCATACCGTAACCAATCCAAATTTCCGGTGAATGTAGCAATGTAGCAAGTCCTTTCATGACTATGTAAAAAACCTCAACGGTGGATGTAGGCAGTTGAAATTTCTTCAAACTCACCGGCTCCACGGCTCTTAGATTCTTTGCCATTAGAATCGTGATTTTATCTACATATAGCAGAGTGTTCGCGTCCTACTGTATGAAAAAGCATACAGGTTAAACCAAAACGCACAAGCACTTTCGTCTTGTTGACCAGCACAAGTAGACATAGGCCATACATAGAATAAAGGCCATCATTTACGACCTGCGAAGGATAGCCACGACGACCTTTTAATTGCATCACTTGAGGTTAAATTAAATGCCCAACTCGTCCCTCTTAGAGCATCGACGATGCCCACTGACCGAATAATGAACTTAACATAAGCATAATGATTGCAATCGCTGAGGAAGCTGTTGTTCAGGCAGATGAAGGCAGCATTGTATCATTCGTCCCCAGGGCTCTTACTTGTGTGCCATTGGAATCAGCGATTTTATCTATGGATGACCGTTCGCAGTACGCAAAAACTAAGAGGTACACGTTAAACCAAAGAGCAGAAGCACTTTCGTCGTGTTACTCAGCACAAATATGCATCAGGCATTAACCATATGCTGCTTGGGATAGCCACAACGACCTGCTCATTGCATGACAAGCTAGGATTAATTGCCCAATTTATCCCTTTTAGAGCGTCGACGATCACCTCCGACCGAATAATGAACTTAACATAACTATCACGATGGATATCGCTGAAGAAGATGCAGACAGAGGGTTAGTACTATATTTTGCCACCCCACAACCAGCATATAAAGCTTTACGGCGAAGTTAACAAAATGTAGATATGAAAAAATCTTAATCCGGTTCCGTGGGGAAGACTGAATCTTTAGGCTGTACGAAGGAATTAGAGAAAGCGACGTTAAGATTTGCTGTGTTGGAAAAAAAACAGAGGTAAAGCTGTCTTAGTATGGCCCGATTCGAGGCGATGTTTGGTGTCGTCTTTCGTACTCAATCGACAACGATACACAGGCGTAGAAATCCAGCCTCTTAATCCCCAAAGCTAGCGAGAGCTCTAAAACTAGAGATACTTGTTTGATGTTCGACTTTGTTATGTTCACCTAATCCTCCTGAGACGTCGCTCTGTCCAGATAACTGAGGTTTTACTTTAATTGAGCTAAATAGTGATTAGCTACGTTTTATTACTTGTGTCAATAATTTTTCTCGTAAAGTTATAGAGAACGTACATAATAATAATTTTCTAAGTGGACATTTCAGTGCCTCTGGGTACAGAGCGGAGGTAAATCGGGAAGCTGGGAAGGCAGTGAGGCTCGTTCGCTTTACTCTTTTACTCTCTTCCATCTTTTCTTTTTATCTTATCTTATCTATTCTTAATTTATTTATTTTAAAACTATACTTTATGATGTAATTATCAAACAAATAAAAAAGAAAAAAATATAAATAAAGAAATAATGCGAATACGAAGGCATACAAGAATGATAATATACTACAATCCGACCTTATTGACTTTTAAATGGAATATTAAGATTTATTCAATTTAATTAGCAATACAAGTTTTAAAAGATGTGTGCGTGTATTTAAATTTTGCTTGGAAGAATTTTCTGTCATTGTTGATTTAAATAAGCCAAACTTCTTACTCAACTCTCCTTATCTGGCCAATTATGTTAGTAGCTGTATTCCATGGGCGCGTCTCTGCTTCTGCCAATCCTTGCATCTGAAACTGCGTCGAATAGGTCCTAAGAAATAGAGCTAAGGAAAATAAAGCAGATATTGATGGTGATACTCCTGATTCTGGACGCAATCCCTAACTAGGGAACAACAAAGTTCGAAGGATATTATTGGATACAAAGATTTGTGATCCCATAAGATTTGGCCGAGATTTTTAAACAAATATTTGCAAAAACCAATAGAATGACTGCATATATATGTTTAATTGCGTGCGAATTAAGTATTTTTGGCTCAAATGTTGATGGAAATGCTAAAAAATAGCCAATAAATGCAAGGATAAGGGCTAATAATAAGCGTTTAATAAATTATCCTTGTAGGTAACTTTTTAATCTATCCGTATTTTAATACAAGAATGACATGATCCTGCGGCCTGCAGCGAAAATCAATCGATATTATTAATGGGTTTAATTAATTTTAAGATGAAGATTTCAAAGACAAATTAGTGAAATAATTAATTATCTCTGGCATCAAACTTATCCACAATTGGATCCTTAAATAAATTACCTATTGTGACATTGGTTTGACTTCATATTTCTAAAAATTGTCGATTTAGCACCTCTGGCCACTAGGTGGCCCAACCTGATGGTCAAATTATATCATATTTGAACTCAGTGACCTCATTGCCTTTGGTTGCAATGGTTTTAGCTGGCTACAATGAGCCAGCGACTCGTTGCGGACAGAATATGAACACAACACGAGATTTGCATGACCTGCTTGCTTCGCGCAGTTAATAAAAGGCTAAACCTAAGGAGTGGGAATAGTCCTTAATGTTTAAGCTATAAAAAAAGCTATGAAATAAATTGCACTTCTCTTACGTCAACGACATAAAATTCCTGCCATAAATACTGAAAAACCTCAAAGTTTTCACTAATACGATTAACTATAACTGATGAGTTATTGTGTTTACGGTTTATCACGATAGAGTTTGTATGGTAGATCGGGCCTTTTTTGTAGGAAATTCAATAGAAGTATTTAATTAGCGAATGAATTAGGTTGGCTTGGTTATCATCTAATTTTTAGTGATATAATATTTCATCTAGATTCTGACGTATAGGTCATGAACTAAGTTTGCTGGAGGATAATTATTCTAACTTCACGTCCAAACTCTAGTGGATAGACGAGTGAGAGAGAAGCAATGAATATAAGCGCCAGAGCTATATTACTTTTTTGCTTGAATTACGAATTCCATTTTCATATTAATATTGAGCTTTAGGAGTCTATACGATGCCATAAATATGACTTTCAGCTATCAAAGTATAAGAGGGATATTTGTTGATTCTATATTTGTATAATTTTGTTATATTCGTCATGTTTACATTAAAATTTGATTATAATAACTCTAGTTTGATTTACTTTCATTAGTAAGGGATAATTTATGCTTATTTATCAAAGTATTGGTGCCAGTATTTATACGCAATAGTGTATGTGGCAAAAATTGTAATTGGAAGTAAATTTAATGGAAAGTCGGTATTGCTTACAATAGGATTTTCTAGATATTCAGATAAATTATTTATGGTTGATTATTTGGCAATTCAAGGAAAAATAATAGGTTGGCCACAAATTCCTGTTTCACTTAGGAAGGAGAAAGAAAACAAAATTTTTGGCAGCATCACCAACATTTATTCTTCAAAATAAAGTCCATCATTCTCTACGATCTACTTCCGGCGATCAACCTGCATCCGAATTTGTACCAGATAGATAACGGGTTTTAACTGAAAAAAACGGAGGTTTCAAACGAACTTGGTAAAAAGAAAACTTCACCTTTATATCATCGGTAAATGGAACGCACTCCCCACGGAGGTAGTAAATGCTAGTAGTATAAATAGTTTAAAAAAATTATATAGGGTTATTTTACGAATAATAATTGTCGAGGTATGCCTGTGAAGACTCGCTCGGAGCAAGGGCGCATACAAAAACACAGGCCGATAAACGAGCTGAGGCCGTCTGCGATATGCTTTGGAGTAATTAAAGGAGTGGAGGACCGCCTCCTTGATTTTTAGAGTGCGTTTACGATTGACCGGGATTTATTTATCTAATAGCTTGCCAGTTGCAGTTCAAATGATATGTAAAGATAAAGACCCCAAAATATAATTTTAATATATATAATAAAGTAGCCAATATATATATATATATATATATATATATATATATATATATATATATATAGGAGGGTCAGTCAATAAGTTTTGCAATTCGGATATAAGGAAACCACATATGAGGAAAAGTGTTTTATTATTTTTCAATATAACTAACGTCGACTTCAATGCACTTGCGCCACTTGTCCCTGAGGCTTCGAATTCCCGACAACCAGAAATCTCCCCACTGCTGTTCAATCCACACTTGGACGACGAGCTGGACATCTTCATCATCCCCAAACCGGCGCCCACACAGTGCAGCCTTGAGCTGGCGGAATAAAAAGTAGTCGCTAGGGGGCAGATCTAGACTGTAGGGGGGATGGTTGAGCTCCTCGAATCCGCACTCGCGCAGGGCAGCTTGTGCAATCTGGCCTTGTGGACTTTGATGACGTTAAAGTCGATCATAGGGCGTGAGGTTTCTAGGGACCCAACGGGCAGAGAACTTGGGGATGGCCAAATTGTCGTGGATGATGTTGATAACACTTCCATGTGATATTCCAAGTTCTCGCTTGATTTTTTCGACCTTCACCCGTCGATTTTAGAGGATCATCCTCTCCACACGGGCCACATTGTCCTCATTGGTCACGTCTGACGGGCGTCCTGGATGAGGATCATCTTCAAGGGACTCACAACCATGGCGGAACTCCCTATTCCAGCGAGTAATGGTTGCATAGGAAGGGGCGGTGACGGTGTACAATGCAACCATGCGTTCATGGATCTCTTTTGCATTCTTTCCTTCCTTGGTCAAAAAATTGATCACTGCGCGCTGCTTAACCTTCTCCATTGTTGAACAATTTGTGACTGCCGATCTGCGATCAGCTACTGCTTCTCAAATAAACGAGGCAGGAGCGTGCGGCTGCAGGTCCTGACTTGTCATAACTTGTCCAAACACCCCCACAAACAGCCATCCCCCTCCCTCTGTTTTGACCTACCGATTCGCCAAACTTATTGACCGCCCCTCGTATATATATATATATATATATATATATATATATATATATATATATATATATATATATATATATATATATATATATATATATATATATATATATATATATATATTTATATATATATATATATATATATATATATATATTTATATATATATATATAAATATATATATATATATATTTATATATATATATATATATATATATATATATATATATATATATATATATATATATATATATATATATATATATATATTATAAAGAGGCCATGTTGGATATAGTAATTGTTAAATTTGACAGCAGAAGAGGCATTTTTTTTGTTTTTTGATAACTTTCATAAATGATTATCCCTTAAAAGAGGGGGCACCATAAATATCATTTTAAATCATTAATTATTATTCGCCCGAGGCCCCTTTCAACCACATTGGTTATTTTCAAGGGCTATACTGATAAATTTAAAGAATTTTTACTCTATAAATCAAAATATTTGTAGATATTTTAAAATATTTTAATGAGTAAGTGAGAAAAAATAAACTTGAGTTCAAAAGGGAATTTTTTAAAATTTAAAATGAAACTATTTACAAGGAACATATGTTAGAAAAAATAACAGGAGAAAACAGAAAAACTAACCCATCTCTTTCTGAAACTTTAGTTAAATTGGCGTGAAATCAAGTATTATCTTGAACATATTTCTTCTTCTAAACGCTTCGCTCCCTTTACAAATCTCTTTTTGAAAACTTTCCGGTGAAGAAACTTCATCCAACTTCTTTTCTTAGATAAAAATAAAAGAATTCCACTCAAATCCTCGTCAAGAAAATATGCATACTTTGCTGCTGGAGCCACGTCATTTACAGTAATGGCTAACAGTTTGCGCAGAACTAAATTTGGTTGCTACGTGGCTTTATTGCCGCAACTTATATATTGTTTAGTACATCGCTTGTTTGCGCCTCGGTCTTCCTAAAGGAGAAGAATAAGATGTCTCTTGGTTTCTTAAGTAGAAGAATTGCTGTATAACCTCTTAGGGTTGAGTTGTTATACAACCGAGGGCCTTGTATGCGTGGAATATATACTTATTTGTAAAATATCACTTGAGCAAAATAAAGAAACATTGCGATTAATACACAAACCTCGTTACAGACCGTCCTGAATGCCGAAAGAGGTCCAAATTAGCAAAAGAACCTTAATATGTATCTTCCACTTATTCGATTATTATAGACTAACATAAAGAGAAATAATTGGACCAAATATTCACTAGAAATAGGCTATAAGGTTTATTAAACTGAGCTATGCTCTCTAGGATATGAAATAGGAAGAGGCTAGCATAGTTATTAACTATGCAACGCTAGCTCTAGGAATAGGCTATGAAGTCAATTAAACTGAACTATTCTATCTAGGCTATTAAATAGGAATAGGCTAACATAGTTATTAACTATGAAAGACTAGCTCTACTACTAACTCGGACTAGGTTTGCTAGTCTAGTAATTTGTACTATGTTAACTAAGATATTAAGTACGAACATCCTTTCTAGGTTATTAACTAGAACTAGGCTACGTAGGATATTAATTATGACTAAGCTAGCTAGGTTATAATCTAAGCTTAATTTAGCTAGGATATTAACTAGGAATATAGTAGCTAGGATGATTATCTATGACTAGTATAGTTAAGATATTAACTAGGAGTGGGCAAGCTAAGATATTAATAAAGCGTAGGCTCGATAGGCGATTGTCTAGAACTAGGATAGCTATGATATTAACTTGGAGTAGGATAGCTATAGCATTAAATAAGACTAGGCTATATATCACATTAACTAGTAGGTTAATGCTAGCTAGAATATGAAGGAAGACTATGAGGGGCTATTAATATAGTCTAGGGTAACAGTGCTATCAATTATAACTGAACTAGAATGTTTTATTTAAAACTACTCTAACAGGGCTATTAATAAGGACTAGGTTAGAGAGGGCTCTTAGCTTACAATATTCTGACAGAGCTAGTAACTAGGACTCAGCTACCTGGGCTATCAAATAGTAGTAAAATAGACCTGGTATTAATAAAGGCTAGGTTACAGGGTCCTGAATTATGTATAAGCTCTATTAGATTACACTAGCGTGTTATTAACGAACAAAAGACTAGCGTGACTATTAACTAAAAAAAGACTAGCGTGGCTATTAACGAACAAAAGACTAGAGTGGCTCTTAATGAACAAAAGACTATTGTGGCTATTGAATAAGAAACTGTGATCACGTTCATCAAGGATGACACTGATAGCTAGGCTATTAAATAAGGATACGTTCGCTAGGCTATTTACAAAGCTTGTTAGACCATTAACTAGGAAGAGGATAGTAGAATCTATCTATTACTAGTCTAGCAATAATATTAACTATCACTAGGTCTTCTAGGCTATTTACTAGAAGTATTCTAGTTGGGCTATTAACTAGGACTAGGCTAACAGGTTACTAACGAGTAGTAGCCAGCTAGCTAGGATATTAACTATGACTAGGCTAGTAGATTATTAAACAGAACTAGTCTTGTAGTTCTATAAACTAAGACTAGGCTTGCTATGCTATTAATTATGATTAAGGTTGCTAGAATATGAAATAGGATTAGTAGATCTATTAAGTCTAAATTAGAGAGCAGAGCTATTAACTACCAGAGAAGCAGGTTTATTAACTAGGACTAGGCTATTAGGGCTACAAACTCGGATTAAGTATAAGATAGATTGCCGTTGTATAATACTAGGCTAGCACCGCTATTAACTAGTACTTAGCTAACTGAGCTATTAAATAAGACAAGGCTAGTTAGGTTATCAGCTAGGAATAGCCTTTTACCTCTAATAACCAATTTTATGGTAGCTAGGCAATTTAATAAGGCCAAGGTAGATATGCTATTAACTAGGAATAGGTTAACTAGCCTATTAAATAGGAATAGACCAGCTTGTTTCCGGAAATAACTAAGCATCTCCAACAATGCTGCGGATGACATCTAAGGATGGTCTGATATCCGGGCCCCAACACCCTCCTTTGATTTCCCGATGAGGATCAGTGGTAGATGTCTTCAACTTAGTTACAGTAATTCAAGGGAAACAAATACAAATGCAGCCGATGTCGGGAAATGCAGAAATAATCAATTTAGCGCTATCAAGAATTGCAGAAATAAACAATTTAGCGATCTCGACAAATTCAGAAATAAATAAATTAGCGATGTTGGGAACTGCAGAAATAAACAATTTAGCGATGTCGGGAACCTCAGAAATAAACAAATTAGCGAAGTCGGGAACTGCAGAAATAAACAATTTAGCGATGTCGACAACAGCAGGAATAAACAATTTAGCTAGTCTAGAACTGAAAAAATAAACAAATAGCGACGTCGTGAACTGCAGGAATTAACAATTTAGCGAAGTCGGGAACTGCAGCAATAAACAATTTAGCGCTATCAAGAATTGCAGAAATAAACAATTTAGTGATGTCGTGAACTGCAGAAATAAACAATTTAGCGATCTCGTGAACTGCAGAAATGAACAATTTAGCGATGTCGAGAACTTCAGAAATAAACAAATTATCGAAGTCGGGAACTGCAGAAACAAACAATTTAGCGATGTCGACAACAATAGGAATCAACTATGTAGCTAGTCTAGAACTGAAAAAAATTAACAAATCTCGATGTTGTGAACTGCAGAAATAAACATTTTAGCGAGGTCGGGAAATGCAGAAATAAACCATTTTGCAATATCGGGAACTGCAGAAATGACCAATATAGCTATGTAGAGAACAGCAGGAAAAAACAATTTATCTAGTCTAGAACTGAAAAATAAACAAAGAGTGATGTCGGGAACTGCAGAAATAATTAATTTAGCGATCTCGCGAACTGCAGAAATAAACTATTTAGTGATCTCGGGAACTGCAGAAATAAATAATATAGCGATGTTGAGAACAGCAGAAATAAACAATTTAGCTTGTCTAGAACTGAAAAAATAAAAAAATAGCGATGTTGTGACCTTCAGAAATAAACAATTAGCGATGTCGTGAACTGAAGAAATATACAATTTAACGATGTCGAGAACTGCAAAACTAAACAATTTAAGATGTCGGGAACTGCAGAAATAAACAATTTAGTGATGTCGAGAACTACAGAAATAAGACTCATTGATATTCGGCGACGGAAATATTATGTCGATATGGATGGTTTGGTTTTGAAGCCATTAATAAATATTTTAATTTTTTGCTTCTTTACTTTACTGAATTTTCAAAAGACTGAATGAAACCTTGAATTTTGTACTGGAATTTGGAAACCCAACCTTTCAACAATACAAATTCAAATTGACTTTTGGGAAAATAAAAAAAGGAATAATTTGAAATAGGAAATGGTAACAAATCAGAAAGAAGCAAACTGAAATCGAGATGTGCCCTCTTTATAATCTTCATTAGAATTTAATACAATGAAAGCGGGGAATTGAGGATATTTCCAAAAATATACATGAATCACTCAGTTTTAGAACAGGGAACCTTGCTCTTTAATTTTTATATGTCGTCAAGAAAAGAGAAAGAGCTATGAGCTCTAATTTGATATCTAAGATATGTTTGCAAAGCTTCCACTGGGAAAAATCCGATGGTTCTTGAAAAGTTTTCAAGATTTATGACAGCTGAAAAAATTGTTAATCTTATGATGATGTTTTTTAGCAATAAACAAAATAGTAATTAAAAAAATGTCCATTCAGCTGCATAGCGATGGAACGCAGACAAGTTGCCAGGGACAGTGGATAATTCCAGGAAACTTGAGCAGTAGCAAAAAGTAGGAGATCCGTACAGTATAGGATTCACACAAAGTCCTTATCTGTGAAACGTATGTCAATAGTTTAGAAATCTCGCATCAAGCATTTACAAAGTATTTAAATAATTTTATTTACTCCCCAACCAACGGGATCTTTATGGATCTTCACCCCCCCCAAAAAAAATTATTTAGTGAATGTAATCCTCCTCTTCTTTTCATCTGCTACCACTCTTAAGCATAGAGTTCATCGCTACTGTTTTGCCCTACCATACTTCCAACAAGATCCGCAGGGTGTTAGAGTCGTTATAATTAGCACAACAAAAGTAACTTAAATATATTGCAATAATTATCATGTCCTTTGGTTTCAAAATCTCGTCAAGAAATTGGAAGAGATTGGACTTCCTCCTGCTGTCTCATTACATTGATTGCAACCTAAATGCCGATATTACAGATTGCAGATGTATGTAAGAGAGTAGTTTTATATATATTTTGTTAATTCTTTTCTTCAGCGACGTTATAGGAACCGGGTCAGTGTTTACTGCACCAAAGACTTCTTTCAAAGGCGACCATCGCCAGCTAGAGAGGAATATGCATTCATTTTTTCTCCACAATAACCGGTGAATAACCGGAATATGGTCATAATTAATATAGTTACTTCAGATATTGGCATCTTTTAGTGGCTTATTGGTTTCGAGTGTTTGTATTAACTGTTGTTAATGTGTTTTTAAAGTAATTAATAGGCAGCTAAATTATGAACTAATTTGGGCTTCAATTATTTAAGTCTTGTTTCTCGCCTTCTTTAAAACAAAGTACATTTGAAGTGCTCTGGCATACAATTGTATTTCTATTTTTTCTTCAACATTTTGCAAATATACAAGCTTATAAGTCATCAAGTCATTCACCGTCAATCTTGAAAAAGTCAAACGTTGCCGCATTTAAACCAGATAGATAAAAGGTGTCCACTTTCATATCGTGGTAACTTCACCCGCTATTAAGCCATTCTTTTCCCGCCTTTTCGAGGGAGGCTGAGACTTTTAGAGTTCTAGCAGCCAAGGTGTGAACTTTACCTGGTACAGTTGAGCCGGAGAGACGACTTTTGCGAACGAAAATTTCCTCGATCCCAAGTCTATAGCTTGTATATGATGCCAAATAGAGGGATCATCTAGAATTCATAAACTCTTAGATGGGAGAAGTGAGAGCAGTGGCAAGCGGAGTGAAGCGTATATTGTTTTCGTGTTCTATGTCATATGTATCTAAACAGCAACACAGTTTTTTTAAAAATATGCTCCATTCTCTTTTTTATTTAATTTTTCCATTTTTCATGATCTCGTGAAGATCATAAATATGAAAACTTGAATCAAAAAAGGTACGATAGAAGTGAAGGAATTTCCCTTTGATAATAATGTTCTCTTGGACTGCTTTGCATCGACTCCCTTTTCCTTTAAGGCTCATTGTTGAAAATATAGTAAGAGCCGACACGAATGCTAGGAAAGGGGAGAAACATACGAAAGGGTAAGGCTGATGAGGTAATGCACGTTAAAGAGCCTAGAAAAGGGTCATTATCCTTGTAGGAATGAACAGCCGTGGGAAATCGGGTAAGAACCCGCCTCAGGACATATCAGGTAAGAATTGCATGACATTTAATCCTCTTTCGAGGAAAGATGGTAAAAGGGGCCAAAGCAAAAAAAAGTACGAATATAAAAAAAACAATATCAAAGATAGGAACGTGGAAGAATCCGACTTCGCCATAGAGGTCGAAATGAACCTGGGAAAGATAGTCGTTGCCACGGGATACAAATCCCCAAGACGCGACTATTTGCGAACCACACTATCACGCGTGTACTCGGGCGAATGGTCCCTGTGATATTTATGGGGACCTGAACGCACGATGTGCCGAGTCTGGGTATACATGAAGCAACGGTATAGGCAGATGCTTGAATACTCTCCTGGATAGGAACATTATGCGGAGAGTGGGTCCCGACTTTTCGACCTTCATCACGTTAAGATTCGCCACCAAGCCGGACGTATGCTTGGCCAAATTCCCTATACCCTTTAATTATCACATGAGCCTTGAAGTGAAACCTAATAGCGAATATAAAAGGATTTATCTTTATATCAACGTTAACTCTATATTAATACCATCACATACAAGAAAGAATTACGGCCGGGCGAATTGGGATAATTACGAGCGAATGCTAAGAAATTACATCTCAGCGAACCTCGGCGAAGCGACGCTCGATGAAATAGACGAAGAAATGGAGCGGCTAGAGACCCAGATGATTGAGGCTACAGAGAGTCGATTCCCAAAAGTACATACAGAACGATCTCTGCATACAAATAGACCGATCGTATGAAAGGCTTAGACCATGAACTGAAAGGATTGTATCAGGTTAGCATTCACACAGGTACATCCCGTGATACAATGTACCGTATGAGAGAAATAAAGGAAGAACTAAAAATTCTATTTAAAGAACAACAATATGAAAAATAGAATGAAGCTATTGAAGAAATAGATAATGAAGCATCACCGAACGAATTCTGGGCGAAAATCAAGAGAATGAGAGTAAAGACCCAGAAGAAAAAGATGGAATTAGATGACCAAGGTGAAATTAAATCAGAGGAAAATGAAATGAAGGAAATTGTCAGGCAATACTGGGAACGGATTTTCAGAATCAGTGAAGAAGAAGATGAAGACTTCGACATTGATTTTGAAAAGCAAATTATAGACGAGCTGAACGAAATCATTGATAGGACGCATCTTAACCACCAAGTAAATAGGGGGGGGAGGAAAGAGTGACGCTAGAAGAACTAGAGAACGCGCTTGACTCCTTTAAGCAAAAAGCTTCACGACGGTCAGGTTTGACAAAATTAAACACCGAGATGAGTGCGGGAAGGTTTACTCAACATCTTTAATGCCTGCTTAAATGTAGACTAATTCCCGACGCATATATAGCGTCAAAAATGATCTTTATTGCCAAACCTGGAAAGCCAACGACGAGGAAGGAGAGTTATCGTCCAATATAACTTCTGGAAATTGGGGGGAAACTCTTCGAGAAAATCCTGAACAGAAGACTCGTCGAGCACTTGTATTTCTAAATCGCTCTACAATGAATAGGAATACGGCTTCAGAAAGAAGAGAAGCACCGAGATGACAATAAATGTCATCACGGAAAAGATTGTTCAAGCGAAGAAAAACGGGAGCTATATCGACATAGAATGCTTTTGATAATACATTCGATAAATGATTGCTCGAACAAAGAAAAAACAGCTATAACGACATGGTATGCATTCGATAAAGTAAGGCTAATGGGGATGCAATACAAGATCCTCCAGCTGGGTTTGAGTGCAAAGCTTGAAAAAATCCTCGGTGATTATGTCATGGAGAGCTCGGCATACATCAGTGTAGGGCGCACGGACGGTCCCACTTTTAATCTACAGGCAGGATTGCCTCAAGGCGGGTGCCTCAGTCCTACCTTATACTCGATATATACTGCCGACATCCCACAGCCAAGCTACCCCACTAGCTTAAACATCCAGTTCGCCGATGACATAAGTCAACTCATATTTAGCGGATATAGAAACGCGCCTTGGCAAGCTCGAATGACTGCCGAGGAAATAAGAAAAGTTAACGTATATGAGTCAAAATGGAAAATCCGAACTAATGGCGACAAATTCAAGATCGTCCCAATAGGAGAAGAAAAACAGAAGATGGGAGACTGCGGGATACGCGTTATCCCTACACAAACGAGTACAATGTACTCGGGATGAAGCTCACTTCTAACGGATACAGGAATCACGGCACAGAACGGATGCAAAAAGCATCTTCGGCAATCACAACCTTCTATAGACTCTGAAACCTCAGCCAAATGATTAAAAAAAAACTATATCTGACGCTAGTCAGACACACCCTCATCTATTCCTCAGCATCTCTGTTCGGTTTCTCAAAAGCAGCAAAAGAAGAAATGCAGAAGATACAAAACAAGTGTATGTACATCATCACCAATACACGTAGGAGGGATAGGAGGAACCAATTGGATCTGCACAGAGCGGTGGACATCAAACCGCTCAATATGATCTTAAAAGAAAGAGCGTCAGATATGAAAGAGGAAATGATAATAAAGAGCACCGAGGAAACTATAACATTCATCGCAGAAAACAAACGAGGTCCAAGTCGCGCAAGATTCTCAAGCAGAGTCAGCAAGCTTGGAGACGCAATTGTCACATTTTTTGCATAGAAAAGACTATCGACCAAAAACGAGAATGAAAAGCAACCGATTACATCAACCAAATCAATTTTACCTCAAAACCAAAGAAGACCACAACTGCCTAGTGATGAGAATGAAGAAAAAAATGAAAAAAATAGGTAAGTCCGCACCACAGAACACAAAAAAACACGAATACAAAGAACCAACGACTAATATAACAAAAACATTTACAAAAATCAAATAAGACCCTAAGACTTTCTCATTTTCACCGCTATTCACAAACCAAACTATTCTAGTACACCACTATATCTCACACTCACATACTCACCACTTCCCCTTGATAATAATAATAATAATAAAAATTAAAATTACGTTTCGCCGACCAAGCACAAGAAGAAAATAATGAAAAAACAAGAGAAAAATTAGAATCGACAGAAAAAGAAGCTGCCTATTATGTAAACTCCAAGAATAGTCCAAATATGAGAAGAAAAAATGGATAGAAGAAAAAGGAAACTGCAGAAATAGAAAATGCAAAGGAAACCAATACTACCGAAGAAGATGGCAATGAAGAAGAAATTACGAAGTACAAGAAGAGTCCAGAAAAGGAAAGACAAGGTCGAGAGAAGTTTGGAGTAAAAACCACAAAAACCGAAGAAGAGGAAGTGACGAAGTACCTGGGAGTTCTCCACACGGAGGAGAGTTACATCCACGTCTAGGAAGTGGACTTCCAGGTCCTTGGGACACACCCCGTAAACCACTAAAAGGAGATTAGACAAAACTGCGCCATTTATGCCGAGAATGGAAGTATGAGTGGAACGTCGATGGACAATAGTCACGGGTGGAGATCGCAAAACTGCTGGCCATCCATTTCAGCGTTGCCTGAGCCATGTGTCATGGTGCCAAGTCTTGGCAAAACACATCTTTGAGCTCTAAGTCCTCAGAAACTTTGTAGACGAAGGATCTTGAGACTTTTATAAATCTTGCTATTTCAAAATTGCTATGTTCAGCCATTATAACCACGATAACTGCGTGCCTCTTAATTTCTTGTGTAATCATAGGGTCTGCCATTGATAATTCTGAAATATGGAAAATATAAATTCAAATAATACACTGCTATATTAAAAATAACATATGTCCTCAAATTTATTACGCACCCTATATATATATATATATATATATATATATATATATATATATATATATATATATATATATATATATATATATATATATATATATATATATATATATATATAAATATATATATATATATATATATATATATATATATATATAATGAAAAACTCAAGAAGTAGCTCCAAATCCTCTATTTTCCTATTGTATAGTACCGTTATATTGATGATATTATATGCCTGTATCCTTCCTCAAAAGATATTCACAATTTTCTATGTAATCTTAATTCTCTAGTCCATTCTATTAAAATTAACACTTAAAATTGAGGAAAATGGGACTCTTCCTTTTCTTGACCTTTTGATACATAGGACCCCGTCAGGTTTTACCTTCTCTGTTTATCGCAAACCGTCTAACTCCAGTTCATATATTCACCGTAATTCTTATCACAGTGTTAAAATTAAACGGGCTGTATTCACTTCTATGTTTTTGCTCGCATTACGCCTTGTTAGTCCTTAATTTTTGTACATGGAATTGTCCAATATTTTTGAAATAGGTAAGAAACTTTGTTACCGTCGTCAATTTTTTGCATACTTCATTAAACTTTACAAAGAGAACTTTTTATAGAACTGATAACCAACCGGTTTTCAATTACAAAAATTGTCTTATCTTGTCATATTTGATCTATTTTTTTTGTCTCACCCGTATTTTTAAGCAACTTAATATCTCTGTAAATCTTAGATATGAATCCACTTTATATAAAATTTTAGTCCACAATAATAGACGAAAAAAAGGCGGAGTATATTCTATAGAATGTTCTATTTGCAATTGACCTTACTTCGGGCAAACTGGTAAATATTTATCTACAAGAATTTACCAACATAAGTATAATATTAGAAGAGGTGAAATATACAGCGCTCTATTTTTACATTTATGTGAAACTAACCACCACATTGACTGGAATTCTGCAAAATTTCGTTATCACTCCGCTGATTTCACAAAAAGAAATATTGTCGAGTGTTCCTTAATTGGCATCTTACCCAATATAAACATTTCCCCTGGCTTATTTAAACTTGACCCTCTTTTAATAAAACTTGTACTAAATGAAATACTTCATAATGCAGCCTGTTGTCTCTCTTTATTAATGTAATATCTTTCGTAGTGCCTCCCCCACCACGTGTCTTTGTTGTACCTGTGAATTAACTCTTAGCCCTAAATATTTTCGCTGTAATGATAATCCTTTAAAATATTTTTTGCCCACCATATTTCATTCATATACATGGCGTTCTTGGGTGTATATCGTTTTAAGGATGCACATCTCTGTTATTAGTTGCCTATTGTTCTTTTTCCTGGTATTTTTCTATCTTGATTTGTGTTTCTTCCATTGGTTTGTACTATGTGATGGGCGTTCCATTCGTATCTTTGTACCCTATATAAGGTTGTCTTCTCCATTCTCATGCTATTCCTTGAAAATGAACTTGCAAATATAGTTCAAAAGTGCTTGGATTCACCTTTTCATTTTCCTGTGGGTTAATCTTCATATATATATATATATATATATATATATATGAATGCAATGTCCCGCCGGAAACATGAAAAGGTGCTTCCAAGTACTTTCGAACTTTATTCAATTTATTCTCAAGGATAACTGAGAATGAACTGAATAAAGTTCGAAAGTAATTGCAAGCATCTTTTCATTTTTCCTGCGGGACATTGCATTCATTGCGAACCTTACGTGCTGCTTTGCGGCCCCCGACTACATCAGAATATAAATAGCCAACAAATTATTTAAGTTTTTCAAGTAAATAAAGTATCGCGTTTTTGCATTTTCTGATCACAATAGCAATAATCGATTAATATAGAAAATTGATCGATAAATAAAATAAAAAATATATCTTCATCGACAGGTGGAAATGGCAAGAAGTGAGCCAAGAAGCAGAGTTAAAGGAAAAATGCAAGAAAAGAATTCCCAAAGGAAAAACGCTGCTGCTAAAGATTTCGAGAATCATGAAACGCGAAGAGAAGACCGAAAAGCGTTGTTCCGTCCCTCAGTCTCAGGTGCTCAAAACACCGATCAAACTTAACAAGGGAAATAATTTCGGGTCTTTCCCTTTAGACTGAAGGTTAATTAGTAATTTCTTTATCTCTCTCTCGACCGCACCCTTCACTCGTTTGCAATTATATAAAAATAACTTAATTCATTTTAAAGGTGATTCTTTCTCCCCCCCCCCCTTCAAATGTAATGAAATGTAGAAGGTCAAGCGAAATATATTTATATATATATATATATATATATATATATATATATATATATATATATATATATATATATATATGAGGGTTGAGATGGATTTAATTTAACAACTTATGCTTATGTGACTGCCCTCCTCCGCTATTCCTCGAATAACCCTCTCCTCTTTTTCCTGAACCATGTCTAAGTTTCGATTCCAAATTAATCTTAAATGGCGGATCGTCATCAAAGTGGATCTGATTTTGAAAGATTTCCTTATTTATTAACCGCCGACTTTACCTAATTAAGAATAAAGAAATGGCTTTAAGTTGTCGTGGTTTTTGAACTGGTTTTCACGTTTATGTGATTTCCAAATGACTTCTTTACTGCATATCTATTCAACACTATTTCAATAAGAAATTAAGTTTATTAGGATGCAACACATAAAAAATCCATTTACTAAAAAAAAAGCAAATTTGTTTAATTAAAAGATCATCGCATTTACTTCATTTGTCTTTTTGTCAGACTGATTTTAAACCTACATCTTCTTCTCATTTCTGGCCTTTAATCTGCTCTAATGTTTCAACTATCGCTTGTTAAGTCATACACTTTTATTCCATATAAAAAGTCTGTTTGTTGGATTAAACTGCGAGAAGAAAGAGTTCATAACTAACGCCCATAATTTTGAAGAGTACTCTAAGCGTTATGATGGTTAAATCCAGTCAAAATAATGCATTTGCGTTGAGTATGTTTGCCTCATTTGCAAATTATGGTCCATTAAAACTGAACTTCTTGCAACCTTATTGAAATTAAAGTGATTTCACTCTAAACCAAGATACCTAAATACCTAACACTATTAAGTCGAGATACAAGTTTATCTCTACTAATTTTGAGATTTATGCAATTTTGAAGTCTTCAAACGTCTGCTTTTTTTCATAAAATTTCTTAAAAGTTCCAGAAAGCGCATAAGCTTTGAGTTTGTTAATATTTTTACCGTGTTATGAAGACTGCTCATAGAGGATTAAAATGCAACTCTCCAACCACAGCTTTATATTTTTTTTTTAATCGAATTATATCTTTTCTCATTTCAACAACTTATTTAATTTTTCCTTCATATTCTTCACTATCCCTCTCTTTCAATATATATTCCTGCAGAACTAAAATAAAAATATGATGTTTAGCAAGAGTTTCATTTTATCTCCCACTTAAGACGCTCAAACTGACTCCTGAGTCTGTAATTCGTTTATTGAGTCAATTGTAAACTACTTAATTTCGAAGAGTTCAGAAGCCTTCCAAGTATCTTGCTTCTTACCAGAGTGAATAGAAAAGATTTAAGTTGTCGGAATTAAATTGTATGTGGATGAATTAGATAAAGTTTAAAGCGAAACGTAGTACCATCGATGCCCCGAAACTTTCCCCCGCGATGGAACATCAAAAGATCCATGCTATGAAAAAGTAAAAAAATGACTTTGTTTTGTTATAGAGAGATAAAGGTCTGAAAATGCAGTTCTCGGCTTCTATCGGTTCTCTGTCCCTCTGAGCAGCACTTTTATCATATCCTGATCACATCCTTCATTAAACTAGTATGAATTATTTGGGAACTTTGATTTAATGTGATTTGAGGGATTTACTAACTTAAAGCGGAAGTTATTTAGTATGAAGGATTCTTTAAAAGAGGAAAACTTTAAAAGATTTTTACTGGTTTGGGTAGCTCTAAGGTGTGATTGTTAGTAGAATTGTTAGCAAATTGTTGAAAAGTCAATTATAATTATTTTTAGTTGTTAACTCTTCAAATAAATCGTCATTTTGCTATAAATTATGTGAAAAAACGTTCGTCAACGACACTTTCTTCTTCAGGGAAATTTACCTCGAATTTCTTAAATTCTAATAACCGGGTTTGAGGTTTGATTCCTGAATTGAGTGAACACAGACAATTCTACTGAGATAATGAAGGAAAAAGGCATTTTGATCCAAAATCTCTTCGTTTAATTGTTGTAGAGAATTATCATAATTTTGATCAGTAATGCAAAGGTGTTTGACTTTATAAAATGGATAATCTCGCCAAAAAAACTAAAGTATGCTAATTTAGCGGAATCAAATTTGTAAGTTTTCGAGCAAACGAATTTGTGAACTTTTCAGAATAAATTGTGAAAGTTTGACATATCATTGGTGTTTGAGAAATAATTGCAAGAAAGAGCGCGCGGTGCCAGTTCGAAAGAATTTATTTAAACAAGACAATATCGCTTTGAGATCCGAGTTATGAACGTGGAATGAGTTAAAAGAGGAAGGAGAGGAGAACTTTGGTTTCCTCGAAAGAGAAATAATTTGGGTGGTGAAATTCGATATGAAGTCAATGTGTAAATATAACTCGGTATCTAAAGAGGGATTATGATTGCGGTCATAATTTGGAAATCTTTGAAAATTATTTCATCAATTTTATGTATAATGTTAAAAAGAGATTTGTGAGGATTAAATTTCCTTTATACATCCTCCTCAGGGATGTATTCTGAGTTTAGTTCCATGCTGAATTTTGTCATTTTCCTTTTAACTAAATTTTTTACCAAAAGATCGAAATCTGAGAGTGACGAGCTATTTTCCTATGCTATTTTGACAGAAATGCTTAGAAAATCAGATGAGTCTCAACGTCGAGGTAGAGAAAAAGGAAATGACGCGACGAAATCCACTCCAAACCCAAATCAATTTATCGTTGATTATATAGAAATAATGATCGCAAATATGTCTTTTTAACTTTTTTAGTTCATATTCCTTTGTTTGAAAGGAAGAACCAGTGTATTATGTTATTAAAAACGTTAATGGAAGAAAATATAAATAAAGGAAAGGCAAGTTCACTGAATAAATTAAAAAATTCACTAAGACGATTGTTAGCATTAGATTTACTATCATTGATTTAGTTAGTAATATTAAAAAATGTGATGCTTGAATAAAGAAATCACGTCGTGTCTCTCTCGTATAAGAAAGTAAAAAAGATCTTGCCTTTAATAAATTTGAGTATAAGACTTATAAAGCAAAATGGTTTTAGACCACACTCACGGACGAATAAACTTAGGAGGAAGAGTTGTTAACCTTTAGCGCACATGGTCCTTAAGTGGTTGTGCGTGGTAAATATTTAAAACACACTCAATTTATTAAGTTAGTAGTTAATTTTGCATTAGATCTGCGTAGCTCTGTTTTTTGGTACCTTTGGGTAAGAGCTGGCTCAGGCTGAGAGTGGTTTGCCACCTCACTATAGGTTGTTTTCTGTGAGGAGGTGTTTTATCTGATATTGGCTTGGCATTATTTTACTACACTATTTTATCGATATATGATGAAGCCATAAAAAATTATTAGAGGAAGTGATGAAGAAATATTAGTTTCTGATGAAAGTGAAAGCAAAGTAACCGTGGAAAGTGTTAAAGCCTGTAATTTAGAGATGAACACAGATAAAGTGTTGTGGAGAGTGATGATGATATTTCTGGTGTAAATAAATCCTTTGATAGGGATAATTTTTATTCTTTACATCAAAATAAATAATTCCTCGCCTAATTTTAATCATTTAGCTTAAATGAATTAATATAATTATAGTATAACACAGAGTGATAGAATTTCCTAAGGGGGCCGCGCCTCGCTTCTATCACATATTGAAACCCATGCTTCCCACATGCATCCTGCGAGAAGAGAGTAGCATGGCGTCCTTATAGCCCAACTTTCCCGAGTATTATCTTCCCCCGCTCCAAGTTTAATCAAGGAGTTTCAATTCCCTGTTTTCCCCTACCCCGAGGGGCTTGCTCCGGCTATTTATGCGATAGATTTTCGCGTTTGAATCAGATCGAGGTACCTTCGTCAAGCATCACGCCGATCTGGTCTCTCTTGTGCACCTAGGAACTCTCTACCCTGAGAACCCCTTTATTGTCCAGAAAGGACAATATCCTTCAGTGCCAAGGTTCGTGCCTCTCGAGACGCTAAAGTCAACAGGGCTCCCCTGTTGTTCAATTGTTCAGAAAAGAACAACTTTAGAACAGTTATTGTTCTTCAAGCCCATTTGACCAGAAATGGTTCTTGCTCCTCTGATATCATGTCAGTGATAATTTACAATTGTTCAGAAGAGAACAACTTTAGAACAGTCATTGTTCTTCGAACCCGTTCGACAAGAAACAGTTCTCGCTCTCGTGATATCACGTGAGTGGTAAGTTAATTCACTTTTTAGATCCCGATTAACTTCGCCAGGTATCACGCTAATCTGGTCTACCTTGTGCACCAAAGAACTCTACCTCGAGAACCCCCTCATTGTCCAGAAGAGAACAATATCCTAGAGTGCCAAGATTCGTCCTCCTCGAGACGCCAAGTCAACAAGGCCCACCCTGTTGTTAAATTGTTCAGAAGAAAACAACTTTAGAACAGTCATTGTTTTTTGAGCCTGTTCGAAAAGAAACGGTCCTCGCTTCCCTGATATCACGTCAGTGGTAATTTAATTCCCCCCTTTTAACGTTCTTCAAGAGAACGCTTGGTTACACCAAAAACTTCAATTGTTCATCTAGAACATCTCCAATATCCTGTCTCAAGGATCGCTCGTATTTCTGAGCCCCACTTTACTTATACTCCTCGAAGTCTGTTCTTCCCTTCTTGTTAAAGACAACCCCACTAAATACCCCTTCTCCTGGAAAGGAAATCGCCAGTCGCACCGAAGCTCTTCCTTCAAATTGCCTTCATCTGCACGATGACCTTATAAATACGTAAGCTACGAATTGCATTTAACTATTTAACTTTGTCCTAACGTAACTTCGTGCTTTAACTCAGATTTAGCCAACCCTTTCCCTTCTTGTTTGATTTGTCATTTTAAATCCCTCCAAATCTTAATTAAACGCTTTGTCAAATTTCTCCCATGACCTTTTTTATTTCATGTGTTTCTCCCATTTTAATCCCCGGTCATGTAAATATTTTCCATGTGTTGTTTGTTAGATTAATTAATAAAATTCGTTTTATTAATGCTTTCAATATTATTGATCCTTGGGTTCCTTTCCACTTCTTAAGTATATTGAAGAAAATAAGCCCTCTCCAGGCCTTTTTATTAAGGTAGAGCCATACTCGGCCATCTAATTAAACCCCGCACTCAAATATAGAATAATCCCCACAAAGAATAGATATATAGTATATCGTCAGGAGCCTTTTCTACGACACAGAAAATGACAAAGAAATAGAAGTGCAAAATCTTTACCCCACGCCACCGTATTTGTATATTTAGCCTACGCCACTATCTCCAGATTTAGAAACAGAAAAATATTTTATAAAATCTTATCAATAAATATAAGTAATTAGATATACAAATAATTTGTCCCTTAAAATTAATTATAATTCATTCAGATTTTACACTAGTTTCGGGATTAATGTTGGCACTACTGTATGTCCAGTTTTCAGTATTGCGTGAATAATTTAAAAGGAAAAATATTTTAGGTTTCACCTATTATTCAATCACAGACTTTTCGGTAAGTAATACATATATTTGATTGATATTTTTGTATTAGGTAAATAAATTTCATAACTCTTCTATGAAATAAAAAATCTTTGAAAATAACCTTATTCTAATGTAATAGGACCTATAAGTTTGGTCCTGAAATAGAGAGCATGTGGTTGTGCTGCCATTTTTTTCCATTTACTTTGGATACTCAGTGAAATAAAAAAATGGGGTTGCAAGGACAACCTTTACTATTTTTATCACGTTTTCAATGGATAAAAATCAAATTATTTCCTTATTTGTTATATGTATATATATATATATACATTCAATTATTAATTTATTTTTTTAGATACTCCATGGCTTGCACCATTCCAAGAAATTCATTATTTTCAGTTCGTGAAGCTTTAGGACATGCATCACAAAATGATAAAAAATGAATCGATACAGTTGAAATCCCCCCACCAATAGGTGAACTAAAGGATGAGGAAGACTTTGATGATGAGATTTTAAGTGATGAAGTATTGAACTTCATTGTTTTCACTTGGAAAAAGAACAAATAACAAATACAAACAGCATAAGAAAGAAACCTCAAAGCTTTCTTCCCCAACGACTGATGGGTTAAATAAAAGCATGAAAACAATATGAGATAAAGTAATTGGAAAAAATCTAGTTGAAATTTTTAACTATCTCTTAATGATGATTTAGTAGTTAAAATCTCCAGAGAATTAGTCATTTATTTATTAGAGAAAAATATGCATGATTATAAATAGTAAACAAACTGTTGGAAAAAAATATTTTGGAACCCTATCATCCGGGTACCAGAGACTACCAGGTGAAGGACCATATTAAATTACCAATAAGGACTTATAAAGTCAGATTATTAGAAAGAAAATGCCAATAAATAGATTCCTAGGCATTAAAAGGTTTCTTAATTTTGTTAACAACGAAAATGCAGAAAGCAACAAAGATGATCAAGCATTTAAATTGAGACCACTAAATGATGCTTTAAATGAGAATTTAAAACAGTTTGGTCAAAGGAATTAACAATAGATGATCAGATCGGAAGATAGTACGAAAGAAATACCCTGAAACAATTCATAAGAGGGAAGCAAATAAGATTCGGTTTCAAACAGTGGATGCTGTGTTGTTCAATTACTGACTATTGTTCATAAGCTGACCTATATCAAAGAAAACAAATAAAATCCACATCAAATACCAAGACAAACCAGCGCCTAGGTACAAAAGTGGTCTTATTTATGATCAATCATGATCCAAATCATCATGAAATTTATGTTTAACTTTTTGCTTATCTATTTACCTGTTTGCGAAAATTATTTTTTCTAAGCAGAATTAAAGGTATCAAACATACATCAAAATGTTTCGAAAAGATAAGTTCTTAAAGGGGGAAGATCGTGGTTCATATGACTACAGATTTGAAGAGAACTATATTACATTGAAGTATTTTAACAATAGAACGCCATCTTTAATCTGTTACTCTAGTTGGAAATACTAAAAGATGGTCAACCATATATATATATGTGAGGAATAGATAATTTAGACTGGCTCATTATAGCATATCGAATTTTTATTAAATCTAAGAAATGGTACTTGTACTTCCCTTTTTGGAAAAATCTGCTTGATATTGCAATAGGTAATTTCTCGATCATACATGGTTTAGTAAATATAAATAGTTTGAAATCATTAGACTTCAAGAGGTCAGTTAGAAGTGCTCTTTTTCATTTATCTTCAGATTCTGATCCCCCCCAATTCTGGAGAACCAAAGATACATTTTGCAAAAGTAATACCAAATATTATGATTTCTGCTACAGGACATATTTTTGATCAAACTGAGGGATGGGCGCAAAGGAAATGTTGTGTTTGTAAAGAAAAAGGTTTCAAAAGAATGTTAATCATTTAATGTTGGACTTAATTTGAGTGAATATTTCAATAAATGGCATTCGAAGAAACCTTTTTGACTTTGAAAAAACAAGGAATAAGGAATTTTTTCATTCATAGTAGGAAGTTTATTTTGAATTAATAAATAAGTTTTTCTTTCATTTTCTTTTTTAAAAGCTAGCATTTATTGGAAAAACTTACTTAAAGAGAACTGCCTTATTTAACCATATCTAAATTTTTATTAAAATTGTACAATAATTCTTTTTTAAGTTCTTAGGAAATATCAACAAAATCAAAGCTGATGATCTCTCTGGGATTTTTGAAACCTTTTATGGGAACAAGTACGCGTTTGAAGGTGTCAAATTATCACAAATCTTTAAATTAGTATAGAGACACTTGTATCTTGACATAATATTGTTTGATATTTAGGTCTGGTACTTTAGATTAAAATTACTTTATTTTCAAAAACAGGGAAGAAGTTCAGTTTTAGTGGACCATAATTCGCAAAAGAGCCAGACATAGTAAACATGGATACACCATTATTATTGGATTTAAAAGCTTAATTCCCCACATCTTAAACATATATACAGAGCTGGGCATCCGAAACTTTGGTTGGCACCTCCTTAGCTCCGCAACATGAAAACTAAAATTTGGTTGTGGACCGTTAGTTGCGGAACCCGTTGCAGACCTCTCAATATTCATATCCGCCACAACTCTGTTAAAAAAACGAAGACGACTGTATTCGCTGTCCAGGCCCCTGTCTATATCAAATTGAAACTGCGACTCTAAGATTTACAACTCGAAAAATAGTGAGGCTGAAGACAAGTTAGTATACTATTCTAGATTTAGATGATTTTGCGATAATAAGAGTGTCACCTAATGCATGAGGCTTCTGGATTGGAAATGGGAACGCTAGTCATGTGAGATAAACCAAAGTGCTTAGCGATCTTGCATTTTAGTTGCAAGCCAGTTTGGCCACCATAATAACTGTGGCAAGTCGTGCATGGATGACTATAAACTATACAGGATCGTGCAAGCCCATAGGAATTGATTCTTTATGGTAAAAGCAATGCGAGGAACCAGGGTACGAATTGATACCCAAAAATTGGCATAGAAACTTATTTTAAGCTCGCCAATGTGGTACAAAAGCGTTTAGCGCATGGACTTTTTAAAATTTTAAGCTAAATTAAATCTTAAGCGTCTGAAGCAGAATTTTGGCAAAGAAATTTATATATAAAATAGTTTAAAAAAGTAATTTAAAAGATGGAAGGCACAAAGCCACATACACTTTCCCAGGCAATGAGGCAGCCAGGCCAGATGAATGGGAAACGTTGCAGTCACGGGAGGATCCTGATTTCTTCTAGAGCATGATTTTTATTTAAAAAATGAAGGCCTTTACCGGAAGATGGTAATTAAAAAGAGAAATTTGAAAATTTGAAAGAAAAAAAGGCCAGAGCAAAGTAGAAAAAAGAAAACTTATCTAACTACCACTGAGGCGGGAAAGAATAAGAGGGAATTCTACATTCCAGAGATGAACAAGTATGGGTGCAAAAAAGCTGCCCGGCACGAAAACTAACTGCGAATGACTATGTAAATAAGGTGAAATTGTATATCTGAACCCAAATTCCTATTCACCCAGGAGCAGCAGCTTATTATATTTGAATAACGTAATTCTCTTGACTCTGATCACATTAATGAATAATATCTTTGCTTTGAGGCCTAAATAACTCAACATTATATCCTCCCTGAAGGAGACCTTAATTAACTTGGCAATTTCCCATCCACCGATAAATGCTTTCCAAAGCTTGTATCCGAAAATGTGTCGAAAACAGCAAACAGTTTTATTTGCGTTTTTCTTTACCCTGTTTGAATTTATTCATGGTGGAATATGAGTGTTTCCTCATTCTTTTCAAATAGTTTAGAAGTTCGTTTCAAATATCCGTGTATGTTAGTTTTCATACTTTCCAGGGTTTGTATATTTTTGTAAATTATTTTTCTCTGCGTTCCTTGGATTATCATTGCATTCTGAATCATTTCTTTTCTATTTACCTATTTTATGTATGCCCTTCCTTCTCTCATATAATCTATACGTGTAAAATTTCGCTATTCTCTTTTTTCCCTCTTGGATTTCTGCACTGCCTTTTTTTAACTCATTCTTTTTTACTAGGTATTTTCGTGCAGCAATAACACAAAGAAAAGTACCTACTCTCTACCCTAACCAAATTATGTATTCTAGCATAAATTGCAAGCTTATTATTACGTTCTGCTCCCAAAACAATATTCAAAGATACCCCGAATGTTATAAATGCTTGGCGAGGAGTTGAAAAATCTTCCAGCAAGGGATTGGCAAATCGTTACATAGGATGAATTATATTGATGTATAGTCGGAGACGCGGATAAGAAATAGTAAATATTAGAAGTGACAAAGAAAATAATTACAAAAATAATTACCAGGATATTTCAAATGATTCTATACACAAAAAATAGAAGTTAAGAATTAGATACTAGGATAATTTCATAGAATTTTGTATGAAAATCAACTAGTGAATCTAATTTGGGTAATAACCCACAGTTGCTAGCCCTCTGTCGTCGTCCAGCATTGAGGTCTGTAAATTTCTATCTGCTATGCGCGAATTCGAATGATTAAGATATCTGGTTTCCTGATTAGCATTAGCTAATCAGGAAACTTGATTAGCATTAGCTATGACGTTAAGTGACTCCCTTTAAGTGTGAGCGATTAGAGTATTCAAACATTTAACCGCATCCATTTAATTGATATTTTCATCTCTTATGCAAAAATGTTTAGAACAGACTTTGGCTTTTATTGAGTCAAATTTTCTAAAGTATATATGTGTATTTATACTATATAGATGGATATCAGGGTAAGGAATTATAATATATATATATGTCACTATATATCTAGTGAGGTGAAAACATATTTATAGACATTTAAATGTTATTAAATGGTAATCCTACAACTACACTTATTAGAAGTGTAAGCCAAAGAAAATTGAAATGTTGTAATGTTAACTAGTATATTATTTTTTATTTGCGATAAGACAGATTATGGGTGAAAATAAGTAGATATTGACTAATAACATAACGTCACCTCTGTAGGGATTGGGGTAGCAGAATATTTGGAGGTTCCCAAAAAACAGACAAGAAAGCTACACGTGACTGGTTAATCTAGGTTAAAATTAATGTTCTCCTACGAAGTGCTCATCCAAGTGTCCAAATATGCATTTCTACCCTTTAAGTGTAATTTATGTAATAATAAATATCAATAAATATTTTAGTAAGATACACAAAAGTTTTAGTTCGAAATAATTGAAACTATTACTTAAAAAGGCAATATATTTGTTTCACCTAGCTATATATATATATATATCTGATAAAAGGAGCAATACACTGTAGCAATGCTGTTATGTAAGGATAATAATAAGAATTCCTCAATACGCTAGAAAAGTCTCCTGGATTATCTCAACTCTCTTCAAGAGCGTTTGAGATCAGAATTCATTTTTTCCCAACAAAATGATGAACTCTGTTCAACTTGATAACAGAGTCATTAAAAGACTAATCGGGCAAAACTGATTAAATGCCAGAATGAAAGTTAAAAACGGTAATAAGCTGATGAAAGGTTTATTCAGATATTGGATAATATATTAAGCGCTATTTAGCAACCTGAACAAATCCTTATAGAAAACCATTAAACCCTCAGCAACAAGTGTCACTTATTGGTTCAGCTAATTGCATTCTTTGACACGTGAAAGTATTGAATTACTGGCTAGTCGGTCAGTTGAGTAAATCCAAGAATCAGTTGCCCCTCTTTATAGTTTCTATTTTAGACCGATCGATTTATTAAGTATAAGTTCCATTTTAGTGTGTTTATTTAAATGAGCTATAAACTTAAATCTAAAACCCATATGAGGTACCTTTTCTTTCTATTGATTAAATCAATTTAACAAAGGACTTTTAAAATATATTCTACAATAAAGGGTTAGGTTGTGTATGCAAAATCTCAAGGTTAAATTTAACCCACAAATAATGTATGCAAGAAATATATTATTTAAAACTTTAATATAGAATTGGAGAATGGATTCGAGTAACGCAATAAGGAGAAAAATGTGAAGTGAAAAGTCAAACAGACATGTGCTTTAGCTATAAATATGGCTTTGAAAGGGTGAATTTGAAGTTTGCGTGCATTCGGTCACAAGATTGAACTGATGTTCCCCATAATATATAATAGTGAGTTGCATTATTAAAAAAATGTCAATGTCTCTCATACGATCTTATTTAAAAAGGTGTAGTGGATAGTTAAAGTACATATTAGAATAGTTAAAAAAGGGAGAATCTGAATAATTTCAAAAGCATTAAACAGTCTAGCGGTTAGCCTGTTGGATTTTAATGCAAATGGTCACGAGTTCTATTCCAAAATAGGTGAAAAAAACTACAGAGTTCGAAAGTACAGTAAGGTATAATAGCGTGCTTCGTGAATCATGCAAAGATCAATCGATATTCGAAATGGCGACTTCTCTCGTGCTTAGCACGTAATGAATGCAGTTTCCGTCAATTTTCATCACCTAGCATCCATGTAGTCGGCCACTAACTCTTGCCCACTCTACAAGCATATTTGTAAATTAAACTATACACTCATTTCATGTTACAAATCTCCATCATTAAATTGTATTTCATTCAGCATTTGACCTTGAAGCTAAAATAAAACGCGTTGTCAAATTGCGTTAGAAATTTTCTAGAGTGGACGAAGTGCAATTTCAAAGGATTGATCTTGAAATTTAGTAAAAAGCCACGTACACGTCTCGCCATTACAAACCTCCGTCACAAGCTTGAAGCAGAGCGTATTACTCATTATGTGCACAAGTAAATATCTTGACGATGCAAAACTAGTGCTAGCGACATAGATCCATTTTACTTTTGTCAAGATTTACTCAATCATCAAACAAGTTACTTAGACAATGTGCCAATAACACCGAGATTATGAAATCAGGAGTTCTTCTGATTTTAACTTGTTCACAATCGGAAAGCTACATTATAAGGCTCCACCTACAAGCCATGACTAAAATTAACTCTGATCACAGATGCGCACTTTGTGACTGGCGCATCTGTGAACACTTGTAGTTTGCCAATAAAATCGCGTGTTCCGATCAAGCCACATTTAAGCTTAGTGGTACAGTAAATCGGCACAACTGTAGTTAATTCTAATTTGATCATCTACAATGTTATGTTATTACAAAATTAATTAACTAGAATTAATACTATGGTGTGGTTAAATATCCAGAGGTTTGTTTGATTTGTTCATTTTTCACTAATTGGATAGTTAGTAATCCCGGCTAGTATAGTGGTTAGCGTGCTTGCCCTGCAATCATTGGGTCGGTAGTTCAAATCCCTGTACAGAATTATTTTAAGATGACACTAATTACTAGGGACGTTACCTCACGGTGGTGACGGGTAGGTGGAGCTCATAGTTTTGGTAGGCAGTCCACCTCACAGAAGGAAGAGCTCTGATTTCCATCCCTGGAGGTGAAATGATTTCCTTTCCAATCTACTATCAAGCCTAGTCAACTACGGCGCTACAATAGGAAACACACTCTAGTTCGTCAAACGCCGCAACGGTGAAGGCACTAACAAGAAGAGGAGAGTTTACACATATTTCGACGTACTACGGACAGAAAGTAAAGCTGCAGCTCGTTCGCTTTTTGGAAAGAATGACTTTTACTTCCAACACATGGAGCCCAACTCTCAATATCGTTGGGCTGTCCATAGATACTTAAAAAAATTTGCCTAAACGTTGGATGGGATGAAGAGGAAGCATTTAGTATCGTCCTCATTTACTAGACTTGAATCCAGATGGTATTTAATTGTCTTGCTTCTTGAGGATGCAGTTTATGGAATAAGGCCTACTCAAACACTTATTACATGCAATTAAGGAAAGTGCTGGACAATCACAGCAGCCACATTAGCAAAAGTCTTCTATTAAATCAGGGGACGCTATTAAATCAGTGGAGCTTTCATCCCATTGGAACAAATTTTGAGCATCGGTGTAGTTAATTAAATTCTACATAAAAAAAATTCGAGATAACATTTAAATCACTTAAATCATTGATTATACTTTCATTTGCGATGGCTTTTACAAAATATAATTTGTTTTTTTAAATGATAAATATATGATGCTATAAAATACATATTGTCCTTTTGGGGTAACTGAATATCTAAACAGTGCGGAAGATTTCTATATTTTTTAATATGCATTGATTATATTAAATGTGCCATTACCTTGCCTTAGTTCGGTATCATCCTTACTTCTTATAGAATATTATTTGCATTCTAGTTATTTTGAAATGAAAGAAGTTTGGATGCAGTTCATTTTTATTCTATATAAAGGCATAAAGAACCAATCACTTACACGATTTTGAATTAACTCAAACACATTAACAATATAGTAAGTAAATTCAAAGCTAATTTATTATAGCTGGCCCACTTTCGCGCTGCTAAAAGGGATCCTGTTCTCTTTGATGATTTGTTTTGCTCCTTTAGTCATTATCTTCTATTTTATATACTTTCCTTTGTTATTAGCAATTATTCTTCATTCTTACTCCTTTTTTCTATTCCGTGTGTTCTAATTATAGCCTTTCAGGACAGAATCTGTAATTTCTTTTATTATCTGATCTAAATAGGTTTTCGACGAATTAAACAAAATTTCTTTTATTTCAATGATATTCTTTTAAATCTGACTCTTTCGTGCGAACGTGTTCATCGTGTCATTAAGGTACTCTCTCGTCGCTCGGGCGAGTTTTTAAAGCAACCACTTGCCTCCTTGGCGTTTATAATTTATGCATAACAAAGCTTAGTTGAGCCTGTAAATTAAGATGCATTCTTTCATTCCCGATATTTATATTATTGTCAGTCTTTTGAGTGATAATTCGTACTCTTTTATTTTAAATTTATATCTTTCTTTTTTTCATCTCACTCTTCTATTCCTCCCATTATTCTTATATTTAACTAAAAATTAGAATTTTGCTTTTTGCTCTCGCTAGGTATTGGTGGCGAAATTGGAGAATGTGGGAAAAGAAATAAGTAAAAATAAAAGAAACAACAATTTTAAATAGAAGTCAAAGATTTGAATGCTTCTGAAAATTGACTCTGAATTGAAAGGATGGCAAAATAATGGTGCTGAGACACTAAAAGCATAAGAAACCAAGCAGCAAAGAATATTAGAGGTAGTCTGAAGATATGACTTATACTAGTGTCTGTACTGGTTTTCCTCTGTGTGCGTCACCTCAACCGATACCATAATAGGACACCTAATTCCCCTATAAACCAAATTTGAGTCATAACAGAGGCTGTATATTGAATCCAATAATCAATCCTTCAAGGCCCTGCAATTTTTATCAGTAAAGCATCTTTAATTACATGCAAAGTGTCTTGCTCTAAAAGTAGCATCATATATATATATATATATATATATATATAATAATTGGAGGTAAGAACCAAAAACTAACAAGCACATCTTAGTATGACCGTTTGTGAAAGAAGATTATGAAGAGAGTCGTAAAGATTTTTTAAGTCAAAATGTGTGTAAGCGATTTGTTGCCCAGAAAAATATCAAAAAAGACTAACTTGAGGTCATCAGGAACTGGAGTGAACTCACCTTTCTTCAAGCCAGTCGACAATTAAGCAAAACCTGTTACAAGCTTCGGCGCTCGTGGGAAAGATATCATCCATAGTTCACTTAGAATTCTAAGAGACAAGCTTCATCCATACCGCTTAAATTACACTGGTCAACATCCAAAATGGTTCACATATAAGGCTAAGCTCACACAACTAATTTCATATTGCTGAATTTGAATCCGATATTGGTTTTGTTCTATTACACTAGGTTTTAATAAAAGAATTATTGGGTAGAAATATTCAATATTCCCTAAACGGTGTCTTCATGAAATCTTCCACCGTGTTCATCACTAATATCTCCTTGGTTATCTGCGAAAAAATCAATATAGGGAGTGGAAAAATGAAATTTTAAGCACATCCTTGCTCCCTTGCATGATAATTCAGCAGGATGGTAAAAAGATTTTTCTGGTCCATTCAAGACGCCTGCTTTCACCTTGGCTTCGGAGAACACAGCACTTATTTTCTGAAATAAATATCAAAATATTTAGCCAAACGGAACTTTAGATGCATCATAATCAATAATATTACTTCCGGATCTACAGTAGGATTCCGAACAGAGTTAAACTTTCCAGGCGCATCTCTTGTTCTTGTCGGCCATTCCTTTGTCACATAGTGCTCTGCATCAGCTCTGCTTTTCCACAAACACAAAAAACACATGTGCTTTCTATAGGCTCAATGAAAGACAATAGTAAACAGATGTCATTGTATATCCACATATCTTTTACTGGTGTTTCTCGTACTCTATAGTGGCTAACAAAAACTCCATTGTTTCATAGCTCTCAGCAATCTTTGTTGCATGTGCTATTGAGACAGATGCAAACCTATTGCCATTGTGTAAAAGAGTAGCTATCAGAGAGTTGTTGCTACAGTCTTTTAACAGCACCCAATCATATGACTTGTATGGTTCAATCTTACAAAATTGTTGCATGAGAGATACTGCGTCCTGAGAGTAACAGTTTTATTGTCTTTTTGAAAAATTCTGACAGCTCTCTATGTCGGTTAAGAGCTGTAATGATACATCCTCTATCTTTCAGCAGGTTACGCTACTTTACTCTGGATCCCAGCACTTTGGTCTTTTCATTGGACAAGTCTTGGTCCGTGAGGAGATCATCAAGGGCTTTTTGAGTAAAGAGTTAAGGTCTGGTAATTTCAGAATCATCCTGGTAGTTTTCTGCATTTGAGGTAGAATTAGAATCGATATAACTCGTCAATTCTTGTTCAGTCGGTGAATTTGGGAGTGGGTGTTCAGCGCTGTGCGGAACTGGTCGGATAGCAGAAGCAATATTGGGGTACTGCATCTTGCCTCGTGTTTTGATGGTTATTCCCTTGATGTTTGTGGGACAAAGGAGCAGTCACTGATGTGGTCTTTGAGTTCACGCCATTTGATTGATACAGGCGACGGCATTCATGAGTTTTGTTTACCACACATCCACTTGCTAAGGTGGTTAACACAAGACTTACAAGCTATATGTGGTGGACTTTTCTTGCCTTGGACACCCAAAGGCCATTAGTAGTAACTTTTGTAGTTCAGTCGAATAGCTTTTGTGATTCGTTTCTTGAGGCTACAAGGATGAATGCGCCACATATGTATAAAAAAAAACGATCAGCATCGTTTACGCACTTGACACGTTCTATTTTTCGTTAAGCTCCGAGTAATTAAAAATTAGGCAGTTGTAGATATGTATTATCATGAACCAGAAATCTGAAATGAACAAAAAAGCACAAATTAGGAAACAAATATTGCATAAGTGGAACCAAAGCACTTATAAATTAGTGTAGAAATAACAGGGTGCACCAAATATATACTTATGGTGGTTCTAGAAAACAGCCCGATACAGCTATACAAATCTCTTTATTGAATTCAGCACAGATTTAAAATGCATTGCTTCATTTTTCAAGCATCGTGATGGAATGCGTGAGTGACTATTTGGAAGGGGAGTTATCTAAGTTTTGAATGGCTGCCACAGGGGCGCTGTAGTCGCGTCCTATCGTTCCCGCGACAACCTTCATTTGTTTGTTCACCCTCGGAATAATCCTATAGGTTTTTTTAAAATTACCTATATTAAATTTATTCAACTTTATGAAAATTCATTCATATGAAATTTAAATTACATTATCTCAATTTTACATTTAAGAAAAGTGCTGAGCTTCAGTGATCGAAATTTCATTTAAAATTCCCTCTCTTCCGTTCATTCTATTCTTCTCCAACGACGAGTTCTAGTATTTTAATATTTTCCAATTTCAAGATCTCTCTTTCATGGCTCTTTTAATCTGCGGCAAAGTGCCAGATCAAGGCGTGGCATTTTCTCAAAAAGGAGTAATGTTTAATTGTTCCCATATGACCATGGGTCATATGGTTATTTATCCTGGCCTCTGCCATTTATTGGCAGACGCTTCATATAGCCATTCAAAGGCACTTGGACCATAGAAAGCCATCAATACAATCACCATTTTTCATCTTATCAAAAGGCGCGGCAGGTGATTCAAGGGACTTTCCCTCTTGTTCCAATAATCTATTATAAAACCCGTTGGATTTTTCTTAGGCTTAGTTTATCCCGAAATTATTGTAGATATAATTACTTCCCTCCTTGTTTCCCCCTCAAATTTTTTTTGTCTAATTCATGTTTTTACGCTAAAAAGTTTCACTATTATTAAAAAAACGGGAATTCCGTTATTCAAAAAGAATGAAACGATTTCATGAAGCATTGCTTCTTTAAAAGAGGATTTTTCGAACTTTTGCATGGCTGCCGCTGTATGCGCGTCGTCTCGTTCCTCCGGCAACGTTCAGTTGTTTGTTCACCCTCGGAATGGCGAGTCCTCAGCAAAAGGCGTTCTGCGTTCTCAAGTTCGCGAGAACAAATCGGTTATCACAGTCCAGCGTGCTTTGCGAAGGTAGTTCTTCATTTATCCGCCCTCTCCTCAAAACAGTCGACAGTCTCAAGAGAGTGGGTGTCTGTGTTTGAAAAGGAGCCCTCGGAAATCCACAAATCTATTGGCCGTGGGCTGGCAATCTCACAATCCACTACGTAGCCTGTGCTAAGAATACGTCTACATTTGAAACCATACAAACCATGCTTCGTTCAGGCATTTACCAAAGACAACAAGAGGAATCGGATGGAACTTTGCTATTCGATGCTGAAAGAGATTGAAGACTTAACCATCAGTTTAAGTAAAGTTTTGAGTGGTGAAGCCAAATTTCATTTGTTACAGCACAGTCGATCATCACAATGTGCGTATTTGGGAAACAGAGAACCCACATGAAACAGGTGAGCAGGAAAGAAATTCCCTTAAGGTGAACTTCATCTCTGATGTTTTTTGTATCGGGAGAAGGTTTATGGTCTCTTTTTCTTTGAAAGAGACACTGATACACGATAAAGGTATCTCGATATGCTCCAAAGCTCGTTCCTCACTTTACTGCAAGCAGATTGGCATGACTTCATTTTGCAATAAGATGGAGCACCGCCCCTTTGGCTTCTGAGGGTTCAAGTTTTTAAAATAAAAAAGTCCTCAGAGTAAACCGTGGGGGATTTTTTCTTGTGGGGATATGTAAATGATCGCATTTATGTTTCACCGCTACTCACTAACCTCGATGCCCTCAAACATCGAATAACAACAGCCATCAACTCCATGGATCATGATATGCTGATACGCGTCTGGGAGGATGTCTAAGTGATGACCACATTGAGCACTTGTAAGGCAAGAAATAAAGGTTGATTGTGATTAGAATACTTGTAATTTTGCTGAAGTTTTTATTATTTTTCATTAATAAAATATTGCGTAATAAAATGAGTTCAATCTCTTGGAATAATCCTGTAGATTAAATTACAAAAGAGTTATATAAATTACCTAAGACCCATTCGATACAATTTTATAAGATTAGGAGATCAGTTCCCAGTTATTGTTTGTGGATCGTAAATCCCCATGATGAGAAAATGACGTGTAATTAGACTTCTAATTTCAAAACTATATTTCTGTTTGACAAGTTATGGGTCACAAAAAAACTAATTAGCCGTTGAGAGATGTTAAGGAACGTTAAGATCGGGGATATTGTGAAAATCAATTTTTTAGAATTTTTATAAAGATAATGTATATGACCGTATTTCTATCAACGTAGAAATGGTGGGTCTTTGGGTGTTCTGAAGGCATAAACATATAAATCTCCAAGAATTGGCATAAATTGGGAATTTCTGCTTAGAACTTTAATATTGAAAAAACTGAGAATTATACTCGTATTATAAGGGATATTAAGAGAGCATACGTGTACATTTATAGCTTGGAAGAAGAGCCAAAGACGTCTTAATCCGGTGAGCAATAGAATATGAGACCTTCTTTTAATTGACTTTTTGGTCCGAGTCAAGGACAGAGGTGACATACAAGAAGTCTAAGGTAGGATTATTTTGTTTTTGGTCTCCTTAATTTTATAGTGACGCATTCCTCTCTATTCTTGAATAGACTGGCTTGTGCCGATGATTATAGCAAGGCGATACTTAATTTATCCAATAGCTTTTGATTGTGTTAATTAGTCGTTTTTAAAATAATTAAATTTGATATAAAAATGCACAACGCATTACGAGAAGATAAAAATGACTTAATTCGTAAAAATCGAATCTGGTACCAGAGATTTGAATGCTGTATTTAGTCAGCCATGATTGAAAAATATCGCATGAAAAAATTAATAAAGAAATGGAAATGAATTTATATGCAAATTGTCGGTCCGTTTTCTTTCCAAAACACTCTTGCTTTGATGATTACACTGGATAACATTAGTTTTTTGTTTCTTCAAATGTTTTTAGTGTTTGTAAGGTGATTTAACCTTCTGATTCCAAAAATACCATTGATAATTGCATAGCATCGATATTTTGGGAGATTGGAATTTTGTATATAAAATTAACCATAAATAGCTTTATTTAGCATATTCACATTATCAATGAATTATCGCTGATAATATTTTTTTGTCTTTGTCTTCCTTTTTAAACTAAGGAGAAAATGTGATTATAAGAGATAACCTATTAAAGTGCACTGAAGAACGACCATATATAGTCCCCCATAATAGAACTGTCTCATCTTCCTTGGTATCTTTACTCCATTACAGCAATGTCCAGATGAAACCGCACAGAACGATCCTCACTCACTTCACCCAAATATTCACGAAAAACTCCAAATGTGAATGCAAAAGGTGCACATTTAATGACATTCTACATCCTAAATTCTTATAACTCTCTAAAATTTCTGATACCAGCTGATGGTAGTTTAGGTTGTTATTTTTACAAAGAATTCCACTAATAATAAATCGAAATGCACACCACTCCTCACTTTCGACATCACTCATTGCATTCTCAAGTTTTAAAGACTTCAACATTTTTCTTACATTCTACATCCTAAATTCTTATAACTTTCTAAAATTTCTGATACCAGCTGTTTGTAGTTTAGGTTGTTATTTTTACAAAGAATTCCACTAATAATAATTCGAAATGCACACCACTCCTCACTTTCGACATCACTCATTGCATTCTCAAGTTTTAAAGACTTGAACATTTTTCTTACTCGCGGTCCAGTAAATATACCAACGTTAACTTTGGCCTCTGATAGCTTTGGAAAGAGTAGACGAATCTCCTGAAATGCTTCTTCACTATGATCTAATTCTATTACAAACTGTTTGACAAAACCAAGCTTTATATGAAATGTATGTAGCAAAACTTTGGCAGGCTCTACAAGAGGCTGTCTAGTAACATTACTTTTGCTGGCTGCAAGTCATCTCCAGGTGGTCATTCAACCTTCTGGTAATGTTCATGATCAACCCTACTGTCCCATAGCCAAAGAGGACATGAATACATGTTGTTTCCGCCCTGCAATCTGAGTAAGAAGGCAAGCATTTTAAAATCACCACAAACATCCCATTTGAACTAATTATACTTTACCTTCTTGAGAAGCTTTTTTACATTGTCATATTCTTCCTTCTTCTGTACCGAGTATGATATAAGCAGGGATGGATACTGATTCCTATTATGTAGAAAAAAAGCTTTGAGGCTTTTTTTATAACTATCTATGAAAAGTCGCTATTCTTTATCGTTGTAATCAATTCTAATTGTTGTAAACAAGCCATTAATATCTTTGCAGAAGCAGACATCCTCACTTCCTGTATACTGTTGATCTGAAGACCTTCCCCAACAGATTCCATTCATTAAGTCTGGATGCCAAAGGATCAGCTCATGACTTAGTGAGACCCAAGTCCCTGATGAGATCATCCAGTTCACGTTGATTTGGAAAAAGTGGGCTGGTCCTCATTATTTGCTCAAACATTTCATCCATTTCTTTATTGTCATAACCTTCCGATTCTGCTGATGAGACTTCCATTATAACCTCAACCTGAAAAACATATATAAAAAGATATAGATCTTATAGCTGGAGCATAAATTTTGAGTATTTCAGTATTGATTCTTTTACAAAGAATATAGCTTAAAATTTGATAAGATTTACGGACATTTTCTGATGGCCGTGGAACCAATTAAGTATCACCATGTGGCACAGGTGCATTAGCGGAAGAAATGTTAGGACATGGAAGGGATTTTTTTTCCTTAAATTTTCTGTACTTCGATATGTCAATCATGCAAAATAGCAGTCATCGTGATGATTTTTTGGCTCTCACCAAACTTTTGGCCCAGCAAATGGCATTGCTTTTCTTGTACCTCTCAGCCATGCATCTAAATTTAAACGACAACTTCCACATATCACATAAGAGGCCTATGGTGTGTCTTTGTCACCCATAATCATTTCAAAATACAGTCTATAAGCAATCCAGTACTTTGCGCCTTTCACAATTTTATGTGATATATTCTTAGGTCTAACATAGAAAACACACTCAAGACAGAACGAATCTGGTAAATTTTGGCATCTTCTTGTAGCCATAATCAAGAAAGTCAATATTTATCATATAAACCTAAAAAAGAAAATAAATAAATTAGCGAAAAATATAAATGTGATTAACCCGTACCACATATATTTGATTATATTAGCATAAGTTGTTATATCTTTCAAGTGGTCGATGGTAGAGAAAAAGTAAGGATATATTTATAATCAGCGCAAAATTTAAAATTAGAAACTCTAAGGGAAATAAGAAACAAAGCAAAACTTTGTGGAAATTTGTTACCTAGTGTTCTTTCTCTTCCAATATTAATTATAATACACATTCGAGTAAAGCCTAAGTATATACATTTTTGTAAATAAAGAAATAAAGGTGAATGTAAGCTCTTGGTTGTAAGTAGTGTTAAAAGTTTGGCTAGATTTACTGTATATACTTACAACAGATAGATAAACCAGGTCTGAAATTAATACTGACCTTTATAGACCTCACATATATTTTCGCTTTTTCAAGCTCGCGTGACATTTTGTTATTAAAATAAAGAATAGAGAATGAGATATAATTATTATCTTAATATTCTCATATTTTATTAGGATCTCTATTTTTGTATCTTTTTGTTACCACTCTTTTCTGGTTTAGTTCAATTTCTGAGACTTGTCCAGCAAAAGTAAGAAATGAGACATGAAGGTTTCAAGAAACATTATTTTGACGATAACGAAATCGTGAACTTAAAATTTCTATTTTCTGTGTTCATTTTTTTTAGACTAGTATATATAAAACCATTCCACGGGTAACACTACTACTGACAACTTCTTGTTGGATATCGGAGTAGCCAGTTTATTTGTGAAGAGAACTTGGTAAAAATAAGATAAATCAGTAAAAAGCCCGATATAAAATAGCAAGACTCCATGTGAAGTTGACTGATGCGCACAGGCGCAAAACTTCCAGTTTTAGAGAAACAAAGTTCAATTTGCCAAGAGACGATGTTGAATACCCAGTTATAAACCGAAGTGTAGATGACTAAGTTGCTTTTTAAGCGATTTGCTCTTAGGGATCGATCTCATTTCCAAAATTCATGCAAGCATATGCTACACTGGTAAGCATGTTAGAAGTAGAACATAAGAAAGTTGTTGAACGCTAATGACACTGATGTTCAAGCACAAATATTTGGTCAGCTGATTGCATCAATTGTCGAAGAAGGGCGAAGAAGTATCCGAGTTGATTAACACCCAGTCATAGACTTGGCTCTAAGAGAGATACAGCAATTAACTAGTAGTCAAAATAACAATCGAGTGCAGCGACTGAACGAAGTGAATGATAGACTGAGTTAGGGTTGAATCAGCTGAGTTGTTGGGAAGTTACGATTTAAAAATAGAGTAGCTGTGTATGTTTCAGAAGGCAAAGAAATACAGCCACAAGAAAGAGTCCGATTTAGGCCAAAATTAATGGGGCTAAGTAATTCAGTCCTGATTGGAAGAGGGGATAGATATCATAGAAAAGGGCTGCCCATAGAGAGGATAATTTCTCGATGAAACAATCTGTCTTAGCAACAAAGGGGCGGCTCTTTCTGAGTTGATAAAAACGGGATCACGAATAGTTCAGTTAATTAAGGGTGAGACACTCGGCTCTCCTAACCAATTAGAAATTATTAGACATACATATTAGGATACTTGAGAACCAGAAGTGCAAATCCCAAATGAATAAGAAACAATAGATATAATTAACTCGAGAGAAATAACAGTATTGTCTAACGGACTATTTTAAAACTTCACCTGCGTTATCAGAAACATGTATGTTCCAAAAAATATTTTATTTCCTAGCGCAAAATTGTTGGTACAAAAGTGCATTATAAAGATAGAAATAAGGGGAACTAAACAAGTGACCTTTAAAATCAAATTGAAACAGAGGAAAACAAAAATATTTAGACCTTCGAATAGGCTCCTCCATTCACAGCTGGAAATTGTAAAGTATCATGTCGAGAAAATAAAATTCAATTACGACTTTATTTAAATAAAAAAGACCTCTTGTTTATTTATATAAATTTTTAAATCTCTTTAGAGGATGAGATTGTGTCCCTGGCCTACGGTCTACTTGGCTCTAGCAACGGCCTTTTAGTCTAAAAATTGTTAAAAAGTTTCCAGTATAAATCTCCTACCAGTATACTTTTACTCTTTATTTCAAATCGCTTATTTTCTATGTTTAAAGACCAGAATAAAACTTTTATTGGAATTATTTTAAATATAAGAAAAATATCATTTTGCTTTGCTCGGTTTAGGAAATATTACCTATTTACTCCTGATTAAGATTAAAATTAGAAATCTATTTTAGAAACAACTCTTAAAACTTTTGAATATAAGAACAAATAAAATTAAAAATAAGCCATGGCTAAATTGTAATACATTTTGTCAACTTGTTTTACATTCTCTTTCGAATGATATAATTGCCAAAGTCCTTCTTAGTTTAGCCCAGAAATTATTTAGTTTTAGCAATAAGATCATAACCAATCTGCCGATTCTAAAGAAATATGAAACCCTTATATGGTTTTACATTCTCTTTGGAATAATGTAATTGCCAAAGTTCTCGCAATTTTATCCTGTGAATGATATTGATTTGGTAGAAACATCATGAATATTCGGTCGATTCTAACCAAATTTGAAACCCTATGTTGTTTTACATCTTTTTTCAAATATTTAATTCCCAAAGTCTTCCCAAAGATAGCCCGGAAATTATATTATTTTGGCAATGACATCATTACTATTCTGCCCATTCTAACGAAATTTGGAACCCTTGTCTTCTTTTGAATTCTCTTCGAATTATATGATTTAAAAGGTCCCATTAAGGATACCTTGGGAATTATTTGGTTTTGGAAATAACATCATAATTATTTGGCCGTTTCTAACAATATTTGAAACCCTTATATTGTTTAACATTTTCTTTCGAATAATATAATTGCCAAAGTCCTCGCCATGTAAACCGGGAAATTAACTTGTTTCGGCAAAATAATAACTATTCGTCCAAATCTAACAAAATTTGAAACCCTGATATCATTTTACATTCTCTTTTGAATAATGTAATTGCCAAAGTTCTCGCAAGTTTATCCTGTGAATTATTTTGCTTTGGCTATAACATCATTAATATTAGGCCGATTCTAACCAAATTTGAAATCCTTATGTTGTATACATTTTCTTATGAATCATATAAATGCCAAGGTCCTCCTAAGTTTAGCCTGTGAATTATTTTGTTTTGAAAATAACATAATAACTATACTGCCGATTTTTAAAAAATTTGTAACCCTATGTTGTTTTACATCGTCTATCTAATGTATATTTGCCATACTCTTCCCAAGGTTAGCCCGGAGATTATATTGTTTTGCCAATGACATCATAACAATTGGCAGATTCTAACCAAACTTGAAACCCTTATGTTGTTTTACATAATCTGTCGAATGATATGATTAACAGGATCCCCTTAGGAATACCCCTGGAATTATTTTGTTTTGAAGATAACATCATAATTATTAGGCCGATTCTAACGAAATTTGAAACCCTTGTGTTGTTCAACATTTTTTTAGACTGATATAATTGCCAAGGTACTGCCGAGTTTACTACTGGAATTATTGAATGCTTTAAAGGTCGTAAGGTCATAAATCAGAATACGTGAAAGCACGTGACCTTTTGGTGAGCAGACCTTGTTTATTTATACTTTAGTCATATTTATGACAACGTCACAGAATTTTATTATATAATGTTCTACTCATGAGTATAAAAAACTAATTAAAAGCCCCGCAAGGGGTTAAAGGGGTTATGAATGGAAATATCTGTGCTTCAACTAAACCCTGTAGTAGCGGCACAACATCTCTACCCCTCTGCATCAATATAAATTAGTGCTCTTTCTCTCTTGCCATCTATTTCACATCTTTTAAATCGCCCAATATCATTTCCACGCATTCATAGACCCAGAAAATGGTCAAATATGGGATTAAAAGTTCAAAAAACTGATATCTGGGTTTAAAATTTGGAACTTCGGAAAAAACATTGAGATCTTTTCTAGTCGTTTACCACCATGGCTGAACTAAGATAACTAAATCCTAATTTTACCCTATATATAAAAGCCCTCATTTCTTCTTTCATATCAAAGGAAATTAGGCAACCAAATACCCAAGGAAACATCAATTATCAAAGCAATTGGCTACAGAGCGAGAATATCGGTAATATTAGTGTCAAATTGCGATAAAATATTATCAAATAAGTTTAAAAGCAAAAAAATTAATTAAAATTCCTATCGATATATAAGAATGGGAATTTAAACTTTTTAGCCAAAAATATAAATCAGAGTCGGCCTTTATAACCTGTATATTTATATTAAGTTATTTTAAAAACAAACGTGCGAAAAGGTTTCAATCGATAAAACTTCCTCTCCAGTGGAAGAAAAGAACAAAGAAGAGATCTTGAAAGACTCGATAGCAAGGTCGGAAATCTTTCAGGATTAGTTTGTATTTATCCGTTTTAGAACATTTGACTATGAAATGATTTTATGTGGGGAGTCACCAAATAATTTTGGACGCGAAGAGAATCTGAATTAAAAACTCCCCCTTTTGTAACAGAAGGGTATCGAAAATCGGTAAACCTTTTAGCTTTTAAGCACCCTCCAATAGTCAATAAAATCTTATAGTTTCGAGCCAAAGGAAAATGATTGAAATTGCCTGGCTACATGAAAGGAAAAGAAGAAGAAACAATTCCGTAAAATATGATGCAATAATATCGAAAACTCAATGCCACAATTCAACCTCAGCTGTTACGACACAAAGAAGAGTTAAAGTTTATAGGAAGCATTTTGAGAGAGATTACACAAAGGAAAAAAACTTAAGGTAGATTCTTACACAAAGAATATGGCTCTCATGAGCAGATAAAAGGCAAACTTTGAATTCCGTAAATGCAGGCAATACAATGATAATATCAAACAAATATTAAGCAGTGAGTGGAGAAAATTAATTTATAATTACCGCTAAAGAGTAGTTTGCAAGAAATCCCGCATTTCTGTCCATTGTTAATGCAGGAGAAGGAAAACAAAAATAATATTTCGCTAGTCACTGAAAGACCCAATATAGGTTTGAGTATATTAAAAATATTTTATTTAAAATCGCGCTAATTACTGGATCCATAAATTCAGAAAGAACATATATGACCGAGAATATTGTAGTAGTTCAAAAGGTCCATATATATTAATGAATTAAAGCCGGACCAATTTTTTCCTTTCGATAGAACGTCGTTTACATTTGCGCAGCAGTAAATTTGAAATCTCACCGTGCGCTAAATATATAAAGTACCCCAACATCAGAACTACTCATATGTCGCTTATCTTGAAAGAAAAAATAATTTTATAGAACATTTAAGTTGTATCCAAAGAATTTCTCTGCTATAATTTTCGTAAAAATAGGAAAAACTAATGTATATATTTGTAACAAAAGTGTTGCCCAATTAATGGCGGCTTGCTTTTGGTGAATCTCAACTAGTCATATCAATTGACCTTGTGGTTCAAATAACTCCCTAAAGGAGATGTCCGCAAACTTAATACTTTCATTAACCGTGATCCTTTGGGATAAACATTTAACATTTATTAAATTTTCTCCCTCTTAATTGTTTTAAGTGAACAATCCTTGTTACTTCATTTACTTTCTATGTTTCTTTATTGTTCATTTTTATATTTTTAAATTACCAACACCATCATTTCCGATTGATCGAGAATAACCTCGTTTTGTTCTGACTTTATTTTTAATGAAAAAAAGTCCCTTTCCCTCAAATAAATCACTGGTCAGGTGTCACGATCGATCAAACGTGATCGTTTGTCTGTCTATCTCTTTCTTGTTCACTATTCACTTTGATTGACGTTATGGATGTTTCCCTTCTCTTAATTAAGTTATTTAATTAGCCAGTATATCAAATCTTCATCATTGAATTAATAATGAACTCTCTTACATTAGTAATAAAATGTAATCGCTATTACAACTAACTTTGAATAAAGTAGTCCTGAATAATGCAAAACATGTGCATGAATTTCGTTATAATGTATTTGCGGTTTGGGGGAAAAGGAATGGAATGAAAGGAACAGCGCGTCATGGCCGAATTAATTTAATTCTTCTATTTCATCCAGGTCTCGTTTTATCGCAATTCCTGTCTTGTGATGTTGAAGACTATCGTAGGCCATCAAGCTCTATCAGACAGTTCCTCTATTTCCTTCGTTGCCTTCCTCTAACTATTCTACTTTTTTTTTCTTTCAGGTAAACACTTGCCTTCAATGTCTATTTTCTCAGTATATAAAATAAAGTTTCCGTCGTCATTTTCTTAGTAATTTCAAAAGTTCTTTATTAATTTAAATTCTCTCTTCACTTCCATATTTGTAAGACTAAATGAGTTATATTATTGGTTTTTATCTAGGCAATGATGAAATAGATTGTTACATAGAAATATAAAAAATGGTAATAAATTAATGTCTACTTAACTTAGCCGTATAACTTTTCTAAATTAGTTACTTAGCAGATTTTTTCATAGAAAAATATTTTCTAAAATAAAAATTTAATGATGAGCACCAACAAATCTGCAACTTATTCATAATAATTTTGGCAATATTGAAACCGACAGATGTCAATTGGAAGTTCTTTTTTTCTTAAAGATAAGTCCTTTGTTGAACATTGTACGAGGAAGTAAAGTGCTTCAGTATTCCTTTGGAGATAACAAGGCAATAATTTTTTTGACTTTTTTTTATTCATATTTTGTATCACGATTTATCATGTTTTGTTTCCGTTTTATTCCATTTATTGATAACAATTCTTCAACTTTAATATTAATTTGATTTGGGTTCTTATTTCAAATCGAGAAAATTCAACGAATCTATATTGAATCAGGGAAAAAATGTACATCAATTCCTAGCCGAAATATGCTTCTTAATTTGAGTTAGAAACAAAACTACCAAACACATTGCGATGTTGCTACGGATTTCCCTAGTTTTACAGCAAACAATTCATTTAATGCGTGTAAGTTTGTTGTTGTTTATCAATTTCCCACCTCATAATTTGTAAATCACTTATCTGTAATACCAAAAAGGGTATAAGAACTATAATAATTCCGCAAACTTGAAAAGCATCTTCTCAGCTAAAAAATTATTCAATAAAATATTTACCTTCTCAATTCAATTTATTTACGCAAATAGTTAGCGTTCAATATCTAATTGCAAATAAAGAAATGTTATCCAGGGAGTGATCTACTGCTCTTAAGCATTGCGAGGCAAGAAAGTAGATATAAGTGTTCACTCTTATTTGTCATTCAGGGCTAGAATAAATGAATTAATTTTCAGAGTAAAATCGTTAATCCGAAGTGCGTTGTTCATTATAAGGACATGAGAGTGAGGGTCGTGGTATCCTTGTTGTTGCTTTAGAACGCCAGTCTGATACTATTACTTATGAAAGAAAACAATGCTTCTATATTGGCTGAGTGGACTCTTTGGTTACCTTATTATTGAGAAAGTTCCACAGCGTCTAATCCGTCTTAAGAAGAGAGCCCGTTAAACACGTAAAGGATCCATTGAAACACCAGAAGTTAACGGAGATAACCATACTTGAAACCGGGCCTAGTTCAGAAGCTCTTCATGTCCAAATCGAAATAGGCTCCAAGTAAACAAAGCAATTGCCTATTAGATATTTTATAGTGAACCTTTTAGATTAACAATAAACTCCAATTTAAGTTTCACTCTTCTAACTCTAAATATGATTAAGTTCACTAACAATTGTCTCTACTTCAGTTAATTTCAGTAACGTAATAAACTCATACTAAAGCAATACAAATATAAATGGCCATCCTGACTTACATGAAAAAAAGGATCAGGAGTTGCCGAATGTCACTAAATAGCTTTTATCACGCTTCGTTGTGGTTAGAGCAGCAGATTGTAGATTTTCCACGAGATGGGAGGGGGGTATAGGACACGATGTCACTTTTTCAGATTTACGTTAAAAAGCGGAGGGAGGGGTTGTACTTTCTGGCTCAAGGAGTGGTCTTCTGGGTGCTTTGAAGCCTTTTTGTATCCTGGTCTTCTTCTAGGGGTTGCCCAACTGGATTTTTGGCTAAACGAGAAGAATTTAAATGTACTTGAATAATTGGATCTTCCTCGGGTATTGATTCTTCTTCCCTTTCCGTTATTAAGATCGCAACTTGAGAGTCAATCGAGGATGACTAGTTCTTCTATTTTCTTAATTGAGAAATTCCTGTTTGGCACTAGGAAAGTTGGTCCAGCCAGGCTTTTTACTAAGCCTGTGCAGGATACTTCGGTCTGGAACCGATACAAAACGTAATGTTTCAAAGTTACTTCAAAATTGAGCTAAGGACTGATCTTCACGTACTGTTCCTCTATCGTCTCTCACCGAATAATCTTTTTCTCTTGCTGCCGAAATTCCTGGTTTGGCACTAGGAATGGTAATCCAGCCAGGCTTCTTACTAAGCCTGTGAAGTATACCGCGGTATTGCACCGATACGAAAACGTTACGTTTTATATGTTATTCGACACTGGGTCAAGCATCGATCTCCTCGATTTGATCCGATATCGTCTCTCCTCGAATAATCTTTTTTCTTTCTTTATAGGGCTTATTTATAGCCTGGCGACCGCCTCATTTAAGGGGTAAGAGGCGAAGCCAGAGCGGGGAAAGCGAGGGGTGAGGCCGCAGAGGGGAGCGCAAGGGGTTATGTGAGGGTGGCACCGCGGTGCCCAATTCAACTTCTTAATTAGAGGCACCACCAACCGTCACCATCCTTGGTGTTCTTTTGGAATGGCACCGCTTTTTATGGGGATATAACCACGGGCCTGTGGATCTCGTAGGTAATTGGATACTTTGAGCGCTGCGTAGTGGCCTTTGGTGTTTATCTTGGCCTAGCGTCTTGCTTCCGACTACCTATGGGGCGGGGAGATAAAAAAGGGTAGGCCGTTTGACTGTTATTCCGCCGGCTAACGTTCCCACGACTCTCCTCATGTGGCTCGATTCTCTTGCTTTCTCCGAAGGGGGGTGACTTTAACGTATATGTCCGCCTGGCCCTCCAGGAGTCTTTATGTTGTAATTCCTCTACAGTGAGTATGATATGATTATTGAGGCTGCGCATGCCTGTTTTCTTATGAGGATCTAAGTTTTCCCGTGCATGTAAATAGATTTGGTATAGTGGTATTTATGTAGAAATAAATTGCATGAAATAATTATTGCATAGGCGTTAATTTAAAAGAAATGTAATTCCTGGTACACAAATAAAAATAAGTTACTCTATCTGATTTCCGTTGCTGCGATGCGTTTTGAATCATTAAATATAATCGTAATAAAAAATATCTATCGAGAAATGATCATCAATTACGTACAATTAGAGATAAAAGATCATTTATTACACCTCTTAGAATGAGACATTTTAATCTGAAAATATGGCAAAATGATTTCAGGAATTCCTATGAAACCCACTTGAAAAAAATGCTAAATTTGAATGGACGAATGGAGTATTTTTGGGGCCAAAACATTTTCTGTAGTTTCTTTGCAGTTAAATTATGAAAAACTGTTTTAATCCTAAGATCCTATTCAATTTTAGGTATAAAAAGGTGAAATGGTTAGCGGGTGTAATTATCGGTTTCTCTTAGGTTGCTTTTACATTCTCTTATTTCTCTCTAATTTTTCCTACTTTTCAAATTAATGGATGTTATAAGTTTTAGAAAGATAAAAGAGCTATTTCTCCTTCCGTCTAAAGGTAAATTCTAGGCTTATGTCTTTTCATTAATTCCCACATTTATCCATATTCTTTACATCGAGTCTAATTGAAATCATGTTCATCATAGCAGAAAATTAATAAAATTATAAGGAAAAATTATTTATTCATCCTCATGGAAGCAACGAGCTAAAATTAATCAATTATCTTCAATCGAAACCTTAGTTTTTCTGGCAGTTGCCATAATATTACAGATTGGAAACACGAATTGTAGACTGATATTAATTCAATTATTTTCAGAAAAAAATCTATTTACTATTAAGTAATGCTTGGATTTAAATGAAAGAAAAATTAAAAGGGAAAAGTGGATGTAACTAATATTCAAATGGATGTCCTTTTGCGTCAATTATAGGAAGAAAACTAGGTGTTAGCTAAGGGCATTTGGCAGCCAGGTTTTTCAGCTCTTTTAAACGAACAATGGCTGTTTTAACGTTGTTCTCTTTCTGAAAAACAGGGGAAGGGGTGAGAACCGTTTCTTGGCGAACAGGCTCAAACGTCAATGGCTGTTTTAATGTTGTTCTCTTCTAACCAACAAGGGGGAAACCTTTTCGACTCGGCGTCACGAAGGGTCGAACCTTAGCACTCAAGGGATATTGTCCTTCTTCTGGACAAGTGATAGTAAATCTCGAGGTCGAGGTCTCTTGGCCCACAAGGTGAGAGAGGGTCGTGGTGATGTTTCGCGACAAAAATCTGGATCTCCAATCTGATCTTAGTGGTAAAGTTTCCATCTAAATAGTCGAGACACTCCCTTGGCGTATGGGACAATGGAGTGGGAATGCCCAGCCGAGCTTGGAAACAATGCCTTATCTGCCCATAAGCCTAACTCAATCTGGCGTGATCGGCGTGGGGGGCGAACGGGGAAAGATAAACCTCCTTGTTTAAACATTGACTCAGGTGGCTGCGATAAGGCGCCCAGCTTCAAAGCGAAGATGCACGTGGGGAGCATCGTGGTTTTAAATAACATGTGATAGTGGTTGAAATTAACGGGGCCTCAACCCGTTCTATCACAGTATCTGATAACCCAATTGTCTCATCTCCCCCCCCCCACCACCCTTTCCCCAAGTGGCGACAGGAAGTCTGACGAAAGAAGGCTTATCTCACAGACAAGCCTAAATTCTATTTGCCTTCTTTATGATACCATGCAGATTGTCCAGAAGGCGCTGCAATAAGCCAATTGTCGTTAATGGAATCTCCCTCTTGATTTCCCACAATCCGCGGGATAAATAACATCGCCGTTCATCCCTCTATAGCAGTGTCCCAAACCAACTCGCGTAACGCGTAATCCTCACGTTGAACGAGAGTCGTTGCCCTAACGTATCGACTGTCAACGCGCCACCGAGATAACTTGGTCGCTGTCTCAAAGTGTTCCTGAAGTAAATCCCGCCCCGCAGAGTATGTGACTAGAAGAATACGCCCTGTTGTTCAACGTAGCTTGAGAAAGAAAAGGAACATCCGAATAATTACTGGAAGTTACTATTTGTTAGTGTCACATCCAGTTAGAAGTTAACTAACCGGAACTGCATTCAGCAGCCCTGAACCTGTCGTCTTATCCCTCCCTCTCCCCGAGAACTCGTGTTAACGCCACCCGAACCACCCCGTCTTGACCTGAGTAGTCCTCTCTCCAATCCATCACAATTAATGGTAATCTGTAAACCCATTGTCTCTCTATTCTTAAATTACCTATTAAATTAACAGTGATTGATACTTCCATTGAGTCATTATAAATCTAGACGCTTAACGTCAGTGTTTAATATTTAATCCTTAATTTTTCCCGTTTAACTATTGCTAATTATTATATTTGTGTAAAGTAAAGTTTATTTTTTGTACGTGTGTTTATTTATGGCTTTTCCCTTTTGACGTACCCTTGGCAAGCCTCTAATTAAGAATCCCTTTGGCTAATTTATTTAACCTGTATTATGCACTCTTAGAATTCAACAATCACAAACCTCCCCCCAGTAACCAGTGGGACTTTTAAAGTGAGAATCCTGGCTATGGCACAACCCGCATCTAACCAGCTTTCGCACGTTAAGTAGGATTTAAAGCCTACCTATATATATATATATATATATATATATATATATTTATATATATATATATATATATATATATATATTTATATATATATATATATATATATATATATATATATATATATATATATATATACGATCGTAGATTGAGTCATAGGGTCAATACCATCGACTTAACCAAAATCGGTGTGTCCAGATCAAGGACTAAAATAATTATTGGACCAGACTATGAGCAATTCTACGGCACTCATCGAAATATGAACTCAAAATCCGTGGCTATTGAACAAAATCCAGATCCGTGCTTCATATACTCGTATTTGCTATTTCTGTAGAATGGCTTTAAACGAGGCAAAGCCGCAATTCAGTGTTTAGTTTTCGGAATCTTGATCCACGACACAATCGAATTATTCGTTTTGTTACTGTATCGCTAACATGAATATTTATGTGCTCCACTTGTACTAAAGACACAGCCCCAAAGCTTGAGTGCCTATTCTATTCATTACCTTCCCTTGCCGGAAAGTAGAAGAGTAAATAAAAAAAAATGGTATAGAAAGCAGACAAAGGAAATTTGTTGGGAATAAACAACGACATTTAATAACGAACAGCACAGAACGACCCAATTAAAAGCCCCAACCTCCCTTCCAGGCATTGAAAAGGGATGAACTGACGAATGCAGATGGGCTATTATCAGGTAAATTATCTGTTACCCAAGGTATAAGAATAAGAAGATGATATGACAGAAAGGACATAAAAAGTGTAAAATCAAAGTATCAAGAATGAATGAAACCTATTTAATCTCAATCATGTTTAAGGCTCCCTTGGGTAGTGGTACCGGAAATGCTTTCCACCCTTTTTCCTACTAGGTGCGCCAATCTTTGTCCTGCATCACATAAAGGTGAGTTCATGAGAGCTATGGCTACAATAGACATAACAAAAGATTTCGTTATAGCACCCAAACATATTTTTTGACATCAAAGTTTACTCAAACCCCAAAATAAATGTTTAGCCTCCTTCTGGATAGATCGAATCAAAAGTAATGCACCACGAAACGCTACCATCAAAACATCACAAATATAGTTGAGTCCCGCAAGTATCTATCCCACCTTTACATTCATGACATGTCTCATTGGAATCCCATCCACACAGGTTTCACTTATGCTGAGAAGAGCTTTTGGTAGCCTAAAGGGATACGGTGTTATTCTACTAAAGGCGCTCTCTCTGGTTTGATCCAACAATTCGTGGAGGCAATGTGTTTATACCCTACAGTGGTGTCGGTAGATCTTACACTTCTTACCATACACCTGTAGGAATTGAATTATCCCACTATAGAAGTTTACACACCACTAAATACAAATTATAAGCTTTTGTGCTGTTTAAGGAGGAAAGAGGCATTGAATCCTTTAACTTTAGATTTACCTATGAATTATTTAAATATATACCTGTCTTAGTATTGAATGATATTTACAATACTTAAATATAATTATATCCCCGCAGCACAAGACGTATGGGAACAATGCCCGGCAATGGAAATTGATTATATAATCTAAAGCGTTTAGAATAGGAAAGGCGAACTAATGAAGTTGACAAGAACAAAATAAATAGAATTAATCAAATGGGATAAAGTAGGGATCAAATCGTGTACCCATATACGACCGAATGAAACAATGGAGTAGAAGGCCTTCCGAAAAACTTCCCTTCTTGTCCAACGACTAAGGAAAACTGAAGGGCTGACGGTTCGTTCGTCTTAACGAATCCTTGGGCAATTAATTTGTCGCAAAATTTTTCGACACACATAGCCAATTACAGCATACATCTGATGCGCAACGTCCTACCATAGGATCCTCGGACTCACTAGCGATTTTCATACTGTCTTTTATGTCTATTTTATTATGCAATCGGGTTCCGCCTTTGCCGAGATAGGATGGCAAACTGCTCTATTACCCATGCCTCCTCTACCTCACACCCACGCAGCTCGTGATCCCCGAGTGTCAAAAGATGGCCGCAACAGAAAAGAATACCACCCCTCACATTTTTATCATTCCTCATTATACTCTTCACACACTGGCAGCACACATCTTCGCATCAACTTACCAAACACCATAATCCCCTTAACTAGAACAACTTGAATGCTCGGCGTCACACTATATACAAGATAAATTGTCTACGACACAAAAGAAACACAACAAACAAAGATTACTTAAAAATATATAGCCTCAGAGCAACAGCTGGTGCCATAGTAGGAATCATCATCTACTTTGAACAGTATATACATCTGTCTTACAACTCAACCCTGTTTCTTATCCCCCACCTAAGTCAACACAAAGCAGATCACTCCTGTAAACATTTATACTGGAATTACATTTGTACCGATAATATAGCATATTTTCCTTTTCCTTCGGGCATGCGTTTTCTTCAAAGTACTATAAACCTAAGCCCCCATGGGATTAAATGCAAGACTCATGCTACTTTTGAAGGACCAGCGCAAAACTAAAAAACTTTGAAAATCTTGAAGGGGTCATATCGCCCAGTATCCATGCTACCATTACCAACCAACAATCAACACATCATGGTATTATCTGGATCTGAAATCTTCTCAAACGCTTTCACTGGATATCATAGTATAGAAACATCCCTTCCTACCACGTCAACGGATCAGCCTATTAAGGGTGCAGTGCGTTCATCACCAAAACCCAACCCACATAGACTGCACCGATCTGATCCTTCCAAACAGCTGCTGCCAATGCCATCAAAAAGTCAGAGCAACACATATTCACAACATGGCCAATAAAAGTAAAACTTAAAAAAGGAATTTTTTAAAGTGAAGTTCCTTTCAATATTTTGGAGTAATAAATTTTGGGTCTTTTATCCATTATTGTTTCGAATTAAGGGTCTATTTACCCCTATCTAATTTGTCAATTTTTCTCAATAAAATCCATTAATCCGCTTACATAAAATTGAGAATCCATTTTCAGCCAATATAACCTACTGCCATAAGAAGTAGATCGAAACTAAAATTTGTCCGACAAAATAGCTTAAGGTTGATATCAACTCATATATGAAACATTGTCGATTTCGGATTCGCTGGTCCTAAATGCCACTTTTTATTTATTTGATTTCCTATCTTGGTTCATTTACTTATATGATTACGATTGCGAAGTTTCCAATATGTATAAATTTAAGGAAAGAATTGAAATGCGACATTATCTTTTCCACTTTACTGACACAAAGCGCAAATTTGACTTTTATTTCAAGTTTTAGATTTAAAAGGAAATTTTAAAAAAACATTATTTGGTAACAAGAATCGCATATCGGAACTTTTAGCAATTTTTAAGTCATTCCTTAAACAAAATTCTAAAATTTAAGTTTTGAGGTTGCTATCCCCACCTGGATAAATCTCGGATAAACTAGAGGAAAATGACTATACAACTGAATATAATATAAAACCAAATATGGTTTTACAAGGAGCGCAAATATGAACTTTATGACTTTTTTTAAGATATTCCTTAAACATATTTCTAAAAATTGAATTCTAAGGTTACTACTATCATTCCGTGAACTATTTTTAGGGATTCAGCGAGCCAAAGATCTCTGAGTTTTAAAATAAAAATAAAGCCAAGAATAACTGGAAGAAATATAAAATAAAACTTAATAATAAGATTAAACCGAATATGGTTTTATAAGCCAACATTTTCGGTGAATATTTGTCGCTGCTAACCTATAACCAAGGTCAAATTTCTTCATTCTTGTATCCATATTTGAATATGTTTTTTATCTTAAGTTTGAATAATATTTATCTAAAAAGGTCAGAACTTTCTGTATTTCTACATTCAACGTTTGTCATAAATTTCCAAGACAAATCCAAGGTTTCTAAAATTGATGTACGATAACCTGTAGATATGAATTACGTAAGATTCTACGCAAAATAGTATTCATAAAACGAAATTTATTGGCAGCTAAGCAATTTACTAGGAATTTTGAAGCATCCATAATGATCCAAATTAGAGTTAAAATAAATTTCTACTGAATTATAAGAATTAAATTACACTATGAAACAAAATATTTGCAATTGCTTTGCATATTAAGAATTCTTTATCTTTTATTAATCAATTTTCTGCACTGGTTTCTAATTGTTTCCTAGGATATAATTTTAGCTTTCTTGAGTAGGACTAACGATCATGCAAAAATTCTCCTCAATACATTTTCTTACGTGCGTCGATATTATATTATGACAAAGCATATAACATATTAAATCGAGAAGTTTGTAGATTTTTTGGCATACGGAAAGAGTACATTAGAATTCTCATAGTTGAACAAAAAGAGCAAGGCCCCTAATATGCTATTTGGAAGCTGTTGATCTAGTCTAGAGGGATGGTTGAGAGATGCAAGAAGGCCAGATCTTTTGGAGAAGGCCAAAAAACCACCATCATGACTGATTTTTATGCATGATAAATTAAAGGAAGCAGAGCTCTTTAGTATACCATCACGATGATAATTTATCACTACCAAATCAACGAAAAATTATAATTAGGTAAACCTTTCAAAATATTCTAAATAATCTTTACTTTTAAGAAGAATATAATATTAATTTCACTCATGTTTTGGTTGAAATTGCTAAATATAGAATTTTTTCTAATACATAGGTAGAAGATGTAATAAATTATTCATCAGAAGATTTAGCAATCGTACAAACAATTAGTACGCATCTTCATTTTCGAATTCAAATTGAGTTGGGTGATTTGTACCGGAACTGAAATGATGAAATTAAAATTTACTTTGATACAAGATAGGATATGTGTTTCGGCAAAGATGTGTTGATTTGTTTACTAATATTTGATCCTCCGGAATGGCAATTGTTCATAGACAGCTCAACAAGAAGTCTAAAAGCAGTGTTGCTACACATTGGAAGCCAATGTACATCTTTGTCGCTTTCACAATTTTGTACATAGAAAAGACACACTCAATAATGTTCAAGAGATTTTTGACAAATTCAACTATGCTGAATTAATGTGGTGTGTTTTTGTGGACTTTAAGATGCTTGCTTTTATGCTTGGCTTGCAATGTGGATGCCCTTTAAGGTTTGTTTTACTTTGCTTTAAGTATAGAAGAGCTGATGATTGCCATTACCCTAAAGTTCAATGGCCTATGCGACATGAATTTCAGTTCGGGAGGTTAAATGTTATAAGACAGCCTATAATTGAGCCTACCAAAGTTTTATTACCACAATATGATATAAAATTGGGTTGATATAAAAGTTTATGAAGGCCCTAGATTTTGAAGGAGAATTCTTTAAAAAAAAATCCGGTTCAGGTTTTCAAAGATTTACAAAGCTAATAACAAGGGTAGTTAGTATATTCGTTGGACCACAAGTGAACGCAATGTTGAAGTTTGAGAAACTTGTAATGAAAGGGCCAAAATTCGAAAGAAAAGCAAGGTGTTCATTCATGGTCTAGTTTATTGACTATTAGTAAATTACAAAGATACAACCTAGAAGGAGCTGATATTAATATTATTGGAAGGTTCGAAGAGGAAACGAGTATCTACAGAGGAAAAGCTTAAAGCCATGATACAATCAGACATTGAAAATGATTCCGATAGCGTTCCAAATTATTTGCCAGAGAGTGATTTGGATTCAAACGAAGTCTTGGAAGACATACAAATTGCAGAGATAATGAAAATGATAATGGATATGAAGATAAAAATCAAGCTGAATATCCAGTATGGTCACAGTTTGCACAGAGAAATAACTGCTATGATTTTACGTGGAAAAGTGGAGTTCTTCTAGATTTGGATAGATCTATTACCCTATAGGATGTTTTCCAAATTATTGTTGATAATGAAATTTATACATGGAACAAATAGATATACTGAGCAGTCTACGAGCATCAAGGCATTACTCCTAACTCACGACAAAGGAAGTGGCCCCAACTACAAAAGAAAAAATAAAAAAGTTTATAAGTATTGTTTTTTAGATGGGTCTACTTAGAGCTGTTGAAATGAGACCCTATTGGCAACATTGGCAATTATATAAAATCATTGTTACGGAAAAAATGAGTATTAACAGGTTTAAGATGTTACTTAAGTGCCTTCATTTTGCTGATAACACAGAAGTTGCAGCCCTAGGTCGTTTGGGAAAAATTCAACCTCTTTTGGATATGCTGAGTCAAAGATTCCAGGCAGTATTTTTACCTAAAAAGAATGTAGTAATTGACGAAACCTGGATTCAGTAACTTGTACACAAGTCATTGAAACGAAACGTCGGAAACAATGTGCAAGCGCCAAATGTAATATACCAAACTTTTTATCTGGGTCCACTTTGTTCAATAAACATAGAAATTGTCCATTAGATTCAGTCAAGGTTGCTGACATGATGATTTGAAAAATATTGATGTCCAACACAAATGTCTGACGCAGTCCCAGATGAAATTGTAATGTCAGGCATATATGTCTGACGTGGTCGGTAATGTGTTAATGCTCCAGGGGAGATAAACAATTAATTTCTAATATTATGATTTATTACATAACATTGATATTATGCAAAACCAAAGTTTTATCCTTAGTCTCGTCTCAAATTGTGAGGATTACGATAAGTTTTGGCAGTTACCATGAATATTTTAGGATTAAATTAATGGATCAAGATGAAACATTTGATACTCATTCCTGTTACAAGACGTGTGTTGAAAATATGAGGAGATAGAGTATATGCAAAATCATTTCACTAGTTTTTGGTACACCTATGCAGTGGTGAGAAGGCAAAGTCCATGTGACAGATTTTTATTATTGCCTCACTGACTTAATCGGTAAGATTTAATTGTATATTTAATTATAATAATATCTTAATTTATCATTTTAATATATACAGTAGATCGTATGAGTATGTTTTGTCATTTCATTTCAGTAGTGAACAGGCAAACAACCAACATGTTGTTTATCCTGATCTTCCTTCTACCAGAGGACCAGCCGAGAGGTACCCATAACATCTTGACCTGTTAATCTGGATATTTTTATCAGTCATGAGATATATGCAGAAATTTATCATTATATATGCCTTTAAATTTAGAGTGAAAAACGAAGCGCTAAAAGAAAATACGAAATTCAACTTGCCCAAGAAAGTAAACATTATCCTAAGAAGATTTTCGATTAGGTATGCAATAGAAACGCGAAAGAGGCAACAATAAGACTTATCAAAAATTTGAATAACAAAGTAGTTTCGGATACGGAAAAGGTGGCCTATATATTAAATAACTTTTTTGCATCGCTATTTATAAAGGAAGACCTGCCTAATATATTATGAACGAACGGCGTGCTAAACTTTAACGAGAATGAACTTTTAAATGATATCGAATTATTTGAAGCAGAAATAGATTTTTATATAGGTAAGTTAAAATCCAGTAAATCTACAGGGCCTGATATAATCTATCTAGCGCATTAAAAGAAATTGAAACGCGTTAGTCGCACCGCTAACGAAATTTATTAACAAATCTTTAGAAGAAGATCTCGTGCCATTAGATTTTAAGATAGCGAATATATTTAACTCCTATTTTAAGAATGCAAAAAAGAAAGTTCTGACCAATTATCGTCCAATAAGTTCCAAATCCATCACATGTAAATTAATGCAATCCATCATTTGCAATAGGTTGATCGTTCATCTTTAAGCGCATAATCTCGTAAATAATAGTCAACACGGCTTTAAACAAAAACATTCATGTTTAAATAATAATTTAGAATTTTACGACAGCATTTTTAAAAGCTATGACGAAAGTAGATGTTTAGGCACAGTTTACTTAGACCTCTTTAATGCATTCGTCCCCGTTCATCAAATGCGATTACTAACTAAACTTTTCGCTCATGGAATTAGAGGAAATCTCCTACAATGGATAGAGTCGTGGCTAATAAAATGTAAGTAGAGAGTAGTTTTACACGGTAAATTTCGGAGGGTAAAAATCTACCTAGTGGCGTGCCCCAGGTGTATGTGTTAGGACCATTGTTGTTCCTTATTTATCTAAATGATATGGACACTTGGTACATTATCCAACTTTGCGGATAACACAAAATTTGGGGTAAAGTTTTAAATGATAAGCATAGCAAATTAATTCAGCACGATCTGAATAAAATTTTCGAATGGCTATAATAAGTGAAACATAAGATTCTATTCAGACAAGTGTATAAATTTTACGTAGGTCGAAATAACCCCAGTTTTAACTATGTAATAGGTGGTAAAAGTCTTATTTCCGTGGCAGAAGAAATAGATTTATGGGTCCTGGTTTTAAAAGATCTTAATGTAACAAAACAATGTTATGAACCTTGTAAGAAGGTGAATCGAATGCTTGTATGTATTGCGAGATGTTTTCGCTACAAACAACAAAATATAATCATACCTCTATATAAAATTTATTAAGGCCACACCTAAAATACGCGGTACAAGTTTGGTCACATTATAGACATTTAAACATAAAAAAATAAAAAATTCCACGACTGCAAACTAAACTAATTCCCTCGATTAGAAATAAGTCGCATATCGTAAAATTAAATATACTAAAACTAATAACTTAAATTAGGATTTTTTTTAAACTACCACCATAGTATCACACGTAACAACGGTTTTTAACTGAAAAAACGGAGGTTTTAAACGAACTTGGTAAAGAAAACTTCGCCTTATATCATCGGTAAATGGAACGCACTCCTCGCGGAGGTAGTAAACGTTAGTAGTTAATATAAATAGTTTTGAAAATATATACCGATATTTTATGACTAATAATTGTCGAGGTATGCCTGTGAAGACTCGCTCGGAGCAAGGGCACATACAAAACACAGGCAGATAAACGACCTGAGGCCGCCGTCTGCGATATGCTTTGGATTAATTAAAGGAGTCGAGGACCGCCTCCTTGATTTTTAGTGTGTTTACGATTGACCGGGATTCATTAATCTAATGGCTTGCCAGTTGCAGTAGGTCAAATGATATATAAAGATCAAGACCACAAAATATAATTTAATATATATAATAAAGTAGCCAATATATATATATATATATATATATATATATATATATATATATGTATATATATAGGAGGGGCAGTAAATGAGTTTTGCAAGTCGGATATAAGGAAACGAAATATGAAGATACGTGTTTTATTATTTTTCAATATAACTACCCTCCACTTCAATGCACTGGCGCCACTTGTCCCTGAGGCTTCGAATTCCCGACAACCATAAATCTCCCGACTGCTGTTCAATCCACACCTGGACGGCGAGCTGGACATCTTTATCGACCCGAACCGGCGTCCACGCAGTGCAGCCTTGAGCTGGCGGAATAAAAAGTAGTCGCTAGGGACCAGATCTGAACTGTAGGGGGGATGGTTGAGCTCCTGAAATCCGCACTCGCGCAGGGCAGCTTGTGCAACACTGGCCTTCTGGACTTTGACGACTTTAAAGTCGCTCATGGGGCGTGAGGTTTCTAGGGACCCAACGGCCAGAGAACTTGGTCTTAGCCAAATTGTCGTGGATGATGTTGATAACACTTCCATGTGATATTCAAAGTTCTTGCTCGATTTCTTCGACCTTCACCCATCGATTTTCGAGGATCCGCCTCTCTAAACGGGCCACATTGTCCTCATTGGTCACGTCTGATGGGCGTCCCTAAAGGGAGTCAACTTCAAGGGACTCACGACCATGGCGGAACTCCCTATTCCAGCGAGCAATGGTTGCATAGGAAGGGGCGGTGTAGGTGTACACTGCAACCATGCGTTCATGGATCTCCTTTGCATTTTCGCCTTCCTACTCAAAAATTTGATCACTGCGCGGTGTTTAACCTTCTCCATTGTTGAACAATTTGTGACGGCCGACCTGGGATCAGGAGCGTGCGGCTTCAGGTCCTGACTTGTCATAACTTATCCTAACACCCCCACATACAGCCATCCCCCTTCCTCTGTTTTGACTTACCGATTCGCAAAACTTATTGACCGCCCCTCGTATGTATATATATATATATATATATATATATATATATATATATATATATATATATATATATATATATATATATATATATATATATATATATATATATATATATATTTACATATTTATATATATATATATATATATATATATTTATAATAAAGAAGCCATGTTGGATATAGTAATTTTTAAATTTGACAGCAGAAGTGGCATTTTTTAGTTTCTTGATAACTTTCATTAATGATTATCCCTTAAAAGAGGGGATACCATAAATATCATTTTAAAACATTATTTATTTTTCGCCTGAAGCCCCTTTCAACCACATTGGTCATTTTCAGGGGCTATACTGATAAATTTAAAAAAATTTTACTCGATAAATACAAAATATTTGTAGATATTATAAAAGATTTTAATGAGTAAGATAGAAAAAATAAACTTGAGATCAAAATGAATTTTTTTAAAATTTAAAATGAAACTATTTTCAAGGAACATATGTTAGAAAAAATAACAGGAGAAAACAGCAAAACTAACCCATCTCTTTCTGAAACTTTAGTTAAATTGGCGTGGAATCAAGTATTATCTTGAACATATTTCTTCTTCCAAACGCTTCACTCCCTTTACAAATCTCTTTTTGAAAACTTTCCGGTGAAGAAACTTCATCCAACTTCTTTTCTTAGATAAAAATAAAAGAATTACACTTAAATTTCTGTCGAAAAAATATACATACTTTGCTGCTGGAGCCACGTAATTTACAGTATTTGCTAACAGTTTGCGCAGAACTAAATTTGGTTGCTACGTGGCTTTATTGCGGCAACTTATATATTGTTTAGTACATCGCTTGTTTGCGTCTTGGTCTTCCTAAAGGAGAAGAATAAGATGTCTTTTGGTTTCTTAAGTATAAGAATTACTGTATAACCTCTTAGGGTTAAGTTGTTATACAACCGAGGGCCTTGTATGCTTGGAATATATACTTATTTGTAAAATATCACTTGAGCAAAATAAAGAAACATTGCGATTAATACACAAACCTCGTTATAGACCGTCCTGAATTCCGAAAGAGGTCCAAATTAGCATAAGAACCTTAATATATATCTTTCACTTATTCGATTATTATAGACTAACATAAATAGAAATGATTGGACCAAATATTCACTAGAAATAGGTTATAAGCTTTTTCAAACTGAGCTATGCTATCTAGGCTATGAAATAGGAAGAGGCTAGCATAGTTATTAACTATGCAATGTTAGCTCTAGGAATAGGCTATAAGGTCAATTAAACTAAACTATTCTATCTATGCTATTAAATAGGAATAGGCTAACATAGTTATTAAATATGGAAGACTAGCTTTACTACTAACTGGGACTAGGTTTGCTAGTCCAGTAACTTGTACTATATTAACTAAGAAATTAATTACGAACAACCTTGCTAGGTTATTAACTAGAACTAGGCTACGTAGGATATTAATTATGACTAAGCTAGCTAGGTTATAATCTAGGCTTAATTTAGCTAAGATATTAACTAGGAATATAATAGCTAGGGTTATTAACTATGACTAGTATAGTTAATATATTAACTAGGAGTGGGCAAGCTAAGATATTAACAAAACTTAGGCTCGATTGGCGATTATCTAGAACTAGGGTAGCTATGATATTAACTTGGAGTAGGATAGCTATACCAGTAAATAAAACTAGGCTATCTATCACATTAACTAGGAGGGTAATGCTAGCTATAATATGAATGAGGACTATGCTAGAGGAGCTATTAATAAAGTATAGGGTAGCAGTGTTATAATTTATAACTGAACTAGAATGTTTTAATTAAAACTACTCTAAAAGGGCTATTAACACCGACTAGGTTAGAGAAGGCTGTTAGCTTACAATATTTTGACAGAGCTAGTAACTAGGACTCAGCTACCTGGGCTATCAAATAGGAATAAAATAGTCTGGGTATTAATAAAGGATAGGCTACAGGGTCCTGAATTATGTATAGGCAAACTTAGATTACACTAGCGTGTTATTAACGAACAAAAGACTAGCGTAGCTATTAATGAACAAAAGACTAGTGTAGCTATTCAATAAAAATATGTCATCACGTTCATCAAGAAGGATACTGGTAGCTCAGCTAATAAATAAAAATACGTTCGCTAGGCTATTAACAGAGCTTGTTAGACCATTAACTAGGAAGAGGATAGTAGACTCTATCTATGACTATTCTAACAATAAGATTAACTATCCCTAGGTCTGCTAGGCTATTTACTAAAACTATTCTAGCTAGGCTATTTACTAAAACTATTCTAGCTAGGCTATTAACTAGGACTAGGCTAACAGGTTACTAACGAGTAGTAGCCAGCAAGCTAGGATATTAACTATGACTAGGCTAGTAGAGTATTAAACAGAACCAGTATTGTAGTTCTATAAACTAAGACTAGGCTTGCTATGCTATTAACTATGATTAAGGTTGCTAGAATATTAAATATGTCTAGTAGATCTATTAAGTCAGACTTAGAGAACAAAGCTATTAACTACCAGAGAAGCAGGTTTATTAACTAGGTTTAGGCTATTAAGGCTACAAACTCTGATTAAGAATAAGATAGATGGCCATTGTCTAATACTAAGCTAGCATCGCTATTAACTAGTACTCAGCTAAATAAGCTATTAAATAAGACTAAGCTAGTTACGTTATCAGTTAGGAATAGCCTTTTACCTCTAATAACTAATTTTATGGTAGCTAGGCAATTTAATAGGGCAAAGGTAGATATGCTATTAACTAGGAATAAGGTTAACTAGTCTATTAAAAAGGACGAGACCAGCTTGTTGGCGGAAATAACTAAGCATCTCCAACATTGCTGTGGAGGACATCTAAGGATGGTCTAATATCCGGGCACCAACACTCTCCTTTGATTTCCTGATCCCAATGGCTGGATGAGAATCAGTGGTAGATGTCTTCAACTTAGTTTCACTAATTCAAGGGAAACAAATACAAATGCAGCCGATGTCGGGAAGTGCACAAAATAAACAATTTAGCGATGTCAGGAAATGCAGAAATAAACAATTTAGCGATGTCGGGAAATGCAGAAATAAACAATTTATCGATGTCGACAACTGCAGGAATAAACAATTTAGGTAGTCTAGAACTGAAAAATAAACAAAGAGCAACTTCATGAACTGCAGGAATTAACAATTTAGCGATGTCGGGAATGCAGCAATAAACAATATAGCGCTATCAAGAATTGCAGAAATAAACAATTTATTGATGGCATGAACTGAAGAAATAAACAATTAAGCGAGCTGGGTAACTGCAGAAATAAACAATTTAGCGATGTCGGGAAATGCAGCAATAAATAATTTAGCGAAGTCGAGAAATTAAAAAATAAATAAATAAATTAGCGATGTCGGGAACTGCAGAAATAAACAATTTAGCAAAGTCGACAACAGCAGGAATAAACTATGTAGCTAGTCTAGAACTGAAAAATATAAACAAATCTTGATGTGAACTGCAGAAATAAAGAATTTAGTTATGTCAGGAACTCAGAAATAAACAAATTAGCGATGTCGGGAACTAAAGAAATAAACAATTTAGCGATATTGGGAAATGCAGAAATAAACCATTTAGCAATGTCAGGAACTGCAGAAATAAACAATATAGCGGTGTCAAGAACAGCAGGAATAAACAATTTAGCTAGTCTAGAACTGAAAAATGAACAAAGAGCGATGTCGTGAACTGCAGAAATTAACAATTTAGCGATCTCGTAAACTGCAGAAATAAACAATTTAGCGATGTCGGGAAGCAGAAATAAACAATCCAGCGATGTCGACAACAACAGGAATAAACTATATAGCTAGTCTAGAACTGAAAAAATGAACAAATCTCGATGTTGTGAACTGCAGAAATAAAGATTTTAGTGATGTGAACTGCAGAAATAAACATTTTAGCGATGTGAATTGCAGAAATAAACCAGTTATCGATGTCGGGAACTTCAGAAAAAAAAAAATTAGCGATGTCGGGAACTGCAGAAATAAACAATTTAGTGAGGTCGGGAAATGCAGAAATAAACCATTAGCAATGTTGGGAACTGCAGAAATAAACAATATAGCGATGTCGAGAACAGCATGAATAAACAATTTAGCTAGTCTTGAACTGATAAAATAAACAAAGAGCGATTTCGTGAACTGCAGAAATTAACATTTAGCGATTTCGTGAACTGCAGAAATAAAAAATTTAGCGATGTCGGGAACTGCAGAAATATACAATTTAGCGATGTTGGGAACTGCAGAAATAAACCATTTAGTGATCTCTAGAACTTCAGAACTAAACAATAGGAATAAACAATTGAGCTAGTCTAGAACTAAAAAAATAAACAAATAGCGATGTCGTAAACTGCAGAAATTAACAATTTAGCGATGTCGTGAACTGCAAAAATATATAATTTAGCAATGTCGGGAACTGCAGAAATAAATAATTTTGCTTTGTCGGCAACTGCACAAATAAGACTCATTGATATTCGGCCACGCAAATATTATGTCGATATGGATGATTTGGTTTTGATGCCATTAATAAATATTTTATTTTTTTGCTTCTTTACTTTACTCAATTTTCAAAAGACTGAATGAAACCTTGAATTTTGTACTGGAATTTGGAAACCCAACCTTTCAACAATTCAAATTCAAATGGACTTTTGGGAAAATAAAAAAACTGCGAAATGGCAACAAATCAGAAAGAAGCAAACTGAAATCGAGATGTGCCCTCTTTATAATCTTCATTAGAATTTAATACAATGAAAGTGGGGAATTGAGGATATTTCCAAAAATATAGATGAATCACTCAGTTTTCTTGCACAGAACGTTGCACTTTAATTTTTATATGTGGTCGAGAAAAGAGAAAGTGCTATCTAACATATGTTGTGAAAGCTTCCAATAGTGAAAATCTGATGGTTCTTGAAAAGTTTTCAAGATTTATGACACCTGAAAAAGTTTTTAATCTTATGATGATGTTTTTATCAATAAACAAAATAGTGATTAACAAAATGTGCATTCAGCTGCATAGCGATGGAACGCAGACAAGTTTTCAGAGAGGGACAGTGGATAATTCCAGGAAACTTGAGCAGTAGCAAAAAGTAGGGGATGCGTACACTATAGGATTCACACAAAGTCCTCATCTGTGAAACGTCTGTCAATCGCTTAGAAATCTCGCATCAAGCGTTTAAAAAGTATTTAAATTATTTTATTACTCCCCAAACAATGGGATCTTTATGGATCTTCACCCTCCCTCCAAATTATTTAGTGTTGGTAATCCAACTCTCCTTTTCTTCTGCTACCACTCTTTAGAATAAAATTCATCGCTACTGTTTTGCCCTACCATGATTCTAACAGGATCCGCAAGGTGTTAGAGTCGTTATTATTCCGCCTTCTGCACAACAAAAGTGACTTAAATATCTTGCAATAATTATCATGTCCTTTGGTGTCAAAATCTCGTCAAGAAAATGTAAGAGATTGGAACTTCCTCCTGCTGTCTCAGTACGTTGATTGCAACCTGAATGCCAATATTACATATTGTAGATGTATGTAAGAGAGTAGTTTTATATATATAATTTTTAATTCTTTTCTTCTGCGACGTTATAGGAACCGGGTCGTTGTTCACTGCACCAAAGACTTCTTTCAAAGGCGACCATCGCCAGCTAGAGAGGAATAGGCATTCATTTTTTCTCCACAATAACCGGTGAATAACCCCAATATGGTCATAATTAATATAGTTACTTCAGATATTGGCATCTTTTAGTGGCTAATTGGTTTCGAGTGTTTGTATTAACTGTTTTTAATGTGTTTTTAAAGTAATTAATATGCAGCTAAATTATGGACTAATTTCTTTCATTAAAACAAAGTATATGTGAAGTGCTCTGGCATACAATTATATTTATATTTTTTTTTCAACATTTTGCAAATATACTCGCTATAAGTCATCAAGACATTTACCGTCAGTCTTGAAAATGTCAAACGTTGCCGCATCTAACCCAGATAGTGAAAAAGTCTCCACTTTCACATCGTGGTAACTTCACCCGCTATTAAGCCATTCCTTTCCCGCCTTTTGGATGAGAGCTGAGACTTTTAGAGTTTTAGCAGCCAAGGTGTGAACTTTAGCTGATACAGTTGAGCCGGAGAGACGACTTTTTCTAACGAAAATTTCCTCGATCTCAAGTCTATAGCTTGTATATGATGCCAAATAGAGAGATCATTTAGAATTCATAAACTCTTAGATGCTCCGGAGAAGTGGGAGCATTGGTAAGCGGAGTGAAGCGTATATTATTTTAGTGTTCCATGTTATATGTAACTAAACACCAACACAGTTTTTTTTTTAAATATGTTCCCTTCTCTTCTTTATTTAATTTTTCCTTTTTTCATGATCTCGTGAAGAGCATAAGTATGAAAACCTGAATCAAAAACAGGTGCGATAGAAGTGAAGGGATTTCACTTCGATAATAATGTTTACTTGGACTGCTTTGCCTCGACTACCTTTTTCTTCAAGGTTCATTGGCGTAAATATAGTAAGAGCCGACACGACTTCTAGGAAAGGGCAGAAACATACGAAAAGGTAGGGTTGATGAGGTCATGCACGTTAAATAGCATAGGAAAGGGTTATTATCCTTGTAGGAATGAACAACCATGGAAAATGGGGTAAGAACGCTCCTCAGGACATAGCGGGGAAAAATTGCATGACCTCTAATCCTCTTTCGAGGAAAGATCAAAAAAGGGGCCAAAGCTCCCCCAAAATTTCAAATATAAAAAAACAATATTAAAGATAGGAACTTGGAAGAATCCAACCTCGCTATAGAGGTAAAAATAAACCTGGGAAAGATAGTCGTTGCCACGGGATACGAAACCCCAAGACGTGACTATTTGACGAACCACACTATCACGCGTGTACTCGGGTGAAGAGTCCCTTTGATATTTATAGGGGACCTGAAGGCAAGATGTGCCGATTCTGGGTATACCTGAAGTAACAGTATAGGCAGATGCTTGAATACTCTCCTGGATAGTAACATTTCCCGGAGAGTGGGCCCCGACTTTCCGAACTTCATCACGTAAAGATGCGCCACCAAGCCGGACATCTGCTTGGCCAAATTCCATATTCCCTTTAATTATCACATGAGCCTTGAAGTTAAACCTAATAGCGAACATATAAGGATTGATATTTATATCAACGTTAACTCTATATTGATACTATCACATACAGGGAAGAATTACGGCCGGGCAAATTGGGATAATTACGAGCGAATACTAAGAAATTACATCTCAGTGAACCTCGGCGAAGCGACGCTCGATAAAATAGGCGAAGAAATGGAGCGGCTAGAGACCCAGATGATTGAGCCTTACAGAGGGTCGATTCCCAAAAGTACATGCAAAACGATCTCTGCATAAAAATAGACCGATCGTATGAAAGGCTTACACCGTGAACTGAAAGGTTCGTATCAGGTTAGCATTCACACAGGTACATCCCGTGATACAATGTACCGTATGAGAGAAATGAAGGAAGAACTAAAAATTCTATTTTAAGAACAACAATATGAGAAATTGAATGAAACTATCGAAGAACTAGTTAACGAATTATCACCTAAAGAATTCTGGGTGAAAATCAAGAGAATAAGAGTAAAGTTCCAGAAAAAAAAAATGGAATTAGAAGATGACCAAGGCGAAATTAAATCAGATAAAAATGAAATGGGGCAATTCTCAGGCAATACTGGGAACATATTTTTACAATCAGTGAAGAAGAAAATAAAGACTTCGACCTTGATTTTGAAAAGCAGATTATAGACGAGCTGAACAAGGTCATTGACAGGACGCAACTTAACCACAAAGGGGATTGGGGAGAAGTAGGAGAAGAAAAAGTAACGCTAGAAGAACTAGAGAACGCGCTTCACTCCTTTAAGCAAAGAGCTCCACGACGGTCAGGTTTGATAAAGTTAAACACCGAAATGCGCGTGGTAAGGTTTCCTTAACATCTTTAATGTCTGCTTATTTTTAGGCTACTTTCTCGACGCATATATGTAAAGTGGCAAAAATGATTTTTATTGCCAAACCTGGAAAGCCAACGACGAGGAAGGAGAGTTATCGTCCAATATAACTTCTGGAAATTGGGGGGAAACTCTTCGAGAAAATCCTGAACAGAAGACTCGTCAAGCATTTGTAGTTCTTATTGGCTCTAAAATGAAGAGCAATACGGCTTTAGAAAGAAGAAAAGCACCGAAATGGCAATAAATGTCGTCACAGAAAAGATTGTTCAAGCGAAGAAAAACGGGAGCTATATCAACATAGTATGCATTCGAAAATAAGGCTAAGGGGGATGCAATACAAGATCCTCTAGCTGGGTTTGAGTACAAAGCTTAAAAAAATACTCTGTGATTATGTCATGGAGAGCTCGGCCTACATCAGTGTAGGGCGCAAGGACGGTCCCACCTTTAATCTACACGCAGGATTGCCTTAAGGCGAGTGACTGAGTCCTACCTTATACTCGATATATACTTCCGACATCCCAGAGCCAAGCTACCCCACTAGCCAAAACATCCAGTTTGCCGATGACATAAGTCAACTCATATTTAGTGTATATTGAAAAGCGCCTTGGCAAGCTCGAATGACTGCCGAGGAAATAAGAAATTCAACGTATATGATTCAAAATGGAAAATCCGAACTAATGGCGACCAATTCAAGATCGTTCCACTAAAAGAAGAAAAACAGAAGATATGAGACTGCGGGATACGCGTTATCCCTACACGAACGAGTGCAATGTACTCGAAATGAAGTTCCCTTCTAACAGATACAGGAATCACGTCAAAGAACGGATCCAAAAAGCATCTTCGGCAATCATAACCTTCTATAGCTTCTGAAACCTCAGCCAAATGAATAAAAAGAAACTATAACTGACGCTAGTCAGACACACCCTCATCTATCCCTCAGCATCTCTGTTCGGTGTCTAAAGAGCAGAAAAAGAGGAAATGCACAAGATATAAAACAAGTGTATGTACATCATCACCAATACACGAAAGAGGGATAGGAGGAAGCAAGTAGATCTGCACAGTGCGGTAAATATCGAACGGCTCAATACGAACTTAAAAGAAAGAGCGTCAGATATGAAAGAGGAAATGACAATAAATAGCACTGATAAATTTATGGCATTCATCGCAGAAAACCATCGAGGTATAAGTCGCGCGAGATTCCCAAGCAGCGTCAGCAAGCTTGGAGCCCTAATCGTCACATTTTTTGCATATAAAATAATATCGACCGAAAACGACGATGAAAAGCAACCGATTACAAAGAGCTAAATCAATTTTACCTCAAAACCAAAGAAACCACAACTACCTAGTGATGACAATGAGGAAAAGAATGGAAAAATAAGTAAGCCCGAACCACAGAATACAAAAAACACGAATACAAAAAACCAACGACTAATATAACAAAAGCATTTCCAAAAATCAAATAAGACCCTAAGACTTCCTTATTTTCACTGCTATTCACAAACCCCACTATTCTAGTTCACTACTATATCTCACACTCACATACTCACTCACCACTCCCCCATGATAATAATAATAATACTAATAATAATAATCAAACTTACGTTTCCCCGACGAGGCACAAGAAGAAAATAATGAAGAAACAACAGAAAAAGTAGAATCGACAGAAAAAGAATCTGCTGATTATGTAAACTTCAAGAATAGTCCAAATATGAGAAGAAAAAATAGATAAAAGAAATAGAAAACTGCAGAAATAGAAGACGAAAAAGAAACCAATAATACCGAAGAAGATAGCAATGAAGAAGAAATTACGAAGTACAAGGAGAGTCCAGAAAAGGAAAGACAAGGTGGAGAGAAGTTTAAAGTAGAAACCACAGAAACCAAAGAAGAGGAAGTGTCGAAGTACCTTGGAGTTCTACACATGGAGGAGAGTTACATCCAGGTTTAGGACGTCGACATCCAGGTCCTTGGGACTCAACCCCATAAACCACTAAAAGGAGACCAGACAAACCTGATCCATTAATGCCGAGATGTAAGTATAAGTGGAACGTCGATGGACCATAGCCACGGGTGGAGATCGCAAAACTGCTGGCCATCCATTTCAGCGTTACCTGAGCCATGTGTCGTGGTGCTAAGTCTTGTTGAAACACATCTTGGAGCTCAAAATCCTCAGAAACTTAGTAGACGAAGGATCTTGAGACTTTTAAAGATCACGCTATTTCTAAATTGCTATGTTCAGCCATTATAACCACGATAACTGCGTGCCTCTTAATTTCTTGTGTAATCATAGGGTCTGCCATTGATAATTGTGAAATATGGAAAATATAAATTAAAATAATAAACTGCTATATTAAAAATAACATATGTCCTCAATTTATTACGCACCCTATATATATATATATATATATATATATATAGATAGATAATGAAAAAACTCACGAAGTAGCCCCAAATCCTCTATTTTCGTATTGTATAGTACCGTTATATTGATGATATTATATGCCTGTATCCTTCGTCAAAAGATATTCACAATTTTCTATGTAATCTTAATTCTTTAGTCCATTTTATTAAATTTACACTTAAAATTGAGGAAAATGGGACTCTTCCTTTTCGTGACCTTTTGATACATAGGACCCCGTCAGTTTTTAAATTCTCTGTTTATCGCAAACCGTCTAACTCCAGTTCATATATTCACCTTTATTCTTATCAGAGTGTTAAAATTAAGCGGTCTGTATTCACTTCTGTTTTTGCTCGCATTACGCCTTGATAGTCCTCAATTTTAGTACATGGAATTGTCCAATATCTTTGAAATAGGTAAGAAACTTTGTTACCGTCGTCAATTTTTTGCATACTTCATTAAACTTTACAAAGAGAACTTTTTATAGAACTGATAACCAACCGGTTTTCAATTACAAAAATTGTCTTATCTTGTCATATTTGATCTATTTTTTTGTCTCACCCGTATTTTTAAGCAACTTAATATCTCTGTAAATCTTAGATATGAATCTACTTTATATAAAATGTTAGTCCACAATAATAGCAGGAAAAAAGTCGGAGTATATTCTATAGAATGTTATATTTGCAATTGAACTTACTTCGGGCAAACTAGGAAATATTTATCTACTACAATTCACCAACATAAGTATAATATTAGAAGAGGTGAAATATGCAGCGCTTTATTTTTACATTTATGTGAAACTAACCACTAGATTGACTGGAATTCTGCAAAATTCCATAATCACTCCGCTGATTTCACAAAAAGAAATATTATCGAGTGTTCCTTAATTGGCATCTTACCCAATATAAACTTTTTCCCTGGCTTATTTAAAGTTGACCCTCTTTTAAAAAACCTGGAGTAAATGAAATACCTTATAATGCGACATGTTGTCTCTCTTTATTAATGTAATATCATTTGCATTGCCTCCCCCACCACGTGTCTTTGTTGTACCTGTGAATTAACTCTTAGCCCTAAATATTTTACGCTGTAATGATAATACTTTAAAATATTTTTTTGCACACCATATTTCATTGATATACATGGCGTTCTTGGGTGTATATCGTTTTAAGGATTCACATCTCTGTTATTAGTTGCCTATTGTTCTTTTTCCTGGTTTTTTTCTATCTTGATTTGGGTTTCTTCCATCGGTTTGTACTATGCCATGGGCGTTCGTTCCCTTCGTTTCTTTGTACTCTATATAAGGTTGTCTTCTCTATTCTCAGGCTATTCCTTGAAATCGAACTTGCAAATATTGTTCAAAAGTGCTTGGATTCATCTTTTCATTTTCCTGTGGGTTAATTTTCATATATATATATATATATATATATATATATGAATGCAATGTCCTGCAGGCAAAATGAAAAGGTGCTTCCAAATACTTTCGAACTTTAATTAATTCCTTATCAGGGATAACTGAAAATGAACTGAATATATTTCGAAAGTACTTGGATCACCTTTTTATTTTTCCGGCGGGACATTGCATTCATTGCAAACCGCACGTGCTGCTTTGTGAGAAATACATTTGTATATATATATATATATATATATATATATATATATATAGAGAGAGAGAGAGAGAGAGAGAGAGAGAGAGATATATGTTTACAGTTACTTTTGTGTAAATTTATTTAATTAAATACATAACGTTATCGATTTTAAATCTCTCATACATAAACGGCCCCCGACTACATCAGAATATAAATAGCCAAGCCAACAAATTATTTAAGTTTTTCAAGTAAATAAATTATCGCGTTTTTGCATGTTTTGATCACAATAGCAATAATCGATTAATATAGAAAATTGATCGATTAAAAAAATATAAAATATATCTTCATCGACAGGTGGAAATGGCAAGAAGTGAGCCAACAAGCAGAGTTAAAGGAAAAATGCAAGAGAAGAATTCCCAAAGGAAAAACGCTGCTGCTAAAGATTTCGAGAATCATGGAACGCGAAGAGAAGACCGAAGGGCGTTGTTCGGCCCCTCAGTCTCAGGTGCTCAAAACACCGATGAAACTTAACAAGGGAAATAATTTCGCGTCTTCACTTTAGACTGAAGGTTAATTAGTAATTTCTTTATCCCTCTCTCTCGACCTCACCCTTCACTCGTTTGCAATTAAATAAAAATAACTTAATTCATTTTAAAGGTGATTCTTTTTTGCCCCCCCCCTCCACAATGGAACGAAATGCAGAAGGTGAAGTGAAATTTATATATATATGAGGGTTGAGATGGATTTAATTTAACAACTTATGCTTATGTCACTGCCCTCCTCCGCTATTCCTCGAATAACCCTCTCCTCTTTTTCCTGAACCATGTCTAAGTTTCGATTCCAAGTTAATCTTAAATGGCGGATCGTAATCAAAGTGGATCTGATTTTGAAAGATTTCCTTATTTATTAACCACCGACTTTACCTAATTAAGAATAAAGAAATGGCTTTAAGTTGTCGTGGTTTTTGAACTGGTTTTCACGTTTATGTGATTTCCAAATGACTTCTTTACTGCATATCTATTCAACACTATTTGAATAAGAAATTATTTTATTAGGATGCAACACATAAAAAATACTTTTACTGAAAGAAAAGAAAATTTGTTGAATTAAAAGAACATCGCATTTACTTCATTTGTCTTTTTGTCAGACTGATTTTAAACCTACATCTTCTTCTCATTGCTGGCCTTTACTTTGCTGTAATGTTTCGACTATCGCTTGTTAAGTCATACACTTTTATTCCATATAAAAAGTCTGTTTGTTGGATTAAACTTCGAGAAGAAAGAGTTCATAACTAACTCCCATAATTTTGAAAAGTACTCTTAGCGTTATGAGCGCTAAATCCAGTCAAAATGAGGCATTTGTGTTGAGTGCGTTTGCCTCAATCGCAAATTAGGGTCCATTAAAACTGAACTTCTTGCGATCTTATTGAAATTAAAGTGATTTCACTCTAAACCAAGATTTTTTAAATAGCAAACAATATTAAGTCGGGATACAAGTGTATCTCTACTAATTTTGAGATTTATGCAATTTTGAAGTCTTCCAACGTCTGCTTTTTCTCATAAAATTTCTTAAAAGTCCCAGAAAGCGCATAAGCCTTGAGTTTGTTAATATTTTGACCTTGTTATGAAGACTGCTCATAGAGGATTAAAATGCAACTCTCCAACCACAGCTTTATATTTTTTATTAATCGAATTATATCTTTTCTCATTTCAACAACTTACTAAATTTTTCCTTCATATTCTTCACTATCCCTCTCTTTCAATATTTATTCTTACAGAAATAAAAGATAAATATGATGTTTACCAAGTTTCATTTTACCTCTCACTTAAGACGCTCAAACTGACTCCTGAGTCTGTAAATCGTTTATTGAGTCAATTGTAAACTACTTAATTTCGAATAGTTCGGAAGCCATCAAAGAATCTTGCTTCTCACCAGAGTGAATAGAAAAGATTTAAGTCGTCGGAATTGTATGTGGATGAATTAGAGAAAGTTTGAAGCGAAACGTATTAACATCGATGCCCCGAAACTTTCCCCCGTGATGGAACATTAAAAGATCCATGCTATGAAAAAGTAAAAAATTGACTTAGTTTTGTTATAGAGAGATAAAGCTCTGAAAATGCAGTTCTCTGCTTCTATCGGATGTCTGCCCTTCTGAGCAGCACTTTTATCATATCCTGATCACATCCTTCATTAAACTAGTATGAATTATTTGGGAACTTGGATTTAATGTAATATGAGGGATTTACTAACTTAAAGTTATAAGCGGAAGTTATTTAGTATGAAGGATTCTCTAAAAGAGGAAAACTTTAAAAGATTTTTACTGGTTTGGGTAACTCTAAGGTGTGATTGTTAGTAGAATAGTTAGCAAATTGTTGAAAAGTCAATTATAATTATTTTTAGTTGTTAACTCTTTAAATAAATCGTCATTTTGCTATAAATTATGTGAAAAAACGTTCGTCAACGACACTTTCTTCTTCAGAGAAATTTACCTCGAATTTCTTAAATTCTAATAACCGGGTGTGAGGTTTGATTCCTGAATTGAGTGAACACAGACAATTCTACTGAGATATTGGAGGAAAAAGGCATTTTGATCCAGAATCTCTTCGTTTAATTGTTGTAGAGAATTCTCATAATTTTAATGAGTAATGCAAAGGTGTTTGACTATATAAAATGGATAATCTCGCCAAAAAACTTAAGGTACGCTAATTTAGCGGAATCAAATTTGTAAGTTTTCGAGCAAACAAATTTGTGAACTTTTCAGAATAAATTGTGAAAGTTTGACTTATCATTGGTGTTTGAGAAATAATTGTAAGAAAGAGAGGGCGGTGCCAGTTCGAAAGAATTATTTAAACAAGACAATATTGCTTTGAGATCCGAGTTATGATCGTGGAATGAGTTAAAGGAGGAAGGAGAGGAGACCTTTGGTTTCCTCGAAAGAGAAATAATTTGGGTGTTGAAATCGGATATGGAGTCGATGTATAAAAATAACTCGGTATCTAAAGTAGGATCATGATCGCAAGCATAAATGGGAAATCTTTGAAAATTATTTCATCAATTCTATGTATAAAGTTAAAAAGAGATTTGTGAGGATTAAATTTCCTTTATTCATCCTCCTCAGGGATGTATTCTGAGTTTAGTTCCATGCTGATTTTTTGTCATTTTCCTTTAACTCAATTTTTTACCAAAAGATCGAAATCTGAGAGTGACGAGCTATTATCGCACGCTATTTTGACAGAAATGCTTAGAAAATCAGATGAGTCTCAACGTCGAGGTAGAGAAAAAGGAAATGACGCGACGAAATCCACTCCAAACCAAAATCAATTTATCGTTGAATATATAGAAATAATGATCGCAAATATGTCTTTTTAACTTTTTTAGTTCATATTCCTTTGTTTGAAAGGAAGAACCAGTGTATTATGTTATTAAAAACGTTAATGGAAGAAAATATAAATAAAGGAAAGGCAAGTTCACTAAATAAATTAAAAAATTCACTAAGACGATAGTTAGCATTAGATTTAATCTCATTGATTTAGTTAGTAATATTAAAAAATGTGATGCTTGAATAAAGAAATCACGTCGTGTCTCTCTCGTATAAGAAAGTAAAAAAGATCTTGCCTTTAATAAATTTGAGTATAAGACTAATAAGCAAAAGGGTTTTCAACCACACTCACGGACGAACAAACTTAGGAGGAAGAGTTGTTAACCTTTAGCGCACATGGTCCTTAAGTGGTTGTGCGTGGTAAATATATAAAACACACTCAATTTATTAAGTTAGTAGTTAATTTTGCATTAGATCTGCGTAGCTCTGTTTTTTGGTACCATTGGATAAGAGCTGACTCAGGCTCAAAGTGGTTTGCCACCTCACTATAGGTTGTTTTCTGTGAGGAGGTGTTTTATCTGATATTGGCTTGGCATTATTTTACTACACTATTTTATCGATATATGAGGGATGAAGCCATAAAAAATTATTAGAGGGAGTGATGAAGAAATATTAGTTTCTGATGAAAGTGAAAGCAAACTAACCGTAGGAAATGTTAAAGCCTGTAATTTAGAGATGAACACAGATAAAGTGTTGTGGAGAGTGATGATGATATTTCTGGTGTACATAAATCCTTTGATAGGGATAATTTTTATTCTTTACATCGAAATAAATAATTCCTCGCCTAATTTTAATCATTTAGCTTAAATAAATTAATATAATTATAGTATAACACAGAGTGATAGAATTTCCTAAGGGGGTCGCGCCCCGCTTCTATCACATATTGAAACCCATGCTTCCCACATGCATCCTGCGAGAAAAGAGTAGCATGGCGTCCTTATAGCCCAACTTTCCCGAGTATTATCTTCCCCCGCTCCAAGTTTAATCAAGGAGTTTCAATTCCCTGTTTTCCCCTACCCCGAGGGGCTTGCTCCGGCTATTTATGCGATAGATTTTCGCGTTTGAATCAGATCGAGGTACCTTTGTCAGGCATCACGCTGATCTGGTCTCTCTTGTGCACCTAGGAACTCTCTACCCTGAGAAACTCTTTATTGTCCAGAAACGACAATATCCTTCAGTGCCAAGGTTCGTGCCTCTCGAGACGCTAAACTCAACAGGGCTCCCCTGTTGTTCAATTGTTCAGAAGAGAACAACTTTAGAACAGTTATTGTTCGTCGAGCCCATTTGACCAGAAATGGTTCTTGCTCCCCTGATATCACGTCAGTGATAATGTAAAATTGTTCAGAAGAGAACAACTTTAGAACAGTCATTGTTCTTCGAACCCGTTCGACAAGAAACAGTTCTTGCTCCCGTGATATCACGTGAGTGGTAAGTTAATTCACTTTTTAGATCCCGATTAACTTCGCCAGGTATCACGCTAATCTGGTCTTCCTTGTGCACCTAAGAACTCTACCTCAAGAACCCCCTCATTGTCCAAAAGAGGACAATATCTTAGAGTGCCAAGATTCGTCCTCCTCGAGACGCTAAGTCAACAAGGCCCACCCTGTTGTTAAATTGTTCAGAAGAAAACAACTTTAGAACAGTCATTGTTTTTTGAGCCTGTTCGACAAGAAACGGTTCTCGCTTCCCTGATATCACGTCAGTGGTAATTTAATTCCCCTCTTTTAACGTTCTTCAAGAGAACGCTTGGTTACACCAAAAACTTCAATTGTTTATCTAGAACATCTCCAATATCCTGTCTCAAGGATCGCTCGTACTTCTGAGCCCCACTTCACTCATACTCCTCGAAGTCTGTCCTTCCCTTCTTGTTAAGGACAACCCCACTAAAAACCCCTCCTCCTGGAAAGGAAATCGCCAGTCGCACCAAAGCTCTTCCTTCAAATTGCCTTCATCTGCACGATGACCTTATAAATACGTAAGCTACGAATTGCATTTAACTATTTAACTTTGTGCCAACGTAACTCCATGCTTTAACTCAGATTTAGCCAACCCTTTCCCTTCTTGTTTGATTTGTCATTTTAAATCCCTCCAAATCTTAATTCAATGCTTAGTCAAATTTCTCCCATGACCTTTTTTATTTCATGTGTTTCTCCCATTTTAATCCCCGGTCAAGTAAATATTTTCCATGTGTTGTTTCTTAGATTAATTAATACAATTCCTTTTATTAATGCTTGCAATATTATTGATCCTTGGGTTCCTTTCCACTTCTTAAGTATATTGAAGAAAATAAGCCCTCTCCAGGCATATTTATTAAGGTAGAGCTATACTCGGCCATCTAATTAAACCCCACACTCGAATATAGAATAATCCCCACAAAGAATAGATATATAGTATATCGTCAGGAGCCTTTTCTACGACACAGAAAATGACAAAGAAATAGAAGTGCAAAATCTTTACCCCACGCCACCATATTTGTATATTTTGCCTACGCCACTATCTCCAGATTTAGAAACATAAAAATATTTTATAAAATCTTATCAATGAATATAAGTATTTAGATATACAAATAATTTGTCCCTTAAAATTGATTATAATTCATTCAGATTTTACACCAGTTTCGGGATTATTGTTGGCATTACTGTATGTTCAGTTTTCAGTATTGCGTGAGTAATTTTAAAGGAAAAATATTTTAGGTTTCGCCTATTATTCATTCACAGACTTTTCGGTAAGTAATGCATATATTTGATTGATATTTTTGTATTAGGTAAATAAATTTCATAACTCTTCTATGAAATAAAAAATCTTTGAAAATAACCTTATTTTGATTAATAGGACCTATAAGTTTGGTCCTGAAATAGAGAGCATGTGGTTGTGCTGCCATTTTTTTCCATTTACTTTGGATACTCAGTGAAATAAAAAAATGGGGTTGCAAGGACAACCTTTACCATTTTTATCACGTTTTCAATGGATAAAAATAAAATTATTTCCTTATTTGTTATATGTATATATATATATATATACATTCAATTATTAATTTATTTTTTTAGATACTCCATGGCTTGCACCGTTCCAAGAAATTCATTATTTTCAGTTCGTGAAGCTTTAGGACATGCATCCCATATGATGAACAATTAATCGATATAGTTGAAATTCCCCCCACCAATAGGTGAACTAAAGGATGAGGAAGACTTTGATGATGAGATTTTAGGTGATGAAGTAATGAACTTCATTGTTTTCACTTGGAAGAAGAACAAATAACAGATACAAACAGCATAAGAAAGAAACCTCAAAGCTTTCTTCCCCAACGACTGATGGGTCAAATAAAAGCATGAAACAATATGAGATAAAGTAATTGGAAAAAATCCAGTTGAAATTTTTAACTATCTCTTAATGATGATTTAGTAGTTAAAATCTCCAGAGAATTAGTCATTTATTTATTAGAGAAAAATATGCATGATTATAAATAGTAAACAAACTGTTGGAAAAAATATTTTGGAACCCTTTTATCCGGGTACCACAGACTAGCAGGTGAAGGACCATATTAAATTACCGATAAGGAGTTATAAAGTCAGATTATTAAAAAGAAGATGCCAATAAATAGATTCCTAGGCATTAAAAGGTTTTTTAATTTTGTTAACCACGAAAATGCAGAAAGCAACAAAGATGATCAAGCATTTAAATTGAGACCAATAAATGATGCTTTAAATGAGAAGTTAAAACAGTTTGGTCAAAGGAATTAACAATAGATGATCAGATCGTAAGATAGTACGAAAGAAATACCCTGAAACAATTCATAAGAGGGAAGCAAATAAGATTCGGTTTCAAACACTGGATGCTGTGTTGTTCAATTACTGACTATTGTTCATAAGCTGACCTATATCAAAGAAAACAAATAAAATCCACATCAAATACCAAGACGAACCAGCGCCTAGGTACAAAAGTGGTCTTATTTATGATCAATCATGATCCAAATCATCATGAAATTTATGTTTAACTTTTTTCTTATCTCTTTACCTGTTTGCGAAAATTATTTTTTTTAAGCAGAATTAAAGGTATCAAACATACATCCAAATGTTTCGGAAAGATAAGTTCTTAAAGGGGGAAGATCGTGGTTCATATGACTACAGATTTGAAAATAACTATATTACATTGAAGTATTTTAACAATAGAACGCCATCTTTAATCTGTTACTCTAGTTGGAAATACTAAAAGATGGTCAACCATATATATATATATATATATATGTGAGGAATAGATCATTTAGACTGGCTTATTTTAAAATATCGCATTTTTATTAAATCTAAGAAATGGTACTTGTACTTCCCTTTTTGGAAAAATTTGCTGGATAATGCAATTGGTAATTCTTCGATCATACATGGTTTAGTAACTATAAATAGTTTAAAATCATTAGACTTCAAGAGGTCAGTTAAAAGTGCTCTTTTCCATCTATCTTCAGATTCTGATCCCCCCAAATTCTGGAGAACCAAAGATACATTTTGCAAAAGTAATACCAAATATTATGATTTCTGCTAAAGGACATATTTTTGATCAAACTGAGGGATGGGAGCAAAGGAAATGTTGTGTTTGTAAAGAAAAAGGTTTCAAAAGAATGGTAATCATTTAATGTTGGACTAAATTTGAGTGAATATTTCAATAAATGGCATTCGAAGAAACCTTTTTGACTTTGAAAAAACAAGGAATAAGGAATTTTTTCATTCATAGTAGGCAGTTTATTTTGAATTAATAGATAAGTTTTTCTTTCATTTTCTTTTTTAAAAGCTAGCATTTATTGGAAAAACTTACTTAAAGAGAACTGCTTCATTTACCCATATCTAAATTTTTATTAAAATTGTACAAGAATTCTTTTTTAAGTTCTTAGGAAATATCAACAAAATCAAAGCTGATGATCTCTCTGTGACTTTTGAAACATTTTATGGGAACAAGTACGCGTTTGAAGGTGTCAAATTATCAGAAATCTTCAAATTAGTATAGCTACACTTGTATCTTGACATAATATTGTTTGATATTTAGGTTTGGTACTTTAGATTAAAATTACTTTATTTTCAAAAACAAGGAAGAAGTTCAGTTTTAGTGGACCATAATTCGCAAAAGAGCCAGACATAGTAAACATGGATACACCATTTTTATTGGATTTAAAAGCTTAATTCCCCACATCTTAAACATATATACAGAGCTGGGCATCCGAAACTTTGGTTGGCACCTCCTTAGCTCCGCAACATGAAAACTAAAATTTGGTTGTGAACCGTTAGTTGCGGAACGCGTTGCAGACCTCTCAATATTCAGATCCGCCACAACTCTGTTAAAAAAACGAAGACGACTGTATTCGCTGTCCAGGCCCCTATCTATATCAAATTGAAACTGCTAATCTTAGTTATCTATAAAAAAAATTGAATTGACTAGTTGTAAATAAATGCAAAGAAACTTGAATATTTTTGTACGTAATGGAAAATTGTTCTTGAAGTCAAAGTCAACTAAAACGTCATGGTCACGTGAATTATGTCATCGATGACGTGAGCGAATGGGGGCTTGATATAATTTCTCACAACTTTTGAATAATTAACTACTGTCATTCGAGTTGAGTCAGTGGTAGTGACTCGACTGGTTTGGTTTTTGTTATGAACAGCTAGTCTGTAGCGTGCGAGAATTTCCGGCGAGTGGCTTAAATGCTTTGCTTCAATGAGGTTTTTGGGGACTGCGGATGGCCAAGTACTTTAAGTCTCTCGCTAACGGCTGTCCAGCGATGCAGGAAGCGCGTTCGAAACTCGCTTCGCTACTATTCTTTCTTTAGTTTTCCTTGCCCCTCCCTTTCCTACAGAAAGCTATCTACAATGGTTCTCCATCCCCGGCCTTAACAATATCCAGTATAATGTGGTAAATCAAACTAACTTCAATATAAAAAAAAATACCAAAACAAACTGAATGGATTTAAGAATAATATAACCCATTATATTATGAAGATTAAAAAAAAAGCAAATGTGAACAAATTAAAAAGACTACTGACTGAATTGTATCGTTGTAGTTGTGATAGCAACTGCCTAACGCTCAAAAATGAATAGGAAAGAAGGTTCGGTTGGTGTGTTGCTGGTTAATGTATTGGTTGATTATACGGTGAACAATTTAATCAAAGAAGTGTAATTATTTAAATTAATGTTTATTTTACTGATGAACAGCGACTCTAAGATTTACAACTCGAAAAATAGTGAGGCTGAAGACAAGATAGTATACTATTCTGGATTCAGATGATTTTGCGATAATAAGAGTGTCACCTAATGCATGAGGCTTCTGGATTGGAAATGGGAACGCTAGTCATGTGAGACAAACCAAAGTGCTTAGCGATCTTGCATTTTAGTTGCAAGCCAGTTTGGCCACCATAATAACTGTGGCAAGTCGTGCATGGATGACTATAAACTCTACAGGATCGTGCAAGCCCATAGGAATTGATTCCTTATGGTAAAAGCAATGCGAGGAACCAAGGTACGAATTGATACCCAAAAATTGGCATAGAAACTTACTTTAAGCTCGCCAATGTGGTTCAAAAGCGTTTAGCGCATGGACTTTTTTAAATTTTAAGCTAAATTCAATCTTAAGCGTCTGAAGCAGAATTTTTGCAAAGAAATTTATATATAAAATAGTTTAAAAAAGGAATTTAAAAGATGGAAGGCACAAAGCCACATACACTTTCCCAGGCAATGAGGCAGCGAGGCCAGATGAATGGGAAACGTTGCAGTCACGGGAGGATCCTGATTTCTTCTAGAGCATGATTTTTATTTGAAAAATGAAGGCCTTTACCGGAAGATGGTGATACAAAAGAGAAATCGAAGGATTTGAAAGAAAAAAGAGCCAGGGCAATTTTAAAAAAGAAAACTTATCTAACTACCACAGAGGCGGGAAAGAATGAGAGGGAATTCTACATCGCAGACATGAACAAGTATGGGTGCAAAAAAGCTGCCCGGCACGAAAACTAACTGAGAATGACTATGTAAATAAGGTGAAGTTGTATATCTGAACCCAAATTCCTATTGACCCAGGAGCAGCAGCTTATTATATTTGAATAACGTAATTCTCTTGACTCTGATCACATTAATGAATAAAATCTTGGATTTCTGCACTGCCTTTTTTTAACTCATTCTTTTTTACTAGGTATTTTCGTGCAGCAATGAAACAAAGAAAAGTACCTACTCTCTACCCTAACCAAATTATGTATTCTAGCATAAATTGCAAGTTATTATTACGCTCTGCTCCCAAAACAATATTCAAAGATATCCCGAATGTTATAAATGCTTGGCGAGGAGTTGAAAAATCTTCCAGCAAGGGATTGGCAAATCGTTACATAGGATGAATTATATTGATGTATAGTCGGAGACGCGGATAAAAAATAGTAAATATTAGAAGTGACAAAGAAAATAATTGCAAAAATAATTACCAGGATATTTCAAATGATTCTATACACAAAAAATAGAAGTTAAGAATTAGATACTCGGATAATTTCATAGAAATTTGTATGAAAATCAACTAGTGAATCTAATTTGGGTAATAACCCACAGTTGCTAGCCCTCTGTCGTCGTCCAGCATTGACGTCTGTAAATTTCTATCTGCTATGCGCGAATTCGAATGATTAAGATATCTGGTTTCCTGATTAGCATTAGCTAATCAGGAAACTTGATTAGCATTAGCTATGCCGTTAAGTGACTCCCTTTGAGTGTGAGCGATTAGAGTATTCAAACATTTAACCGCATCCATTAAATTGATATTTTCATCTCTTATGCAAAAATGTTTAGAACAGACTTTGGCTTTTATTGAGTCAAATTTTCTAAAGTATGTATATATTTGTATTTATACTATATAGATGGATATCAGGGTAAGGAATTATAATATATATATGTCACTATATATCTAGTGAGGTGAAAACATATTTATAGACATTTAAATGTTATTAAATGATAATCCTACAACTACACTTATTAGAAGTGTAAGCCAAAAAAAATTGAAATGTTGTAATGTTAACTAGTATATTATTTTTTATTTGCGATAAGACAGATTATGGGTGAAAATAAGTAGATATTGACTAATAACATAACGTCACCTCTTTAGGGATTGGGGTAGCAGAAAATTTGGAGGTTCCCAAAAAACAGACAAGAAAGCTACACGTGACTGGTTAATCTAGGTTAATATTAATGTTCTCCTACGAAGTGCTCATCCAAGTGTCCAAATATGCATTTCTACCCTTTAAGTGTAATTTATGTAATAATAAATATCAATAAATATTTTAGTAAGATACACGAAAGTTTTAGTTCGAAATTATTGAAACTATTACTTAAAAAGGCAATATATTTGTTTCACCTAGCTATATATATATATATATATATATATCTGATAAAAGGAGCAATACACTGTAGTCAATGCTGTTATGTAAGGATAATAATAAGAATTCCTCAATACGCTAGAAAAGTCTCCTGGATTATCTCAACTCTCTTCAAGAGCGTTTGAGATCAGAATTCATTTTTTCCCAACAAAATGATGAACTCTGTTCAACTTGATAACAGAGTCATTAAAAGACTAATCGGGAAAAACTGATTAAATGCCAGAATGAAAGTTAAAAACGGTAATAAGCTGATGAAAGGTTTATTCATATATTGGATAATATATTAAGCGCTATTTAGCAACTTGAACAAATCCTTATAGAAAACCATTAAACCCTCAGCAACAAGTGTCACTTATTGGTTCAGCTAATTGCATTCTTTGACACGTGAAAGTATTGAATCACTGGCTAGTCGGTCAGTTGAGTAAATCCAAGAATTAGTTGCCCCTCTTTATAGTTTCTATTTTAGACCGATCGATTTATTAAGTATAAGTTCCATTTTAGTATGTTTATTTAAATGAGCTATAAACTTAAATCTAAAACCCATATGAGGTAGCTTTTCTTTCTATTGATTGAATCAATTTAACAAAGGACTTTTAAGATATATTCTACAATAAAGGGTTAGGTTGTGTATGCAAAATCTCAAGGTTAAATTTAACCCACAAATAATGTATGCAAGAAATATATTATTTAAACTTTAATATAGAATTGGAGAATGGATTCGAGTAACGCAATAAGGAGAAAAATGTGAAGTGAAAAGTCAAACAGACATGTTCATCTATGTGGAAGGTTTTGAACAAAGCTTTAGCTATAAATATGGCTTTGAAAGGGTGGATTTAAAGTTTGCGTGCATTCGGTCACAAGATTGAACTTATGTTCCCCAAAATATAAAATAGTGAGTTGCATTATTAAAAAAATGTCAATGTCTCTCATACGATCTTATTTAAAAAGGTGTAGTGGAGAGTTAAAGGTACATATTAGAATAGTTAAAAAAGGGAGAATCTGAATAATTTCAAAAGCATTAAACAGCCTAGCGGTTAGCCTGTTGGATTTTTATGCAAATGGTCACGAGTTCTATTCCAAAATAGGTTTAAAAAACTACAGAGTTCGAAAGTACAGTAAGGTATAATAGCGTGCTTCGTGAATCATGCAAAGATCAATCGATATTCGAAATGGCGACTTCTCTCGTGCTTAGCACGTAATGAATGCAGTTTCCGTCAATTTTCATCACCTAGCATCCATGTTGTCGGCCACTAACTCTTGCCCACTCTACAAGCATATTTGTAAATTAAACTATACACTCATTTCATGTTACAAATCTACATCATTAAATTATATTTCATTCAGCATTTGACATTGAAGCTAAAAGAAAACGCGTTGTCAAATTGCGTTAGAAATTTTCTAGAGTGGACGAAGTGCAATTTCAAAGGATTGATCCGGGAATTTAGTAAAAAGCCACGTACACGTCTCCCCATTACAAACCTCCGTCACAAGCTTGAAGCAGAGCGTATTACTCATTATGTGCACAAGTAAATATCTTGACGATGCAAAACATGTGCTAGCGACATAGATCCATTTTACTTTTGTCAAGATTTACTCAATCATCAAATAAGTTACTTAGACAATGTGCCAATAACACCGAGATTATGAAATCAGGAGTTCTTCAGATTTTAACTTGTTCACAATCGGAAAGCTACATTATAAGGCTCCACCTACACACCATGACTAAAATTAACTCTGATCACAGATGCGCACTTTGTGACTGGCGCATCTGTGAACACTTGTAGTTTGCCAATAAAATCGCGTGGTCCGATCAAGCCACATTTAAAGCTTAGTGGTACAGTAAATCGGCACAACTGTAGTTAATGCTAATTAACTATGTTGTAGTTTAATATCCAGAGTTTTGTTTGATTTGTTCATTTTTCACTAATTGGACAGTTAGTAATCCCAGCTAGTATAGTGGTTAGCGTGCTTGCCCTGCAATCATTGGGTCGGTAGTCCAAATCCCTGTACAGAATTATTTTAAGATGACACTAATTACTAGGGACGTTACCTCACGGTGGTGACGGGTAGGTGGAGCTCATAGTTTTGGTAGGCAGTCCACCTCACAGAAGGAAGAGCTCTGATTTCCATCCCTGGAGGTGAAATGGTTTCCTTTCCAATCTACTATCGGGCCTAGTCAACTACGGCACTACAATAGGAAACACACTCTAGTTCGTCAAACGCCGCAACGGTGAAGGCACTAACAAGAAGAGGAGAGTTTACACATATTTCGACGTACTACGGACAGAAAGTATAGCTGCAGCTCGTTCGCTTTTTAAAAAGAATGACTTTTACTTCCAACACATGGAGCCCAACTCTCAATATCGTTGGGCTGTCCATAGATACTTAAAAAAAATTTGCCTAAACGTTAGATGGGATGAAGAGGAAGCATTTAGTATCGTCCTCATTTACTAGACTCGAATCCAGATGGTATTTAATTGTCTTGCTTCTTGAGGATGCAGTTTATGGAATAAGGCCTACTCAAACACTTATTACATGCAATTAAGGAAAGTGCTGGACAATCACAGCAGCCACATTAGCAAAAGTCTTCTATTAAATCGGTGGAGCTTTCATCCCATTGGAACAAATTTTGAGCATCGGTGTAGTTAATTAAATTCTACATAAGAAAAATTCGAGATAACATTCAAATCACTTAAGTCATTGATTATACTTTAATTTGCGATGGCTTTGACAAAATATAGTTTGTTTTTTTAAATGATCAATATATGATGCTATAAAATGCATATTGTCCTTTTGGGGTAACTGAATATCTAAACAGTGTGGAAGATTTCTATATTTTTTAATATGCATTGATTATATTAAATGTGCCATTACCTTGCCTTAGTTCGACATCATCCTTACTTCTTATAGAATATTATTTGCATTCTAGTTATTTTGAAATGAAAGAAGTTTGGATGCAATTCATTTGTATTCTATATAAAGGCATAAAGAACCAATCACTTACACGATTTTGAATTAACTCAAACACATTAACAATATAGTAAGTAAATTCAAAGCTAATTTATTATAGCTGGCCCACTTTCGCGCTGCTGAAAGGGATCCTGTTCTCTTTGATAATTTGTTTTGCTCCTTTAGTCATTATCTTCTATTTTATATACTCTCCTTTGTTATCAGCAATTATTCTTTATTCTTACTCCTTTTTTTCTATTTCGTGTGTTCTAATTATAGCCTTTCATGACAGAATCTTTAATTTCTTTTAGTATCTGATCTAAATAGGTTTTCGACGAATTAAACAAAATTTCTTTCATTTCAATGATATTCTTTTAAATCTGACTCTTTCGTGCAAACGTGTTCATCGTGTCATTAAGGTACTCTCTCGTCTCTCGGGCAAGTTTTTAAAGCAATCATTTGCCTCCTTGGCGTTTATAATTTATTTATGAAAAAGCTTAGTTGAGCCTGTAAATTAGGATGCTTCCTTCATTCCCGATATTTATATTATTTTCAGTCCTTTGAGTCATAATGCGTACTCTTTTATTTTAAATTTATATCTTCCTATTTTTTATCTTACTTTTCTATCCCTCCCATTATTCTTATATTCAACTAAAAATTTGAATTTTTCTTCTTGCCATCGCTAGTTATTGGTGGCGAAATTGGAGAATCGGGGAAAAAAAATAAGTAAAAATAAAAGAAACAACAATTTTAAATAGAAGTCAAAGATTTGAATGCTTTTGAAAATTGACTCTGAATTGGAAGGATGGCAAAATAATGGTGCTGAAACACTAAAAGCATAACAAACCTAGCAGCAAAGAATATTGGAGGTAGTCTGAAGATATGACAAATGCTTGTGCCTGTACTGGTTTTCCTCTGTGTGACTCACCTCAACCGATACCATGATAGGACACCTAATTCTCCTATAAACCAAATTTGAGTCATAACAGAGGCTGTATATTGAATCCAATAATCAATCCTTCAATGCCCTGCAATTCTTATCAGTAAAGCATCTTAAATTACATGCAAATGTCTTGCTCTAAAGGTAGCATCATATATATATAATAATTGAAGGTAAGAACCAAAAACTAACAAGTACATCTTAGTCTGACCATTTGTGAGAAAAAGATTATGGAGAGAGTCGTGAAGATTGTTTAAGTCAAAATGTGTGTAAGCGATTTGTTGACCAGAAAATATGAAAAAAGTCTAACTTGAGGTCATCAGGAACTTGAGTGAACTCACCTTTCTTCGAGCCAGTCAACAATTAAGCAAAACCTCCTACAAGCTTCGGCGCTCGTAGGAAAGATATCATCCATAGTTCACTTGGAATTCTAAGAGACAAGCTTCATCCATACCGCTTAAATTACACTAGTCAGCATCCAAAATGGTTCACATATAAGGCTAAGCTCACACAACTAATTTCATATTGCTGAAATTGAATCCGATAATTAGTTTTGTTCTATTATATTAGGTTTAAAATAAAAGAATCCCTAGGTAGAAATATTCAATATTCCGTAAACGGTGTCTTCATAAAATCTTCCACCGTGTTCATCACTAATGTCTCCAAGGTTATCTGAGAAAAAATCAATATGGAGAGTGGAAAAATGCAATTTCAAGCACATCCTTGCTCCCTTGCATGATAATTCAGCAGGATGGTTAAACGATTTCTCTGGTCCATTTAAGACGCCTGCTTTCAACTTGGCTTCGGAGAACACAGCACCTATTTTCTGACATAAGTATCGAAATATTTAGCCAAACGGAACTTTAGAAGCATTAGCATCAAAAAATATCACTTCTGGATCTACAAGAGGATTCCGAACAGAGTTAAACTTTCCAGGCGCATTTCTTGTACTTGTCTGCCACTTCTTTGTCACATAGTGCTCTGCATCAGCTCTTATCTTTCACAAACACAAAAAACACATGTGCTTTCTGTAGGCTCAATGAAAAACAGTAGTAAACAGATGTCATTGTATCCCCACATATCTTTAACAGGTGTTTCTCGTACTCTATAGCGGCTAACAAAAACTCCATTGTTTAATAGCTCTCAGCCATCTTTGTTGCATGTACTATTGAAGCAGATGGGAACCTATTGCCATTGTGTAAAAGAGTAGCTATCAGAGAGACGTTACCACAGTCTTTAAACAGCTACCAATCATATGACTTGTATGGTTCAATCTTACAAAATTGTTGCATGAGAGATACTGCCTCCTTAGAATAACAAAGGTTTATCGTCTTCTTGAAAATTTCTGACAGCTCTCTATGTCGGTTAAGAGCTGTAATGATACCCCCTCTATCTTTCAGCAGGTTACGCTACTTCACTCTGTATCCCAGAACTTCGGTCTTTTCATTGGATTTGTCTTGGTCCGTGAGGAGATCATCAAGGGCTTCTTGAATAAAGAGTTTAGGTCTGGTAATTTCAGAGTCATCCTGGTAGTCGTCTTCATTTGAGGTAGAATTAGAATCGATATAACTCGTCAATTCTTGTACAGTCGGTGGATTTGGGAGTAGGTGTTCAGCGCTGGGCGGAACTAGTCGGATAGCAGAAGCGGAATTGGGGTACTGCATCTTGCCTGGTGTTTTAATGGTTATTCCCTTGATGTTTGTGAGACAAAGGAGCAGTCACTGATGTGGTCTTTGAGTTTACGCCATTTGATTGATACAGGCGACGGCATTCATGAGGTTTCGTTTACCATACATCCACTCGCTAAGGTGATTAACACAAGACTTACAAGCTATATGTGGTGGACTTTTCTTGCCTTGGACACCCAAAGGTCATTAGTAGTAACTTTTGTAGTTCAGTCGAACACCTTTTGTGATTCGTTTCTTGAGGCTACAAGGATGAATGCGCTACATATGTATAAAAAAACGATCAGCATCGTTCACGCAATTGCCACGCTCTATTTTAAGTTAAGCACCGAGTAATAAGAAATTATGTAGTTGTATATATGTATTATCATAAACCAGAAATCTGAAATAAACAAAAAAGCACAAATTAGGAAAAAAATATTGCATAAGTGGAACCAAAGCACTTATAAATTAGTGTAGAAATAACAGGGTGCACCAAATATATACTTATGGTGGTTCTAGAAAACAGCCCGATACAGCTATACGAATCTCTCTATTGAATTCAGCACAGATTTAAAATGCATTGCTTCATTTTTCAAGCATCGTGATGGAATGAGTGAGTGACTATATATAAGAGGAGTTATCTAAGTTTTGAATAGCTGCCACAGGGGCGCTGTATTTGCATTCTATCGTTCCTCCGACAACGTTCATTTGTTTGTTCAACCTTGGAATAATCCTATAGGTTTTTTAAAATTACCTATATTAAATTTATTCAACTTTATAAAAATTCATTCATATGAAATTTAAATTACATTATCTCAATTTTACATTTAAGAAAAGTGCTGAGCTTCAGTGATCGAAATTTCATTTAAAATTCCCTCTCTTCCGTTCATTCTATTCTTCTCCAACGACGAGTTCAAGTATTTTAATATTTTCCAATTTCAAGATCTCTCTTTCATGGCTCTTTTAATCTGCGGCAAAGTGCCAGATCAAGCCGTGGCATTTTCTCAAAAAGGAGTAATGTTTAATTGTTCCCATATGACCATGGGTCATATGGTTATTTACTCTGCCCTCTGCCATTTAGTGGCAGACGCTTCATTTAGCCATTCATAGGCACTTAGAGCATGGAAAACTATCAATACAATGACCATTTTTCATCTTTTCAAAAGGCGCCGCAGGTGATTCAAGGGACTTTCCCTCTTGTTCCAATAATCTATTATAAAATCCGTTGGATTTTTTTAGGCTTAGTTTATCTCCAAATTTCTGTAGATATTAATTACTTCTCTCCTTGTTTTCCACTCACAAGTTTTTTCTCTAATTGATGTTTTTACGACAAAAAGATTCACTATTAGTAAAAAAAAACAGAATTTTGTTATTCAAAAAGAATGAAACGATTTCATGAAGCATTGCTTCTTTAAAAGAGGATTTTTCTAACTTATGCATGGCTGCCCCTGTATGCGCGTCGTCTCGTTCCTCCGGCAACGTTCAGTTGTTTGTTCACCCTCGGAATGGCGAGTCCTCAGCAAAAGGCGTTCTGCGTTCTCAAGTTCGCGAGAACAAATCGGTTATCACAGTCCAGCGTGCTTTGCGAAGGTAGTTCTTCATTTATCCGCCCTCTCCTCAAAACATTCGACAGTCTCAAGAGAGTGGGTGTCTGTGTTCGAAAAGGAGCCCTCGGAAATCCACAAATTCATTGGCCGTGGGCTGGCAATCTCACAATCCACTACGTAGCCTGTGCTAAGAATACGTCTATATTTGAAACCATACAAACCATGCTTCGTTCAGGCATTTACCAAAGACAACAAGAGGAATCGGATGGAACTTTGCTATTCGATGCTGGAAGAGATTGAAGACTTAACCATCAGTTTAAGTAAAATTTTGAGTGGTGAAGCGAAAATTCATTTGCGCGGCACAGTCAATCGTCACAATGTGCGTATTCGGTGAACGGAGCACCCACATGAAACAGGTGAGCAGGAAAGAAATTCCCTTAAGGTGAACTTCATCTCTGATGTTTTTCGTATCGGGAGAAGGTTTATGGTCTCTTTTTCTTTGAAAGAGACACTGATACACGATAAAGGTATCTCGATATGCTCCAAAGCTCGTTCCTCACTTTACTGCAAGCAGATTGGCATGACTTCATTTTGCAATAAGATGGAGCACCGCCCCTTTGGCTTCTGAGGGTTCAAGTTTTTAAAATAAAAAAGTCCTCAGAGTAAACCGTGGGGGATTTTTTCTTGTGGGGATATGTAAATGATCGCATTTATGTTTCACCGCTACTCACTAACCTCGATGACCTCAAACATCGAATAACAACAGCCATCAACTCCATGGATCATGATATGCTGATACGCGTCTGGGAGGATGTCTAAGTGATGACCACATTGAGCACTTGTAAGGCAAGAAATAAAGGTTGATTGTGATTAGAATACTTGTAATTTTGCTGAAGTTTTTATTATTTTTCATTAATAAAATATTGCGTAATAAAATGAGTTCAATCTCTTGGAATAATCCTGTAGATTAAATTACAAAAGAGTTATATAAATTACCTAAGACCCATTCGATACAATTTTATAAGATTAGGAGATCAGTTCCCAGTTATTGTTTGTGGATCGTAAATCCCCATGATGAGAAAATGACGTGTAATTAGACTTCTAATTTCGAAACTATATTTCTGTTTGACAAGTTATGGGTCACAAAAAAACTAATTAGCCGTTGAGAGATGTTAAGGAACGTTAAGATCGGGGATATTGTGAAAATCAATTTTTTAGAATTTTTATAAAGATAATGTATATGACCGTATTTCTATCAACGTAGAAATGGTGGGTCTTTGGGTGTTCTGAAGGCATAAACATATAAATCTCCAAGAATTGGCATAAATTGGGAATTTCTGCTTAGAACTTTAATATTGAAAAAACTGAGAATTATACTCGTATTATAAGGGATATTAAGAGAGCATACGTGTACATTTATAGCTTGGAAGAAGAGCCAAAGACGTCTTAATCCGGTGAGCAATAGAATATGAGACCTTCTTTTAATTGACTTTTTGGTCCGAGTCAAGGACAGAGGTGACATACAAGAAGTCTAAGGTAGGATTATTTTGTTTTTGGTCTCCTTAATTTTATAGTGACGCATTCCTCTCTATTCTTGAATAGACTGGCTTGTGCCGATGATTATAGCAAGGCGATACTTAATTTATCCAATAGCTTTTGATTGTGTTAATTAGTCGTTTTTAAAATAATTAAATTTGATATAAAAATGCACAACGCATTACGAGAAGATAAAAATGACTTAATTCGTAAAAATCGAATCTGGTACCAGAGATTTGAATGCTGTATTTAGTCAGCCATGATTGAAAAATATCGCATGAAAAAATTAATAAAGAAATGGAAATGAATTTATATGCAAATTGTCGGTCCGTTTTCTTTCCAAAACACTCTTGCTTTGATGATTACACTGGATAACATTAGTTTTTTGTTTCTTCAAATGTTTTTAGTGTTTGTAAGGTGATTTAACCTTCTGATTCCAAAAATACCATTGATAATTGCATAGCATCGATATTTTGGGAGATTGGAATTTTGTATATAAAATTAACCATAAATAGCTTTATTTAGCATATTCACATTATCAATGAATTATCGCTGATAATATTTTTTTGTCTTTGTCTTCCTTTTTAAACTAAGGAGAAAATGTGATTATAAGAGATAACCTAATAAAGTGCACTGAAGAACGACCATATATAGTCCCCCATAATAGAACTGTCTCATCTTCCTTGGTATCTTTACTCCATTACAGCAATGTCCAGATGAAACCGCACAGAACGATCCTCACTCACTTCACCCAAATATTCACGAAAAACTCCAAATGTGAATGCAAAAGGTGCACATTTAATGACATTCTACATCCTAAATTCTTATAACTTTCTAAAATTTCTGATACCAGCTGATGGTAGTTTAGGTTGTTATTTTTACAAAGAATTCCACTAATAATAAATCGAAATGCACACCACTCCTCACTTTCGACATCACTCATTGCATTCTCAAGTTTTAAAGACTTCAACATTTTTCTTACATTCTACATCCTAAATTCTTATAACTTTCTAAAATTTCTGATACCAGCTGTTTGTAGTTTAGGTTGTTATTTTTACAAAGAATTCCACTAATAATAATTCGAAATGCACACCACTCCTCACTTTCGACATCACTCATTGCATTCTCAAGTTTTAAAGACTTGAACATTTTCTTACTCGCGGTCCAGTAAATATACCATCGTTAACTTTGGCCTCTGATAGCTTTGGAAAGAGTAGACGAATCTCCTGAAATGCTTCTTCACTATGATCCAATTCTATTACAAACTGTTTGACAAAACCAAGCTTTATATGAAATGTATGTAGCAAAACTTTGGCAGGCTCTACAAGAGGCTGTCTAGTAACATTACTTTTGCTGGCTGCAAGTCATCTCCAGGTGGTCACTCAACCTTCTGGTAATGTTCATGATCAACCATACTGTCCCATAGCCAAAGAGGACATGAATACATGTTGTTTCCACCCTGCAATCTGAGTAAGAAGGCAAGCATTTTAAAATCACCACAAACATCCCATTTGAACTAATTATACTTTACCTTCTTGAGAAGCTTTTTTACATTGTCATATTCTTCCTTCTTCTGTACCGAATATGATATAAGCAGGGATGGATACTGATTCCTATTATGTAGAAAAAAAGCTTTGAGGCTTTTTTTATAACTATCTATGAAAAGTCGCTATTCTTTATCGTTGTAATCAATTCTAATTGTTGTAAACAAGCCATTAATATCTTTGCAGAAGCAGACATCCTCACTTCCTGTATACTGTTGATCTGAAGACCTTCCCCAACAGATTCCATTCATTAAGTCTGGATGCCAAAGGATCAGCTCATGACTTAGTGAGACCCAAGTCCCTGATGAGATCATCCAGTTCACGTTGATTTGGAAAAAGTGGGCTGGTCCTCATTATTTGCTCAAACATTTCATCCATTTCTTTATTGTCATAACCTTCCGATTCTGCTGATGAGACTTCCATTATAACCTTAACCTGAAAAACATATATAAAAAGATATAGATCTTATAGCTGGAGCATAAATTTTGAGTATTTCAGTATTGATTCTTTTACAAAGAATATAGCTTAAAATTTGATAAGATTTACGGACATTTTCTGATGGCCGTGGAACCAATTAAGTATCACCATGTGGCACAGGTGCATTAGCGGAAGAAATGTAAGGACATGGAAGGGATTTTTTTTCCTTAAATTTTCTGTACTTTGATATGTCAATCATGCAAAATAGCAGTCATCGTGATGATTTTTTGGCTCTCACCAAACTTTTGGCCCAGCAAATGGCATTGCTTTTCTTGTACCTCTCAGCCATGCATCTAAATTTAAACGACAACTTCCACATATCACATAAGAGGCCTATGGTGTGTCTTTGTCACCCATAATCATTTCAAAATACAGTCTATAAGCAATCCAGTACTTTGCGCCTTTCACAATTTTATGTGATATATTCTTAGGTCTAACATAGAAAACACACTCAAGACAGAACGAATCTGGTAAATTTTGGCATCTTCTTGTAGCCATAATCAAGAAAGTCAATATTTATCATATAAACCTAAAAAAGAAAATAAATAAATTAGCGAAAAATATAAATGTGATTAACCCGTACCACATATATTTGATTATATTAGCATAAGTTGTTATATCTTTCAAGTGGTCGATGGTAGAGAAAAAGTAAGGATATATTTATAATCAGCGCAAAATTTAAAATTAGAAACTCTAAGGGAAATAAGAAACAAAGCAAAACTTTGTGGAAATTTGTTACCTAGTGTTCTTTCTCTTCCAATATTAATTATAATACACATTCGAGTAAAGCCTAAGTATATACATTTTTGTAAATAAAGAAATAAAGGTGAATGTAAGCTCTTGGTTGTAAGTAGTGTTAAAAGTTTGGCTAGATTTACTGTATATACTTACAACAGATAGATAAACCAGGTCTGAAATTAATACTGACCTTTATAGACCTCACATATATTTTCGCTTTTTCAAGCTCGCGTGACATTTTGTTATTAAAATAAAGAATAGAGAATGAGATATAATTATTATCTTAATATTCTCATATTTTATTAGGATCTCTATTTTTGTATCTTTTTGTTACCACTCTTTTCTGGTTTAGTTCAATTTCTGAGACTTGTCCAGCAAAAGTAAGAAATGAGACATGAAGGTTTCAAGAAACATTATTTTGACGATAACGAAATCGTGAACTTAAAATTTCTATTTTCTGTGTTCATTTTTTTTAGACTAGTATATATAAAACCATTCCACGGGTAACACTACTACTGACAACTTCTTGTTGGATATCGGAGTAGCCAGTTTATTTGTGAAGAGAACTTGGTAAAAATAAGATAAATCAGTAAAAAGCCCGATATAAAATAGCAAGACTCCATGTGAAGTTGACTGATGCGCACAGGCGCAAAACTTCCAGTTTTAGAGAAACAAAGTTCAATTTGCCAAGAGACGATGTTGAATACCCAGTTATAAACCAAATTGTAGATGACTAAGTTGCTTTTTAAGCGATTTGCTCTTAGGGATCGATCTCATTTCCAAAATTCATGCAAGCATATGCTACACTGGTAAGCATGTTAGAAGTAGAACATAAGAAAGTTGTTGAACGCTAATGACACTGATGTTCAAGCACAAATATTTGGTCAGCTGATTGCATCAATTGTCGAAGAAGGGCGAAGAAGTATCCGAGTTGATTAACACCCAGTCATAGACTTGGCTCTAAGAGAGATACAGCAATTAACTAGTAGTCAAAATAACAATCGAGTGCAGCGACTGAACGAAGTGAATGATAGACTGAGTTAGGGTTGAATCAGCTGAGTTGTTGGGAAGTTACGATTTAAAAATAGAGTAGCTGTGTATGTTTCAGAAGGCAAAGAAATACAGCCACAAGAAAGAGTCCGATTGAGGCAAAAATTAATGGGGCTAAGTAATTCAGTCCTGATTGGAAGAGGGGATAGATATCATAGAAAAGGGCTGCCCATAGAGAGGATAATTTCTCGATGAAACAATCTGTCTTAGCAACAAAGGGGCGGCTCTTTCTGAGTTGATAAAAACGGGATCACGAATAGTTCAGTTAATTAAGGGTGAGACACTCGGCTCTCCTAACCAATTAGAAATTATTAGACATATTAGGATACTTGAGAACCAGAAGTGCAAATCCCAAATGAATAAGAAACAATAGATATAATTAACTCGAGAGAAATAACAGTATTGTCTAACGGACTATTTTAAAACTTCACCTGCGTTATCAGAAACATGTATGTTCCAAAAAATATTTTATTTCCTAGCGCAAAATTGTTGGTACAAAAGTGCATTATAAAGATAGAAATAAGGGGAACTAAACAAGTGACCTTTAAAATCAAATTGAAACAGAGGAAAACAAAAATATTTAGACCTCCGAATAGGCTCCTCCATTCACAGCTGGAAATTGTAAAGTATCATGTCGAGAAAATAAAATTCAATTACGACTTTATTTAAATAAAAAAGACCTCTTGTTTATTTATATAAATTTTTAAATCTCTTTAGAGGATGAGATTGTGTCCCTGGCCTACGGTCTACTTGGCTCTAGCAACGGCCTTTTAGTCTAAAAATTGTTAAAAAGTTTCCAGTATAAATCTCCTACCAGTATACTTTTACTCTTTATTTCAAATCGCTTATTTTCTATGTTTAAAGACCAGAATAAAACTTTTATTGGAATTATTTTAAATATAAGAAAAATATCATTTTGCTTTGCTCGGTTTAGGAAATATTACCTATTTACTCCTGATTAAGATTAAAATTAGAAATCTATTTTAGAAACAACTCTTAAAACTTTTGAATATAAGAACAAATAAAATTAAAAATAAGCCATGGCTAAATTGTAATACATTTTGTCAACTTGTTTTACATTCTCTTTCGAATGATATAATTGCCAAAGTCCTTCTTAGTTTAGCCCAGAAATTATTTAGTTTTAGCAATAAGATCATAACCAATCTGCCGATTCTAAAGAAATATGAAACCCTTATATGGTTTTACATTCTCTTTGGAATAATGTAATTGCCAAAGTTCTCGCAATTTTATCCTGTGAATGATATTGATTTGGTAGAAACATCATGAATATTCGGTCGATTCTAACCAAATTTGAAACCCTATGTTGTTTTACATCTTTTTTCAAATATTTGATTCCCAAAGTCTTCCCAAAGATAGCCCGGAAATTATATTATTTTGGCAATGACATCATTACTATTCTGCCCATTCTAACGAAATTTGGAACCCTTGTCTTCTTTTGAATTCTCTTCGAATTATATGATTTAAAAGGTCCCATTAAGGATACCTTGGGAATTATTTGGTTTTGGAAATAACATCATAATTATTTGGCCGTTTCTAACAATATTTGAAACCCTTATATTGTTTAACATTTTCTTTCGAATAATATAATTGCCAAAGTCCTCGCCATGTAAACCGGGAAATTAACTTGTTTCGGCAAAATAATAACTATTCGTCCAAATCTAACAAAATTTGAAACCCTGATATCATTTTACATTCTCTTTTGAATAATGTAATTGCCAAAGTTCTCGCAAGTTTATCCTGTGAATTATTTTGCTTTGGCTATAACATCATTAATATTAGGCCGATTCTAACCAAATTTGAAACCCTTATGTTGTATACATTTCCTTATGAATCATATAAATGCCAAGGTCCTCCTAAGTTTAGCCTGTGAATTATTTTGTTTTGAAAATAACATAATAACTATACTGCCGATTTTTAAAAAATTTGTAACCCTATGTTGTTTTACATCGTCTATCTAATGTATATTTGCCATACTCTTCCCAAGGTTAGCCCGGAGATTATATTGTTTTGCCAATGACATCATAACAATTGGCAGATTCTAACCAAACTTGAAACCCTTATGTTGTTTTACATAATCTGTCGAATGATATGATTAACAGGATCCCCTTAGGAATACCCCTGGAATTATTTTGTTTTGAAGATAACATCATAATTATTAGGCCAATTCTAACGAAATTTGAAACCCCTGTGTTGTTCAACATTTTTTTAGACTGATATAATTGCCAAGGTACTGCCGAGTTTACTACTGGAATTATTGAATGCTTTAAAGGTCGTAAGGTCATAAATCAGAATACGTGAAAGCACGTGACCTTTTGGTGAGCAGACCTTGTTTATTTATACTTTAGTCATATTTATGACAACGTCACAGAATTTAATTATATAATGTTCTACTCATGAGTATAAAAAACTAATTAAAAGCCCCGCAAGGGGTTAAAGGGGTTATGAATGGAAATATCTGTGCTTCAACTAAACCCTGTAGTAGCGGCACAACATCTCTACCCCTCTGCATCAATATAAATTAGTGCTCTTTCTCTCTTGCCATCTATTTCACATCTTTTAAATCGCCCAATATCATTTCCACGCATTCATAGACCTAGAAAATGGTCAAATATGGGATTAAAAGTTCAAAAAACTGATATCTGGGTTTAAAATTTGGAACTTCGGAAAAAACATTGAGATCTTTTCTAGTCGTTTACCACCATGGCTGAACTAAGATAACTAAATCCTAATTTTACCCTATATATAAAAGCCCTCATTTCTTCTTTCATATCAAAGGAAATTAGGCAACCAAATACCCAAGGAAACATCAATTATCAAAGCAATTGGCTACAGAGCGAGAATATCGGTAATATTAGTGTCAAATTGCGATAAAATATTATCAAATAAGTTCAAAAGCAAAAAAATAAATCAAAATTCCTATCGATATATAAGAATGGGAATTTAAACTTTTTAGCAAAAAATATAAATCAGAGTCGGCCCTTAAAACCTGTATATTTATATTAAGTAATTTTAAAAACAAACGTGCGAAAAGGTTTTAATCGATAAAACTTCCTCTCCAGTGTAGGAAAAGAACAAAGAAGAGATCTTGAAAGATAGGAAAATCTAATGTATATATTTGTAACAAAAGTGTTGCCCAATTAAGGGCGGCTTGCTTTTGGTGCATCTCAACTAGTCATATCAATTGACCTTGTGGTTCAAATAACTCCCTAAAGGAGATGTCCGCAAACTTAATACTTTCATTAACCGTGATCCTTTGGGATAAACATTTAACATTTATTAAATTTTCTCCCTCTTAATTGTTTTAAGTGAACAATCCTTGTTACTCCATTTACTTTCTATGTTTCTTTATTATTCATTTTTATATTTTTAAATTACCAACACCATCATTTCCGATTGATCAAGAATAACCTCGTTTTGTTCTGACTTCATTTTTAAGGAAAAAAAATCACTTTCCCTCAAATAAATCAGTGGCCAGGTTTCATGAATGATCAAACGTGATCGTTTGTCTGTCTATCTCTTTCTTGTTCACTATTCACTTTGATTGACGTTATGGATGTTTCCCTTCTCTTAATTAAGTTATTTAATTAGCCAGTATATCAAATCTTTATCATTGAATTGATAATGAACTCTCTTACATTAGTAATAAAATGTAATCGCTATTACAACTAACTTTGAATAAAGTAGTCCTGAATAATGCAAAACATGTGCATGAATTTCGTTATAATGTATCTGCGGTTTGGGGGAAAAAGAAAAGGAATGAAAGGAACAGCGCGTCATGGCCGAATTCATTTAATTCTTCTATTTCATCCAGGTCTCGTTTTATCGCAATTCCTCTCTTGTGATGTTGAAGACTATCGTAGGCCATCAAGCTCTATCAGACAGTTCCTATATTTCCTTCGTTGCCTTCCTCTAACTATTCTACTTTTTTTTTCTTTCAAGTAAACACTTGCTTTCAATGTCTATTTTCTTAGTATATTAAATAAAGTTTCCGTCGTCATTTTCTTAGTAATTTCAAAAGTTCTTTATTAATATAAACTCTTTCTTAACTTCCATATTTGTAAGACTAAATGAGTTTTATTATTGGTTTTTATCTAGGCAATGATGAAATAAATTGTTACATAGCAATATAAAAAATGGAAATAAATTAATGTCTACTTAACTTAACCGTATAACTTTTCTAAATTAGTTACTTAGCAGATTTTTTCATAGAAAAATATTTTCTAAAATGAAACTTTAATGATGAGCACCAACAAATCTGCGACTTATTCATAATAATTCTGGCAATATTGAAACCGACAGATGTCAATTGGAAGTTCTTTTCTTCTTAAAGATAAGTCCTTTGTTGAACATTGTACGAGGAAGTAAAGCGTTTCAGTATTCCTTTGGAGATAACAAGGCAATCATTTTTTGGCCGTTTATTTATTCATATTTTGTATCACGATTTATCCTGTTTTTTTATCGTTTTACTCAATTTATTGATAACAATTCTTTCTCTTTGATATTAATTTGATTTAGGTTTTTATTTCAAATAGAAAAAATTCAACGAATCTATATTGAATTTAGGGAAAAAATGTACATCAATTCCTAGCACATGCTTCTTAATTTGAGTTAGAAACAAAACTACCAAACACATTGCGATGTTGCTACAGATTTCCCAAGTTTTACAACAAACAATTAATTCAATGCGTGTAAGTTTGTTGTTGTTTATTAATTTTACACATATTAATTTGCAAATCACTTATCTGTAATACCAAAAAGGGTATAAGAACTATAATAATTCCGCAAACTTGAAAAGCATCTTCTCAGCTAAAAAATTATTCAATAAAATATTTACCTTCTGAATTCAGTTTATTCACTCAAATAATTAGCGTTCAATATCTAATTTCAAATACAGAGATGTTATCCAGGGAGTGATCTACTGCTCTTAAGCATTGCGAGGCAAGAAAGTAGATATAAGTGTTCACTCTTATTTGTCATTCAGGGCTAGAATAAATGAATTAATTTTCAGAGTAAAATCGTTAATCTGAAGTGCGTTGTTCATTATAAGGACATGAGAGTGAGGGTCGTGGTATCCTTGTTGTTGCTTTAGAACGCCAGTCTGATACTATTACTTATGAAAGAAAACAATGCTTCTATATTGGCTGAGTGGACTCTTTGGTTACCTTATTATTGAGAAAGTTCCACAGCGTCTAATCCGTCTTAAGAAGAGAGCCCGTTAAACACGTAAAGGATCCATTGAAACACCAGAGGTTAACGGAGATAACCATACTTGAAACCGGGCCTATTTCAGAAGCTCTTCATGTCCAAATCGAAATAGGCTCCAAGTAAACAAAGCAATTGCCTATTAGATATTTTATAGTGAACCTTTTAGATTAACAATAAACTCCAATTTAAGTTTCACTCTTCTAACTCTAAATATGATTAAGTTCACTAACAATTGTCTCTACTTCAGTTAATTTCAGTAACGTAATAAACTCATACTAAAGCAATACAAATATAAATGGCCATCCTGACTTACATGAAAAAAAGGATCAGGAGTTGCCGAATGTCACTAAATAGCTTTTATCACGCTTCGTTGTGGTTAGAGCGGCAGATTGTAGATTTTCCACGAGATATGAGGGGGGTTTTCGGACACGATGTCACTTTTTCAGATTAACGTTAAAAAGCGGAGGGAGGGGTTGTACTTTCTAGCTCAAGGAGTGGTCTTCTGGGTGCTTTGAAGCCTTTTTGTATCCTAGTCTTCTTCTAGGGGTTGCCCAACTGGATTTTTGGCTAAACGAGAAGATTTTAAATGTACTTGAATAATTGGATCTTCCTCGGGTATTGATTCTTCTTCCCTTTCCGTTATTAAGATCGCAACTTGAGAGTCACTCGAGGATGACTGGTTCTTCTATTTTCTTAATTGAGAAATTCCTGTTTGGCACTAGGAAAGTTGGTCCAGCCAGGCTTTTTACTAAGCCTGTGCAGGATACTTCGGTCTGGAACCGATACAAAACGTAATGTTTCAAAGTTACTTCAAAATTGAGCTAAGGACTGATCTTCACGTACTGTTCCTCTATCGTCTTTCACCGAATAATCTTTTTCTCTTGCTGCCGAAATTCCTGGTTTGGCACTAGGAATGGTAATCCAGCCAGGCTTCTTACTAAGCCTGTGAAGTATACCGCGGTATTGCACCGATACGAAAACGTTACGTTTTATATGTTATTCGACACTGGGTCAAGCATCGATCCCCTCGATTTGATCCGATATCGTCTCTCCTCGAATAATCTTTTTTCTTTCTTTATAGGGCTTATTTATAGCCTGGCGACCGCCTCATCTAAGGGGTAAGAGGCGAAGCCAGAGCGTGGAAAGCGAGGGGTGAGGCCGCAGAGGGGAGCGCAAGGGGTTATGTGAGGGTGGCACCGCGGTGCCCAAATCAACTTCTTAATTAGAGGCACCACCAACCGTCACCATCCTTGGTGTTCTTTTGGAATGGCACCGCTTTTTATGGGGATATAACCACGGGCCTGTGGATCTCGTAGGTAATTGGATACTTTGAGCGCTGCGTAGTGGCCTTTGGTGGTTATCTTGGCCTAGCGTCTTGCTTCGGACTACCTATGGGGCGGGGAGATAAAAAAGGGTAGGCCGTTTGACTGTTATTCCGCCGGCTAACGTTCCCACGACTCTCCTCATGTGGCTCGATTCTCTTGCTTTCTCCGAAGGGGGGTGACTTTAACGTATATGTCCGCCTGGCCCTCCGGGAGTCTTTATGTTGTAATTCCTCTACAGTGAGTATGATATGATAAGTAAGGCTGCGCATGCCTGTTTTCTTATGAGGATCTAAGTTTTCCCGTGCATGTAAATAGATTTGGTATAGTGGTATTTATGTAGAAATAAATTGCATGAAATAATTATTGCATAGGCGTTAATTTAAAAGAAATGTAATTCCTGGTACACAAATAAAAATAAGTAACTCTATCTGATTTCCGTTGCTGCGATGCGTTTTGAATCATTAAATATAATCGTAATAAAAAATATCTATCGAGAAATGATCATCAATTACGTACTATTAGAGATAAAAGATCATTTATTACACCTCTTAGAATGAGACATTTCAATCTGAAAATATGGCAAAATGATTTCAGGAATTCCTATGAAACCCACTTGAAAAAAATGCTAAATTTGAATGGACGAATGGAGTATTTTGGGGGCCAAAACATTTTCTGTAGTTTCTTTGCAGTTAAATTATGAAAAACTGTTTTAATCCTAAGATCCTATTCAATTTTAGGTATAAAAAGGTGAAATGGTTAGCGGGTGTAATTATCGGTTTCTCTTCGGTTGCTTTTACATTCTCTTATTTCTCTCTAATTTTTCCTAATTTTCAAATTAATGGATGTTATAAGTGTTAGAAAGATAAAAGAGCTATTTCTCCTTCCGTCTAAAGGTAAATTCTAGGCTTATGTCTTTTCATTAATTCCCACATTTATCCCTATTCTTTACATCGAGTCTAATTGAAATCATGTTCATCATAGCAGAAAATTAATAAAATTATAAGGAAAAATTATTTATTCATCCTCATGGACGCAACGAGCTAAAATTAATCAATTATCTTCAATCGAAACCTTAGTTTTTCTGGCAGTTGCCATAATATTACAGATTGGAAACACGAATTGTAGACTGATATTAATTCAATTATTTTCAGAAAAAAATCTATTTACTATTAAGTAATGCTTGGATTTAAATGAAAGAAAAATTAAAAGGGAAAAGTGGATGTAACTAATATTCAAATGGATGTCCTTTTGCGTCAATTATAGGAAGAAAACTAGGTGTTAGCTAAGGGCATTTGGCAGCCAGGTTTTTCAGCTCTTTTAAACGAACAATGGCTGTTTAACGTTGTTCTCTTTCTGAAAAACAGGGGAAGGGGTGAGAACCGTTTCTTGGCGAACAGGCTCAAACGTCAATGGCTGTTTTAATGTTGTTCTCTTCTAACCAACAAGGGGGAAACCTTTTCGACTCGGCGTCACGAAGGGTCGAACCTTAGCACTCAAGGGATATTGTCCTTCTTCTGGACAAGTGATAGTAAATCTCGAGGTCAAGGTCTCTTGGCGCACAAGGTGAGAGAGGGTCGTGGTGATGTTTCGCGACAAAAATCTGGATCTCCAATCTGATCTTAGTGGTAAAGTTTCCATCTAAATAGTCGAGACACTCCCTTGGCGTGGGGGAAAATGGAGTGGGAGCTTCGAGGGAATGCCCAGCCGAGCTTGGGAACAATGCCTTATCTGCCCATAAGCCTAACTCAATCTGGCGTGGTCGGCGTGGGGGGCGAACGGGGGAAGATAAACCTCCTTGTTTAAACATTGACTCAGGTGGCTGCGATAAGGCGCCCAGCTTCAAAGCAAAGATGCACGTGGGGAGCATCGTGGTTTTAAATAACATGTGATAGTAGTTGAAATTAACGTGGCCTCAACCCGTTCTATCACAGTATCTGATAACCCAATTGTCTCATCTCCCCCCCCCACCACCCTTTCCCCAAGTGGCGACAGGAAGTCTGACGAAAGAAGGCTTATCTCACAGACAAGCCTAAATTCTATTTGCCTTCTTTATGATACCATGCAGATTGTCCAGAAGGCGCTGCAATAAGCCAATTGTCGTTAATGGAATCTCCCTCTTGATTTCCCACAATCCGCGGGATAAATAACATTGCCGTTATCCCTCTATAGCAGTGTCCCAAACCAACTCGCGTAACGCGTAACCCTCACGTTGAACGAGAGTCGTTGCCCTAACGTATCGACTGTCAACGCGCCACCAAGATAACTTGGTCGCTGTCTCAAAGTGTTCCTGAAGTAAATCCCGCCCCGCAGAGTATGTGACTAGAAGAATACGCCCTGTTGTTCAACGTAGCTTGAGAAAGAAAAGGAACATCCGAATAATTACTGGAAGATACTATTTGTTAGTGTCACATCCAGTTAGAAGTTAACTAACCGGAACTGCATTCAGCAGCCCTGAACCTGTCGTCTTATCCCTCCCTCTCCCCGAGAACTCGTGTTAACGTCACCCGAACCACCCCGTCTTGACCTGAGTAGTCCTCTCTCCAATCCATCACAATTAATGGTAATCTGTAAACCCATTGTCTCTTTATTCTTAAATTACCTATTAAATTAACAGTGATTGATACTTCCATTGAGTCATTATAAATCTAGACGCTTAACGTCAGTATTTAATATTTAATCCTTAATTTTTCCCGTTTAACTATTGCTAATTATTATATTTGTGTAAAGTAAAGTTTATTTTTTGTACGTGTGTTTATTTATGGCTTTTCCCTTTTGACGTACCCTTGGCAAGCCTCTAATTAAGAATCCCTTTGGCTAATTTATTTAACCTGTATTATGCACTCTTAGAATTCAACAATCACAAACCTCCCCCCAGTAACCAGTGGGACTTTTAAAGTGAGAATCCTGGCTATGGCACAACCCACATCTAACCAGCTTTCGCACGTTAAGTAGGAATTAAAGCCTACCTATATATATATATATATATATATATATATATATATATATATATATATATATATATATTTATATATATATATATATATATATATATATATATATATATATATATATATATATATATATATATATATATATATATACGATCGTAGATTGAGTCATAGGGTCAATACCATCGACTTAACCAAAATCGGTGTGTCCAGATCAAGGACTAAAATAATTATTGGACCAGACTATGAGCAATTCTACGGCACTCATCGAAATATGAACTCAAAATCCGTGGCTATTGAACAAAATCCAGATCCGTGCTTCATATACTCGTATTTGCTATTTCTGTAGAATGGCTTTAAACGAGGCAAAGCCGCAATTCAGTGTTTAGTTTTCGGAATCTTGATCCACGACACAATCGAATTATTCGTTTTGTTACTGTATCGCTAACATGAATATTTATGTGCTCCACTTGTACTAAAGACACAGCCCCAAAGCTTGAGTGCCTATTCTATTCATTACCTTCCCTTGCCGGAAAGTAGAAGAGTAAATAAAAAAAAATGGTATAGAAAGCAGACAAAGGAAATTTGTTGGGAATAAACAACGACATTTAATAACGAACAGCACAGAACGACCCAATTAAAAGCCCCAACCTCCCTTCCAGGCATTGAAAAGGGATCAACTGACGAATGCAGATGGGCTATTATCAGGTAAATTATCTGTTACCCAAGGTATAAGGATAAGAAGATGATATGACAGAAAGGACATAAAAAGTGTAAAATCAAAGTATCAAGAATGAATGAAACCTATTTAATCTCAATCATGTTTAAGGCTCCCTTGGGTAGTGGTACCGAAAATGCTTTCCACCCTTTTTCCTACTAGGTGCACCAATCTTTGTCCTGCATCACATAAAGGTGAGTTCATGAGAGCTATGGCTTTAATAGACATAACAAAAGATTTCGTTATAGCACCCAAACATATTTTTTGACATCAAAGTTTACTCAAACCCCAAAATAAATGTTTAGCCTCCTTCTGGATAGATCGAATCAAAAGTAATGCACCACGAAACGCTACCATCAAAACATCACAAATATAGTTGAGTCCCGCAAGTATCTATAATCTATCCCACCTTTACATTCATGACATGTCTCATTGGAATCCCATCCACACAGGTTTCACTTATGCTGAGAAGAGCTTTTGGTAGCCTAAAGGGATACGGTGTTATTCTACTAAAGGCGCTCTCTCTGGTTTGATCCAACAATTCGTGAAGGCAATGTGTTTATACCCTACAGTGGTGTCGGTAGATCTTACACTTCTTACCATACACCTGTAGGAATTTAATTATCCCACTATAGAAGTTTACACACCACTAAATACAAATTATAAGCTTTTGTGCTGTTTAAGGAGGAAAGAGGCACTGAATCCTTTAACTTTATATTTACCTATGAATTATTTAAATATATACCTGTCTTAGTATTGAATGATATTTACAATACTTAAATATAATTATATCCCCGCAGCACAGGACGTATGGAAACAATGCCCGCCAATGGAAATTGATTATATAATCTAAAGCGTTTAGAATAGGAAAGGCGAACTAATGAAGTTGACAAGAACAAAATAAATAGAATTAATCAAATGGGATAAAGTAGGGATCAAATCGTGAACCCATATACGACCGAATGACACAATGGAGAGGAAGGCCTTCCGAAAAACTTCCCTTCTTGTCCAACGACTAAGGAAAACTGAAGGGCTGACGGTTCGTTCGTCTTAACGAATCCTTGGGCAATTAATTTGTCGCATAATTTTTCGACACACATAGCCAATTACAGCATACCTCTGATGCGCAACGTCCTACCCTTAGGATCCTCGGACTCACTAGCGATTTTCATACTGTCTTTTATGTCTATTTTATTATGCAATCGGGTTCCACCTTTGCCGAGATAGGATGGCAAACTGCTCTATTACCCATGCCTCCTCTACCTCACACCCACGCAGCTCGTGATCCCCGAGTGTCAAAAGATGGCCGCAACAGAAAAGAATACCACCCCTCACATTTTTATCATTCCTCATTATACTCTTCACACACTGGCAGCACACATCTTCGCATCAACTTACCAAACACCATAATCCCCTTAACTAGAACAACTTGAATGCTCGGCGTCACACTATATACAAGATAAATTGTCTACGACACAAAAGAAACACAACAAACAAAGATTACTTAAAAATATATAGCCTCAGAGCAACAGCTGGTGCCATAGTAGGAATCATCATCTACTTTGAACAGTATATACATCTGTCTTACAACTCAACCCTGTTTCTTATCCCCCACCTAAGTAAACACAAAGCAGATCACTCCTGTAAACATTTATACTGGAATTACATTTGTACCGATAATATAGCATATTTTCCTTTTCCTTCGGGCATGCGTTTTCTTCAAAGTACTATAAACCTAAGCCCCCATGGGATTAAATGCAAGACTCATGCTACTTTTGAAGGACCAGGGCAAAACTAAAAAACTTTGAAAATCTTGAAGGGGTCCCATCGCCCAGTATCCATGCTACCATTACCAACCAACAATCAACACATCATGGTATTATCTGGATCTGAAATCTTCTCAAACGCATTCACTGGATATCATAGTATAGAAACATCCCTTCCTACCACGTCAACGGATCAGCCTATTAAGGGTGCAGTGCGTTCATCACCAAAACCCAACCCACATAGACTGCACCGATCTGATCCTTCCAAACAGCTGCTGCCAATGCCATCGAAAAGTCAGAGCAACACATATTCACAACATGGCCAATAAAGTAAAACTTAAAAAAGGAATTTTTTAAAGTGAAGTTCCTTTCAATATTTTGGAGTAATAAATTTTGGGTCTTTTATCCATTCTTGTTTCGAATTAAGGGTCTATTTACCCCTATCTAATTTGTCAATTTTTCTCAATAAAATCCATTAATCCGCTTACATAAAATTGAGAATCCATTTTCAGCCAATATAACCTACTGCCATAAGAAGTAGATCGAAACTAAAATTTGTCCGACAAAATAGCTTAAGGTTGATATCAACTCATATATGAAACATTGTCGATTTCGGATTCGCTGGTCCTAAATGCCACTTTTTATTTATTTGATTTCCTATCTTGGTTCATTTACTTATATGATTAAAATTGCGAAGTTTCCAATATGTATAAATTTAAGGAAAGAATTGAAATGCGACATTATCTTTTCCACTTTACTGACACAAAGCGCAAATTTGACTTTTATTTCAAGTTTTAGATTTAAAAGGAAATTTTAAAAAAACATTATTTGGTAACAAGAATCGCATATCGGAACTTTTAGCAATTTTTAAGTCATTCCTTAAACAAAATTCTAAAATTTGAGTTTTGAGGTTGCTATCCCCACCTGGATAAATCTCGGATAAACTAGAGGAAAATGACTATACAACTAAATATAATATAAAACCAAATATGGTTTTACAAGGAGCGCAAATATGAACTTTATGACTTTTTAAGATATTCCTTAAACATATTTCTAAAAATTGAATTCTAAGGTTACTACTATCATTCCGTGAACTATTTTTAGGGATTCAGCGAGCCAAAGATCTCTGAGTTTTAAAATAAAAATAAAGCCAAGAATAACTGGAAGAAATATAAAATAAAACTTAATAATAAGATTAAACCGAATATGGTTTTATAAGCCAACATTTTCGGTGAATATTTGTCGCTGCTAACCTATAACCAAGGTCAAATTTCTTCATTCTTGTATCCATATTTGAATATGTTTTTTATCTTAAGTTTGAATAATATTTATCTAAAAAGGTCAGAACTTTCTGTATTTCTATTCAACGTTTGTCATAAATTTCCAAGACAAATCCAAGGTTTCTAAAATTGATGTACGATAACCTGTAGATATGAATTACGTAAGATTCTACGCAAAATAGTATTAATAAAACGAAATTTATTGGCAGCTAAGCAATTTACTAGGAATTTTGAAGCATCCATAATGATCCAAAGTAGAGTTAAAATAAATTTCTACTGAATTATAAGAATTAAATTACACTATGAAACAAAATATTTGCAATTGCTTTGCATATTAAGAATTCTTTATCTTTTATTAATCAATTTTCTGCACTGGTTTCTAATTGTTTCCTAGGATATAATTTTAGCTTTCTCGAGTAGGACTAACGATCATGCAAAAATTCTCCTCAATACATTTTCTTACGTGCGTCGATATTATATTGTGACAAAGCATATAACATATTAAATCGAGAAGTTTGTAGATTTTTTGGTTACGGAAAGAGTACATTAGAATTCTCATAGTTGAACAAGAAGAGCAAGGCCCCTAATATGCTATTTGGAAGCTGTTGATCTAGTCTAGAGGGATGGTTGAGAGATGCAAGAAGGCCAGACATTTTGGAGAAGGCCAAAAAACCACCATCATGACTGATTTTTATGCATGATAAATTAAAGGAAGCAGAGCTCTTTAGTATACCATCACGATGATAATTTATCACTACCAAATCAACGAAAAATTATAATTAGGTAAACCTTTCAAAATATTCTAAATAATCTTTACTTTTAAGAAGAATATAATATTAATTTCACTCATGTTTTGGTTGAAATTGCTAAATATAGAATTTTTTCTAATACATAGGTAGAAGATGTAATAAATTATTCATCAGAAGATTTAGCAATCGTACAAACAATTAGTACGCATCTTCATTTTCGAATTCAAATTGAGTTGGGTGATTTGTACCGGAACTGAAATGATGAAATTAAAATTTACTTTGATACAAGATAGGATATGTGTTTCGGCAAAGATGTGTTGATTTGTTTACTAATATTTGATCCTCCGGAATGGCAATTGTTCATAGACAGCTCAACAAGAAGTCTAAAAGCAGTGTTGCTACACATTGGAAGCCAATGTACATCTTTGTCGCTTTCACAATTTTGTACATAGAAAAGACACACTCAATAATGTTCAAGAGATTTTTGACAAATTCAACTATGCTGAATTAATGTGGTGTGTTTTTGTGGACTTTAAGATGCTTGCTTTTATGCTTGGCTTGCAATGTGGATGCCCTTTAAGGTTTGTTTTACTTTGCTTTAAGTATAGAAGAGCTGATGATTGCCATTACCCTAAAGTTCAATGGCCTATGCGACATGAATTTCAGTTCGGGAGGTTAAATGTTATAAGACAGCCTATAATTGAGCCTACCAAAGTTTTATTACCACAATATGATATAAAATTGGGTTGATATAAAAGTTTATGAAGGCCCTAGATTTTGAAGGAGAATTCTTTAAAAAAAAATCCGGTTCAGGTTTTCAAAGATTTACAAAGCTAATAACAAGGGTAGTATATTCGTTGGACCACAAGTGAACGCAATGTTGAAGTTTGAGAAACTTGTAATGAAAGGGCCAAAATTCGAAAGAAAAGCAAGGTGTTCATTCATGGTCTAGTTTATTGACTATTAGTAAATTACAAAGATACAACCTAGAAGGAGCTGATATTAATATTATTGGAAGGTTCGAAGAGAAAACGAGTATCTACAGTGGAAAAGCTTGAAGCCATGATACAATCAGACATTGAAAATGATTCCGATAGCGTTCCAAATTATTTGCCAGAGAGTGATTTGGATTCAAACGAAGTCTTGGAAGACATACAAATTTCAGAGATAATGAAAATGATAATGGATATGAAGATAAAAATCAAGCTGAATATCCAGTATGGTCACAGTTTGCACAGAGAAATAACTGCTATGATTTTATGTGGAAAAGTGGAGTTCTTCTAGATTTGGATAGATCTATTACCCTATAGGATGTTTTCCAAATTATTGTTGATAATGAAATTTATACATGGAACAAATAGATATACTGAGCAGTCTACGAGCATCAAGGCATTACTCCTAACTCACGACAAAGGAAGTGACCCCAACTACAAAAGAAAAAATAAAAAAGTTTATAAGTATTGTTTTTTAGATGGGTCTACTTAGAGCTGTTGAAATGAGACCCTATTGGCAACATTGGCAATTATATAAAATCATTGTTACGGAAAAAATGAGTATTAACAGGTTTAAGATGTTACTTAAGTGCCTTCATTTTGCTGATAACACAGAAGTTGCAGCCCTAGGTCGTTTGGGAAAAATTCAACCTCTTTTGGATATGCTGAGTCAAAGATTCCAGGCATTATTTTTACCTAAAAAGAATGTAGTAATTGACGAAACCTGGATTCAGTAACTTGTACACAAGTCATTGAAACGAAACGTCGGAAACAATGTGCAAGCGCCAAATGTAATATACCAAACTTTTTATCTGGGTCCACTTTGTTCAATAAACATAGAAATTGTCCATTAGATTCAGTCAAGGTTGCTGACATGATGATTTTGAAAAATATTGATGTCCAACACAAATGTCTGACGCAGTCCCAGATGAAATTGTAATGTCAGGCATATATGGTTGACGTGGTCGGTAATGTGTTAATGCTCCAGGGGAGATAAACAATTAATTTCTAATATTATGATTTATTACATAACATTGATATTATGCAAAACCAAAGTTTTATCCTTAGTCTCGTCTCAAATTGTGAGGATTACGATAAGTTTTGGCAGTTACCATGAATATTTTAGGATTAAATTAATGGATCAAGATGAAACATTTGATACTCATTCCTGTTACAAGACGTGTGTTGAAAATATAAGAAGATAGAGTATATGCAAAATCATTTCACTAGTTTTTGGTACACCTATGCAGTGGTGAGAAGGCAAAGTCCATGTGACAGATTTTTATTATTGCCTCACTGACTTAATCGGTAAGATTTAATTGTATATTTAATTATAATAATATCTTAATTTATCATTTTAATATATACAGTAGATCGTATGAGTATGTTTTGTCATTTCATTTCAGTAGTGAACAGGCAAACAACCAACATGTTGTTTATCCTGATCTTCCTTCTACCAGAGGACCAGCCGAGAGGTACCCATAACATCTTGACCTGTTAATCTGGATATTTTTATCAGTGATGAGATATATGCAGAAATTTATCATTATATATGCCTTTAAATTTAGAGTGAAAAACGAAGCGCTAAAAGAAAATACGAAATTCAACTTGCCCAAGAAAGTAAACATTATCCTAAGAAGATTTTCGATTAGGTATGCAATAGAAACGCGAAAGAGGCAACAATAAGACTTATCAAAAATTTGAATAACAAAGTAGTTTCGGATACGGAAAAGGTGGCCTATATATTAAATAACTTTTTTGCATCGCTATTTATAAAGGAAGACCTGCCTAATATTTTATGAACGAACGGCGTGCTAAACTTTAAAGAGAATGAACTTTTAAATGATATCGAATTATTTGAAGCAGAAATAGATTTTTATATAGGTAAGTTAAAATCCAGTAAATCTACAGGGCATGATATAATCTATCCGGCGGATTAAGAGAAATTGAAAACGCGTTAGTGGCACCGCTAACGAAATTTATTAACAAATCTTTAGAAGAAGATCTCGTGCCATTAGATTTTAAGATAGCGAATATATTTAACTCCTATTTTAAGAATGCAAAAAAGAAAGTTCTGACCAATTATCGTCCAATAAGTTCCAAATCCATCACATGTAAATTAATGCAATCCATCATTTGCAATAGGTTGATCGTTCATCTTTAAGCGCATAATCTCGTAAATAATAGTCAACACGGCTTTAAACAAAAACATTCATGTTTAAATAATAATTTAGAATTTTACGACAGCATTATTAAAAGCTATGACGAAAGTAGATGTTTAGGCACAGTTTACTTAGACCTCTTTAATGCATTCGTCCCCGTTCATCAAATGCGATTACTAACTAAACTTTTCGCTCATGGAATTAGAGGAAATCTCCTACAATGGATAGAGTCGTGGCTAATAAAATGTAAGTAGAGAGTAGTTTTACACGGTAAATTTCGGAGGGTAAAAATCTACCTAGTGGCGTGCCCCAGGTGTATGTGTTAGGACCATTGTTGTTCCTTATTTATCTAAATGATATGGACACTTGGTACATTATCCAACTTTGCGGATAACACAAAATTTGGGGTAAAGTTTTAAATGATAAGCATAGCAAATTAATTCAGCACGATCTGAATAAAATTTTCGAATGGCTATAATAAGTGAAACATAAGATTCAATTCAGACAAGTGTATAAATTTTACGTAGGTCGAAATAACCCCAGTTTTAACTATGTAATAGGTGGTAAAAGTCTTATTTCCGTGGCAGAAGAAATAGATTTATGGGTCCTGGTTTTAAAAGATCTTAATGTAACAAAACAATGTTATGAACCTTGTAAGAAGGTGAATCGAATGCTTGTATGTATTGCGAGATGTTTTCGCTACAAACAACAAAATATAATCATACCTCTATATAAAATTTATTAAGGCCACAGCTAAAAGACGCGGTACAAGTTTGGTCACATTATAGAGATTTAAACATAAAAAAATAAAAAATTCCACGACTGCAAACTAAACTAATTCCCTCGATTAGAAATAAGTCGCATATCGTAAAATTAAATATACTAAAACTAATAACTTAAATTAGGATTTTTTTTAAACTACCACCATAGTATCACACGTAACAACGGTTTTTAACTGAAAAAACGGAGGTTTTAAACGAACTTGGTAAAGAAAACTTCGCCTTATATCATCGGTAAATGGAACGCACTCCTCGCGGAGGTAGTAAACGTTAGTATTTAATATAAATAGTTTTGAAAATATATACCGATATTTTACGACTAATAATTGTCGAGGTATGCCTGTGAAGACTCGCTCGGAGCAAGGGCACATACAAAACACAGGCAGATAAACGACCTGAGGCCGCCGTCTGCGATATGCTTTGGATTAATTAAAGGAGTCGAGGACCGCCTCCTTGATTTTTAGTGTGTTTACGATTGACCGGGATTCATTAATCTAATGGCTTGCCAGTTGCAGGAGGTCAAATGATATATAAAGATCAAGACCACAAAATATAATTTAATATATATAATAAAGTAGCCAATATATATGTATATATATATATATATATATATATATATATATATATATATATATATATATATATATATGTATATATATAGGAGGGGCAGTAAATGAGTTTTGCAAGTCGGATATAAGGAAACGAAATATGAAGATAAGTGTTTTATTATTTTTCAATATAACTACCCTCCACTTCAATGCACTGGCGCCACTTGTCCCTGAGGCTTCG